>OV816025.1:58075830-60475830 GCA_929113105.1 Agrypnus murinus
TATATATATATATATATATATATATATATATATATATATATATATATATATATATATATATATATATATATATATATATATATATATATATATATGTGTGAGTGTAGTATCCAATGCAACGAATATAAACAAGGAGTCAGAAAATAATTCAGAAACCAAATAGTTCAAGCATTCATTCTCTCATCTTAACAGTAAAAGAATAAAGAGTTTATTAACCACAAACAGTCTTTCAAACAAACAAACACAGAAGATATTACATGTGGTGACCGCGGACTTTAATTGAACACGCAACAATCTGCCAAGAAACTTACTCTTGCAAGCATACCATTCAAGATACCAGGATCCTATTTATGAAGCAGATGTCGGGAAATCAATTAGCACAATTCCATTAGAGGATCAATACTCTCTCAGCACCACCACTACCAGTACATCGAGCAGTTCCATCGCTGAAGTCATAATCTATCTGAAGTAACGGTTGTATAAAGTTTTTTTCTGTTCTAGATTTTTCTGCCATCAAAGCAGATTATCTACAGCATTTAAAGAAAGTATTTCAACGCCCATATCATTACGGTTTACTATCAAATTAAAAAAAAACAATCTTTGAAGCCAAAGAACTAACTTGTCTCGACCACACAGTGAACAGTGATGGAGTTACGCCGCAAATCTCAAAAGGAGAAGCTATTCATAACTTTCCAATCCTTAGAATGCAACAAGAATTATGCCATTTCGTTGGCATAGATAGCCTGAGCTAAACCTATTTATTCCAGAAAAAGTTTCAGAACCCTACAAGAAATCCACACAACAGTGTGTCGCAAAACGTATAATTACAAATCGGTTGTTGTGAACTTTAATAAACGGTCGTACCAAAAATTCGTTATTTCGTGTGATCGGGAACACAGGGAATACATAGCAGATAAACTCGGATGCAGCCCATTACAAATCCTTCTTATCTTTTTTTGTGCCGTTTATGTATAGAACGTTCGCAATTACTTTTTGTTACCTGTTAGACATATTTGTGTACATACATTTACTATTTTCCTTTTATGTTGCATATACGATTATTATCCAACCAACAACCTACAAGTCCAACAGAATCCTCATACGTTCCTCTTAGGTTAAATTTTGTAGTTTTTAGTTATTTACATTTTGCAACGAGCCCTAAAATCTAGAACCTGCTGTCTTAATTTTAACCGTTTTCAATTATCTCATTCGATTCTCACGTTATTCTTATTAGCTCATTTCTATAGGTTAAGTTCTTATCATTGTAACGAACATTAACATTAAGAGCCCTGTACTAACTTTAATCAATTGTAAAACCAGCCAAAGAAAAAACGCGGTTTTTTACGTATCTATCAAGTTGCTTTACAATCACAACCGCATCTTATGCGTACATTCACTAGTTCTTTCCAATCCTGTCCTCAAGCAAACTGATGGAGACTTTTTCTGCTGGAAAAATTCTAAAAAACAAGGGAGCAATAAATGTGATGATCACCGTTGCCTTGGATACTTTGTAGTATCCAAGGAAACGAATGTAAACGAGGGATCAGAAAATAATTCAGAAACTAAATAGTTCAAGCATTCATTCTCTCATCTTAACAGTAAAAGAATAAAGCTTTAATTAACCACAAACAATCCTTCAAACAAACATACAAAGAAGATATTACAGTACTTTTATACTAAAAAGTTTAATCAAGTTCTTGAAATTTATCGTTTGATTACTACGGAAAATGACATATGTACTTTTCCACCTTATTTGGAAACCATCCACTTTCTCCAGAAATTAACTTTTCCGTATTATGTTGCGTTGTCTCAACTTGTTCGAAAATCCTGTTAACCTTACTCTAATCATTTATATAAAAAATGAATTCAGTTATAAAGTCCTACTTAAAGATACCATTGATATGAACACATGGATTGTAGGTATTAATATATGCTTTCAATCATACAAATATAACTTTATAGATTTATATCACTCTCCAAACTCCAGTGATGCTCAATTTCTAATCAAACTTGAAAATTTGTTTGATGTATATGCTAGTAGATCAGAGACCTTACTAATTTTCGTAAACTTTAATATTGACCTATTAAAGGATTCATATTATGAAAATAGGCTGAGAACTTTAATTAAAAATAATGGACTACATCAGATTATCGACCAACCTACAAGAATCACTAAGGACAGTGCTACACTCATAGATCTTCTTCTATCTAACGAAAAAAACATTGATGCCCAGGTACACCATGTTCCAAAAATAACCGATCACTCAATAATAACTGTAAATGCAAAAGTGAAAGAAAAATATGAAGAATGTACAATACAACACAGAGACATGAGAAACTTCAATGAAATGCAATTTTAATTAGATCTAATGCATCAACCATGGAATCCGGACTGTACAAACACCAATCAACTAGCAGAAACATTAGTTAAAACCATAATGGACACACTAAAAAGGCATGCTCCAACTGTTAAAAAACCATTAAATGTCAATGGAGTTGTAAGCGTTGGTGGACCCCAGAAATAGCCTTGGAAATTGAAGAAAGGGACAGATTATATAAAAGAGCAATCTTTACACAAGAAGAAAGTGATATGAATAGGTATAGACAACAAAGAAATGGAATTGTTAGTTTGATCAGGAACCACAAGAGAAATTATTATCAAGAAAAAATAGATGACAGAAATGTGTAAAACAGTTAAAGAATTAATTAAAGGAGGCCATAACAGACAAAAAAAAGGAAGGTATTATTTTTGACAATGAGTTAGAAAAAAAGGAAATTCAAATTGCAGAAAAATTCAATATTTACTTTATTAACAGCATACAACAAATTATTACATTAACAAATTTAACCCAAATTGAAACTGATTTAAGCCACATTAATGTACATCAATGCAAGTTCGAAAAATTTTTACCAATAGAGTTTTTGGAGTTAAAAAAAATTATAAACAATTTACCTAATAAGAATAGTAGTGTCGATGGTATTACAGTAAAGATTCTTAAATTAGCTTTCAATGTAATAGGACAGAGATTTTTATATATTCTTTTTTAAACATTTAATAATATTTAACATAAGAAACCGAGTGTATCCAGAGCACATTTTAAATGAATTACTATTCGTAGAAGATGTTTATGTTCATAATACTAGAAGTAGAAATAATTTTATGTTCATACAGTAACAACAAATATAGGACAAAATAATCTGTTTCATAAAGGTTTAGTTAAAAATATAATTCACTTCCAGCTAATGTAAAAAACTGTACATCTTTAACATTATTTAAGAAACAGTGTAAAAAATATGTAATAAATTACATTAATATTTAAGAAGTTATAATGTATTATATGGAATTTATCTAGTTATATGCTATAAATAAAGTATATTATTATTATTAATAAATATCAAAACCTTCAATTTTTTAAAGCCAGAGATTTATTTACAAATGTGAAAAGAACTCGCATACGAGCTGATGTAATTCTTACGTCACTTTTCTCCATCAAATATTAAATGCGAGCTATTATAACCAAACGTTTATAAAACAAAGCTTAACATATGCGTCATGGCAATGTTGCCAGATCCAGGGCTTAGGAAGTCTGTAGAACATAGCGGGTTTGATAGCGTCTTGTATAAAAATATACGATATACACTTGAGAAAGGCGCGACGCCCCCTATAGTTCATTGTGATGAACTACGGTTGTATAAAACTTTTTACAGACCCTACTTTTCCAAACCCAAATTGTATATTTTTTTATTGCAGTTTTAGATAAACCTTATCCTGTAGACCTCGAAAACATAGGAGAACGTTGCCAGACCCAAGCCCGGGTCTGAGAGCGTCGGAAATGGTCCGACAAGTCGGTAGAATATAGCGAAACGGGTGTGTATAAGCGGTTTGACAAATATATATATATATATATATATATATATATATATATATATATATATATATATATATATATATATATATATATATATATATATATATATATATATATATATATATATATATATATATATATATATATATATATATATATATATATATATATATATATATATATGTCTACTACTTTAGCAAAACTTTTATCCAAATAGCTTTTTAATCTGCGTAAAGCAGAAAAGAATCTTTCAGCCCTACATGTACATATACAATATACTGCCGTCCTAAGTCCAAAGGGCGTATATCAATTTTTTTCATATTTTAGATTTTAGTGTCTATAGACTCCTTATAACATAGTAGTTCTCTTATGCTAAGAAAAATGGCCACATCCCATGGTGATGTACATACATACATACATACATACATAATCTTTAACTTCTTATACCTTTCGGTGTCGAAGTGCCAGACACACCGAGCCGCAGAGTGGATATGTGTATGTGAGATGAGGCAGCGGAGTCATATAGGCAAGTACACTGCGCTCGTGGTTTACCCATCCAACTACTGACCGCCACAAACTCCACTTAACTTTGTTAAGCGATAGAAATCCACTATAACCACTCTGCCGACTGCCGACTTACTCTGACGTACTACATGGTGCTGTACATATAAGGCATTAATAAAATTAGGCGTATCTCTGAAACACAAGAAAAATGTAAACTATTCTAGTCGTAACTTAGTTACACTAAGCAAAATCAACGCATCTCAAACATACTTCCTATTTGCTTTATAGTTATTTATGTATTAAGGGCATAAAGAAGCTTTTATGGCCAGAAGCGTTATTTCTAGCCCGAGGCGTCAGCCGAGGGCTAGGAAAAGGCTGTAGGGCCATAAAAGCAAGTTATGCCCGAAATGCATACACTATTTTATGCACAGATTGTTTTTATCTCAAATCTATTATTGTGTAAAAAATATAATTAAATGAGTACGTAGGTTACATCAAGCCGCTGTACGTATACTTATGTGCTTATATACGAAGTACGTTACTATAGTTACTATCTAAAATACTTAATTTCAGCTTATTTTCATTGGTGATAAGTTTACAAATTATATAAAGAACCAATCAAGTTCTACAAATACAGCTCTGACATTTAATTGACGTTTCATTATTGCCCGTCGGATCATAAAGAGGCCCTTGGGGCATAAAGAGACAGTTATGTTCCGATAAATCTAGCAATAATAGTCTAATTATAATGCATCTGTGCATAAAATTAATTTAAAAATTTTTTACTCCAAATATCTTTATCCAATGAATAATATCAAATGCCCACACCAAGGTTTTTCTTTTTTTAATTTGTGCTGACCAATATATAAAATTCTTGAGATACGCCTATCAGGCTTAGGACGACCATCAATGAACTCGAAATATTGCCCTTTATGCAAAAAATTACCAAAAACTATCCCAGTTGGATAAGTGCGTAGTCTTCCGTCTATAGATTTTCGGAAAGCATAGGAATAATGATTATTCTATTTGTTTATTTCATACTGTATCGTATTATCGATGTTTACGGTAGCGATTACAGTCCGGAAAATGCGATTTGACGGTCTTGTATGACTGTAAAATCTTTTATTTCATACTGTGTCACATTTGTCAGTTTTACGTCAACCTTTTTAGTCGAGAACATGCGATTTTACGGTCTAGTATTCCTGTAAAAAATTTTACAGTCACTTGTAAAAAATTTTACCGGACGCAAATACAATCAAGCACCTGGACAATGTTTTAGTACGTAATCAGTTACCATGGAAACTCGTTCTTCATAGATGTCCATATTTTGCATGCGGAAATTTATTTTATATAATCCAATACTACTAAAGTTGATTTGTATGTGTGTCCGAGCCCCATTCTCGCGTTCTACAAGGGCTGGAAAATTTTTTAAATTAGGTTATGTTTTAAAATTTTTTAAATTAGGTTATGTTTTAAAAAATCGATAAATGCTGATTCTATCGTACTATTTAGTGCTATTGAGTGTTATTTGGTACTAATATGTGCTCTATCGATAGAGAATCGATTGGAGATTTATGTAGGTCATGTAAATACTGACCTACTTTAAAAAAAATCGATAAATGCTATTTCTATCATACTTAAGTGCTTAGGCACGTAGGGCCCATTATCCTAGTTTTTTTAAAATTAAACTAATAATCCAATAATTGCACTATGAAATAAAACGAATTACGTCATACGTCCTGGAAATGGTCTTACAGTCTCGTTTCGATGTTCTTCGTCGCCTTGTCCGTAAGATCTTACTCGACTGTAAAATTCCATTTCCAGGACTTATAACGTAAATTACTATTATTCACAATCCTACCCAGTAAACACATGCACGTTGAATAAACGTTTATTCAACGTTGCTGCGGTTGAAAAAAGGTTAGACGTAGAAAATTGTTACGTTGATAATCGGTTGTTTTAAAACCGTACAGTATAAATGTTAGAATAACGTTTTTCTTTTTTCTTAATCAACCACCGGCACTTTTAATACGTTCTTATTACGTTTAAACTTTACGTTACTGGTTTTGATTTTTTTATACATAAGATTAAAGTTCTTGATCAATATTATTTAAACGTAGAAGTATGTAACAACGTATTATAAACTTGTTGTATCTACTTTAAATCATATTGGCTTTTTCGACGTAAAATAAACGTATTTATATAATTGTAATCTACTTCTATAAGATAGCAAAGTAAATTACATTGAAACAAAAACGTTATTTATCAACATTAGCATAACGTAAAGTGATGTTGTAATTGCGAAGTATAAATTTTTGTTACATTTGTCTATTCATTATACTTAAAATTATAGTTAACGACTAGCAAGTGTTATAACTTAAAAATCACGTTTTGAATTAAATAACGTTGTTGCAATATCTTCTACTATATACGTTAAATCGCATTTACTATCTCAACGTAAAGTAAACGTATTATACACAACTATATAGTTTATCCATATAAAATATAAACGTAAGTATAAAAAGTATACATTCATTACTAATCATATTTCAACGTCAAGTTATATGACGTATATGTATAATTTTCTGTCACATTTACCTATACTGAGAACTAACGTTATTAACTGTTTTCATTACAAGTTAAAAATATTAAAATCGTTTGCAAAATGTAAGGTGTATAAAACGTTGCTATTTACGTAAAGTATGTATTATATGTAACGTATATCTAAAGTTATGTTGTTAACTGTAAACACTCAGAAATATACTAACGTTATTGATTTCTCTGTATATGTGGTAATATAGTATAAGTTAAATATAACGTATTGTTTATTACGTCTACGCTAAAACTAGATAAGTATAATACTGGGAAATGTACAACATAACTAAAATGTTTGAGTTTGGATTGTGCATTTTAACATTTAAAAAACGTTGATAATACGTTGTTAAATATAACGTGAATTTAACGTTTCTTAATAGCATACCATTATACATTATTGATTAATACTATAAATATTTCTAAAGAATAATAGATTTGTCCAGTAGAAAATCTTATTTTGTTTTATTTGTTTTTGTTATTTTGCAAATGAGATTTTTACTGTACACAGAGTTCTTCAATAAGAAGTTAAGTGGTGTTTTGTTTCGTGTGCTAACGTAAGAAGAAAACTTAGTTTATTTAGTTTTAAAATAAAAATTAATTAATAATTATACTTCAAAGTAATAAAATAATTAAATTAAATAACTGCCAACCTCGCGATAATATCATACTGCTGCTGCATTGTTGCATGACACACACACAATTCCCCAAATGCTGACATGCTAAATCCTAATTCACATCTACTTGCAAACAAAAATTGTAATCTACACAGGTATAGATCGACGTTTTTTATTCGTTGATCTTTGCTAAAATAATATGGAAGAGTCCATTTAGGGTGTAGAAGTATAACGCATCGCATCATCCATAGAAAACAAAACATCTCATTTTGTGTTTACTGCTTATATCGTTGTAAGGTGTTGAAGAAAATATTCATTATTATACGATTATACCTACCTAATAGTTAATTATATTACAGTTTGAGTAGTGTGCATTGTGTTTATTGTTAATTGTATAATTGAAAGGTAAGTAAACGAATTCTACTTTCAGATGGTAGTTAACGGTATCGTTTATGATTTTAAGCCTTGTGTATAAAAATCATTTCCAAAAGGGAGTTTCACGATATCATATCGATACCTACCACTATTAATTAAATAGCTATTTGTGTATTTAGTGAATGGTATTTGAGAATATCAAATATCTAATAATGGATAGTTGAAAAGTAACCTAATGAGCTTTGGCGTTATCAAATCAAGATGGTTTCCAAAGTGTAGATATTTGGTATTCGCGAAACGTGAAAAACACGTTTCGTAAATCTTGAATTTAAACGATTATTGCGTATACTAATTAAATGATGTAATTTTAGGTTGACGATTGCGTAATGAAACTATGAACTTTTTTTCTGTTTAGATAAGCCTAGCTTCACCAGAAGTAAGTGTTCATGATAATTTGCAGTCCGAATCTTCACCAGTAAACATGAGCAATATTGGGCCTTTTTCTACTTTAACAACTGTTACCGAATCTCCGAGTCTATCATTTGCTTCAGCCGTAAATACTTCTGGTAGTTTTTTTACAATAATCCGCTTGAAGTTAATAAACAATATATACTTTTTATTTCCTTACAATAATATGCAAATTTTGTCGAGGACTCAAACAGATATAGATCACCAAACTGTCATGATAAATGAATTAATAATATTTATTAAAGTATTATGGCTACAAGTTGGGTCCACCGACAAATTTACCAACTTTTCCTTTAAAGACTTTGGAAGAATTTCAGAAGTTTGAAGAAATCTTAAGTAAAGAAGATCCTGTTCGAGAATATATGGTAACTATTAATTTTATTTTGTTAATGTCATTTTGTCGTTATTTTTTATTTAGCTTAGTTTATACAGACATAGATTATTTATATTATTTGAACCTGTTTCTAGACACGCCGTTTGGCAGCTTTGGGAGGAGCAGATCCTGAATCGTAGACGAATGATGAAATTTACAATTTCCAAGTTGGATTCTTATTTAATTGGATAGGAACGGAAAAGTTGTCATTTAAAGCTACAAAACCAATGGAGATTATATATGGTAATTTTACAAAAAAATATATATAATTATAAATTTGCTCATCCCTGTTTTGCAGATCTTGGTATGATGAATTTTTCCCAGAATGAAAAATGATGTTTTTAATTTCTTATAAAAGAATACCTACAAATATACAATATCAGGTAGCCATTGCTTATTTACACCAGGCACCAAAAATTTAAGTTTTTAATTTAACTGTTTTTTTAGCCTTTCATTATTATTTAGTATTTTTGTTTTTCATTATGTAGTGGTTTTAATAATAAATGAAAAATAAATCTAGGCTAAACAAAAAAGTCGTGATCTGCATTTACTTATCTACATCAGTCACTAAAAATGTATATTTTGAAGTTAACTTTTTATTTTCACTTAATTAGTATTTCGTTTTTTATTATGTAGTGTTTTTAATAATAAATGGTAAATAAATCTAGGCTAAACAAAAAAGACCTAATCTACAATACCCGATAACCAGTGCTATAATTTACATCAGGGACAAATAATGTATATTTTGATGTTAACTACTTATTTGGTTTTTCATTTCATTAGTATTTTTATTTTTTAATTTGTGTTTTTTATTTTATTTTATTAATAATAAATGATATTGTTTATATAAACGTTTTTATATATTTACCAATTTCCACTTCCCTAGAAATTGAGTTAGTGTTTAATTTATATTTTAAAGCAACATTATATTTATGTGTTATTTTAATGTGTTATAGACGTTATTACTAACATTTTAAAAATAAAATTGTGTAAAAGTAACGTTTTCTTTTGTTTTCGTTCAACTGTAATTTTTTACGGTCATATAACGTATATGAGACTGGTTGAACAGACCGTTGATTCTAGCGACATTTCTTACCTAAATTCAACTGTAAAAAGCAACCAGATTTTAACGTTTATTTATATTCTAAAATAACGTTATATATAATGTTATTTTAATGTGTTATAGACGTTATTACTAACGTTTTAAAAATATTTCAAATTGTGTAAAAGTAACGTTTTATTTTGTTTTCGTTCAACTGTGATTTTTACGGTGATATAACGTATATGAGACTAGTTGAACAGACCGTTGATTCTAGCGACATCTCTTACCTAAATTCAACTGTAAAAAGCAACCAAATTGTAACGTTTCTAAAATAACGTTATATATAATGTTACTTTAATGTGTTATATTGGTTACTACTAACGTTTAAAAAATGTTTTGTATTTGTACAAAAATAACGTTCTTTCATGATTAAATTCAACGTTGATTTTTGCAGTGATATAACGTATATGGAACTGGTTGCACATACCGTTCATTCGAGCGACATCCCTTACTTAAATTCTACTGTGAAAGGTAACCATACTTCAACGTGTGGTTACTCGATATTTTTAACGTTTTTTCTACGTGTATGTGTTTATTGGGTATTGCAATATGTACATTTCATATGTTGTAAAAACCTTGGAAAGTGAGCTATTGCTATAGCAACACCAAAGTGGTTATTTCCTTTACATGTCTGTAAAACTGACATGTAAAGTTATGGCCAACTTTTTTTTCTGAATAATTTAAAACAGCACGTTTTATCCGATTTAAATTTAAGTTTTTATAAATATATTTAACGCTAAAAACATATTTTTTATTTAATATTAGTTTTATTTTTATTTTTCCGTATTTTATATTTAATAATTACAATGGAATTAATTAATTTCTAATTTTAAAATACTGAGCGCATACATCGCCATCTAGCGGCGAAGAATGAAACCTTACTTAAAATTTCTTTTGGTCGATAGATGGCTCTGATTGAAATTATGACAGTTCATAAAAAATTTATTTTAAAATTTAAAATTACTTTTTATTTTGATTATCTTAAGTCTAATTATTGTGAATAAAATAGTATACATGTTTCGTTGGTAAAGTTTCCACGCCTCGCGATATTGTTTGACCTCGACGTACCGTCTCGGTCAAACAATTATCGCTTGGCTTGTAAAGATATCCTTTACCAACTCAACATGTAATATACTATTATTGTATACTAGCATTGAAAATACGGTTAACAATTGTTTTATGCATGTGGTAAATTGATAGGTACAAAATCTAACAAAAACATACATGTTAAATGTTCATAGCAACACTTTAACATCTTGGTTACGCTTTACATGCATTTTTGTTCTGACTTTAAAATCTAGCCGCTGTAGTTTTTATTTTATTCTAACAGCAAGCTTTCAAATAAAACCATTGAAACATTTGATTTTGCCGATTGACAATTTTATAATGTATCCGCGTTTAATATTTCATTGTAACATAACATGAAAATATGGAGTTGCTGCCGGATATTCGCTTAGAAAAGGTATTCGATGACATCTGCAAAAATATTTCTGAGGATGCTACTGCTGTGTAATCCTTTTTGTTACCGAAAAACTCTAAAATCGGTATGAAAAAGAATGCGTTGTGGGTATTATACATTACAGGGGTACACATTACGGGTGTCAACAAAGATTTAATTTTAACATATATTTTCAACAGGCGCGGCTGGTGCAGGGAGGGCAACGGGGCACTGCCCCCCTGTGATAAATGAACAGATAAATTGTTTATATAAATACCTAACTTGTCTTGTATGTAACTTTTTAATAAATTAATACTTCAGCGTTCCGCGCCGAGTTAATAAATCGCAGTCCGTCGCCGGAGATCTGTTTACCTCGAGCCCGGGACAACTCGCATGTTGTCCAGTTGTCCTGAGTTTCAAGTTTCTGTGAATCTAGCCAGCGGTTGAGTGGTGGGGATATAGAACGCAAAATTAGTCGACCACGGGGACATTGTCTCGGCTGCCCCAGTCTGACATTCGCAGTTGCCGGAGATGCGTGTGCGTTGTGTGTAGCAATAGGAACAATGAATTCCGTGAATAATATAATCGAACTAATTAAAAACAATACCCTGAATCATGACATTAAAATAGAGTTAAAAAATCTGGGGCCCCCTAGACCCGATTTAGTAATTAAACAAGTTGAAAAGAATTCGAAAACTAATAAAATCGTGACAAGAAACTTTAACAGAAGTTCTTACAGTTTATCAGACTGGCTGTGTGGGTGTAACGTGCAAAATGCTTTTTTCTGTTTTGTGTGTTTAATTAGGAATTCTCCACAAAGCGACCCTGCCTGGACTTCTAAAGGTATTACCGATTTAAAACACCTTGGTGAAAAAGTAAAAAGACATAAAGTAACTGAAAAACATTTAAATAACATGGTAGAATATTCAGTTTTGGGTAAAGTAAATATAATGTGCCAGCTAAATTCTGCATACAGATTAAATATAATGCAGCACAACGAAAACGTCAGTAAAAACAGACATATTCTTGGAAAACTGATAGACTGCATTAAGTTTTGTGGCATGTTTGAAATAGCTTTAAGAGGCCATGGCGAAACACAAGACAGTGCGAATCCTGGAATTTTTCGTGGATTGGTCAATTTATTAGCTGAAATTGATAGCACCCTCAAAGACCACATCAACAAATCTAATAATAGAGTTTTTATGGGTTTGTCGAAAACTATTCAAAATGAATTGCTGGATAGTATCTACGAAGTATGTGGCACTTTAATTCTAGACGAAATTAACAAAGCTGACTACGTAGCTATACAAGCAGACGAGACGACAGATTCGGCTACACTTTCCCAGTTAGTTTTTATAGTCCGATACGAGTTGAAGGGAAGAATACAAGAACGTTTTCTGTCTTTTCTGCAACCAGAGAATCATACTGCTAACTGTCTCATATAGATTAGCATAAGAAACATTGTGAACCTACCTTTAATAGTAAGTCACGTGAATGTACCATTATCCTTGATGTTGATGTAATACTTGTGTTATGTGTTAATAAAGATAAAAATAAATGTTTGATCAGTTGGCTAATATAATATATGCTCCCTAATAACAAGACATGGTGTCAGGTGTAAAATAAACCAATTTTAAAAAGGAAACAGAAAGAAGAAAAAGGAAACGAGGAAAAAGAAGAATCCTAACCTAAAAAAAAAAAAAAAATAAAACGTGCTATGGACGTAGTAAGTAAAAACGAGAAGAATTTGTTATTGTAATAATAAAATTAATAAAAATGAGTCAAACAACCTTTAAAACACCACCAAATCTGACATTTGAAGGAGATCTAAACAAAAATTTTGAAAAATTTATGCAATCGTTTGACATGTATTTACAAGCAACGGAATTAAACAAAGCTAGTGATGAAAGAAAGATTGCCATTTTCCTAAATGTAGCAGGTGAAGAGGCTTTAGAAGTGTTTAATACATTTCAACTGAGTGATGAAGAAAAAAAGAAATATGATACAGTAAAACAAGCTTTTGCAAACTACTGTAAACCCAGAAGCAATGAAGTTTATGATCGATTTAAATTCTTCACGAGGAGTAAGAAAGATGAAGAAACTTTTGATTCATTTATAAAAGATTTAAAAATATTGGCGAAACCTTGTAATTTTGCAACTCAACAAGAGTCTCTAATTAGAGATAGATTAGTTCTAGGGATTAATGACAAAAATCTACAAGAAAAACTCTTGAGAACAACCGATCTAACACTGTTAAAAGCTGAAGAACTTGTAAGGGCTGCCGAGGCAACAACTATTCAAGTTAAAGGGTTACGAGGAGATCCTGAAGTAAACATCATTAAGAAAAAACCAAGAGGAAATAAGTTCAACTTTAAATCAGAAAATGGAAAAAGCAAGCAAGGTAACACAAGTGAAAGTGAGTATGATTGTTTAAAGTGTGGAAAATGTCATAAAAAAGGTGAATGTGGTGCATATGGTAAAATATGTAGAATATGTAATAAGTACAATCACTTTGCCATAGGGTGTAGATTTAATAGAAATAAACAAAATAATGATAAGAAGCAGAAATATGTTAAACATCACAAAATTAGAAATGTTAATAGTATTAATGATGAAAGTGATGACAATATGTTTATAGATAGTATAGAAATTAACAGCGTAAGAAATAATAGTAGACAAAATAACCTAGTATGGGACGAAAAGATCCTAATTGGAAATAATTATGTGAATTTCAAACTTGACACAGGAAGTCAATGTAATGTACTACCATTAAGATGTATAAAATTATTAGGTTTAGAATCTAAAATAGAAATAAGTAATGAGAAAATTTTAGCATATGGAGAAAATGAAATTCAGGTTTTAGGTTACATTATTTTAAAATGTTTAGTAAGGCATAGGAACTATAATATAAAATTTGTTATAGTAGATGTAAAAAGTAAACCAATATTGGGTCTTAATGCGTGTAATAAATTAGATTTAGTACAAAGGGTTAAAGATTTAAACGTAAGTAAAAGTCAGGTAAATGACATAAATTTAAAAAAGTCAGAAACAGTAAAAGTAGGAAAACAAAAAGAGATAAGTAGGGATACAGAAAAAATAAAATTTTTAGAAAAAAATAAAGATTTATTTGAAGGAGTAGGAAAAATTCCGATTCAGTATGAAATAAAATTGAAAGAAAATTATATTCCTTTTTCAAGTGGATGTAGGAGATTACCAAACAGTATAAATGATAGGTTAAGGGGAACGTTAAAAGAGCTTGAAGAGAAAGAAATTATAGAAAGGGTCGATGAGCCTACAGAATGGGTTAATAACATTGTAGTTAGAGAAAAAACTGATAAAAAATTAAGAATTTGTTTAGATCCACATAAACTTAATCAAAACATTTGCTTAGACCAACATCCAATACCTACTAGTGAGGAAATAAGTCTGAAATTAAAAGACAAAAAGGTTTTTAGTGTTATTGATATGAAAGATGGGTTTTTCCAAATTCCGCTAAGTAAAAAGTCATCAGATTTATGTACATTTATAACACCGTATGGGAAATGGAAATTTTTAAGATTACCATTTGGTTTATCAGTTAGTCCAGAAGTATTTCAGAAAGTAAATGAATCTATATTTGGAGATTTAGATATAGGTATTTATTTTGATGATTATATAATTGCAGGAAAGACAGAAAAAGAGCATGATGAATTAATGACAAAATTTTTAGACAGGGCTAGAAAACATAACATAAAATTTAATAAAGAAAAGCTACAGTATAAAGTAGATAAAGTAAAATACATAGGTAAGGAATATTCTGAAAAGGGAGAAAGACCAGACTTAGATTATATAAATGCTGTAGTAAAGCTAGAAGAACCTAAAAATAAAAAAGAGTTATTATCAGTATTAGGTATGGTAAATTATTTAGTCAAATACATTCCGCATTTAGCAGAATTGAGTGCACCTTTAAGAGATTTGACAAAGAAAAACATTGAATTTGTTTGGGACTTAGCTCAAAAAGAGGCATTTAAAAATATAAAGGAAGTAATAAGTGAAATGCCAACTCTAAAAATTTTTGATCCTAGTAAGAAAATAATAATACAAGCAGATGCAAGTCAAAATGGTCTAGGAGGATGCTTAATGCAAGAGGGAAGGCCAGTAGCATTTTGCTCTAGAAGTTTAACAGATTCAGAAAAACGATGGGCACAAATAGAAAAAGAATTTCTAGCCATTATTTATTGTTTAACAAAATTCCATCAGTTTGTATATGGAAAAGACATTATAGTTCATTCAGATCACAAACCTCTTGTAGCAATACATGAAAAAGAAATAAATAAAGTAAGTTCTAGATTGCAAAGATTAAAATTAAAAGTTTTAAAATATAAATTTCAAATTCAGTACTTACCTGGAAACAAAATGTTTATCGCAGATCTTTTATCAAGGTCATATCTAAAGGATAGGGTCTCTGATGATCCAGAAATGAGAGAAATAGTACACTCAATTGAAACAGAATTACCAATAGCAGATGAAAGGATAAACGAAATAAAAGAAAAAACAAAGCAAGATCAAGTTCTAAGTAAAGTTTTAGAATATACAGAGTCAGGTTGGCCTGAAAATTTCAAAACTGACATTAAAGAATTAAAAGGTTATTATAAAATCAGAGAAAACATTATAAATAAAGAAAATATTCTGTTTTTGGAAGACAAAATCATAATTCCAAAAATGTTGAGATTATATATATTAAAACAATTACATAAAGCTCACTTTGGTGTAGAAAAGACTAAGAAAAGGGCTAGGAGATTATTTTATTGGCCAGGGATAACAACAGAAATTGAGAATTATGTATTAAGTTGTAAAGTATGTGAAAAGTTTAGGAGGTCAAATGTAAAAGAACCTTTAATACCTTATGAAATACCAAATCTACCATTTCAAAAGGTAACGGGTGATATTTTAGAGTTTGATTCAAATTCATATCTTGAAGTTACGGACTATTACTCAAATTGGATTGAACTTAAAAAATTAAATAATAAAACTATACAGGAAGTTATCAAAAAATTAACAGAAATTTTCACTATACATGGTTATCCATCTGAATGGGTATCTGATAATAATCCGTTCAATAGTCAAAATTTTAGGAAGTTTGCCAAGGACATTGGTATGAAACTAACTTTTATTAGTCCGAGGTATTCACAATCTAATGGGTTGTCTGAAAGATCAGTAGGCATTTGTAAAGACATGTTAAAAAAGAGTAAAGAGACAGGGAAAGATGTATTAGAATATTTGTTAGAGTATCGAGCTACTCCATTGTGTTCATTAGGAGTATCGCCATCAGAATTATTGTTTAATAGGTTAGTTAGGACAACATTGCCTATACATGAATCACAACTTAAACCAAAAATGAATAAAACTACTAAAAGTGATTTTAAATTAAAACAACAAAATCAAAAAAGACATTATGATAAAAATGCTAAAACAAGACCTGATTTTGATTTATATCAAAATGTAACATTAAAAAAAGGGAATAAATGGGTGCCGGGTAGAATTATTGAAAAGTGTAATACCCCTAGGTCTTATGTAGTTAAAGATGAGGAGGGTTCTGTACTTAGAAGAAATTCTAGATTTTTAAGAAAGTCTAGAAATATACCAAATTTTGAAAATATAATTAAGGATTTAGATGTAGACTTTGAAAATGTAGAAAATACTAAAATTGATTGTCAAGGAGAAGTAAATGGAGGACAAGAGATTATAGTAAGTAAGGAGAATAGTTTAAGAAAAAATGAGACATATCCAGAAATCGAAAATAAGTCAAATACTACACGAAGTGGTCGAAAATGTCAAAGACCAATTTGGTTGAAAGACTATGAAATATAATGCTTTGGAAAAAAGGAGATGTCTCATATAGATTAGCATAAGAAACATTGTGAACCTACCTTTAATAGTAAGTCACGTGAATGTACCATTATCCTTGATGTTGATGTAATACTTGTGTTATGTGTTAATAAAGATAAAAATAAATGTTTGATCAGTTGGCTAATATAATATATGCTCCCTAATAACAAGACACTAACGGCATTAGCAAATGTTTATTGGAAGAACTTGGGAAAATTAAATTGGACCAAACGCCTGCAAAATTAATCTCCCAAAGCTATGATGGCGCGTCAGTAATGAGTGGCAAAACCAACGGTGTTCAGGCAAAAATTAAAGAAGTTTACAAAAATGCCAAGTTTATACACTGTTACGCGCACCAGTTGAATCTGATAGTTGAACGGGCTGCGTCACAGAATAAACAAGTAAAAGTTTTTTTTTGCAATCTTGATGGTTTTTCTACTTTTTTTACCAGATCTCCAAAACGCACTGCTATCCTGGATGAGGTTGTGAAAAATCGACTTCCGCGATCTGCACCAACCAGATGGAACTTTAAATCAAGAAGTGTTGTAAGTGTCTTCAAATATAAAAAAGATCTTATCACATGTCTGACGCGGATCATAGATGATGAATCTAGTGACCAGTCGACAATAAGAAAAGCTATAGGATTGAAAAACATGTTAAGTGATTATGATTTTAATTACTGGCTATATTTTTTTAATAAAATCATGCCGCATGTCGAAATTCTCTACAACCAATTGCAACATCGTCAAATTGACAGTATTAAAATGCAGTCTTGCGTGTCATCATTTAAATTGTCCATTCAGCATGTGAGGAACTCAACTGATTACGATTATTACAATGACAATAGTGATAACGATGAAGAAGAAGAAGCACATTCCCGACAACGAAAGAAAAGACCCCGTTACGAAGACAAACACAAAATGGTTGCTAAAGAAGTGTGTGACATTATTATTAACAATATTGATGACCGTTTTTTGTTTAGTGATCACCTATCTATAGCTCTTCTTTTTCAACCACACTTATTTTCAACATATCAACTTTCTTTTCCCGAAACTGAATTCCAGATGGCCGTGAAGACTTTTAATTTGGATTCAATTGCTTTTAAGCATGAGTTGGTAGTGTTGTATAATAGACCAGATTTTGGAACTGCTTCAAGTGCTCTAACATTACTGCAATGTTTCTATGAAAATAATTTAACAACTTCATTTGTCGAATCTGTGAAGCTATTGAAAATAATTTGCACCATACCAATGACAACAGCAGAAAGTGAACGGTGTTTTTCTACATTGAAGAGGATAAAAACATTTTCCAGAAATACAATGCAGGAAAGCAGACTATGTGCCTTAGCGATGTGTTCCATTGAAAAACAATTATTGACATCGACACCAAACTTTAATGAATTAGTTATTGATCATTTTGCTCATTGCAAGGAACGGCGAATGGATTTTATTTTCAAACAAGTTAATTAAAAAACATGGTAAGTTTTATTTTTATTTTTTACTCAACTGTTGATATTAAACACTCGTGATAAAATTGAGGTTTCGTAAGGATTTTTTGCAAAAAATTTATGGGGGCGTGTAGTCCCCAGAACGCCGCTGCCCTCCCGCCCCAAAAAATCACGAGCCGCCACTGATTTTCAACAATGTAACTATTATTTCAACTCCAAAGAAGTTCAAACCATCATCGTATGTAGACTCAGTAGTCGATGCTGAAATATACGTTGCTGGTGAAAGAAACTGTAGATATTGGAAAAGTATGTGAAAGTTACGGCATTTTTAAAACGGACGTATGTGAGCTATCAGCCAAAGAACTCTTACAAAAAAAAACTCTTATCAAAGATGAAATTGACAAATTTGTGAAATATGCGCCTAGTGCAACGTAATCTCATGATAAAGGTAATGTTTTGTAACTTTGTTTACGTTTTATTTAAGTGTGTTATGGCAATGATTTTTGGTGTTGCTGGTGCATGCCGCTGCAAGATGTTATTTCATATGAATGTTGACGACATCTAAGACAGAGGATTAATAGTTCTTCTATTTCGTATACCTCAAACAAAAACATGTTAGAATGTTAATCTAAAGTTGTACTGTTGATTTTTAAAAATAAATATAAAGTTGCGTATGACTGTGTTCCTTATTTTCAAGGCTAGTATACAATAAAATTTTGTACGCAACTGGCACGCAACTTGACCTTAACACGCCTCGTTGGATTTTATCTCACTCGTTTGCTTCGCTCGCTCGTGTGACAATTAGCCAACTCGGCTGTAAAGGCCAATTTACTATGCACGTTGCGTAAATAACTATTACCGGACTCAAATAAAATAAATCAACTGAACAATGCTTTAATATTCAGTTGCCATGGATACTCGTTCTATGTTTTGAATTCGACGAATAGTTGCCATAGGAAATTTATTTTATATATATTTTTTTTAATGAAACCAATAGTTGTAGTATGAAATAAAACGCATTACGTCATACGTCCTGGAAATGGTCTTACAGTCTCGTTTCGATGTTCCGGACTCGGCTCCTTCGTTTGCCTTGTCCGTAACATCTTACACGACTGTAAAATTCCATTTCCAGGACTTATAGCGTAATAGTAATTTTCGTTATAAGTCCTGGAAATGGAATTTTACAGTCGAGTAAGATGTTACAAGGTGACGAAGGAGCCGAGTCCGGAACATCGAAACGAGACTGTAAGACCATTTCCAGGACGTATGACGTAATGCGTTTTATTTTATACTACAATTATTGGGATATTAGTGTAATTTAAAAAAAAATTATATAAAATAAATTTCCGAATATGGACATCTATGAAGAACTAGTTTCCATGGTAACTGATTACGTACTAAAACATTGCCTAATTGATTGATTGTATTTGCGTCCGGTAAAATTTTTTACAGTCATACTAGACTGTAATAGTAATTTACGTTATAAGTCCTGGAAATGGAATTTTACAGTCGAGTAAGATGTTACTAAGATGGAAGATGGAAGATGGAACATCGAAACGAGACTGTAAGACCATTTCCAGGACGTATGACGTAATGCGTTTTATTTCATACTGCAATTATTGGAATATTGGTTTAATTTAAAAAAAATTATATAAAATAAATTTCCGAATGCAAAATATGGACATCTATGAAGAACGAGTTTCCATGGTAACTGATTACGTACTAAAACATTGTCCACTTGATTGATCCGGTAAAATTCTTTAAAGTCACAGGTCCTGTAATAGTATATTACGTTATAAGTCCGGTAAACCCAAGTTTACAGTAGCGAGTTGAAAACGTTTCGGGACGAGGCGACGAAGGAGCCGAGTCTCGAATGTTGAAACGAGCTACTGTAATGGTTTACCGGAAGTATGACGTAAGGCGTTTTATTTCATACTGCCTCACATTGTTCATTTTTAAAAAAATGCATTTAAAATTTTCAGTCCGGTAAAATTTTTTACCGGACTCAAATTAGATTTTCAGTCCGGTAAAATTTTTTACCGGACTCAAATTGGATTTTCAGTCCGGTAAAATTTTTTACCGGCCTTGTAACGTAATAATTCATTTACCGGACTCAAATGAGTCCGGTAAATACCCTTTTACCGGACAGTATGAAATAAAATTCTTTACAAGCATACTAGACCGTAAAATCGCATGTTCTGGACTAAAAAGTTTGACGTAAAACTGACAAATGTGACACAGTATGAAATAAATAACTACTACAGTACACATGCAATAAAAATAACTATAGACATGTTAGGATACTGGTTTTATTGATATAAAGGTTTATATAGCAGATTACACATCGAATTATTAATAAAAATCAGAATAAAAGGAGTACGATCTTTTCATGTGATCTTTCATGCGAGGGGGGTAACGGGCTGGAGCCCCTCCCCCGTAAGAAATTCCTAAATACGCAACTGACGCTACCTAAACTGTATTAATTTAACCTATTGAATGCAATAACGATTAAAACTCTTAATAAGTTGGGAGATTTTTTATTTCGAAATGACGGTAACTTTAACGCTGGAAAGCTTACTCCAGGTTGCTTACTTCCATACAATCATGGCCTTGTGGCCTTTATTACCCGACTGTCAATTGCTTAGAGCATAATAGTTTATACGACTCTAATATTTTAACAATAAATACAAT
The DNA here is from genome assembly GCA_929113105.1 of Agrypnus murinus. Classification (NCBI taxonomy): domain Eukaryota; kingdom Metazoa; phylum Arthropoda; class Insecta; order Coleoptera; family Elateridae; genus Agrypnus; species Agrypnus murinus. The sequence goes on from OV816025.1 coordinate 58,097,175, forward strand.
ATGTTTAAAATAAATATCTTCAGGTTACATTTTGTCAACCTATTCATCATAGGTATACATCACAAATCATAAGCAACAGCGCCGCAACGTATACGAAGTAATTACATATGTCTTAAAATTATTCGTTGTCATTTTAATTACCATCCAAATTTTTGGTTGAGCAAGTACACGGAACAGTGTTATTAAATACTGCTTTAACTACACTTTTCTTCTTCATATGTGCTATCGCACGTTCGTAATCTTTCAAACTGTAGCTCTTAACTCCTAGGTTGTCAAAATCTAAATATCTGAAAAACAAAGAGGATTGGTTTTAAGCCGTTAAAAGATTATTATCAAGTATTTATACTTCTCATCTAAATGTTTCAAGAGTACCAAAGCTTTTGGGAAATTAAAGCTGCTAACATTTACTCCGATTACTGTTATTTCTTTACGATAGATTTCATATGGAGATATACTGAAAAATATTCACATAAATAAGCATATTAGTTACTACAAACTAAAGAATCTATGAATACAGAGTGGTGCGTTATAACGGGGATAAATTGGTGATCACATTGTATCCTACAATTTGTTAAAGTGGAACAACAGTTATATTTAAAATAGCAAAATGGGACTTGCACCCAATGATTTGAAACTTATTAATTTATCTTTGTTTTATGTAGAGGTTAAGAAATAAGTACTTATTGTTAAATATATACGAAACATAAAAAGATGAAGTCAGCACTGTACCAAAATGTAAAAAAATTGCATAACTCATAATAATTATAAAACAATTGATTATTTATGAAATATATTATTAAAAAGAATTATGGGGATAGAACCCGGATTGTGTAGTTTCAGTGGATTGAGGGTATTGAACCGTGTTTTGTAGTCGAAAATTTAGCGGGCCTCCCACTCTTACAAGCTGTGTGTTGATGTCGTTTGCTTCTTTTTGTATGTCATTTATTATTCATTCATTTATGCATATAAACAAGCTTTTGAAACCTAAAATTTTGCGCGTTGACAAAGATGGAAAAATGAGTTGCCATGCTGAGGGCGCCGTCGCTCAATTATTAATAAATTTTAGCGAGTTTACTACTAACAAAAAGAATGGCTTGCAGGATTATCCTTAGATTTTGCATAGTAGTGCTTAGTAAATATATTTACAATAACGCTACAAAGTAAGTTAGGTAACTGAAATTCTGTTATTTCAGATTTTCGTTAAATTATAAAATTAAATTAAAAATCTGCTATGTCGAGTATCGACTTTTAAATTATTGTGTAAATTATGTAACGCAATTCTATAAATAACAATACTTCGAAAAATCTTTGGTTGCGAGCGAGCATGATTTGGTGCGCGCATTCGAGAGAGCCCTTAAGTTTGTAAATAAAGTTTTCCAATTGTTTAAAATTATTGTTTTTATCTGGAGAGAATTGTAGAGATAAATGTTGTTGGGGTCATTAGTGAAAAATGTCATAACATACTATTCTGATATAGGCATCCCGCATAACATGTATGCACGATGTGTTGTCCATCTTCCAGGCGAAAGGATTTCACAGTTTGTTTTATTTTAAAAATAATAAAATTTTGCATTAATTATGTTGAAGACACGCACTACAACACTGTGAGGTGATAAGGGATAAATCTTAAACAGATTCTTCACTTGAATTTCACAAACTCAATTTTATGATGGACGATCCTGTCGTTGGTTGATATTTTACATTTAGATATTTTGAAGACATCTTATGGCATGTTTTCACCTGAAAAGTATTAAAGGCATATGTGAGAAGGTATACACAAGTATTTATTACTTTACTTACAGTTTTTATTGGAAAAATGGATATTTTTCAATGTTATTTGAATTTCTAAGTAAAGTATTTTACTGCAATATTGTTAACCAAGTTCTAGGGTGCATTTGACACTAGAATGTTAAAGTGGGGAACTTTGTATAGAGAAGGTTTAGGCCTTTGAAATCCCAAAATTGTAACGTTTCAGCAGGGTCTGCTAGAATCTTAAAATTTAGTTTATATTCATAATTTTGGTGTCAAAATTTATGTAATTTTTGTTTGATAGGATCTTAGGATTAATTTTATGATAAGGAAAGGATGTAGCAAAATGTTAAAATGTTTTTATTTGACAATACAACTCGAAAATTTTTAACCAATCAAATTACAGAATTTTTCAAATTGGGACCAATGAAGTTAGTTTTATAGTGAAAAAACCACTAGTGGTTTTTTCACTAAGAAAAAACCACTTGTCAAAATGAAATGTCAAATTTAATTAAATTAATATTAACTACACACGCTAAATAAAAATTTGCTCGGTGGATTATCATGCCGAATACAACTCGTGGTCTAATTTTTTCTTGCAAAATTTATCGTTTAAGACATTCGTAGCTTTTGCTTTTGGAAAATTACACTCGTCTCCTGCGTCGACTCGTGTAATTTTCGTTGCAAAGCTACTCATATCTGAAACGACAAATTTTGTCGGAAAAAATCAGACCACTTGTGATATTATATATGAATATTTGTGAAGCAATGTTTGTCAGAAAATTCAAGATGGTTGTCAATGAATCCTAACTCTAAATTTGCATTTTAATAGCCGTGTTAGGTACCAAAATGAAGGAAAAATTATCCTCTTTAATTTTTCAACATTTACTTAAACAATTAATTTAATTTTTTATCAACAATTTGGTTAGAAAGGTTTTTGGTGGGAAAAATGTTGTTTTGTTTCTAGTTAGAAACCAGACTAATCTAGTTCCGAACTAGGAAAATCAGTACCGTTTCGCAATTGTTTTCCAATTGCATTGCAATAAAAACAGCACGAAAATTTGGTTACTCTCTCTTGAATTTTCATACAGAGCAGAAGTCATGCCAGTTTGTACGTTATTTTGATAAAATTTTGAGGTTATGTTGGTGAATTTTACGTCACCCATATGTCAACAAAGTGAGGTTATGACAAATGTCATCTTGTTGTTTTCAATTTTTTTTATAAGTTCTTAATAGTTAAAATGAAAATTAAAGTGAACTTACAGTGAAATAAACAAAAGTGCAGTTTTAAAATTTGGTGATCAGACTCTTATTATAATTTGGAGAAATGTTTGGAATTTTTATTTTGTATGGGACGAATTAAAGGAAGGTAATGGAATCTTGTTGCAAATAACCGAATTATTTTATGTACTCACGTCATGGAAGGTTGCACCTTTAATAATTATAATTATCTTCAAAAATCACAAATAAAATTAAAAAAATCCCATTTGAAGGATGACATGGAATGTGAACATCTTATCAACAAATAAGCAGGTAATTTTACCAACTATAACAGGAATCTGCTAACTTTCAAGTTAGGGGGATTAACTTTTTTGTGTGGAACCAAATAATTTTAAAATTTAAAATAATTTTCAATTTTTAATTTTTTTTATTAATAGTAATTTTAGATTGTGTTGGATTGATCAGATAAGAATTAAAAACGACAAAAAGAATTAGAATATCTCTTAATTCTTAAGTTGTTAAATCTATTTGACACCGAGATTTAATTTGATTTTCTTTCATTTTAATTTTGAATTTTAATAGTTGTTTTCTTTTCTCTTCATGGAATTTTCAATTTTTATTTTTTTCTGTATTAATAAATAAAATTATCCATTTAAATATTTAAAAAGAAATTTATTTGTGTATTTATTTGTGTCTGGTCCATTAACAACGTTTTACAGATATAATTTAAATAGCTTCCAAATTAATTAGCGACCCGCCTGATTTCGTCTCATGCATTTATGGAACTTGTTTTCCAGTTTAGAAATTATAGCCGGAGAATTTTTTTATAAAGGTATGTGATATTTAGTTGTGTATATTTTCAGACTGTTTTACCATGATTTTGTGTTCGTGAATTTCAACAATAACAAATTTATTTTGCAATTTATAACCTTTCATCTTTCATTAAGTGTTGGAGAGTTTATCATTCACAACAATAATATTTCTTTTTTCTTATTGACCTTCTATATCATAACAATACACAAAATGTGTAAATACTCAAATTCTATTGCTTAATATAACTTTAAATAAATCGATTTTCATTCATGGCAGTATATTTTAATTTTTGCATGATCTTAGAACATACAGTTCAGATATAAAAAATTTTAGGTTAATTACTTAATTGGGCCAATTTAATTAATAAGAAAATTAGTGACAAGTCGACTATTACAGCGGGGATAGTATAACTATACAATTTTAAAATAAAGAGTAAGGTGGTGTTCGCACTACTGCACATAGTTATTTATAATTATTATTTATGTAAATGACTCTCTTTAAAATAGAGTATCACGTAAGCTGCAATACAGTAACATTTACAAATGATATCAAAAGTTAGCAACCAAGCATACACCAGGATAATTTGTTTCTGCTCAGCTGCCAGTACTGCTGCACGTGCCGAAGAAACGCCTGAAAACCTCAAACTGCGCCAACTGTTATGTTATAATCAAAGATATTACTTATGATAAATATGTAGAAGTAGAACTGATTTTCAAAATTGTGGCAACTGGCAAATATATTTAAGAAAACAGAGCAGATGTGGAAAATGTCAAGGTAAAAAATACGCTTGCACAGAAGTGATGTGTATTATTTTAAAAAATTTTAATTTATTAGTGTTATATAATATTCAATGAACACAACTTCTAAACGCGTTTTTACCGTAACATTACTCTTTCGCTCTTTTTTCTACCGTGCTTCAATAGTCAGAAGCAAATGAATTGAACACGTTCTAATTCAATGTTGGACTGGACTGCCGGGAAACCGGGCAAATGCGCGGTGAACCATTGCGGCCTTTCCGGGACCTACCCTGAGGTAAAAGACCATTTGTAATAGAAAAAATGCAGAACGACTAAATGTACGACCAGAAGTGTCCCTAAGGTCGATCAGCCGGGCGTATGCCCGAGACCCCGGGAGCTAGTGGGGCCCCGAAACGACCTACCTTATTTTAATCAACATTTTTTATTTACTGGGGGCCCCATTCGATATTTGTGCCCGAGGCCTCAAAATCCAAAGGGCGGAGCTGTGTACGACTAACTTTGGAATAATCAGCGAGGAAAACGCGCGAATACATAAATCTTTATATTTAGCAGGGATTTTTCATAAATATATTCTTCAATATTTCGACATGTAGAGGCGTCTCATCGCCTGTTTGAATTACAACGTCCATTTCGGTTAGTCTTCTTGTGTTGCTCTTGCTATCAACCCCGTTTGGGTGTCTATAAACATTAATGGGTCGGTAAGTTTTATGTATTTGTGTTATACGAGCAATTAACAAACAAGAGAATCCGTTTTGCTTGAATTAAAGAAACTAGAAATTTGATATGAATTTCTCTGTCAGATAACACTGTTCTCTGTAGCTAGAAAGTCTTAAGGCTCCGTTATCGCGTAGGTAAAGTGCCGCTTAAACAGCTCTGAAGAATTTCATTACGATTTTTAAAAGTTGCAAGTTATATTATGCTTTATAGCAAATAAAAAATTACAAAAGCTATTTCCTTAACGAATAAAAAAGTGTAAATTCATAAAAACAAACTATTGCTAGAGAACTTTTAAAAATGGTAAGGTGTACTTCCTAAATTATCGTTCAAGTGTTATTTGAGAAAAAATGCCCGAATATACAACAGTATAAAAGAACTTTATAAACTAAAAAAAGGTCATATCCCGCGTTTATTCAAGCATTTTGGTAAATTGCAACTATCATTCTTAGTTCAGGCTTTTGCTCACGTAACGCGCTGTAGGCGGTTCGAGTTAAAAAAGGCGGGAAGCTTCAACGAGTTTGATTTGACTGTTAATACATTTAACGCATTTTGGTTATTGTTACATATATTTTTGTGATTGTCAATGTAAAGTAACAGATTATTGTTTATATCCCTTCCCATACTTTAACTTTCCTAACCTTTTGACTATTATTTAATAAATTCCCGAAGTAAATGTTGTTTTTCTTTACTTAAGAGCATGTGACGGTTAATTTTTGAATAAACTATTTCACTCTTAATTAGTCCTGATTAATTTCTTAAAACGAATATATATTTTCAATATTTTAGTATAGTAATACTTTTCTTTTTCTTAAAACCAGCAAGAACAACTGATATTTTTAAAGATATTTAGCAGTTTTATATTCCCTTTTTTAATTTCAACTACCTTAAATTATCCCTTGCCATTTAAGAATTAAAAATTTCAGTTAAACTTAAAAAATATTTTGAAAGTTCACGCATGTCTGGCAACACTGTGAGCAGAGAACTGCGACGCGATCAAATAATATTTCTATTTACATTTTCGCTTCGCTTATATTATTTATTTATTTTTGGGAGAGGAATCAGGACGGCGGAGCATCCTTCGTACCTCATGGCACCGATTGCTATGATCATTTGTCCGACCCTACTAGAATTTAGCCGAATCTGGGGGAATTCCACCCCCAGTAGGGATCTTTATCGTGCCAAACATCGCATTGGCACGGGACCTACAGTTTTACTTCCTATCCGAAAAGAAGGCATGTTTTAAATTTTTCTCCGCTATGAAAAATTACCAGCTCGGCCGGGTATTGAACCTGCGATCTTTGGATTATGAAGCAAACATGCAAACCACTAATCCACCGAGACGGCCGTCTCATTTCCAGTTTTTTTTTATTGTTGAAATTAGGATCCAAAAATTGCTGTTATGCGATCTGCTGTTATTACAAAATACTAGAAGGATCTTCATAGTTATTTTCGACGAACAGAAAGTTCGTCTCTGAATTCGTGAAGTCGGTCTGTCTGTCTGTCGGTCTGTCGCCTTTTTCCCTGTTGACTTTTTTGAGTTTTTCTTGGAAAATCACTTTTTTGGAATATTATAGTACATTGGATTCTAAGAAACTTTTGGTTGAAACGTTTTTTTGTATCTCTTCGGGAAAGTGGTCAAAATGACCACCGAAAATTTCTGTAAATTTTTGAAAAATGAAAAATTTTGTATTTTTTTAAAATTTACGAAAAAATAAACATTTTTAGCAACAAAAAAATTTTGTTCGTCATGGCAATGCTAGCTCTGCGCATTCTCAACTGGTTTTATTTAAATTTAAAAACTTTCATAAAATTGCAGTCTGCAATTAAGAGATTAATTGCGATTAAATATAATTGAAACTGAAATATCGTAATTAACTCTTCAATCAACTGACTGATTAAAAATTAGTTGATTGATGCCCAACTCTTATCTCCAGTCGTTTTTACGATTTTTTACGAAACTAATTGTTTTATGTAATTTCCATAGAAACGCTGTAACCTATTCGCCGCCGCCTTTCTATTAACAATGAATTAAATTGTTGATTTTTTAAAAGCAATAGAATTTGTAATTACATATTTTTTAAGCTTGCACAAAAAATATTGTGTACATCTTGTCCCCGAAATTACTTAAGCTTAATAATCTGAATAAAAATATAAAAAAAACTTAATTGCGAGAAATCCCAAGTGAATGCCCATCTAACAAGTTGATAGGTACTTAAAGAATGTGCTATATGAAATATTTAAGCAATCTAATATTTGCTAATGAACTAAACAATATTCTAATCGAAGCTAAGCAGAAACTTTTTAAACTAAAACAAATTAAGAAGAAATACGTATTTATTAATCGACTCCGCACAAATACTGCAAATCCAGTCAATATATCAAAGCCAAACACACTAAGAACTGCTCCGCTGTGAGACAAATAAGATTGTTAAAATTTCTTCCCTTTTATGAATTTAACACGAATAATTTTCCACGTATCAGTCACCACGTGCATCGACCTGCCGGCTGTAAGCTTACGCATGCTATATAATAACGTCGCAGTCGACCAAACAATTAAGGAATATTACTTCATTATTTGTATGGACAAATGTAGTTGCCCAGAGCTCAGTCACGCCGCCTAGTTCAGTTGCACGAACTAACCAAAAAAGTAAGCGTATTTATTTTCAAGAGGCTGCGTATCTGTTTATTATCTGTGTCTAAGGTAAGATTCTAGAAGATTTACAATACGACGCGACTCCTCAAGCTTAACCTACTGCATTTTAAATTTTAGTAACATTGATAGAGATGTGGTGACTCTATGCTATATACTGTAAACTCATTAAAAAAAATTATACCTAATTTTAGCATTAGGCAATTTTAAACCGCATATGCATAGTTTTCCTCCAATGCTTAACAACTTAAAATCGAGTTCAATGGCGTCTGCTGAGTTGCTACTGTCGATAATTAGGTCGAACACATATTCTGGGTTTTCAATATATCTTGATTTTAGTTGTTCTGGTGTGACGCAGTCATAATCCAGGTCTGCAATACAAAGTAGTTCGTTAAAGAAAGAAAATATAATTGTTATTAATAATATTTGAGAAGAGTATAGAACTAGAGCTATTTCAATATGATAGCCAACAAAGGAACAGCGATCTCTTTCAAGCTTATTTGAGCATTACATAAAAGAGGTGGTTTTCAACTTGGTTCAAAATTTACTCATGAAGAAATTCTCCAAGAAGTTTAAAGAAACTCGTGGAGTGCCCTCAATTGTGTTTTTGTACATATACCGTATTTTAAGTTGAAACTACATAGCAATAGATTATTACGGACGAAGCGAATGAGTTGTTATAAATCGCACTGGCATTTCCGCTGTTTACTTTACACGCTTCGATACCAATGACCTAAGGTTTGTGATCAGGAAACTCTGTTGTTATATTATCGACATATCTATTAACAGTGACAACTGAGTCAGAGTAATTTAGAATAAGCTTTTAAATTGTTAACTGTTGGCGTTGGAGGAAAGTTATGTGTATGAGAGCTTAAATCTTAATATACTTTATCATCTTTTCCACAAAAGTCTCAAAATTTAGAATAGGGAAGACCTGAATTATGGTATTGTTCTTTTTAAAATGATACTAAGAATGCTGTTTTAATCGTCTATTAACCACAGAAATATTATTACTTATACTAATTATAAACACTATAATTATAAACTGTTAATGGACCTAAACTAGCTATTTACAGACTATTTACTTACAATATTTATCTTTACTATACATTTATGTTCAACTAATGATGCGCGTATCCATTTAACTCGTCGACTAATTGAATACCCTTCCTTGCGCGGCGGCCCCCTATATATGTACACGGAAGTGTGTAGAATGCACTAGAAATCTCTCCAGCATGCCGCGGCCGGCCGTCGAGCTCTCGAATGTTCGACGGCGGCGGCGTATAGGGGTTAATCCCGTTCATTACAATATGAAAGGGTGAATTTGTTAAAAAAATATCGTACTTTCACATCGTCTTTATTTAAATATCAATAGAGGATCTTTTCCATTGCTTTCTTTCTTTTTGATTACTGTTTATTAAAATGTTTACAGCTTTTCTTAAGGTTTTTTGTTTGTTATGTCCTGATTTCTTTGAGAGCCGGTGTAAGTAGGTACTCTATTGGTGTGAAAACAACAGGGTTTTTAAACCTACTTCGTCATGCGTTGGTGTATAGTTTTTATGAATTTTCTTTAATGCTCTTCAAATAGACTAATAATAATATGTGTGTTATTACTAAAAATCATTATAAAACAGTTTTAGGTTAAAGTTAATTTTTATTAAAATCTAATGTAAGAAATACTCCTGTAAGATTGTTAAGCAATTATTTTAGTACATAATCTGCACCATAGTCAGCTGCTTTCCTCACTTTTGTTTTAACGGAAGTCATTAAATTGGCGAACACTGATTTCGGGGCAACATTTTTGGCGCAACTTTGACTTGACTCTTTTTGTTAGTTTCGCTGTAGATTCTGTCGTCCAACCTCATCAGTGTATTGATGCCATCAAGTAGTGCCAGTAGCGCTTAATTGGCTGTAGTTCGGGTACGTTGGGGACATTATCAGCATGTTCGATGAAACGGACGTTGTTCCTCTGTAAAATCAAGATGATTCCATGTCCGCTCAGAAGATATACTTTCCATGCGATTGATGTTTTTTAAGGAAAGGAGCCAAACGCTTTTTTATGCATTCTTTCGAATAATTCTCGGCTTTTATAGAGTTGCCAGATGAAATAATTTAACGGGTAGATCATCCCGTCTTCGAAATTGCCGTCCATGCAAATACCTTCTTTAGGAACTTGGTGTGACGCTTAGATTTCACCTCGGAATCCACTTCAATATCGTCAATATGGTAGTATTGCTTCTTGACGGCGCAATTGCTGTCGTCGGCCGTGAAGTAAGAGTCACCATTCGTGACTACCGCCAAGCCGTTCGAAGGTTTCACAACTCCTTTCCGAGGTTTCTAATTGCTTAAGACCGTACTTTGATACTGAGATCCTTTTCTTTAAAACAATATCTCTTTCCCTTAAAAAGCGACATAAATATGATTGGGAAATGTTGTATTTCCGGGCCTTCTGCAATATTAATTTTCTTTTACTAAAATATGTTTGAATTATTTTAATTATTACAGAATGAAATGGAAACACTTGGACAATACGCGTAATTGCAAGAATTATTACTATGGAAGCCACAAAATCAATAAAGTTCTTACACAAATTTATATTTGTAAATATAACTGATGTGATGATAATTGATCGATGGGGATAATCGACAAAATCGGAATTGCTTAAAGCTATGTCTACTAGGTAACAGGTCTAGATAGAGGGGATAAGACATGTAGCAGTTGCTTCGTTCAAATTTCTGAAGTTCGTGAACGTATTCAGTCGCGTATGAACACTGGAGTGGAAAGGTTGAAAGAGGTGCAGGAGCATTGCAGCTTATTTTAAATAAGATTTTTTTTAGTATTCTTTAATGGGTTTTTTAATTACTATTGGTTTTTTGCTTTCGCTTTTATTTTTGATATTATTTAACATAATCTGAATATGAAATAAAGGTTTGCAAAATTAAAATTCAATAAAGATTGTTGCATGATCTGTTACGAAACAAATTATGAATATAATGAATCAATATAAAATACAGATATTAGGGCATTAGTAGACTATAAGTCTTTGACGAAAATCTGGTTCAAATTGGATAAAAAATAAAAAAGATATAAGGGTGGTGCCGTGTAATTTACGGCACACTGTATATAGGTACATAGATTGTTTTAATTCTAATGTACCGTTATTCTACGTTTCCAGTAGTTTATGATATTTTAATTACTAAAGCAATTTACAAGGGCAAATATATTGATTTTAGATGATATTTATGAAATTCTCATTAAATGCTGTGTTCTGTTGCAGGAAGAGATCTAATTTAACCTCTACTTAAGATTAGATCCTTTATGCGTTGGAATAGCGTTATTATGGAATAGCAAAAATACTTTATTTCATAATATTGTTTATATATATGTTTATAATAGCGCTTATTTTGCATATGTACATTTGCACAAATGAAAAAACTTTTTTCCATTATCGACATATACGGGTGTCCAAAAAGTGTGGAAACGCTTGAATTTCTCGAGAACGACACATCCGATTACAAAAAGAAAAAACACGTTTCCTTTATTTTTTGAAACCTATTCAGTCATGATATGCAAACATCACCCCCACCCCCCTGGGGTGTGGGGCGGGAGTAAGTTGTGAAAACTTAAATGGTAACACCTATTTTTTATTGCACTTTTGCATTCTCCATAAAAACTGTTTTCAAATTTCAAATTTCGCGCCCCCCCACCTCCGACCCCTCTTGGGGGTGGAAAGAGAGAAAATCGCACATGTCCGCAGAAAAACGATCTTTTATACTTTTTTTTCCTCCAAAATTTTTTTTGTGATTTACAAATTGCCCACCAACCCCCCCGCGCCCCCTCCCCTTTGGGGGTGGAAATTTTTTGTTTACGCACCGCCCGCCTATTATTACCCGAGGAAATGATTTTCCAGGTATTCATGTTATTTTCAGAGTATACCTGAAAGTCTTAGATATTTAAAAAATCCTATGTATCACTCCTGGGATTCGAACCCAGGATTTTAAGATTGGTAGTCAAGTGCCATACCCACTGAGCTACCATGGCTTCTAACAGGTCTTAGCTTGCAAAATTGTATTAGGCAGTGTACGCTTTGACGTGCGTTTACTTGCGTTTCACTTACTGGAGTATAAAAAATAAATTTCCATTTTTTGGGAATTTATCAGTGAATTTTATAAATTCCCAAAATAAATTCCTGGCGGGAAATATTCCTCACCGGGAATATTCCCGTCGCCCATCACTAACTCTGTGTAATTAGTAATCAAATATATTAGTGAATAAATAAATGTTCAATAATTATTGTTATAATAATACATAAATAGTTCTTTTATAATTTACTTTAAGTTTCTAAATATCTAGCATTTAAGTTAGTTAAATTGTTTATAATTATAGTGTTTTAATTAGTGTATGTAAATAATATCTCTCGTGAATAGACGATTAAACAGCATTTTTGTTATTAGTTTAAAAAGAACGTTACAATATGGAATAAATTTGATAATAGGGAAAGTATTGATTTTTGGAAAAAAATTTTGACATAAAATTCGAATATACAGGGTGATGCGTTAAGTGTGGTGACGTCATCGGCATTTTTTTTAAATAGCATTTCATATTCTGTCACTTTATCCAATTACCAACATGGTAATGTAATAAGTTTGTTACCTTACATAAAAAAATTTTGAAAAAAATAATTATGAAGACGGGAAAGTGCTATAGACATCACACTTAAATGCATCACCCTGTATATCCGATATGTCAAAAAGTGCGGACTTTAAAAACAAAATTGACAGTATGTTTTGGGAATTTTTCCAAAAATCAATACTTTGCTCCTCGCTTTACATTTATGTGTGGTGATATGTACTATAGTGACTATTCATAATTTTTTTTTCAAAGTTGTTCTTATGTAAGGTAACAAACTTATTACATTACCATTTTGGCATTTGGATGAAGTGTCAGAATATGGAATAAAAAATGCAAGTTGCCATTTAAGAAAATTCCAATGACGTCACCACACTTAAACGCATCACCCTGTATATTCGAATATTATGTCAAAAAGTGCGGACTTTAAAAACAAAGTTGACGTGTTTGATCGTTCTTTTAGTTAGAAGGGTACTAGGAACGTGTCTGTGCCGAGCGCGTAGGTTACTGACGAATTAGCGAGTGAGTTTTTCAGAAATTCTAACTAACTAATTCTGGTTTTAAAAAACTTTATGGCATTAATCTTTCAAACAGATGTTAAATTAAAAACTTATTTACAAAAAAACCTTAATTTCGCACTTATTTTGTTAAATAAAAAAGGCGTACTATTTACAGATATAAACTTTTTTTACTTCATTTTGGATATGTTTAAGAAGAGAACCCGTTAAGTTAAGGGGAAGTTCGGGTAGCCCCAGACATTTAAATGAAATACCAAAAATACACAAAAATAACAAATTTCAATGTTTATTTTCATACTTAGAATTTACTTTGGAACTTCTTCATACATTTTAGTACAAAAAAGTAAAAAGAATTTCTTAGTCATTTATGTTAAGTAGTAATAATACGATAAGTTTATTCCTTGATTTTTGACAATGGAAAAGATGGCGGGTAGCCACGGACATACTTATTAAGCGATCTCATCCTTGCGAATGACGCAATAGTAATACTTATTTTATAGATCAATGTTAACGCAGGCTTTGTGAGCACAACCTTTACATTTATAACTGCATTAGATTCTTCACATGATTCCCTACGAATAACGCATTCGATTTCTTGATCGCGATATTCATGGGAATGACTATTTGGTTTTGTTTTTTGTTTTTCACATGTCATGACTTTACTTTTCTCTTTAAGATCATTCCTATACGGACAAGATGTTAAAATCTCATTCTTCTGTGTTTCTTCGCGAACGCTTCATAAGGTGCTTTTTAGTCGCACTAAGACGAGGCAATAATTTTGGCATTTTAGTACTGGTTCTCCAAATAAAGAAATATATTTTAATCAAAGACCTAGAATAAACCTAATTACCCAGAAACTACTTTGTTTTTGTTATATTTAAAGCTATGAAAAATGTCCGAGGGTACCCGACTGACTTGTGTCCGGGGCTACCCGATTACTTAGATGCTATGTTTCTATTAATAGTACTTAATTTATGACCGGAATCAGATAAATACTTTTGTAGTCGTAAAATACATGTCATGACCAAAACTTCAGCCAATAATAGTTATTTATGTGTTAAGGGCATAATGAAGCTTTTATGGCCTTTTATGGCCCTAAAAGCAAGTTATGCCCGCTATACGTATATGACTCTATTTTAAGCTTTGTTAAACATAATATCTGTACCCAACAGCACGGTTTTTTTCCTTGGAAGATCTGTAGAAACAAATTTAGTTACATACGTAAATTTTTTGCAAAAAGCGGTTGATCAGCAAACCCAAGTCGACGCTATATATACTGATTTTAGTAAGGCATTCGACAAAATTGATCACAACATCCTTGCACGAAAATTAGATATGGGGGTGCCATCAGACTTGCTGCGCTGGGTGAAATCATATATATCCAATAGATCTCAAGCGGTTAGAGTTAGTGGATTTATTAGTGATTTTCTACCTGTAACATCTGGAGTACCGCAGGGTTCACATCTGGGACCTCTATTTTTTATAGTGTATATTAATGATATTGTTACATGTGTACAAAATAGTCAGGTGCTTTTGTACGCAGATGACATGAAAATTTATCGTAAGATCCATAATATGGCTGATTGTCTATTATTGCAAGAAGATCTAAGTCGCTTACATGATTATTGCTTACGTAATAAATTATTTTTAAATTTTCAAAAATGCTTTGTTATTTCATTTACTAAAAAATTTACGACATTTAATTTTCCTTACCACCTATCTAATAATAGAACAGCATCAGTTAATAATATAAAAGATTTAGGCATTATCATAGATACTAAATTGACTTTTGGTAAACATATTAACTACACTGTATGTAAAGCATTTAAAAATTTGGGATTTTTGAGAAGGGTTTCTAGATTATTCACAAATATTGAAAGTATTAAAAGTCTATATTTCGCCTATGTATATAGTGTTATTAATTACGCCATCGTAGTGTGGAATCCCCAGTACGATACGTACATCTCCATTCTGGAATCTATTCAGAAGAAATTTGTGACGTATGTCAACTTTAAGTTTCATATGCCCATTATTAATTATAATCAGTCGTGTCTTGAAGTAGGCATAACTCCATTAGTTAAAATAAGAGAAGAGAATATTATCGGGTTTAATTGATTGCCCTCAGATTTTGGAAACTATTTCATTTAATGTTCCGATTCGTTCAACAAGATGTAATCAACTTTTTTCATGTAGTTTTTCCCGAACGAATTTATATCGTAATTCTCCATCGCTCAGAATTATGAATACCTATAATAAAAAATATAGTTCTATTGATATCCTTTCCAATTCTTTAATTACGTTCAAAAAACAATTAAAATTATGCCGAACTTAGTGATATATTGCGTTTTTCTTTCATTACATTACATTGTATTTTTTATTTGTATTATATCATACTCTCATTCTATTGTAATTGTTAAATAAAATAAGCATGCTTTTAATTTTTTATATACATTTTTAATTTGCAAATATTGCACATAGTTATTTATGGTATGTTATACTGTCTAGTATTTAAGAAGTATTTGTATTGGGTTTGTCCTGTAAATACTTTCTGTTTAAATAAATAAATAAATAAATAAATATACATACACTATTTTATGCACAGATTAAGTTTTTAATGTCAAATCTATTATTGTGTAAAAATATAATTAAATGAGTACGTAGGTACATCAAGCAGCTGTGCGTATACTTATGTGATTATACGAAGTTCGTTACTATAGTTACTATTCCAAAATATTTAATTTCAGTTTATTTTCATTGGTGCTAAGTTTACAAATTATATTAAGAACCAATCAAGTTCTACAAAAAAACTTCTGACATTTAATTGACTTTATTCACAATCGATACATAATGTGTTCATTACTGACGTTTAAAAAGTTAAAAAGTAGTTTATTATACATCAGAGTCAATAATAAGTTCTCTTGGTTAGTAATGAGTTCTCTTGGTTAGTAATATCCATTACTTACCTTTTGCTCGTTCTAAATATTCTCAACAGATGGCAGAAGTTTTCGTATCTATCTTTACTTTTAGCAGGTAACAGTCAGTCACTGTTTTAGCAACTTCTCGCTATTCCGGTGGTGTGCAACTTACATCAGTTTCACTATCAGGCATTTTAAATCGTGTAAATTGCAATTAGGAGCAATGTAATTAAATTTGGTTTAGTAGTGACACGAATTTACTTTGACAATTGTTGCAGCAATTGTCATTTTATCGCCACCTGAATAAAAACGCTGGTGCTGTATCCTACATATATCAAGTATAAGGTATCAATGTAAGAACATAATTATGTACGATTTTGAATAAAATAGTATACATACCTCGGCGGGAAGACATTACGCGTCGAGCAATTGCAACATTGCTCTCCGCGTAATGTTCTACTTCCCGCCTCGGTAAGTAATCTACTATTATATTTAGATGAGTCTTGCAATAATAGTCTAATTATAATGCATCTGTGCATAAATTAAGTTAAGCTAACATACGTTTTCTATGCGATAACCTCATATGAAGTTTAATAGGAGGGGGACACAAGATAGTTGGCTGGAACAAAACCTACTGTAATATACAATTCATTCGGCGATCACGGCAATACTGAATTATATTTTGTTTGTAGGCCATATGGGATGCATTTCAATTTAACATTATGTTTTTTTTTCTTATTGACGGTTGGTATATAAGTATTAATACAGCATATAAATTCGAAAATGGAAAAATTTTGAATTACATCATTTTGGCTTAGAAGGGCAGTATAGTTGTTATAAGTAAGAAACATCGAGAAATAAGAATTTGTATAGGTTACACTGGCCAACAAAAAAAAGATTTTTCAGCTGACTTTGATCTGACACTTGATTTTAACTAAAATTGGTACGCTAATGCCAAATATAAATCCCGTTTTTCCCTATCACGTCAGGTTTTTTTCTACGGCGTTTCTTGTTTGCCTAATCCAAAATTCTTGAAAATCGTTAACTAAATGCAACAAATTCTTAATTGTTTACGGAATTCTTAGACATTCCAAATACATATTTAGTCATTAGCATAATATACACCTGTACTTCATAATATTTAAGTACTTAATTAGATAATTAAGTAATAAGCAATTGTAAAGCAATCAAGTCTACTAAGCTAGTCCTCATCGTCAACATATTAGGGTTTAATGAGATTTTATTAGAAAGTATTGATCACTTAGAACTATTTAAAAGTAAGCAAGGGTGATAAGAAAATGCTAGTTACATGTTAGTTGTTAGTGAAGAAACTACATCATGTCTACTACTCGAAGATGTGTAAATAGTGCCGATTCTTTCTGCTACATTTGTGGCAGCTTCGTCGTTCCCAGTCAAAGGACAAATATTAGTGTTTTCGTTAAGAAAATGTATTGGCTTATTTTGATGTAAAACTTGCTGATCAAGACAAGTCATGGGCTCCACATAAAGTGTGTAAATCATGTGTGGAAAATTTGCTGCAGTGCAGCAAAGGAAAACGTCAGAAATTAGCTTTTGGCGTTCCAATGATATGGCGCGAACCGAAAAACCACGTAGATGATTGTTACTTTTGTTTAACTCAGACCTCCGGTTATAATACCAAGAATAAGAATAAAATTGTATATCCGAATATTGACTCCGCGATTCGACCAGTACCTCATTCCGATGAAATACCTGTGCCAGTTTATAAAGAGCTTCCTTGAGCACTCGGATGCTGAATACATGTCAGATGTTATTGAAGAACAAGATGATTCAGATGTAGATTCTGCCAATGAAGATATAGTTTCTAATTATGGACCACAACGCTTTACTCAAGCAGAATTAAATGATTTAGTAAGGGATTTGGGCCTATCAAAGGAATTATCGGAACTGCTAGCTTCAAGATTAAATGAAAAGAACTTACTCAAGCAAGGTACGAAGATAACTTTTTATCGTCAAGGGAAAGTGATCTTGTGCAATATTTTAAACAAAAGTGTGAATTTGTTTATTGTAACAATGTGCCAGATTTGCTAACTCAAATGGGCGTTGTACAATATGACCCAAGCGAGTGGCTTTTGTTTATCGACAGTTCCAGCAGAAGCCTCCAGTGTGTCCTACTACACAACGGGAATGTTTTCGGTTCAATTCCTATTGGATATTCCGTTCAATTAAAGGAAACATATGACGACATTGATAAGGTGATAGATTTACTAAAATATACAGACCATAACTGGGTCATCTGTGTGGATCTCAAAATGGTAAACTTTTTACTTGGTTTTCAAAGAGGATATACAAAATTTCCTTGCTTTTTGTGCCTCTGGGATAGTCGAGATAAAAACAAACACTGAATTCAGAAACATTGGCCTCCTAGAACATCCTTAGTTGTTGGAGAGAAGAATATTATAAGTCAACCTTTAGTCGATAGAGAAAAAGTAATTTTTCCACCTCTTCACATCAAACTGGGTCTTATGAAGCAATATGTTAAAGCACTAGATTTGCAAAGTGACTGTTTCCAGTACATATGCGAAAAGTTTCCACGACTAAGTTACGAAAAAATCAAAGCTGGGGTATTTGATGGACCTCAAATTAGAACTTTAATGAGAGATCCAAATTTCATCAACTCTATGAACGAAGCAGAAAAAGAAGCCTGGACTTCATTCACGATGGTCGCGAACAATTTTCTTGGAAACAAAAAAGCATGCAATTATAAAGAGCTAGTGCAATCAATGCTTGAAAAATTTCACCGCCTAGGTTGTAACATGAGCATAAAGCTTCATTTCCTTCATAGCCATCTTGATAGGTTTCCCGAAAATTTAGGTGCTGTAAGCGATGAGGAAGGCGAGAAATTTCCTCAAGATTTAAAAACCATGGAAACTCGGTACCAAGGAAGATGGGATTCTCATATGATGGCCGACTCCTGTGGAGTGTTCAAAGGGACTGCCAAACCAAAATGCATAGCAGAAAGTGCTACAAACGAAAATTTATTCCCTGACTGTTGTTTCTTTATTACTAACACTTTTGTAGTTTTTTTGAATGACCATTGTGTAAATATTGTACCTAAATAAATAAATGAATTATTATAATTTTATACTTTGTTTATATCTTATAAGTTCTTAAGTTACAACTTGGCCGCACTTGCAATTCTTCAAAGAGCATAAAATGATATAGAATAAAATGTTGACGTGATACGCAAAAACCAATATGATTTTCGGATTCAGCACACCCAAATTAGTAAAGAACAAGTCTCATATACAAGTCAGCAAAAAATGTGTTGGCCAGTGTTATAGAACGTTAAATGAAAAAGTTATAAAGGCTTTCCACTGTCGGAACAACAATTTCTACTACTTTAGATTAAAAAAAAATTCATGAATTTAGAGAAGATTCGATGAGTAAGTTAAATACACATCGTTAAATGTCCCACCTAGCGGAAAATACGAATTCTTAATTTATATTGTCTTGACTTATATGGACGTTCTAATTATCCCAACAGCTGGTAGTGAAGAAATTAAAAAAGGTATTGGACCGTACCGAAGAATATGGGTTGCAGATGAATTGGAAGAAGTGTCATTTCCTGAAGAGTATTGGAACAGTGAAATCTCTAACAACGGAAACAGTTTCAGTTTCAGTTACAAAATATCCCAAACACACTGCTAGAAATCAAGTTCAGAGTTTGCTTAGCCTTTCCTTTAGTATTAGGAATAAAGAAACTTTGGCAACGTAAAGGGAGTCAAAATAAAATCACCGAATAAAAAGACAGATTTTTAGACAAATTCAGTCAAATGTTTGATAGTAAAACTTTCACCGTAATCAACATAAATCAGAGTAAAAGAGTTACAAAATTTCAAAAAATTAATGATTCTTAGGATGTAAAAAATAATGGATTGTTAGGATTTCACAGTTCACAGATTTTAAGTTCAGAATTCTTCACTTTAAAAAATACAAAGTATTAAGACTATTGAGTTACGAAAAAGAGTTTAACAGTTCGAACCACTTACACCATTAAACTTTTTAAATTTTAATATTTAATAGATTAGGCGTTTCAGCTACAAATCAGAAGATACGGGTTTCCAAGGCTCCGAGTTTGATTTTGATGGTTTAAATAATTGGAGACTCAGAGAATTACTTCATAAGAACTATATTGTATTACAAATGTGAAACGGGCTTTATTGCAAAACGAGTGTGAAAGTTGGAAAAGAAAATTGGTACTCGGATCCTACGACTATTGCAATAACCCTTTTCGCAAGTGTGTTAGGTGCTATTTCTCTGAAAATGTTCAAAATTAATGAAAATTTTTTATGTCAAAAGTTATATTAGGTTGCCGAAAACGTTTCGCGCCCAAAATCAGTGGAAATTTTTTCTGAACCAAAAACGAGTAGGTTAAAACTTAAAAATAAGGTTTAAGTTAGACTAATGTAGGTTACAACATTCTATACATACAAGGTGTTCAGTATCGTTATATTCAAACTTCGGGAGTGTAAACTAAATAGGTTCAATACTGAGTGTAAAAAGCATAAAAGTGGCAAATCTATTTTTATTTGCTTTAAAGATACAAGGCTATTAATTCTTAAGTAATATCGATGGTTTGAGAAAAACCTGCCTGCTTGGGACCGCTACGTCTTGCTCAATTAAACAAACAAACTCATTGATATTGACATTTGGAAGATGTAACGTTAATATTACGAAGAGACATGTGGTTTCAAATAAATGGTGCGTCACCACATTTCGCAACTGCCTTACAGAATTTGGTACATATTAATTCCTCAAGGTGGATTGGTCGTGGTGGACCGGATGCATGGCCAGCTAGATCTTCAGACCTTAATTTCTTTGATCTCTGGGGTTTCCTAAAAGACAAAGCGTATGCACAAGTTTCAAACACCCGTATTTCAAGTATGAACGCATTGCTGCACAAGAAATACACAAAAACAAGAGGGAAATAAGCGAGACTCCATCAGTCGACATACGAGAACAAGCTTGTAGATAGGCCGGGGGAAAAGGGTATTTTGAAAAACGATTAAGCATTAAATTTAAAGTTAGTCGCTCATTCATATATTTTGTTTGTTGCAAAATAACTTCATAGCCCTGAATCTGAAATCTGATGAAACAAATACAACTCGACCTACTTACTTTTGTGTTTTTTTTACTTTTAGAATTGAAGCTTTTTTACTCTACCGATCGAAGTTTGAACATAATGATATCAACTACATTGTATAAAGCTCGTTAACAAGGAGCTAGTTCTGAAAACCGAAACCTTCATAACATCTGCTGGTGGTATTTACAATTTGAAAGCCTAGCGGATAAATAATAACCCATTTTCAGAATGTAGGTATATTTGTAATGTAGGCAATTTCGTACGTTTCGCTATCGAATTAAGTGTGACTTTTGAAATAGGTAGATATCGAAAAAAGAGTGAACGCCCTTCTACTCAGTTTGATGTTAGCACCTCGATTCAAAAATGGTCATCTAGTTTCCAGATATTCGTTAAAATAAAACCCTAAAAATTGTTTTGCACATAATCAATTACCTAAATCTCAATTTTGTTGTTCTCCCACCAAAAATGCATAACTTTCCTCCAAGGTCTAATAATTTAAGATCTAGGGCAAGAGCTTCTGCCGTATCACTGGTGTCAATAATTATATCAAACAAATAATCGGGATTCTCCTTCTGTCTTTCTTTTATTATTAATGGGACTGTACAATCAAATCCTGTTTCTGTAATTTAAATTTCCATGAAGAGCATGTGATGTAGTTCTTAGAAAAAAAGATAATACATTTTTACTATACTACAATGCTTATATAAATGTTAAAGATGAAGATTGATGCACACTGAAGCTATAGCAGGTACTTACCGAGTTTTTTAATGTACTCAAGTCTGGAAAGATATGGTTCTGATACCGTAACACTTCTGTGCCCTTGAAAGTGTAAAACAGCTGCCCATAAATCTCCAATTAAGCCTGTACCAACTAGCAGAATTCTTTTGCCAATATCTATTGGTGAAACTAAATCTAATCCATGGCATACGCATGCTAGCGGTTCAGTTAGTACAGCTACAATAAAGACTTATGTCAATACTATAAATAAAAATTATGAACGCAAATCATTATACCCTTTTCCACTGCGATATTATCTGGTATTTTAAAAACTTGATGTTCTGGCACCATGATATACTGAGCCCAACCACCTGAACCATTTCTGTGTAAAGTGAAAGTATTGGGTGTTCCAGCAGATTTACAAAAATAGGGAGTTCCCTTACGACAGAAGTCGCATAATCCACAACCACTACAATTTTAAGCTTAAGCTTTCCAACAACTAATTGTTAATTTGTCGATAGACTAACCTGCTTGGATCTACAACAACTCTATCTCCTCTTTTAAACAATGTAACGTCTGCTCCTACTTCAGTTACGGCGCCGCATATTTCATGCCCTAATAGCACTGTTGGTTCGTCTGAAGTGCATGGTAAGGTACCCTGCATTATTATTATTAGAATATAAAGAGGAACTTATCTTAGGATGCTTACATCAATGATATACAGATCTTTTCGGCATATACCAGAGAAGAATATTTTGATAACTACGTCCTTTAGACCAGTAATTTTTGGTTTTGGTTTGCGAACGTGCTGTAATTTACGATCTTTTACAGAAAATTGTATAACTTCCATTTCTGCCATCTTTTATTCGTTAAAATCTCAAAAACTAATTTGTTCATATAGTATGTATATGATTTTTGGACAAGAATTTTGATGAAATTTTGATTAGGTTTCTATCGACTTGTATCAAAAGGATTATATAAACAGTTTGACAGTTGGCTACCGAAAAGTAATTTAATAGTAGTCACATTTTTGACATTTCTGACAAACAAAAATAGAGTATTTTTAACACATACTGTTGATGTAACTGCTTTTTGTACAAATTTAGTCATTGATGTTACCTTCCGATAAACATCAATTCCTAGTTTTTGGTGGCCTAGGCCAACTGTTAGTTTCTGGATTACTTTGGAATCTGCAATATTAATGAAATCGGACGTAGGTATGGGCGTAGCCACTGAGGGCAAGGCGGCCGTGGCCCTCCCTCATCGACAGAAAATAAAATTTATTTCCTACTGTATCGTATTGCTAGCAATTGCGCGTTGATTGGGCGTATCTCAATCACTTCCTCCTTGGAAGGAACGTGGGGGTATGTTGATATAGGAACCCCACGTAAGACATACAGACAATCTTGTATCGTATTATGCAGGGTGAACGGTCAAGCAATCGTTGGAGATGTCGGACTTCATTACTAGTATCCAAGGCTAGCCCGAAGATAGAGGGAGGGCAGTCGTTAGAGGTGTCGGGAAGCAGTAGGATTCGAAACTAGCTTGAGGGCAAACTACACGGCGTTCACCCTTAGAACTGGTCGTTGTCTACCCCATCCCAGGCTTGTCTGGGCAACGCATGACGCGATCAGAATGAAATATGTGGTAGAGTTATGCCGAGGTGTTTCGTTTACGTTTCACCGAAGTGTTTCTCGACGATGACCCTAAAACGTTGCGGAGGGAGCTCTGCTAACAAGGGGGCCCGGTGTGGGTGGATTGAATCTTACCTGACGTAGGGCCTTTTATGGAACTAAGTATCCCGCTGTCTGACCTAGACGAATGGAGAAGATTCAAGTGAGGTTTATCTCGGTTAGGGAGTTCGCTCGCTAACCCATGAGAAACTGCATGCCACCAGGTAGCGTTTCGGAGGTGACAGTACGGGAGTCTAGCATATGCTGTCAGTTCCAGCGTCAGATTCCCAGAAATCGTCTAGAGACCTACACTTAAAGGGCGTTGATGCTAAGATACATAGCCTCTCACGTTCAAGACAACTTCACCTTAACGGGTACACACCGAAATGCTACTTTGATGGCCATTAAAGTAGCCTCGGAACGAAGCTTTGTCGAGTAGTACAGTAAAGCTAGAGTCAAAACCCAAACATTAAAAAAAAAGTTCTACCCCGCGCCAAATTGTTCTATACCCTCCTCGTAGTATGTGATAAAAAGTTGCACGACCCAGAGCGTCGGGTTTTGGGGGGGTGAAAAGGGGGCAAAATGGTATGCTTGAACTGTTTTTCCTAAATATCTCGAAAACTAACAGGTCTAGCGCAAACTTCACTATGTACAAAATTAACCTACATTAAATTCCGAACAAAAATGGTTTTACGCATTTTTGTGCTGAAGACAATGGTTACCAAGATATGGAATGCGCAAAAATATCACTAGGAAACGCAGGTACAAAAGCAACTGAACATTAAACTTGGCTGAGAACATGGCACGAGCGGCCTTGGGAGTGCAGATGGTCTGGCCGGCCCCTTCTCTTTATTACCACTTTTACCTCACCGCCTTCCATCCCCGATCTTCTCGAACGAAGCCTTAATTCCTCCTGGGTCTTTACCCCCCCTACCCCCAAAACCCGACGCTCTGGGTCGTGCAACTTTTTATCACTTACTACGAGGAGAGTATAGAACAATTTGACGCGGGCTAGAATTTTTTTTGGTTTGGGTTTGGTCAATTGTTGAGCTAGTTTTACTCTCGAATTGCGCGTTGCAACTCGCTTCAAGAAAATCGCGCGTTTGAATGTGTACGCAACTTATGCAATGCTATGCAGTCACTAACACGCGTATCAATCGCGCATTAGCTAACGCTTCATGTGTGCAGAGACCAACTGTGATGAAACAATACTTTATTTTGTGTTTGTGTATCATTTTTATTTGAATACGAAATAATTGCGGAACGAATCATCTAAGTTTCCATTATTTCTTATGGAGAAGTTCGCTTTGATATACGAGTGCTTTGGATTACGAGCACATTTCCGTAAAGAATTATGTTCACAAACCTGCTGATTTTCAAGTGCTTTCGAGAAATTCCAAGCAAACTGAAAAATAATAATATTTTTACCGCCTCCATATCTCCGCAACCGTTGCCTTCAGCACAAAAATGCGTAGAACCATTTTTGTTCAGAATTTAATATAGATTAGTTTTTTAAATAATGAAGTTTGCGCTAGACCTCATAGTTTTCGAGATATTTGCGAAAAACTATTAAAACATACAATTTTACCCTTTTCACCTCCCTCACCTCCAAACCCGACGCTCTGGATTGTGCAACTTTTTACGATTGTGCAACGGCGAGTGAGCACGTGTTAAGTCAATCGCTCCGGTACTATCCTGGTTAGCTAGTAGAGGGTTGATAGGCAACCTCGCTCCGACCAGTGAGTAACTGGGTGCAATTGCTGTGCAATTTCGCGCTGATTGAGCGTATCTCAATTATTTCCTCCCCAGGGAAGAAATGTGGGGGTATGTTGTAACGAAGTTACTTAATTTTGGTTGTTTATTTTGGGTGTAAGAATTAAATCCGTATCTTCCCGTGCAATCTCATACCGTTCGGATAAGCGGCCGAGTCAAGCGAATGCACGCGTCCCTTCTCTAACCGATATTTGGCGTGCGCCGCTCTGTTTTACTCCTACCTTTTCCCCCACGCTCCGAGACCGCCTATATAAACAGGCGCAGAGCGACGATTTATTCAGTCCGCGTCCAGGACTCCCAGCAGGACCAGTCAGCCCAGTTGACCAGCCAACCAGCCAGCCCAGGAGACCGGACCGTTCCCGGAGAGTAAGTCCTTTTACCGACTTTCCGATTCTCTCTCCGCATGCTCTTGTCCGTTCAACCCTTACACTCTGTCCGAGACTTCACTGCGAGTATTCCGGGGAGTCTCATTCCGCAATCCTGTCTACCCTGTCCGAGACCTCACTGCGAGTATTCCGGGAAGTCTCATCCCTTGCACCCTGTCCGAGAACTCACTGCGAGTATTCCGGGAGGAAGTCTCATCCCTTGCACCCTGTCCGAGACTTCACTGCAAGTATTCCGGGAAGTCTCATCCCTTGCACCCTGTCCGAGACCTCACTGCGAGTATTCCGGGAGGAAGTCTTATCCCTTGCACCCTGTCCGAGACCTCACTGCGAGTATTCCGGGAGGTCTCAATCCACGCACCCTGTCCGATCTTTCCGAGGCGTCACTGCGAGTATTCCGGGGGCCCCGTTCCTTGTATCACCCCTTACCCGGTACATCCGTTACCATACGACACCCCGTTATTCGGCTCTGTATTCTAGCACCGTACCCGCACGCTTGGTTCGCTTTCGCTACGCTGTATTGTTGCACCCCGCTTGCCTGGAATTCCGTTATTAACCGTAAGCTTATTAGGGTAGTAGTAAGGTTTATAGGAATTAGTAATAAGAATAAATTGCTTGCTGTTTGGTATTCTGATTGTGTCTTTTATTTGCTGATAACCCGTCGAGTGAGGCGAGTGGAGACTATTCCGAGATACCCGTACATTACCGAACGCTGGAAAAGTTGTCATCGAATAGGGGAAGCCAAAAAGACACCGACTGACGACTTTCCGAAGGATTCCGAAGTCACCCGAGTACCAATGTTCGTCAAGAAACCCGGCGGAACTAAGATGGACGAAAAACCCAAACTGACCTGCAACATACCGACAACCATCTCCGATCTACCCATCACCACAACAGGTACAATACCCAGTACCTCCGATGTACCAGTGAGTTGGATATATACCAACTAAAGAAGACAGACTTAGATCTGAACCTATTTAGGTACGGCCTGGAGTTGGGAGGTACCGTAGATGAAAAGAGGAAAAGGCTCATCAAATTTATTCGGGAAGGCCGAGGATTACCGTCACCGCCCGTATCAACCGTACCAACCGTAACGACAGTGACCTGCACCACGACCACCGCGTCGATATTGAGTCCGTTAGGCGTTGGAACCCGTCAACCGATGTTTTCTAACACCCAATACAGCCCAGCAGTGAACTATGTGCCAGCACCGAATCTTCCTGTTATGAGCCCAACCGTAAAGGTGTATAAGTGGCAAGTCCACTTTAATGGCAAATATGTACATCACGAGGCATAGCCATGGATAGGTTACTACCGCATATAACTGAATTACTGCAGGGTGAAGCCGCACTTTGGTACAGGAACAACCGCCATAGTTGGCTAACGTGGGACCAATTCGTTGTCGACTTCAAGACTTCGACTTCTACTTTCCGGTCAATTATGAAGTCGATTTAGAAGCCGAAATCAGTCGTCGCTTGCAACAGCCCAACCTAACCGCTTCAGCCTATATTACTGACCTGCAAACACTGGTCCGCCGCCATGGGAAGATAACCCCAGTCCAAGAGTTGCAATGGTTATACCGCAACCTATTACCAGAATTCCGCCAGTATACTATACGCCGTAGCGACTATTGGGATGTCGCCTCTTTCTCAAAAGTGGTCCGTGACTTCGAAGTGCTGAGAAAAGAGCTCCAAACCGCTGACCGCCGTCCCACCATTAGAAACACTCCGCCATCTGCTGTTCCAATCAGTCACATCGCCCGTAGACCTCTCCAAACCGCTAGTACCACAGATCCAGAGATCGTTAAGGACAACCGTCCACAGACCAGCCGAGTCAACCACCGCACCTGTGCAGATCCGACCCAACGCCCGATAGTTTGTTGGAGATGTGGACAAACGGGACATTTACGAGCAAATTGCTGACGACCGGCTCGTCTGTTCTGTTCTCGTTGTGGCACCCAAGGTGTGATGTCACGGGATTGCCCATGCCGGCAACCAGAACCGGGAATAGCTGCCTGTTCCAACGACCGAAAACCGCATGTTACCGTGAGGGCATTAGCTACACCGTCTACTGTCTTAGTTGATACCGTTGTGGTAGAGAGATTCGTGAGAATTCTCGACGGTAACTCATACCGATCAGGGGGAGCCCTGGTATATGAGACTGGTGTGGGCGGATTCGAATCTAGCCTGGGATAAGGTCACTTATGGTCACCAACGGAACCCGCTGCTTGACCGAGGTCATTTATGGTCACCAAGGAACCCGCTGATTGACAGTGGTCAATTATGGTCACCAACGGAACCCGCTGCTTGACCGAGGTCATTTATGGTCACCAAAGGAACCCGCTGTTTGACTGAATCTCAAGTGCGAAGAATCGAAGTGAGGTTTATCCCGCTTTTGGGCATATGGGAAACTGCAAGCCGCCAAGTAAATGTGCTTAGGAGCGATCCCGACCACCCTATGATCCGGACTGCAGCCGGGTACAGTGATTGGGAGACGCTCTGAAAGCCATTACACTTAAGGAGAGTTGAAGCGAATACATAGCCTCTCACTATCAAGACAACTTCACCAAATACGGGAATTAAAAAACCAAGTCCCGCCACAATTGAGGTTGGATTCGATCGGGCAGTGGTCCCACTTAATAACAGCGTTAAGCTGGGGAATAGTCCTATTGCTGGACGAGGTACTTCACCCCGTATGAAAGAGGACGGGAGGGTGCCGGCGGGTGAGCAACGTGTTAAGTCAATTGCTCCGGCACTATGCCTGCGATAGCTAGTAGAGGGTGGATAGGCAACCTCGCTCTGACCAGTGAGCTGATCTGGTAACAATTCCTGTACTGCCGGTTATGCAACTTGCGCGTTGATTGGGCGTATCCCAATCACTTCCTTCTGGAAGGGAACGTAGGGGTATGTTCACACGAGTACTCCACGTAAAATAATCTTGACATTCAATGACCAGTGATTCACTGGAAGCAATTGCTACGCAATTGCGCACTGATTAAGCATATCTCAATTACTTCCTGCTAAGGGAAAGAACGTGGTTTATGTTAACACGAGTACCCCACGTAAAACAATCATGAAATCATGTATCATATTATCCAGGGTGAACGGACAAGCAGTCGTTGGATATGTCGGACTCTCGTAGTATCCGAGACTAGCCCGAAGACGGAGGGAGGGCAGTCGTTAGAGGTGTCGGGGAGCACTAGGATTCGAGACTAGCTTGTGGGCAGACCACACGGCGTTCGCCCTTAGAACTGGTCGTTGTCTACCCAATCCCAGGCCTGTCTGGGTAACGGATGACGCGATCAGAAGCAAATGTGTGGTAGAGTTACACCTAGGTGTTTCACCTAAGTGTTTCTCGACGATGACTCTAAAACGTTGCGGAGGGAGCTCTGTTAACAAGAGGGTCCGGTGTGGGTGGATTGACTCTCACCTGACGTCAGGGTCTTTTAAGGAGCTAAGTATCCCTGACCTAGTCGTAATGGAGGAGAATCAAGTGAGGTTTATCTCCGCTAGGGAGTTCGCTCGCTGGCCTTTGAAAAACTGCATGCCACCAGGTAGCGTTTCGGAGGTGACAGTATGGGGTCCGGTATTGGCTGTGTAGTTCCAGCCGTCGGATTCTAGAAATCGTCTAGAGGCCTACACTTAAGGGACGTTGACGCGAAGATACACAGCCTCTCACGTCCGAATGCACCGCCACCTTAAATTATTGTCACGTTGGCTACACCAATACTTTTCAGACTTTATATCCTTGTTTTATTTTACATTAGCGTCTCAAAAATAACATATCTTCTAAACTTCAATAATTTTAAATAATAAACTTACTTACTCTAACAAACTGTAGTTCCGAAAAGAACTTTTGTAAAATAAAAAAACAAACGAAATAAAGCAAATATTCAATGGAAACCCGGAACCACCGTTGTTCCGGGTGTTTATTGGATCCCACAACGTGGCAAAGCACAACCATGTAAACGAGAAAGTGGCGAGTTGACTCTGTAATTTGACGCAACACATTTTAATAGTGCTACACTAACAACGTGAAATACACTAAAACCTAGGGCGCGAAATTCAAACTTTTCTGACTCTTTTTAGATCACACTGTATTTAATATCGTTTTCTCCATTTTTATTGTTTATAAATGATTTTTTTTTAATTTTCTTAACTTAACAAATTGAGAATACAGAATCTATAAAAACCAAATCCAGGATTAATTTCTATAAAATGATTTTTTGCTATAAACCGACATTCAAACCAAGGTAAACCAATACAATAAGAACAGACGTATAACAAAGCATACCTATAAATGCATCTGAGCCAACAGCCTGCATGCATAGTATCGTAAGTTATAGCTATTATACCCTAAGGCGAGTGCAGTTTTCCGCCGCCCCCGCCTAAACGGTCTATCGGGTCTAAATCGCTCTAAATTATACAAAATAATCCCCTCCTTTGTCAGTCCTTTGACAGTGACAGTTGTAATTTTCTGGAGTTATAATACACATGAGTTCAAAATTCCAATGGCACTTTTAATGGAGTTACTTTTTGCACATACTATATTATAATTTTTGACTTGATTCTTTGATTTTTATACGAGTCCCGTCCCAGTGAAGTTCGCACACTTCTATTTCTGTTAATCGGCGCCTCGCAATTTTCACGCTGGGTTTTTTTGGTTTTTCGAAGTACCTATTTCTTGTTGCTAGAGTAAAGTACTGACCTCCTATATTATGTTATGTTGCTTTATTATTAGATTTCATTGTGTATTTATCTTTTATATTTCAAAACAAAGTACACCCCACAATTCTTTTCCCAAAATTTCCTTTGCTCTTCAAAGTAACTGTTTCTTATTGTTAAAATAAAGTATTGCTTCTGCACCTACTCCATGTCACGTTTTTTTTAAATTTTACTAAAGCTGCGTCCGCCGACTGTTAGAAATTGAAGGTGCGCGGAGCGGCGTGAAGAAACCATTCGATAGAATTTCATGAAACTTAACATGGAATAAGTGCAAAGACAGTACTTCACTTTAACAACAAGAAACAGCTACTATGTATATCAGAAAAAAAATTCGGGCCATCCTTTAAATAACAAAAATAGAGTGTGTGAACTTCACTGGGACGGGACTCGTATTTACCTATTTTACGGGTTATTTTATTTTTGAATAAATATCTTTCTATTTCTTTTGTATCCCGTGCCTTTATTTCTATTATTGCTTATGCAGTTTAAACGGCTGCTAGTATTTTGTAGCAGACGTTTGCCGGATCAAAAATTTAGTAAGATTTTGGCACAGTAGTTAAAAGAAAGAATTTCTTAACTTACTTTTTAAAAATATATAATCAAATAAAAATAACACATTTTACAAGTATACGAATAACCTGCTTCTAAGAAATTCGAGTTAAAATTTTGAGTTACATTTTACAGTACTATTAACATGTCTGTTACATTTAGGTTTTAAAGCTGCATCCATTTGCAGTTTATAGTAGCTAATATGATAAATTTCTACATTTTATATTTTAAATATAGCTTTAGTTACCGCGCCTTGTTTCAGCTGATTCAGAGCTTCTTTATAATCTTTTAACCCAAAAACTTTTGCTCCAAGATTATCATACTTTAAGTATCTAAAATTAGACTGAGATTAATTAGAGTCTATGAGTGTGGCATTCTCAATGTAGTACCTGTCACCCATGCGTTCTATAACCCCCAAAGATTTGGGAAATGTAAATGGATTGATGTTTACTCCGAAAATCCTAGCTTCTTTTATGATTATATCGAACGGTGTTATGCTAGAAAGATTTCTTTAGTAAGGTCTGATAAAACAAGATTAGGAGGGAAAATGATTTGCTGCAGTTATATATAGGTTATAACATATATTACCTGATTTTATGATTTGGATTTGGAACTCCAAACAGACATAGCTTTCCTCCAGAATTTAATAAAGAAAATCCTTGTTCAATACCAGCAGGGTGTCCACTACAATCCATCACAACGTCAAATAAATAACTTGGATCTTTCTGTTGCCTTTCTTTTAACATATGAGGTGTTACACATTCATATCCAGTATCTAAAAGAAAACTCTAGTGTATATATTCCAATAGTACATTTTAGAAGTTATACTTATGTGCAACAATTCACTTCGCTGCAAAATGGGTTCCGATACTGTAACTTTTTTATGTCCTTGTAAATGCAAAAGTGCAGAAAATAAGTTACCAATAATACCAGCTCCAATAATTAGTACTGTTTGCCCGATTGCAATAGGATTTATTAAGTCCCACCCGTGTACTAAGCAGGAAATTGGTTCTGAGAGAACAGCTGCAATGTGTATGTCCTAATAAACTACAAGAACCACATACTAATAATAAGAAGTACCTTGTTCCAACGTAACAGTTTCGGGAATCTTATGTACTTGTTCATCGGGTACTAAAGCGTAATCAGCCCAACCTCCATCTCGGATTATGCCTATAGTATTGTTTAACCCTCCATCTTTGCAGTAGTTATAAGATCCAATATGACAAAAGTAACATGCATTGCAGCCACTAAAAAAAATAAAAATCAATAAGACCTTTTTATTGTAAAAATACTTGATCAATCTTTAATGCAGAAATAGTGTATATTTTGACCGCTTCTGATAAAAGGAGTTTTCCCGTTCTATGTAAAAAGCCGGAAAAAGCAAACAAAGTCGAGTTTAGTCGAAATTTAGTTTTTTGCTTAAAATAATGAATAATAAAGTATGAAAATATAAAGAGTTATTTTTTATAATTTTTGGGATCTTTTGGAAGAACATGATTATATTGTACTGGTGCAATAGTATATTAAGTAAATCAAGAACAGTAAGGACAGTTTACCGATCGACGACAATGTTTGGCGACTGAGCGAAGCGAAGTCGCCAATATTGGAGGAGATCGGTAAACTCCTTACTGTTTGAGATGCTTATACTATTTTTTGTACGACCATTATGAATACAAAGGTATTAACTAAGGAAATATCCCCGAAAAAAATAGATTTAAGATAATTTATTTTTGCCCTGTATATCCGCCAAACATTAAGTAGTTTTTGTCGTTACCATGGATACGTTTGTAATTACTATTATTTTTGAATGACACGATATTTGTCAAACTCGTGAGAATGAGTGAATCTGAAAACGAATATAATTGGGATATTGAAGAGGCCTGAGCAAATTTAAATAAACAACATACATTTTTTTAAATAGTCCAATTTTAGAAAATAAATGATTTCTCGCGAAAGAGACATCTAAAGATCATGCATTTATTTTATAAATTACATATAATTTACTTACCGTTCTGTTTTTGACAGAACTGAACGGTAGGTAGTTACTTACCGACTCGTTTTTGCTTAGCAACCAGTAAATATAACTTACTGTTCTAAAACCAAGTATGGTAAACAATTCGAAATAGCATGGTTGTACAAAAAAGGATTTTTTTAACTTGTTAAAATCAACTGAATTATTAATGTCTGAAACTTTAAATTCGTTTTAATTTTATTATAACTACTCTTGTGCAAAAATAAATGTTTTTCTAGAAAACACTTTTAATCTACACTAAGAAAACTTTCTATCAAAATTTAGCTTACAACCTATTTATAATGGTTTCCGTATGGAATAGTCAGAATACCTAATAGATGAGCTTTTCAAGTTATTAGAACTAAAACCTTAGTAACCTTTTTTGATTAAATGCACTTGAAAATCCGGAAAATTTAGCACGAGTTGCTATTTGAATTTAGCTGAGTAAAGACGTGTCGTCGTGCTCCGTATCAAATAACAACAATGTAAACGGCAATAAAACATTGTAATATAATTATAAAATAGGTCAAAATATGACCTGCATACCAAGTGCATTAAAGTGCAATAATTGTGTTATTTTAACATAAAATGTTTAAAATAAATAAATTAGAACAAAAGAAAGTGATTCAAATAAAAATCCTTTTAAAGGAAGTCAAAAAATTCAAAGATCTCTTTTAAAACAGAGATCGATATCTATTACATCTCTATATAATGAAGCAGGATCACCATTAGTGAACCAACAAAAAGAAATACAAAGGGAAATAACCATGCCACAAGTTAATTCATCCTTACAGAGCACCGTAGCAGAGACCGCATTAATAGAACAACTGCGCCTTCAACTCAAACAGGCCTTGGATGCAGTGGCGTGCGGTCCATGGAAGCAAGGGAAGCAATGCTTCCCTTAAGAATTTATTAAAAATAAAAAACAATGCTAACAAAATATTTTTACAAAATTATGGTAATCTTTTATTTAAATTTGTAATATTTAATCAACTTAAAGCTCAATATCAATTCCGTACAGCAAAAAGTATAATTATTTAGAGTACTATTTTAAATTAGGCTCATTAAACTTGCACGGAAAGGTGATACCGATCAAATGTGTTACATACACTGCATATAATCACTGCTTATAACTACTCTTCTCTTAGCCTTGGCGTGAATCAGTGGGCGTGGTTATATAGTAGACAATGCTGTTAGCATTGCTTGGCCATTATTTTTAGTGTGCTTCATGCCCAAATGTTTATTTATTATAATTTGGTTATTTGTTCGATTTAGTGTTTGTTAAATTTAATGTTACTTAAGTAATGTAAATCTGCGAATGAGACTGTATTTTGTCGCATTTGATTATTTCAATTTATATAAGTTGGATTTTTTTAAAGACAAATAATTCTATTTAGTTTGCCTGTATACAAATTTAAAATTGCATTATCGCCACGACTGCAAATTCAACTGCTTCGGTGAAAGGTTCGAGTACCTTCGATATAGCCGAATCGGGACGATTTTTTGTTCAGTTTGTAAATTATCAATAACGAATTTTCCGCATACAGTTTTGGAGAGAAATTACAAATTATTAAGAAAGGCAGATCAAAACCAGAACTTTCAAATTTAACAACAAAGATTAAAACCTGCACCGGTATTTTGCTAAGAAAGACCGAAAAATTGAGTTGCAGTATAAATACATAGTAGTAGTTTTTTTTTAAATAAAGAATAATAGTCAACAAATTCCATAAGTATAAAGTGTAAAGTTCTTCTTTGAAAAACTTTTAAGCTTAATAATTATAACACTGTTTTTTATTGTACCTAGCAGGGTCGGATCCAGAGAAGTATTTTGAGGGGGAATCTTTGGAAAAATAATTGTTTTAATAAATAATAA
The DNA here is from genome assembly GCA_929113105.1 of Agrypnus murinus. NCBI lineage: Eukaryota > Metazoa > Arthropoda > Insecta > Coleoptera > Elateridae > Agrypnus > Agrypnus murinus. The sequence goes on from OV816025.1 coordinate 58,131,973, forward strand.
TTAAACAAACATTATTTGTTTCTATTCTATGTATACTTATTTCTAAATTGGAGGGGTGGGATTATTTCCTCCCCGTTAATTCGCGCCTGTACCTAGGTGTATTACAATTAAAATCGTGGTTGCTTCCCTAGCCTAAATTCTCACCGCACGCCACTGCTTGGATGAGATTAAAGCACTTAAAGACCAAGTTGCATTGTTCCAAGGTGAGAAAAAACGTTATAGTCCAAACCTCCTCCAGTTGTGGTAAGTAATTTAGAAAATTATATGGAGCTCAAACAGAAACTTCAGACAAGTAATCTGAGGTTTAATGCAACCCTAATGAATAACAATCAACTAAAAATTAATGTTGACACAGCAACAGATTATAGAGGGTTAACTCAATATCTAAATAATTCTGATCAGGAATGGCATTCTTACGAGAACAAGCAGGAAAGACCGATCAGAGTTATGGTTAGGCACCTGCACCCTACTTGCGATTTAAAAGAAATCGTTAATGAACTGCAGCAGAACGGTTTCAAGATAAAAAATGCAGAAAATAAATTAAAGAAAACGAAAGATACCTATATCAAGCTCCCTCTCTTCGTGCTGACATTTGATAAAACAGAGGATATCAAGAAGATCTTCGAAATTCAGCATTTGTGCCACATGAAACTTAAAATTGAGGGACTAAGAACTTAAATTAATACCGCAGTGCAAAAGATGCCAGAGATATGGGCACACGCAAAAATACTGCCAACGTACCCCCATCTGCGTTAAATGTGCAGGGAATCATCTAACAGCAGAATGTACTGTAATGATATTCATCATAAAATCAGTCATTACATCCATATTACCTCAATAAAGCATTGCATGCTAACTGATTGCCATGACAACAGTAATAAACAACAAGAGTATAAATAAATATCTCATAGAAGTAAACATGTCTTTTATTGTCTTCTACAAGAGATAACATATAAGTAGTGTACAAGACCACATACAAGCAACCTGTATTACTACATGAATCTTCTAAACACTACATTGGTGACCCCGTAAGAAGAACTTAGATGATCAACACCATATCTTCAATATTCCATTGCTCTGGTTTTCTGTCTCTGCCGACAAACGCAGCCTGCAACCTGGAGTTCCTTGAATTGGTTATTTGATTATCTCACGCAAGCAGTCGACTTTCAGAAGTTTATAAATATCCTTTTTTATCATTTAAATAAGATAAGTAAACTATATTATATTGGTTACGTTTCAATATGGCGCAGTTAAAAGCAAATTTAGTTAAATTTCCTATTTTTGACAGTTCACATATACACATGTCAATAATCTTAATCGATAGATACTTTGACTACCTACATATTGTGAACGAGATTCAAAGATATAATGTCCTAATTAAAAGAGATTACAGATTTCTGGTTACAGCAAAATGATTCACCTGAATTTTTTGGTCTAGTTAACCTATTTAAAAACGAAATCATTTCTCATCATAATTTCATAACTACAAACTGTAATCAAATATCGCAAGATCCGTGTTCTAACCCCCAATTAAGTGACGATACTCAAAACGTCATTTATCAATGCAATGCTCTTTCAGACGCACCTGCATCCACTGATACTTTCTGTTATGATAAACCTGAACATTCAATTATTAAAAAGCACGTTTCACAGGTTAATACTTCCATTACAGAAACTATTACAAATAATTTAATTTCAAAAGTGCATTTATTCCACAACCAAACAGAATCACAATCTCCTACAAACATTCAAAAAACATCAAAGTTAGTTAGGATACCGCTAAAATTGAATCCTAACCAATGTGTTTTAAATCAGAAATTGCATGAGCTTCCGAAGGCCGACGGTTTGGGGATATCAACCGCCGCATCTTCTACGAAGACTCCCTTGGATCCAGTAGAACATTCCTGGAATCTACAAACTACAACACCTCCAGTTCCTGATGGAAATCACATCAATAACGTTCCTCAAGAACCAAAAGCTACGACACCCGTAGTAACAGCTCCTGAAAAATGTCTTCAGCAATTCTCGGACACAACGATGCCGACATCTCTCGTTTCGCCATTGGAACGATGCCATAAGAAGAGATTGTTCTTGGTTATAACAGGATTAATATCTTTTTTCTTTATTTAATTTTGATGTTTAGTTTGTTTTCTCGGATAACCATCAACGAACTTCGCAACAACCTTAACCTTAACCAACAAAATTTTGTTGTCAAAACGCGAAATTTTATGCAAAGGTCACGCGATTAAACAGCCTTATTACCTCATAATTAAAACAATGCGAACATTCGACTTTTTGCTAACCGAGAAAATTACAACAGTGCAATTGCTATTGACCGTACTCAAATTATCTTATCATTATAACAAATTCCATTTCGCTAATAAACTTTGGCATTATCTGCAGTGTACCAATTTTCAAGTTATACACAATAAACACAAGTGCAAAAATAACAGTAGTGACATATTTTGCCACGTGAGCCTAGTCAACTTGACATTACATGAAATCCTGCATTGATAACATTCAACTAGTCAATCCTGAATAGCATTTGAACCTCCCAAATATATGTGCTACCGGATTAAGCTTCAAGTGTTCATTCTCCTCAAATAACAGGATACAAGAAGATTCAATCTTACTCTCCAACAGGCAATTTCACCTAGTACTTCCTACAATCTTAGGACAATGCTATGAATGCTACCTCTGTTTTATGAGTACAACCCCACTTATTCCATTCCTACGGATAAAATGAATATAACTACATTTATCAATGTTGACCGCAAACTTACTACTTAGGCTAACGCTTTTAGATTCAATTAGCATAGTTATTTTTAATTTTAATAGTTACAACAAATAAATCGTAACGCAAGCATCACTTGTTCACGAAGCACTTATTATGTTGTTCCTTGGTTTTGTTCACGTTACTAAATTTTATTTCTTTCTTTCTAGTAAGAATTACAGAACGTCCTAACAAGTGATTCCTGTACCATCAAGTTTATTTTAATTAGGTTAAGTTTGCGGCAACACCTTGCAATAAGCAACTCATGTTTTTGCCTTAAGCAATTGATGCCCCTTAGCTATCAGCAGCAAAGGCCTTTCAATTCTTTGATTATTATTAGCACCTAATTATTAGCATAAGTTTTATTGTAGTAGCATGTAAGGAACCACTGAAAAGATGCAAACGACCTCAATTTTTTTGTAGCTAGTATACATTAAACTTGCCAATACATACAAGTACGACATTAATGTATGCTATTTTTTGTTGAGGAATGCATTAAATGCCGTTTTGACTCATGGCTCATTTTTTTTGGTACATGTTCAGCCTTTTTTTACCCGGGGTGTAATGTAATGATATTCATCATAAAATCAGTCATTACATCCATATTACCTCAAGAAGGCATTGCATGCTAAGTGATTGCCATGACAACAGTAATAAACAACAAGAGTATAAATAAATATCTCATAGAAGTAAACATGTTTTTTATTGTCTTCTACAAGAGATAACATATAAGTAGTGTACAAGACCACACACAAGCAACCTGTATTACTAAATTAATCTTCAAAACACTACAGTACCAAGACTGGGAATGTTCCTGCCAAGTGTTCTAACTGCACTGAGGCACATCTCACCAACTATAGAGGGTGTATAATCGCCAAAGAGTTGCAAAAGCGGAGAGGTAACGTTACTAAAACTAGAAAACCAACTCCTATAGCAAGGACATTCGCGCCTGCTAAATTGAAGGCAGGTGTCTCATATGCACAAGCAAGTAAGTCGAAACAGGAAGAACCTAACTCTACCAATCCTAAAACCGAACCATCTATGATGCAAATGATGCAGAATATGATGAAGATGCTGGACAGAGTCAATGAGAGACTCGACAGGTTAGAAGCCAGGAGTACTGGTGCTATTCCCAAAAAGAAGTAATCCATGGAGCAACAAGACTTAAGAATAGCTACATGGAATGCCAATGGCATCCTAAAGAGAAAACAGGAACTTGAAGTCTTCCTTTATGCCCAGTACATAGATGTGTGTCTGATTTCAGAAACACACTTGACTGCTCAATCCTACCTAAAAATAAGAGGATATAGATTATACCACACTATTCACCCCGACAATCAAGCTAAAGGCGGTAGTGCTGTATTAGTAAAAGAATCAATTAACCACTATGAAGAATGTCATCTACAAAGGATAGAATTCCAGTTTACTATGGTATGTATTAAGTCCACGAAACAAAATTTAAAAATAGGTGCAATTTACTGTCCTCCAAGGCACAATTTAAAAAATGCTGACTATAAAACGATCCTACAACATCTTGGCGAACGTTTCATTTTGGGTGGTGATTACAACGCCAAACATGTGGAATGGGAATCGAGATTGACCACAACAAAAGGCAGTGAACTGAGAAATGCCATGAGGAAACTTGGATGCAACCTCCACTCCTCAGGTAAGGCCACGTACTGGTCTACGGATCCCAACAAAATCCCTGATTTGCTAGATTTCTTTATTACCAAGAAAGTTTCACCCAATTTCATAGATGTTGAAGAAAATCTGGACTTAGACTCCGACCATTCAGCAGTTATATTAACACTGAGTGAAAAGATAATTAAAAAAGAAGCCCGCCCCATGCTCGTAAATAAAACCACTGACTGGAAGAGGTTCAGAAATGATCTTCAAGAAAATATTCACCGTAACATTAGTTTGAAAACAATTCAGGAACTGGAACAAGAAGCAGAAAATGTTGTTAAAATAATTCAGACAGCTGCTTTTGGAACAATACCAAGGAAATTACCCGTATATCTAAAGGGGTTAATTATCCGATCGAAATCAGAATACTGGTAACAGAAAGAAGAAAAGCTAGAAGAAGATGGCAGCAGTCAAAAGATCCGTCGGACAAAACCATCTTGAATAACAAATCACAAAAACTCAAGAGAGAAATTCAAAAACTCAAAGAAGATTCAATCAGCTCCTATCTACAAAATTTAACTGTGGACGAGGAAACAGAGTACTCTCTATGGAAAGCAACCAATAAGATCAAGAGGTCTGTAACATCAATTCCCCTTATAAGGAAGGATGCTGGGCCTTGGGCAAGAGATAATAAGCAAAAAGCAGAATTATTTGCTGATCATTTAACTGAAATCTTTAAACCCAATCAATTTGAAGCTAACACTGTCTTGGAAGAGGTTAATAATCTACTGTACGAAGAAATCCCTCCTGTTACTCCGAAGGAAGTAGCTAATGAGATTAAGACTAATCTAAACGCTAGAAAAGCACCAGGATTTGATCTCATCACTGGCCAAGTTATGAAACAACTGCCTAGAAGAGGTATTGTGATGCTTAGGTACCTCTTCAACGCATCATTCCGACTAAAGCACGTGCCTACAATTTGGAAAGTCGCAGAAGTGATTATGCTGCCTAAACCGGGTAAGTCACCCAACGATGTGAAGTCTTACAGGCCTATTTCTCTGCTTCCTATTATTTCAAAGCTCTTCGAAAAATTACTTCTTAAAAGACTGAAACCTTTAATAGAGAACAATAGGCTGATTCCAGATTACCAGTTTGGCTCCAGACAGAAACATTCCACCATAGATCAAGTAGATCGAATCTCAGATGTCATCGAAAAAGCTCTCGAAGAAAAGCAAGTCTGCTCAGCAGTCTTCCTTGATGTGGCCCAGGCTTTTGATAAAGTCTGGCATGAAGGGCTCATTCACAAACTGAACAAAATGCTTCCAAAACAATATGTGGAAGTTCTCTCCTCGTATATATCGGATAGAAACTTCAGAATTAAACAAGAAAATGAATACTTGGAACTAAAAGAAATTAACGCAGGTGTACCTCAAGGTAGTGTCCTAGGGCCTATCCTCTACCTGCTATACACCAGTGATTTTCCGCATTTGGGCGATGTTAAAATTGCAACTTTTGCCGATGATACGGCATTACTCGCAATAGGTCAGGAACAGGATGTGTCCACCAGTAAACTACAAACAGCTAGTAATACAGTACTAGAGTGGACAAAACAATGTAAGATCAAGCTGAACGAGCTCAAGTCTATCCATGTAATCTTTACGAAACAAAAGACTAGTTGATATACAGCCACTAGACATAAATGGTACCGTAGTACCATACGCGAACAATTCCAAGTACCTTGGCATGACGCTAGACGCTAAGCTCCGATGGAAAGAGCATGTAAAGAAGAAAGTTGGCACTAAATAACAAATTCCTAATCTATAACCAGATCTTGAAGCCGATATGGTTATATGGTATACAGCTCTGAGGTTGTACCAAAGCTAATAACATTAAGCTCATTCAGACCTTCCAAAATAAGGTTCTGTGTAACATGGTACGTCCGCAATAGTGACTTTCATCGGGACCTTGACATTCCAACTGTTCAATACGAGATTAAAAGGTTTGCTAGCAGGCATGAAGCCAGTCTACATAATCATATCAATGCAGAAGCTCTTCAGCTGCTGGACAATCAAGATCTCGTCCGAAGATTGAAGAGGACAAAACCATTTGAGCTTGTGTAGTGTTTTGGGTAAAAGCAGAGCATTGTGCGCGAGTGAGAATGTTTAGTATAGTTTCAACCAGAACAAACTACAGGACATTAATGGATGAACTCTAGCTTATAAGTATTTAGTTTAAGATTTATTAGATAAAAATTAATGGTTGATCAGTTATAATGCAAAGCACCACACAGGTGTCTAATTAGGAAAGAAAAAAAATTTAGCACAACATTTTTAGAAGTGTGTAAAATTGTAATTTACACCGTCGTTAACTAACCAAAACAAAAGGTGGTTCTTCTTGTACGTACCATAATAAAGCTCTGGATTATTACATTAAAGATCGGTACAGTAAACTTAATATTGAAAAAGGTGTCACCAGTTCAGCAGACGAAATGTATGCAAGTATTTAACAACTAATAAACAATACAAATAGCTGACAGTACAGTATTGATAATAAAGCTTTGTAATAGTAAATTAAAACCATTAATATTCCGTTTTACCAAGATTTTAATTACGTTTTTATTTTGAATTTAAGAAAAAAAATGCAAAATAACATTAAAATTGAAATGATCAAAACAAATTTTTTTGCATAGTTTTATGCACGCTTTGTGTTTTGAATGTCTTTATAATAAGAAATTACCTTACAGCAGATGTTCAAAAACATCTCTTTGGTAAATGCAACGCCTTTATTGCAATTCCACTCATTTCATTTACTGTAAACAAAATTAATATATAATGATGTTTTTTTCACAGACCTGCAGACATGTATTACACATAGAAGTTAATGTACCTATTAAAAGAATTTAAAATTTTCTTACAAATCACAAAACAAAAATACCGTTTTTGAAACGTAATAGTAAACGAAAGGTCGTCTCCAACATGTTTTGTGTATTTTATAACATCCTAAATTACTTTACTAAAAATACTAAACATACGCCGCGCGATGGACGTCAACTGAAATACGCTAAAACATTCAAAATACTGGATACTTACTGTATTATATTGCACCGGCTAAAGATCTCTTATTGTGCAAATTTAAATACAGGTGTGGGTGTTAACCGCAAAAGCTTCTGATTAAGTAATAGAGTCAGGAACAAATAAAAGATAGTGGGCGCCACCAAACTGAGTGATGTTCATTTATTGCTTTTATTTTTCTTTATCTTAGAAAGCGAGAAGTCATCGTTTGGGAATAACTTTTAACCCATTTAAAATTGATGTTAAATTAATCAAACACATTAGTCATTAATAAATATCTTTGTTGACAAAAACATCAGCAGTTCGTTGAGCCTAACTATATCAAACAATAAATAAATTTGAAATCTGTATATTGAATAAAGATGGGAATTAAACATACAGTACACAACAATGTTAGATAAAAATAACATAAACAACTTATCTAAATTATCAATACCTTGAAACAGTTATCCATAATCCAAAATAATGTTCATAAATTCCTTGCGCTAACAGAAGGCTTCAAACACATGCACTACACCAAAAAACAATATTGACATACACTTAATTTTCATTATAAAACTACTGACTTGGAAAACCAATACGGGAAACAAATCTTCTGAATTTTGAACTATTCTTGTTTTATTTTAACGACGAACTTCAACATAACTATTTGCGGTAATTTCCATTAACTAATAATTCTTTATTAGTATTATACTAACTAGAACGATAATTAGATTAACTTGAATGTTGCTTGAGATGCTTGTTTATAATTTTGGAACAACAGCAAACGTGCTACGATTATTAATTTACTATTAACAAATGCGGCAATGTGTTAATATAAAACCACTGTCTAATAAAAACTGTTGATTAGCATTAAACAGATTATTTTAAGCCAAAACAACGTTCAAATACGATGGGAGTAACACTGATCTTTAATAGCAAATATACGGCATCGGAATTATGCCAACGTAAATGAAAATTCACCAAAAATAAAATTTCTGGATAATCCTCTTGACTGGGTTAATTTCCTAACAACAAATACGGTCCGGCATAACACAAAGACAACCGATTCGTTCTAAACTGTACTGTAAATATGTGACGGTAATATCACTTGCACGCGACCGCTGTAGCCGCGGCAAACGTCGGGGCAACATCCCGCTACTGCTTCACCCGTAGCCTGTCGTAGGACGTGTCCAACTAACTCGGGAATTCGAAAACTATCCCAACTTTAAGTAAAATTGAGAGAATGAATATTAAAACCACCACTCATATTAAGGGTGACAGTAATTTAAACCAATCAGAAAAATACACATTTCTCGTATTAATTCTAGCTTTAAGAAATATTTATCAAGATTTCGCCGAAAATGCTAGCCATAAATTTTAGAGCGTAGACACATTAAACTGCTTTATTCAGTTGCAAAATTAATAAAATTCTTAGAATAAAATGCCTAGCAAGATCGAAATATCATTTTTAACATAGGAATCGTGTTCAAAATTTAACTTTTGTCTAATTAGTACGTGATTTTAGGTAGACCCGATGTTTCCCGGAAAACAAATCAAGTGAGAACACGCTCACAGTCAAGTCTATGGAAATAATAATAAGCACGCGATTTTAACTGCGGGAACTTAATAAGCTACTTATTGTTTTTAGGTATTTATTACCAAGATTTGAGACTGTAACTGTTTTTCAATTAACACTTGCACCCGAAATGATTTTTATACATGGGAATTTCAACTGCGTATTTAAAAATGCAAAGAGAAAACATTTAATATTTAGACGCAACGAAATATTTTCCCAATATACAGAACCGTACTAAGATTATTTCTATAAATTCGCATTGAACTATATGGAATTGAATCTTGAGATTTTAACACGTTACAATTTAGTTCATCTATTATTATTCTACGAAATCACTTGGCTAAGACTACAAAATAAAAACAAAGTAAAGACGGGTTCATTAGATACTTTATTACGAGCTACCATGCGCATTTCAGAAATCAAACAGTATTGTTTAATCTCATTGAACTTCAAAATATGTGTCAATTATAATGATTCTTCAGTATTGAGAGAATCAAGATATTGAGATAATGTTAAAATAAAATGATAATTCATGATACAGGCAGGCTGAACCATGCCATATATGGAAAATAACATAAGTAAGGTAGGTGCAGCTTAATTTCTATTAAAAGGATATACATTTCGGTACATGTTAAAAGCAGGTACTGTATCATTTGTCAAAGGATGAGCTGGCAGGAAAATAAACTGCACCGATCACTATGAATCTATCAACTGTCTGTATTCAAACCCATAATTCTTCTATATTCGATGTGTTGATTTCAATTAAAGAAGCTTTAAACTTATTACACACAGCAATTGCAACACCTTCCCCTATAGATTTCTTGCTTGTTTCTTTTATCTGTCTTTTCTGAATAAAGAATATCTTGAATCAATAAATTCCTTGTTAAAGATATTATCTGTAAACCAGGTCTCTACTAAAATAATTACATGAAATGATTCATTTTAAATATTGGTAAATAAAATGTTTTGTTTGGTTTTAACCACGAACATTTTGATAAAAAATTCTCAGGTCTTTTGCATTACTCTGTAATCTTGAGAAAAATTTGTACTAGGTGAAGGATGCTTTGACTTCATTGCCTTGGATTCATAAAATTTCCGGATGGCTACTCCTACTGGCCACAATGAAGAATTCAGTAAATTCTTCAAGTACATAGAATCAATTGTTGTAAGTTTTAAAAAAACTACAATGGGTTGGATATCTGGACTCTAATCGAACAATCTTTACTTTTGGATCAACATTATCCTGGATAACTGATTTTAATTTGTTGTATATGTTATGTGTTATTCTGAAGGATAAATGTATAGATCTGAATTTCGTATTCTTTTTGTAACAGCTATAAAACCATCACTGTTATCAACAGATGCTGTAGAAGTTGATGCAGTACCTACAATCAGATGATTACGAGAACGAGTAGTAAAATTAGTTTTATTTACATGTTTAACCAATTTATGGAATGGATTTTCAAGCGACTGTCCGTTATCGGTGTTGGAAGATAGGCTGCCAACATTTGGTGGTAACACGCTAACATTTGGTGTATTATAGCTATTAAACTCATCTTTCTGATAATTTTGCTGCTGTACGACTTCCTTAAAATTTAACAATGAAAGAATTAATGTATTTTTGTTACTCACATTACTGTTTTGATTAACAATGTTGGAAATCCTTGGATAATTAATTTTATCAGATCAATGTTACTCTCTAAGAGTTTCTACTTGGATTTTTAAATTATCAATTCTATCTCTTAGCAATTTAGTTTCTTTCTGTACTGCAGCTTTTACAATCGTTGCAAATTCTGAACCTTTTAAAAAGTTGATTACTTCGAAGGAAAGTGAATTATTTTCATTGATATCAGGAGTTTGAAAACCATCACCACTTTTGAGGTTATTTTCAGTTGAATCAAAATCTTCAATACAAAATACCATATTTTCATCAACTAATTTCAAGCTAAGAGAATCAACACAGGCAAGATGCACAATTAATCCACATTTTTTACATTTTGGGTCATTAACGGCCTTCTTTTTGCAATAAGTACACACCCCGACCTTTCTCAGACGACGCACACTGGTGTAAAACTCCAAAAACAAAGGGTACAAAATCAAGTTCTTGAAATTCTTAAATTATATGTCAGGTGTTATTAAGAATGAATGGGGGCATCTTTTATGCACGCCCTTGGAACTGATAAATAGCCACGTACTGAAATAACACCCCCGTACTTTCTCATTTCATTATAGCGGTTAAAGCAAGTACACTTGTGCGTTAATTAAAAGTACCCCCAGTTAAACAGAAGGGTTAATTTGTTAGTTGAAAATATGGATTTAGATCTTAAAGGTAAGTAGTTTTAGCCTATATTGCAGTTATTCCGATTGTATTTATTACGATGTATTAAATATAGGAACGAAAATTATGAGTTCTTCTTTTTGAAATAATAGCAATAATCTGTCAATAATAAGTTTCGATTCCCGTCGATTCCTGCATTCTAATTTATACATCAAAGAAAAGCATATTTGGTGAAGATTTGCTGAAAATTTCAGACCCCCCTCGAATCCCCGTGCCTGAGTTAGTAATTTTTAAAGTTACTACTGCAATTTATAGTTTAATTAAAATTTAACATAAAAAGTGAAACAGAACATTCTTTAGGTAATAAAACAAAAACTAAATGGCATCCAGGCTTTTCTTGCACAAGTGGAAATCTTAATTGTCGTTAGTCCTACAAAATAGTTCAACATTTCAAACATTTAACGTTTTTCGACTTTTCCACCACAGTGTATCTTGTATGTTGTATCTTATTCTTGCTAATTAAAACTCATATCTTTTTTCCTGTATTATTAGAAATAAAAGCATTTACTTCATTTTATTCACATGACTCAACGTCACTAAAAATTGCATACAGGAATTAGTTTTTCTTTGTTTTTGTACAAAATGAAAAGTACAAGTACAAAATAGAAATTTGGGTTGACATTCATAAATTCAGAAAAAAGGGCTTATCTACATCGATACTACTCCGAAGATAATCCAAACCCTAACGATAGATTACCGTTTGTGTAAATGTTTTGCTCAGTAATTGGCTTAGTTAATATTTTATTTATTAGGTTTTTGTATTTGCCAATAACTTACTTGCTTGGATTAATTGCTACTCTGTCACCATTCTTAAAAGATTTTACTTCTGGTCCAACATCAGCTATTGTTCCACAAAATTCATGTCCTAAGGTAAACGCCCGGTCAGGATTACAAGGAAATTCGCCCTGTGAATGTTTAAGTAATAAATAAAACAAAAGTTATTACACTAAATATATTCAAAAAGCGAGCATACGTCTATTATATGTAAATCCGTTCCACATACTCCAGCGTAAGCCACTTTAACAAGTACATGATGCGGGTTGGTTATTGTTGGTATTTGTACCTTAGCAAGTTCCAATTTCTTTTCTTTTAAAGTAAATTGAACAGCTTCCATTTCTGCATCTAAACTTATCTTAAACCTAAATATACTACTATTTTAATAAGAATTGGTGTATTTGGTTTATTTAATAGAGATAACCTTTAGATCCGTTTTAATCTGAATGATTGCAGAATTTGTTTTACTAAATATACAATACGATAATAAGAAAGCAGTTAAAAATCCAATCTACCTTGGTAATTTGGTTGTCTATTGTATCTATGTATATGGACATAATGTTATTATAGAAATTAATAGTAGTACAATTAAGAGCTTACTGTATATGCTGATAATATCAATAAAAATTATACCTATAGTTTAAATAAAATTGTTACAAACTAAAACAATAATGTGTGATGATATTATTATACAATAGATAAAAGATAATAAATATTTACTTTTCAAAGATTAGGTGGCGTAGTATCTGTTTTAAGTACTACCTGGGTGTGAGTGCTGGATAGAATCAGATTTATTTTCTATTTGATTTTCTACTCGCTTCAATTTAATAAATTGTACCACATTCTGGGTTTGGAAAAATGTACTCAGATACTCCTTATTTTCAACATTTACATTTGCCCACCTTCGTTACCTTAATTAGCGTGTCAGTTATGTTTATGAGAGTTACCAATACTCACTGGTGGGAGCGAGGTTACCTATCCACCCTCTACTAGCTCTCCAGGCTAGTGCCGGAGCTATCAACATGTTCATCCGTTGGGGTCCGTCTCCGAGAAAATCCCATCACCCCTAGTCCAGAATGCAGACTTTCACTGCTCGGACGAGTTCAACCTCAACTGTAGTTGCTACTTGGAAATTGAGTCTGCCTAGGATATCTCAGAATTTAGCCACCCCGCCTTATTATATTAAGACTTGGTGAGCCCCGACAAAGCCTCGTCCGACTCTACCTAAAAGTAGAGACCCGGCCAATACCAACTAGAAGGTGGGCTTATCTTAATTGTCTTTAGTGTAAGATTTTTATTAATTTAAAGTCCCGTTATTGTATTACGAAACTTGGAAGGTATTTTAGATATATCTTGTTTGATTCGCCCTTACCGGGAGGTTGCTGTATTATGCCGTAACTTATGGCTTACTTGCTAATATGTGGAAGGTTATAGTTGGTATCCATACTAGCCCTAGTACAGCACCACTGCCGTGTAAGTAAAGCCATGACTTTCTATTTGCTTATCAAGTTCACCATCTATGTTCAAAATTTGCACGAGATATACTAAAGACTTTTTTGTAACTGTTGCAACACGTTCTAAAATGATTAATTCGGTAGACCCAAAAGTTAGTTTTGTCAAAGAAAGTCGTATGTCAAGACCCTGTGCTAGAGCTAGATTATCAGAAGATGCACTCTACTAAATATTTTCAGCCACGTCTTTCCTCATATTTTCTCTGGCTGTTGGTGGACTACGGAGCAACAGTTATACATGTGATGACAATCGGCAAGCTTTGGCGAACTGATCATGGTGTCCGATATTCGAAGCTAACTGAACGATTTCAAAGTGCCGACAATCGAGTGCACCTGCTGTATATTCCTATGATGCGGTATTAACGTAACTGACTGCCTTTGTTAAGATATACATATTTAGTTGGGTATTTCGAAAACAAAAACGACATGTCAACTTTGCCGTGAAAATGGCTGGTCGATATTTGGAACTGCGTGTTAACATTAAATTTTGTGTGCAAATAGGCAAAACTGTCACTAAAACGTTGGAGCTGTTGAAAATGGCATTTGGCGTAGATGCCCTGGAAAAAGTCGACTGTCTTTGAGTGGCATATGAGATTAAAAGATGGGCGGGAAGATATGAACGACGATTCCAGAAGTGGACAGCCAACAATACAAATGACGGACACAAATGTGAACAGAATGCGAGATTCGATAAGATCTAACAGGCGATTAATTGTGAGATTAATGGCTTATGAACTACAAATGACTCGAGAAACAGTCAGGCTAATTTTAACTAAAGAATTGGGGATGCGAAAAATTTCTGCGAAGTTTATTCCTCGAATCTTGACTGATGTACAGAAACAACGACGACATGAAGTAGCAACTGATTTTTCAGTAAACACGCACATGTCTTCGAAAGTTATTGCGGGTGATGAATCCTGATGGTTCCAGTACGTCCCCGAAACAAAACGCCAGAGTATGCAGTGTAAAATCCCAACTTCGCCACGCTCGAAAAACAGCACGCATGTCATGTTCGCAGTTCAAGACCATGCTAACATATTTCTTCGATCACAAGGAAATAGTCTACCATGAATTTATTGAACATGGGCAAACGGTCAACTAACAGTATTTAGAGGCGCTGACAAGATTATGAGATTCTGTTTGAAGGAAAAGACCTGAATTGTGGCCTGACAAATGGATCATGCATCACATGAATGCGCCCAGTCATAGTGCGTTCCTCTTGAAAGAATTTCTGGCTAAAAAATCAATTACCGAATTAGAACATCCTGCTTATTCACCCAACTTAGCCCTCTGTGATTTTTGGCTCTTCCCTAAACTAAAGACTGCGCTAAAAGGACGAAGATTTTCTGACATCGCCGATATCCAGCAAAATGTGATAAAGAAACTAAAGAGTGTTCCCGAAAAAGGTTCCAGGTCTGTTTCCAGAAGTGGGAGCACCGCCTAAAGTAGTGTAAAGTTGCACAAGGGGAGTACTTCGAAGGCGACAGTAGCCACTAATGTACAGCTTTAAACATATGTTTGTTAAAAGTGCATTTCGGAAATTAAATTATCACACCTCGTATCTTGCAAAGTTTCTTGAATCTGTAGACTATGACTAATGAAGATGCATTATGCAATATGTATCTGTATATATTGTTTAGAGTACGAGTAGCAGAGTATTACACTTTATCCTGGTTACGTTTGTATCTCGTAGAACTAACAATTAAGGTCTTATGGCTAACTAGACCAGAGTTTTTATAGAATTTTGAAGTGTCCCAACCTCAGGATCTTTAATGATCTTACTTGTTCTTCGTGCTGACTTTAAACGTATGTAATAGCACATCGTTCATCGTTGGTGACCAGATTTGACTCAAAAGTGCCAAATCTGACTGAAGTATCAAATAGAACATCGCTGAAGCTTAAAACGTATATTACAGCGGCAGCAGGGTGGGGATGACACGACTTGATCAGATGTATTACGTTTAGGAACTAGGCGTGGCTGATAGAAAATGTCATTCATTACAGCATTAAATGGCTATTTCAAAGGAAATATTAATAAATGAGTCAGGATTATTTTAACGAACTTTTTACACGATTCTAGATAAAATCGTGTATACACCGTGTCCAAGATAAGAATGCACAGCATGGGGATCTTGAAAACGGTAAAAGACACAGGTTGGCTTAAATTAGGAAAAAGTTGCACTATTTAGAGTATGTTTACATGCCGATCGCAGAAATCCATGATTGTTTATCGTTTTCGAAATTTTCCAAAAAATGCAATTTTTCGGATTTTCGATTTTTTTATTTATTTTAAAAGATATTAAAAAACTAATGACACTTTGTCATTGTCACTTTTTAAGCTCTACAAAATGGCGTCTTCAAATTTTTTATCCGATGTTTCATCTTCGAGAAATCATCATCAACTTAATTTTTTATATGGCCACAAAAGTAGAAACACCTTGTATACGGTAGCATTTTTTATTACAAATTCAACGATGTATTACACATTATGTTTCTAAAGCCAAAAAACAGAGAAAAATGAATTTTAATATTTTCTTAGATTCTTAATCTAGTAGGCATTGGAAAAAGAATTCAAAGATTATTGCAAGTGTTCAAATAAGTTCCCATTATTTTCTAGACACAAGTACAGCCTAGAAAAAACAGCTGAATTTAAAACATGGTCTAACACTTCTGCCGAGAATGTAATTAAGTATTGTTTTTTTTTACTTTTTAAATAGTAGGCATTGGAACAATTGCAATATTTCTATTTGATCTGTCACATTATTGTTAAAAACGTTCTAACGTATTTTGAAGTTGTTTGTTTTGTTTATAAGAAGTTAAAGTGTTTTAATTTATTTGTATTAAGAAAAATTTGATATGTTGACGTGTTACATCTTGTGCCACAAAAATTGTGTAGCTGCTGAGCAGATGTATTCTGATAATTATCCTGAACGAAGACAACCTGAGAAATCCATGTTTAGACGTTTGGTATCTAATTTAAAGGAATTTGGTTCATTCAAAAAAACACTTTCATCTCGTAAAAAACAATCCAACGAAGAAAAAGCGAATACTGTTCTATTAGCCGTTGTTGAAAATCCTGACATATCCACAAGACTAATTGAGCGTCAGACTGGGGTAGCTAGATTTCATCGATATAAATTTAGAATTTGTTAGGGTCTTAGACCTGGTGACGAGAGAAGGCGAGCAAGTTTTTGTGAATGGTATACCAGAAAATGTCAAGAAAATCAAACTTTTCCTTTTCAAGTAATTTGGTCAGATGAAAGCTGATAACCAACAATGGCATTTTCAACCGGCGTAACAAACATTATTGGGCAACAGACAATCCCCATTTAAAAAAAGATGCAAGGCATCAACACCGATTTGGATTTAATATGTGGATAGGTATTTTAGGTAGCAGAATAATAGGACCCTTTATTTATCACAACAATTTAAATTCCGAGCGGTTTCTTGACCTGCTGCAGACTAATTTGGAAGACGCCTTGGATGGATTACCTCTAGCAATAATTGACAACTGCTGGTTTCAGCAAGATGGTGCCCCAGCACATAACTCAAGCAATGTACGGGAGTATTTGTCGCAGAAGTTTCCTGAAAAATGGATTGGAACTCACAGTGAAGTAGCTTGGCCAGCCCGATCACCAGATTTGAGCCCGTTAGACTTTTTCCTGTGGGGTTATGTAAAAAATCAAGTGTATGACTCAACTTTTGAAACTGAAGAACAATTATTGGCATCGGTTATAGCAGCAGTTAACACAATCTCCTCAGAAATGTTAGCCAAAGTTTTAAATTCAACTGTACAAAGAGCATACTTGTGTCTAGAAAATAATGGGAACTTATTTGAACACTTGCAATAATCTTTGAATTCTTTTTCCAATGCCTACTAGATTAAGAATCTAAAAAAATATTAAAATTCATTTTTCTCTGTTTTTTGGCTTTAGAAGCATAATGTGTGATACATCGTTGAATTTGTAATAAAAAATGCTACCGTATACAAGGTGTTTCTACTTTTGTGGCCATATAAAAAAATTAAGTTGATGATGATTTCTCGAAGATGAAACATCGGATAAAAAATTTGAAGACGCCATTTTGTAGAGCTTAAAAAGTGACAATGACAAAGTGTCATTATTTTTTTAATATCTTTTAAAATAAATACAAAAATTGGAAAAATCGAAAATCCGAAAAATTGCATTTTTTGGAAAATCTCGAAAACGATAAACAATCATGGATTTCTGCGATCGGCATGTAAACATACTCTAAATAGTGCAACCTTTTCCTAATTTAAGCCAACCTGTATCTTTTACCGTTTTCAAGATCTCCATGCTGTGCATTCTTATTTTGGACACGGTGTATAAGACATCTCTCATAAATTTAAAATACAAAGCTTCTTTTTGTTTCAGTTTGTTTGAGAGTTCTACTGGACCGATTTACGTGACTCTTTTTTATATTGAAGCTTTCGCTGTGTAGATCAGTCGACACTATTTAATTTTTATTATTTTGAATGTTTATATTTTTAATTTAAATAAATATACTTTACTTTAGTTAATCTTAAGCATTCCTTTACCTGTTTTACTCAATTTATCATTTATTTCTTTTTCAATTCCTCCGTTTTCTTCAATTATTGAACCCAAGTACTTAAAACGTTCTACTATATGTTCTTTCTTTGTGGTTGCTATTATCATACTTTTTGTTTTTCCAATATTTATTTTCATGTTTACCTTTTTTAATTCGTTCTCGAGTATTTCCAGATTGTATTGTAGATTTCTTCCTGACTCCGCCACTATAGCCATATCATAATTCATTGATCTTTGTTTCTTTCATTTGTCTATTTCCTAGTGTGAACTTCTTCATCTTTTTCTTTGCCTCTTTTATTGCTTCGTCTAAAACAAACGAAAATAGAATAGGGCTTAATACACATCCTTGTTTTACTCCTATCTTTGTTACAAATTCTCCGGATTCTTCATTATTTGTTCGTACTGTATTTTACATTTATGAATGTTCTTATGTTTGAACCTTGTGTTTGCAATAACTAGATCATTTTCCATGCATATTTCTATAATTCTTTCTCCATTCTTGTTTAATATCGTTATATTATATTATATCGCACGATATTAAATAAATATAAAATGTTTAATTTTGAGACGCACGGATTGGACATTCACTTGGGACATCTCACTTTGCACGGTGGTATTTTATTCTTATCATTTCATAAGGTAGAATTTCCGTACGTATGTACGTAGAATAAACCGGAGGGGACAGGCAAGCCAGAGAAGAAGATATGTCGGAAGAGCGGAGGGTAAGCTGGGAGAGAGGAGTGCTAGACTTAGAATTTTTAACTGGTTATGTTTGGTTGCGTTTATTTAAATAATCACTCTCGAAAATATAAAGGATTGTAATCACACAACGAATGTTGTATATAGGGAAATCCTTCAATGCTTTTGACCGTCATGTCTTGACGAGGTTTCCTTAGTTATTATAATAATATAAATATTATCATAGCCAGCTTCGGTGGATTAGTAGTTAGCATGTTTCATAATCCAAAGATCCCAAATTCGATACCCGGCCGAACTAGTAATAGACCAAGAGCCAGCAACGTATTTCGAGTTGTCATTTCAACAGTCGTGAAAATTTGGGTACTAAATCTTATATACCTGCTTAACACTAAAAGTCAATTCTGGCAGCCCCCTGCGGCCGGGTTACTACCCCAAAATTACTAAGAGGGTGAGAAATAAGATTCTCTCTCTAACCCGCAGGCCGCTATATAACTGTCTCGCTCGCACTAACAAGTAAACCTACATATACCTACTTTATTTATTGTGTCAAAATTTCAAGACTTTTAAAATAACAAAAATGTCACTTTTTAAATCAACATTTACAGCGTTCTGGCAACATTTAGAGGGGAAGGAAATGTTCTGGCAATACTTTTTATAAATAAAGAATACTATCGAAAGTAACCTCCTGAAATTTCATGACTGTTACTTTAAATAAATTGAATCTTATTTCTCACCCTCTTAGTCATTTTGGGTAGTATAATATAACCCGGCCGCAGGGGCTGCCAGAATCGACTTTTAGTGTTCAGCAGGTATATAAGATTTAGTACCCAAATTTTCACGACTGTTGAAATGACAACTCGAAATACGTTGCTGGCTTTCCGTCTATAATTTTTTCATAGCGGAAGAAATTTAAAACAGGTTTTCTTCTCGGATAAGGAAGTAAAACTGTAGGAGGAATTTCCCCAGATTCAGTTAAGTTCTAGTAATGGCGACCAAATCATCATAGTAATCTATGCCATGAGGTACAAGGGACTAACAAGGGATGTTCCGCCACTCTGATTCCTGGCTTAAAAACAAACAAACTATTATTATCACATAGTTATTTTTGGTTGCGTATGTATTAATTCATCCAAAAGTTTATATTGCTTGTTATACTCAAATAATATGTAACACATTCATCTATTTTGTTTACCTGTAGTTCCAATTAAATAACAGGTACCCCCCTGTCTGCTGGGACCCAGGACGGAAAGTCAGTAAAATATGTCTTTATAATTAAAAATGAAATAAAACCAACACTTAAATATATATTATTATGTTCTATTACAACAAAATTAGTTAAAGCAAAAAGGAAAATATATGTTTTGAGCATCTCAGTAGGTTCAATGAATTTTTACAAATTAGGACAATGGGGATTTATATAATAATAATCCAGCAAATATAATGTGAATCTCGATCTAAATTCGCAAAGAAACAATGGAATTAAAGGAACTAAAACAATACGAATTAATTTCCATGACGTACCAAAAAGAAGCACAATAAAAGGTAGGTTACCTGATAAGACCCACACACTGCGAAGAAATGGAAAAGATGAAATCAGATTCTTAAGAAATTGTTCTGATGAGAGGTCTAACTAGTTTTGGATTATATTTCACAGTGATGTGATTGTGTGGTTGTCGTTTCTGTTCAGAGGTATTCATTTTTAAAGTGCTTTTGGTAATTCAAAAAAGTTTTGAAAACCGTTTTGGACATTCAAGTGAGAACGTTTTGTTATTTATCCAACATTTTCTATTGTTGAACTCTGCATTAAGAATATCGCTTTGCTCTATATCTTTGGTGGTGAGTTATTCAAATTATTTGGCTGTTTTGACATTACTTTCACTAACAGTTATATGTGAGCTGTTTGGAGAAAAACAAATTCGGTTGTATTCATAGGTTAGGAAGAAGCATTTCCGCGAAAAAAAGATAAACGTAAGATTAAGTTGTTTTGTTAGTTCAGTAGAATCAGTCAGTATGTGCCCTAACTATATCTAGCAATTGTCATTTTATATTTCAGTGGTTGTAATACTCAAAAAAATATAAAAATCTTAAAATAGTAGAGATAAAAGTTCTAAAACAACAGTATTTAACTTTTAGGTTAGTGCACTTTACGTAAATAACTATAAAAACTAATATAAACGTATCTATAAAATGTATTTATTATTAAAAGTATGAAATTTTAAAAATTAATTAATTTTATATTATAAACATACTTATTGTAACAAGAGAGAAAAAGAAAGAACGTCTTCTCGAACAACAAATGGAATATTCTACGGCATTGGAGAGAATGACTCATCGCACCAAGCATGTGAACGAGACGCGTTTATTCTAGAAATATATAGTAGTTTCTAGCGGCTTCTAGTACGTTTGTAGGAGGGTATATAACCGACTTAGCCGATAAAAAGAGTCAGTCAACAGCAAGTCATTAACTGTGTATCACGAAATAAATAGTGAATGTAAAGATAAATGTTGTATTAGAAATTCATAGTCTGTAAATAATAGTTTTTAATGGTTTATAATCATAGCGTTAATTTATAGTGTATTCATTAGTGTTTGTAAATAAATATTTCTTATTAATAGACGATTTAACCAGCACTTTTGTTATTATTTTGAAGGGAACGTAACAGTGGTGTACAGGTGTCGGGTTTTCAAATAAATAAAATCGCGTAATAATTAAATAAAGTGCTGTGAGAATAAAATTTTAGTGTTAAAAATAATTTCAACAAACAATTAAAATGGCGATGAAATTGTTAAAAGATCTCAAAGTAATAGACTTAAAACACGAACTTGAAGAACGAGATTTAGACACAACGGGCCTTAAAAGCGTGTTAATAAATCGGCTAAGAGAATGGCTTTTGGAACAGCAAGAAGACCCTGAAAGTTTCCTCTTCGAAATACCTGGACCCGCAATTGATACTAATTTGTTATTAAGTAAAATGGAAGAGAATTCTAGAATGTTAAAAGAGGAATTACTGGAAAAGTCCGAAGAGAATGCTAGAAAACTAATGGAAAATACTAAAGCACTGGAAGAAAAAGTTTTGGAAAATTCTAGACAGTCCGAAGAAAATACTAGAATGCTTAAAGAAGAATTATTGGAAAAGCACGAAGAGAGTTCTAGAAAGTCCGAAGAGAATTCTAGAATTTTTAAAGATGAATTACTTAAAAATACTAAAGCACTGGAAGAAAAAGTTTTTGAAAATACTAAAATGCTTAAAGAAGAATTACTGGAAGAGCACGAAGAGAATTCTAGAAGGTTTGCAGAATTACTAGAAAAAACTGAAGAAAGTTCTAGAAGGCTTAAAGGTGAATTGCTGGAAAACATCAAAGCGTTGGAAGATAAAGTTTTCGAAGAATTCTTTGAGAATGCTAGCTCGTTAGGACTGTTGGAAGGTAGATTGGCGGAACAAGATAGGGTAATAAAGATGGTAGAAGAGAAAATAGCCCAAATGCAATTACCACCAACAACTAAGAAAGACGATATGACCGAAATGCTGGAAGATAGAATGAGGCAACTACGGTTTCCCTCAACTTCTGAGAGGCCGTTTAATGAAGTAAAGAAACAGTTTAAAGAAGAAAAGGGTCCTGTCGTAGGGATAAAAGTAAAACCACCCATGTTCGATGGAAAGATACCTTGGTCCACTTACTACAAACAGTTTGAGGCGGTTGCTGGGGCCAACGGATGGACAGGCAAGGAAAAGGCCGTTTCTTTAACTGTGGCTTTGCGTGGAGAGGCGTTGAACGTCCTGCAAACAATCCCAGCAGGACAGGAAAATGATTACCAATTGTTAGTGTCTAGATTGGAAATGAGGTATGGAGACGCGCAAGTGAAGAATCGTATCCAGAAGAATGGAGAAAGCCTGCAGAAGTTTGAAGCCGATGTTGCGCGGCTTGTCCGATTGGCGTACCCTACGGCACCCGATTCATTTCTGGGACAACTGGCTGTGCAGACCTTCATTGATGGGTTAAGAGACGGAGAAACACAGCAGTCCTTAAGGCTGGCACGACCAAGAACAACTGATGATGCACTTGCTCACGCCTTAGAATTTGAAGCTGCAAAACAAGCGTCCCGAGGTCACGGGCGTGTTCGGGCCGTTGTGGAAGAAGAAGAAGGTTCTAAAGATCATCTAGAGGAGTTAGTACTGAGAGTTCTTCGGAAGGAAGAAAGCCGTAAGAAGAATCATCTAGAAGTTCGAGGGCCTCGTTGTTGGAATTGCGGCGAACAAGGACACATACGACGCCGTTGCCCTCAACCAAAAACAAACTCAGCCGTCGGAAAACTAAAGAAGGTCGACGAGAGGGGGCGAACGTTGACCTTGAGTGAAGATGCCCTGGAGATCACCATCCATGCCGTAACATCAAAGAATAGTACCAGCAGTTTGTTCGTAGATGGGAAAATTGCTAATCGAACTGTTCCACTACTCATTGATACGGGGGCGACTAAGTCCATCATACGCCCTAATGTTCTACGAACAAGTATGAAGCTGGTACAGACAACTACTCAACTCCGTACAGCGACAGGTGAAGTAATTCCAACACGCGGAGTGGTGAAGATGAAGATTGGCATTGGAAGTGAAGAACGTGATCATGAGGTGCTGGTAGCCGACATCACTGACGATTTCATCTTGGGAATGGACCTCCTTAGAAAATTTGGTTTTACATTGGACTTGAAGGAGGGTGTTTTGAAGGTTGGTAACGAAGAACTCCCTTTGCACCCACGAGAAGATCCTGTCGTAAGGGTGTTGCTGACAGAAGATGTGATATTACCAGGTCGGAGCGAGATAACTGTTGAAGCAGGTTTGGATGGAGATCTTCGGGTAGGATGTGTGCGAATGATGAAGCCGGCAGGCTATGGTATGCCACTATGGATCTTCTTATCACAGGCATGTGATAAGAAGATCCATAGTGGCATACTGCTGGGAAAAGCGCTGATCAGGGTTGGAAAGATAGTACCGGTGAGAATTATGAACGTTAATGTGGATCCGGTGACATTGAAGAAGAGTACACTTGTGGGACAGTGTGTGCCAGTATTCCGAGTAGCCAGGTGTATGGCTGATGTTCCAAAACCAGTGCCCAAAGACCATGGTGAAAAATTAGTGGGTATGGTTGTCAGTTCGTGCGACGACCTAAATAGAACGGAAGTGAAAGAGGTACAGGGTTTGGTTCACCGATACCAAGATATCTTCGCTCTTGACGATAGCCAGAAGGGACGAACAACAGAGTGGCCAACCCCAAAAGATAAACACCAAGTTCGTAGTTTTCTTGGATTGTGTACCTACTACAGGCGTTTTGTTCCTGGGTTTGCCAATATAGCGAAGCCTCTAACAAGGTTAACTGAAGATGGGCGCGAGTATGTTTAGAGCGGAGAGTGCGAAACGGCTTTCCAACAGTTGAAGCGTGCCTTGACAACAGAACCAATATTGAGCTATCCACGGACAGAAGGGAAATTCATACTTGACACAGATGCAAGTAATCTGGCCATTGGGGGTGTACTTTCTCAGGTACAGGATGGACAAGAAAAGGTCATCGGCTATTTTAGTAAGGTTTTGTCGAAAGCCGAAAGGAATTATTACGTGACCAGAAAAGAACTATTGGCCGTCGTGAAGTCCGTTGAGCACTTCTACAAATATTTGTACGGACGGAAGTTTTTATTGAGGACGGACCATGCAGCGTTGAAACGGCTTCTACAATTCCGTAATCCTGAAGGCCAGGTCGCAAGGTGGATCGAGCGACTACAAGGATACGACTTTGACACAGAACATCGAGCGGGCACTAGTCATCGAAATGCCGATGCTCTTTCAAGAAGACCCTGTCCAACGGATTGCCGTCATTGCTCTCGCTTGGAAGAGAGGGTTTGCCAAGTATTAAGAACTACCATCGTCAACGACAATTGGTTGCCGGAAGAATTGCAATGACAGCAGAAGGCTGATCCCGAACTAAAAATGGTACTGGAATGGAAGCGCGTGGGAGAAAGGCCTGCCTGGGAGGTCGTCAGCCCTTTCAACAGAACGCTTAAAGCATATTGGGCCCAATGGGAGTCCTTGAAGGTGGAAGACGATCTCCTGAAGCGAGTACTGGAGAGTGAAGATGGCACCACCATTAGGTCTCAGTTCGTGGTTCCAAGAAGCCGAGTGGCTACAGTATTGCGACATCTCCATGACGGTGCCTCAGGAGGACACTTCGGTGTGAAGAAGACTTTGGAGAAAGTTAGAGAGCGTTTTTACTGGGTCAATTGTAAAGAAGACGTGAAAGAGTGGTGCCGTAAATGCGAACTATGTGCCACGGGTAACGGACCCTTGGGGAAGCGAAGAGCACCTATGAGGCAGTACAATGTGGGTAGTCCTCTGGAAAGAATAGCTATAGATATTGCCGGACCATTTCCCGAAACCGACGATGGGAATAAATACATCTTATTGGCAATGGACTATTTTACCAAATGGCCAGAAGCATATGCCCTACCAAACCAGGAAGCTGCGACTGTTGCTGACGTACTAGTCAAAGAGTTCTTCAGTCGCTTCGGAGTGCCAATGGAGCTGCATTCGGATCAAGGCCGCAATTTTGAGGCTGTACTCTTTGGAGAAGTGTTGGGCATTCGCAAGACTCGGACCACACCGTTACATCCGCAGTCCGATGGAATGGTAGAACGCATGAATCGGACAATGGGCAAATATTTGGCCAAGGTTGTCTCCGATCATCAACGAGACTGGGACCAATACCTGCATTTATTCCTAATGGCTTACCGTGCATCGGTCCACGAAACAACCGGTCAGTCACCAGCGTCTGTGATGTTTGGACGCGAGTTACGGTTACCGTGTGATTTGGAATTTGGGTCTCCACCTATAGAGCAGGAGGTAGCCGGGAATGATTATGTCATCAACTTAAAGAAGAAGTTGGAGGATATTCACGATCGAACCCGAAACAATAGTCGAATCGCGAGTGACCGGATGAAGGCTACGTACGATGTGAGAGCCCAAGAAGGAGGGTTTCAACCTGGAGAGCTTGTCTGGTTATACAACCGCAAAGACGTTGTGGCTATTCTCCAAAGTTACAGCGGAATTGGGAGGGCCCATACCAGGTGAAGAAACGAATAAATGACTTGATTTATCGCATCCAGAAATTGCCAAGAGGGAAACCAAAGGTGATACACTCCAATCGTCTTGCGCACTATGAGGGAAATAATGACGCAGTCCCGGATCGGGAAGATGAGGCTGAGGTGGCTATCAATACCGTAAGGCCTGGAGATGATCAGCCAACCTTCAGAGAATTTATGGCTGCGTTTTCTGGAACTAGAAAAGCGCGATTCGGAGTCACGACTGAGATGCAACAAGATCTCTTCCGGGTCCCTGGTGATTATTCCATTGCCCACTGTGTCTCCGAGGATCTCCGTATGTCCAGGGGGATCGCAGTAGTGTTTAGAAATAAATTTGGACGGCTGAATGAACTTCGAGGACAAAATCCCTCTGTTGGGAAATCCTTACGCTTGCCTGATCATGACCGATCCATTTACTACTTGGTAACCAAGCAGTTTTACTACCAGAAACGGAGTTACGCCGACTTGTGGAGGGCATTATGGAATTTGAGGATCGAGTTGCTTACCAGGGGTATTAACAAATTGGCAGTTCCCAAACTCGGCTGTGGGCGGGACCAGCTGGATTGGAGAATCGTTAGAAACATGTTGGAAGTTGTCTTTAGAGGTACGGACGTCAAGATCTTCGTCTGCAGGTTTGATCCACAGCCCGCATTAAGGCCAACGAAGAGTGTAGACTGTTACTTCTACCGTAATGGAACGTGTAGTCGAGGTGAAGACTGTCGCTATCGTCATGACCCGTTCTACAGGAACCAGAGCATAAAATCTGTTCTGGGACAGAACAGACTTGAAGAGGGGGGCAGTGTAACAAGAGAGAAAAAAAAAGAACCTCTTCTCGAACAACAAATGGAATATTCTACGGCATTCGAGAGTTTGACTCATCGCACCAAGCATGTGAACGAGACGCGTTTATTCTAGAAATATATAGTAGTTTCTAGCGGCTTCTAGTACGTTTGTAGGAGGGTATATAACCGACTTAGCCGATAAAAAGAGTCAGTCAACAGCAAATCATTAACTGTGTATCACGAAATAAATAGTGAATGTAAAGATAAATGTTGTATTAGAAATTCATAGTCTGTAAATAATAGTTTTTAATGGTTTATAATCATAGCGTTAATTTATAGTGTATTCATTAGTGTTTGTAAATAAATATTTCTTATTAATAGACGATTTAACCAGCACTTTTGTTATTATTTTGAAGGGAACGTAACATTATTATATTATTAATATTTATTTTAATTAAACAATTTCAGTTTGCAGTTTGACTTTACATTTTCTTTAGTCTTTAGATTTTTAAAACCATAAATTTAAAATAGTTTATACCTATTTAAAACACCATTCTATTTATGTTATGCTTTGTTTGAGAGTTCTACTGGGACGATCTACGCAATTCCAAGTTGAAGATTTTATGCTGTAGATTAACTGGGTCTCCTTAGTTTTGCGATTTTTTAATTATATATATATATTTTTTTCTGATTGATACAATATTGAATAATATTGCCTTAGTTACAATATGCCATAACACACTAATATTTCCCAAGGGAAATATGAAACGCTCATATTGTCCCAAGGGAAATATGAATCGTCATATTTTACTATACAAATGTTTTATTTTTTAATTAAAGCAACAAAAATTATAACAATAATTTATGAACTAACAAAGTTTTTGCATTTGTAACGCTACTTTTCAGAACCAAAATAATACTTGCAATTCTCAAAATTTCCGCTAAAGCGATTACAACCAGATACAAACGATGAAGCATCTTGTTCGCAATTCGTCGATGAGATTGCCGTTTCCTTACTAAGAGCATTCAGTTCAGTTACAGTCTTGAACGATTTTCCAAAAACCGTCACCAAAGATTGTGATGACTGTGCTACATGCGATGCCATCATCTACACACTAGGAACCGTAACAGATGCTGCAGATGGCTCTCCCTCCACACCAGCTATCATCTTTGCTACCTTATTTTTCTGCAACATACTGTCAGCCAGATACCCTTCCGCAACCGACGAACTTTTCCAACCACCGTGTCTCTTTAATGCGGTAATTGCGGCTCCCGCATCGGCCACCAAAGTCGCGGATGTTCGTCTTCAACAATGGCCTGTATACGCATTCGGATTATCCAAACCCAACCATTCAGCAACCTTACACGGAATCTTTCCGAAGGTATTTTTGCCGACCGGCTGAAGAGTACACTTCTTATTTCGATAAGCCACGAAAAACCTAAAAACGCCTTGCGGACGCAACGCCGAATACTCTCTCACCAAACGAGCAGCACTCAGTTCTTTTTCATCAATAATTGTAAATTTCCTATTTACATCATTCTTCGTCTTTGAAACGTTGATCACGATCACCGACCCACGATCTTCGATATCGGAAGAAAGCATATTCACCAATTCGTTCGTTCTGCAGGCGCCAAAGATTTCCATAATTAAAGCGACCTTCAAAATTACGGATGTAACAATCTATTAGACAGAGGAGAATCACAATGAAATCTTTACCTTATACATCAAAATAATGTCATTAGGAGCTTCTCGCAAGAATTTCTTGAGATGTTCTCGAGACAACACCTCTGATTTTTTAGGAACGTATCCTTTATTTTTATTTTTCACAAATGCTTCTACTTCATCAAACATTTTAACATCAGTTTTCTCCTTTAAATGTAACATTGACTTTAACATCGATAATTTTGGCCACAACGTGTTTGGTGAATATTTCTGCGACTACGGATAGAATAAATTAGTCATACGTCAAAAATAACAAAAATCATAGCAAAATACCAAATCTTCAAAAAACGCTAGCAAAATATTTTCGTCGACACCATTCACCGAATTATTTCGTCTCCAGTCTTGAAAGTCTTCATACACTTTATTGTAAGCAGTTTTAGATTTCGCCGGAACTAAACATTCACGGGCTTTCGCCGCTTGTGTTATCAAGTAGTTCGACATTTAATCAATTTTTTTCACTACTAGCTTTAAAACATACTATTATCTAGTCTGTTGTCACCTTGTGAAGTTAGCCTTCTTGCCTAGTGGTAAATAATTTTTTATTATTTACTACTAGTCAATAATCCAGATTTTAGTGTAACACGGGGCAAAAATTCATCCCATTATACACTGGCATCCAGGAAAAAATCCGTGATCGCGATAATACGTTTTTTATGTGAGAAGAATAAAAGGAATAAAAGTACTAGTAGTGAAAAAAATAATATATACACCACGGTTGTGAAGTGTTTTCTAGAGCCTCTCATCTTATATCCCTCGATGCTGCGCATCTCGGGATCTAATAATGCTCGGCTCTAGAAAAAACTCTTCACAACCTTGGTATATAATATAATATTATTTATGACAGGACGCGAAAATCAAACCAGTCAACCATGATATTTACAAACACGGTCCTTAGCAACGTTACTAATCCGATAAATTCAAAAATTTACAATCCAATATTTTTCTATTTTCACAACAATAATTGTATCAATCAGAAAAAAACTATTAATTACAACACTGGAAATATGAATATATCTCCCTCGGGTTTCACCCTCGGGATGTAACTAGCCAACCTCGGGAAATATATATTCATATTTCCCTAGTTGTAATAATAGCTATAAAGCTTTATTTGTGTTAATCGATGCGTTTCTATACGCTCGAGACCGATTGTCTACTTACAGCGCTTGCTTCGTCACGTCTAGAAATTAAACATGCTTCTTCCACTTATTACGTCACCAATCGCTTGTTTACAAATTATAGCACAAACAATTCTCAGCCGAGTGTAGTAATATTTACTGTGGAGCATTTTCCCGAAATTCTATATGTATTTGTCTCTGTCTGTCCGTTTTTTTCAGAATGTTTTAAGTTTCATTTCAAATTCGGATATTTGATGAAAAAGTTGAATAAGAATGTCTGAAGAACGAATGCCCTATCTCTTAAGAAACATGGACAAAGTGACAGATCAAGCATAGAAATTTGATATATTAAGATTTGATATATAATTTTACGGTAAAAATGTTTGAGTAAGTCGGAGCGGGGGGTAAGCCTGAGGAAACGGGTAAGTCAGAGAGGCTTATGTGTCGGGAGAGAGTTGAGTAAGAAAGAAGATGAAAGTGCTAGACAATGCTAGGTTTAGAAGTTTCAACTGGTTATGTTTGGTTGCGTTTATTTCAATAATCATGAAAATCCGATAAAATCCTTAGAACGCTTAGGTAAGGAAAATCACATAAAGTTAAATATATAAAAACAAGAGATGGAAGAACTTTAGGAAATGAGGATGACATGTTAGCAAAATGGAAATTTGAGAAAATGCTAACTGTAGAAGGGATACAGGAAATACCAATAGAGAAAGAAAACGAAACAAATAGTAAAGAAAACATGAGAGAAACTGATGTTGCCCGATTTTTTAATCATTCCTGCCGCTAGTACAGAAGCACAAACTACTGATCGAAACAGCTTGTCAGGAGAAAAAGATTCTTAAAGATTGGAAACTAAGAATACTGCTTCCATTATTAAAAAAGGCGATAGAAGGCACTGCGCAAATTATAGAAGAATTACGATGTTGCCTATAATAGCAAAGTTATATGAAAGAATTCTAAAATCAAGATTAAAGAAGGAAACAGAGAATCGATTAGAGGACTCACAATGTGGATTTAAGAAGGGTAGATGAGTGCAAGACCTATATTTGTGATAAAACAATTAACAGAAAAAATTACATCCTTGACTGACATGGAAAAAGCATTTTGCAGGGTTTCAAGAAAAGCAATGTGGAGTCTAGAGAGAGAGGAGAAGAGAGGCGTAAACGGAAAATTAATAAGAAGTTTTTACGAAAACACACGAAACTATGTGAGGCACTGGAAATTTACAATCTGAAGAGTTCTCAACTAAGGAAGAACTTAGACAAGGTGGAGTCCTTAACCCTGCATTGTTTAATATAGTAATGGATGATGTTTTAAAGGAAGTAAAAGATAAAGTAAAGAAACTAACGGTACAAAACAAAAACATGGAATTAATAGAAGTATCTAAAAGCGTATTTGCTGATGATTTAATTATACAGGGTCGCTGATACGTATGAAAACGGTCGATTATCTTCTAAAGTAAGATAGCTAGCGGAAAATGTTAAATACAAAAGTTTTAGGGTTTTTTAAAATCTATTACAATAAAGACAAATTAAGTATACAGGATCAGTCAAAAAGCCATGGCGAAACAAAGTTGCTTTTTTTAATGGAACGCTCTGTATATTATTCCATATTCCAATTTATCTCGAAATTCTAAACAAAATGTTATAACACATCATTATACCTAAACTTAACCGTTTTTGAGATATCGAACTTTGAATATCACTTTCTTATAATTACACAAAAATATTTTAGTCCATCAAGTTACCTTTGAAAGTTTCTAGTTGCATAACAACGCAGCGTCGTTCTTTTGTCTAACACTGATTATCTTGACAACACATGTCAAAAATACTTTATTTAGTGTGAATAATTTTCGCACAAAAATGGCACGTATTGAAATTTTAATGATCATAAGATATGGTGATAGACGAAGAAGTTGTGACGAAGTAGTGAATATTTTTCATGAATTGCATCCCGATGGGAACGTCTTTCTAAATCAACCTTTTCAAAAACATTGCAGCGTTTTCATGAAACTGGAGGTGTCACAGATCGAACAGAAAGTGGAAGACCAGTAAGCGTTACAAATGAAAACAATTCTTTGAATGCCATGTTAGATGTGGTGGAAAATCCAATAAATTCGACACAACAGAGGGCTTTAAATCATAACATGAATTGATATTCCATTCACAAAAATTGCAAACGGGAAGAATTCCGTCCACATTAAGTGCATTTGTTACAAGAATTAAGAGAAGACGATTTTGATCGTAGAATCGAGTTCTGCGAAGTTATTATGAATAAATTAAACCAAAATGCCAACTTTGTCATCCACATATTATTTTTTGACGAAGCTACATTTTGTTTAAACGGGCACGTAATCCGACACAACTGTAGGTATTGGTCAGACCAAAGTTCACACTGGATGGAGGAAGTTCACACCCAACGACAACAAAAAGTAAATGTTTGGTGTAAAGTAAAAGTAAGTAAACGTCATAGGACCCTATTTTATAAACGAAAATTTGACCGCTGCACGATATTTATTACTTTCGCGAGAGCATACTATTCCAGAGCTTAGACGATTATTCCAGAACAATAACAATCCCAATTTACCGGCAGAACAAATATGATTTTAACAAGATCGGGCTCCTCCACATTTTCGACTTGCGGTACGGGCATATCTAGATGAAATTTTTCCTGAAAAATGGATTGGACGTAGGGGGCAATTGAATGGCCTGCGAGGTCTCCCAATATGACCCCGCTTGACTTTTTTCTGTGGTGTCATATAAAAAATTTAGTCTACAAAAATAAGCCACAAAATATCGAAGAGTTGGAAGAAAGGATAAGGCAAGAAATTTCCAATATTCCTCCCAATGCCCTTTTAAATTCACTACAAAATTTTGTTCAGCGAATTCATTACTGTCAGGAAGTAAATGGTGAACACTTTGAGCACCTTATAAAATAGAAAAAAAATATTTATTTTCTCTTTTTTTTCTGGCATAACTATTATTTTCATAAAATGTAAAATATCTAGGCTATAGTTAGGCTGGAAAAAGTGAAATATAAATAAAGACTTTCATAATTATATGGGTCAATATTATTCGTATTTGTTAAATTTAAAATATGTTTATTCATTAACCAAAAAGAAATATATAAAAAATATAACAGCTTCTCAAAAATCCATAGAAACAATTTTCAATACCCTGAGTAAGAAAAACTGAAAAAACATTTATATACGAAAAAAATATTCAATCAACATATGACTAAAAAACATACATAACTTTACAAAGTTCAACAAAAAAAATCATATTTTTACAATACCTTGTTTTAATTTGGTAATTCACAAACGAAATCAGGACAAAATTGCACAATATTGACTTTTGCACACACACACACAGGAACCATTTCTGCTGGACGATAGAAACTGGAATAATTCTGAAAATATTCTGCAATTCTAATATCTTGAACTTACGATAAATTTAAAATCCACAATACTGTATTAAAAATGAAGCGTTCATTATTAAAACTCACCCATTAAGGTGACTAATATAACCATGTAACTTAGATAACGTTGGTTATTAAATTATTATTGAAAACAATCCACTTCTTTTCATTATTATTCTTAATGTGACCCATTTATTATTTGATTCCGGACTGGATTTGTAAAACACTAGAATTTTAACTTAAATTCGATAGTTGATTGTAATTTAGTCTTCTGTCGGAATTTCTTTATTATTCAAGAGTTCAATCACTTAAGATAAGTTCTGTAATTATTAATTGTTATTATCGATATGCGGTACGAGAAATAACTTTATCGGTAAACTGTACAAAAATAAACGATACTTTTCGGTAAGGAAATGGATTTCCCACAACTATAAAACACATGAATCCGGAAAACTGTATCTGGACTAACCACAAATTCTTAATTAACGGCGTGGGATCCAAGCCCGGCCTCTCTCTGCTATTACTGAAAACTGAAAATCCACTGTACTAAAATAAACGATAACAAAGTCTGTCAAAGCGTGACTTCTACTCTATAGCTTGACTGTCGACTTACTACCACTGAACGCCAACTACTACTGATCTTCGTCTTTCGACGTTAGACGGGATGTTTTTTAGAGGGGTGCACTTTTACATGGACCAATAAAAGAATCGCATGATTTTGTTTAGGCGAATCAGAATTAATATTTTTCGCACAAAGAGAATCCAGAACGCAATACCCTTTATAGCAAAACTTGCAGACGGAATGTATTCTAAAACGCAAATGTTTTTATTTGAGGTGTGTCATTTAATACATACAGGAAATCGTTCATCAAAACAAAATAAGTTTTTATGATATTTTCGTGGAATAAAAGCTGAAACGTATATGAGAAGATTTGAAAACATGATTTCACACTGACCAAAATTGCCAGCTTTTTAAATTTTAGCAACGGAATCACAAGACAATGCAAACACGTGTGTAAGCCATATCCTTTATTTGCAACAGAAACTATAATTTACTGTACAAGACAATTCCACTAGTCTGGGAGGGTTTTGAAAGATGACCTTTAATGTATTTTTATGAGGTTTATTTATATAAAATGCGGACGGTAATTTTAAATTACAAGAAGAACGCAAATTTACAGGACTGCATTTAAGATTTTTGGTAACTATGCACTAAAATTTCATTATTTCGAAACTAGTAAAAACGTACCGTTACACACCATATCCCCCACCTTATGTAATTTTCATAATAAATATCCATCATTTCGGGCTTTTTCTTTAATAAATGTGAAGGTTGTAAAAAATGATTTTCAAAGTTCGATATCTCGAAAACGGTTAAGTTTAGCTATATTGATGTGCTATACAATTTTGTTTAGAATTCCGAGATAAATTGAAATATGAAATAATATACAGGGTGTTCCATTAAAAAAAGCAACTTTGTTTCGTTATGACTTTTTGACTGATCCTGTATACTTAATTTGTCTTTATTGTAATAGATTTTAAATAACCCTAAAACTTTTATATTTAACATTTTTTGCTAGCTATCTTACTTTAGAAGATAATCGACCGTTTCCATACATATCAGCGACCCTGTATATACAAAGAACAAGCAAGACCTACAACACAACTTAGAATTATACGCACTACCACAAATTACACAATAAGAGAATAACTACAAGTTGAATCGATACTGGGAAACATTAAGAGTCTACAGCTAAGATGGTTTGGAAAAGAGCAACCAAACGAATATGGGAGGCAAGATCACAACAGAAAAAAGGTAGAGGACTACCAAGGAAAACATGGGACAAAGAAGTAAAAGAGAACTTAAGACAAAAGGGACTGACATGGAACGAAGGGAAAAGCGCTACAAAGAATAAAAAACAATGGGCCAAGAGAATCTACAGTTAAGTTGAATCGAAAATGACTTAATAGTAGTAGATTAATTTTTAGTTTTGAATTGTAATAACTATACCCGATTTTGTATTTGAAATTCTATTGTATTACCTTAACACCTAACGGTAGAATAAGATTTGGATTATAAATAAATAGAAAGACATTTTGTAATCAAAGGCGGTAGGACAATTTATAGCTAGACGTTGTCATAGTGTTGTTATTAAGTAAGCCACAAATTAATGTCCATTAGTTTTTTTGTTGATTGAGCGTTGTAAAACTTTACAGGTCTCTTTTAGGAGCCCGTAAGATTGTAAACACTCATACACTTACTTAGTTGCCATAAATACCTATAAAGTGTTATTTACATATAAAAAGTGGAAATAATATTACCTACGTTATTTACGTAGCAAGTTTTGTGTAACTGAAGCTTTACGGGCAAGCTGGAAAATTTGTGGGGCGAGCGACGAAGGAGCGATCCTTCATAATCCAGTGAGACCAGTAAACATTAATTTTACCAGCGTTTATAAATT
This sequence comes from Agrypnus murinus, assembly GCA_929113105.1. NCBI lineage: Eukaryota > Metazoa > Arthropoda > Insecta > Coleoptera > Elateridae > Agrypnus > Agrypnus murinus. Next base: position 58,167,516 of record OV816025.1, read on the forward strand.
TATTGTATATTTTGTATGAAAAGATATTTTATAATCAAAGGCTGTAAGACAATTTATAGCTAGACGTTGTCATGGTGTTGTGATTAAGCAACAAATTAGTTTCCATTAGCTTTTTGCTAATGAGCATTGTAGAACTTTACAAGTCTCTTTTAGCGTTGAGTGAGAAATTTTAAAGAGGTGCAATGTAATAGGAAAAGGCCGTGCCTGCATCGTCTTCACCCGCACTCCACTTGATCAACAAACTAGAGTACTGCACGATGCTACCGCGACGTGCATTAATGGAACTATTCATTTATAACCACTAGATGGGATGGTCAACATCAAGCAAATCTTTAAATGTCAACTATAATATTCCCAATGGAGCAAAAAATGTGCGTTTTGTTTTCAACGTAGAACCAGATCAGACTGATAGGTTTTATAAAGTAAACAATTCTACATTCGAAACGATTATTTACGACTTTTTACTAGGGTACAGACATTTTCTATTGCTAAAAACTTCAATAATTGATTATTTTTAAAAATCGTGCTTTTTAACTTTAAAATCGTCATATCTTCAAAATCGTCATATCTTCAAAAGTAACCGAGCTATCGGATTGAATTTTTTTTTAAATTGAAGAACACACGTGAGCGCATCTAGTCGTATTAATGACGTTACCGAATTTTAATTACTGATTTCCTTAAATAGCAGTTAAAGTTAGCACTTCAGTATGAATGTATTCATATTTTGACTATGCTAGAAAAATTCTTATTTGTCCGAATCTTTCTATACTTACAGCGAAGCAATTAAAGACAAGAGAATGCAGAAATTCTTAGAAAAAAGAGATTTGATCTAGGACCTATAGTTTTATAGTTATGAATAGTTTTGTGACGCACTAAACTGACAGCGGATGATACTTTCGCAAGGCCGGCACGGGACTACCATTCAATAGTTAATAATTTACAGGCAAAAGGTAGTTTTTTTTAATTAAATGCTGTCCTAACACAAATATTTATTGTTTTATTAAGTCTTAAAACTGCCAATTGATAAAATAGCAAACACTAATCAATAAACAGGCTTAAATGTTTATACTATACAGTAAAACTTCGCTTTGGGTTTGGATTTTCATGTGTGAGCAACAGAGAAATAGCGAGAGAGAATAATAGAAATTTTTGATAGTTAAAATATTCTAGAACTAATTAATGCTTGTCATGTGCTGACAAAGCTCGGAAAGTATACGATGATACATGTCCCAAGAAGCACAAATTGCTTTTGTGTATGTTGCTTTTGTTTTTATAATGCTATATTGAATTTTTGCATTTTTGGATAAAGGTTTTTTATTACAATACCTTACAATGCATTACCTAATTATACATTATGATTTACTTTTTTGTTTCGCCGAATTGTTAAATTATTCATTTTTGAAACGAGTGCTTTGGAAACAAAATTGTCAATAATAGTAGATTATTGATCGAGTGATAATGTAGGCAATAACTCACGCGAATGAAGTTTGCAGCTCCAGCCGCAGACTAGTGCAGTAATCATCCAAGTGAGTTATTGCAATTACAGCGAGTTGAATACTATACTTTATCTACGACTATAACAATTTTCAAAAATAATTACAACGCAAAGTTTCAAAAAGAAGCGAATGACAATGAGTATTTAAATACCGTTAAACATTTAATGCTATTTAACACACCTTAATACTAGGTATTTCTTGGCCATCACTTTTATTAATAAAATTAATTGCAAAAGGCGAGCAATTTGTGATCTTTATGGAAGGTGTAGAATTATGTATAATTTATTTATCAGGTAGCAGATTAAGTGTTGTTACTGTGACGGCTTCTCTCACTTTCTCTTCGGCGATGTGCACATTTCTGATTTACTCTCCGAACTAACTTAAGTATTTTACTCACTTTAAATATTATTTCTGGCTGTTCAAGAATTGCGCCGTGAAATTAACAATAATTTTTAAACATTAGTCATAGAATATTGGCTAATTGGATACCATTCCTTCGGTGGTTACTATGGCAACCATCAAGGTAGTTGAATAATGAATATATGTATAACCCAATAGAAGTAGACAATAGTATATTATATACCAAGGTTGTGAAGAGTTTTTTCTAGAGCCGAGCATTATTAGATCCCGAGATGCGCAGCATCGAGGGATATAAGATGAGAGGCTCTAGAAAACACTTCACAACCGTGGTGTATATATTATTTTTTTCACTACTAGTACTTTTATTCCTTTTATTCTTCTCACATAAAAAACGTACTATCGCGATCACGGATTTTTTCCTGGATGCCAGTGTATAATGGGATGAATTTTTGCCCCGTGTTACACTAAAATCTGGATTATTGACTAGTAGTCAATAATAAAAAATTATTTACCACTAGGCAAGAAGGCTAACTTCACAAGGTGACAACAGACTAGATAATAGTATGTTTTAAAGCTAGTAGTGAAAAATAGTATATTATGCAATGAGCATTTAATGATAGCTATTAAGACACGAGTATGAGAATTACGTAATGAATACGAGTGTCTTAATAGGCATTAAATATGAGTTTCATACATTATCTTTTCTACGACCACTCATAATAATGAAAAACAAGCATTTTCAAATGTTATTAAACTTTTTATTATTAAAAATTATGAATTATACATCCAACACATATAAACAATAAGGCCTTAAACAAAGCATGGGTTAATAAATGGAAAATATCAACATCAATCGAATGATTACAAAAATTCCCGCCAGCTGAACATAGATATTCTGAGTTACCGATAATAACTAAGGAAAAATTATGGAAACTTTATAACAAACAAAACATGGACACGTCACAAATTTTAGAATTATTCTATTTATATATTTTGTTATAGTTTGAATGGTACAGTTATTAAGATGCAACTGCGGCGCTTTTATCAAAATTATAACAGCGTTGGTGGATGGCATTGTTGATGTTGATAGGGTAATGTTTATTGAATTATTGGTTTGGCTGTACTAAATTTTTTGCATATTTAATTAGGTAAACACTACCTCTGAACTGTCAAACTTGATAAATTTCATGTGTCAGATGGTCATGGCAATATTTGATATTGACCAAATATTATCATGATGTTGAATTCTATTGGTCATAAACTTGTATCTTTATCAAAAATCTGCATATTAATATATCTCATTATAGTGGAGTAACCTTACGTTTTTATCTCGGAACCGGTTAAGACTACTCGGATTTTCATGATTCTTTTTGAAATCTTGTAAATAAAACATACTAAAACCTTTTCAATCAATTAGAAACTGACGCTCGCATCGGGAAATGCGGCAAAACTCGCATAACCTAAAAAGTTTCCAAATGGTTCAGTAGTGGTTGCTCGACCATCTCAGACCAGGATAATCTTTTGTGTGTTATCACACCTATGTATTGGCAGCTCGAACCCACAATTAATTTATTTTTATTCCTTTTAGTTTAAATACGGCAGCCATATTTGTTTCGTAATGCACGACGTTTCTTGCAGTTTTCTGTGTAAACGAAAATCTCAATATCTCAAGAAAAGTTGGTCGTAGAGACGTGTGGTAGAAAACTTTGTATTGTTCACACTTCGAACTGCATTTGTTGTTCTAAACAAAAGTTTTGTAAGATTCTTCTTTATGGGGGCAATTTAAGCCCAAAGTTTAACACCAATTTTTGCAAAATTTCCGCTTTTTAGAGTGCCACATTTCCAGGAAAAGGTGAGGTTTTGGGGTTCATCTTTTCTAGGAAGGTGCACAATTAGGAATAGTTTATTTTTGAAATATTTGAAACCTGAGACTTCACTATTCTGGTATTTATGGGCTTTTGAAATTCTTGATTTCTTTATTTTTGAGCAAGTCTGGACCTCAATATCTCTGATGGGCATGAATAGATTTTTTTCATATTTCGTTCAAATAAAGCAATATATGATGGCAAACTCTTATTCTATTAATAACTTTAGTTATTACTGCAGGGATTTTTATCAATAGCATATAACTATATAATAACAGTAATAATAATAATTTTACTTTCCCAAACCAGAATAAAGTACATTTACTCAGTAATACTAATGATGGTTTACATTTACAGTTTTCAACTAGGTATAACTCTGTCCTCACGCTAATATCAAAGTTAGAATTTTTACCACAGTTTGCGATCATATACTGCTTCATATGCATATAATATAACAAAATCCTATCGTTTAAAAGCTTATCGTTTTTACCTCAGAACCGGTTGAATCTACTCAGATTTGATTGATTTTTTTTTTAAATGCCGTACATATAAAATATTAAAACCTTTATAGGTTAAGAGTTGACGATCATAATTAACCTCTAATGGAGATGGTCCTATATTAAAAATACATAGTCTATCACTGGAATGTATTGTGTACCTCCTTAGAAAAAATGAACCCTGAAATCTCACTTTTTCCTGGAAATGTGGCACTCTAAAAAGCGGAAATGTTGCAAAAAAAGGTGTTAAACTTAAATTTTCCTCTTAATCTGTGTAAATTGTATGACAGCTAACATGAGTATAACTTTGTTCTCAAGCTAATATCAAAGTTACAATTTTTACCACAGTTTGCCATCATATGCTGCTTCATATGCACGTAATATAAAAAAAATCCATCCATGACCATAAGAGATGTTGAGGTCCAAAGTTTCTAAAAAATGAAGAAAACGAGAATTTCGAAAGCCCATAAATACCAAAATAATGAAGTTTCAGATTTGAAATATTTTGAACATAAACTATTCTTAACTGCGTACTTTTTTTAAAAGAATGAGCGCTGATACTTCGTCATTGTCTGGTAATATGACACTCTAAAAAGCCGAAATTCTGAAAAAAAAGCGTTAAACTTCGGACTTAATTTGCGCCCATAAGGAGGCATCATACGAAATTTATGTTTAGAACAGCAAATGTAGTTCGAAATGTGAAAAACGCAATAGTTTTTACCGCGACTTTCTACGACCAACTGTTCTTGAGATATCAAGATTTTAATTTACATAGAAAACTGCAAGAAACGTCGTGCACCACGAAACAAATATGGCTGCCGTATTTAAACCAAAAGGAATAAAAATAAATTAATGGTGGCTTCGTACTACCAATACATAGATGTGATAACACACCAAGAATTATCCTGTTCTGAGATGGTCGAGCAACCGGTGCGGAACCACTTGGTTATGGTTTTAGGTTATTCGAGTTTCACTACATTTCCCGTTCTGAGCGTCAATTTCTAATTTGTAAAGGTTTTAGTATTTTATATTTACAAGACTTTAAAAAAAAAATTCAAATCGAAGTAGTTTGGACCGGTTGCGAGATAACGCTCTTTTTTTGCTTAGCGTTACTGCACTAAATGTGTACATCGCCGAAGAGAAAGTGAGAGAAGCCGTCACAGTAACAACACTTAATCTGCTACCTGATAAATAAATTATACATAATTCTACACCTTCCATAAAGATCACAAATTGCTCGCCTTTTGCAATTAATTTTATTAATAAAAGTGATGGCCAAGAAATACCTAGTATTAAGGTGTGTTAAATAGCATTAAATGTTTAACGGTATTTAAATACTCATTGTCATTCGCTTCTTTTTGAAACTTTGCGTTGTAATTATTTTTGAAAATTGTTATAGTCGTAGATAAAGTATAGTATTCAACTCGCTGTAGTTGCAATAACTCACTTGGATGATTACTGCACTAGTCTGCGGCTGGAGCTGCAAACTTCATTCGCGTGAGTTATTGCCTACATTATCACTCGATCAATAATCTACTATTATTGACAATTTTGTTTCCAAAGCACTCGTTTCAAAAATGAATAATTTAACAATTCGGCGAAACAAAAAAGTAAATCATAATGTATAATTAGGTAATGCATTGTAAGGTATTGTAATAAAAAACCTTTATCCAAAAATGCAAAAATTCAATATAGCATTATAAAAACAAAAGCAACATACACAAAAGCAATTTGTGCTTCTTGGGACATGTATCATCGTATACTTTCCGAGCTTTGTCAGCACATGACAAGCATTAATTAGTTCTAGAATATTTTAACTATCAAAAATTTCTATTATTCTCTCTCGCTATTTCTCTGTTGCTCACACATGAAAATCCAAACCCAAAGCGAAGTTTTACTGTATAGTATAAACATTTAAGCCTGTTTATTGATTAGTGTTTGCTATTTTATCAATTGGCAGTTTTAAGACTTAATAAAACAATAAATATTTGTGTTAGGACAGCATTTAATTAAAAAAAACTACCTTTTGCCTGTAAATTATTAATTATTGAATGGTAGTCCCGTGCCGGCCTTGCGAAAGTATCATCCGCTGTCAGTTTAGTGCGTCACAAAACTATTCATAACTATAAAACTATAGGTCCTAGATCAAATCTCTTTTTTCTAAGAATTTCTGCATTCTCTTGTCTTTAATTGCTTCGCTGTAAGTATAGAAAGATTCGGACAAATAAGAATTTTTCTAGCATAGTCAAAATATGAATACATTCATACTGAAGTGCTAACTTTAACTGCTATTTAAGGAAATCAGTAATTAATATTCGGTAACGTCATTAATACGACTAGATGCGCTCACGTGTGTTCTTCAATTTAAAAAAAATTTAAAATTCAATCCGATAGCTCGGTTACTTTTGAAGATATGACGATTTTAAAGTTAAAAAGCACGATTTTTAAAAATAATCAATTGTTGAAGTTTTTAGCAATAGAAAATGTCTGTACCGTAGTAAAAAGTCGTAAATAATCGTTTCGAATGTAGAATTGTTTACTTTATAAAACCTATCAGTCTGATCTGGTTCTACGTGATTTTTTTTCAAATCAAATTAATTTATACTGAAACGGAAGCGGGGAACTGCGATACATACTCTCCAACTGCAAACAAGATACTGAGATCTCGCTACCTATACGGATGTCGACTTTCTCTGTACAAAAATACACACAGCGCCGTCTAGATGTCCGCTATACTTTCGGTCACGGTTCTTGGTTAGGCGGTTGCGCCTCTTTAAAACTCTTCACTCAACGCTTTTAGGAGCCAGTATTGTATAAAAATTATAGCTGCATAAGGTTTTATCTTATTATGCAAAACGGAAATCGCACTTTTACACAGGTAACAATGTATATGTAACTCATTTTCTGAAGGTTTGAGGGTTGGTTCCTTATTGCGTACGTACATGAGTCCAAATGACATGCAATACATCTTGTTCCGTTAGTTTTTAGGCAACCTGTACATTTTATTGTTGTTAACTAGGCTATTTCCTGATGTTTGCCTTTATTCAATCAAAGACTGTAACTTTAGTTCCTGATTCACCTAGATTAACAACTGGACTAATGAGTTCCATAATAACACAATGATGTTGAAGAATACAAAATAAAATTAAAAACGAATACAAATATAACGTTTATATTGTAAAGAAACAACTAAATATATAATATTGTAATATAAAATGCATAGTTTAAACAAAAAGGTTATTTAGTTATTTCTATTCCACTTTAAATATAGCTTTCGCAATAGTGCCCTTATGGAGACTTTCAATTGCTGCTTTGTATTCCTTTAAAGTAAACGTTTTGACTCCTAATTTGGCGAAACTCAAATATCTAAAAAAGAGGTTTAATAAAATGCTTTAAATATAGATAAAGGTAATCTATTCACCTGTCTCCTAAAGATTCCAGAAGTCCTAGAGATTTTGGAAAGCTGAAAGGATTAATATTGACCCCAACTATAATTGCTTCTTTCTTGTAAACTTCATATGGAGCGATGCTAAAGAAAAGAAATTAAAATCAATAAATACTTTTTTATATTTGCGTGTCCTAATGAGTTTTATTACATTACGAAAAACAGTAACATTTTATTTTTTTAAATTAATATCAGTATTGAACAGCTGTTTTTAAAAAGTCAAACTAATTTAATGCCGTAAAGAAAAACAAATACAGAACCCGAGTTTTCAGTGTTATCAACTGTTAAAAAAGTTAAGAGAGTTCCCCTAACAAATTATATTTAAAATTAAATTATTACTTTTTTAAAATGATTAAAAATAAGACAAATAGAAAAAATAGTATAAAGTATTCGTTTCATAAGACGTTTTAGCGCACTTGTCCTTTAGAAAACTCCCCGCTTCGCGGGTCGTTTTCTAAACTCGGACGCGTGCGCTAAAAACGTGTCTTATGAAACTAATACTTTAATATACTATATTTCAAATAATAATAGACCAACCTTATCTTTGCATTTGGTGGTGCAACTCCAAATATACATAATTTTCCTCCTGCATTTAACAAGGAAAATCCTTGTTCAATTGCTGGAGCGAAACCGCTGCAATCAATAATAAGGTCGAACAAGTAATCTGGATCCTTCTTTTGTCGTTCATTTAAAATTTCTGGTGAGATGCAATCAAATCCAGTATCTGTAATAAATTCATAATAAATATTTTATTTTATACACTGTTTTGTAAGAGAAAGATAATTCTTACTTAATTGTTGTACTAATTGACGTCTTACAGGATTTGGTTCAGAAATAGTAACTCTTTTATGTCCTTGGAGATGCAAAACTGCTACCCATAAATTTCCAATTATACCAGCACCAGTGATTAAAATTTTTTGGCCAACTGTTATAGGCGAGATTCTATCCCAACCATGTGAAATACATGATACAGGTTCCGTTAATGCAGCTAAAATTATTAATGTTCAGGGAAAAATCACGAGTACAATTAAAATAAATATTTGGTGTTTACCTTGTTCTAAGGTAATTCCATCGGGTAGTTTATGGACTTGAACATCTGGTACAAGAACATATTCAGCCCAACCACCATCTCTGAAAATGCCTATAGTATTGTTGATACCACCAACTTTACAGTAGTGAGGGTCACCGCAATGACAGAAATGACATACTCCACATCCACTGTAATATTTAAACAATCGGAATATTACTTATAACAACTAGTTTTAAGTAAAAACTAACTTGTTGGGATCTACTGAAACTTTGTCACCTTTTTTGATTAAGGTAACCTTAGGACCAACATCAATTACAGTTCCTGAAAATTCATGTCCTAGAGAGAACGGTTTATCTGGATTGCATGGAAACTCTCCCTGAAATAGATTATTTAAGATACTTATTATTGCGGTATAAAAAATAAGGTTTTATACACTTACAGCAAGAATGTGCAGATCAGTTCCACATATTCCAGAATAAGCTACTTTAACTAAAATTTGATTCGGAGCTTCAATTTTTGGTATCGGTTTTTTTACTAATTCTAATTTCTTTTGATTCAAGGTGAACTGTATAGCTTCCATTTTATATGAGCAGAGTTGTAAGCGGTTGATGTAACAATGATAATGTATAACCTTCACTAAGTGAAAAATGGGATGAATTTACTTGTTTACATCAAAAACATGTTAAGTTGTTAAGTTGATAATGGAAGGTTAAACATGTTTTAAGATAATTAATATACGAGGGGTATTTAGAAATTAAACTTTGCATACTAAACTTGATTGATTAACTAAGTACAGTTATATAAAAGTATAGTTATATTAAATATCAATGAATTAATTAACTAAGATATGTTGATTTATACAATGACTCAGTCAGTGTTTCTTAACCCCGAGTACTTTTTAAAATATAGCTGAAACCTTTACAAACAGGCTTTGTATATTATATTTATTCTCGTCCTAAAACATAAAAAGTTAATGCATTAGATTATATAAAAATAAAACGATTAAGATAAAATTAGTATATTTGTACAAGATGGGATATTTTTAGTAAAACATTATGTTGTGTAACAATGTGATCATGAGCTAATCTGATGATTAGAAATCAATAGTACATTTGTGTACGTCAATGTGTATATTACGATTGTACATATCACTAAAAAATATATTAACTTGTATTTTTATTTCGTAAGAGTGTTTACTTCTTTATTATCTGTGGAACAAAATCTGGTTTAATTGCATTTTGGAGTGACTTAGCATATAAGTCCAGACGTTGAGTCATCTGAAAAAACAATAATCGAAGCTCAAAGTCTGCACGGTAACATTTTCAAGAGCTTCACTTACTTGAATTCCCCAATGATCTCTTACTTGTCTGCATATATTCAAATCGAATTCAGCAACCAAAAGGCCATCTTGTGTTCTTGAAAAGCCCTAAAACGTATATGTTTTAATCATACATAGACAGACGTATGTTAAAGCAATTTTATAGTAACATGAATTGGTCCAGTCAATCTGTTAGAAAAATGAGTCTTACCTTGCAAAAGATCGGGTAGTTCTGATTTTTGGATGTTTTGTATGTTGAGGTCCTTATTACAAATCCAAGTTTTCGATCTTGGCGCGCCGTCATATTGAAAAAACGATGAAGATTTCGACATTGTCTCGGTTTTCGCAGAATATTTCCTAAGCGATGTGTTTTATGGAAAAAGTGGTTATTTTAAATTTTAAAGTAGACTAAATTTGTTACACCTTGAGTGCAGAACGACTCAACTCAACAGTTGCCGAGATATAGCTAGGAGAGAATGGGAAAGTGGGGTCTTCATCTTGTCACCGTCCAAAAAATACTGCCAAGTGTGTACACTGTACACCTATATTTGCAAGACATGTTGACATTGGAAGAAAAAATAGATCCTGCTAAATAGCATAAATTCGTGTGACTGAAAGACATTTTATCTCAAGCCCACAAAAGTTTTGGTCTGGTATATGGTCAAATAGAACAAACATTAATAAAGACGATGGAAAGTTCTGGAGGACTGACCCGTGACCGAGGGATCGCAGACAGTGTGTTTACTCGATCGACTGTAGGAATGGTACATCTTCAGAACATCTGCGATGAAGTTAAGAAATACTGTGACATTAACTCAGTAACATCTGAGCAACATGTGGATATGAGCCTTCTCACATTACCCGACATAATGAGAACGTGGATAAGCTAAGAGACTGGTTTTCTTAATATCCTTCATTTCCCTCCAGTTTTCCAAAACTAACTTCGACTCACCAAAACTATCCAAACTTTAAAGAGCTGTATCTCGGCAACTATTAGGTTTAGAAAAGTCGTTCTGCCCTCAAAATGTAGCAAATGTAGTCTACTTTAAAATAAACCACGTTCGCCGTAAAACACATCGTTTAGGAAATATTCTGCGAAAATCGAAATAAATTTTCATCGTTTCTTCAATAAGACGCGACGGCGCGTGCGGCTACACGCCAAGGTCGAAAACTTGGATTTTTAATAAAGACCCGAATACACAAAACATATCCAAAAATCAGAACTACCCAAACTTTTGTAAGGTAAAATGTATAGAGTGTCGGGACTAAACTTATGTATTGCAAATTATCAACCTACATCATAATCCATAAAAAATTAAATCCTAGTCATACAAAACCCATAAAGCTAACATCAACTGCAAAATATATACAACATACTGTTCTTTTCATGACTACATAAAAAATTAAAACGTAATATATTGGCTTTTACTGCATTAGAAATGTTATATTGTACTTTATCAGAGCATTTGATACTTTTTGCCTTTCAAGATGCCTCGCCATTCGTAAACAACCAAGAATTTAAAAATAATACAAATATATTTACCAACTAAGTATAATCTCAGATGCTAAGTATAAACCAGCATCTGTGTTAATGAAATAAAAAAAAAGTTGACTGATTCGTTTCTTTACGATAAAACCTTAGTAAGTTGTTATTGTTTTATCCAGAAGCGTCCCTAAGGTCGGTCAGCCGGGCGAACGCCCGGCGCCCCGAGGGCTAGTGGGGCCCCGAGAACCTTATTTTATCAACAACACCAAAGCATCGGGAAATAAAAAGGTGTCTAACACTTCTCGAGACTTTAAGATAAACAGTAGCAGTGCCTCATTGCATTTTGTTATCGGAAGTACCTACTAACAATAAACTTGGTGCACTGATTATGTCACTCAAATGCACGTCTATGCGTGCGCATAAGCATGGATGGTACTCTTGAATGTCATTTGAATTGCCAAACCAGTGGGAGTTATATAAACAGCAATATAATAAAAATATGTATTTAGTATTAAAATAAAGATGGATAGACTTCATATTTCAATGCTTCTCGTAAGCAGGTCTCAAAACACATAAGCGTTGTAACACTTCGAGTAGCATCGAGAAGTGTATGCGTTATCTTATAAACCACCACTACTCCTTAGTAGCGCTTACACGTTGCACCGCTAGTCGTCCGAGAACATTTTGTATACAGGGTGTAACTAATATAACTAAAAACCTCGTAATGGGGGGGGGTAGCTGTAATGATTTACAACATATTTTCCTTATCAACATGTGGTCGCTTTCTGCTAGTTTTCGAGAAAATCGCATTGTAAATTTTAAACATCCCCATTGTACTCACATTACATTAAAAATAATAAGCAGGTTTGTTGCCTGTTTTGTATTTTTAATATAATGTGAGTACAATGAGCGTACTTAAAATTTAAAATGTGATTTTCTCAAAAACTATCGACCACATGTTGATAAGGAAAATATTTTCTGAATCTTCTATTACATCTACCCCAAATTACGAGGTTTCTAGTTATATTAGTTACACCCTGTATATTTATTTATTCACTTTTTTATTTACTGGGGGCCCCACTCCATATTTGTACCCGGGGCCTCAAAATTCAAAGGACGGCGCTGGTTTTATCCCAACTATTCCCAGTTGGTGTATTGTTGGAATTAAATTAGCATAGCTCATGGTTTAACGTATCCCCTAGTCCCATCAAGAGGCACTAGTTAGATAATTACACTAAGGGCCGGTATTATAAAACTTTTTACTTCCTAGATAAAATTTACTTTCAGAGTAAATTAATTTATTCTGTCAATTTGCATATGAAGTTGACAGAACAAACGAATTTACTCTCAAAGTAAATTTTATCTAGGAAGTAAAAAGTTTTATAATACCGGCCCTAATAGTCCTAGTTAACTTTCCTATACGATGACCTATCTTCATCTCAAGGTTAAACCATCATTTCCATTGTGATTGATTTTCCAATAGATCTTCATAATCTTATTCCATGTTTTTCTTGGCCTTCTTGTGTAGTCCTTTTTGTGGTCATACATTTTTGGCTATTGACTGCAGCATTTTCTTATTCATTTTTCGTAGGTGTCCAATCAGCTAAACCGGCTCTGTCCAATATATTCCTATGTAAATATGTCTTATACATATACTGGACTTTCTCTTCGCTTTTGTTTGCATGAAATAGTATCATCATTGCTTTTTCTAATTTGGCCTGTACACATGTCGATCGGTTGTTGTCCGTTATTTGATATTAGGTACTAAAATTCTGCCAATTTGTTCTTCTTTCTTTAATTTTTGTCTACGTCCATGTGCTGTTTGTATATTTGGCTTCTGTTTTTGATTATTGTTTGTTGTAAAGAATAATTTTTAATAGTTTTCCTAAACGCTCGAGCTTGAAGGTTGCACTTTTCACTACTTGCCCTTTATCTGTTAATGTTTCCTATACAGGGTGTAATTAAATTGCATGCATTAATTTATACGGTAGATTTCCTATCAATAGTATAGTTAATTACCCAAGTAATAAAGTTGTAGAGCAAAAAAAATAAAAACTGACTTACCTATATAAGATCAACGCTTGTTATTTGAGAACCACTGATGGCCAGTTATTAAATTCTTTTGGGTATGTACAATGATTCAGCACATCGCGAGCAATGTCAAATTTATGATATCAATATTTTAAGTAAATACAAAGACGTTTTATGACGCATTTCTTCAGCAATTTACAGTTAAACAAAAGAAATTGTTTAAGTTTATTTTACAATTATTTCTAATTTTGAATTTAACTTGAATTTTAAACAATTATTTAAAAAATAGATTTTACCAGCTGCAGGTGGATTCTTAATCAGGGAAATTAATTCTAAGAAAAGCAAATTTCAATGTCATTGACTCATCGTATTATGATCCATTTCTCAAAACAAGTTTCCTGGGAGGTAAATAACTTATGCATTTTATAACCGACCTTACCACACAACTGGAGATACAAGGTAACCTTGCAAAAACATAAACAAATGGTTTTAAAGTTAGATAATTCTTAAAATTAGAGAAAGTAACCTTCACAGTAGGTGCTCAAAATGTTGACCATCAGCGCAGTCAATACATGCTTGGGCACGACGACGTGACAACGATGCTTGCGTTCTTTGTAGCATTCGTAGCAAAAGAATATATCCCATTGACAATCAAACAGAAGACACAAATTACATATCTATACCATATTTTGGTAAAATATCAGAAAAAATTGCACATATACTAAGAAAAACCAACAATTATAAAATAACATTTAAAACCGACACTAACACTTTTTCATTTTTATTTAATGCTAAATATAGAACACATGATATCATGAAATCGGACATTTACCGTTTAAATTGTTCTTTTTGTAGTTCGGTATATATTGGACAAACACTTCGAAATTTTGACATAAGATATAAAGAACACGTACGTCATTACAAAAATACACATCCTGAAAAATCTGATTACGCCAAACACCTTTTAGAACAAAATCACTCAATGACTCCTCAAAATAATATTAAATTCCTACATTTTTGTAATAACAAACGCAAACTAGACATTTTAGAAGTCTTTGAGATATACAAACACAAACTCAGGGTACCTTTAATGAATGAACAACTTGAGCTCAGTAATTCTCCGTTACTGGAAGTATTAGATATTTAATTCTGATTATTATTATTATTTTATCTAGTTACCTATTTTTGTATCTACCTTAGCGACGTGTTTGTTTATAATTATATTATCTTTGATAATGACAGCATAGCTGTCGAAACAATATTGTCAGGTTATATTTTAATAAAACTGTGAAACTTTTACTGATCTGTATTTATTTCATAATAAACTTCAGAGTCAGCAAGGTCGAAGCTTGTCTGGTCAGTTTTAATTCCAGAAGTTCTTAAACGTTTTCTAGATAATCCTTTTATATGCCATAATTCTTAAACCAAACAGCTTTTCCAGAAGCATTTTTTAGGTTTAGTCGACTATTGTGAAGTCTTGAGTATCTCAAGGTTTATTCGGAATATGGGAGAGTCCGTCACTGAATTTTGTGTTGCTCAATTTCGAAACAACGAAAAGATGAGTACAGTCTGAACCTGCTGCATTCTTTAACAGCGACAGATAGGAGGCCCCACAGGACGGCATAATCGCATTAATAGCGAATTTCCTTCTCTATTACCAATTTATGCTACGTTTTACCACTGATATCGCTGCG
The DNA here is from genome assembly GCA_929113105.1 of Agrypnus murinus. Lineage (NCBI taxonomy): Eukaryota > Metazoa > Arthropoda > Insecta > Coleoptera > Elateridae > Agrypnus > Agrypnus murinus. Next base: position 58,182,738 of record OV816025.1, read on the forward strand.
AAAAATTCTACAAATCCATATATCAAACGTTTTACGTCTGGCCAAACGTGACGAGGAATTTTTAGCCATTTTTACACCACCTTGCGTTTGAAAAGAACGGCGATGAACTCAGTGGGTTGGTGTAGGTGGAAAATGGTTTCATTACTTTTTGAGTCTAATCCAAATGATTCTGCATCCAAGAAAATCCGTATGAATTGGATAAGTGTGGTTAATTTGTTTAAGTTTAAATAGTACTAGATTAAATAGGGACTAACTAGAAGTAACAAACACTATCATACGCAATCATGAAGAACAGTTGTAAGTATAAAAACTGAATCATTTACTATTTTAAAAAGTTAAGTTTGAGAGTAACTAATATAATAATAATACTTAATGAGTACTTACAGGTGTTCTAGAACCATTAGGAGCAGTAACATAATTAGAACCATAAAAATGTCCGAAGTTCTTAATGGTAGAACCTATAGGAAATACTTCAGTGCCAACTCTGTTAACAGCAACTGAAAAGTATCCATTAGCTATAGCTGCACATCTAGCTTCGATACCCCACAATGGTTCGCTAAGCTCTCCAATCTACAAACGTTCTTGTTGCAGTAATAATTCTTCTAATTCTACATATCAATGAAATACATTATTTACCGTAGCAGACGGATTAAAAACAATCTCAGCTCCATTTACTCCAAACATTAGCCAGTTTAATGGATGATGTCGTCCATAACAGATGTTTATTGCAATTTTTCCAAATTCCGTCTGAAACATATTTTTGAGTTGAATAATAGTTTCACAATGCATATCATGTGATTAATGATTTGATACAGTTAGGAACATGTACTTGCTAAATTAACTTTTTAGATAACGTTTAAGGTATATACCTCAAAAACTGGATGACCTGTGTTGCCTTCCATATAATACATTGATTCATTAAAATCGCCAACTCTTGGGATGTGATTTTTTCTATGCTTTCCTAAAACATCGCCATGATTATCTATAACCACAGCTGTATTCCATAATGTATCGCCATGAATCTCATCGCGTTCTAAAATTGGTGAAATAATGACCATGTTATGTTGCTTAGCTAACTAAAATTGGGATTTATTAAAAGAACAAGTAAATGGCTACAGGGATATTTACTTCTTGTAAAAACTTAGTGGTTGGACCAGATTCAGCAGATTCAGCGTATTCACCCCATGGCTCTCTTTCTCTTGTGCAAAAAGCAAATGGCATATCTGAAATTAGTAAAACATGTAAAAAAGCAGTGTCACAGTCAGTGCAGTGAAATGCAGCTCACTACTATGATAGTAACTGGCAATTTTTTGTACGTCTATGATAAGAGAAGTTTATGTGGGTTCCTCATAGCCTTTTATACCTCAAATGCTTTTGTTTATAATGGTTTCGCGGCTTTGTCCGCTGCTTCGCCCTCGTCTACATAGCTGTCATATGAGTCTATAAAGTGACTCAATGAATATCATTATTATTTGCAAGTAAGTACATGCTCAATTGCAAATCTAACTGCACCTATTCAAAAATATTTACAAAAACATAGGAAATATTAATTTCCATACAAATCCAACTGGCATTACTAAAATGTGTAAAACCTACTACTAAAAACTCGGGTCTACGTACATGTGCACAAAAAGACCTACCACTAACATACCATTACATCTTTTTATTGTCACAAACGGTATTGTTTGCAATTAAATAATTCACAAAAACCGCAAGTTGCATTTCAATTGGTGCAATTATCATTCAAGGTTATTACATTTCTTCGTAACATTATATAGCGTTGGCTTAATGTTAATCACACACGCGAGCCAGGTGCTCTCATTCGAAGAACCTCTAATCAACACACATGCGATTGACCTACGCCAAAACACAGCTGCATGTCGAACAAGGAAATACCAACGGATACGCGGAACGCTGCGCCTACAGATTCACATTAATATGGCAATGTCTTCCGCAATATACAGTATATAAACCCGGCTGCTTTAAGTAGTTAGTAAGCTTAAGTAGTTCCATCGACTCCTTCCATCGACCCCTCAATCAACAGCTTGAAGCAGATCTGGTAAAAATCTTTTTACTTATTAATTTGTTGGGGATCTAGAAGCTGGCGTCCAGGGGCGCTGCTTACCTGATTCCTAATGACGCTTAGTTGTAGTATTTTATATTAGGAACTTAGAAGCTAGTACCCAGGGGTACCGCTTACCTAGTACAGGGTGGTTCCGACCACTCTCATGGGTAATGTTAGTTTTAGAAGGACTTCTCAGTCCTCATACTTTGTGTAGTTTGTAAATCCAATGTAACCCTTGGAACTTGTTGTTTAGTATAGAATTAATTTGTGATCTGTGTGTAATTTCTGTCTCTACCTTTGACTACGCCCCTAGTCACGACACCCCCACATGACCTTATTATATAGAATAGTCAGAAACACATTATTTTGTACACGAAACGGGGTCTACCTAATAAACGACTATAACTATAGTGTGTTCGTAAATTACGGGGGATGGAATTGAAATTTATATTCGATATTATAAATTTATATAAAAAATATTCGCCCACTGATTGACTATTTGTGAAATAAGTGTATGCTGGATAAAGTGTCATATTTTTAAACAGACTTCCGGTATTTAATGTTTACTTGTGTGACAGCTGATAGGTGTTAATCATTTCTGGTAAATTTAGATTAGAGTCACTGCATCTAGTTACCTAGGCTAGCTGGTCGACCAGAGTACCGCAAACCGCCGCCATATTGGGGCAAACGAAGCACGAAATTGTTCATTATTTGTTCTGTATTGAATATAATCAAATCCACGTTTACTTTAAAAGGTTTTTCTTATTCTGAAAGATAAAACCTCTAATATGTCAAACACGTAAAACGTGGTTTTAATTTGTCCATTGTTAAAAATCACTTTTCTCTGCCCCAATATGGCGGCGGTTTGCGTTACTCTGATCGACCAGCTGGTTTAGGTGACTAGATGCAGTGACTCTAATTTAGATTAGCAACCAGCGCCAGCTAGCGAGAAGTTCGAAAATTGATGAAAAAAAACTGAAAATTATGAAAATGAAAATGACTGGTAACTGCTAATTCAAAGAAAAACGTTTCTGTGTTATTTACTTAGTGATTAAGAATTTTTCCATCCTGATCATTAAAGTGTTACTTCACAAATGAGACTTTAGTAGATGAATCACAAATTTTACAACAGGTGTTACAAAAAAGTTGTTTTCAGTAAATTCTGGATTTGATATTTCCGTTTTCGAAACCACACTACACTTTTAAATTTAGCAAAAAATCAATTTCGTTGCGCCGTATAGGAATCACGAGGGCGTGACTGTGCCTAAGGTAGGACTTTCAACAAAAAATTCTTTTTGGCAAGTGTTTAAGTAAAGTCAGAAGGAGGAGTTAGAGCTGTTGGTGAAACTTAAATGCTGCAAACTATAATGCAGCTTAACGTACAATGATCTTAGGGTCTTAGGGAATATGACAACATATACCAAAGCCCTTGACAGGAAATACGCAACAACCTGCGACGAGAAGGAAGTATCCGGTGAAGAATTTCGTAAAGCACAATTCCATGAAACTTCGTGGAAGAAGCACCGGGAAGAATTCCCGGTTTAGTGATGATCCTTGAAGTGACTGGATGATAAATAAATTATTTATCCGTGTGCTCGAGCACATCAGCAATCAGACATTTCAATAGAGAACAATTCTAATCGCGATGAATAACCAGGAGGCTACTGTTCACTCAAGGTAATCACTTACGCAAAAGAGAATGGTATGAAAATAGTATCCAAACAACCGAACTGTGATCACAGATGGTACCATTCGATGGGAAATTAAAAATTGTCAAACATGTATACCCCATACAACTTGCAGCAAACCCAAATAAAAAAAGAATTATTATAATCAACAACGCAACACTGTCATCTATTACCCCTAAATATTGTTAATGTGTTCAAGAGCACCGACATGGTTTTTCGCAAAATGACTTGCTGAAGAGGACCATTCAGCACCAATCCATTATTTCTTCGGAAATTACTGGTTCTACTAAAGTTACTTTGAATCAAGACGTCAACTTCTACAGCTGTCACATCGCAGTCAAACCCAATCATACCAGATGTTTGCTGATTCAACAACCTGAACTCCCCTGAAGAGATCCCTTTACTTGACAAATTCACCGGTTAAAAAAAACGTTGAAGAAGAGGGAAAAGCAAAAAAACGAAGAGGTAAAACCAACTGTGCAGAAACAAGTGACAAAAATTCTTTAGTTGACAGGTATGTCAATTAAGAAATGCATTAAAGAAAAGAGAACACCCCAAAGAAGGTGAAACCACCTGTGAAGAAAAAAAGAGACCAGGAATGTTTGGTTGATGAGTGATTCCAACAACAAAAAATACTTCTACTTGATGACTTTTACTTGAGTGCTGTAAAAGGAAGGAATAAAAGACGAGCGACACCTGTTGTCGGTCTGGGAGTTTGTCTTGGCAAAGTGCGCTACAAAAAAGACTGTACATAAAGCGATTTGTATAGGGAAAAGTCTTGTCACGAATCACGACGGATGGGAAAGTGACAATTCTTTATAAAAGAAAAGCAATTTTGCATGCTAGGATAGCAGCGGACATTCGTACTCTTCACCTTCACCTGTCTAAAGAAGATGAACAAAGTGAATTTTGGTCTGTTCAATTTGTTCTTAGTTAAACACCTTGTACACCACAGCAGAGGCGTAGCTGGGGTTTGTGGCGCCCCTGTGCAAGGCAGCGCAGTGTCGCTCCTCATATAAAAAAAATGATCGATTAAAAATATAAGCTATATTTTATTAGTAAATTTCATTCCAACTTTGTACTGGTTGTATTTAATTTATATTATATTTTACTCTTGTCAGGGGGCTGGCGCCCCTGCACAGGCTGCACGGGCGCTAGCTACTCCTCTGCACCACAGCATATATTGTCCGTCAAATGCAGCTTGGTCGGCGGAATGCGCAGATGAGGAAAAGAAAGAGTCGGTGTTCGACAAAGACAAAATCTAGGAGGTAAAGAGAAAGTACAATCTGCGGTGCAAGTATTTTCAACTAACAAAAAGGGTGTAAATTGGAATTTACTTTAGCGATACAAATCTTTATTATACCCTTGAGTAAAATTATCAAATCTTTATTATACCCTTGTGTAAAATTATCAACAATCCAAAAATAAAACTTTTCAGGTAGAAGGATTAAAACTAACGAGTTTTGTAATAAAATCTTAGTGTATTTTTTTATATATTTTATACTTTTTCATAGAATCTACCGATCTGTACTAGACGAGAACGTTAGGTGAAATGAGCTATCCCTACCCTAATGCCGCAAATATTATGCGCATCCAAACTTCGCCGGTCAAGCTGAATTTGACAAATTGTACTTAGTTTTGTCTTGCATATTATTATGGTTATGATGCTGATGCCAGGAATGCAACAATGTTCCATCCCAAGAACTTTCGGCCCGAGTGATGAAGTCTCTCGAAGGGCATTATCATTTAGTAACGCTAGTGGTGCATACAAGATTTTATTTTTCACGAGATTATGTACGAGTAGTAAATTACTTTTAAATTACATTTGTTGGCGATACCATGACATTGTTTATATTTATTTATTTTTAACGTAACGTCTGCGACGATTGCAAAAATAACTTTGAGCGGTCGTTATCAAACAGTTCCGATATCCGGTGTCCGATGACTACCGAAATATATCTCGAAAACTAGAACACTTAGTAAGCTGGAATTTTCAGCAGCATTCCAGGGGAAAAGAGTTTTCCGAAAAAATAATTACTGATTGTGAGTAATCTGTAAAAGATACATATATGACACCAGAGACTTTTTTGTAGATCTTTTTGAGACCTGCAATTTGTTTGTTTACAGTTTGCCTTTATCTGTTACCGTTTTTGCAGCGTAAGGCATTTTTTGTTTATTTTGCCAATTTTATTGATTATTTCTTTTACCTTTTGAACAATCTTTATATAACTAAACATTCTTCAAGAAACAAGTTATCAAATGACGAAAACGGCATTAAAATCTATTTAGTAATTCTCGAAATTCAACAGCTTTTACAGAGACATAAGTTAATTGTAATTATTTGAGTGCGCGTGCACCTATGAATGATGCGGGGTATGTGGTATGCAGCCAGATGGCCAGCGGCGGCGTTACCAGCATCTCAACTTTTGTAAATCGATCTCTTTTCTTACTACATTGATAGCTGAAGCGACCAGAGACGGGTGCGTTGATTTTTCAACGGGAGTCATGCTAGTAAATGATAATTACCGCTTATAATGCCCTGGTTGTTATAGACTAGTTTATATAGTTATAAACTAATATGCAAGTGAAAAATAAAAATATTAATTAATTTATGTACGCAAATTACTTATAGTCATTAAAGCTTTGGTGATTATGTCCTGACGCAAAGATTATTTTAATTTTGATATACCACGAGAAAAAAAAGAGAAAGTGATTTTGTTCAAAAGTGCCCCCATCACCTCTTTTAATAAATAAGTTTTGTACATGTTTATCTGTTCTTGCGCTTTATGAAGTATTAACTAAAATGGAAATGTTACAAGTTACAAATACTTACTCCAAGCTTCTTGAAAGCAAAATACATTAACTTTTGCTTGAGAAGCAATTAATATTGCGTTTTCAGCTAATTTGTACAACGCATTTCTTTGGTCTGTAATTGGTGTTGTTGGCGGTAAAGGCAATTTATTTTGAAATGCACCAATTCGTACTACTCGAGGAGCTCTAAGCTGCTCAGGTTTTCCAATAAAATGATATGCGGCGACTTCAATGTTGAAATCTTTCGCCGTCTTCTTCGTTTCTTCTGAGAGATTTATTGATCTAGGATCAATTTTTTTAAATGAACATTACTGTTTTCAACATCATTATCTCTGAAAAACTTACTTTACATCGGTTCCATACAAAACCTTCTTGACCTGATCTTGATCTTCAACAGCTAATTTATTGAAGATGTTATCAAGATTTTCTATTTCAGCAGATCCAGACATTTTCCCAACTGTGAAAAATGAAAACAGAATCTTGTTTAATTGGATTTGTCCATGGATTTATTTTATACACACGAATACCTTTTTAGTATATATTTATTTGAACGCGAGTTTAGTTGTAGCTGTTATTTGTGCAACGGTTTATTTAATGAAGTTATCTTGTTATTACTAAAATGGAAAGCAACAGTTACAAAAATTGTTAACAAACATGAACGACACAACTAAAACTGATTTTTGTTGTCAACTGTGAAACTATTAAACATTTAAATTGGAAGATAAACACGAGGCTAAAGTATAAATAGATTTTAATACTTCGTTAAAACTCGGTCTATTCAATGTACTGGAGAGTTGATTTTATTATAGATAAAATATTTAAGATAACAGGGATTAGTTCAAGTATTCAAGAAGGATCATTACGAGGGATTAAAAAGTACTTCTATATCTTTAATTGCAAACATCTTCAAAAATAAATAAATAAATTTGTAGGAATCGCAATTATTTCTTTAGCAAATAATTAATCTGGTGTAGAAAAATTTCTTCGTCCAATTAAAAATTACTTACAGTATCTTTTATAACTGGATAATATATTAATAAAATATAGATATTAATAATAACGTGCATTAAAAGTTACATTCTCTTACGCTTACAAGCAGTTTTGTTTTAATTGATTATGCAAACTAATTAAACTTATAAGTATATTAAGTGATCTAATTACTAATTTTTTAATTTCTACAAAAACTTAACTTGAAGCAGTATTTCACATTTATTACTACGCAATATTATGTGAAATGTTTAATTATTATTACTGTATTTTAACCTTCACATAATACAAGATAATATGTTAAACGGTATGCAAAAAGATTTGGTAAAAATTAAAAAAAAACATAAATAAATTAAAAATTACTTCTTAATAAACATACTTACACTTTCTAAATCATGGTGTTGAAATAAGTAGTTGACTTTGATTTGATTGTATTAAAGAATTTTGAATTATTATTCTAAACATTTTGTTTATTAATTAACAGCTAAAGAGAAATTATTGTAAAATTAATAGGTGTTGAAAGTTAAGAAAAATGTTGTGTAAAATTAAGCATTTTACATTGTTTATTTTAATGGAAATACAAACAGGGTTGCCAGATTTGTTTTAGTATTTCGCGGGACACTTAAAAACTTAATAATAAAATTCATAATTTCTCGCTTGAATACAATTCATAACGCTTGAATCAGTAGGTGTTTACAAAAATTATCAGATAGAACGTACTATCGATGCACCGAAAGCGTTCGAAAATTGTACCACCGCTTCATCGAAAATTAACCGGTATATACCAATTCCATCTACCGGATACATGATTATAGTCGGTAAATAAAAATGTACCGGTACACAAACCTAAAATTAAAATTGTTTCATAGGTGTGCGCAGTTTTTTACGTACGTTTACGTTCTCCACAGCGAATATGACTAGCTTGTTAGGGATATGTTCTGGTAGTTGTATAAAAAGATACTTGAACATTACCGAAAAACATTTTATCTACGACCACTATAGAAAATTATACATTTCGCACGGTCCAGTAACCATAAATATGACTCATTGCTCACAATCTCTAAACTCAACGAAAATGACCGTGGGATATGATATCGCATGATCAGTAGTTCTATTAAAACGCTATAGATGTCAGCACATGCAATATTATTATTATTAATTATTTGAAATATAAAAGTTATAGATTTTGGATAAAGGTTAATTTATTTTTGTTTATTGAATGTTTTACATTAAATTATATTTTGAATGCAAATCCATAGTAGAAAAATTATCACTCCGGAGGGGAATCGAACTCTGGGCCGTTCGCTTTTATCATTACGCTATTTATTATTACTATATAAAGTTATTGTAAAGTTGTTGTCGAACTAACATAAAATTGATGATTTTTAACATTATATAATTTTTAATATCTATTAATCCTATTTATTTTTTCTAATTAACAATAAAAACAATGAAAACTTTCATAATTTGCAACATTTAATTCCAATAATTCACAAGTGCAAGCGCGATGAGTACACTTAAAGCTCTCTTTCCTTGTCACTCACAACACCTGCAATGCATGCCAAAATATATTTACTTTTGCGGAAAAGGTTAGATAAAAGATAGCGATATGCTGATGTAGGTGACAGAAAAAAATGGCACGTTTAGCATAACATATTGGTTATAGCCATATTTTGTTCTATAATTCTAATCATAAAAAAAATAATTCTAAAACTTTGCTTTGAAAAATAACATTGACAATTGAATGGTAATTATTTATAAACAATTACTTTTGAAAACGTATGATTGTCTAGTTTTACTAGATTGGCTGAAATTAAATTATCTTTAAAAATTTAATATTTACTTGATTTTCGAAATTTTTTATTAACTTGAGTACATCCTATCATGGGAAAATGGAGTGTACACTGTACACCTCCAAACATCGAAGCGCACACGGAAGCTGCTCACATTACATCTTTGAATTTATTGTCAGATATTTCACGTGAAAAATATGAATGCGAGTATAAATTCTAGATTAAATAATTTTCTTAGCTTTTGGCGTTTTATTACTTTCTTTTGTGATCGTAGATAAAGTACAGTATGTAACACGTACAAGCACTTTTCTGCACGTGTAACACAATATACTATTGTCTATTTCGCGTATACAAAGATTACATTGTGACACTGTTTTTGCGAAAAACAGTTACACAAAGTGCTACTTTGTGCAACTGAAAGTAGTGATTTTTTTTATTTGTAAGGCTTTCAGTAGGTAAGTAAATTTTGCTGCCAGCCTACTCTGTCATGTCATTCTGTCAACGAAGTCCAGTGTCAGACGTAAATACGTAATAAGCAATAACACAGCTATATTCTGATTTCAAGATCAAAATTAGATTAAAAAGTCAAAACGTATATCGTATATTGTCGATATTGAGGTAAGTTTAATTGAGTTGAATGATGTACACCTCCATTTCATCAAATATTTTTTTCAGTTTTTACCTACTAATGGGAACATAACCAAGGTGTTAGGAAGAATATAAAAAGGAAAGGAATAATGCTCGACAACCAACCCGCGGAAGTATTTTGGGGGCACATTATCCAAAAGAAAAGCACTTTCCCGTGATAGGTACTAATAAGTATTCATTAACTGGTGCCGTTTTGAAAATTTGAATGTTATGATGCTCAGAAATAACAGCGAGAATAATGAAACATATTTCATTTTAAGAAGCTTTGAATTAAAACAAAGCGCGGTTAATAGCGGATTTCTTACGAAAATGCGCTGAAAAGCTTGTTGGTTTTCCGGATCAAGTTGATGGTCGTGAATCCCGTGTCCGTCCCTACTCAAATTTCATTTTCATTATTTAGATTTAGAGGTTAGGTTAGTTATTTTCTATTGTTGTATGTTAAGCAGTTTTGATGTATTAAAATGTTTATTGTAATAAAAACAGTAAAACCTTGATTGAGTACATGATTGTCTTATCAAAATAATTATTTATAATAAAAATACATTTTTATCTTATATCAGAAGAAACAACTAAGCTGTCACCTTTTTTTAAACTTGAATTTTTCCCTGCCTACGTGATTTTTTCAAAATGACAGTGGATGTCATTGTATGCGTTATCAGTTATTACCAACATTACCACATCAAAAATACCCGCGTGTACATTTTCCCATTTCTTTAAAGTAAATTGTAAATTAAGGCGAAATAGGCAAAGTAGTATGTAAAACACGTGTTACAATTCCTTTTTGTAATACTCGTATATAGCTTAACTCGCCGCTTCGCGGCTCGTTAAGCAAACTTATACTCGTATTACAAACATCGTCATTGTATCACTAGTTGTACAATATACTATTTCTACTCCTATAAGTAAATCATCTGTTTTCTTCACTCAACTGAAAAGTAGCCAATTCCAGCAAGCTCTACGAATAATTTTATATTTACACATGTGTGAATAGGAAAACAGTCAAAGATAATGATTCAAGTTAACTCTATTTGCTCCTTTGTAATTTATCTATTGACAACTATCCTGTCATAAAAATAAAAGTGAGTACTGAGTAGAATCCAAGTTTGCTCATTTTAATACTACTTAAAGCATTTGACAAATACCACGATTTGTGAGATTATAGATTTAGCAATTGTAATTTTATAATTAAACCAGTTGAGAATGCGCAGAGCATTGCCATGACGAACAAAAACAACTGTATACTTAATAAACTAATATATTTTTGAAAACTACTGTTGACCTAACACATTAGTTGTCATAAAAACTAAAATTCTAAGTCCTAAGACTTTTCGTTAAAAAAAAGTCGCTAAAAATGTTTATTTTTTTGTAAATTTTTAAAAAATACAAAATTTTTCATTTTTAAAAATTTACCGAAATTTTCGGTGGTCATTTTGACCACTTTCCATACACACAGAGATACAAAAAAATGTTTCAACCAAAAGTTTCTTAGAATTTGATGTAATATAACATTCCAAAAAGAAAAATTAAAAAAGTCAACATGGGAAAAGGCGACAGACCGACATACCGACAGACAGACTTCACTAATTCAGAGACGAACTTTTCGTTCGTGTAACGACCAATGTGGTAATACAGGTTGCTTGTGTGTGGTCTTGTACACTACTTATATATGTTATCTCTTGCAGAAGACAATAAAAGACATGTAATAACTTCTATGAGATATTTATTTATACTCTTGTTGTTGATTACTGTTGTCATGGCAATCCCTTAGCATGCAATGCCTTCTTGAGGTAATATGTATGTAATATCATTACATTACACCCAGGGTAAAAAAAGGCTGAACATGTACCAAAAGAAATGAGCCGTGAGTCAAAAGGGCATTTAATGCATTCCTCAACAAAAAAAAATAGCATACATTAATTTATTTATTTATTTAGTAATAAAAGTTTAAACAGGAAAGAATCCCAAAAAACAATACTTCTTTTGCCATAGAAAATAAAACAAAATGAATTACGCAAACATAAAACCCAATAATAAAGAAAAAAAAAGTGTTAACAATTTACAGATCGAATGGTAGCTCTACATATTTGTATATATAAAATAAAGTAATAATTATAATTAGTATACTGCTTGTAACTAATAACTACATTGATAAATTAAAATTTAATATATATATATATATATATATATATATATATATATATATATATATATATATATATATATATATATATATATATATATATATATATATATATATAGAAAGATTAATGCGCGTATACAAACATATAACAAAGGCATAATAATGGGAATTCGCGCAATAGATTTATAAGAGGAAGTTAGTTGCAGCCGTATACACGTGTTTCGCACTTATTAGTGCTCATCAGTACGGCATAGCAGATAGAAGAAATAAAATTTAAGCAACAAACTAGATACAATGTATAACACAAGGTTTCACAGATAGTAGCCAACCACACATTTGTAGTCTCGGCTCGAAGATATTGAGTTTTCAATACAACAACAAACGTCACTACGGAGGTAGTGACGTTTGTGGTGTTACATGTATATTGTGGTGTTATATATATATATATATATATATATATATATATATATATATATATATATATATATATATATATATATATATTAAATAATATTTAGAATGCAAATTCATATAGAAAAATTTATCATCGACTCTGCTGGGACTCGAACCCAGGACCCTCCACTGTCTAGGTGGTATCTCTACCAACTGAGCTACAGAGTACGACTACCAGCATAGCGAGAAATTTTCCATATGAATTAGATGTTTAAGCAGACATATGGAAAATTTCTCGCTATGCTGGTAGTCGTACTCTGTAGCTCAGTTGGTAGAGATACCACCTAGACAGTGGAGGGTCCTGGGTTCGAGTCCCAGCAGAGTCGATGATAAATTTTTCTATATGAATTTGCATTCTAAATATTATTTAATGTAAAATCATTATTCAACTTAACAAAAATTAATTTCAACTAAAATTTATATATATATATATATATATATATATATATATATATATATATATATATATATATATACAGGGTTGCGATTATGTATGGAACCGGGTTCGTTCTGCTAAAACGGTTTGAGCTAGAATCCTGAAACTTTAAAGAGACTTAGGACTCAATAAAAACTACTTATTAAAATTTAAAAAAAAATTTTTGATCCATAAGTTTTCAAAATGCAAAGCCAACTTGATTTTTTTTAAATGGGAACATGGGTTAAATGGGACATCGTTTTTTTTCATTTTTCATTTTTATTTTTTTTTCTGAAATTCTGTCAAACAAATCATCAAACCTATTATACCATTCAATTCGGAAAAAAATAACCTTTTAAACGATGTCCCATTTAACCCATGTTCCCATTTAAAAAAAATCAAGTTGGCTTTGCATTTTGAAAACTTATGGATCAAAAATTTTTTTTTAAATTTTAATAAGTAGTTTTTATTGAGTCCTAAGTCTCTTTAAAGTTTCAGGATTCTAGCTCAAACCGTTTTAGCAGAACGAACCCGGTTCCATACATAATCGCAACCCTGTATATATATATATATATATATATATATATATATATATATATATATATATATATATATATATATATATACGTGCTTATCTATCTTTTTCAACTCCGACAGCCTATAAGGCGCCCGCGACTCCGGCCTTAAATATACAGATACGGACAAACTAGTTATTGCCATTGCTTTATACAGCTTTGGTGATGATGAGCACTTCGAGAGGGGAATTTTTTTTTTGTAAATTCTTTATACTTAGAGTGAACAAATTACCGTACCATTTCGCCTCTGAATCTTTAACATGCGCTTTTAACTCCTATTTGTATATTTTATATATGACAACCAGTTGCGTTCGCCTCCAGCGGCGTTGCTATTATTTCGGAGTCGAAAATGTATTATTTGTATCTCTTAGATATTATAACAATATTACTAAAACACGCACGGTTCTTCTGTCCTTGTTGTTTAACAGCTTCGCTGAGTGCCTCTGTTATAAATAGTATTATTTGCATTGTTGTCTATAAGTCGTCTGCTTACTAATGATAATATTTAATTTAATAGAGATATGCCATATTTTAGAAGGACGGTTGATTATATTTGTATCGTTGGCGTGTAATATTATATCATTTTATCACGTACTTTCATGTATTTCGAGTTAAATGAATTGGTTAAAAGACTTAATTTAATTAATTTAATTTAAAAAGCTTAAGTTTTTGTTAGAAGTTAACTTTTTATTTATTCAGTTAGGGAAGTACATTTATTTATTCTTCAAAAATGACTACTTTAAGCATAAAGGACTAATTTTCCATTAATTTAAAATATTTAATTTAGCAAGTGCTGCATACAACGTGTAAAATCGCTTCACGCACGATACAGTTTTATGTGCATTTTATTTCAAACCCTAATACTATCTCCCCTAATTATTTTACAGTAAAAATATTCGGGAGTGTTATAAAGAAAAGGAATATATATGAATCGAATGATACCTTTGGTTACTGCAAAAATAGCTAAGCCTTGGAAACATTGGAACGATCAGAAATCAATTATACCTTGAATATTAGAATGTTAGAAACCTTTGGTTACGGATTACATTTGTAGAAGAGTAAAGAAAATAGAACTTCCGTTTCTGCAAAACATAGCTATGCTTTGGAAATATTGCAACGATCAGAAATCAATAATACCTTGACAATCCAACTCGAAAATTTTTAACCAATCAAATTACAGAATTTTTCAAATTGGGACCAATGAAATTAGTTTTATAGTGAAAAAACCACTAGTGGTTTTTTCTTAGTGAAAAAATTTATGTCAAAATGAAATGTCAAATTTAATTAAATTAATATTAACTACACACGCTAAATAAAAATTTGCTCGATGGATTTGTCAAGCCGAATTCAACTCGTGGTCTAATTTTTTCTTGCAAAATTTATCGTTTAAGACATTCGTAGCTTTTGCTTTTGGAAAATTACACTCGTCTCCTGCGTCGACTCGTGTAGTTTTCGTTGCGAAAGCTACTCATATCTGAAATGACAAATTTTGTCGGAAAAAATTAGACCACTTATTATTAATGAAAATATTAGAATGATAGAGGAAACATTTGCGCCATAGTCAAGATTATTTTGACAATCCAACTCGAAAATTTTTAACCAATTAAATTACAGAATTTTTCAAATTAGGACAAATGAAATTAGTTTATAGTGAAAAAACCAGTAGTGGCTTTTTCTCAGTGAAAAAATGTATGTCAAAATGAAATGTCAAATTTGCTCGATGGATTGTCAAGCCGAATTCAAATCGTGATCTAATTTTTTTTTGCAAAATTTGTCATTTAAGACATTCGTAGCTTTGCTTTTATAAAATTACAGTCGTCTCCTTCGTCGAATCGTGTAGTTTTAGTTGCAAAAGATACTCATTTCTGAAATGACAAATTTTATCGGAAAAAATTAGACCACTTATTAAATTATATATGAAAAATTGAATTCGTTCGTGTTTTGCAGTATTTTTGGATGTGAGATAGGACAAAATGTAACTCATATCGGAGACAGTGCAAATTATTTAACCTTTGTTATAATAAAACAATCGTATTTGTTGTTAGAACATTGTGAAACCAAGTAACGCAATTTCCTTTCATAAGAACCGTATTAGGACATCTTATCCGGACCTTACGAGGACTGAGGTTGTCTCTTTGGGGCCTTCGTGGGGGCCTCATCGGGCTTTCTTAAGTTATTTAATTGTAAAATTAGCTCAGATTGCCCCTTTTGAAATTCACAACGATCTTAAGTGGTTCCCCTATGTAGTTTAATCCAGAAAAAAACTGTAGCTATCCCGATCGGGTCTTCATGAGCTCTTAATCAAGCTTCCCTAAGTAACTTATCCTTGAAATAAATTGGGGCTGACGTAATCGAGTACTCATAGGAATTTGATCGGGCTTTCCTAATTAGGGCTATCCTCAAATACACCTTATGAGATTTCTAGACTAAGTCGGGTAAATTTCCAATGTCGAGTTGTTTTGAAAATAAAAATCTTTTATGTTTCACTTACATATTATTCTTTGTTTATACCTGTGATACGAACTATATAAACAACTGTATAACAACCAGGGCATTATAAACGAGCGTTATAGTCTATAGCGCCCGCTCGTTGTATCGTATACTTTGCAATCGGGTCCGGCGTTCTATTCATAGTAATTTGTTTGTAATAGTCAATGTTTGCGTACGAGTGTGTTGCAACACAACAAATAACGAGTATTTGCAACGTAGTTTCTGGGCGCGTGATCCGCGAATTCTTTTGTGCCGAATTCTGCAGAAATTTCTTAAATAAAATTAACTTGTTCTTTAGATGACATGAGTGCTATACGGACTTTTTTGTTTTCATGTTGGTAACAACAAAACATTTGAATTTAAATTGTCATATCTCTGTTTGACTTTTGTAGATTTAGTAAAAGTTGTTACCATTCGACAAACAAAAAAATCCCTAGCTTTATAAATTACTAGGAGTCTAGCTCCTACGCTTAGTTAGTAGATTTAGTGCTAGAACAGGGTTGGTTCCGACCTCCCCTTGATTGTACTTGTTTTGGAGGACATATACGTCCTCACAATATGTATCAATATGTCAACATGTGTGTTAACCTTTTGTACTCTCTTTATTGTCTTTAGTATATAGTTGTTTTTTACAACTTGTGTTTAATTTCTCTCTACCTCTGACTACGTCCTCCAGTCACGAAAACCCCACGTGACAATCTCCTAAATTAAACAAAATATCGATTTCAGCAAAAACACGTCAATTTATTTTTCGATGGGGACATTTAAATACAGAATTGTCAAAATTTTGCATCTCACACCCTTATCCCCACTCCACCAACTTTTTGACCCCCCCCCATTGTGACAGATCATTTTAAAGGGAATGATAAAGGCGAGGGGTCTCTCACTCCCAGAAATTATGTACACCTATTGCCGCTTTACGGCAATAACTGTCTTTATTCCCGTATTCTCACTTGTTATTCCCGTATTGCCGTTTTTATTCCTTTATTCTTGTCTGTATTGCTGTATTCCCGTCTCCATTTCCGTATTGCCGTATTTGTTTCCGTATTGCCGTATTTATTTCTGTATTGCTGCATTAATTTTTCTATTGCCGTGTATATTTACGTATTCCATGCATGATTTTAGCAGTGGGTGTATTTGAATGAAAGGTGTTTATTATTGGTTTTTTTGATACTTTTACAAAAGGTCGTAGCTCCACTAAGAAAAATGTAAACAAAATTCCTCACAAATAAAAAATGATCTGTAAAAAATAGTTTTTTATTCAATCATAATATATGTACATCACATTTTTAAGTGCTGTTAAAGTAACTGCGAACCGAATACGTGAAACGAAGAACATATATATCAGATAGATCGACTCTAAGAAATACAAAAAAAGACACATTGAGATAAATAACAAAAATTTATTTCAATAGTGAGAATCCCAATGCACGGCAGTAAATAAAATTCAAAAAGAATTCCAGAACTCCAGTAAAATTTACAGGACTATAAAATATAAATTCCGAATCTACTTTCTGAATGTCGTTTCCCTTGGGCTGTATGAAGTTTTCCAAATCTTCTTTCAAGAATTTTTCTTTATCAATATCCAAAATTCGTCCAATGTACCATCGGGTGTCGTAAAACATTACATAATATTTTTCTAATTTCAGCTTTATCTTTCATTTTTTTCTTGCATGTTTCCTTCCTCTAAGTCTGATTTTTCTGATTCAAAAAATTCTGATTCTGATGAAACTGAAATTACTTCAAGAGATTCGCTTGATTTCGGTGTAAGTGAACAATCGGTCTCGAGCGTATAGAAATGCATCGGTTACAAATAACTCTTTTAAAAATATAAATAATTAAAAACTCGCAAAACTAAAAATACCTGGCAAATCTACATCATAAAACTTTTAACTTGGAATTGCGCAGATCGGCCCAGTAGAACTCTCAAACGAAGCGTAACAAAAATAAGCCTTGTGTTTTAAATAGGTATAAAGTATTTTAAATTCATGGTATAAAAATCTAAAGAAAATAGAATATCAAAGCAGTCTTGGAGAACTCGTAAAGGAGAGCTATGGCGGCATGCAAGGGTTTGTCTATACATCAGATCAATTCGAATATTAAACACTCGATGATGGATGATGAAAGACTAGACTGCAAGGGCTGCAGCCACCGACATGCCCTAGCTATTCCTAGCATTTGTAATTAATTTATTGTACTTTTAATTACTGCCCGCGTTTAAATACAGAAATTATGAGAATCTAGAGATCTTGTTTAACAAATTTCTTGAACACGTTTATTAGTATTTCAAAAACATGACTGATGAAAAATATGTGTTTGAAATTGGCAGTCAAATATTTCGTTACTGTACATTTTTATGCAAGTTGAAACTGTTACTTCAAACCAAAATTGTTTAGTTACAAGAATTATTAATAAACAAGTAGATGTTTATAGCATTTTGTTGCAAATACTATTTTATACATACGTTTATTGCAGTTTTTATAGTTATGTTCGTAGTGAACTAACCTAAAAATTAAATATTGTCGTTTTAAATTTTCTATAACTTCACAATTTCAGAAAATAATTATTCTTATTCTCTTATCATTCATGTGGTAATCTTAGTACTATTTTATCTATTTTGAATTGATTTTTGTTTACTATTATAACCACTAAAATATAAAATTACAACTGCTAGAAACAGCTACAGCGCATATCGGCGACTTCAACACCTAGATGCTAGTGATAGAAATGGTTTGTCTATTAAGCGCAATTCCAAAGGTTTACACGCTGGGAACTAACAAGAGGGCGCTGCAAGTGGATGGCTTTTCTCGAAATAATTTTTTTAATTTTTGGATTTAAAAATTAAAAAACATAAAAAATACTAATGCACACAGTGGAAGCTTCAGTGTAAAATAAGAATCACGTAAATCGGCCCAGTAGAACTCTCAAACGAACTGGAACAAAAAACAGCCTTGTGTTTTAAATCGACTGCAGTCCTTACAGTCTAGCCATAGCCATCATTGAGTGTTTAATATTCGTATTGTTCTGATGTATAGACAAACCCTTGCATGCCGCCATAGTTCTCCTATACGAGTTCTACAAGACCGATTTGCTAATTGTTTTTCATAAACTTTGACACGAAAATAATAATAAGAGTTGAAAGATTAATTATTATTTTCGTGAAAGTTATCACATTTGGTCCTCCAAATTTCAAAAAATACTAATTTTAAATACCACATATAATTGCTGAACTAAAAAAAATATATACTTTTCATTTCTAGCAAGAAAATAAGGTGGTTCCATTTAAAATCATCGGCCGTGATACAGTAGCAAACTAAAAAATTAAAATTGATGTCCATAAAATTCGCAGGAAAGAAAATAAAATTCACGTGGTAATACAGAAAATATGAATTTTATTCCATACTTTATTTACACTGTATAGTATAAAGAAATCCTTTATTCAATTAGCCTTTTAAGGGTAAGTGTCATATCACGATTCTTAGAAACGGTGAATGATTTTCAATGTCCAAACAAAAAACAATTACTTGCCGTCATTATTTTTCCGCGCACACTACAACATATACTCACTTCTTCAGAAGACCACCTAGATTTTTAAACGCGTTTGAGATAAAACGCGTAATGGAAATCGAGAAGGATGGAGCGTGTTATTCCTATTGCCGAGTTTATTTCTCAGTATTGCCACGTATTCCCCATTTATTGCCGCGTATTTTTTATTTATTGTCGCTTATTCCTGCGTATTCCCGTTTATTTCTGTTTATTGCCTCTTATTCCTTTGTATTCCAGTTTATTTCCCATATTGCCCAATATTGCTCATTATTTCCGACTCATAGCAATTTATTCCCGAGAAACTGTACACCTATTGCCGAGAATGAGAGACCCCTCGGAAAAAGGAATCTTTGGAGCAAAATAATTGAAATCGGCCCATTGATTGCTGAGATACAGAGATAAGTCTTTTAACAATCCATTTTCAATATGATTTAAATTATTTCACATACAAACGTCTCACACGTTTCACATACAGACTGGTGCCAAATTGTGGCAGTTCAGTCATTTACTTACAGACAACTCAAGTATATTATTTTAAACACTGATCTTGTTATTGAGATACCATCTTTTAGAGCCCCATCCTTCTGAAAATGTAACTGATCATCATTGACCATCATGTTTCCTCATGTTCCATTCATGTTTCATGTTCATGAAGTTGATTTTTTAATTCTTCAGTTATCAGTTATTAGTGGATCCTTTTTTAAACAAAGTAGGTCAATAATGACATTACCCTAGAATTCCGTAGAGATCCCCCAGCTCGAAAGTCCATTGGGAACCTTTGAGAGTTATTGGAGAGACGAATTCGATAACACTACATAACATTCTAAGCTGCTATAAAAGAGGTGTTGGATGAAGAATGGAATAAAATCACAGCCGGAGAAAACCTAAATTAGTTTTAAATATAAAAAAACGTTAGAAGTAATTAAACAAAAAGGATATTCTACAAAATCCTGAAATTAAATTTTATACTTTCTTTCAACATTTATTTAGCATAATTTTCTACTCAGACTCAGACTTTTTTGTTATTTATTAGTTTAGTTAGGTTTTGTTTTAGTTTTTTTTAATATATAATAATTAAAGTTTTAGTACCTCTAGAGTCATTCGTGAAATAATTTTCAATATTATTATAATTTCATTGATTATAAATTATCTGAATCTCTTGCAAGTGCAACTGATATACAAGAATTTTTTCGAGTTGTTATTGTACCAAAGTAGATTTACTAAATTACAATGGAGAAGATGGTTATATGTTTATGTAATGAGCAAAACGTGTTATTCCAATTATTAACGTTTTTAATAATAAATATTTCACTTTTTTCTCAAGTTGCTTTTTATTAAAAATGTTAAATTTCGAATATAAATATGAAATATTTAGTCAAAAATGTAATTATTCCCTAAAACCATTTCTCACAATTAAAATGTTATTATGGACAATACGATGGGGGCCTCGAATATGGTAAATCTGTGCCTGGATATTATACAATAAATTATTAAAGAAACATTTTAGTATGATCAGCCTTCATACATTGTTTCTGCTAATATGATTAATTGATTAATATGAACAAAAAACGCAAGTTAAATGCTCGGAGACATGTATACTTAAATAAATACTTATCGTACTCTGTCAACTCCTATTAGTATATATTGTATGTACTTATCAGTTGTGTATGCCTCCAATGACGTTGTCTTCTCATAAGAGTCCATAAGGAATGATGCGTATACCATATGTATGTATGTAAGTAGATGGATTGAGTGAAACCAAATAATTAATAACATCTTAAATAGTAAATATTGTGTTACTTTATTTATTCATTGTAGTTTTAATTGAAAGATACCATTAAATTTCTATAATAGCTTAATTTTTTCACAACGAAATTTTGTTATTCTTGCTTACATATAATGTGGGTTATTTACAAATTAAAGGTTTGTCAGTAAAAACATTCATTCTTAATCTTTGGAAGTGATAATGGTTTATGTAACAGTGTTTTATTAAGACAGTATGCCCCCAAGAATGGCACTTTTTATCGTTAGAAAATAATATAATTATGATAATTATAAATAATAAAAATAATTAAAAAGACGTAGAAAGTTAAATTATTCACATAATAGCATTTTATTGGATACAACAATCGTTGATTCGGCGATGGCCAGTAATAATAAGGTGATACGTACTGCTGAGTTTGTATTGTTCTTCTTAAAATTATGAAGTCATCGTAAAATACTGCGCCTCTCTAGTTTTGACAGTATCACTTTACAAACTGTTGCTAAAACAAACAATTTGTGACAAAGCATTCTCAAATCGTGCTAAAATGTTTATGATTGTTTGGATTTAATCATAAAATGCAGAAGAAAAAGTCTAATATAGCCTAATTACGCTTACAATTTTAATAGACATAAATATTAAACTTTATTTCATAACGAACAAAACTTTTCTGACAATGAGGTATTTAAAATGATTTCCTACATTCATTCCTATACTATAATAAACAAACGAGCAGGACGCGCGAGGGCATTTGCATTGCAAAAGTATTTTGATTATTTTTAAAATACGTTTAAAGTGCCAAGGAAGAAATAAAAAATAATATCATATAATTTTTTTATAAGTAAATACGTAAATAGGCAGTCAATTCAAATAATTTCAGAGAATTTGTGGATTTATTAGACATCTAATTAGATTTTAATAATGTATACCAATAATGGATATACGAATAAACGGGGTCATTTCATAATAATTAAGAATTTTGCTAATTTTTGAAACAAGCTTTTGGTCGGTCTACATTCCTCAGAAATTTAAACAGGTGTTTTTGAAATATGATTATAAATTTTATGTGTAAAACTATGTTTTAATATTTACATAAATTACCCAAATCATACATAATGCAAGTAACCAATTGTAAAGCTTTTAGTAACAAAATTTTAGTTTCATTTTAATTTGTTGATCTTATGAAAAATCTATTTTTTAATAAATTTGAAAGCCCATGGTCAAGTGTATACAATAGAACAACT
Source organism: Agrypnus murinus (assembly GCA_929113105.1). NCBI lineage: Eukaryota > Metazoa > Arthropoda > Insecta > Coleoptera > Elateridae > Agrypnus > Agrypnus murinus. Next base: position 58,205,355 of record OV816025.1, read on the forward strand.
TCTTGAAGATGCACATAGGTAGGTTTCGCTTCTACGCTGTGTTGCCGCTATGAACAAAAAATGCATGTTAAATGTAGGGAGGTGTATAATGCTGTAACTTAAGTTAAGACGTATCTCGTATACAGCGAAGGCGCCGCCTAGAGTATAACACGATGTACTAAAATGTATCTATGACTGGGCGAATAGGTATTTTTCGACTCCGACCTAAAATTTGGGAAACGGCATAATAAATGATTTCCAATATTTTAAACTACATATACACGGGGATTCGTTTTCGCCTCCGTTTTTTCCACTTCGCCTCCAAAATCGGAGGCGATCGCTATGAACAGACATATATTCGGAGGCGTATCAGTGCTTTCTGCATGTATATATATATATATATATATATATATATATATATATATATATATATATTTACATCTGCCTAACAAATGGACGTCCTTTCATATCTAAGTAATTGGACGTCCACCACAACTAATAACGCTAGAGAAGACTTAGTTCGTGTATATACACTATCTTACATAGTAGTGTTACGTGTGCGAGTTAAATTTTTAATAAAATCAAAAATAAAGAAGTTAATATACACCGCCATTCGACGTCCGCACATAATACAGTCTTATAACGTCCAGTGTATATCCATATAAATATTTCCGACTAAAGGACGTCCCAGAGATATACACTAATGTGGAATTCGGTAATTTGACGTCCTGCAACGTTGTCGGTGTAAAAGAAATATCTGGCTCTTTCTTACTCTGTTGTACTGTATGTTGTCTTATTCTTTTTAAGGCGAAACGAATTGTTAGACATATTTACGACGCTTTAAAAATCTGGTGTTCGTAATATTGTTATGGAAGTAGGGAAGAATCTTTAGAATTTCTTTCTTATGTTATTATATTTCAGGTTATCCCTGAGAAAGTCTTGATTCTAAATAATTATTTAATTTGTTTGTAAAATATGTATATTTATATTGTAAAATCAAAGTGTAAACTTTTTGATTGATACATTATTAAGAAAGAAATTTTAACTTAACTGAAATTTAAATTAGTTAGAGAACTAAAATATATTTTTACTTTAGCATTTTAAAAACAACACACAAGAATACAAGAACACAATGTAATTGTAATGTTATTTTTTGAAATTCTCTAATTCAAAATTTTCTGTTATTTGGGTACTTTAATAAGAAGTCAAAAGTCAAATGCCATCAATATTTTCATAGTTCAAATGTATAGTTCTTTACAATACTCCAACAAGAAAATGCGGGTAGAATCAAAAGCATTCCCTACAGTGATTGCTACGTTTCTGTTTCATTCCTAAGATATTTCTGTTTAGAAGTAAGAACAAATACAAATCCGCGAAATCGTTTTACAATCTTTCTGGCGTGTATTTATTACCTTTCATATATTATTATTATTATTATTATTACAAGTTGGTTCCTTTAAAGCTTTAATGTTTTTTCGAATGCGGAGATAAAAAGCTAATAATAATATTCAGAATAATTTTATTCAAAAAGCATAAATTATATTAAACGCATAGTATAATATTGTATAATAAATAGTTAAATCTGTATAACAAAACTAAAATATTTGCACTATATCTAAAACTTATTAACCACTATTTCTTTATTGAACTTTTTTCTTGTGGGCGTACAATGCTTTTTGGACAGTACAGCTGTAAAATATGTAAAGATTAATGTTAAATTAGTTTGTAACGTTGATGGTGAGCTTTTTCTTCAAGCAAACTTTTAGAATTTTAAAATAACTTACATTTTAGAGTTACTAATATAACTACTAGAAAGCTAATAATCAGAGCTAATAACAAAATCAGTACATTAATAGTACAATTTTTTTGAGGGTTCACTTTAGATATCACATACTGTTAGTAACAAGTTACTAAGGTTGTTGCTCAAATAAATCATTTTTTTAAACTCAGTAACCAGGGAACACAAGAATGAAAGTAAGACTCGCTACTTCTTTCATTTACGAAATAATTTGATGCACTAAAAAATGTACATAACGCGCAGGAGTAGAATTTCTAATTCGACTAGTAACATTAGCATTTTACTTCTGAAAAATTTGCACTACGCTGAATTTTTGCACACAACAGCCGTTATATGGACGTTATAAGTAACATGCAAAAGTCGCCATCGATATCATGTTCGGTTCGAAAGTAATTCAAGATCAAAGTCATGAAAATTGATTTTTTTCGCGGATATCTCGCTTTCTATTGGTCAAAAGATAATTACGGTTATTATGAAAATCGTAAATTTTTAAAACACAAGAGTTACACAAAATCGCATTTCGTATTGAACATCGAGTAGGTACGCTTAGTTTTCGTTAACTCGCTAGGAAATAGTATATTATGGGACAAGTGGTTGAAATAAAATTTCAACGTTGAGAGTGGTTAAATAAAAAAGTAACTCGAGACGTTGAAAATTTATCAGCCACGCTTTCCATATACTATTTTTTCTTCGAATTTTTAGTAAATTAATGCACTTTAGAAAAAATATTACATTTAAGTGACCAAAACATGACATTAAAGTGACATTTCTCTTGACAGCAATTGAATGTCGAAACAGTTTGAAATTCAAAATCGCGGTAGTCCGATAATTTCAACCTCTAGAGGTTGAAATGCGATTTCAACCATTGTTATCGATTGCAAAATGAGTGATTTCAATGTCATGAGTAGAAAAAAGTATTTTTTTCTACAGCTGTCAGAGAATGATGACATTTTTTCATTAATATCCGTATGCAAAATGCCACATTGGTTTTGTTTACTTGACAACGTGCACGAAATATTTTTCGCTATAGAGCGAAAAATATTTCGTGCATTTATGCGATTTATGCATATTTGAGCAATAGAATAGAGAAAATAGAAATAGAAATTTCCTTGTATTATTTTTATGACCTTTTCGGTTATTTTAATAACGCTACAGAAAAAACGTTGGGCGTAATTCGTGATCGAAATGACTTTGGTGGTCTCAAATGAGATTTTCGAAAAGACTTTCATTCTTCACTACAAAAGTAGCATTTCGCGCACTAAATACACAAATAACTATTTCCATTCCTGAGATGTTTTTGATCTGGACTCCGTCGCGATCAAAAATCTTACCAAATATCCATTTTCCCTTGCTTATTGTTATGATATATGATAAACAATTTTTGACAGTTCTAGAAAAATAAGCATTTTTTCTACTCCTACCTGTAAATCACCCGTTTTCTTCACGTTACGCGCAATGGAAATGAATGCAATTCCATCAAGGTGTACGGATATAATTTCATATCCGTACAGTGTACGGATTTAATCATAATTTAATCATAATTTATTTGTTTCTCACTTGTAAATAAATCAAAAACTAATAATGAGATATTTTTTCGCCTTCTTTCATGACAATTAATATATTTTGAAAAATGTCTCCTTACCTTTGAAATCATTACTTTGACAACGGCGCTTATCGTTTATTTTATTGTTTATTATTAATTATAAAAAGTAATAAGTCACACAATTTTGTAAATTATTCAAAATGAACATACCAGAAGCTATAAAAAACGAGGCGACCAGGGTGGTGGCAAATTTATTGCCACAGAAATCGTCTGCAAGATATGAGCGAGAATACTTGGAATTCAAAAAGTGGCAGAAAAGAAACGAGGTAATTGGGGTTACAGAAGACGTCTTGCTGGCTTATTTAAATCAGTTGTCGGTAAGGTTTAGTCCAAATTCGCTATGGTCCAAATGGAGCATGTTGAAGAGCTGTTTAGAAATGAAAGAAAATTTTCATGCTAACAGGTTTGTAAGTAATTTCTAGAAAAACGGAAATTTTCAATTGTTATTTAATATTTATAGATGTCGCAATATACTTTCATTTCTAAAACGGAAAAGTGAGCGCTACAACCCTAAAAAGGCGAAGGTATTAACAAAAGAAGAAGTTGAAAGGTTCCTGTTAGAAGCTCCTGATGATGAATTGTTGTTGGCTAAAATTATTACAATTTTTGGAATTTTTGGCTGTTGTCGATGCGACGAATTACTTTCTTTGAAGACGAACGACGTGGAAGACACTGGCAAATACATTGTTGTAAAATTGCGGGAAACAAAAAATTTGACGACGAGAAGTTTTGTTATATCAGATGATGGGTGTAGCTTTCAGCCTTGTGCTTTATATAGAAAGTATGTAAGTCTACGCCCCCCTGCTGCAGATAGTTTGCGTTTTTTTTAACATATCGAAATGGAAAATGTGTTTCTCTCAACGCTGGTCAACACACGATTGGTGGAATACCAAATAAAATCGCAAAATATTTAGGGTTAAAAGACCCGGAATTATATACGGGCCACTCATTTCGTCGGACCGGAGCCACCATGGTAGTTGATGCTGGTGGCGATATTTTAGCATTGAAAAGAGCAGGAGGATGGAAATCAACGGCTGTTGCCACCAGTTATGTGGACGACTCCATTAACAACAAAGTTTCAATGTCTAAAAAAATGTTTGCTGTTGATAGTACAAGTATTAGTAAATGTCCGAATACCACGCCACTTGCTTCAATAACAGACTCTTCTGCATGTGCAAAGCTACTACCTCATGAAGAATTGGAAAAATTTAGAATTTGTGGAAACCACAATTGCACTATGAACTTCAATATTTATTATGATGGTAATCACAAAAAAGCATTCTCAAATGTTAATAATAATAAGTAGGTTATAATAATATTGATAAACATTACTTGTGAATTTAATAAAATAATTCAACAAAATTGTTGCTTATTATTGATTATTGTGTTAGTACCTAAGTGTAGGAAATTAGGCAAGTTTCTAAGCGGTACTCATAAACAAGGTACGGTCGTTTTTAACTTGTAAAAAATCAACAGTTCCTGTGGTCTCTAACTTGTAAAATTTTTACTAGTAGCTAACTAGTAAAGATTGACTTTCAACGTCAATAAGCTGACTTGATAAATTGATGTTTACAAGTGAGTAACAAATAAATTCTTTTTTCTACTTTGCGTTTATATCAAGGCTGATTCAGAACCGAAATTAGTGCTGAACTAGTTCATTTGAGTTTCGAATTAGAACTAGTGTAATTTAGTTTTTCGAGGTTGTCAGCCATGAACCATGACAAATGAAATGTCATTGAAATCATTGTTAAATTAAAATTTGAATTTTCAAATGTCAAAATTTGACATTTATCGATTTTTGGTACCAACCACGATAAAATTCCCCAAATTTTAAAAGTGCGAATTTTTATTTTAAAACGGATAAAATTAGTAAAAAAGAGGTGTAAAGTAGAAAAAATAGTATAAAGAACTCGTTTTATAAGAAATTTATTGCACTCATGCTTTAAAAACTCCCACTACGCGGTCGTTTTTTAAACTAGCATTCGTGCAATAAATCATGTCGTATAAAACTTGTTCTTTAATATACTATTTTAATTTTTTCTTATAAAACAAAATTTAAAATAATAATTTTCTCTTCGAAAATGTTCAATTTCTGGCAAGTTTTAATAATTCTCTTAAAAATTGTACTATGACAGGGGATTTTACAAACCATATTTTAGCTTGGATAAAAGCATAGTTTAATCCTTATATTCGATTTCTCATGGAGACGTGCAATCTATTTTGTAATTGTTTTGCTGAGTCGAAGAAAAAAGGTACTGTACAACTTGGGTGGAATGCCTATATCGCCCTCGAACGACTGAGGCACTTCGCCTTCGGCGTCGTGCCTCAAACTTCGTCCTCGTGCGATATAGGTATCATATCCACCCTTGTTGCACAAACTACTATTGTTACACAAGAAGGAAAATAGGGACGAATTAAAAAACTATCGGAGTATTTCTTTGCTATCTTAAATCTACAAGCTTTTTATAAAAAATATCAGTAACCGATTAACACCTAAAATGGATTCGTATCAACCAGACGAACAAGTTGGGTTCAGGAAGGAATATAGCACATCAAATCATCTGCTTACGAAAAGCATGCTCATAAAGAAGCAAATGAACACCACCTGTCTATATCCTCTGACTTGGCGACTATGGAAAGGCATTCGACTGTGTTGAAGTTTGGGCTGAGGAACAAACCATGAATAACTGTAGAATAGATTCTCGATAGATTGATGAGGCGGAATTAAATCTTGCTCTTCAATGATAGGCTTTAATTTTTTTAACAGTAATTTTTCAAATAATCTCGATATTACAGGAAGTAGAGATATACTTAGGTCTGTAAGATAAAACTTCATGACCTCTGCAACTTTCCACAATCTAGGCACGTACTTTAAATAATATGAAGGCAGGCAGCATTTATTAGATAAGTCAGCTTTGATTTCAGCCATTATTTCCTTAGGTGAAGCAAGTCTGAACTCATCTTGTTGGATTAGGTACATTTTGTTCTTTATGTGGCTGAAATATTTTTCCCTAAATGAATCGCAAAAATATTTGTCGTTGACAAAACGATACTTATAATATTTTAACCAGTGCATTTAATTTACAAATAATATCGTCAATTTTAATTACTAACTTTCAATTCAATTTTTCTTTGTGAAATGGTTAAATTAGCAAATTGAATTTGCGTTATTTATAACAATTTAAATTTTAACTTTTACAAAAAGAATTATTGTAAACAGTGTATATATATTTTTTAAATAATACCGTCAATTTTAGTTAAAGTTATAAAATTTTTCGTAAGAGAAAAAAAGAGCACCTAATTTTAAAACCAACAAAATATTTTTAGGTCCAGAAATTTTTGTGTAACACATGGATCCCATAATAGATAGTCAAGGCCGATGGTTGTCCCTTTTGTATTCGAAGTACATATTTCTTAAACGCCATGCTTTCATTTGTACCCACTGAAGAGAGGGTTATTATAATAAAATACCTTGTTTCCGAAATATGTATTGGCATTGTTACGTCAAACACAAATATGTAGTTTATAGACACCCTTTCAAATATAAGAATAGATATAACGTTATTTAGCAACAAAAGAAAATACCATTTTACTATTGAATTTAGATTATCTGCGATTTATAAACAAACAACGAGAAATTCATGTTACCTTATTGTCATGCCTTGTACCTTAGAAACTTCCTTTATGATGTTTTGTCTCTGTTTGGTCACTAGAATTGCAACAGCAAATTGTGAGTTTGACAGAGTTTTTAATTACCTTTTTTTCAACTTCTTCTGTCTTGAATATCTTAACCTCTTAACCTTACGATAATATTTTGCTTGAAATTTCTATAAAATTTTGAGCAATCACAATAATTGTGCCACATTTTCTCTTCTTCGGATCACACATCTCAATAACAATAACAATTGGTTGATTTGAATGGAATTATCAAGTTAAATTAGCCTATATCTTTGTAATCCTTTTGGTATTTGATTTTTAAATTTGGTTCATATTTTTTAGTTGCTAATGACAATCCTTCCTTGCTTTATATATTTGCTAACAGGCTATATGCATTGGCATATTGATTCAATTTTGTGCTAAACTTTGTAGTAGTTAATGAAGTGTTCTGGGAGCTGTATTGCCCAACACCTTTTTTGGGGCTAATTTTGTCTTTCAGTCTTCCAAAATCTTATCTTTTTCTAGAAGGTAAATACTTTCTAATACTACAATACAAATATCTAATAAGATATTGTTTCAAGAATATCAATTTAAAAACTAACTTACAGCAAAACCTTTTCCAAGATTCTCGCCGAGTATAATAAAATTTAGCAGTTATCTTCAGGAGTTAATTCATATTTAAATTCTTGATTATGTATATTCTAATGCAATAGTAATAGATTGTAAAGACTGTGGTATATCATAACACAATATTTTAAACGGTGTCTCCGAACTACACAATGTACCTATTTAACTATTGCCCAATACGTATTTCGGTAACGATGTTACTTTTTTCTCGGCTTAAAACCGTCGGTTATGAATTAGAAAAACTAAAAATGTAAAAAAGGATATAGTGGGCTTTCGCAAATAAAAAGAAGAGGAGAATAATGCATTGAACTAAATTTAGGAATCACATTCTTCTACAAGGCAGAGAAAAACGAAGCATATGAAAGCGTAAGATTCCCAATAAAGAAAGAACTTGCATTTCAAGTGGTCAAATCTGAAACCATATCCGACAGAGTCGCTTCTATCGTAGTTGAATAAGTTGCTATATAAGGTCAGATTGAAGATGATTTAGGTTTATGCGCTAATATCTGCACACGCAGAAGAAAAAATTGAAACCTTCTAACTAACGAAAGCTTTAGACGAAGAAAAGATAAAACCACCTTAGGTGACTTTAATGCCAATTTAGGAAGAAATTTTGGCGAATCCGAAAGATTCAGGTTTTCTTCAAATAAAAGCTAGTCGAAAATAGATGTGGATCTCTCTTGATGGAACGACCCAAAATGAAGTAGACTACTTCATTTCAGGTAGTGTATATCGAAGTTCAAGTGCTAAGGTTTGATTTAATAAACAAAATAGAAAGGAAAAGACAGTTTAGAAAGTATACAGTAGAAAGTCTAGAAGAGTGTTGCCAGCAAGAAAAAACTAGGAAAGACATAAACGAAATAACTAACAACAGACCGAAAAAAGCTTTTAAATGCAGGAACAAAAGTAGTGTGAAAAACTAAATCTAGTGAAGACAGGATAAGTGATGAAACAAAGAAGTTAATATTTTTGAAATATAATATAAATACAAAGATTAGTTAAAGTTTCACAAGTTTTATTAATATCTTAACCTGACAGTATTTATATACCTTTGATAATGACACAAAGTGTTGAAACAATATTGTCATGTTTAAGATATTAATAAAACTTGTGAAACTTTAACTAATCTTTGTATTTATATTATATTTCATGATTATGGAGTTCCACAAAGTAAGGCTGGAGGCAGTAAAAGTTAATATTTAGATAAGAGATGCGGTCATACTAGTTAGTAGAGTGCTCGGAGCCCCGAAACTTACAAAAAACACATTTTGTAGGACTTCGAGGTAAAAATGTATAAATTAAATAGAATTGTAGCTTTGGTTCTGTAGATGATAAAACTGCAACTTGTCAAAAAATCCTATGGTGCAAAAGGGCACTATTTAAAAATTTCGAGTTAAGTACGTAGTTAGAAAATAGAAGATATAAGCTACCTCTGTAATACAAAATTGTGTATGTTTTGTAGAGATTCTTATTGATTTTAAAGTCTTAATAAGAGCTTCCGTTTGGAAATGCACTTAAAACGCATAAGTGAAAATTGAGAAGGATTTACATTTATGCACATTTCTCGTTTCAAGCACTGCACAAATCTAATTAAACTCGACTAGTTTTTGCTTTACACCGTTTTATCTCGGGAAAGGTAGCATTTAACAAAACATGTATTCTTGTGAAATTGTAACCAGGTTTTTTTGCAATTACGATGGTCTTTGATTTATGAATCTTAAATAAGTATTAATCGAGATATGTAATAAAAAGTAAGACATCATTTATTGTGATGTCCCACCGACCCGCGGCCGGCCTACAATCATAAGGCGTTCGCATCTCTCGTCTGCTGAAACTATCAAAGATCACGTTAACAGCTATCAGATAATCTTTCAAAACATCTTAATCTATTTCTTGAGATGGAAATGATGGAGTTTCTATAGAATCTTTGCGTGATTTCTGTACCATACATCGACTTGTTCAAATGGAAGTATGAATTTTTCTCGGCTGCAAGTTTTATTCTGCAATCTAAAAATAAATTTTCTTTCTTTTTAAAAATAAATGAGATGGTTTTATTAAACATTTATTACACAAGAAGTGAAACAGAGTTGAATGAGAAAACTATCGGCCTATCTCGTTGCTATCTTAAGTTTTCTTTATAAAAATATCATTAATCGATTAACGCCTAAAATGGATTCGTATCGACCAGTTGAACAAGCTTGATTCACGAAGGAATATAGCACGTTAGATCTTCGTCTAACGGTAAGAACGCTCATAAAGAAGCAAATGAATACCACCTGTCTATACTCTCATTCGACTATGTTGAACTTTGGGCTGTAGCACAAGCCATGAACAACTGTAGAATAGATTCTCGATACAGACAACTAATTCATAACATCTATATAAAAGAAAATACAATTGGCACAAAAGACCAGTAGTAACCAACTAAAACGTATGGCGATTCGGAGGGCACAATATCTTCAAAGCTATTTATTCTTGCAACGTAGGGCGCATTTAGATCATTAGATTGTACAAGATTTGTAACAAACATAAAGAACTAACTAGCCTTACATTTAATACGACAAAGTTTTAATTACCACAACACTCAAGGAATTACAAACAATGATCAAGTATCTAGCAGAAACCTCTACAATGATAGGTTTAATGATGAACATCCACAAAACAAAAATAATGCCAAACACTGAAGAAATTAAAGATATGGATTATATATCGAATTTCTGCATAAAGACTGCATCTTCGAGTGGGTCAATGAATACGTATATCTGGAGAAAATCCTGTAGCCGAATAAAGAATATCAAGTAGTTGATTAATTAGAACACGATTGGTATAGGTACGGTTTGGAAAACTAAAATTGATATTCAGAAATCTTAAAATGCCACAACATTTAAAGGTAGTGTTCAACCAATGTATTTATTTTTCCGATCGTTAGATACGGCTGCCAAACCTGGACACTAACTAGAGCTAATAAAACATCGTAAGGTTAAAATGGAACAGAACACAACGCAACGCAGAAAAAGATAAAAAGATCTGAAAAAGGTGGCCGGATTACATTAGAAAGAAGCAGCTCAAAACATAAACAATTGACGAGAATAGAGGGGCCTATGTCCAAAGTTGGAACAAGTTGTGTAGCATCTGTATATAAACAATAATTAGAAAAATAAAATTAGTACTTGCATAAACGCTAAATAAAATTGCTCTAGAAATGAGCCCTGCGGCACACCATAATTTACTTGTAATTGATTTGAACGTTTACACGAACTGATTTACACTCAACGATTCATTGAATAAGTGAACCATTTGTAATAACAACTTGGAATCTTTGTTTAAGACTTGATCTTATTAAAATCTTTACTATATTTAGTTGCCGATTAAAGATATAGATGATGCACCAAAACCAATGAAGTGCAATATCGATAGCATTATATTATGGTTAATAGCGTCAAACGCTTGTGTAAAATCTAAAAGAGTAAGAAGCACAGATTTATTTTTATCTAAATAATTAAAAAAAATTATTTTTTTTGATAAATTAGTTTTACAACGATAATGTTTAGGAAACCCTGATTGAAACTCTGGCAAAACATTGTTTTCATATTATTTCATATTTAATATATTGTGTATAACCGTGTAGTTATTCACAATACACGTGCATATAATAATCTTTTGCTTTCGTTTAGTAACATATTGTTAATTAAACTTCAGACTAAAAAGTAAGTAATACCAATGCAAGAAATAATTAAGCTGTATGGCTTGAAAATCGAAAAGCTATTGACTTCAGGATTTATGATAATTATTCTTCTATAAAATATTTGAATACGAAAACCCAAAAACAAAAATGAAATCTAAATTTGTTGTTTAGATATTTACTGTATTTAGATAAAATTTACGTTTCTATTGCAATATTACTTTCTACCATTTTCTACTACGTTTAACGGCAAAATAAATATTTCAAAACATGTGTTAACAGTCAGGTCAGCCGTATCCTGTTACCGAGACAAAGAGACGTCAAATGCACGAATAATATCAAAGTTATCTTGAAATATACAAAAGCGATGTTGCCAGCAAAAATGTAGGTCTCGTGATGGACACGGACGTCTTATACACGTAGATCCTTCCGTTTGCAATATACTTAGCTGTATATAATTGTCGAATTTAGCGCATCTCGCGGAATTCGCTTGGACTACGGTATACACAATCTCCGGTAAAAATCAGTCATTTGACGTCTAAAACAAATTTTCACCAAACGATAGAGGATGCTTTAGTAATCCCAAAAAAATTCAAAGAACAGGTGATACAATCGGACGTCCGGTATACGGACGTCCAATTACAACGGACGTCCAACTGATGGTAAATGCGTAATGTACGGACGTCCATTTGTTAGACTGATGTAAATATATATATATATATATATATATATATATATATATATATATATATATATATATATATATATATAATTATGTGTATTTTAATAATGATGATAATAAAACCTCGGGAAAAAGCCCGTAATAAAAAGAAAATGATAATAATAATAACTACGTAACATTAAGATGTTGATAGTAAATACAAGTAATACAAATAAACGAAATGAAATATAACGTGATATGAGAAACGTAATGTCGTACTTGTATGTATTGGTATGTTTAATGTATACTAGCTACAAAAAAATTGAGGTCGTTTGCATCTTTTCAATGGTTCCTTAATGCTAAGACAATAAAACTTATGTTAAGAATTAATTGCTAATAATCAAAAAATTGAAAGGCCTTTGCTGCTGATAGCTAAGGGGCATCAATTGCTTAGGGCCAGACATGTGTTGCTGATTGCAAGGTGATGTCGCAAACTTAACCTAATTAAAATAAACTTGATGGTACAGGAATCACTTGTTAAGACGTTCTGTAATTCTTACTAGAAAGAAAGAAATAAAATTTAGTAACGTGAACAAAACCAAGGAACAACATAATAAGTGCTTCGTGAACAAGTGATGCTTGCGTTACGATTTATTTGTTGTAACTTTTAAAATTAAAAATAACTATGCTAATTGAATCTAAAAGCATTAACCTAAGTAGTAAGTTTGTGGTCAACATTGATAAATGTAGTTATATTCATTTTATCCGTAGGAATGGAAGAAGTGGGGTACTCATAAAACAGAGGCAGCATTCATAGCATTGTCCTAAGATTGTAGGAAGTACTAGGTGAAATTGCCTGTTGGAGAGTATGATTGAATCTTCTTGTATCCTGTTATTTGAGGAGAATGAACGCTTGAAGCTTAATCCGGTAGCACATATATTTGGGAGGTCCAAATGCTATTCAGGATTGATTAGTTGAATGTTATCAATGTATGATATCATGTAATGTCGAGTTGACAAGGCTCACGTTGAAATTTATAAGTCACTACTGTTACTTTTGCACTTGTGTTTATGGTGTATAACTGGAAAGTTACACATGCACAGGAAACTGCACATAATGCCAAAGTTTATTAGCGAAATGGATTTTGCTATTATGATAAAATAATTTGAGTTCGGTCAATAGCAATTGCACTGTTGTAATCTTCTCGGTTAGCAAAAAGTCGAATGTTTACATTGTTCTAATTACGAGGTAATAAGAGTGTTTAATCGCGTGACCTTTGCATAAAATTTCGCGTTTTGACATAACAAAATTTTGTTGGTTAAGGTTGTTGCGAAATTCGTTGATGGTTATCCGAGAAAACAAACTAAACATCAAAATTAAATAAAGAAAAAAAGATATTAATCCTGTTATATTCTAGAACAATCTCTTCTTATGGCATCGTTGGAATGGCGAATCGAGAGATGTCGGCATCGTTGTGTCCGGGAATTGCTGAAGACATTTTTCAGGAGCTCTTACTACGGGTGTCGTAGCGTTTGGTTCTTGAGGAACGTTATCGATGTGATCTCCATCAGGAACTGGAGGTGTTGTAGCTTGTAGATTCCAGGAATGTATTACTGGATCCAAGGAAGTCTTCGTAGAAGATGCGGCGGTTGATATCCCTAAACCGTCGGCCTTCGGAAGCTCTTGCAATTTCTGATTTAAGACACATTGGTTAGGATTCAATTTTTTAGGCTTAGCTCTAACAGTAGTTAGTAGCTCTAACAGTTTGTAGTTATGAAATTATGATGAAAAATGATTTCGTTTTTAAATAGGTTAACTAGACCAAAAAATTCAGGTGAATCATTTTGCTGTAACCAGAAATCTGTAATCTCTTTGGGAGAAGAGATAGTATTTGATTTTGGTTTTGGGTTGAATGGAGTAGGTTTCTCCACAGAAGTACCCAAGTAAAAGTTTAATAGTTCGTTGATGAACGTGGTGTATGGTTCGAATGAAAGTTTATTGTTATCAATAAACCTGATAAGATTCGAATGTAGTTGTACAATGTTATATGGCAAGTTATGAATAAGGATATTATATCTTTGAATCTCGTTGTCAATATGTAGGAAGTCAAAGTATCGATTAATCAGGACTATTGACATTTGTACATGCGAACTGTCAAAAATAGGAAATTTAATTAAATTTGCTTTTAACTGCGCCATATTGAAACGTAACCAATATAATATAGTTTACTTATCTTATTTAAATGATAAAACAAGGATATTTATAAACTTCTGAAAGTCGACTGCTTGCTTGAGATAATCAAATAACCGTTTCAAGATTCCAGGAGTGCAGGCTTTGTTTGTCGGCAGACAGAAAACCAGAGCAATGGAATTATTGAAGATCTGGTGTTGGTTATCTAAGTTCTTTCTTTTTCTTATCGACGGGCGTCACTAATGTAATGTTTAGAAGAATGTTTATGACACTGAAATGTGAAAGAAGTGTTAAAACACATGTAACTTCTATGAGATATTTATTTATACTCTTGTTGTTGATTACTGTTGTCATGGCAATCCCTTAGCATGCAATGCCTTCTTGAGGTAATATGTATGTAATATCATTACAGTACAATCTACTTTTAAAATAAGTATATAGTAGTTTAGACACTTGCTGATGTGTTTTCATAGATTAGTCAGGAGAAGCGAGGAGCTACTCATCAGTAAACTAAAGTTGTTTTCGCCGTCGATAGCAGCTGCGAGAAGCGAGATAACTTCTTTAAATTTTTTTACAAAATAAAATTGAAATTAATTTACTCTTTGAAAATATTCTATTTCACATCTATAATTTAAGTGTTTTGCTTAGTCGAAGAAAACATATACTCTACTTAAGTGGAATGCCATATCGCCCTCGAACGATTGCGGCACTCCACCACCGCCGCCGTGCCTTAAACTTTGTCCTCTTGCGATATGGGCATCATTTCCATTCACGTTGTACAAACTAGTATTGGATACCGTACAATACAATTTTCGTAAACGCCTAATACTATCTTTATCCTACTATTCTATTAACCGTCAGTATTAAATATTGTTATGTAGTATTATTATGTAGTGTAGTTCACTCCAACCTAAAAAGTGATAATTAAACAGAACGAGAAATGCTACAGACGGAGATGGCTGCTGTGAAACGACACTGCGATAGAAGTACGTTTAGTCGTCTTTTTCTGTAATTACCACGCTTTGGGTACACAAAATAAACAACTAAATGTACAAGAGAAATTCCCTTGCGGGACAATTTGCTTTTATCGCGGGGCGCGGGACAGAAGCATTAAACGCGGGACAATCCCGCAGAATCCGGGACGTCTGGCAACCCTGAATACAATCAATAAAAAAGAATCTTTTGCTTGTCTATTTGTGATATAAATAAATTAATGTGAGGCTACCAGTTTTATAAGCAATAACTTCTAAAATTGTATTGCAAGCTGATATTTTTAACCAATGATTTGGTATTGATGCATACCAATACATATTTTGATAACCGTGTTGATAACTATTACTTGAGAAATGGCTCAATCTCATGCAGTAAAATCACAAAAAATCTATGTCAGAAAATTGAGAAATATATAACATGTTAAAAGCACTACTGGTCTAGTTTGCCTGGCTCTTTGATTATTAGATTTGCGAACTTAATGGTCTTAGCTGAAGAAATCTTTTCAAATTCTTAACAAATTAACGTTATTCGTGTATGCTGCTTCATGTTGAGTTATTATTTGAAGTCTGCTATATGTTCTTTAAGTCTTGTTACCATTGACCTTTTTGTCTGGCCGATATATTTCCGGTCGCAGATTGGTCTCGATTATAGTTTTCTATTTCTTTTTTATCTTTCGGATTACTTAATCAATTCTTCAATGAGTTATGTGATGCGTAACATACCTGCAAGCATATATCTTTAAATATGCTTTCCAATCTTTGAGTAATTATTATCTGAGGCTACGTGTTTTGTATATCTCATTTTTCTGTTAAACCGATCTTTGTTGGTTCTACTACAATATATCTTTTGATGTTGCTTTCTTCCCTATAAACATAACACTCTGAGCTAACGAAAAATGGCAGTTCTTTGTTCAGTTTTATCTCTAACGTAAAACTGATAGTGCTTGTTGTTAATATTGCACTTTTTTATTACATCTCTAGACAACATCGCCTAATTAATACCTTAACTAAACTGTAGGAAATATTAATTCTTCTTTCATATTATTCTTAAATAATAGATAAAGCGTTGACGATTGTATTTCCTCCTGCTGTTTGTAATATTAACCATTGGTTTAAAGTTTATTGTGAGACATACATAAATACATAATATAAATAAATGAGGGATAATCGTGAGAATAGTGAGAAGTAAATGGGCAAGTACAAGCCACCCACAACAAAAAAGAAAGAGGATAGTTTTCAAACAATATTTAGTTTTTAATCAGATGGTTTTTTGCCGTGAACAAGGTAACATGGTTGCCCTGCGTCCAAATATCTTGGTTTGGAGACACCATTTAGTATAGTATTGTGATAAACCACAAACCTTAACTTTGATATTAATATTTAGTACATTTCCAGAGAAAAATATGTAACTTGATTGAAGGTACTGAGTTGTGATAGGTTTTTTTAAATAGAAGCTTTAATATGAGAATTAAAAAGAATAACTTCAGAGAAATGACGAATACTTCTATCACCAGAGTTTAACTATATCAAAGTGGCGGTAACGTAGCAAGCTTTTTACAAAGCTTTAGGATACCGAAAACATCCAAATTATAACCTCCAGCTCTCTGGACAACAAGCCTATCTAGCGATGCTTCAATGGATCGGCTTAAATATGTTGAAACAACCGAGTTTAATAAAATCCATGACACGAGGATCCATAATACTACTGGAAGAATGTACAATATCTGACCTGCGGGAAATCTGGATGCTTTAGTATCGATAGAAACTGTTTTTTACTAGATTAAACACACATAAAATCTTAACGTTATTATTAGTTTAAGAGGCATCGGAGCAGACCCTTTCGTATTTTTATAATACAGGGTTATTATAAATGATGGACCCATTTTTAAAGATGAATATTTATTAAAGTACAAATCCAAAATGAACAATCTTTATACCAATGTAAAGAGGAAGTTTGAAAGTTTCGGCGGGCAATGATGGTTCCAGAAGCGGCCGGTAGAGTTCGAGCGGCAATAGGCCGCCGTTCGTTTCCCTCTCAGTTGTGAGTGAGATGGGTACCGTGGATCACAAGGTTTTCTGCGTTCTTGAGTTCGCAAGAAGTGAGTCACAAATTGTAGTGCAGCGGGCATTTCGTGCAAAATTCGGTATTGAACCATTAACGTACCTGGACATGTTGGAACAATTGGCTCAAGTTATTGAAGATTCACAGGACTTTATTTTCCAACAGGACGGAGCTCCGCCCCATTGGCACCTTCATGTACGAGGCTTTTTGAATGCATTCCTTCCTCAGCGCTGGATAGGTCGCAGGGGAAATACAGACCTGGCTCTACACTTCTGGCCACCGAGATCTCCTGATCTCACCCCATGTGACTACTTCTTATGGGGTTATGTTAAGGAAGCTGTTTACGTCCCACCTCTACCAATAACTCTGGACGATCTGCGGAACCGTATCACAGCTGCAGTGCACTCAGTACCAGTAGATACACTTGCTCGTGTGGGACGAGTTCGGCTACCGTATAGATGTTTGCCGTGCAGTCCACTTTCCATTGGTAAAAAGATTGTTCATTTTGGATTTGTACTTTAATAAATATTCATCTTTAAAAATGGGTCCATCATTTATAATAACCCTGTATAGAACAATTTTTATATGCAAGCCATTATTCGCTACATACTAAAAAATTCTAATTTTTATGTATAAAATTCTATAAGAAAAATAATAGGAGTAACTTAATAATAATAATAATAATAGGAGTAACACAAGCGATTGAATTAAAAAAGAGAGAATAGCCCCGTCATATCTGTGGTCATTTTGTTCCAAGCCTTCACACAAATGCTTCATCCGGAGAAATGGGTCCTTTATAATGTACGTTTCTGAAAAAAACAGCGCTAACATTGCTAACAACACTGTCATTGATAGATGTAGCTATAATATGCGTTTTGCTAAACTATTGAATTTACTAGCGTCAAAAGACAAAATGGTCATACGCGCGCATGTTTGTGAAGCAGCTGGGCGTTCATTGTAAATGATGTCGTATAAAAATAGTTGGTGTATTCAGAAAAAAATTGTTGGCATACATTGCAATAAAAATATTGTTGATAAATATGCATGATATTTTCATGTCATTTGTTTTAAGAGCTTTAAATATATTTTTTCGCCTACCTGATCAGAAAGTGCTTTTTAAATGTCCTGTTTTGAGGGCAGTTAAGGCTTCTTTGCGGGCCTCTTATGTCAAACTTTTTACTGCCCTCTTATGTCAAATACATAACCTCTACACTACTACTAGATGAAACCACGATTTATTTATGTTAAGTTGGAGATACTGTAAAAATTGTAATTGTTTTTTAAATTGTCATACTTTGACCACTCCTGTGCATTATCCTAAAAAGATTTTAATCAAAAAATGAAATCATTAGTTTTTAACATTAAAAATATAACTCATTCGTAAAACTTTTAGCAACAGAATATGACGGAAAATGTAATTTCAAACATATTTTTACATAACCTTTAAAAATATAAAAAACATACGTCAAATTTTTCTAGGCTTCTTAGATCATAACTTTGATTTTCATGTCTTCGTCGATAAATTTGTCGTTTGTTTTTTTCTTTTCACAGTGTCATTGTATGTATAAATGGAGGTTTTGACAATTAATTAATAAAAAGAAAATTTTAATTTCAATAAATTATACAATGATATATTAATTACTCATCCTAATTAAAAGTCATATCCTGTTACTTTTATTTACCAATAATAATGAAAAAATTTACTATACGGCCGTGTTGTATGTAGTGTAATGATTATTAGGTTAATTTAGTTAATAAATTACTAAAAACGTCTGGCGTTATTTTCATTTTCATTCATTCCCTCTAACATATGCCTATTTAATTTACTAATAAGTTACGTTACTGTTTAACTTTTGGAATTCTTTTTTAAACTTTCAAACAGGTAGTCGAAAAACTTTTGTATGTCACTCGGACCGAAAAGCATTTGTAGCCCTAAGTTGTCCATCAAACAACTGCGGGCTACAAATGCTAATTTTCTGCCCTTGAGACACAATATACTATTATATACAATTATAAATAATTAATTAACCTTTATTTTAGGATACAGTACAACTTAATATTAACTTATAACATACAATAACAAATTTAACGAATTCCGGACCTGTTACTGTAAAAGCAATCTGGCAATCTCGCATTTTATCCACTTCAAAATAAAATAAAACTAAAGACATTTAATGTTATTAAATGGTGATTAAATATTACTTGATTTTTAGCTTTGTTATCATTGCATAGTTGCTACAATAATATTTTATGGCATACTGACTCGTAAACATCTGTTTATTGAGCTCTGTCTCTATGAGAAGGATTATCTTTTACGGGCTAGCCCGTTATGAAGCCCTGATAGTTATTTACGTGCCAAGCTTTGTAAATTGCTTTTGTAAAAAACTCGAAGGAGCGAGTTTCCATAATCCAGTGAGCCCAGTAAAGACTAATTGCAAAGCGTGTCGCGTAATAAGTTTTATTTTCACCTTCACCAGCGTTTTGTTATTAATTTATAGTATATTTTATATAAAAAGACATTTTGTAATCAAAGGCGGTAGGACAACTGTAGGTAGACGTCACGGTGTTGTAGTTAAGCAACAAAGTAGTTTCCATTACAGGTCTCTTTTAGAAGCCCGTAAAGTTTTACAGGGCTGTAGTTGTAATTACTCATTTACTTAGTTACCATAATAGTATATTACGTTATAAGTCCGGTAAACCCAAGTTTACAGTAGCGAGTTGAAAACGTTTCGGGACGAGGCGACGAAGGAGCCGAGTCTCGAATGTTGAAACGAGCTACTGTAATGGTTTACCGGAAGTATGACGTAAGGCGTTTTATTTCATACTGCCTCACATTGTTCATTTTTTAAAAAAATGCATTTAAAATTTTCAGTCCGGTAAAATTTTTTACCGGACTCAAATTAGATTTTCAGTCCGGTAAAATTTTTTACCGGACTCAAATTGGATTTTCAGTCCGGTAAAATTTTTTACCGGCCTTGTAACGTAATAATTCATTTACCGGACTCAAATGAGTCCGGTAAATACCCTTTTACCGGACAGTATGAAATAAATGCATATAAAGTGTCATTTACATAGAAAGTAGAAATAAAAATTATTACGGGCTCATTATCATGAATACCATAACAACATACATATTTACTTAAAACATTCATATTTTATACCTTAGGTATTGTGCTGTACTGCTTCAGTAAACGAAGGAATTATTTATTAAAGATTTACGAGTCAATATACCATAAAACGTTGTACAGTGCTCGACTGTTACACGAACATTACGTGCTTGCATAGATAACAAACTCGCTAATCGCTCGCTTGTTAGGTACTTGCACGTAAAGTTCTAAGTAACGGTCTTGCGATGTAAATAACTATTATTTCATGTATCATATTATCCATGTTTACGGTAGCGATTACAGTTCGGAAAATGCGATTTTACGGTCTAGTATGACTGTAAAATTTCTTACCGGACTGAAATAGAATAAATCAACTGAACAATGCTTTAGTATTCACTGGACACTCGTTCTATGTTTTGGATTCGACTAATAGTTGCCATAGATGCTCGTTGTTCATAGAAGTCCATATTTTAAATACGGAAATTTATTTTATATAATTTTTTTGTAAACTAAACCAATAATTCAGTAATTTATTGCAGAATGAAATAAAACGCATTACGTCATACGTCCTGGAAATGTTCTTACAGTCTCGTTTCGATTGTTCATTTCGATGTTCCTTACTCGACTGTAAAATTCCATTTCCAGGACTTATAACGTAATAGTTATTTACGTTATAAGTCCTGGAAATGGAAATTTACAGTCGAGTAAGATGTTACGGACAAGGCGACGAAGGAGCCGAGTCCGGAACATCGAAACGAGACTGTAAGACCATTTCCAGGACGTATGACGTAATGCGTTTTATTTCATAATGCAATTATTGAATTATTGCTAGACATCTTTACAAGCCAAGCGATAATTGTTTAACCAAGACGGTACGTCGAGGTCAAACAATATCGCGAGGCGTGGAAACTTTACCAACGAAACATGTATACTATTTTATTCACATTAATTAGACTTAACACGTAATCAAAATAAAAAGTAATTTTAAATTTTAAAATAAATTTTTTATAAACTGTCATAATTTCAATCAGAGCCATCTATCGACCAAAAGAAATTTTAAGTATTTTAAGTAAGGTTTCATTCTTCGCCGCTAGATGGCAGTGTATGCTTTCAGTATTTTAAAATTAGAAATTAATTAATTTCATTGTAATTATTAAATATAAAATACGGAAAAATAAAAATAAAACTAATATTAAATAAAAATTATGTTTTTAGCGTTAAATATATTTATAAAAACTTAAATTTAAATCGGATAAAACGTCCTGTTTTAAATTATTCAGAAAAAAAAAGTTGCCCATAACTTTACATGTCAGTTTTACAGACATGTAAAGGAAATTGTTAACCACTTTGGTGTTGCTATAGCAATAGCTTACTTTCCAAGGTTTTTACAACATATGAAATGTACCTACTGCAATATGATTGTGAATAAAAATTCTTTTCTACTCATGACATTAAAATCACTCATTTTGCAATTGATAACAATGGTTGAAATCGCATTTCAACCTCTAGAGGTGGACATTATCGGACTACCGCGATTTTGAATTTCAAACTGTTCGACATTCAATTGCTGACAAGAGAAATGTCACTTTAATGTCATGTTTTGTCACTTAAATGTAATATTTTTTTCTAAAGTGCATTAATTTACTAAAAATTCGAAGAAAAAATAGTATATGGAACGCGTGGCTGATAAAATTTCAACATCTCGAAAAAAACCACTCTCAACGTTGAAATTTCATTTCAACCACTTGTCCCATAATATACTATTACAATCATACTAGACCGTAAAATCGCATGTTCTGGACTAAAAAGTTTGATGTAAAACTGACAAATGTGACACAGTATGAAATAAATAACTATTACAATGCAAATAACCATTTTTAAAAACAAAATAAACCATGTTAAATAAAATGTGTTGCATGTCAACTACAAGTGTTTTGTGTGCACTTTTCCGCGTTGAGTACTCGCAAATTTCCAAAAATTTCGGAATAAAAATACTGCATTATACGTCAAGCTATCCGAAATTTTGTTAAAAAATTTCAGCAAAAATTTGGTTAAGAATTTCGCATAATTCTCGTGCGTGTAAAACGCTCTAAAAGAAAAAGTACAAGAAAACGTTTAGATAGATTTTTAGATATTGTGAATGAAATGTTATTAAAATGGCTAACGGATATTTAAATAATGTTTAATAAACCTTAGATTAAACATAATTATGCTTTGTTTATTTGCAGTTTAGCTATTGCGCTTAGGCAGCCCCTGTTTTCTTGGTGTCAGTATTAACATTTGGTATTTTTATTTTACTTAACATGAATACATAAATATGTACGCTAACGTCTTTTTTAAACACTGTTTTTTAAACATTGTTTATCTGGCTCATTCATTCATATGAAGGAAAAATAAATTGTGCATTTAAAGTTTTTAATGGGAGATTGTTAAGAGTTACATTAACAACACAAACAAAGGGAAAACATAAACATTCTTGCACATGTAACACAAATCAACGAAATACAATAACGATAATCCGCTTCAAAAACAACATAATGCTTTGGTACATTTATGTACCAAAAAACGTAAACTAAAGTTTCCGCGTATAACATCACTTCTGGCCAAGCATGACTTTCGTTGTAACATGACCCTTATACTCACCTGCCCCATTTCCATATCGTTGTTTGCTATAAATTTGAAAGAGAATCCTTGTTTTGTACTGTATTGGGACGCGCCAAAGATTAATCTGCACTCTTGCGGGATTTTGTTAAAAGAAATTGTGCGTAAGCTCTGTTGCAATAAATATGTATTAACACGAATGTTAAATTAAATCTGTCAAAATTACAATTACCATTAAAAAAGAGCCACTAAAAACTACGTCATCAACTACCGCATATTGAAGTCCTTTTTATGTTCTACACTACCATCTATATTTAAAGGCGCGTCCCAATAACACACTGTATGTCCCAACTTTACAAAATATGTTGGAAAACACAACATGTTGCGATCGTTAGAGATCAATCTATACTTCATTCGGAGAGAAGTAAGCTTCGACAATAACAAAATCACGTACCTGAGTAACAAGCAAGGTACACGATGCACATTTTACATAAGCTTTAAACCGAACTTAGAGAGCTTCCAATTAAAATTAATTTAGTAATACGTAGACAAATATTTATTTCATTGAAAATTTGTAAACTACGAATATCCACAAGTAACATAAATAACAAAAGAACTTATCGCAATTCATCGATATTGATTGCGAAAGCACACAACAACTGCAACATTAGCTACTGTTCTTTTAAACAGATGATTACGCACTATGATTCACGTGGTTAAACAACCGAACAGAAACCGGTATCAAAAACCACAAATACGTGGTTTTGTTATTATCGAAGCTCACTTCTCTCTGAATGAAGTTTAATAACGTCGGTATCTCGTATAATGTTTTTGCCTGGGCAATGTCGGTGATAGAGATAAGAGTTACATTTATTTTAGATTTAAGGTTGGATTTTTTACCAGTGTCCAATTTACTAGGTTTTACTAGGGCTTACACTTTATTGTAGGATTTCTTTTGAACCGCCAGATCTTGCTATGAGATAAAATAAATGATTATTGCAAAGTTAGAAAAAATAACAAATTATATTATTAAATGGTACACCCTGTATATTTTATTTCTCCACTTTTCTTTGATTTCAAAAATATATAGATGTTATATGTTTACTTTAGTATAACAGCCTTGGTAGTGTAATGTCTGGCGTGCCGGACTTTCACCCAAGCGGCCCGGGTTCGACTCCCGGCGCTGGCAGATCTGGTTAAGGTTTTCTGCAGTTTCCCTTAGCTGTAACACAAATGTGAGATTTGCGCTGCTCCATCTATAAGTCGGCTGCAGCCGCACATTGGGCCTACATAATAATAATAATCGCCCCCTCCCTCCCGCACAAGCTTATAGCTTCTGGGGCCTTGGTTAAGGTTATGGGTTGTAGTAATTATTATTATTATTATTATTATTATTATTATTATTATTATTATTATTATTATTATTATTATTATTATTATTATTATTATTATTATTATTATTATTATTATTATTATTATTATTATTATTATTATTATTATTATTATTATTATTATTATTATTATTATTATTATTATTATTATTATTATTATTATTATTATTATTATTATTATTATTATTATTATTATTATTATTATTATTATTATTATTATTATTATTATTATTATTATTATTATTATTATTATTATTATTATTATTATTATTATTATTATTATTATTATTATTATTATTATTATTATTTTTTTTTTTTTTTTTTTTTTTTTTTTTTTTTTAATTGATTTAGGCGGTTTCGACTGCTATGGTCATTCTACCGCCATTCTAGTGTACTAAAACTAGTTCATAAAAGTCTAACTAACACTATTTACAATATAGTATAACACATACGACAGAAACAAGGTGAAGATCATAATAATTTATGTATAAATCGAATGGAAAGTAAAGAATTATTGTATAAGTAAAATGACGTGTATATATATATATATATAAAAACTAATATATAATTAAAATATAATATATAGTTAAAATGTAAATAAGTAGCCATATAGTTTGTATATATTGAAAACAACATTGACATGAAAACAAACATGATAAATAAACGCCTTCAAAACATAAAACATAAAAATGTATAAAATAAAAGTATATTAACTATATCTTCTGAAACAGACGAGTTACTTGCAGGTATTTTAGTATTTTATTAATATTGGATTTTTCATTTTTTAGTATTTGTTCCATTGATGCAGATAAGTTACAGGTTCTTCTGAATTGTTCGTATTCAATGCAGTCAAGCAGGATATGCTGCACTGTTAAAGGTACTTGACAGATGACACATTCAGGTCTGTCTTCTTCGCTTAGCAGATACGAATGTGTCATACGTGTATGACCGATTCGAAGTCGGCAGTAGACAACTTCTTCTCGGCGTGTTAATTTTTTCTGGTATGTGCAGTATTTAACTGATTCATTTACA
The DNA here is from genome assembly GCA_929113105.1 of Agrypnus murinus. NCBI lineage: Eukaryota > Metazoa > Arthropoda > Insecta > Coleoptera > Elateridae > Agrypnus > Agrypnus murinus. The sequence goes on from OV816025.1 coordinate 58,230,738, forward strand.
GTTTTCAACTTGTCTGCACTCTGGTCCCACAAGGACTGCCATTCCATTTGACATTTTATTCTAATGTGATTTTTAAGGTCTCTTTGTATAATGGCTTTATTAACATTTGGTGGCCGTCTGCTTGCGAATTTAGCACCTTTATCTGCATTTTCATTACCAGCGATACCTACATGGCTAGGAACCCATACAAAAACTATTATTTTCCCCTGATTTGCACATTCATATATTAAAGAATACATTTCACGCACAATAGGCTCTTTCGAGAATTTGTCTTTTAATGTTAAGAGCGATGACATAGAATCAGTACAAATCAGGAGCGTTGCTGATAATGATTCCCGACAAACCAAGAGTGCTTGCAGAATAGCATACATCTCGCATGTATACACGCTTGCGGCTCCCGGGAGCGACCAGGTCATTGTTGAATCCGGAGTTACTACTGCGCATCCGGTACCTGAGTGAGATTTGGAACCGTCAGTAAATAGTACTTCACAAGGCTTATAACTATTAATGATTTGCAGTAGGTCTTGTTTTATAAGTACGCTAGCAGTATCTTTATTATGTCTTTCTAGATCCAAACGGCAAACCACGTTTGGAGTAATCCACGGGGCGACAAAATTAGCATCATCCGTAGTATATAAATTACCTTCTGGAATATTCAAGCGCACCGAGAGAATTTTAGATCTTATTGCAGCTGGTTTCGTAGACGATGTTCTATTAACATACCGCTGCAGCAAAGGAGAACTACAGAATGACATCCTATTAGGACTAGCCTGTTGATTAAGTACTGTCATCCTATAATTCAACAGTAGGCGTTCACGACGTAACTGTAGTGACTCAAGTCCCGACTCTACGTACAAACTTGAGACAGGGCTCGTATAATAGGCGCCTGTAGAGAGTCGGATTCCAGAATGGTGGACTGAGTCTAATACACGTAGACGACTTGGTTTAGCGGCTGAATATATGACGCTTCCATAATCAATTCTTGATAAAACCATTGCCTTGTAAATCATTAAAAGCGTTTGTCGATCTGAGCCCCAATTAATATTTGAAAGCGATTTTAATATATTAATGATATTGTTGCACCTGACTTTTAAGTCATTAATATGTGCAATCCAGTTGAGTTTTGAGTCTAGAACCATTCCTAGATATCGAGTACTATCTGTGTTGCGTATGGGCATCGAGTTAAGTTGTAGAATGTGATTAAGTTGGCATGTACTCCGTTTGCGACAGAAATGCAGACATACAGTTTTCTCTCTTGAGATACACAATCCTGCATTCCTCGCCTCGACTGCGAGTGTGTTTAATGCGGTTTGTAGGGATGCTTCTATATTATTAAAACATTTTCCAAATTGGAATAAAACTATATCATCTGCATATGCGCAGTAGTAGACCGACCTTTGAACAGACTTTAAAATGGGCTGTAGCGCGATCAGAAATAGTGTTGCACTTAGACTGGATCCTTGGGGAGTTCCATTCGTTAAAGGGAAACTATTAGACACGGAATTACCGACTTTAACCCGCATTGACCTTCCACTAAGAAATGAACAAATAAATCTGGTTAAGTTTCCCTTTATATTCCAAGCATACAGTTGTTCTATTATGTTTCGACGCTTCACTGTATCAAAGGCACTTTTAAGGTCTACAAAAACGGCTGACAAATGTAGATTTGTATTAAAACATCCCTGTATCGCATTCTCTAAGTACGTCAACGCATCCACGGTCGAACGGTTTTTTCTAAATCCAAATTGAAATTTACTAAGTAATTTCCTCGATTCTAGTACATACGTTAGTCTTCTATTTATCATTTTTTCAAAAATTTTACACAAGCAACTTGTAAGTGATATGGGCCTGAAGTGTACTGGTGTCGTTGGTGTTTTTCCAGATTTTAAAATAGGAACCACAATTGCTTCCTTCCAACTGTCAGGTAATTCACCATCAGTCCATATATTGTTGTAAGCACTTAGTAAGGTTACTTTTGCGTCATCCGACATATGCCTTAAAAAGGCATTTGTAACATGGTCGTTGCCAGGTGCAGTGTCGCGACTATTTTCAAGTGCATCATTTAGTTCATCAACTGTGAATAAGCGATTGTGATCAGCATCATCGTTATGAGGTAGGTTTAAATTTTCTATTAACAATTCTTCATCGTCGGTGTTGCATATGTTGGAGAAATGACGTGCCATATGATTTGCAATTTCTGTGTCTTCTGATACGATTGTATTGCCTATTTTGAAATTGATATCAGGAAAGGTCTTTTTTCCTGTAATACTCCGAATTCTCCTCCATACTTCACCAACGTCTGAAGCAGAAGACATGCTCGAAACATATTCTCTCCATGAACTCTTTTTCGCTTCAACAATTTTCCTCCGACAAGAGGCTCTAGCTTTCTTGAAGGCTATTAAGTGGTCCATGGTGGGATCACGTCTGAAAAGTTTAAAAGCTTCCTTTTTTTCTCGAATACTGTGTGAAATCTCTTCGTTCCACCACGGAACAACCTTCTTGTAATTTCTTTCTCTTGATTTGGGAACATGTTTGTTTGCTGCTACTAATATAATATCTGTGATTTCAGATATTGAAAGGTCCAATTCTGTTGAAGCTATAAGTTCATCTACCTCGTTCCGATAAGCGTTCCAATCAGCTTTGCTCAATAACCATTTAGATGAGATTACTTTAGATTTGTTTATAGAGTCTATTTTGCTAATAACAATAGGAAAATGATCACTAAAGTGTGGATCTGAAGTGGATGACCACTCTAAAGAATTTAATAAGGTCGGAGAACATAAACTGAGGTCAATCGCACCAAGTTTTCCTGTAGATGCGTCAAGGTGAGTTTTATCTCCATTATTGAGTATACAGACATTTAGCTTGTCTAAAAAACTCTCTAGAATTTTACCTTGACGATCATTTTTAAAAGAGCCCCATGTAAGATTGTGCGAATTGAAATCCCCACATATTATATATGGTGGAGGTAGCTGATTCAACAAAGCTTGAAGATCACTAGTGTCCCATGGCACACTAGGAAAATATACACAGCAAATAGTCAAACTGGCAGGGAAATTAATACGTGTTGCCACTGCTTGTAAATTGGTATTTAGATTTATAGCTGTATGTATAACGTCATTTTTAACGCATATAGCTACTCCACCATGTGCTCTATTTCCATCTATCGCGTCTCGACGAATAATGTGATAATTCTTTAGGTGGTATTGACGATTTTCCCTAAAATGTGTTTCTTGTAAACAGAAACAAGTAGGGTCGTACTCATTAATAAGTATTTGAATTGAGCTTAGTTTGTTTAAAAAACCACGGCAGTTCCATTGAATAATGCACTTTTTGTTCATAATGAGAATTAATTAATTAAAAAAAAAATGGACTTGACCCTTGTTACAATTATGATCAAATTGATCAAGTTGTCTTCTTACGGGGTCTTCCCTTCTGCCAACCTTTCTTTTTCTTTGTTCTAGTCTTATTTAAAATGCTGGTGTTAATAGACTCCAGACTTGTATCCAAATCTACGCTTATAGACCTGCAGGAAGGTCCAGGAGAAGAGTGTATGAATCGCGTTTCATTAATGGGTTGGCTATTTGTGATATTAACTTTATTGAATTTTTGAGGCACTTCAGGTGTTGCATTCGCACTCAAATTTTCTTCTGTTGTTGTTAACTTTTCTGTTTCTGGCTTTTCTGTTTCCGGCATCCTAATATTGTATTTCTCTAGAATCGAAGTAACTACTTCACTCATTATTTTACGTATTTCCGGAAGCAATACTTGTACAATATTGGTATTCACGGAAGGGGTACTTTTCAATATGTTAGAATACGACACATGTGTAGGTGTAGGTGACATGCGTTCGTATTCTTGTTTCGCATCCATGTAGCTAATCCTTTTAGTAGTTTTAAGTTTCTGAATTGCAGCTTCTCTCTTGTATACAGGGCAATTAAATGATCGGGCTGAATGGTCACCTTGGCAGTTTACACACACGATCGGATTTTCACATGGTTTTCCCAAATGAACCGGTTTTCCACAAACACATATTTGTTCTTTACGACAATTACTTGCCGTATGGCCGAAACTTTGACATTTAAAACATCTCATGGGTGCAGGAATATAGGGGCGTACAGGAAGGTTGTAATAGGCAACCTTGATTCGCTCAGGCAATGTAGTACCTTCGAATGTCAGTAGATAAGAGGAAGAGTTGACCACTTCTCCTTGTCGCCTAACCGTCATACGTTTTACAAAAACTACCCTGTATCGATTCAGTTCTGTTTTAATTTCCTCTATGCTGCAGTTCTCAAGATCTTTACATGTGATAACACCTTTGGTAAAGTTCAAAGTCCCATGGACGTAAGCCTTCACGTTGAGATTTCCAAACGTGGTCATTTCAAGTAAACGAATGGTTTGCTCTTTGTTCATGGTTTCAATTAATAAGCCTTCTTTTATCTTCTTAATTGACTTTACATCACCCACATTATGTTTAATAACTTTCGAAATAAGAAACGGACTAACATTGACAAAATCTCCATCTACTCTCTTTACTACAACAAAATTAATTTTAGAGTAACTAATAGGTACTCTCACAGACACAGACTCATCACCACTACTTTCACGAACAGGAGAATCAGGCATTTTTCTCTTAAAATTCGGATTTGCCGCGTTCTCAGACGCTATAGGGTTTAATAAGGGAGGATTAAAAGGATTGGGAGGATTGGGAGGATTAATTGGAGGTGGGGGATCAAACAAAGAGAAGGGGGTAGAGCCGGGAAGCTCCGTTTCTAGGGTAAGGGGCACTTTTGTAACATCATTTTCTATATCATCATCCATCATATTTAGTTTAGTTATTTGTGTGTAAATTGTGTATGGATATTGCAGAGCGTGTTTTTCATTCCTTTTAGTGTTTGACAGATTAAGGAACCAGCAACAGCCAAAGGATTCCTGTGAACCCGACTCTGGTGGCCTCGACGGAGCCCCCCGCATTATACCGCAAGGTTCCCGGTCCAGGCGCCACCTGGCATTACGGCATAAGCGAGATTTTCGCAAGTTGATAGGGCAGCCAGGTCATGTTGGCTAGACCGACCCGGGCCCCTGTACTACCTTGCAGCCTGGGAGTGCACACCCCGGAACCCAGTTTTATCCGCTGTACCCTCCAGCAGGCGAGCCCAAGGATCCCAGACTGTTACTAGTTCCCCACGCTGTCAAACAAGGAATGAGTGTGCGTGTTGGTGACCTGCCCGTATGCAGTGTACGTGTGTGTAGTGTATGTGTGTTTGGGCTAAAATAGAAAAACTGTGTGTTTATATGGTTGTGTTTACGGGCAGGTATGTGTGTTGGAACGAGGTGTACTGAGCTGGTACCCGTGGGGGCGCTACTCCCCAATGGCTGCCCGCTTTCAGCCACCCTGCGGGTATTATTATTATTATTATTATTATTATTATTATTATTATTATTATTATTATTATTATTATTATTATTATTATTATTATTATTATTATTATTATTATTATTATTATTATTATTTTTTTTTTTTTTTTTTTTTTTTTTTTTTTTTGTTTTAGCGGCATCAACAGCTGAGGTTATTAGCCGCTTTACGAGTTTCGTTTATGAAACGAAATAATACTGTGACTTATAGTCTCATATAATAACATTATATACAGTAAAAAAATATATATATATATATATAAATAAAATATGGGTTCAATAAAATTCACATACATAGACGAACAGTGTGGAGATAATTGAACATGAGGCTTAGGGATAAACGAATGGACTGAGTACGAAACAAATTCACGATTAAATGATTGTATATATAAAATTGTAAATAAATAAAATTGTAAATAAATAGAATTGTAAATAATATGTAAAATATATGTAAATAAAATGAATATAAGAATATAAGTGTTTGAAATATATAAATAAAAAAGTTTTGTGTATACTGAGTAAAATAAATGCGTGTAAAATTATAATTTATTTGCTAGATCTATACTCTTTATAAATTCTAGGACGTTGTCTTCATTTCGAATTGACAGAATTTCGCTAATATTATTTGCAAGAGATGTTCTTAAACGAGCTTCATTATAGGAAGGACAATCCACTAGTATATGCCTTACTGTCAGTTGTCTTTGACAGTGTTGGCAGATGGGGGGTTCGAGACCCTGTAACAGGTAAGATGATGTTAATCTGGTGTGTCCTATACGTAAACGGGTAATAATGGTTTGTTCGTGGCGTGTTAGATGACTTTTTTCCTTCGACGGTTTTATTAGCGGTTTTATTGTTTTAAGTTGTGTGTCAACTTCGTCCCATTTTAATTGCCACAGGTTTAGAACTTTCTCCTTTAAATAATCTTTCAGATCCTTTGGCCGTATGCAGATATCCTCTAGTTGGTCATGTTCCACTGCGAGTTTAGCTGCCTCGTCAGCTTTCTCATTACCCTGGATCCCTACGTGGCCAGGTGTCCAGACTAGAGTTATATCTTTTTCTTTCTTATAGAGCCAGTCAAGTAACGCTTGTATTTCCTGAACTAAAGGATCAAATGAAAATCTATTTGATAACGCCTGCAAAGAACTTAGTGAATCTGTACAAATTAAAAACTTAGATTTATTTGAAAATTCTATACTATGAAGCGCTTGCCATAGTGCATATAACTCCGCTGTAAATGAACTAGCTGCTTCATGTAGCTTCCAGTGATAAGAGTCGTCGAGGATGATAAAGGCACTACCGACTCCCATTTCCGACTTGGAACCATCTGTATATATAATTTCGGCTCTAGGATGGTGATCTAAAATGTTTTTAAAATGGTTGATAAATAATTTCGGATTAACATCTTTTTTCCCTCCTTGCAAGCAAGAGAGGTCCATTTGGGGTAAGTGAATTCGCCAAGGTGGTACTTCATAATTTCCTGTTTGATAAACTGGCTGCAATGTTTCACTGAGTTCTTGCAGTATGGCATCTAGACGTATTCCAGCAGGACGAGTTCTAGTGGGTCTTGCCATGTATAGCGTAGTTTGCTCTTCATTAAATAGCAAAGCATGGTTGGGGTGTCGTGGTTGAGCATATATGTTTATAGCATAATTTATAAGTAAACGGTACCTTCGATATTTCAACGGTGGTACTCCCGATTCGCAGTACAAAGATACGGTAGGGCTGGTTCTAAAAGCGCCTAGAGCGAGTCTTATACCCGTCGAATGGATTTGGTCTAATACTTTTAAGTGTGATTGACGGGCTGCACCGTATACTATCGACCCATAATCCAATTTTGATTGAATTAAGCTTCTGTACACGTTTAGAAGTATGCTCCCATCTGCGCCCCATTTAATGCTAGATAAGCACCTGATAATATTCAATCGCTTCTTGCAACTGGCTGCTAAGTTTTGAATGTGAGGACCCCAAAGTAGTTTTCTGTCGAACGTAACTCCTAAGAATTTTATTTCTGATTTATTTGTTATAGGGAGACCATTAATTGTAAGTTGAGGATTTTGATGACAGGATCTCAACCTGCAGAAATGAACGCACTGTGTTTTTAGCGTGGAGAAACGGAAGCCTCGATTTTCTGCACGATCTACAATTGAGTTTATAGTTTCTTGTAGGACTGAATGGATGGAATTAAAATTGTCTCCTGCATAGAAGATGCAGAGATCATCTACATATAAGCTTCTCCCAACTCTGTGGTCTATACCTGACAACAAAACATTTACGGCTACTGCAAACAAAACCACACTAAGCGTGGATCCTTGGGGTATGCCATTCTCGACAGTAAAGGTGTTAGATTCAGTATTTCCAACACGAGTTCTGATTCTTCTATCGGAAAGAAAACTGGCAATGAAATTTGGCAAACAGCCTCTCAGTCCCCACCGATGTAGAGTTTGCAATACGCCATATCGCCACGTCATGTCGTAGGCTTTTTCCAGGTCGAAGAATACTGCTGTAAGATGATGTCTGTTTAAGAAGCTTGTCTGTATCGCATTTTCGATATAAACCAGTTGATCGGTTGTTGATCGGAATTTTCTAAAGCCCATTTGGAATTTGGATAGTAAATTGTACTTTTCTAAGACCCACATCAGTCGAAAACTAACCATTTTTTCAAGAGTCTTACTAAGGCAACTTGTTAGGGATATTGGGCGATAGTTGGAGGCTACTTTGGGGTCTTTGCCAGGTTTTAACAGTGGGATTATAGTAGATTCTTGCCATTGCTCTGGATAGATTCCTGTCTTCCAAATCTGATTGTATAATTGTAATAATTCGGCTTTAGCAGTTTCAGGTAGATGTTTTAACATGTTGTAACTAATAGTATCTCGACCTGGCGACGAGTCTTTAGTTTCCTGTAAAGCTTTTTCTAGTTCCTCCATAGTAAAATGTACGTTATAGAACGACTCTATTCGTTCTGTGAAATCCAATGGAATTTCTATAGCGACTTTATTAAGACGAAAGTTATCGTTGTAATTTTCAGAATTACTCGTTGATTGAAAGTGGCGAGCAAATTCGTCTGCCAATTTTGGGACATCTGTTATCAACTCTCCGTTGATGTCTAAAACAGGTGATGTAGTAGGAAGTTTCTTTCCTGTTAATGATCTTATTTTCCCCCAAACGTCTGATGGTGATGTTTGTGGGGTGAGAGTTGATACATACGTCTTGAAAGAGAGCCGCTTCTTTTCCAAAATGACACGGCGAGCTCGTGCACGGAGTCGCTTAAAATTAACCATATTTTCGGCAGTAGGGTGTCTTTTAAAAAGATTAAGTGCTTGTTTTTTAGCTTTAATTGCTTTGGCCACCTCTTCATCCCACCACGGTACTCTTTGCGGTCTCTGTCGGTTTGTGATAACTGGAATACTTTCTTCAGCAGCCAAAAGAATAGATTGAGTAGCATGGTCTACTGAAGAAGCAACAGTGCCAGTTAAATGCAAGGTGGTAATGTTCTTTTGAAATTTTGACCAATCAGCCTTACTTTCTCTAAACTTCCTACCTGTCGTTAATGGTTGTAGTTGTGAGCGAGTTGTAGCAAGTTGTAACATTACAGGGAAGTGGTTCGAGAAATACAGATCATCAAGCACATCCCATGAAAACAAATGACTAACTTCTGGAGAACTAACTGAAAGATCTATAGAGGAGAAGTCATTTGATCTTAAATTCAGGTAAGTACCTTTACCCGTATTAAGAATAGTCAACTCGAAATCTTCAAAAAGGTTTTCCAGATTTCGTCCACGAGGATCTAAATGAGCCGATCCCCATATCGGATTGTGAGAATTGAAATCTCCAAGTAGCACAAACGGTCTGGGCAATTGAAGAATTGCATCACGCAAGTCGTCTACTTCCCAGTGAATATCCGGTAAGTATATGTTACAGATGGTTAGAGCAATTGGATAAAAGATTTTTACGGCAATTATCTGTAATTCTGTGTTTACATTTACAGGTTGTATCGGTATAGTTTCTTTTATAAGTATTGCAACACCGCCCCTAGCTCGAAGATTAGGTACGATATCTTTCCGAACAATAGTATAACCTTTAGTGTCGTATAGGGATTCAGGTTTTAAGTGTGTTTCCTGTAATGCTACAACAAGAGGTAGTTTCTCAACAAGCAACAACTTAAGTTCGCTATTATGGGTTCTAATACCATTAATATTCCATTGGATTATATTGTCCATTTGGAAAGGTTATTAAAATTACTACTGGGAGAGATTCTCCCGAATAGAGGAATCTTTACTTTTAGAACGAGGACCTCTAGGGACCCCTTTTGGCCATCCTTTCTTCTTTTTAGTTGTTCCTGTATAAGAAATAAGTTCATTATCAGAACTTGAGTTCGCTTTCAGCAGAGTATCACTATTGTCCATATTACAGGCGGTTTGGGAAAGTGACTGGGAGTCTTGTGGACGGAATAAACTATGCTGGGTGTCTTTAGGGTTAGTGGATGGATGAAGGGGTTTATGGGGAATTTGGGGTGATATAAACATCGATGGTTGTGAAAGTGGGGGGATAGGGAATGGTAATTGAGGGGTTGATATTGAGGAGATGGGAGTTGGTAGTTGGGGGGAGGGATTAGTATTAATAGGATCAGGCAGAAGGGGTCTTAACGAAGTAGTATTGAATAAATTATTTAAATGCGTCTCGAGTGCTTTTACAATTTCTGGTACGAGAAGATTAACTAGCATGTTTTGATTTAGCACCGCTGGTGGTTGAATAGGCCTAGCCGCAACTCTGGCATATGAAGTAGTCGGACCGTATATTTTTTGACTTCCAGGTTTTGGTTGTCTCCTCTGTTTAGATTAAGGTTAATCTTAAAACTTTCTGCCGTTTTGATTATTGATTTGTTCTTGGGTAGTTCTTGGTCTTGCCTGTTTATAATGTTCTTATACCGGTCTTCGCTGTCTCGTTGTAAGTATTCGGCGAGATTAATAATGGTGGATTTATATGCTGCAGTTACTTGTATTAAGCCTCTGCCTCCTTCTCTTCTAGCTACATATAAGCGATCCACATCTGCTCTAGGGTGGTGAATTTTGTAGCAAGTCAGTAGTTTTCGAGTTTTAGCGTCTATTTCTTCTAGTTCTTTCTTGGTCCAGTCCAGCACGCCAAAGCTATACAATAGTACTGGAACTGCCAGTGATCCTATTGCCAACAATTTATTTTTTCCTGTGAGTTGCGTTTTAAGAATCATTCTTATTCTGCGTCGATACTCGGAAATCAGCTTCTTTTTCATAGTTGGTTGATCGAAACCCTCTTGTTCTATGATACCTAAATATTTATAAGTTTCTTGGTCTTCTAAACTTCTGATGGTTTGCTCCGTACTTAATAAAATGTTTTCTTGACTTCTTACTTTTCCGCGTATGAATGACACTTTTGCACACTTCTGCAATCCAAATTCCATCTTGATGTCTTTACTAAATGTCGCAACGGTATTTAAGACATCAGTTAGATCTTTATCGTTCTTTGCGAATATTTTAAGATCGTCCATATATAGTGAATGAGTGACCTCTTGTTGTTCTCCTTTAATACGATACCCTTTACGTGTTTCGTTGATCTCGTCTGAGAGAGGAGCCAAAGCAGTACAAAATATCAATGGCGACAACGAATCGCCTTGGAAAATTCCCCTTTTTATGTGCGCCGTTCCGATTTCTATGTTGCCTTGCTGGTGACTTATTTGTAAGCTGGTTTTCCACTGTTGCATGGTTTTTGAGATAAATCTTAGTGGGTTATTTTTTACTCCCACCATTTCTAGTGTGTGCATAATCCAACTATGAGGTACACTGTCATAGGCTTTTTTATAATCAATGTACGCGACACTGAGGTTCTTGTTATTTCTTTTACAATCTTCTGTTATGATCTTTGACAGAAGTAATTGGTCTTTGCAGCCTTTCGTGCCTGATACACACCCTTTCTGTTCTATAGGCAACAGATTATTCAACGTAAGGTGTTTGGATAATCTCTTTGCTATTATGCTGGTAATGTTCTTATATATAGTGGAGAGGCAAGTGATAGGCCTATAATTTTTTGCATCTTGGGAGTTGTCTGATTTTGGTATTAAGATTGTTGTTCCTACAGTTAGCCAGTTTGGGACTGAGTCTGGGTTTATGATAATGTGATTGTATTGACTTGCTAAGGAGGTGTGTACAACTGTTAGTTTTTTTAGCCAATAATTTGGTATTCTGTCTGGACCTGTAGTTTTCCAGTTTGCGGTAGTATTGAGACTTTGCTTAACCTCATTAACATCTATTGGCTCCCATGGCATTTCCTGGTCGAATCCTCTGCCATGTCTTTTTATCCATTCTGCCCCATTATTATTATTATTATTATTATTATTATTATTATTATTATTATTATTATTATTATTATTATTACTATTATTATTATTATTATTATTACTATTATTATTATTATTATTATTATTATTATTATTATTATTTTTTTTTTTTTTTTTTTTTTTTTTTAATTTGGGCGGTTTCGACTGCTATGGTCATTTCACCGCCTTTCTAATATACTAGTACTAGTTCATAATAGTCTGATTAGCAATAATCACAATCTACTATAATACATACGACAGAAACAGAGTGAAGATGATAACATATTTTGTATAAAACTAATGGGACAAAAATTTTTGTATAAATAAAATGGTGTAAATATACATATATAAAACTATTGTATAAGTAAAATACAATGTATAGATAAAATGTAAATAAGTAAGCATAGACTTTGTAAACATGAAAACAAACTTGATAAAAAAACGCATTCAAAACATAAAATATAGTTAAAATGTGTAAAATAATATAACAAGTCTATTAACTATATCTTTTGAAGCAAGCCAGTTACTTGTAAGTATTTTAGTAATTTATTAATATTTGTTTTTTCATTTTTTAGTACTTGTTCCATTGATGCAGACAAGTTACAGGTTCTTCTGAAATGTTCGTATTCAATGCAGTCAAGCAGGATATGTTGCACTGTTAAAGGTACTTGACAGATGACACATTCCGGTCTGTCTTCTTCGCTTAGCAGATAGGAATGTGTCATACGTGTATGACCGATTCGGAGTCGGCAGTAGACAACTTCTTCTCGGCGTGTTAATTTTTTCTGATATATACAGTATTTAACTGATTCATTTACAGTTTTCAACTTGTCTGCACTCTGATCCCACAAGGACTGCCATTCCATTTGACACTTGATTCTAATGTGATTTTTAAGGTCTCTTTGTGTAATGACTTTGTTAACATTTGGTGACTGTCTGCTTGCGAATTTGGCACCTTTATCTGCATTTTCATTACCAGCAATACCTACATGGCTAGGAACCCATACAAAAACTATTATTTTACCCTGATTTGCACATTCATATATTAAAGAATACATTTTACGCACAATAGGCTCTTTCGAGAATTTGTCTTTTAATGTTAAGAGCGATGACATAGAATCAGTACAAATCAGGAGCGTTGCTGATAATGATTCCCGACAAACCAAGAGTGCTTGCAGAATAGCATACATCTCGCATGTATACACGCTTGCGGCTCCCGGGAGCGACCAGGTCATTGTTGAATCCGGAGTTACTACTGCGCATCCGGTACCTGAGTGAGATTTGGAACCGTCAGTAAATAGTACTTCACAAGGCTTATAACTATTAATGATTTGCAGTAGGTCTTGTTTTATAAGTACGCTAGCAATATCTTTATTATGTCTTTCTAGATCCAAACGACAAACCACGTTTGGAGTAATCCACGGGGCGACAAAATTAGCATCATCCGTAGTATATAAATTACCTTCTGGAATATTCAAGCGCACCGAGAGAATCTTAGATCTTATTGCAGCTGGTTTCGTAGACGATGTTCTATTAACATACCGCTGCAGCAAAGGAGAACTACAGAATGACATCCTATTAGGACTAGCCTGTTGATTAAGTACTGTCATCCTATAATTCAACAGTAGGCGTTCACGACGTAACTGTAGTGACTCAAGTCCCGACTCTACGTACAAACTTGAGACAGGGCTCGTATAATAGGCGCCTGTAGAGAGTCGGATTCCAGAATGGTGGACTGAGTCTAATACACGTAGACGACTTGGTTTAGCGGCTGAATATATGACGCTTCCATAATCAATTCTTGATAAAACCATTGCCTTGTAGATCATTAAAAGCGTTTGTCGATCTGAGCCCCAATTAATATTTGAAAGCGATTTTAATATATTAATGATATTGTTGCACCTGGCTTTTAAGTCATTAATATGTGCAATCCAGCTGAGTTTTGAGTCTAGAACCATTCCTAGATATCGAGTACTATCTGTGTTGCGTATGGGCGTCGAGTTAAGTTGTAGAATGTGATTACGTTGGCATGTACTTCGTTTGCGACAGAAATGCAGACATACAGTTTTCTCTCTTGAGATACACAATCCTGCATTCCTCGCCTCGACTGCGAGTGTGTTTAATGCGGTTTGTAGGGATGCTTCTATATTATTAAAACATTTTCCAAATTGGAATAAAACTATATCATCTGCATATGCGCAGTAGTAGACCGACCTTTGAACAGACTTTAAAATGGGTTGTAGCGCGATCAGAAATAGTGTTGCACTTAGACTGGATCCTTGGGGAGTTCCATTCGTTAAAGGGAAACTATTAGACACGGAATTACCGACTTTAACCCGCATTGACCTTCCACTAAGAAATGAACAAATAAATCTGGTTAAGTTTCCCTTTATATCCCAAGCATACAGTTGTTCTATTATGTTTCGACGCTTCACTGTATCAAAGGCACTTTTAAGGTCTACAAAAACGGCTGACAAATGTAGATTTGTATTAAAACATCCCTGTATCGCATTCTCTAAGTACGTCAACGCATCCACGGTCGAACGGTTTTTTCTAAATCCAAATTGAAATTTACTAAGTAATTTCCTCGATTCTAGTACATACGTTAGTCTTCTATTTATCATTTTTTCAAAAATTTTACACAAGCAACTTGTAAGTGATATGGGCCTGAAGTGTACTGGTGTCGTTGGTGTTTTTCCAGATTTTAAAATAGGAACCACAATTGCTTCCTTCCAACTGTCAGGTAATTCACCATCAGTCCATATATTGTTGTAAGCACTTAGTAAGGTTACTTTTGCGTTATCCGACATATGCCTTAAAAAGGCATTTGTAACATGATCATTGCCAGGTGCAGTGTCGCGACTATTTTCAAGTGCATCATTTAGTTCATCAACTGTGAATAAGCGATTGTGATCAGCATCATCGTTATGAGGTAGGTTTAAATTTTCTATTAACAATTCTTCATCGTCGGTGTTGCATATGTTGGAGAAATGACGTGCCATATGATTTGCAATTTCTGTGTCTTCTGATACGATTGTATTGCCTATTTTGAAATTGATATCAGGAAAGGTCTTTTTTCCTGTAATACTCCGAATTCTCCTCCATACTTCACCAACGTCTGAAGCAGAAGACATGCTCGAAACATATTCTCTCCATGAACTCTTTTTCGCTTCAACAATTTTCCTCCGACAAGAGGCTCTAGCTTTCTTGAAGGCTATTAAGTGGTCCATGGTGGGATCACGTCTGAAAAGTTTAAAAGCTTTCTTTTTTTCTCGAATACTGTGTGAAATCTCTTCGTTCCACCACGGAACAACCTTCTTGTAATTTCTTTCTCTTGATTTGGGAACATGTTTGTTTGCTGCTACTAATATAATATCTGTGATTTCAGATATTGAAAGGTCCAATTCTGTTGAAGCTATAAGTTCATCTACCTCGTTCCGATAAGCGTTCCAATCAGCTTTGCTCAATAACCATTTAGATGAGATTACTTTAGATTTGTTTATAGAGTCTATTTTGCTAATAACAATAGGAAAATGATCACTAAAGTGTGGATCTGACGTGGATGACCACTCTAAAGAATTTAATAAGGTCGGAGAACATAAACTGAGGTCAATCGCACCAAGTTTTCCTGTAGATGCGTCAAGGTGAGTTTTATCTCCATTATTGAGTATACAAATATTTAGATTGTCTAAAAAACTCTCTAGAATTTTACCTTGACGATCATTTTTAAAAGAGCCCCATGTAAGATTGTGCGAGTTGAAATCCCCACATATTATATATGATGGAGGTAGCTGATTCAACAAAGCTTGAAGATCACTAGTGTCCCATGGCACACTAGGAAAATATACACAGCAAATAGTCAAACTGGCAGGGAAATTAATACGTGTTGCCACTGCTTGTAAATTGGTATTTAGATTTATAGCTGTATGTATAACGTCATTTTTAACGCATATAGCTACTCCACCATGTGCTCTATTTCCATCTATCGCGTCTCGACGAATAATGTGATAATTCTTTAGGTGGTATTGACGATTTTCCCTAAAATGTGTTTCTTGTAAACAGAAACAAGTAGGGTCGTACTCATTAATAAGTATTTGAATTGAGCTTAGTTTGTTTAAAAAACCACGGCAGTTCCATTGAATAATGCACTTTTTGTTCATAATGAGGATTAATTAATTAAAAAAAAAATGGACTTGACCCTTGTTACAATTATGATCAAATTGATCAAGTTGTCTTCTTACGGGGTCTTCCCTTCTGCCAACCTTTCTTTTTCTTTGTTCTAGTCTTATTTAAAATGCTGGTGTTAATAGACTCCAGGCTTGTATCCAAATCTACGCTTATAGACCTGCAAGAAGGTCCAGGAGAAGAGTGTATGAATTGCGTTTCATTAATGGGTTGGCTATTTGTGATATTAACTTTATCGAATTTTAGAGGCACTTCAGGTGTTGCATTCGCACTCAAATTTTCTTCTATTGTTGTTAACTTTTCTGTTTCTGGCTTTTCTGTTTCTGGCATCCTAATATTGTATTTCTCTGGAATCGAAGTAACTACTTCACTCATTATTTTACGTATTTCCGGAAGCAATACTTGTACAATATTGGTATTCACGGAAGGGGTACTTTTCAATATGTTAGAATACGACACATGTGTAGGTGTAGGTGACATGCGTTCGTATTCTTGTTTCGCATCCATGTAGCTAATCCTTTTAGTAGTTTTAAGTTTCTGAATTGCAGCTTCTCTCTTGTATACAGGGCAATTAAATGATCGGGCTGAATGGTCACCTTGGCAGTTTACACACACGATCGGATTTTCACATGGTTTTCCCAAATGAACCGGTTTTCCACAAACACATATTTGTTCTTTACGACAATTACTTGCCGTATGGCCGAAACTTTGACATTTAAAACATCTCATGGGTGCAGGAATATAGGGGCGTACAGGAAGGTTGTAATAGGCAACCTTAATTCGCTCAGGCAATGTAGTACCTTCGAATGTCAGTAGATAAGAGGAAGAGTTGACCACTTCTCCTTGTCGCCTAACCGTCATACGTTTTACAAAAACTACCCTGTATCGATTCAGTTCTGTTTTAATTTCCTCTATGCTGCAGTTCTCAAGATCTTTACATGTGATAACACCTTTGGTAAAGTTCAAAGTCCCATGGACGTAAGCCTTCACGTTGAGATTTCCAAACGTAGTCATTTCAAGTAAACGAATGGTTTGCTCTTTGTTCATGGTTTCAATTAATAAGCCTTCTTTTATCTTCTTAATTGACTTTACATCACCCACATTATGTTTAATAACTTTCGAAATAAGAAACGGACTAACATTGACAAAATCTCCATCTACTCTCTTTACTACAACAAAATTAATTCTAGAGTAACTAATAGGTACTCTCACAGACTCATCACCACTACTTTCACGAACAGGAGAATCAGGCATTTTTCTCTTAAAATTCGGATTTGCCGCGTTCTCAGACGCTATAGGGTTTAATAAGGGAGGATTAAAAGGATTGGGAGGATTATTATTATTATTATTATTATTATTATTATTATTATTATTATTATTATTATTATTATTATTATTATTATTATTATTATTATTATTATTATTATTATTATTTTGATTTTTCCACGGGATTTACCCGGTATTCTTCATCAGACGGTACCAGGTACAAGTCTGATGAAGCTGTTTTGTGGTCTAACAGCGCATGGCCGAATTATTCTACTTTGTTATCCTTATCATGCGCTGTGTTGGTTATTAATATTATTATTATTATTATTATTATTATTATTATTATTATTATTATTATTTTTTTTTTTTTTTTTTTTTTTTTTTTAATTAGGCGGTTTCGACTGCCAAGGTCATTTTACCGCCATACTAATGAGATATTACTGAGTAATAATATTCCAATCAATAGCAATTATAATAGACAAAGACAACAGATACGCGACAGAAACAATGTATATATAAAAAACTGTGTATAAATAAATCTATAAAACGTAAAATAAGTGTATAAATAAAATGATGTATATATATAAAAATCAATATATCAATAAAATAACTTGTGTAAATAGAATATAAACATAGACAATTCATAAAACACTTTATATAATAGATAATATCTTTTAAAACGCACATTTTGAACTAATATCAAAATCAGTATTTTTAATATAACATTGTAAATATCACAGATAAGCCAACTATAGTTTTGGGAGTAAGTGAGTTACTCGTAAGTATATCATTAATTTATTGATATTAATTCTATCATTTCTAAGGACTTCTTCCAATAATGCAGCTAAATTACAATTTCTTCTGACATGGTCATATTCTCTACAATTTATCAGAATATGTTCTACTGTTAGGGGAACCTGACAGGTAGCACATTCTGGTCTGGCTTCTCCACTTACTAAGTAAGGTGGGTCATACGTGTATGCCCTATTCGGAGTCGACAAAATATAACCTCTTCTCTGCGCTTTAGTGTTGACTGGTATGGACACCATTTAATAGATTGGTTTACTCGTTTAAGTTTATCTGTGCTTTGATTCCACAATGCTTCCCACTCTATTCTGCACTTACTACCTATATAGTTTTTAATATCGCGGGAAGTGATAACTTTAACGACATTAGGTGCTTGTCGACTTGCGAACTTAGCGGCCTTATCTGCATTCTCATTTCCGGCGATGCCTATATGACTTGGGACCCACACAAATACTATCTTTTTCTCCTGATTTGCAAGATCGTTTATAATAGATAATATTTCTTGCATCAGAGGTTCTCTGGAGAATTTATCTTTTAAAGTTAAAAGCGATGACATAGAATCAGTGCAAATCAGAAGTGTTGTTGCTGGGTTTTCCAGACAAACCAATAATGCTTGCAGTACGGCATATAGTTCGCACGTAAAAACACTTGCAGCTTGAGGAAGCGACCATGTCATTGTGGACTCTTGCGTGACTACTGCACATCCTGTACCTAATTGAGTTTTGGATCCATCGGTATATAACACTTCGCAAGGATCATATTTATGTAAAATGCGCAGAAAGTCCTGTTTAATAAGGACGCTAGCAACTTCATTTTTGTTATATTTTTCTAGATCTAGACAGTAAACCATATCTGGAATAGTCCATGGGGAGACAAAATTAACATCTTCTACTGCGTACAGATTTTCCTCTGGGATGTTCCAGTTCCTCGAGAGAATCTTTGATCTTATGATAGCAGGTTTAGTGTACGACCCTCTGTTGACATATCTTTGCAACAACGGAGAATTGCAAAGTGATTCCTTATTAGGATTGTTATTTTGTCTGAGTACATTAGTTCGAAAGTTTAACAGAAGCCGTTT
The DNA here is from genome assembly GCA_929113105.1 of Agrypnus murinus. Lineage (NCBI taxonomy): Eukaryota > Metazoa > Arthropoda > Insecta > Coleoptera > Elateridae > Agrypnus > Agrypnus murinus. Next base: position 58,249,835 of record OV816025.1, read on the forward strand.
ACGGCGTAATTGCAGACTCTCTAGTCCCGACTCTACGTACAGACTTGAGACAGGGCTTGTATAAAAGGCACCTGTAGCGAGTCGTATTCCTGCATGATGAACTGAATCTAATGCACGCAGACGACTAGGCTTGGCTGATGAATAAACAATGCTACCATAATCGAGTCTAGAAAGGATCATTGCTCGGTATAACAGTAGAAGTGTTTGCCTGTCTGAGCCCCAGTTAATATTTGCTAAACATTTTAATATGTTAAGAATATTGTAGCATCTGGCTTTTAGATCGTTAATATGTGGAGTCCAACTGAGTTTTGTATCAAGAATTATTCCAAGATAGCGAGTAGTTTCTGTGTTCCTTATAGGTAATGAGTTTAGCTGTAAATTGTGATTCTGCTGACAAGTACTACGTTTGCGACAAAAATGCATGCATACAGTCTTCTCTGTTGAGATGGATAATCCTACCTTTTTCGCTTTTTCTTGTAGTTTGTTTAATGCAGTTTGCAGGGATGCCTCGATGTTATTGAAAGATTGGCCAAATTTGAATAGAACAATGTCATCTGCATAAGCACAGTAGTAGACCGACCCTTCAACAGTTCTTAATACAGGTTGCAAAGCGATAAGAAAAAGTGTTGAGCTTAAACTGGAACCTTGAGGAGTTCCGTTTTTTAATGGGAAGTTTTGAGATAATACGTTACCAACTCTAACTCTCATGGATCTACCATTTAGAAAAGAACAAACAAATCTCATTAAGTTACCCTTAATGTTCCATTTAGCAAGTTGATCTATTATATCTCTGCGCTTCACGGTGTCAAAAGCGCTTTTGAGATCTACAAAAACAGCTGACAAATGCAGATTTGAGACGAAGCATCCCTGGACTGCATTCTCAAGGTACGTCAGCGCATCTGTAGTAGATCTGTTCTTTCTGAAACCGAATTGATATTTGCTTAAAAGATTCCGCGATTCAAGTACCCACGTTAGTCTTTTATTGACCATTTTTTCAAAACATTTACAGAGACAGCTTGTAAGGGAAATGGGCCTGAAATGTGCCGGTGTTGTTGGGGTTTTCCCGGGTTTCAAGATGGGAATCACAATCGCTTCTTTCCAGCTCATAGGCAATTCTCCGTTGGTCCATATGTCGTTGAATGCTGTTAATAATATCATTTTTGATTTATGCGACATATTTCTTAAAAAGGCATTTGCAATATTGTCATTGCCTGGTGCAGTATCACAACTATTATTTAATGCATCATCAAGCTCTTCGATTTTAAACATGAGATTGTGGTCGGCATCATCATCAGGAGGAAAGTTTAAATTATCTGGTAGTAATTCTTCTTGAACGTCAGTGTTACATATATTAGAGAAATATTGAGCCATTTTGTTGGCAATTTGAACGTCTCCAGATTCATTCTCGTCGTTTTCTTTAAAGTTAATGTCAGGGAAATAACGTTTTCCCGTAATATTCCGAATTTTCCTCCATACATCGCTGACGTCAGTAGCAGAAGACATATTAGACACATACTCTTTCCAGGAATTCTTTTTTGCTTCTATAATTTTTCTTCGACAAGAGGCTCTAGATTTTTTGAAGGCTATTAGATGATCCATGGTAGGTTCGCGCCTGAAGAGTTTAAAAGCGCGTTTCTTTTCGCGAATACTATATGAAATTTCTTCATTCCACCATGGTACAGTTTTCTTGTAGACCTTTTCTTTGGATTTTGGGACGTGTTTGTTAGCAGATTCTACTATAATGTTAGTAATATCCGATATGGATAATGCACGTTCTGCCGCAGACATGAGATTGTCCACCTCTTGTCGATAAAAATTCCAGTCTGCCTTATTTAGTAACCATTTAGATGGAATCATCTTTGAATTCGATACAGAGTCTACCCTATTAATAACAATGGGAAAATGGTCACTAAAGTGAAGATCTGATGTGGTCGACCACTCTAAGGAATTTAATAAAGGGGGAGAGCATAACGTGAGATCGATCGTACTAAATTTCCCTGTCGATACATCAAGATGAGTCTTCTCGCCGTTGTTAAGAATGCAGACATTTAGTCTGTCTAAAAGACTTTCTAAGATTCTTCCTTGATGGTCAGTTTTATAGGATCCCCACGTGAGGCTGTGAGAGTTAAAGTCTCCACAGACAAGATAAGGTGGAGGTAGTTGATCCAACAAGTTTTCAAAGTCGTTAGTGTCCCACGGAACACTAGGAAAATAAATACAACATATTGTTAGATTGGTTGGATGGGTAATCTGCGTTGCTATGGCTTGTATATTGGTGTTTAAGATTATATTTGTATGAACAATGTCATTTCTGATACATATAGCAACTCCACCATGCGCTCTATGTTCACCTATCTCATCTCGTCGAAGAATGTTGTAGTTTTTCAAATAGTAAGGCCGATTTACTTTAAAATGTGTTTCCTGTAGACATAAACAAGCCGGGTCATATTCATTAACAAGTAACTGAATAGAGCTCAACTTGTTTAAGAAACCACGGCAGTTCCATTGGATGATGCACTTTTTATTCATTATGTGAGTTATTAATTAAAAATTGACTTGACCCTTGTTACACTTATTATAATTATATTGATCAGGTTTATTTCTTACGGGGTCTTCCCTTCTGCCAACCTTTCTTTTTTTTTGTACCAGTAGTATTCAAAATGGTGGTGTCGATGGACTCCAAACTGGTGTCCATATCTATGCTGATAGACCTGTTAGAAGGTCCGGGAGAAGAAACAATTGTTCCTCTTTCATCAACACGAGAGCTATTACTAGTATTTTCATTAGATACTTCAGGTGTAGCTTTTACGAATATATCTACTTTTCGTGGTATTTCTTTCTCTGTCTCTGCTGTAGTACTAATGTATTTTTTTAAAATCGAATTTACCACTTCACTCATAACTTTCCGAATTTCTGGAAGTAATGCTTGAATTAGATTAGTACTCATGGACGGTGTACTTTTTAATACAGTTGAATATGACGCTTGTGGAGTGATTGGTGACATACGTTCATATTCTTGTCTTGCCTCTATATAACTAATTCTTTTTGAAGTTTTGATTTTTTGAATCGCAAATTCTTTTTTGTAAGTTGGACAATTCGGAGATCTAGCTGAATGATCACCTTGGCAATTTACACATATTACTGGGCCTTCGCATGGTTTGCCCAAATGCATCGGCTTACCACAAACACAGATCTGCTCTTTACGGCAGTTAGTCGCCGTATGGCCAAAACTTTGGCACCTGAAGCACCTCATAGGTGCTGGATAGTAAGGACGAACAGGTAGGTTGTAATATGCAACCGTGATTCGTTCAGGCAAGTTGATACCCTCAAATGTTAAAAGATATGAAGCAGAGTTGATGACTTCTCCTTGTCGTCTAACTGTCATTCTTTTCACATCAACTACTCTGCGACGGAGTAATTCAGCTTTGATCTCTTCTACACTACAGTTTTCGAGATCTTTGCACGTGATAACACCTTTCGTAAAATTTAATGCTCCATGGGCGTAAGCTTTTACATTAAAGTTTTCGAACTTCGTCATTCCTAACAAACGAACCGTTTGATCCTTATTCGCAGTTTCAATCAACAAGCCTTCTCTTATTTTCTTAATACTCTTAACGTCTCCAACATAATGTTTCACAAATCTAGATATTAAAAAAGGACTAACACTAACAAAATCACCATCTTCTCTCTTGACTACGATATAATTTATTTTAGAGTAGCTTATAGGTCTTATAGTTCCCGCAGATTCATTGGCACTATTTTCTAACCCGTGTGAATCGGGTTGTTTTCTTTTATAACCTGACTGAATAGTAGGCACAATAGGCATTGCAAAATTAGGGGTGGTAGGATCAATAAAACCCACCGGAATTGCAGTATTTGAATTTAACGGTAATTGGTTCTGAGAGGCAAGGAAGTCCAATCTCTCATCTTCACCATGCAGTTGGGGAAAGGAGGAATTTAGAGGAGTATTAGGATTTAAGGGAGTGAAAGGGGAAAAGGGGGGAGAGCCGGGAAGCTCCGTAGTTTCAGGGGGCACTTTTGAAACGTTTTCTGTATTACTGTCTGACATCATCAAAAAAAATTTTAATTGTGTGTAAAACTGTGTGTGTATAAATAAGGTGCGTGTTTTCTAATCCTTTTCATGTTTGACAACTTGAGGAACCAGCAACAGCCAAAGGACTCCAAAGAACCCGACTCTGGTGGCCTCGACGGAGCCCCCCGCATTATACCGCAAGGTTCCCGGTCCAGGCGCCACCTGGCATTACGGCATAAGCGAGATTTTCGCAAGTTGATAGGGCAGCCAGGTCATGTTGGCTAGACCGACCCGGGCCCCTGTACTACCTTGCAGCCTGGGAGTGCACACCCCGGAACCCAGTTTTATCCGCTGTACCCTCCAGCAGGCGAGCCCAAGGATCCCAGGCTGCTACTAGTTCCCCACGCTGTCAAACAAGGAATGAGTGTGCGTGTTGGTGACCTGCCCGTATGCAGTGTACGTGTGTGTAGTGTATGTGTGTTTGGGCTAATATAGAAAAACTGTGTGTTTATATGGTTGTGTTTACGGGCAGGTATGTGTGTTGGAACGAGGTGTACTGAGCTGGTACCCGTGGGGGCGCTACTCCCCAATGGCTGCCCGCTTTCAGCCACCCTGCGGGTTATTATTATTATTATTATTATTATTATTATTATTATTATTTTTTTTTTTTTTTTTTTTTTTTAATTTGTAGCATCGACTGCCAAGGTCATTAGCTACATTCTAGCGTACTTTGTAATGAACATATGTCGATATTTCAAGTATAAATAAAATATGAGGCCTTTATAAATAACATAGTACTTTCATACAAATCACAACACGTAATTATAAAACTATTATTAAAATATATTAAACTAGCATCATGTATATATCACAGTTTTATCACAGTTAAGTCTCTACAGTTTTGTAATTATGTTCGTCATACGTATAAAGCGTAAAAGTTTCTCTATTGTTACTGCTTCCATTTTTAATATTTCTTCTAACGACTCTGCTAATTGACAGGTACGTCGTTGTTGGATATTTTCCGTGCATTCGGTTAATAAATGTTCGATCGTTAAAGGTAACCTGCATGTATTGCACTGTGGTCTGTCGGCTGCATTTAAAAGGTATGAGGAAGTAAGACGGGAGTGTCCAATCCGTAACCGACATAACGCAACCTCTTCCTTTCGCGATAATTTTCTTTCGCATTTAGTGGTTGTGACAGTTCTTTCTATGCTTTTTAATTGTGTTGTGGTTGCCTCCCATATATTTTGCCATTCGTTATTGCATTTTGTTTTGATAACGTTCTTTATGTCTCTTAAAGATGTGGCTCTAACCACATCCGGAGGGCGATTATTAGCTGATCTAGCAGCATAATCCGCTAGCTCATTGCCGTCTATTCCTATGTGACTCGGGACCCATATAAACACTATTTGTTTTGCTTCCACTGAATGTAAGTATATTTGTTCTAAGATGCTGCGAATCAGAGGTTCTTTATCATTTTTATTTTGTAGTGCCAATATCGAAGACATCGAATCGGTGCAGATGAGTATAGTTTGATCTGGTAACTCATTGCAGTATAAAGTTGCTTGTAGTATGGCATATAATTCGCATGTAAAGACACTGCTACTATGTGGTAACGACCAATTACGTGACGAATTGCGTGTAACGATGGCGCATCCACAACCTGTTTCGCTCTTTGAACCATCTGTATATATAATTTTACAGGGCCCATAGTTGTTGGTAATTTGTGCAAAACTTTTTCTTATTAAATCCGGATTACAATCGTTTTTTTGATAAATTGATAGATCCAGAGATACATTTAGTTCTGGAATGATCCACGGAGGGATATTTTGTGGATTAGGTAAGTACAGATTTCTTTCAGGGATTTCTAATTTCCTCGATAGGACTGATGATCTTATCGTTGCTGGTTTAGAAGATGCAGCCTTTTGTTCATATCGACGATGTAGTGGGTTGTTCTTGAATGATGCCTTGTTGGCCCCGCTCGAACAGGTAAGAATAGTTGCACGGTAATTTAATAGTAATCTTTGTCTTCGTAGCCATAAAGGAGGTATGCCTGATTCAACATACAAACTCATCACGGGGCTTGTTACAAAGGCACCTATAGCATATCGGATTCCTGAATGATGAACAGTATCTAGCTTACGCAGACGACTTGGCTTAGCGGAAGAATAGATAATGCATCCGTAGTCCATTCGTGACAATACAAGCGATTTGTACAACAAAATTAAAGTGTGGCGATCAGCCCCCCAGTAAGTATTAGACAGACATTTAATTATATTTAAGTTTTTTAAACATCGACCTTTTAACTCATTTATGTGTGCTACCCAGGTGAGCTTTGAATCAAAAATTACACCTAAATAGCGAGCAGAGTCTGCATTATTGATGGGATTGTTATTTATAGTAAGTGCATGCGCACGTTGACATGTACTTCTTTTCCTGCAGAAGTGAACTACAACGGTCTTTTCTGTGGAGATAATAAGACCTCTATTGTTTGCTTCATCAGTAAATGAATTTAGAGCATCTTGAATTGTAAGTTCTATTTCATTAAAATTGTTTCCAAATTTAAATATGATAATGTCATCTGCAAACGCACAATATCTAACAGAGTTATCTATTGATTCTAATAGACTGTTAATAGCAACAATAAATAATGTGGCACTCAAACTAGAGCCTTGTGGTGTTCCATTTTTAAGTGTTTGACTTTCAGAGAAAGTGTTACCAATTTTGACCCTCATGGTTCTGTCAGTAAGAAAAGACTCAACGAATTTGGCTATTTTACCACCTATTCCCCATGATTGTAATTGGGTTATTATTGTTTTATGCTCTATTGTGTCAAATGCATTTTTAAGATCGATGAATACAGCAGAAAGATGACTATTAGTTAGAAAGCATCCTTGTGCGGCGTTTTCTAGGTAGCATAATGCATCGACGGTGGAACGATTTTTCCTGAATCCAAATTGATATTTATTTAACAAATTTTTAGATTCTAATATCCAGGAAAGTCTTCTGTTAACCATTTTCTCGAGAATCTTACATAGGCAGCTGGTAAGAGATATAGGTCTATAATTTGCAGGAGAAGTAGGGGATTTCCCGGGTTTTAATATTGGGATTACTATTGCCTCTTTCCAGTTTTCAGGTATTATTCCAGTATCCCAAATATAGTTATAGGCTTTCAGTAAATGTTTTTTTGCATTCGGAGACAGGTGAGTTATAAAGGCGTTTGCTACGCAGTCGTTCCCTGGAGATGTATTTCGTAGAGTAGCAAGTACATCATTTAATTCGCTGATAGAAAAGGGCAAATTGTATTCTGGATTAGCATCTTCAATAACGTTATTATTTTCCTGCTCTGCATTTTGGATGTTATCCCTATTAGAAATAGCTGAAAAATGTTGAACCATTTTGTTGGCTACGTCAACAGGATTTATTATAATTTCCTCTTCTATATTAAGGGTTATCTCATGATATGAATGATTTCCTTTAATCGCTCGTATTTTCCTCCATACTTCCTTCACATCAGTAGAAACGTCCATTGTAGATACGTAATCTCTCCATGTCCGCTTTTTTGCTTCCACTATTGCCCTTCTACAAAGTGCACGATTTTTCTTAAATGCAACGAGGTTTTCGACGCTAGGATGACGCTTAAACTGGTTAAAAGCTCGCTTTTTCCGAGTTATTAAATCGCGAATTTCCTCGTTCCACCACGGCACTACTTTCTTACGGACTCTTTCTTTCGATTTGGGCACATACTTTTCTGCTGCGGCGTTTATAATATTTATTAAATCTGAGATGTGCAGTGCTCCTTCAGTGTTAGATATTGACGTATCGACATCATTTTGATATTGATCCCACTGCGCGTGTCGTAATAACCATTTGGGCGTTACTGGAATAGGAGGTGTCTGAAAATCTATCCTGCTTATTTTTATGGGATGATGATCACTAAAATGTAGGTCAGGAATAACTGCCCATTCTAGAACACAAGCTAGATTTGGAGTACAGAATGTCAAATCGATAGCACTATTTTGTCCGGTAGAAATATCAAAATGTGTCGGATCGCCGTTGTTTAATAAACATACATCTAATGTCTCTAGCAATAAATCTACAGATCTGCCTTGACGGTCGAGTTTATTTGACCCCCAAGTATGACTATGAGCATTAAAGTCTCCGCAAATAATGTATGGTGTAGGAAGTTGATTTAATACATCTTCTAAATCAGTTGTATTCCATGGGATATTAGGAAAGTAAACGTTACAGATTGTAACTTTTTTAGGATGATTCATTTTGATTGCAACTGCAAGAATTTCAGTGTTTAAATTAATCACTTCGTGGGGGATATTTTCTTTTATTAGAATGGCGACTCCGGCATGTGCACGGTCTCCATCTAACGAATCTTTACGTATGATCTGGTAGTTCTTTAGGTGGTAATTCTTTGTTGGTTTAAAATGTGTTTCTTGAATACATATACAATCTGGATCATTTTCACTAATTAACAGTTGTAGGGAACTAAGTTTGTTTAGGAAACCTCGACAGTTCCATTGTAAAATGAGTGTGTTAGCCATAAAAGATTATGTGGAGTTTCGTGAGCAACCGGGAGTACTTTGTGGTTTACGAGGTTTACCTTTCTGCCAGCCCTTTTTCTTTTTAGTTACTGCAAATAATATGTTTTTATCAATAGACTCCAGACTAGCTTGGGAGTCGAGACTTGGTGTCCTGTTTCTTTTTCCTGACGCATCATTTTCTTCATTTTGTTTAGTAGCATCTATTGTTGAGCGGGTTGTTCTAGGACTTTTCTGGTGAGGAATGTTTGTGTGAGGTATTTCAAAAGGAGTGGATGCATCTGATGTATTAGGTTTATGTTTGTCTGCAAATGTAAACTGTGATTTAGGTGTTAATTGATTAATAACTATTTCCTGAAATTTAGAAGAAATAACTGATTCAACAATTCGTTTAATTTCAGGTATTAAGCCTTGGATAATGGAAATTGGCGAACTAGCTACTTGAGCAAACGTAGATGTGCGCGTAACTGCAGACTTGGTCATACTTTTGGCTTGATAGTAAGTGATTCCTTGAGTAGCTTTAATTTCTTGTATTTTTGCTTCTTCCTTGTAAACAGGACAGCCCTTCCAAATTGCGGAATGGTCTCCCTTACAATTCGGACAACATTTTTCATTACAGGGTTGACCATCATGTAAAGGTTTGCCGCAAATACATACTTGAGGATCAGCACAGTTTGTAGATGTATGACCAAATTTCTGGCAACGAAAGCATCTTAGTGGTGGCGGAATATAAGGTCTAACCTTCAACGAATAGAAGGCGGCTTTGATGGACTGAGGTAAAGTGGTAGAATTAAAAGTAATGATATGGTTTGGAGTATCAACAAATTCACCCTCACGTTTTACTCGTATTCGTCTGACGTTTATGACGTTTTGATTTTTTAGTTCGTCTAATATTTCATCCAAGCTACAATTTAGGAAGTCACGACAAAAAACCACACCCTTAACAACATTAAGTGTAGGATGCGGAGTTACAGTGACCTCAAAGTTCGCAAATCTTTCAATTGAAAGCAGTTTTCTTGATTGTGCATTAGAGACAGTTTCTATTAACAATGTACCTTTAACCTTTTTTATACTTTTTGTTTCACCAGCTATACCATATATGGTCTTAGAAATTACAAAAGGACTCATATTTTCAAAATTGCCTTCTTTCTTCTGCAAAAGCAAGAACCGAGGAACATGTTCCACCTTCTCCTGACTTTTGTTTTGTTCTCTAAAAGAACTTATAGGGGGAAAATCGGTTTGGGATAGGATTGGGTTTGGAGGGGTTTTAGGAGTGGAGCCGGAAAGCTCCGGATTTAGATTGTCGTTAATTACATCACTTATCATCTGTTTATATCCCTAACTTAGGGGGGCTGCCCCGGTGGGGTATACCCATGTCAGTGGGATCACCACCAACACCAGCAAGTTCCCCTGCTGCACCGGGAATATGCCCTGTTGGAAGGAAAAAACATCTCCCTAGGGCTCCAGTCCCTTACTGATTGAAACTTTCGGGGATCCCACGCCTCCGACGACGTGGGCACCCCCCTAAGCGCTTGCCAGGCCGGGGGCCTGCAGAAGCTTGACTCCACTTCAGTTGAAGTGAAGCTACGCCCCGCAGCGCCAGCTCTTGCGTCTAAACCAAAACATAAACAATTGCGTAAACCTTAACCATTGCGTCCGTCTTCAGAGAGTAAAGAAGGAAACTTAAAAGGTCCCCTAGCCCTCGATTACTCTAATAGCGTCGGGGCCTGGAAGCAACAAGAGTTGGTCAAGGGAGACCAGATAGAAAAGAAAGACAGAAAGGGACCTGTCCGTAAGGCTAGTTGAAGTATAGACAGGCCCAGCTAGGGTACCTCGGGTTGCCAGCCCCTGTACTCACAAGATGTGAGCCCCTCAGGGTTATTATTATTATTATTATTATTATTATTATTATTATTATTATTATTTTTTTTTTTTTTTTTTTTTTTTTTTTTTTTTTTTTTTTAAATTGTTAGCGGCATCAACTGCTATGGTTATTAGCCGCTTTACGAGTTTTGTTTATAAAACATTGTTAGATAGTGTCTCTTGTGATGACTCTTAGACTGATATGATGAGCTGATTCATTCAATACAAAGATGTATACGTATTGGTACATAAAACATGGATTTAATAAAATTCACATATAACTAGACGAACAGTATGGACAGCAAAGTACAAGTTCAAGCTCACAAATATGAGGTTTACGAGGACAAGAATAGACTAAGCACGAAACAAGATCACGTTAAAATAATTGTATATATAAAATTGTAAATAAATATAGTTATAGATAATATATAAAAGGTATAGATAAAATAAATAAATAAATATATGTTTAAAATATGTAAATAAAAATAAATAAATAAATAAATAAATGGATGTTGCATATACTGAGTAAAGTAAATGTATAAAACTTTATAATTGATTAGCTAGACCTATCGTTTTTATAAATTCTATAACACTGCCTTCATTTTCAATTGATAGAATTTCGATCATATTATTTTTAAGAGATGTTCTTAAACGAGCTTCATTGTAGGTAGGACAATCCACCAGTATGTGCTTTACTGTCAGTTGACTTTGACAGTGTTGGCAGATGGGAGGTTCGAGATCTTGTAACAGGTAGGATGACGTTAATCTAGTGTGTCCTATACGTAAGCGGGTGACGATTGTTTGTTCGTGGCGTGTTAAGTAATTTTTCTTAGGTGGATTTATTAATGGCTTTATTGCTTTGAGTTGTGTGTCAACTTCGTCCCATTTCAATTGCCACAGGTTTAAAACTTTCTCTTTTAAATAGTCTTTTAGATCCTTTGGACGTATGCAAATATCCTCTAGTTGGTCATGTTCTACTGCTACTTTAGCTGCCTCGTCTGCTTTCTCATTACCCTGAATCCCTACGTGGCCAGGTGTCCAGACTAGGGTTATTTCTTTTTCTTTCTTATAGAGCCAATCAAGTAACGCTTGTACTTCCTGAACTAAAGGATCGAATGAAAATCTATTTGATAATGCCTGCAAAGAACTTAGTGAATCTGTACAAATTAGAAAGTTAGATTTATTAGAAAATTCTATACTATGAAGCGCTTGCCATAATGCGTATAATTCCGCTGTAAATGAACTAGCAGCTTCATGTATCTTCCAGTGATAAGAGTTGTCAAGATTGACAAAGGCACTACCAACTCCCATTTCTGATTTGGATCCGTCTGTATATATAGTTTCAGCGTTAGGATGGTGATCTAAAATATTTTTAAAATTGTTATGAAATAGTTTAGGATTGACATCTTTTTTCCCTCCTTGTAAGCAAGATAGGTCCATTAAGGGTAGGTAAATTTGCCAAGGTGGTATTTCATAATTTCCTATCTGGTACACTGGCTGCATTGTTTCATTCAGTTCCTGCAGTATGGCATAAAGACGTATTCCTGCAGGACGAGTTCTAGTAGGTCTAGACATGTATTGTATATTTTGCTCCTCATTAAATAGCAGAGGATGATTAGGATGTCGTGGTTGGGCATATATATTTATTCCGTAATTTATAAGTAAACGATACCTTCGGTATTTTAACGGCGGTACTCCCGATTCACTGTATAAAGATACTGTGGGACTGGTTCTAAAAGCCCCTAGAGCAAGCCTTATACCCGTCGAATGGATTTGGTCTAGTACCTTTAAGTGTGATTGACGGGCGGCACCGTATACTATTGACCCATAATCCAGTTTGGCCAAAATCATACTTCTATACACGTTTAGGAGTATGGTTCTATCTGCGCCCCATTTCATACTAGATAAGCACCTAATGATATTTAATCGCTTTTTGCAATTGGCTGCTAAGTTTTGAATATGAGGACCCCAAAGTAGTTTTCTGTCAAACGTAACTCCTAAGAATTTTATCTCTGATTTATTAGTTATAGGAAGACCATTTATTGTGAGCTGAGGATTTTGATGACAGGATCTCAATCTGCAGAAATGAACGCACTGTGTCTTTAGCGTGGAGAAACGGAAACCTCGATTTTCTGCACAATCTACGACTGAATTTATAGCGTCTTGCAGGACTGAATGGATATGATTAAAATTGTCTCCTGCATAGAAAATGCAAAGATCATCTACATATAAGCTTCTCCCGACTCTATGATCTATACCTGACATTAAAACATTTACGGCTACTGCAAACAAAACCACGCTAAGTGTGGATCCTTGGGGTATGCCATTCTCGACTGTATAGGTGTTGGATTCAGTATTTCCGACTCGAGTTCTGATTTTTCTATCAGACAGAAAACTGGCAATGAAATTTGGCAAACAGCCTCTCAGTCCCCATTTGTGTAAAGTTTGCAATACGCCATATCGCCACGTCATGTCGTAAGCTTTTTCCAGGTCGAAGAATACTGCTGTAAGGTGATTTCTATTTAAGAAACTTGTTTGTATTGCATTTTCGATATAAACCAGTTGATCGTTTGTTGATCTAAATTTCCTAAAGCCCATTTGAAATTTGGATAGTAGATTATATTTTTCTAAGACCCACATCAAGCGAAAGCTGACCATTTTTTCCAGGGTCTTACTAAGGCAACTTGTTAAGGATATTGGGCGATAGTTCGATGATACTTTGGGGTCCTTGCCAGGTTTTAGAAGTGGGACTATAATAGATTCTTGCCATTGCTCTGGATAGATTCCTGTTTTCCAAATCTGGTTGTACAATTGTAGTAATTCGACTTTGGCAGTTTCAGGTAAGTGTTTTAGCATGTTGTAACTAATAGTATCTCGACCTGGCGACGAGTCTTTAGTTTTATCTAGAGCTTTTTCTAGTTCTTCCATGGTAAAAGGTACATTATAGAACGACTCTATTCGTTCTGTAAAATCCAATGGAATCTCTCTAGCGACTTTATTTAAACGAAAGTCTTCGTTGTAATTATCAGAATTACTTGTTGACTGAAAGTGACGAGCAAATTCGTCTGCCAATTCTAGAACATCTGTTATCAACTCTCCGTTGATGTCTAATACGGGTGATGTAGTAGGAAATTTCTTTCCTATTAGTGATCTTATTTTCCCCCAAACGTCTGAAGGTGATGTCTGTGGGGTGAGAGTTGATACATATGTCTTGAACGAGAGGCGCTTCTTTTCTAAAATGACACGGCGAGCTCGTGCACGGAGTCGCTTAAAATTAACCATATTTTCGGCAGTAGGATGTCTTTTCAAAAGGTTAAGTGCTTGTTTTTTAGCTTTAATTGCTTTGGCCACCTCTTCATCCCACCACGGCACTCTTTGCGGTCCGTTGGTCTGTTGGTTTGTGATAACAGGGATACTTTCTTCAGCAGCCAAAAGAATGGATTGACTGACGTGGTCAACTGAAGAAGCAACAGTGTCAGTTAAATGCAAGGTGTTAATGTTCTTTTGAAATTTTGACCAGTCAGCTTTACTTTCTCTAAACTTCCTACGTGCCGTTAATGGTTGTAATTGTGGGCGCGATGTAGCAAGTTGTAGCATTACAGGGAAATGGTTCGAGAAATAAAGATCATCAAGTACATCCCATGAAAACAAATGAGTAACTTCTGGAGAACTAACTGAAAGATCTATGGAGGAGAAGTCGTTTGATCTTAAATTAAGGTACGTACCTTTACCCGTATTAAGGATGTTCAATTCTAATTCCTCAAAAAGGTTTTCTAGACTTCGTCCACGAGGATTTAGATGCGCCGATCCCCATATCGGGTTGTGTGAGTTAAAATCTCCAAGAAGTATGAACGGTCTGGGTAATTGAAGAATCGCGTTTCGCAAGTCGTTTACTTCCCAGTGAATATCCGGTAGGTATATGTTGCAGATGGTTAGAGCAAACGGATAAAAAACTTTAACAGCAATTATCTGCAATTCTGTGTTTACATTTACAGGTTGTATCGGAATAGATTCTTTTATAAATATAGCAACACCGCCCCTAGCACGAAGATTTGGTATGACATCTTTTCGAACAATAGTATAACCTTTGGTGTCATACGGAGTTTCAGGTTTCAAGTGAGTTTCCTGTAATGCTACAAAAAGAGGACATTTTTCAACAAGCAACAACTTAAATTCGCTAGTATGGGTTCTAATGCCATTTATATTCCATTGGATTATATTATCCATTTGGATAGGTTATTGGTAATTACTACTGGGAGGAACACTCCCGGGTAGAATAATCTTTACTTTTGGAACGAGGCCCTCTAGGGACGCCTTTTGGCCATCCTTTCTTCTTTTTAATAGTTCCTGTAAGAGGATTCATCTCGTTATCAGAGCTTGAGTTCGCTCTCAGTAGAGTATCACTGACATCCATACTACAGGAAGTATGGCGGAATAGGTTGGGTTCTTGTGGATTTTGTGATAAAGAGTACTGTGATAAGGAGTAGGTTTCTTTAGGGTTATTGGATGGATGGGAATATTTATGAGGAATTTTAGGTGTTATAAACTTCGGTGGTTGTGGAAGTGGGGATATTGGGAGTTGTTGTTGAGGGGTTGGTAGTGGGGAGATTGGGGGTGGTAGTTGGGGAGAAAGATTTGCAACAGCGGTTTCATTTGGCAAGGATCTCATCGAAGTAGTAGTGAGTAAATTTGACTGTTTAAAAAGTGTCTCTAGTGCCTTTATAATTTCTGGAATGAGGCGATTAACTAGCAGAGTTTGATCTAGTGCCGTTGATTGTTGACTGGGCTTACCAGCAACTCTGGCATATGTAGCAGTCGGACCGGTGACTATCGAAGGCGTATTCAGCATCACTTCGCGTTTGGCGTCAAAATAACTAACACGTTTTGTTACTTTTAGTTTTTGTATCGCTACTTCTTGTTTGTAGATTATACAGGTCCTAGAGTTTGCTGGATGATTATCTCCACAATTGACGCATACTACAGGGGTTTCACAGGGGTTCCCTTGGTGCATTTCTTTTCCGCAAATACAAACTTGTTCTCTCCGACAGTTAACTGCCGCGTGACCAAACTTCTGGCACCTAAAACAGCGCAGAGGGGCTGGTATATAGGCGCGAACTGGGAGGGAGTAGAAAGCTATTTTAATTCGTTCCGGAAGAACGTTCCCCGTAAACGTGAGTATATAAGACGATGTGTTTATTATCTCACCCTGTCTCTTGTAGGTTAATCGCTTTACATCTGCTACATGTCTGGATTTTAATATTTCTTCCCTAATCTCTTCTATCGTACAGTTATTAAAGTCTTTGCATGTAATTACTCCCTTTACAAAATTTAATGTTCTATGAGGTGTTACTTTCACTTTCAGATTTTCTAGATTGGTTACATCTAGTAAACGTTTCGTTTGCTCTTTATTTACACTTTCAATTAAAAGACCGTTGTTTATTTTTTTAACATTTTTGACTTCACCTACTTGTTTCTTTAAACTATTGTAAATTAAAAATGGGCTTACGTCGTTAAATGTACCTTCTTCTCGTTGCATTAATAGAAAATTAATTTTAGAGTAGCTAATCGGACATTTCTTATTACTACCTGTTTCTGTTTCATAATCAGTATCAATTAACGAATCACTAGTCTTTTTTCTTTTTCCTGGAGACTGGGTCCCAGGGGTATTTATTTGAGAGGATATGGAAAAGGGATTAGGTATCGAAAGGGTTCTTAACTCGTTAGAAGAGAGTTCTAATGGATGGGAAGGGGAATAGGATAAGGTGGGTTGAGGGGTGGAGCCGGGAAGCTCCGTTTGCGACAGGGGCACTTTTGTAACGTTATTACCTGTGTTGTCATTCATGTTTTATTTTAAATTATTTGTTTACGAATTGTGTATGTATAAAGTGTGTGTTTTTCCTTCCTTTCGTGTTTCACAGCGTTAGGAACCAGCAACAGCCAAAGGATTCCTGTGAACCCGACTCTGGTGGCCTCGACGGAGCCCCCCGCATTATACCGCAAGGTTCCCGGTCCAGGCGCCACCTGGCATTACGGCATAAGCGAGATTTTCGCAAGTTGATAGGGCAGCCAGGTCATGTTGGCTAGACCGACCCGGGCCCCTGTACTACCTTGCAGCCTGGGAGTGCACACCCCGGAACCCAGTTTTATCCGCTGTACCCTCCAGCAGGCGAGCCCAAGGATCCCAGACTGCTACTAGTTCTCCACGCTGCCAAACAAGGAATGAGTGTGCGTGTTGGTGACCTGCCCGTATGCAGTGTACGTGTGTGTAGTGTATGTGTGTTTGGGTTAAAATAGAAAACTGTGTGTTTAATGGTTGTGTTTACGGGCAGGTATGTGTGTTGGAACGAGGTGTACTGAGCTGGTACCCGTGGGGGCGCTACTCCCCAATGGCTGCCCGCTTTCAGCCACCCTGCGGGTCTATTATTATTATTATTATTATTATTATTATTATTATTATTATTATTATTATTATTATTATTATTATTATTATTATTATTATTATTATTATTATTATTATTATTATTATTATTATTATTATTATTATTATTATTATTATTATTATTATTATTATTATTATTATTATTATTATTATTATTATTATTATTATTATTATTATTATTATTATTATTATTATTATTATTATTATTATTATTATTATTATTATTATTATTATTATTATTATTATTATTATTATTATTATTATTATTATTATTATTATTATTATTATTATTATTATTATTATTATTATTATTATTATTATTATTATTATTATTATTATTATTATTATTATTATTATTATTATTATTATTATTATTATTATTATTATTATTATTATTATTATTATTATTATTATTATTATTATTATTATTATTATTATTATTATTATTATTATTATTATTATTATTATTATTATTATTATTATTATTATTATTATTATTATTATTATTATTATTATTATTATTATTATTATTATTATTATTATTATTATTATTATTATTATTATTATTATTATTATTATTATTATTATTTTTTTTTTTTTTTTTTTTTTTCTTTCAGGATAGCGGCATCAATTACTAAGATTATTAGCCGCTTTACTTTATTTAGATTAGATACTAAACCCAGTGTATAATATTTTTGTTATCTACGTTACAGTATCCAGTCTGGATGTTTCCCGTGAGCTATAGCTGTGCACGATTTACAACTGTACTCAATACTATATATCTCAGATGGCATAAATATAAACGACATAAACATAATAAAATATACACATATAAACGCAACTCTTGGGTGAAAATAAAGAAGACGTAAGACAATGAAGGGGATGGGATAAACAGCGATAAGGTTGCATAGTAAAATAATTGTATATATAAAATAATGCTTATAGAGATAAAATAAATATGAATATATGAGCATGAATATGATATGTCTACTATGAAATGAATAAATATATGTATAAAATAAATAAATAGACTTTAAATAAAACCTTATGAGCTATATCACAGTCAAAATATCACAATAAATAGGAGACAATTCTGGTGCATTAGTGACGAGTTATATTTTGAGCAGCAGGTGTGTTAATTTTAAAAACATAATGAGTTTTTGAATAGCATCTGGGTTGTCCGTTAAGCATTCTGTTACATTGTCCGCTAGTTGTAATCTAGCACGAGTAACCGCGTATTGCGGACAGTCTATAAGTAAGTGACTCACTCCAAGTATGCCTCCGCAGTGTTCACATACTGGTGGTTGTTCACCTGTTAATAGGTATACACTTGTTAGCCGAGTATGGCCTATTCTTAAGCGGCAAACTGCTACCTGCTCTCGTCTCGTTAATACTAATGGATATTTCCATTTCCCCACTGCTGGTTTAACTAGTTTCAGTTTTGATTGGTTATCCGTCCATATATTTTGCCAAACGGCGATGACCTTTTGCTTAAGGTAACACGAGATGTCCTTATGGCGGATGGGAATATCTTGATCTAATGCACCATTATCAGCAGCCAAACGGGCTGCCTCGTCGGCCTTTTCGTTACCCGTAATACCAATATGGCTGGGGACCCATACAAATACAACATTTTTTCCTATGGCTCCTAACCACGCTATAAGTGCCAAAATTTTCTGCAGTAAAGGATCAGCGGTGTATATGTCAGACAGACCTTCGATAGAGCTTCTTGAGTCTGTGCATATTACAGTATCAGTGTATCTAGACATTTCAAAGTACCTCAAAGCCTGCCAGATGGAATATAACTCAGCGGTATAAATGCTAGCAACGGGAGACAAAGACCAAGAGTACGAATTGTCCTGCACATAAATAGCAGATCCTACTCCCAAGTTTGTTTTTGACCCATCCGTGTAGATAATTAGGCTTTGAGGGTACTCACTCAAGACGGTTCTAAATTTTGCTAAAAAGAAACTGGCGCTGATCTCTCCTTTTGTAATTGTGGCACATTCCATTCGACTAATTGGTTTTAGGAGATTCCATGGCGGTACTTCGCACGGACCCAATTGAAACACGGTAGGCAGATCGACCTGGATACCATCCGAGAACTCCCAAAATTTAATTGCCGATGGCCTTGTTATTGTTCGACGAGATACATAAGTATCGCGGTACTCATCAGAGAAAAAAGTAGCGTGAGCAGGATGACGAGATTGCCCCCATATTCTCACTCCATATTGACAGAGAAGGGATAGTCGCCTATGCTCTAAAGGGAGAAAGCCCGATTCGCAACATAAGGACATTGCGGGACTAGTGCGAAAGGCACCGGTTGCTAGTCTTAGTCCCATGTTTTGAATCGGTTCTAAAGCTTGTAAGATTGACTTTCTAGCAGAAGCATACACGAAACATCCATAATCTAATTTAGATAAGACTGTTGAACGGTATATGTTAAGTAAACACTCTCTATTGCTGCCCCAATTAATATTCGCGACACATCTCATAATATTGAGGGACTGTTGGCACCTAGCACGAAGATTAGTGATGTGCTCTTTCCAATTTAGTTTGATATCGAATATCAGTCCCAAATACCTGATGGACTCTACAAACCGAATAGGGGAACCGTATAAATTGATGGCAGGATTGCCTTGGCAAGACCGTAACCGGCAGAAATGGACGCATGCCGTTTTTTGGGTCGAAAATCTAAACCCTATATTATTGGCCTCTACGGATAATCGGTCTATTGCAGTTTGTAGATCCCTGGATATCTCATTCATTGAGGTGGCAGACTTATAGAGACATAAATCATCGACGTACAACATCTTTTCTACGGATTCGCCCACTGCATCTAATAATTTGTTAACGGCGATGATGAATAGGGTTACACTGAGAGTCGATCCCTGTGGAATACCATTCTCTATGACAACCGAAGATGAAGTTGCATTACCCATTCGGACACTCATCTTTCTTTCTGACAGGAAACTTTCAATTTGTAGACCCATTCTCCCCCTGACTCCCCAATCATGTAAGGTTCTCAAGATGTTGTGGCGCCAGGTCATGTCGTATGCCTTTTCGATATCAAAGAAGACAGCGACAGTATGTTCACGGAGTGCGAAGCTATTTTGAATAGCATTTTCTAGAACTACTAGATTGTCTGCTGTGGACCTATTGCGTCTAAAACCGTGTTGGTATGGAGAGAGCAAATTGTGTTTTTCGATGTACCACACCAACCGGTAATTTATCATTTTTTCTAATAATTTGGCCATACAACATGTGAGAGAAATAGGTCTATAACTTGTAGGCAGTTCCGGATTTTTCCCCGGCTTCAAAAGTGGAACCACTATAGCGGTTTTCCACTGTTCAGGGTATTCGCCGGACTGCCAGATCTTGTTGTAAAGATGTAGTAACGACGTCTTTCCTGTGAATGGTAAGTGTTGCAACAACGAGTATGGTATTCCATCTAAACCAGGAGCTGAATTGGTGCAAGAAGTAAGAGCGTGTTCTAGTTCTGTCATCGTGAAATCTTGGTTATAGTCTAATTCAAGGTCAGTAGCGAAATCTAGTTGCAACTCGACGCCAGCTATATGATTACGAAACTCTGCGCTATAATTATCAGAGCTGCTCACTTTTCTGAAATGTTCTGCCATCATTTCGACTATAGCTACAGGTTCTGATGCCGTTTTGTCATCAGTGCTAATCCTCGACGGCATATTAAAGACCTGTTTACCGGCTATCTTTTTGATCTTATTCCAGATTTCACTAGACGATGATGCAGGTGTGATGGACGAAACATATTCTTGCCAACTCTTGCGTTTCAATGATAATATTAATCGACGTGATTCAGCGCGTAGTCTTTTAAAAATCATACAATTTTCAGGCGTTGGTCTTCGTTTAAACATGTTAAACGCCTGTTTCTTCCTCCTAACTACGTTTGCAATTTCCTCGTTCCACCATGGGACTGTTTTTTTCGGCAAACGTCCCGAAGACTTTGGGATACTAGATGAGGCTGCATCTAATATAGCTGTTGTGATATTATCGACACAATTCGAAATATTATTGTCAAGGGAAACATTAGGTACAGCAGCTGCATATTTTTCCCAATTGGCCTTTTGTATTATCCAGCGTGGTGAAATTGACAAATTATTAACATGCCGAGGAAACAACATACATATCGGGATATGGTCCGAGAAGACTTCCCCTTCCAACGTTGTCCATTCTATGTTTGTCGAGATAGGCGGAGAGCAGATCGATAGATCGATATTTGAGAAGGAGTTAGATCTCGAGTTGACGTATGTAGGCTGTCCCGTGTTTAAAAGAAATAGATCATTATTAGAAATGACATCTTCCACAATTCTACCGCTCACATCGGTGTTTTCCGATCCCCACATTGGATTATGTGCATTAAAGTCTCCTAGAAGGAGAAATGGTGTAGGTAATTGGTCTATTATGGCCTGCAAATCCGCACGGTTCCTAGGTCCATTTGGTAAATAAATGCTGCAGATGGTCATATTGACCGGATATGATACCTTAACAGCTATGACTTGAACGGTAGAATTGAGGCCAACTTCCTCAGAATATATGTTATTTCTAACGAAGACAGCTACGCCGCCGTTCGCTCTACCACCGTCTAATCCGTCGGTCCGAAAACACTTATAGCCTCTCAGGTTAAAGTTTTGATTGGCTTTTAGCCTAGTCTCTTGGAGGCATATACAAAATGGATTTTTATCAACAATAATCTTTTTAATCTCCGGATAGTGGTAAATGAGACCATTACAATTAATCTGGATAAGGTAGTTGTTGGTATTATCCATAAATTGAATGTTTAGATGTATGTGTCTAGTTAAGATTATTGAATAACTGGGAAGGAGAGTTTATTTAGATACAATTAGGAGGAGAACACGAAAGTAAAAAGGTTTTAATAAATAATATTATATTCCATCCGACAGTGAAATCTTTCTTGGGCCTCTTGGTTTACCTTTGGGCCAACCTTTCTTTTTCGTCTTAGCAGTGACAAATGACGAAGCTTCGGAGTCAGAAGATAAACTGACGGCTGGAGTTCCGTCAACATTAGAGGTTGGGAAGCTAGGAAGGGATAGGGAGAGTTTATCGGGAGGTGGAGGGTTATTATTATTATTATTATTATTATTATTATTATTATTATTATTATTATTATTATTTTTTTTTTTTTTTTTTTTTTTTTTTTTTCCTTTAAATTAGGCGGTTTCGACTGCCAAGGTCATTTTACCGCCATACTAATGAAATATTACCTAGTAATAATATTCTAATCAATATCAATTATAATAGACAAATATAACAGATAAGCGACAGAAACAATGTATATATAAAACTGTGTATAAATAAATCAGTAAAACGTAAAATTAATGTATAAATAAAATGATGTATATATATAAAAATCAATATATAAATAAAATAACGTGTGTAAATATAATATAAACATAAACAATTCATAAAACACTTTATATAATAGATAATATCTTTTGAAACGCACATTTAAACTAATATCAAAATCAGTATTTTTAATATAGCAGTGTAAATATCACAGATAAGTCAACTATAGTTTTGGGAGTAAGTGCGTTTCTCGTAAATAGGTCATTAAGTTTCTAACATTAGGTTTGTCATTTTTTAGTACTTCTTCCATTGTCATAGCTAGGTTAGAAATTCTCCGAATATATTCATAATCCCTGCAATGCAGAAGGATATGCTGTACTGTCAAGGGAACTTGACAGGTAGCACATTCTGATCTCGTTTCTCCACTCAGTAGATAAGAGTGTGTAACGCGTGTATGGCCAATCCGGAGTCGGCAGAAGACCACTTCTTCTATCCGTCTTAAGTCTGACTGGTATATACAGCCTTTGACAGATGGATTAATTGCTTTTAATTTGTCTGTACTCTGGTCCCACGATGACTGCCATTTCATTTGACACTGATTGCGAATTGCATTTTTTATATCATTTAGTGTTATGACTTTACTGACATTTGGTATTTGTTTACTTGCAAACTTAGCGGCTTTATCTGCGTTTTCGTTGCCGGGAATACCGATATGACTTGGAATCCATACGAATATGACTCGTTTCTCTTGATTTGTAAGTTCATATAGGAGCGACTGTATTTTACGTACAATAGGTTCTTTTGAGAATTTATGTTTTAAAGCGTGGAGTGATGACATAGAGTCAGTGCATATCAGGTACGTTGAAGATGTTAATGTCCGACAAACGAATAACGCTTTCAGAATAGCATATAGCTCGCAAGTAAAAACGCTCGCAGCTTCAGGAAGGGACCAAGTCATTGTAATTTGTTTAGTTACTAATGCACTTCCTGTTCCTAAATTAGTCTTAGACCCGTCAGTGAATAATACTTCACAGGGGTCATATTCATGCACTATCTGCAGAAAATCTATTTTTATAAGAGACCTAACACTATTATTTTTATCGTGTTTCTCGAGATCTAGACGACAAACCATGTTTGGTACAACCCATGGTGAGACAGAAATAACGTCATCTACTTTAAATAAATATCTTTCTGGAATGCTCCAGCGCCTTGAAAGAATTTCCGATCTTATCGTAGCTGGTTTGGTATACGACATTCTGTTAACGTATCGGTGCAACAAAGAGTTGTTACAGAGTGATTCTCCAACGGGATTGTCTGGTTGGTTTAGCACGGTAATCCGATAGTTCAACAAGAGACGGTTACGACGTAACTGTAGCGACTCCAATCCTGATTCTACGTATAAGCTAGAGATAGGGCTTGTATAGTAGGCTCCTATAGCGAGTCGGATTCCCGAATGATGAACTGAATCCAATATGCGCAACCGACTAGACTTGGCAGATGAGTAGATAACGCTCCCATAGTCAATTCTAGAGAGAGCCATTGCTTTATATAGCATTAAAAGTGTCTGTCGGTCTGAGCCCCAATTATAATTAGACAAACATTTTAAAACATTAATGATATTGCTACATCTAGCTTTTAAATCAGTAATATGGGAGGTCCATGTAAGTTTGGAATCTAGGATTATTCCTAGATACCGGATACTTTCGGTGTTGCGGACGGGTACAGAATTCAGTTGCAGAGTGTGGCTGTGCTGACATGTACTACGCTTACGACAGAAATGTAGGCAAACGGTTTTCTCTGTCGAGATACATAGCCCTGCTTTGTTCGCTGCAACCGATAGTTTATTTAACGCCGTTTGAAGAGATGTCTCAATATCAGGAAAAGATTGTCCGAATTTGAATAAAACTATGTCGTCTGCATACGCACAATAGTAGACCGATCCGTGAATTGCTTTTAAGACGCGTTGTAAAGCAATAAGAAATAACGTAGCGCTTAAACTGGATCCTTGAGGAGTTCCATTCTTTAAAGGAAAGCTATCAGATAATGAGTTACCGACTCTAACTCTCATTGATCTCTCACTGAGAAAAGAACAAACGAAATTGGTTAAGTTTCCCCTAATATTCCATTCGCGAAGCTGCTCTATTATATTTTGACGCTTAACGGTGTCGAAGGCACTTTTAAGATCTACAAAGACAGCAGATAAGTGTAAATTAGTAATGAAACATCCCTGTACGGCATTTTCTAAATATGCCAGCGCATCTATCGTAGAACGATTCTTTCTAAATCCAAATTGGAATTTGCTAAGAAATTTTCCTGATTCAAGCAGCCACGTCAGTCTATTATTGACCATCTTTTCAAAAGTTTTACACAGACAACTTGTAAGTGAGATGGGCCTAAAATTAACCGGCGTTGTTGGAGTTTTACCAGGTTTCAATATGGGAACGACGACTGCTTCTCTCCAACTATCAGGTAGTTCGCCGTTAGCCCATATATTATTGTATGCTCGTAATAGCGCCGCTTTTGCATTTTCCGAAATATGCCTTAAAAAGGCATTTGTAACGTTATCGTTACCAGGTGCTGTATCGTGGGTGTTATCAAGTGCATTATTAAGCTCGTCAATTGTAAAAACACGATTGTAATCAGCGTCATCGTTTGGATATAAGTTCAGATGTTCCGTCAGGAGTTCCTCATCGTTGTCTGCGTTGCAAATGTTGGAGAAGTGTTGTGCCATATGGTTTGCGATTTCTAGATCTTCTGACACAGTTTTATCAGCTATTTTAAAATTGAGATCAGGGAAGGTGTGTTTTCCCGTAATACTGCGGATTCTTCTCCATACCTCACCCACATCCGAAGCAGAAGACATGCTAGAAACGTAGTCTTTCCAGGACCTCCTTTTTTCCTCAAGAATTTTCTTCCGACAAGAAGCGCGAGCTTTTTTAAAGGCTATTAAGTTGTCTGTAGTGGGATATCGTTTAAATAGTCTAAGTGCTTGTTTCTTATCACGCACACTGCGTGAAACCTGTTCATTCCACCACGGTACAACCTTCTTGAGAACCTTTTCTTTTGATTTAGGAACATACTTGTTTGCAGCTGTTAAGATGATATCAGTTATTTCAGGTATTAGAAGGTCTGATTCTGTCCCAATCATAAGCCCATCTACCTCTTCTCGATAAGAATTCCAATTGGCTTTATTCAGCAACCATTTTGATGGAATTAATTTTGATTTATTTGCTGAATCTATCCTGTTGATGATGATAGGAAAATGATCACTGAAATGAAGATCTGTCGTGGTCGACCACTCTAAAGAATTTAGTAATGTTGGGGAGCATAATGTAAGATCAATCGCACTAAACTTTCCTGTGGATACGTCAAAATGGGTTTTCTCTCCATTGTTAAGTATAGAAACATTTAATCTGTCGAGAAAGTTCTCTAGGATTCGGCCTTGACGGTCATTTTTGTAAGAACCCCACGTAAGGCTGTGCGAATTGAAATCTCCACATACTACATATGGTGGAGGCAGCTGATTTAACAAATTCTGAAGTTCATTAGTGTCCCATGGCACACTAGGAAAATATATACAGCAAATAGTCAAACTGGCAGGGAAATTAATACGTGTTGCCACTGCTTGTAAATTAGTGTTTAAATTTATAGCTGTATGTATAACGTCATTTTTAACGCATATAGCTACTCCACCATGTGCTCTATTTGCATCTATTTCATCTCGACGAATAATGTGATAATTCTTTAGGTGGTATTGACGATTTTCCCTAAAATGTGTTTCTTGTAAACAGAAACAAGTAGGGTCGTACTCATTAATAAGTATTTGAATTGAGCTTAGTTTGTTTAAAAAACCACGGCAGTTCCATTGAATAATGCACTTTTTGTTCATAATGAGAATTAATTAATTAAAAAGAAATGGACTTGACCCTTATTACAATTATGATCAAATTGATCAAGTTGTCTTCTTACGGGGTCTTCCCTTCTGCCAACCTTTCTTTTTCTTTGTTCTAGTCTTATTTAAAATGCTGGTGTTAATAGACTCCAGACTTGTATCCAAATCTACGCTTATAGATCTGCAAGAAGGTCCAGGAGAAGAGTGTATGAATTGCGTTTCATTAATGGGTTGGCTATTTGTGATATTAACTTTATCGAATTTTAGAGGCACTTCAGGTGTTGCATTCGCACTCAAATTTTCTTCTATTGTTGTTAACTTTTCTGTTTCTGGCTTTTCTGTTTCTGGCATCCTAATATTGTATTTCTCTAGAATCGAAGTAACTACTTCACTCATTATTTTACGTATTTCCGGAAGCAATACTTGTACAATATTGGTATTCACGGAAGGGGTACTTTTCAATATGTTAGAATACGACACATGTGTAGGTGTAGGTGACATGCGTTCGTATTCTTGTTTCGCATCCATGTAGCTAATCCTTTTAGTAGTTTTAAGTTTCTGAATTGCAGCTTCTCTCTTGTATACAGGGCAATTAAATGATCGGGCTGAATGGTCACCTTGGCAGTTTACACACACGATCGGATTTTCACATGGTTTTCCCAAATGAACCGGTTTTCCACAAACACATATTTGTTCTTTACGACAATTACTTGCCGTATGGCCGAAACTTTGACATTTAAAACATCTCATGGGTGCAGGAATATAGGGGCGTACAGGAAGGTTGTAATAGGCAACCTTAATTCGCTCAGGCAATGTAGTACCTTCGAATGTCAGTAGATAAGAGGAAGAGTTGACCACTTCTCCTTGTCGCTTAACCGTCATACGTTTTACAAAAACTACCCTGTATCGATTCAGTTCTGTTTTAATTTCCTCTATGCTGCAGTTCTCAAGATCTTTACATGTGATAACACCTTTGGTAAAGTTCAAAGTCCCATGGGCGTAAGCCTTCACGTTGAGATTTCCAAACGTGGTCATTTCAAGTAAACGAATAGTTTGCTCTTTGTTCATGGTTTCAATTAATAAGCCTTCTTTTATCTTCTTAATTGACTTTACATCACCCACATTATGTTTAATAACTTTCGAAATAAGAAACGGACTAACATTGACAAAATCTCCATCTACTCTCTTTACTACAACAAAATTAATTCTAGAGTAACTAATAGGTACTCTCACAGACACAGACTCATCACCACTACTTTCACGAACAGGAGAATCAGGCATTTTTCTCTTAAAATTCGGATTTGCCGCGTTCTCAGACGCTATAGGGTTTAATAAGGGAGGATTAAAAGGATTGGGAGGATTGGGAGGATTAATTGGAGGTGGGGGATCAAACAAAGAAAAAGGGGGGGTGGAGCCGGGAAGCTCCGGATTTAAAGTATCTTCACTCATGCTTGCATTAAAATCCCTAACTTAGGGGAGCTGCCCCGGTGGGGTATACCCATGACGGCGGGATCACCACCGACACCAGCAAGTTCCCCTGCTGCACCGGGAATATGCCCTGGTGGGAGGGATATTCATCTCCCTAGGGCTCCAGTCCCTTACTAGTAAGAAACGTTCGGGGATCCCACGCCTCCGACGACGTGGGCACCCCCCTAAGTGCTTGCCAGGCCGGGGGCCTACGGAAGCTTGACTCCACTTCAAGAAGTGAAGCTACACCCCGCAGCGCCAGCTCTTGCGTCTAAATCAAATCGTATATCGTTTCGTAAGCCTTTCCATTGCAAGTCGTCGTCGAAGAAATTCCATCAAGAAGAAAGAGAAAAGGAAAATGTAGTCAAGGAAGGAACAAGAGTTGGTCAAGGGAGACCAGATAGAAAAGAAAGACAGAAAGGGACCTGTCCGTAAGGCTAGTTGAAGTATAGACAGGCCCAGCTAGGGTACCTCGGGTTGCCAGCCCCTGTACTCACAAGATGTGAGCCCCTCAGGGTTATTATTATTATTATTATTATTATTATTATTATTATTATTATTATTATTATTATTATTATTATTATTATTATTATTATTATTATTATTATTATTATTATTATTATTATTATTATTATTATTATTATTATTATTATTATTATTATTATTATTATTATTATTATTATTATTATTATTATTATTATTATTATTATTATTATTATTATTATTATTATTATTATTATTATTATTATTATTATTATTATTATTATTATTATTATTATTATTATTATTATTATTATTATTATTATTATTATTTTTTTTTTTTTTTTTTTTTTTTTTTTTAATTAGGCGGTTTCGACTGCCAAGGTCATTTTACCGCCATACTAATGAGATATTACTGAGTAATAATATTCCAATCAATAGCAATTATAATAGACAAAGACAACAGATACGCGACAGAAACAATGTATATATAAAACTGTGTATAAATAAATCTATAAAACGTAAAATTAATGTATAAATAAAATGGTGTATATATATAAAAATCAATATATCAATAAAATAACTTGTGTAAATAGAGTATAAACATAGACAATTCATAAAACACTTTATATAATAGATAATATCTTTTAAAACGCACATTTAAACTAATATCAAAATCAGTATTATTAATATAACATTGTAAATATCACAGATAAGCCAACTATAGTTTTGGGAGTAAGTGAGTTACTCGTAAGTATATCATTAATTTATTGATATTAATTCTATCATTTCTAAGGACTTCTTCCAATAATGCAGCTAAATTACAATTTCTTCTGACATGGTCATATTCTCTACAATTTATCAGAATATGTTCTACTGTTAGGGGAACCTGACAGGTAGCACATTCTGGTCTGGCTTCTCCACTTACTAAGTAAGAGTGGGTCATACGTGTATGCCCTATTCGGAGTCGACAAAATATAACCTCTTCTCTGCGCTTTAGTGTTGACTGGTATGGACACCATTTAGTAGATTGGTTTACTCGTTTAAGTTTATCTGTGCTTTGATTCCACAATGCTTCCCACTCTATTCTGCACTTACTACCTATATAGTTTTTAATATCGCGGGAAGTGATAACTTTAACGACATTAGGTGCTTGTCGACTTGCGAACTTAGCGGCCTTATCTGCATTCTCATTTCCGGCGATGCCTATATGACTTGGGACCCACACAAATACTATCTTTTTCTCCTGATTTGCAAGATCGTTTATAATAGATAATATTTCTTGCATCAGAGGTTCTCTGGAGAATTTATCTTTTAAAGTTAAAAGCGATGACATAGAATCAGTGCAAATCAGGAGTGTTGTTGCTGGGTTTTCCCGACAAACCAATAATGCTTGCAAAATGGCATATAGTTCGCACGTAAAAACACTTGCAGCTTGAGGAAGCGACCATGTCATTGTGGACTCTTGCGTGACTACTGCACATCCTGTACCTAATTGAGTTTTGGATCCATCGGTATATAACACTTCGCAAGGATCATATTTATGTAAAATGCGCAGAAAGTCCTGTTTAATAAGGACGCTAGCAACTTCATTTTTGTTATATTTTTCTAGATCTAGACAGTAAACCATATCTGGAATAGTCCATGGGGAGACAAAATTAACATCTTCTACTGCATACAGGTTTTCCTCTGGGATGTTCCAGTTCCTCGAGAGAATCTTTGATCTTATGATAGCAGGTTTAGTGTACGACCCTCTGTTGACATATCTTTGCAACAACGGAGAATTGCAAAGTGATTCCTTATTAGGATTGTTATTTTGTCTGAGTACATTAGTTCGAAAGTTTAACAGAAGCCGTTTACGGCGTAATTGCAGCGACTCTAGTCCCGACTCTACGTACAGACTTGAGACAGGGCTTGTATAAAAGGCACCTGTAGCGAGTCGTATTCCTGCATGATGAACTGAATCTAATGCACGCAGACGACTAGGCTTGGCGGATGAATAAACAATGCTACCATAATCGAGTCTAGAAAGGATCATTGCTCGGTATAACAGTAGAAGTGTTTGCCTGTCTGAGCCCCAGTTAATATTTGCTAAACATTTTAATATATTAAGAATATTGTAGCATCTGGCTTTTAGATCGTTAATATGTGGAGTCCAACTGAGTTTTGTATCAAGAATTATTCCAAGATAGCGAGTAGTTTCTGTGTTCCTTATAGGTAATGAGTTTAGCTGTAAATTGTGATTCTGCTGACAAGTACTACGTTTGCGACAAAAATGGATGCATACAGTCTTCTCTGTTGAGATGGATAATCCTACCTTTTTCGCTTTTTCTTGTAGTTTGTTTAATGCAGTTTGCAGGGATGCCTCGATGTTATTGAAAGATTGGCCAAATTTGAATAGAACAATGTCATCTGCATAAGCACAGTAGTAGACCGACCTTTCAACAGTTCTTAATACAGGTTGCAAAGCGATAAGAAAAAGTGTTGCGCTTAAACTGGAACCTTGAGGAGTTCCGTTTTTTAATGGGAAGTTTTGAGATAATACGTTACCAACTCTAACTCTCATGGATCTACCATTTAGAAAAGAACAAACAAATCTCATTAAGTTACCCTTAATGTTCCATTTAGTAAGTTGATCTATTATATCTCTGCGCTTCACGGTGTCAAAAGCGCTTTTGAGATCTACAAAAACAGCTGACAAATGCAGATTTGAGACGAAGCATCCTTGGACTGCATTCTCAAGGTACGTCAGCGCATCTATAGTAGATCGGTTCTTTCTGAAACCGAATTGATATTTGCTTAAAAGATTCCGCGATTCAAGTACCCACGTTAGTCTTTTATTGACCATTTTTTCAAAACATTTACAGAGACAGCTTGTAAGGGAAATGGGCCTGAAATGTGCCGGTGTTGTTGGGGTTTTCCCGGGTTTCAAGATGGGAATCACAATCGCTTCTTTCCAGCTCATAGGCAATTCTCCGTTGGTCCATATGTCGTTGAATGCTGTTAATAATATCATTTTTGATTTATGCGACATATTTCTTAAAAAGGCATTTGCAATATTGTCATTGCCTGGTGCAGTATCACAACTATTATTTAATGCATCATCAAGCTCTTCGATTTTAAACATGAGATTGTGGTCGGCATCATCATCAGGAGGAAAGTTTAAATTATCTGGTAGTAATTCTTCTTGAACGTCAGTGTTACATATATTAGAGAAATATTGAGCCATTTTGTTGGCAATTTGAACGTCTCCCGATTCATTCTCGTCGTTTTCTTTAAAGTTAATGTCAGGGAAATAACGTTTTCCCGTAATATTCCGAATTTTCCTCCATACATCGCTGACGTCAGTAGCAGAAGACATATTAGACACATACTCTTTCCAGGAATTCTTTTTTGCTTCTATAATTTTTCTTCGACAAGAGGCTCTAGATTTTTTGAAGGCTATTAGATGATCCATGGTAGGTTCGCGCCTGAAGAGTTTAAAAGCGCGTTTCTTTTCGCGAATACTATATGAAATTTCTTCATTCCACCATGGTACAGTTTTCTTGTAGACCTTTTCTTTGGATTTTGGAACGTGTTTGTTAGCAGATTCTACTATAATGTTAGTAATATCCGATATGGATAATGCACGTTCTGCCGCAGACATGAGATTGTCCACCTCTTGTCGATAAAAATTCCAGTCTGCCTTATTTAGTAACCATTTAGATGGAATCATCTTTGAATTCGATACAGAGTCTACCCTATTAATGACAATGGGAAAATGGTCACTAAAGTGAAGATCTGATGTGGTCGACCACTCTAAGGAATTTAATAAAGGGGGAGAGCATAACGTGAGATCGATCGTACTAAATTTCCCTGTCGATACATCAAGATGAGTCTTCTCGCCGTTGTTAAGAATGCAGACATTTAGTCTGTCTAAAAGACTTTCTAAGATTCTTCCTTGATGGTCAGTTTTATAGGATCCCCACGTGAGGCTGTGAGAGTTAAAGTCTCCACAGACAAGATAAGGTGGAGGTAGTTGATCCAACAAGTTTTCAAAGTCGTTAGTGTCCCACGGAACACTAGGAAAATAAATACAACATATTGTTAGATTGGTTGGATGGGTAATCTGCGTTGCTATGGCTTGTATATTGGTGTTTAAGATTATATTTGTATGAACAATGTCATTTCTGATACATATAGCAACTCCACCATGCGCTCTATGTTCACCTATCTCATCTCGTCGAAGAATGTTGTAGTTTTTCAAATAGTAAGGCCGATTTACTTTAAAATGTGTTTCCTGTAGACATAAACAAGCCGGGTCATATTCATTAACAAGTAACTGAATAGAGCTCAACTTGTTTAAGAAACCACGGCAGTTCCATTGGATGATGCACTTTTTATTCATTATGTGAGTTATTAATTAAAAATTGACTTGACCCTTGTTACACTTATTATAATTATATTGATCAGGTTTATTTCTTACGGGGTCTTCCCTTCTGCCAACCTTTCTTTTTTTTTGTACCAGTAGTATTCAAAATGGTGGTGTCGATGGACTCCAAACTGGTGTCCATATCTATGCTGATAGACCTGTTAGAAGGTCCGGGAGAAGAAACAATTGTTCCTCTTTCATCAACACGAGAGCTATTACTAGTATTTTCATTAGATACTTCAGGTGTAGCTTTTACGAATAGATCTACTTTTCGTGGTATTTCTTTCTCTGTCTCTGCTGTAGTACTAATGTATTTTTTTAAAATCGAATTTACCACTTCACTCATAACTTTCCGAATTTCTGGAAGTAATGCTTCAATTAGATTAGTACTCATGGACGGTGTACTTTTTAATACAGTTGAATATGACGCTTGTGGAGTGATTGGTGACATACGTTCATATTCTTGTCTTGCCTCTATATAACTAATTCTTTTTGAAGTTTTGATTTTTTGAATCGCAAATTCTTTTTTGTAAGTTGGGCAATTTGGAGATCTAGCTGAATGATCGCCTTGGCAATTTACACATATTACTGGGCCTTCGCATGGTTTGCCCAAATGCATCGGCTTACCACAAACACAGATCTGCTCTTTACGGCAGTTAGTCGCCGTATGGCCAAAACTTTGGCACCTGAAGCACCTCATAGGTGCTGGATAGTAAGGACGAACAGGTAGGTTGTAATATGCAACCGTGATTCGTTCAGGCAAGTTGATACCCTCAAATGTTAAAAGATATGAAGCAGAGTTGATCACTTCTCCTTGTCGTCTAACTGTCATTCTTTTCACATCAACTACTCTGCGACGGAGTAATTCAGCTTTGATCTCTTCTATACTACAGTTTTCGAGATCTTTGCACGTGATAACACCTTTCGTAAAATTTAATGCTCCATGGGCGTAAGCTTTCACATTAAAGTTTTCGAACTTCGTCATTCCTAACAAACGAACCGTTTGATCCTTATTCGCAGTTTCAATCAACAAGCCTTCTCTTATTTTCTTAATACTCTTAACGTCTCCAACATAATGTTTCACAAATCTAGATATTAAAAAAGGACTAACACTAACAAAATCACCATCTTCTCTCTTGACTACGATATAATTTATTTTAGAGTAGCTTATAGGTCTTATAGTTCCCGCAGATTCATTGGCACTGTTTTCTAACCCGTGTGAATCGGGTTGTTTTCTTTTATAACCTGACTGAATAGTAGGCACAATAGGCATTGCAAAATTAGGGGTGGTAGGATCAATAAAACCCACCGGAATTGCAGTATTTGAATTTAGCGGTAATTGGTTCTGAGAGGCAAGAAAGTCCAATCTCTCATCTTCACCATGCAGTTGGGGAAAGGAGGAATTTAGAGGAGTATTAGGATTTAAGGGAGTGAAAGGGGAAAAGGGGGGAGAGCCGGGAAGCTCCGTAGTTTCAGGGGGCACTTTTGAAACGTTTTCTGTATTACTGTCTGACATCATCAAAAAAATTTTAATTGTGTGTAAAACTGTGTGTGTATAAATAAGGTGCGTGTTTTCTAATCCTTTTCATGTTTGACAACTTGAGGAACCAGCAACAGCCAAAGGATTCCTATGAACCCGACTCTGGTGGCCTCGACGGAGCCCCCCGCATTATACCGCAAGGTTCCCGGTCCAGGCGCCACCTGGCATTACGGCATAAGCGAGATTTTCGCAAGTTGATAGGGCAGCCAGGTCATGTTGGCTAGACCGACCCGGGCCCCTGTACTACCTTGCAGCCTGGGAGTGCACACCCCGGAACCCAGTTTTATCCGCTGTACCCTCCAGCAGGCGAGCCCAAGGATCTCAGACTGTTACTAGTTCCCCACGCTGCCAAACAAGGAATGAGTGTGCGTGTTGGTGACCTGCCCGTATGCAGTGTATATGTGTGTAGTGTATATGTGTATGGGTTAAAGTAGAAAAACTGTATGTTTATGTGGTAGTGTGTACGGGCAGGTATGTGTGTTGGAACGAGGTGTACTGAGCTGGTACCCGTGGGGGCGCTACTCCCCAATGGCTGCCCGCTTTCAGCCACCCTGCGGGTATTATTATTATTATTATTATTATTATTATTATTATTATTATTATTATTATTATTATTATTATTATTATTATTATTATTATTATTATTATTATTATTATTATTATTATTATTATTATTATTATTATTATTATTATTATTATTATTATTATTATTATTATTATTATTATTATTATTTTTTTTTTTTTTTTTTTTTATAAGTAAGCGACTCGACTGCTAGGGTCATTTGTCGCTCTTGCTATACAAATTGCTGTTGTATATGATCAGTAAAAGCACGGTGCAATAACATATAAATATAACTAATGAACAGGTACAACAGTATACACGACTTACATGAACTAAAATATATAATAGAATACGACACAAAACACTAATAAGACGGTAACAGGTATATAAATATGTAAAATAAATAAAACATGTTAAAATAAGTTGTGTAAATAAATAAACATAATTTAAATATATAAAAATATCACAGTTAATAGCTTTATCACAGACTACGTAGTTTCACAATTTAGAAATTAAATTGGTACATCTCAGGTATTTTAATAATTTTAAAATATTTTCTTTGCTATTGCTCAATATTTCTTTTAAACTGTCAGATAAATCACAAGCGGTTCTCTGATTAGTGTATTCTCGACATTCTATAAGAATATGCTGGACCGTGAGTGGAGTAACGCACGTGGGACAATTAGGTCTATTTCCTTCTGTTAGCAGAAAGGTCGAAGTTAAACAAGTGTGACCTATTCTTAGCCGACAAAGTGTCGCTTGTTCTTTACGGGTAAGTATAGTTTCTTGTGGTTGCAGCTTCACACTAGTTCTTATCTGTTTCAAAGCGGTGTTTTTGGTATCCCACTCGGCTTGCCAGCGAAGTTCCGACTTGTGCCTTATATATAGTTTGATGTCTTTTGGCCAAATCACATCAACATCGTTCCGGGGTCGAGCCGCTGCCAACTTTGCAGCTTCGTCCGCTTTCTCGTTTCCGGGGATGCCTATGTGACTTGGTATCCAAATCCAAGCGACATATTTACCTTCACTGACTAGAGTAGCTAGTAATGAATGTATATCTTGTATTATTGCGTCACTATTGAATTTTCTACTTATGGCTAACAAGGAAGACATAGAGTCAGTGCAAATTATTTGAGTGACCGATGTTGACTCGCGGCACATCAATAAGGCTTGAAATAAAGCGTACATTTCGCAAGTAAATACACTACTAATGTTCGTGAGTGACCAACTATATAGGTTATTACCATCGACTACGGCACATCCAGCTCCCGTCTCAGTCTTAGATC
Organism: Agrypnus murinus; assembly: GCA_929113105.1. Classification (NCBI taxonomy): domain Eukaryota; kingdom Metazoa; phylum Arthropoda; class Insecta; order Coleoptera; family Elateridae; genus Agrypnus; species Agrypnus murinus. The sequence goes on from OV816025.1 coordinate 58,285,701, forward strand.
CATCCGTATACAGTACTTTACATGATCCGTATGTTTGAAGAATATTTAGAAATTCCGTTTTAATAACACTATTAGCTGTTTCAGTTTTGCTGTATTTCTGAAGATCAAGGCGGATGTTTAGTGATGGAGTAGTCCATGGACCAATTTCAGGGAAGGTGTTTTCATAGAAACCTGATTCAGGTATTTCCCATGCCCTAGAGGCGAAAATAGATCTGACAGTTGCTGGTCTTGTATGTGTGTTTTTCGCTTCATAGTGGTCTAAGAGAGCATTATTGAGAAAATATGCTCGAATGTGATTGTGTCTGCGAGATAATGCTGTGACACGGTAATTTAGTAGTAACTTTTTGCGTCGTAGCCAAAGGGGTTTCAAACCCGATTCCACATATAAACTTTCCGCTGGACTGGTAACAAAGGCTCCTGTTATACAACGAATTGCAGTGTTATGTACAGAATCTAAAACACGCAGACGAGATGGTTTGGCAGATGAATATATAACACTGCCATAGTCTATACGGGATAGAACCATAGATTTGTATAACATCAACAGTGTCTGACAGTCAGATCCCCAATTTATATTGGATAGACATCTGAGTATGTTTAGAACATTATTACAGCGAGCTTTCAGGTTGTTAATGTGTAGTGTCCAGGTAAGCTTAGAGTCGAGTATTAGGCCTAAATAACATATATTATCAACATTTCTTACAGGTATCGAGTTTAATTGAAAAGAATGTTGTCGTCGACAGGTACTTCGTTTGCGACAAAAGTGCAGCGAAACTGTTTTCTCAATGGAGATTTGAAAACCTCTGTTAGAAGCCTCCGAGGATAACTTGGTAAGTGCATTTTGCAAATTTACTTCAATATTATTGAAGGAGTTTTCAAAATCAAATATGACAATATCATCTGCATAGGCACAGTATCGAACAGTTCTGTCAATGGATGCCAGCAGTCCTTGTATCGCTATTAGAAACAGAGTGGCGCTTAGTGAGGAACCTTGAGGTGTTCCGTTTTTAATCTCATGATTTTCTGACATAACGTTACCGACTCTGACTCTAATAATGCGATTTTCTAGAAAGGATTTGATGAACTTAGGTAAATATCCTTTTATGTTCCATTTATGTAACTGTTCTAGTATTGTACTGTACCTAGCAGTATCGAATGCACTTTTAAGGTCTATAAAAACCGCTGTTAAGTGAAGGCCCGTAAGAAAACTCCCCTGGATGGCATTTTCAATGTATATTAATGCATCAGTCGTAGAATGGTCTTTGCGAAAACCGAATTGGTATTTGCTCAACAGTTGTTTAGATTCAAGTAACCATGAAAGTCTTTTTGTAACCATCCTTTCCATTAATTTGCATATGCAACTTGTAAGGGATATTGGTCTGAAGCTTGACGGGTTTGTTGGTGTTTTGCCTGGTTTCAGTATAGGAACTATGGTAGCTTCTTTCCAGGACTCTGGTAGGATACCAGTTGTCCATACGTTATTGTACGCATTTAACAAGCTCATTTTTGCATTGTCTGATAAATGCTGAAGGAATGCATTCACGATACCATCACTGCCTGGAGCCGTGTTGCTGCTTTTTTCGAGAGCCTCATTTAATTCTTCAATGCTGAAGGGGCAGTTGTAGACTAATTCTTCGTTCGTATGAAAATCTAGAATTTCTTCTGTATTAGTTTCAGCATGTTCTAAGTTACATAACTGCGCAAAGTGCTGTGCTAGGTGATTAGCTACTTCGTGTTGATCGGTTATAATTTGATCATCTTTATTTACAGTGATGTTAAAAGAACTACGGTTTCCAGCGATGGCTCGTACTCTTTTCCATACTTCACCAACATCAGCAGAGGCGGACATAGTGGACACGTAATCGCGCCAAGACTTCCTTTTTGCTTCCTGAATAGTTTTGCGACATATTGCACGAGCTTTTTTAAATTTAATTAAGTTGTCGATGGTTGAGTTTCTTTTTAGGAGAGTAAGTGCGCGTTTCTTTTCGACAATGACAGATCGTATCTGTTCATTCCACCACGGAACTATTCGCTTATGACAAGTACCTTTTGTTTTTGGCACATATTTTGATGCCGCCTCTGCTATAATGCTGGTGATATCAGACATCGTTAATTCTGTATCTAAGGAGGAAATCGATGCATCAACGAATTCTTTATATGCATCCCAGTCAGCTTTTGATAAAATCCATCTTTGTGGAATTGCCGTGGGAAGGTGTCCAGAGTTAATCTTACTGATGACAATAGGATAGTGGTCACTGAAATGTAGGTCAGAGTCAGTAGAGAAGTCTAATGTAGTAGATAGAGTGGGAGTGCACAATGTCAAATCTATAGCGCTAAACTGTCCAGTGGAGATATCTAGATGTGTTGGGTTACCGTTATTTAAAAGACATATATCTAGTCTGTCAATCAGACTCTCAACAGCTCTGCCCTGAAGGTCGTTTTTATTGGACCCCCAAGTAAGACTGTGTGCGTTAAAGTCCCCGCAGATCACATATGGATGAGGTAACTGGTTGAGCAAATCTTCGAAATCTTCAATATTCCACGGTACGCTTGGAAAATATACGTTACAAATAGTCACAGGTTTAGGATATAAAGTGCGTATTGCAACGGCCTGCAATTCGGTGTTAAGCGTTAAGACATTATACGACATATTTTCTTTTCCGAATATGGCAACGCCTCCATGGGCACGTTCTCCATCTGTGACATCTTTTCGTATTATATTATAGTTTTTGAGTTTATAATTATGGACATGATTAAATTTGGTTTCTTGTATACAAAGAAAGTCGGGACTATAGTTTGAGATTAGTAGATCAATTGAACTCAGCTTATTTAGGTATCCACGGCAATTCCATTGTAGGATAAATGTATTATCCATCGTAAAAAGTTGTTAAGATGTAATAGTTATGGGCTCTTACGAGGCTTACCTTTCGGCCAGCCTTTTTTCTTTTTCGTGATTTTTTTTATAATCGCTTGATCAACATGATCTAGACTACAGTCTATACCAGATCTCTCATCTTCTGACTTACTGTTAATTTGGGAGAGTTTTCTTTTATCCTTTATACTTTCATTTATCGTGTTTATTTCGGGTTCTTTACTTGTTGAAGCATGTACGGGTTTATTGGTTTTAGGAGCAGGTGTTTGAACAATAATTGAGGTCTCATCATCACTGGTGGTGGTTTCTAGGGAAGCAGTTCTTTTTATTGAAAGAGCACGGGTTAATTTAGCCAGTTCAGTTTTAATTATTCCTCTAATTTCAGGAATTAGCGACCGAAGTGTTGTCGCTTCTGAAGTAATGGTAGCTTGAGCATACGAACGAGAAGGCACAGTAAGGGTGTTAGACATCCGCTTCGCTTCAGTGTATGTGACCCTATGGATAGTTTTAATTTCCTGAATCTTTGTTTCTTGCTGGTATATAGTACATGATCTCGAAACGGCCGTATGATTCTCCTTACAGTTAGGGCAAGTAAATGGTTGTACACAAGGTTCACCTCTGTGTGGAGGATTACCGCAAATACAAACTTCCGACTTATTACAAGAAGAGGATACGTGACCAAAAGATTGACACCTAAAACAACGAGTAGGTGGAGGAATATAAGGCCTTACACTTAAAGAATAAAATGCCGCAGTGATACTTTTAGGTAACTTAGGTGTGTTAAAAGTAAGAATGTGATTGGGGGTATCGACAAGTTCCCCGTTTCTTCTACTTTTAATCCTTCTTACTTCAACAACACCCTCATGTTTCAAACCCTGCTTAATTTCTTCCAGACTGCAGTTTAGAAAGTCTCGACAATACACTACTCCCTTAGATATGTTAAGCGTCATGTGAGGATACACCTTAACATCAAATTCGCCAAAGCGGGTAACCTCCAACAGTCGTTGCGACTGTGCATTCGAAACTGTCTCTATCAAAATCATCCCTTGCATTCTTTTAACCATTTTAGTTCTTCCTATTAGACCATAAATAACTTTTGATATAATAAATGGACTAGTAGTTACAAAATCACCATCATTCTTCTCCATGACTAGGAACCGGGGACAATCCACCGTCTCTCTATGCCAAAAACTCTCTCTCATAGGGGGGAAATCTGTATTGGAAAGGGTTGGGATTGAAGGGGTTAATGGGATTGAAGGGGAGGTGGGGATTGGGGTTGGGGTTGGGATTAGGGATTGGGAAGGGGTGGAGCCGGGAAGCTCCGGATTTAAAATATCAACGCTCATGACTAAAATAATCCCTAACTTAGGGGAGCTGCCCCGGTGGGGTATACCCATGACGGCGGGATCACCACCGACACCAGCAAGTTCCCCTGCTGCACCGGGAATATGCCCAGGTGGGAGGAAAATTCAACTCCCTAGGACTCCAGTCCCTTACAAGTTAAAAATAACCTTCGGGGATCCCACGCCTCCGACGACGTGGGCACCCCCCTAAGCGCTTGCCAGGCCGGGGGCCTGCGGAAGCTTGACTCCACTTCAGGTGAAGTGAAGCTACACCCCGCAGCGCCAGCTCGTACGTCAAATCCAAAAACCATAATCATTTGCTTAAGCCAGTCCATTGCGTACGTCGTCATAGAAGAAAGAAGGAAAATTAAAAGGTCCCCTAGCCCTCGAATACTCTAATAGCGTCGGGGCCTGGAAGGAACAAGAGTTGGTCAAGGGAGACCAGATAGAACAGATAGATAGAGAGGGACCTGTCGGTAAGGCTAGTTGAAGTATAGACAGGCCCAGCTAGGGTACCTCGGGTTGCCAGCCCCTGTACTCACAAGGTGTGAGCCCCTCAGGGAATTATTATTATTATTATTATTATTATTATTATTATTATTATTATTATTATTATTATTATTATTATTATTATTATTATTATTATTATTATTATTATTATTATTATTATTATTATTATTATTATTATTATTATTATTATTATTATTATTATTATTATTATTATTATTATTATTATTATTATTATTATTATTATTATTATTATTATTATTATTATTATTATTATTATTATTATTATTATTATTATTATTATTATTATTATTATTATTATTTTTATTTTTTTTTTTTTTTTTTTTTTTTTTTTTTTTTATTTATTTTTTTTTTTTTATTTTTTTTTTTTTTATTTTTATTATTTTTTTTTTTTTATATTTCGCAGTTTCCTGGTACCTATTATATGTCGGGATATGATCCAAGACATATAATTTGGAGATTCTTTGTCAATTACCGGGCCTAAGGCCAAGGTATGTTCATCTTAGCCTATTGATTTAGGGTTTTTCTTACTATTCGCGTTGTCCCTAGTATCACCGCTTTTTGTGTAGGCTGAACCAAGCTGGTTGATAGATTTAATTTTTTAAGATGGCTTGTAAGGTTCTTGTGGACTAATCCCCCTGCTGATATGATAAATGGAATTACCTCGACACGATGGAGTTCATAAATGTCCCGAATTTCATAAACTAAATCTTGATATTTGTTTATTTTTTCCCTGTAGGCTTTACTGATGTTGTCATCTAACGGGATTGAAATATCGATAACAAAAGCACTCTTTACCGTTTTTTCAATTAATAAAATGTCCGGCTTATTATGTGCTAGTGGTCTGTCGGTGGCGATCTCCATATTCCATAGAATTTTGCACTCGTCATTTTCTTGGATATTCGTAGGTTCATAGATATAATATGGTTGCATTGTATTAATTACTTTTTTATTATAGCAGATTGCCTGGTGAATGATCTTTGCCACGTTATCGTGCCTAGTTAAATACTCTCTAGGTGCTAGAAAAGTGCATGCTGAAACTATATGTTGTATTGACTCTGTTGCATTATTACAGAGCCTGCATTTCTCGTTTGGAATATTTTCTTTAATTATGTGTTTTAAATACGTCCTCGTAGGCACTACCTGATCTTGTATTGCTGTCATCATGGCTTCTGTTTCTATATGCAGTTCTCCGATTTGTAGATATTTAGTCGAAGACTCTTTATCAATTTCTTCATTTTCTAGTGCAGCGGCATATCTTCCATGGAGTGCTTTCGCCTTCCACTCACTTTCTAAGAGCTCCATTGTAATATGTAAGTCGTCGTTGGAGTGTTGCAAACGGTGCAAAGGTGAGTACGTTTTTATTTTTTTGTAGATATCTATTACCGTTGTTTTATTCTGTTCAATGAATTGATTTAAATTGTAAATTTCATTGTTATGTAGAATTTGTAAATTCAATAACCCCCTACCACCTTTTTTCCTTGGCAGGTACAAGCGATTGACAGAAGAGTGCATGAAATGTGCTTTGCGTTTCGACATTATTCTTCGAACCAACCTGTCTAAAGCTTCTAAATCTGTTTTTGACCACTTTATTATTCCAAAAGTGTACATAACTGTGGGCACAACCCAGGTATTTATAGCAGTTATTTTTGCTTTAGAGTTTAACCTCGTGTTAAGTATTAGATTTAGTCTGCTAACAAGCGTGTTTGTGATGTTCGTCTTCATATCTTTATCTTGTATATTTAATGCCTGCTGGATACCTAAATACTTATATGCTGTTCCACCTTGCAAATTTTTAATTTTAGATCCGTCCAACAGTAACATATCTTCCTGACTTGTCTGTACCTTGCCTGCTTTCACATGCAGAACTGAGCATTTATCGATACCAAATTCCATTTTGATGTTTTTGCTGAAGGCTCTGACTAGTTCTAGTTGGCTTTCTAAATGATCTGCTTTTCCGGCGTATAGCTTCAAATCATCTATATAGAAAAGATGAGTTATATTTGTATTTGTTGCCTTCTCAACACTAAATCCATAATTTGTTTGTTTTAGGATTTGACTCAAGGGGTTTATTGCTAGACAAAACCATAATGGGCTTAAGCTGTCACCCTGGAAGATTCCTCGTCTTATAGATATAGTTGGAGTAGCGTAAGATGTTCCGCCTTCGCCTACCGTTGCTGTTGTTTTCCATCTTTTCATGAAGTGGGTAAGTATACTAATTATTTTTGTATCTACCTTATATATATCTAGCACTTTTATCAGCCAAGTATGAGGTACTGAGTCATAGGCCTTTTTGTAATCCACCCACGCAACTGATATATTACGTCGCTTTATTCGTGCACAGTTAGTTACAGCGGCATCTATTAATAATGCTTCTTTAGTTCCTCTTCCTCCTTTCCTACAACCATGCTGTTCATCTGCTAATATGTTATTTTTCTGAACATGTTCCATAAGTTTATTGGCAATAATAGAGGTAAATATCTTATACAGCGTGGGCAGGCATGTTATTGGTCTATAATTCGCTGGATATTGAATTTCGTTCGTTTTGGGGATCATGTATGTTCGCCCCTCTGTCAAAAACTCTGGAATCGTTTCATAATCTTTTAGCATGTCATTAAATTGTTTTACTAGCACTGGGTAGATTCCATCAAAGTTCTTCCACCAGTAATTGTGGATACCATCAGGACCAGGGGCCTTCCAGTTGTTCAGGTTTTTAATACTTCTTTCTAAGTCTTTTATATTGATTTTAATTTCTTCCATTGGCTTGACCCGAGACATCCTTTTTACTTCAGTTGTTATCCAGTTAGCATTTTCATCATAACTAATTTCTTGAGACCAGAGCTGACTCCAGTATTCATGCATTTCTTCCGGCTTCGGTGTTCTATGGTTTATATTTGGTTCCACTTCTGTTTCTAACTTCCTGTAGAAGGTCTTTTGATCTTCATGAAACTGCTTATTTTGGATCTTTCTCTGGTAGCTTTCTTTGTACCTTCTAATTCTACAAGCGTATGCAGCTAACCGCTGCTTTAACTTTTCTCTTAGTATTGTCAGTTTCTGATAGTAATCCGGGTGTTTTGGTTTCGTTTTAATTTGCGAGGCTAGCGTCTTAACCTTCTTCCTGAGCTTTGTACTAGTTTCATCTGGTTTATTTAGAATTGCCTGCAACCATCCTATGTGTTTTCTCAATTCCTCTACCTTTCGTTTAAGTCTCATAAGCCATTTTGGTTCTTCCTTTTTATGAACATAAATGGCTTTTTTCTTAACAGGTATCTTCATTAAATCGCATACCGTCCTGGCTGCGCTGTAAATTATATGATGTGTTTGTTCTATTGACGTGCTTGTATAGAATTCATTTATTAACGCATTGTTTACATTTTTAACACATTCGTGCATAGATTGACTGTATTTCATCTTAGGTAGTGGTGGTTTGCATTTTGGAGGAATCCCTTCGTACATAATGAAATAGGCTAAATATGTTTCTAATATTTCTTCTCTTGTAGTCTCAAGTATTTCTGTTACTGGTTTTTGTAAAATACTGGATCTTCTGGAGTTTCTAACTCGAGGACTTTCCTCTTCAGTTTTCTTTTCTTCGTTGGATTGTAGTTGTATTCTAGCTTGTTCTTTTAGTACTCCTAATTCTGCATCTGAGAGCACTTTTCTTCTAAGAACCGATCGTGCTTGATTTGCCAAGTTTTCCTTTGTTATTATTGTTATTATTATTATTATTTTTTTTTTTTTTTTTTTTTTTTTTTAAATTTGACAGCATCGACTACAAAGGTCATTAGCTGCATACACAATTTTGAAACATTTAATAACATGGATACGTTATAACAAACTTATAATAAAATATGAAATGATATATCATCTGACTTTTATTCAAGGTATTACAAAACCGTATTAAATAAGTTGTTATTTATTAAACAAAGTATTATCATTCACCAGTTATTATGATTAGGTAAGTAGTTAAATTCTTGAGATTAGTTTTGTTATATTTAAGAAACGGATGACTTTGTTAGTTTTTATGTTGTCGTATTTTAGGATTTCTTCTAAAGGTTCATTTAATCCACATGTTAATCTAGCCTGTCTATACTCTATGCACTCAGTTAGTATGTGTTTTATTGTTAAGTCTGTCCTGCAGGTGGGGCATTCTGGTCTGTCTGCGCCGCTTAACAGATAGTTCGATGTAATGCGAGAGTGTCCAATACGCAGACGACATATAGCAACTTCTACATGTCTAGGCAGTGTTAATCCGTGACTAGTGTGTACAACGGTTTCTTGAATATTCTTTAATTGGTTTGTAGTCGAATTCCATAAAATTTGCCATGCACTGTTTATTTGTTGTTTAATCTTATTTCTCAAATCCGTTAGGGTTACGGCTCTAATAACATCTGGTGGACGATTTGTAGCTGACTTGGCAGCTTTATCAGCCAATTCATTGCCTCTTATCCCTATATGGCTTGGCACCCAAATGAAGGAAATATGTTTTCCTACGTTGATAAGTGAGTACAATTTTATCAATATACTATGAATCAGCGATTCTGCTTCAAATTTATTTTGTAGCGATAATATTGACGACATTGAATCAGTACATATGATGATTGTTTCATCTGGCAACTCTTCACAATAAGTTAGTGCCTGCAAAATTGCATACAACTCACACGTGTAAACACTAGTAGTATGCGGTAGTGACCAGCTGTGCGTTGTATTATTGATAGCGATAGCACATCCAGAGCCAGTTTCAGTCTTTGAGCCATCCGTGTATATTATTTTACAAGGACCATAACTGTGAATAATTCGTAAAAGGTCTTGTTTTATCAAATCAGGATTACAATCACTCTTTTTATAAGTTGACAATTCAAGGTGAGTATGTAAATCTGGAAAAGACCACGGAGGAATTGCCCGAGGGTCAGGTATGTATAAGTTTCTTTCAGGAATTTCCAATATCTCAGATAGGATTGCCGACCTTATTGTTGCTGGTCTTGAATATGTATCTCTCCGTTCATATATGGGACGCAGTGGATTATTATTAAAAGATGCTCTGTTGGGTCCAGTCACAAGTGCAAGAACCTTTGCACGATAGTTCAAAATTATTCTCTGGCGATGTAAACTTAAAGATGGTATTCCAGATTCGACGTACAGGCTTTGAGCAGGACTTGTAAAGAAAGCACCTGTGATATGTCTAATGCCACAGTGATGAACAGAATCCAAAATCCGGAGGCGACTTGGCTTAGCGGAAGAATAGATAATGCATCCGTAGTCCATTCGTGACAGTACAAGCGATTTGTACAACATCATTAAAGTGTGGCGATCAGCCCCCCAGTAAGTATTAGACAGACATTTAATTATATTTAAGTTTTTTAAACATCGACCTTTTAACTCATTTATGTGTGCTACCCAGGTGAGCTTTGAATCAAAAATTACCCCTAAATAACGAGCAGAGTCTGCATTATTGATGGGATTGTTATTTATAGTAAGTGCATGCGCACGTTGACATGTACTTCTTTTCCTGCAGAAGTGAACTACAACGGTCTTTTCTGTGGAGATAATAAGACCTCTATTGTTTGCTTCATCAGTAAATGAATTTAGAGCATTTTGAATTGTAAGTTCTATTTCATTAAAATTGTTTCCAAATTTAAATATGATGATGTCATCTGCAAACGCACAATATCTAACAGAGTTATCTATTGATTCTAATAGACTGTTAATAGCAACAATAAACAATGTGGCACTCAAACTAGAGCCTTGTGGTGTTCCATTTTTAAGTGTTTGACTTTCAGAGAAAGTGTTACCAATTTTGACCCTCATGGTTCTGTCAGTAAGAAAAGACTCGACGAATTTGGCTATATTACCACCTATTCCCCATGATTGTAATTGGGTTGTTATTGTTTTATGCCCTATTGTGTCAAATGCATTTTTAAGATCGATGAATACAGCAGAAAGATGACTATTAGTTAGAAAGCATCCTTGTGTGGCGTTTTCTAGGTAGCATAATGCATCGACGGTGGAACGATTTTTCCTGAATCCAAATTGATATTTATTTAACAAATTTTTAGATTCTAATATCCAGGAAAGTCTTCTGTTAACCATTTTCTCGAGAATCTTACATAGGCAGCTGGTAAGAGATATAGGTCTATAATTTGCAGGAGAAGTAGGGTATTTCCCGGGTTTTAATATTGGGATTACTATTGCCTCTTTCCAGTTTTCAGGTATTATTCCAGTATCCCAAATATAGTTATAGGCTTTCAGTAAATGTTTTTTTGCATTCGGAGACAGGTGAGTTATAAAGGCGTTTGCTACGCAGTCGTTCCCTGGAGATGTATTTCGTAGAGTAGCAAGTACATCATTTAATTCGCTGATAGAAAAGGGCAAATTGTATTTTGGATTAGCATCTTCAATAACGTTATTATTTTCCTGCTCTGCATTTTGGATGTTATCCCTATTAGAAATAGCTGAAAAATGTTGAACCATTTTGTTGGCTACGTCAATAGGATTTGTTATAATTTCCTCTTCTATATTAAGGGTTATCTCATGATATGAATGATTTCCTTTAATCGCTCGTATTTTCCTCCATACTTCCTTCACATCAGTAGAAACGTCCATTGTAGATACGTAATCTCTCCATGTCCGCTTTTTTGCTTCCACTATTGCCCTTCTACAAAGTGCACGATTTTTCTTAAATGCAACGAGGTTTTCGACGCTAGGATGACGCTTAAACTGGTTAAAAGCTCGCTTTTTCCGAGTTATTAAATCGCGAATTTCCTCGTTCCACCACGGCACTACTTTCTTACGGACTCTTTCTTTCGATTTGGGCACATACTTTTCTGCTGCGGCGTTTATAATATTTATTAAGTCTGAGATGTGCAGTGCTCCTTCAGTGTTAGATATTGACGTATCGACATCATTTTGATATTGATCCCACTGCGCGTGTCGTAATAACCATTTGGGCGTTACTGGAATAGGAGGTGTCTGAAAATCTATCCTGCTTATTTTTATGGGATGATGATCACTAAAATGTAGGTCAGGAATAACTGCCCATTCTAGAACACAGGCTAGATTTGGAGTACAGAATGTCAAATCGATAGCACTATTTTGTCCGGTAGAAATATCAAAATGTGTCGGATCGCCGTTGTTTAATAAACATACATCTAATGTCTCTAGCAATAAATCTACAGATCTGCCTTGACGGTCGAGTTTATTTGACCCCCAAGTATGACTATGAGCATTAAAGTCTCCGCAAATAATGTATGGTGTAGGAAGTTGATTTAATACATCTTCTAAATCAGTTGTATTCCATGGGATATTAGGAAAGTAAACGTTACAGATTGTAACTTTTCTAGGATGATTAATTTTGATTGCAACTGCAAGAATTTCAGTGTTTAAATTAATCACTTCGTGGGGGATATTTTCTTTTATTAGAATGGCGACTCCGGCATGTGCACGGTCTCCATCTAACGAATCTTTACGTATGATCTGGTAGTTCTTTAGGTGGTAATTCTTTGTTGGTTTAAAATGTGTTTCTTGAATACATATACAATCTGGATCATTTTCACTAATTAACAGTTGTAGGGAACTAAGTTTGTTTAGGAAACCTCGACAGTTCCATTGTAAAATAAGTGTGTTAGCCATAAAAGATTATGTGGAGTTTCGTGAGCAACCGGGAGTACTTTGTGGTTTACGAGGTTTACCTTTCTGCCAGCCCTTTTTCTTTTTAGTTACTGCAAATAATATGTTTTTATCAATAGACTCCAGACTAGCTTGGGAGTCGAGACTTGGTGTCCTGTTTCTTTTTCCTGACGCATCATTTTCTTCATTTTGTTTAGTAGCATCTATTGTTGAGCGGGTTGTTCTAGGACTTTTCTGGTGAGGAATGTTTGTATGAGGTATTTCAAAAGGAGTGGATGCATCTGATGTATTAGGTTTATGTTTGTCTGCAAATGTAAACTGTGATTTAGGTGTTAATTGATTAATAACTATTTCCTGAAATTTAGAGGAAATAACTGATTCAACAATTCGTTTAATTTCAGGTATTAAGCCTTGGACAATGGAAATTGGCGAACTAGCTACTTGAGCAAACGTAGATGTGCGCGTAACTGCAGACTTGGTCATACTTTTGGCTTGATAGTAAGTGATTCCTTGAGTAGCTTTAATTTCCTGTATTTTTGCTTCTTCCTTGTAAACAGGACAGCCCTTCCAAATTGCGGAATGGTCTCCCTTACAATTCGGACAACATTTTTCATTACAGGGTTGACCATCATGTAAAGGTTTGCCGCAAATACATACTTGAGGATCAGCACAGTTTGTAGATGTATGACCAAATTTCTGGCAACGAAAGCATCTTAGTGGTGGCGGAATATAAGGTCTAACCTTCAACGAATAGAAGGCGGCTTTGATGGACTGAGGTAAAGTGGTAGAATTAAAAGTAATGATATGGTTTGTAGTATCAACAAATTCACCCTCACGTTTTACTCGTATTCGTCTGACGTTTATGACGTTTTGATTTTTTAGTTCGTCTAATATTTCATCCAAGCTACAATTTAGGAAGTCACGACAAAAAACCACACCCTTAACAACATTAAGTGTAGGATGCGGAGTTACAGTGACCTCAAAGTTCGCAAATCTTTCAATTGAAAGCAGTTTTCTTGATTGTGCATTAGAGACAGTTTCTATTAACAATGTACCTTTAACCTTTTTTATACTTTTTGTTTCACCAGCTATACCATATATGGTCTTAGAAATTACAAAAGGACTCATATTTTCAAAATTGCCTTCTTTCTTCTGCAAAAGCAAGAACCGAGGAACATGTTCCACCTTCTCCTGACTTTTGTTTTGTTCTCTAAAAGAACTTATAGGGGGAAAATCGGTTTGGGATAGGATTGGGTTTGGAGGGGTTTTAGGAGTGGAGCCGGAAAGCTCCGGATTTAGATTGTCGTTAATTGCATCACTTATCATCTGTTTATATCCCTAACTTAGGGGGGCTGCCCCGGTGGGGTATACCCATGTCAGTGGGATCACCACCAACACCAGCAAGTTCCCCTGCTGCACCGGGAATATGCCCTGTTGGAAGGAAAAAACATCTCCCTAGGGCTCCAGTCCCTTACTGATTGAAACTTTCGGGGATCCCACGCCTCCGACGACGTGGGCACCCCCCTAAGCGCTTGCCAGGCCGGGGGCCTGCGGAAGCTTGACTCCACTTCAGTCGAAGTGAAGCTACACCCCGCAGCGCCAGCTCTTGCGTCTAAACCAAAACATAAACAATTGCGTAAACCTTAACCATTGCGTCCGTCTTCAGAGAGTAAAGAAGGAAACTTAAAAGGTCCCCTAGCCCTCGATTACTCTAATAGCGTCGGGGCCTGGAAGGAACAAGAGTTGGTCAAGGGAGACCAGATAGAAAAGAAAGACAGAAAGGGACCTGTCCGTAAGGCTAGTTGAAGTATAGACAGGCCCAGCTAGGGTACCTCGGGTTGCCAGCCCCTGTACTCACAAGATGTGAGCCCCTCAGGGTTATTATTATTATTATTATTATTATTATTATTATTATTATTATTATTATTATTATTATTATTATTATTATTATTATTATTATCTGCGTTATCTCGCGCCAAAACACGGTAGTATTATTTACTTACGGGTCTATCGACCAGGGTGAAGTAAATTATTACAAAAATTATTGCATGTATTTATATTTCTTTTTAGATTATTTAAGTTTCACATAAGAATTTCCTAACCATGTTACAGGTACTTAGAATTACTGATTTTTGCATGGATATGTATGTTTGCGGCGGTAGATCTAACTTGCGTAAGGATTCGTGAAGAGTTTTAGGTATAACCCCAGTAGCTGAGATTACTACAGGTATTACGTACACATATTCCATTTTCCATATTCTTTTTATTTCTACAACTAATTCAGCATATTTTCGTAATTTCTCAGTATGCGCACTTTGGAGATTGCCGGTGTTTGGTATAGTGACATCAATGAGGTAAGTGGTCTTCTGTTTTTTATTTACTAAAGTAATATCCGGCCTATTGTGTGACATTGTATGGTCTGTTATTATTCCACGATCCCAGTATTATTATTATTATTATTATTATTATTATTATTATTATTATTATTATTATTATTATTATTATTATTATTATTATTATTATTATTATTATTATTATTATTATTATTATTATTATTATTATTATTATTATTATTATTATTATTATTATTATTATTATTATTATTATTATTATTATTATTTTTTTTTTTTTTTTTTTTTTTTTTTTTTTTTTTTATTGTGGTGGTCGGGGAAAATCTGCTCGTCAGACACCCTGCAGTCCGTGCTGCAAGGTAGTGTGGGGTTGGCGACCCACTAAAAACCCCTGTCCACTGTGCCGATGTTTCCCTCCGTCCTGGAACCGCCGATAGCATTACTTCGGGACGGGGAATGGCCGAGTGAAATAGATGTTCATCACCCTGGATGACTGCCAATTGATTTAATAGTCTGGTGTCTTTGCTACTGTTGTCTGTCTCGTGCTTCTTTCTCTTTTGTTTTAATTATCGCCACTAGCCTCTTATGGATCTCTTTCCACCTATCTTCGGATTTCAGCATACTCGGTATTAAGTTCTCGGGCGAGGGCAATTCCTCCATTATTATTTCTAGGTGAAGCCTTTCGGTACTCCATCTTGGACATGCAAAGATGGTATGGTGCGGACTGTCTTGTTCTCTGCAATACGCACACTCATCGTTGTCTGCGAGTTGCATCTTATTGAGATATGTACCGAAACAACCGTGACCCGTTAATATTTGGGTGAAATAGTAATCCAGTTCTCCGAAATCTCTCTTACTCCATTTTGAGATATCTGGTATTAATACCTTAGTCCATGCCGCTTTGCTTTCTAGCAGGTTCCATCTGTTTTGCCACTTGTTCATTGTGTCTGTCTTGGCTTGTATCTTCGTGTTTGGGTCTCGTGATTCATAACAAACGCATCTTTCTTCGATGAGTAAATCGATAGGTGCAATACCCGCTATCACCTGCAACGCCTCTGTCGAGGAGGTTCTATAGGCAGAGCATATCTTAAGGAGAGCTCTTCGCTGTACCTTTATTAATATATTTTTGTATTTCCTCCTGCGGATCACCTCATGCCATATGGGAGCTCCGTATAATAACTTCGAGTGGATTATTGTTGAATATAGTTTTCTTTTACTATATTTAGGTCCCTGTATGTTGGTCATGACTCGAGAGAGTGAATGTACCGTTTGTTCTGCCCTTCTCCCTGTATTAACTATGTGGGAGGTCATTTTCATGTTACGGTCGATATATACACCTAAGTGTTTAATTTTGTCGACCACTTTAATAAGACGGTCACCAATGTGCACATTTACTGATTTTAATTTGTTCCTTCCTGCTAGTATTACTACTGCTGTCTTTTCTGGTGCTATTTCTAGCCCATTTTCGGCCAACCATCTGTTGGTTCTTATCATGGCGGTATTTAGTTTTGCTTCTAGTTGTTCCTTTGTTTTTGCTTTTCCAACAAGAGCTAGATCGTCGGCATAAGCAATTAAGTGCACGTCTCTTGGAACCTCCATTCGTAAAAGTGGATCATAGAAAATGTTCCACAGGAGCGGACCGAGAACTGATCCCTGAGGAACTCCTCTCGATAATTTTATCGCAGCTTGGTTTCCAATAAGCAGTGTTCTGTTATTGAAATAATCTTTGATTATCCGGATCAAGTATGCGCTAATGTTTCTGCGTTCTAGTTCATTTATTATACCCCTCCACGGGATGGTATTGAAAGCATTGCGGATATCCACTACAACCATGGCACTATATTCTCTTCTCCCGTAGTTCTTTCTGTCTGCACTTTCTGCAATAAGTTTAATAGCTTTCAGGGCTCCTATTGTAGAATAATTGGGACGGAAACCGTGTTGATTGTCTGATAAACCCCCTTTGTTCTTAATTTCTTCCTCTAGCCGGGTATATACCATTCGTTCTAATATTTTTCCTGCTGTGTTTAGGAGACACAGAGGTCGATATGTGGTAACGTCGTTCGAACTTTTTTTTGGTTTTTCTATTAATATTAGCTGAGCTTTCTTCCATTCCGTGGGTATGTGTCCCGTACTTAATATGTTATTATAAGCAGCTACACAATATTCGTGGTATAATGTAACGGCAATTTTAATTAGTTCTGTGGTTATACCGTCTGGTCCCGGGGCAGTGTTCCTCTTTAACCTTGTTACGGCTGCCAGTAATTCTTCCACTGTGAAATTCTCAATTTCTACATTGACTTCGGACTGCGTCCAAGTTTCTGTAGGTGCTGTAGGAAATAAGTTCTTCGCTATCTGTGTCTGTTGTTCGTCCGTTAACCTTATGGTCGGAAGTAAACGGAATTTCTTCATTGCTATCTTATACGCGTCGCCCCATACATTTTGGTTGAGTTCGCTACAGAGTTTCTTCCACGCCTCCTTCTTGGATTTCTTGATTGCTTTTGTTAATACGTGTTTTTGGTTAGTATATTCTATTTTGTATAATAGTTTTTCTTCTCGAGTTACATTATTTCTAGAATTTTTCCGAGTCATTATACGCTTCTTAGCAAGGCAATCTTTCCTCAGCTGTTGTATATCAGAATTCCACCAGTATAATCCTTTTCTTTTCTTATTGTTTTGTTCTGATCGTCTTGTAAATGTTTCGTCACAAGCTTTGTTTATACTTTCTGTAATTTTTTCCGGCAGAGGTTCTGCTCGTAACGCTTCTTGCATATGCACCCTTAATCTGTCGGTGTATTTATCAATAAAGTTGGACTTCACTTTCCAACCTTTACGATTATAACAACCTAATTGGTTGTCATGCTCATTGGTTGGTGTTCGCTGCACAGTAAAATAAATGTATTGATGGTAGCTGAGTGATTCGTCGCTGAGTACTTTCCAATTACTAATGGCATCGTTCATTCCCGCAGAGTATAATGTTACGTTTATATATGAGGTCGAATCGCCTCTTATAAATGTCGGTGCGTCCCCCGTGTTTGCAACCATCCATCCCGTAAACGTGAGCCATTCTATGATGATCTCTCCACGCCTGTCTTCTACGGGGGATCCCCAAAGCCACGATTTTGCGTTCAGATCGCCACCTAGGATAATTCTGTCTGAATTTTGTTTCCCAATATCCACATGTATCATATTCATATACTCTTCGAATATGGATATGTCTATATTAGGAGACGCATAGCATCCGTACAATATAAATTCTTGGGTCTTAACCCACAGGAATCCCTCTTCGGCTCCGTAGTCAGTTATTTGAATGTTGTTTCCAAAAGATTTGATCGCAACATCTTTCCTTTTGTCGCTAAGCCATCCTTCGTTAGTTACCCTGTTTTTATTTGGTTCTACCAGCACTACTAAATCAATTTCTAACTCATTTACTTTTTTATACATCAAGTCAGTTGCCGCGTGAGCACGTCCAATGTTTATTTGGAGTATCTTAGTCATTGTTGCTATTCTCCTTCATTCTGTCCATCTCGCGCGTGTCTTTGCGCAATGTTTGCTTCTTCTTCTTCTCACGAAGTTGTAGAACTAATTCTTTATATATAGGGCAGGACATGGTAGCCGCTTGATGTCCGACACTCTTACATTCATAACAATGAGCCTGATTGTTGCAATTTTTAAGCACATGTCCCGTTTCTCCACACTTTAAACATGTTGTACTTCTATCCATTCTACTCGCAGTACATTCAGAGGCCTTATGTCCGTGCATCATGCAGTTTCCACATCGCAGTGGTGTTATTATTTCGGTCACTCTGCAGCGGGTCCAGCCAATTTTAATTCTAGTTCGCTTCAAAATTTCATACGCAGCTTCAATGGACATACCTACTGTAGCAACTTTTGTGTACCCATCTCTAGTGTTCTTAAGCGTATGTACTTTAATATTCTGTTTTTCCACTTTTGTTTCTAATTCTTTCGACACCGATTCTGTAATTTCTTCTTCTGTAACTGCAGCGTCCATATCTCTAATCAAAATAACCTTCTTCTTTCCTTCTGCTTCAGATATTGCAGCATGTTCTTTAAGCTTTTCTGTTGCAATTTTCTTGAACTCTTTGACAGCTCCATCCTTACTTTCTTTCATCGTTATTCTTAGATCTCCTCCCACTGTTTTTTTAATGTTATCTATTCTAACGCCGATTGCACCGATGTCTATATTGGTTTTCAAATCTTTAAGGACTTGTGCATATGAAGTCTTTTCTCTGTCCGTTATTTTAATGTCCACGATTGTTTTCCCTTGTCGGGACTTGTGTTTTCTACCTTGTAGTTGCCACTGTTCATTATTGTTTCCTATCCCAGGAGATGCTTTCTTCTCTTTTGTTTTGGTTTCTTCTATTTTCTTTTTGGTTGTTAATAACCTAACTTCGATATCTGTATCGTATAACGCGCACTCTATTGCCTTCCTTACTTCTTCTAGGTCGTGACCAGCAGTCATTGACATTATATACGTCCTTGTTTCCATACTTAATAAAACATCTTTAACTTTTCCTAACGATTCGTAAATGTTATAACTGTACACTTCATTCTGTGCTGTATCACCATTTGGATATTTGCGATCGATATTGATCACATAGGTTGTATGCGAGGAGTGATTTCTTACACTTCGTCCTATTTTGCTTAAAGAGCTTGTTTTTTGGAGGCATATTAGTTCTCCGTTGATAAGTTTTTCTTCCTCTAGTAGGTTTTTGAGTTCCGGATGATGTTCTAGCAGTCTTATTACCAATCCATCTTTAGCATCTTTGGAAGCATCCATGATGAAAATGTGGTCTGCCTTTATTTCCGTCTTGAATGGATTACTTACTTCCACTTTTGTTCTCTTATAGGCATCTTCGTGCCATTCTAGTTCCTTTAATTCTATATAATCTTTAGCTCCTGTAACAACTGGAATCTCGTACAAAATTTGATGATCCCGCGTTTGCGTGGTTTGATGTTTCTTTTGTGTACTCCCCGATGAGGAGTATGGTTTTCCTGTCTGAGTGCATCTACTTATTTGTACTTTATTCTCCTTTGGGCATGGTTGATTTTGTTGAATTTTTTGTTGTATGGCATCTTGTATATTTTTATCACGAAGTTGTTCCATACAATATACCAAATCGTCAGTTGCCATTCTAACTTCTTTTTTAATTTTGTATGAATTTCCCACTTCTCTGGATAAATTATCAACGTTCTCCTTCATCTTGTCGAGAAGCTTTATGAGCTTCTTAAGTTCTTTTCTTTGATCCATTACTACCTCAGGACTATTGTTCATGTTTCCGCTAAGCTTATCTATATTTAGTTGAGACATTTTTACCATCGGAGTGTGCTGAGACTGATATTCTTCTGTCAATTTCTTTCTATTTCTCCTCTCTTCTACCAACCTCTTTTCATTCGGAGAATTTTCTTCGCGCTTTCGTTTCACTATTATTGCCTCTGGCTCTACTTCCATATCATTCTTTTGTGTTACTTGGTCTGTTCTTAATAGGTGTTCCATTTCCGCCTGACGCTCCAAATCAGCTACACAAAATACGTCATCATCTATTATCGTGTATGGACATTCATTTCCTTGCGCTTCTTTATTTGTTACCGCGGAGTATCTTGATGTCTCTTTAATTTCCGAAGGGGGAGTTCTCACCATTGACCCTCTTCTGCCAAAGATTTCATTACGTTCCTCTTCTATTTTCCTTAAAAGTTCTGCATCATCTATTATCTTTTCTATACTTTTTTCGCTACTCTCAAACCAGTTGCTTGATGACGACCGGGGGGGCCCTGGTTGACTAGCCACCACACCTGCCGAATCTGGGGAATCCGATTTCCCCTGCATTAGTAACAATTTTTCCCTTTCTATATTTTGCATCATATTTAGTTAAGAATAATAGCCATTTCCTCGCCGTTGTCATCCCCTGTGTCTTAGATCTGTATGCCATTCTCACATCGTAAACCAGTAACTCGCAATGGTCGATAGTAAAGAAGAATATACTAGAAGGAGAAGGTGAAAAGAACCCCTAGCCCTCGTTTCCTAATAGCATCGGGGTCTGAAGAAAACAAGAGTTGATCTAGTGAGATCGATAGGAAAGTGGTAAAGACCTTCACCCAAGACTAGTTGAAGGAAAGCGAAGTCAAGAAAGAAAAACCCTCCTCCTTTATCCGGGCTTGGGACCGGCAGGAATGGGCTGCGGGGCGCAATTTGCAGGAGCAGATACGACCCGCGGGCCACTCCAGGCGGAGTTATCATTATTATTATTATTATTATTATTATTATTATTATTATTATTATTATTATTATTATTATTATTATTATTATTATTATTATTATTATTATTATTATTATTATTATTATTATTATTATTATTATTATTATTATTATTATTATTATTATTATTATTATTATTATTATTATTATTATTATTATTATTATTATTATTATTATTATTATTATTATTATTATTATTATTATTATTATTATTATTATTATTATTATTATTATTATTATTATTATTATTATTATTATTATTATTATTATTATTATTATTATTATTATTATTATTATTATTATTATTATTATTATTATTATTATTATTATTATTATTATTTTTTTTTTTTTTTTTTTTTTTTTTTATATATAAGTAAGCGACTCGACTGCTAGGGTCATTTGTCGCTCTTGCTACACAAATTGCTGTTGTATATGATCAGTAAAAGCACGGTGCAATAACATATAAATATAACTAATGAACAGGTACAACATTATACACGACTTACATCAACTAAAATATGTAATAGAATACGACACAAAACACTAATAAGACGGTAACAGGTATATAAATATGTAAAATAAATAAAACATGTTAAAATAAGTTGTGTAAATAAATAAACATAATTTAAATATATAAAAATATCACAGTTAATAGCTTTATCACAGACTACGTAGTTTCACAATTTAGAAATTAAATTGGTACATCTCAGGTATTTTAATAATTTTAAAATATTTTCTTTGCTATTGCTCAATATTTCTTTTAAACTGTCAGATAAATCACAAGCGGTTCTCTGATTAGTGTATTCTCGACATTCTATAAGAATATGCTGGATCGTGAGTGGAGTAACGCACGTGGGACAATTAGGTCTATTTCCTTCTGTTAGCAGAAAGGTCGAAGTTAAACAAGTGTGACCTATTCTTAGCCGACAAAGTGTCGCTTGTTCTTTACGGGTAAGTATAGTTTCTTGTAGTTGTAGCTTCACGCTAGTTCTTATCTGTTTCAAAGCGGTGTTTTTGGTATCCCACTCGGCTTGCCAGCGAAGTTCCGACTTGTGCCTTATATATAGTTTGATGTCTTTTGGCCAAATCACATCAACATCGTTCCGGGGTCGAGCCGCTGCCAACTTTGCAGCTTCGTCCGCTTTCTCGTTTCCGGGGATGCCTATGTGACTTGGTATCCAAATCCAAGCGACATATTTACCTTCACTGACTAGAGTAGCTAGTAATGAATGTATATCTTGTATTATTGCGTCACTATTGAATTTTCTACTTATGGCTAACAAGGAAGACATAGAGTCAGTGCAAATTATTTGAGTGACCGATGTTGACTCGCGGCACATCAATAAGGCTTGAAATAAAGCGTACATTTCGCAAGTAAATACACTACTAATGTTCGTGAGTGACCAACTATATAGGTTATTACCATCGACTACGGCACATCCAGCTCCCGTCTCAGTCTTAGATCCATCCGTATACAGTACTTTACATGATCCGTATGTTTGAAGAATATTTAGAAATTCCGTTTTAATAACACTATTAGCTGTTTCAGTTTTGCTGTATTTCTGAAGATCAAGGCGGATGTTTAGTGATGGAGTAGTCCATGGACCAATTTCAGGGAAGGTGTTTTCATAGAAACCTGATTCAGGTATTTCCCATGCCCTAGAGGCGAAAATAGATCTGACAGTTGCTGGTCTTGTATGTGTGTTTTTCGCTTCATAGTGGTCTAAGAGAGCATTATTGAGAAAATATGCTCGAATGTGATTGTGTCTGCGAGATAATGCTGTGACACGGTAATTTAGTAGTAACTTTTTGCGTCGTAGCCAAAGGGGTTTCAAACCCGATTCCACATATAAACTTTCCGCTGGACTGGTAACAAAGGCTCCTGTTATACAACGAATTGCAGTGTTATGTACAGAATCTAAAACACGCAGACGAGATGGTTTGGCAGATGAATATATAACACTGCCGTAGTCTATACGGGATAGAACCATAGATTTGTATAACATCAACAGTGTCTGACAGTCAGATCCCCAATTTATATTGGATAGACATCTGAGTATGTTTATAACATTATTACAGCGAGCTTTCAAGTTGTTAATGTGTAGTGTCCAGGTAAGCTTAGAGTCGAGTATTAGGCCTAAATAACATATATTATCAACATTTCTTACAGGTATCGAGTTTAATTGAAAAGAATGTTGTCGTCGACAGGTACTTCGTTTGCGACAAAAGTGCAGCGAAACTGTTTTCTCAATGGAGATTTGAAAACCTCTGTTGGAAGCCTCCGAGGATAACTTGGTAAGTGCATTTTGCAAATTTACTTCAATATTATTGAAGGAGTTTTCAAAATCAAATATGACAATATCATCTGCATAGGCACAGTATCGAACAGTTCTGTCAATGGATGCCAGCAGTCCTTGTATCGCTATTAGAAACAGAGTGGCGCTTAGTGAGGAACCTTGAGGTGTTCCGTTTTTAATCTCATGATTTTCTGACATAACGTTACCGACTCTGACTCTAATAATGCGATTTTCTAGAAAGGATTTAATGAACTTAGGTAAATATCCTTTTATGTTCCATTTATGTAACTGTTCTAGTATTGTACTGTGCCTAGCAGTATCGAATGCACTTTTAAGGTCTATAAAAACCGCTGTTAAGTGAAGGCCCGTAAGAAAACTCCCTTGGATGGCATTTTCAATGTATATTAATGCATCAGTCGTAGAATGGTCTTTGCGAAAACCGAATTGGTATTTGCTCAACAGTTGTTTAGATTCAAGTAACCATGAAAGTCTTTTTGTAACCATCCTTTCCATTAATTTGCATATACAACTTGTAAGGGATATTGGCCTGAAGCTTGACGGGTTTGTTGGTGTTTTGCCTGGTTTCAGTATAGGAACTATGGTAGCTTCTTTCCAGGACTCTGGTAGAATACCAGTTGTCCATACGTTATTGTACGCATTTAACAAGTTTATTTTTGCATTTTCAGATAAATGCTGAAGGAATGCATTCACGATACCATCTCTGCCTGGAGCCGTGTTGCTGCTTTTTTCAAGAGCCTCATTTAATTCTTCAATACTGTAGGGGCAGTTGTAGACTAATTCTTCGTTCGTATGAAAATCTAGAGTTTCTTCTGTATTAGTTTCAGCATGTTCTAAGTTACATAGCTGCGCAAAGTGCTGTGCTAGGTAATTAGCTACTTCGTGTTGA
The DNA here is from genome assembly GCA_929113105.1 of Agrypnus murinus. Lineage (NCBI taxonomy): Eukaryota > Metazoa > Arthropoda > Insecta > Coleoptera > Elateridae > Agrypnus > Agrypnus murinus. The sequence continues at coordinate 58,309,896 of OV816025.1, forward strand.
TCGGTTATAATCTGATCATCTCTATTTACAGTGATATTAAAAGAACTACGGTTTCCAGCGATGGCTCGTACTCTTTTCCATACTTCACCAACATCAGCAGAGGAGGACATAGTGGAGACGTATTCGCGCCAAGACTTCCTTTTTGCTTCCTGAATAGTTTTGCGACATATTGCACGAGCTTTTTTAAATTTGATTAAGTTGTCGATGGTTGAGTTTCTTTTTAGGAGAGTAAGTGCGCGTTTCTTTTCGACAATGACAGATCGTATCTGTTCATTCCACCACGGAACTATTCGTTTATGACAAGTACCTTTTGTTTTTGGCACATATTTTGATGCCGCCTCTGTTATAATGTTGGTGATATCAGACATCGTTAATTCTGTATCTAAGGAGGAAATCGATGTATCAACGAATTCTTTATATGCATCCCAGTCAGCTTTTGATAAAATCCATCTTTGTGGAATTGCCGTGGGAAGGTGTCCAGAGTTAATCTTATTGATGACAATAGGATAGTGGTCGCTGAAATGTAGGTCAGAGTCAGTAGAGAAGTCTAATGTAGTAGATAGAGTGGGAGTGCACAATGTCAAATCTATAGCGCTAAACTGTCCAGTGGAGATATCGAGATGTGTTGGGTTACCGTTATTTAAAAGGCATATATCTAGTCTGTCAATCAGACTCTCAACAGCTCTGCCCTGAAGGTCGTTTTTATTGGACCCCCAAGTAAGACTGTGTGCGTTAAAGTCCCCGCAGATCACATATGGATGAGGTAACTGGTTGAGCAAATCCTCGAAATCTTCAATATTCCACGGTACGCTTGGAAAATATACGTTGCAAATAGTCACAGGTTTAGGATGTAAAGTGCGTATTGCAACGGCCTGCAATTCGGTGTTAAGCGTTAAGACATTATACGACATATTTTCTTTCCCGAATATGGCAACGCCTCCATGAGCACGTTCTCCATCTGTGACATCTTTTCGTATTGTATTATAATTTTTGAGTTTATAATTATGGACATGATTAAATTTGGTTTCTTGTATACAAATAAAGTCGGGACTATAGTTTGAGATTAGTAAATCAATTGAACTCAGCTTATTTAGGTATCCACGGCAATTCCATTGTATGATAAATGTATTATCCATCGTAAAAGGTTGTTAAGATGTAATAGTTATGGGCTCTTACGAGGCTTACCTTTCGGCCAGCCTTTTTTCTTTTTTGTGATTTTTTTTATAATCGCTTGATCAACATGATCTAGACTACAGTCTATACCAGATCTCTCATCTTCTGACTTACTGTTAATTTGGGAGAGTTTTCTTTTATCCTTTGTACTTTCATTTATCGTGTTTATTTCGGGTTCTTTACTTGTTGAAGCATGTACGGGTTTATTGGTTTTAGGAGCAGGTGTTTGAACAATAATTGAGGTCTCATCATCACTGGTGGTGGTTTCTAGAGAAGCAGTTCTTTTTATTGAAAGAGCACTGGTTAATTTAGCCAGTTCAGTTTTAATTATTCCTCTAATTTCAGGAATTAGCGACCTAAGTGTTGTCGCTTCTGAAGGAGTAGTAGCTTGGGCATAGGAACGGGAAGGGACTACAAGGGTATTAGACATGCGTTTTGCTTCGATATAGGTAACTCTGTGTACGGTCTTGATTTCCTGTATCTTAATTTCTTGTTGGAATACTGGACAAGTCTTTGATATCGCTGAGTGGTTTCCCTTGCAATTAGGGCAAGTGAAGGGTTGGGTACAAGCTTCACCTCTATGCGGAGGGTTACCACATATACATATTTCAGTCTTGTTACAAGCAGACGACACATGACCAAATGATTGGCATTTGTAACAGCGGATAGGTGGAGGTATATAGGGTCTCACACTTAAGGAATAAAAAGCTGCAGTGATAGTTTTCGGTAACTTAGGTGTGCTAAAAGTAAGAATGTGATTGGGGGTATCGACAAGTTCCCCGTTTCTTCTACTTTTAATCCTTCTTACTTCAACAACACCCTCATGTTTCAAACCCTGCTTGATCTCATCTAGACTGCAGTTAAGGAAGTCTCGACAGTACACTACTCCCTTAGATATGTTAAGTGTCATATGAGGATACACTTTAACATCAAATTCGCCAAATCGGGTAACTTCTAAGAGTCGTTTCGACTGTGCATTCGAAACTGTCTCTATCAAAATCATCCCTTGCATTCTTTTAACCATTTTCGTTCTTCCAATTAAACCATAAATAACCTTGGATATGATAAATGGACTAATCGTTAAAAAATCACCATCATTCTTCTCCATGACTAGGAACCGGGGACAATCCACCGTCTCTCTATGCCAAAAACTCTCTCTTATAGGGGGGAAATCTGTATTGGAAAGGGTTGGGTTGGGAAGGACTGAAGGGGTTAATGGGATTGAAGGGGATTTATTATTATTATTATTATTATTATTATTATTATTATTATTATTATTATTATTATTATTATTATTATTATTATTATTATTATTATTATTATTATTATTATTATTATTATTATTATTATTATTATTATAGTTAATGAATCAGGTCGAATTATAGTGTATATTATACAAAAAACTAAAAAACCGGCTGTCACGATTTCGTCATCGTTCTTTAGTGAATGATCACAACTGTACCTATCACTTTAAAATTTCAAATTTTGCATATATCAAAACTAAACCCAGATTACCATCTAGATTTATAATGCAGCGATTTAGGAACCGCCGTGTATATCAAACAATCCAGAGAGCAGCGTTCCAGATGTAGTATACGCCACATATACAAGCCCTAACCACTATATTTTCGGACGATAAAAATTTCTTCTATAATATTGTTATTACTGTATTACACTCAAATTGATCCATACGAACTTTACACTTTCGTAGAAAATACAACGAACAAATAGTACAGTGCATTAATAACAATATTAATAGAATAGCTATTTACACTCGAATGCGGTAAGTCGAACTTTACAGGGCGACAACTTTGTTTAAGGCACGAGCCCATAGGGCGAGTGCCTTATTAGTTGGAGCCCTGTAAAATGACTTGACGCATGAGATTTGTATAAGATTTTTTGGCCGACAAGTTTTATAGAAAATAAAAAAAAATAATTCAAAACATGCACATAATAGTGTGCTCTTGGATGACATTTGTAGTTTCCAAACGTACAATAGATGGCGCTGCGGCGATTTAAATTAATTAAATTTTAATTTTTTCTATTAAAGCCCGAAATATTTTTAATAATAACTTAGGTAACATGTATTTTATTACATAAACTTAATTATTACAAGAATAGTTGGTTTCTTAAATATCTCTAATTGCCCAGTGTTTTTTAGTATTTTTACCACATTCGCTTGTCATTTCACGACATCATGCGTAAATATGAAGCTACAGTTGACGTAAACAAAACTGAAACAAACGTTTTAAAATACACGAGGCCAAAAAACCACTTAGTTAATTAGTACGAATAATTAGACTTGTTTATATAAATTAAATGAACTAAAGTGGAAATAAATAGTAATAAATAATTGTGCATTTCAAATAAATAATCTCGGCGTGATAAATAGCTTAGTTTTAGTTCGTTTAGTGATAGTATAGGTTCATAATTTGTTTTATGTGCAACCGTACGCGAAGTAGGCTTTTTTCAGGAAACTCCAATGTCACGGCCGTTACTAAGGGTAACGGCCTTTAAAGACTTTAATGGACGTTACCCTTGGTAACGTCCCTTAAACTAAAAGTCATTTTATTATTTGACACTTAAAAGTTTACATGACAGATAATAATATGAAAATGACAATGACGTTTCCAGAAAAAATGACAACAACAACATAGTTCTTGATTTGTAATAAATAAATTCAACAAACATTATAAATGAATTAAACTGTCGGTTTTTAAAAACAATGAAATTTGTAATTACCTATTTTTTACGGTTGCACATAATATATTGTGTATACCTTGTCCGCGAAATTTGTTAGCGGCTTTGAGATTGTTCTGCCTCGACCGTGAACGGCCTCGACTTACACCAACTAACACCAAAAGCTCGAATTTTAATTAAAAGAACTTTACAGTTCCTTTGTTGTCAAGTGTCAATCTTACAGTTGTCAGGTGTGAGATTAGAATAAATAAATAAAATCGCGTGTGAATAAAAAAAGGTGCTGCGAAATAGACTTGGTTTTATGCTACACTATCAAACAAATTCAATCAGAATGGCAATGAAATCGTTGAAACCATGAAAAGTGACAGATTTGAAGAGATAATTGGAAGCAAGAGAAATTGCAATAATTGGTAATAAAAGCGCATTCATAGCCCGGCTTAAGGAATGAATGATAGAACATGGCGTAGATCCAGAAACTTTTCGTTTTGAAATACCTGATGCCGAAATCGATCCTAATGTGTTAAGTAAAATAAGAAGCATTATTGGAAAATTCCAGAAAGTCCGAAGAAGATTCTAAACGGGTCGAGGAAAACTACTGGAAAAATCCGAAGAAATTTCTTTAGGAAGAATTGCTGAGAAATTCCAAAGCACTGGAAAAATACTTTTAGAATGGTTAAGAATGGTTGGAAACTCCCAGAAGAAAATTCTAGAAGTCTTAAGGAAAAATTATTGAAAAATTCTACAAAAGTCGACAAAGCGAATTCAATTAGAATGACAATAAAATCGTTGAATCAATGATTTTATATGAGATAATTGGAAGCAAGGGAAATTAACATAATTGATAATAAAAGCGCATTGATAGCCCGGTTTAAGAACTCAATGATACAACATGACGAAGATCCGGAGACTTTTCATTATGAAGTTCCTGATGCCGGAATCGATCCTAAGAAGTTGTTAAGTAAAATGGAAAAAAAATTCTTTGAAGGGTTAAGGAAGAATAATTGGAAAATTATAAAATCCAGAAGAAAGTTCTGGGTAGCTGGGTAGGAAGAATTACTGAAAAATCCAAAGCACTGGAAAAGAATGCTTAAGGAAGAATTGCTGGGAAATTTCAGTTCGAAGTCCGAGAAAAATTCTAGAAGGCTTAAGGAGAGTTATCGGGCAAAGCACTGGAAGAAAAGGTTTTTGAAATTTCTAAAATACTGAAAAAGGAATTACTGGAATGTTCCAGCGTGTTAGAACAAGTAGAAATTAAATTGATGGAACAAGAAAAAGTAATAAAGATGGTGCAAGAAAGAATGACCCAAATGCTAACTTCAACGATCCAGAAAGACAGAGTCACCAAAATGCTCGAAGATAAAATGGCTCGATTACGGTTACTCCCAAACCTGTGTGTCCGGTTAATGAAGTAAAGAAGAGTATTGAATAAAAAAGCTATTCTGCCGAAAGGACAAAAGTAAAACCAAGTTCAGTTAATTTTTTTTTAATTTACACCATTTGGTGTTTGATCCATTACAACTAGTCTAGAAGATTAACCATTAATTTTACTCTAATATATCTTAAATCTAAGTACTAAGTGCACTGTGGAAAGATGACAATAATAATAATAATAATTGCTACTACCCATTACCTGATGAACCAGGCTCCAGAAGCTATGAAGCTTGTGCGGTAGGGAGCGGCGATTATTACTATTACGCAGGCCCAACGTGCGGCTGCAGCCGACTTAACAGATAGTATAAGCACAAATCCCACATTTGTGTTACAGCTAAGGGAAGCTGCCGAAAACCTTAACTAGATCTGCGGGTACTAGGAGTCAAATCCGACCGCTTGGCTGAGAGACATGCACACTAGTCCCTACACTATCAAGTCTAATTGGTCTACCTACTATAAACAATTGAAGCAAAGCTCAATGGATGGACTGGGTAGCAAAAAGCTTTTCTCTAACTGTAGCTTTGCGTGGAGTTGCTTTGCATTTCCTACAAGCAATTCCAGCTGGATATGAAAGCTATCACCAGTTGTTGGATCTGTATCTTGGTTGGATAATTGGTTCTCGCGTGGAGAACTGTATCGAGAAGAGTAGAGAGAGTCTTTGGAAATTTGAAGCCGATGATGCGCAGTTGATACGGTTAACGTATTCTACTGTACCCAATTCCTTTCTGAAGCAACTTTCTGTGCAGGCCTTCATCCTTCATCGATGGATTGAGAGAAGGGGAAATACAGCAGTCATTGAGATTGGCTCTCAAGATTGACTAGATGCGTTATTACGGAGGATCCTTCAGAAGGAAGAAAAGGTAGAATCTTCAAGAGATTCGTGGGCCTCACTGATAGAACTGTAGCGAACAAGGGTACGTCTAACAAAGTTTTATTAGCTTTATCAGTTTTTCTCATATTTAATCTTTTATTAATAGATGTATACGCATTTACTTCAAGCTATTAGCGGAGGTAGTATTGTGCCGCACGCGTATCATGTATAAGAATTATTTCTAAAGTTTATTTATAGACTCCGGTTTTAATCCCTTTCCAGCAAAATCTGGTGAAATTTATATTTGCAAGGTTTTTCTTTTAGTAAAAATGACAAAATAGCATCATAAGATTTTCATTTCAGACTCAAACATACTTAGCGCCGACCCTGCCGAGTATTTAAACTTTTCATAAGGATTCCTTTCTTTTGTTCTTGAATTTATCTTTAGGGAATCTTGTACTTACCCACAAAATAGAAAAAAAGGTTTAATTTGTTGAGTCATCTTCTCGAAAGTTTGCGATTTTATTATGTGCAATAAACAGATTGTTTATTTTTTGATTAAAAGCTTTATAAAAGTCATATTAAATTACAACAAAGTTTATTTAAAATAAAAGTATATTTTTAAAATAAAAGTTTTTTTAAAATAATAGTATATTAAAGTATTAGTTTCATAAGACGCGTTTTTAGCGCACGTGGCCGAGTTTAGAAAACGACCCGCGAAGCGGGGAGTTTTCTAACGGACAAGTGCGCTAAAACGCCTTATGAAACGAATACTTTATACTATTTTTTATACTTGCGTCGTTATTTCGTTAATTATTAAAAAATAAATTAGTTTTAAATAAGATTTGTTAGTGAAATTTTGTTAAGTACTTTTGACAGTTGGCTACACTGAAAATTCAACTTCAGCATTTGTTATTTAAATTGTTTTGTTTTTAGAAAATTAATTTAGTTTCTGTGACAAGAAGGTAAAATGGTCAGATATTCTCTCCCTCCATCTTATTAAAAAGAATTAACTTATCTTAATTAATCTTAATCTTATTAAAATATTGGAATTTAACCATATTGATAGATTTATAACAACTGCAGAAAATAACCAACATGAAATAGCTATGAAAGTAAGTAAAATTTTGTGCTAAATACTTTCAATTTTTAATATATTTCAATTATTTAAGGTTGCGTTAATAATGGGATTCTGTGGTGCCTGCCGAAGAGATGAATTGACCAACATGTTATTAGACGATATTGTGGTCAAAGATGATGTGTTCACTGTGACTGTAACAAAAACAAAAAATAAAGTTCGAAGAGAATTCTTAATTACAGAGAAACTGTGGATTGATTTAATTAAGAAATATTTGAGCCTAAGGCCTAAGAAAATAAACCACAGGCGGTTTTTTATAACCTACCGCAATGGAAAATGTATTTCTACTCCTATCGGTATAAACACCATGGGAAAAGTTCCTTTTATTATTGCCACTTATTTGCATTTAGCCAACCCGAAGCTTTTTACAGGTCATTGCTTTCGACGTTCAAGTGCTTCCCAATTGGCAAACAAAGGTGGCGATTTAATAACTATAAAACGGCATGAAGGTTGGAAGTCTTCAGCTGTGGCTGAGGGCTGTATTGATGCTTCAGTTAAAAAAAATGGAGGTAGCTGAATTGCTATCTAATAAGCCATGTACTTCCACTTCAACGGCTCAAGTGGTAATTGACCAGTCTTCCACTGCTTCATTTTTACATGAAGAATCACACACTTTTAGCAGCAACCCAATAACGAGTCAACAAAACATTGTTGAGGGGCAAAATTTACCTTCATTTAAGATTAATGCCCAGGACACTTCTGCTGTTACAATCAAAGTGTATAATAACTGTACTTTTAATACAAAAGATGTATAAAGAATAATTTGTGAATTTATTAAATAATTTTTAATTTAATTAATTTATTTTGTGTATGTTTATTTTATATTTTAAAAGTTTGGCATTTTATCACAACAACATAACCGCACTTTTAAATATAATAAGTTTGACATTTAAGAACAGCTGTTAGGTGCTACCAACTTTAAAAAACAATATTTTACTGTTTCCAGTGCTCTAATAAATCTCATTAGGACACGCAAATGCGTGTCCTAATGGAGTTCATTAGGACACGCAAGTATAAAAAAGTATTTTTTTGTGTTAAGAATCGTATTATTTGCAACATATAAACTCATCGCCAAAGAGAATTGTTTAATTTAATAAATTATTTCCTTGTTTTGAAAATATGGCAATGTTTCTGTATATTGTTTTTGTTTTTTCTTTTCAACTGAAACAATGGCTATTTGTATACGTAATTTACTCGTAAAGAATTTTATGTTGCAAAATTTAACTTCTAATAGTTTTATTACGTATTAAGTATCGATAAAAAAAGAAATTGAATAAAAGAATAGGATTGGGAAGATCTATAATAAAACCCTAATAAAATAATAGCGCGACAATCCTGAAATATATTGTAAAAAAACATTTGAAACTAATACTGAATGAAAGTTGAATATACGTAGATGCGCTTACTGGTGTTACGCTACTGTATCCACGCCTACTACAACATTAGTAAAACCGTTTACCAACAGATAGCTCACCACACTAGCAGCTGTCAAAGTCAGTTTAAAGATGGCGGAAAGAAAGTGCGATAGTGTTTTGTTTGCGGGATATTTTTGTGTATAGGGACGTAGTTTTATGTGAACATGTGCAATTAATCACAAAAAACTTTCATTAAATTATTCTAGGATGGGTATGCAAACATTTTTTATTACCAATTTCAGTATGCGACATTATAATTACAAAAGAGATATGCCCCGATTTAGAACGTTACACTTAACACAAATTTGATCTGGTTTTATTATAAATATTTTTCTCCTTACCATTCTTAAGATCATTAAAGAAAAATTAATTTCGAATTTCTTATTACTATTAGGATTTGCTAATTTAACGGTTGCTAACTTTTTGCATGGGTGAGTGCGCTTTTTAACTGTAAAATAGCAGTTGCTACATTTGTCATTTGTATGCAACGCACATGTTAATTTAGAATTTCTTAAAAAACAAAGCTTTCCTAATCAAATAAGTATTTCTAATTTGAATAACATTTAAATATATTTAAGTAGCTTCTGAAAATTCAAAAAATTAAAATTTTAAATTTGTCTGATTGCTTTTCGTTCTGTTTAACTTTCGATTCGATAAATGAAAGTTATCAGTTTTTTGTATCGATGTTTTTGAAAGTGGTGCATACACATTTGACGGCCCAGTTAGTCACTCACATCCGCCTTGAATAAAAGTAAATTGATGGCATTATAATAAATTGGGACTGATAACGTCCTTTTGAACAGCTGCATAACATTAAACATGCATTTCTTTTAAATTGCATTGTATTCTTTATTATTATTAATTATTTTCTTTTCAAATCAAATATACGTTATTAAAATAACAACAAAAGAAAAGCTGTTGAAATATTTTTATTGAATACTTCAGCCTACATTTTGCCTTAAATTTTTTGTCATCATGCCAAAGGTTTGTTTACTAATCTTGATTTCTAAAAATATCTGAAGATCGAAGGAGGGATGAAATATTCAAATGCATATTTGTTTTTTTTTGAGAACCACACTCTTTTGTTTTCACATATTTGGACCAATGGCAATATAGACTTTGGTATTTGCATCAATTGCTATAAAATTACTCTGTCAAAAGTGACAGTTTGTAAAAGCTAGATTTTGCAAAACAAGTGATTACACAAAATCATAAATAGTACTTTAGATTTTGACTTGAGTAAAATTTTAATTTTAATTTTGGTCTTATCTGCTTCAGATTTTCAGTCTTATTTACAAAAAATTATAAAATAAAACTACATTACCTTATGTTTTACAAACCTACTGAATGTTTTTCTTTTATTTTTGGCATAAGCCATGCCAAAGCTTTGGGTCATTTTTATCTTATTATTTTTAAGTAGGCAATAAAGAAAAAAAATACAACAGCGATATACGCGCTATAAAAAAATGTACTAATGGCCAAACTGCCCAAAAGGTTCCAAAGTTTACTATTATTATTGTAAAAACCAGAAATAGTTTTTCAGCCTTTATAGGCCCCTAGGTCATTCTTTTAATTGTGTTAGATCTTTAGACTTTACCAAGTTTGACAAACTGAACAAATTCCGTTTAACCAAAAGTTGTTCATATTGTCAAATATGGAATTCAGAAGTCTTTCTTTTCTCGATATATTCACATTGTACATATTTATCAATGCAATAAGAGAGTTTCGAATCTCCAAGTCCATAAGAACAATTATAAAAAGATATATTGGATTTGATCTTGCAACATTTGGCCACATGGAACTAACAGGTCGATTAAGTTGGAAGTGCAAAGTGAGCAGAATCGCATGGGACCCATTGGAGAATTAAGTGCTTTTTGATTGCTATATAACTACCCAACCAAAAATCTAAGTGCTCGTTAATTCTTTTTAAAAACGGATTTTTTGCGAGCTTAAGTTTAAGGTAGTAAAGCATTATTTATAAACGCATGTACACGTGAGCTAAATCATTTCTGCATACATAATAATTAAGTGCTTTTTGAGTGCTATTTAACTACCCAACCAAAAATCTAAGTGCTCGTTAATTTAAAAAAAATAGATGTTTGCTAGCTTAAGTTTAAGCTAGCAAAGCCTTATTTATAAACGCATGCACACGTGAGCTAAATCATTTTTGAATACATAATAATTAAGTGCTTTTTGAGTGCTTTAACTACCCAACAAAAAATTTGAGTGCCCGTTAATTTTTTAAAAAATCGGATGTTTTGCTAACTTAAGTTTAAGCTAGCAAAGCATTATTTATAAACGCATGTACACGTGAGCTAAATCATTTCTGCATACATAATAATTAAGTGCTTTTTGTGTGCTATTTAACTACCCAACAAAAAATCTAAGTGCTCGTTAATTAAAAAAAAAAACGGATGTTTTGCTAGCTTAAGTACATAATAATTAAGTGGTTTTTGAGTGCTATTTATACCCAACAAAAATTTGAGTGCTCGTTAATTTTTTTTTAAATCGGATGTTTTGCTAGCTTAAGTTTAAGCTAGCAAAGCATTATTTATAAACGCATGTACACGTGAGCTAAATCATTTCTACATACATAATAATTAAGTGCTTTTTGTGTGCTATTTAACTACCCAACAAAAAATCTAAGTGCTCGTTAATTAAAAAAAAACGGATGTTTTGCTAGCTTAAGTACATAATAATTAAGTGGTTTTTGAGTGCTATTTAAATACCCAACAAAAATTTGATTGCTCGTTAATTTTTTTTAAATCGGATGTTTTGCTAGCTTAAGTTTAAGCTAGCAAAGCATTATTTATAAACGCATGTACACGTGAGCTAAATCATTTCTGCATACATAATAATTAAGTGCTTTTTGTGTGCTATTTAACTACCCAACAAAAAATCTAAGTGCTCGTTAATTAAAAAAAAACGGATGTTTTGCTAGCTTAAGTACATAATAATTAAGTGGTTTTTGAGTGCTATTTAAATACCCAACAAAAATTTGATTGCTCGTTAATTTTTTTTAAATCGGATGTTTTGCTAGCTTAAGTTTAAGCTAGCAAAGCATTATTTATAAACGCATGTACACGTGAGCTAAATCATTTCTGCATACATAATAATTAAGTGCCTTTTTAGTGCTATTTAACTACCCAATCAAAAATCTAAGTGCTCGTTAAGTAAAAAAACGGATGTTTTGCTAGTTGAAGTTTAAGTTAGCAAAGCATTATTTATAAACGCATGTACACGTGAGTTAAATCATTTCTGCATACATAATAATTAAGTGCTAATTGAGTGATCTCAGAAAAATATCACTCAATACCATCTAAAGGATTTTAGTTAATCTTACACAGAATGATATCATTGGACCACATTTCCTCATAAGTGACATTACTGATTTCCTTAATATTAGAATTTAGGTACGGGTAATAATTGCTTGTTGAGAACTCACTAAAATTATTAACTCTTTACGTATCACTGAAAACATGTTACCGACGACATAAAATAAATTTGCATAAAATCAGACTGAATCCTTTACAAATTAAAATAAAAGTAACTGCTATACTCCAGACCCTGTAAGTTTCAATGCATGTCACATTCTACGTCATAACCTCAAATAATATCATTAATTTAGTATGTTTACATTCTTTGAATGAGTAGAATGAGTATTTATGTATACAGTGCGCGCAAAAAGTAAGGAACAAATTCGATAAAAGGGAAAGTATTGATTTTTGGAAAAATTCCAAAAACACGTCAATTTTGTTTTTAAAGTCCGCATTTTTTGACATAATATTCGAATATACAGGGTGATGCGTTTAAGAGTGGTGACGTCATCGGCATTTTTTTTAAATAGCAACCCTTATTTTTTATTCCATATTCTGACACTTCATCCAATTGCCAAAATGGTAATGTAATAAGTTTGTCGGCTTACACAAGGAAATTTTTGAAAAAAATAATTATGAAGACGGGAAAGTGCTATAGTCACCACACTTAAATGCAAAGCGAAACGAAAAGTATTGACTTTTGGAAAAATTCCGAAAACATGTCAATTTTGTTTTTAAAGTCCGCACTTTTTGACATATCGGATATACAGGGTGATGCGTTTAAGTGTGGTGACTATAGCACTTTCCTGTCTTCGTAATTATTTTTTTCAAAAATTTTGTATGTGATGTAACAAACTTATTACATTACCATGCTGGTAATTGGATGAAGTGTCAGAATATGGAATAAAAAATAAGGGTTGCTATTTAAAAAAATGCCGATGACGTCACCACTCTTAAACGCATCACCCTGTATATTCGAATATTATGTCAAAAAATGCGGACTTTAAAAACAAAATTGACGTGTTTTTGGAATTTTTCCAAAAATCAATACTTTCCCTTTTATCGAATTTGTTCCTTACTTTTTGCGCGCACTGTATATGTATGTATTGGGACGCGCCAATAAATATAGATGGCACTGTACAGTAACAAAATTAGACAAAATGACGTCAATATTCGGTAGGTGATTATGCAGGCAACCAATGAGATGCATGCTTTGGTTGTGACATAACCTTCAAACTTTCTAATATGACAATTATCTTACCGCATAATTAGATTTAATAAAATTCTTCTAGAATGCAGGTCTTTCTGACAAATGAATGAAACCGATTTTAGATTGATATCTAAACAACAAACAGCAGTACTGCCGAGAATCGAAAAACAAATGTGAAAGTCATACGCAGTTAATTCTTTTACAACATTTAACTTTTTAAAACATCCGTTTTTTTTTAGTTAAATAGCACTCAAAAGCACTTAATTATTATGTATGCAGAAATGATTTAGTTCTCGTGTACATGCATTTATAAATAATGCTTGGCTAGCTTAAACTAAGCTAGCAAAACATCCGATTTAAAAAAAAATTAAAGAACACTCAGATTTTTTGTTGCGTAGTTAAATAGCACTCAAAAGCACTTAATTATTATGTATGCAGAAATGATTTAGCTCACGTGTGCATGCGTTTATAAATTAATTATAGCTTAAACTTAAGCTAGCAAAACATCCGATTTTTAAAAAAATTAACGAGCACTCAAATTTTTGGTTGGGTAGTTAAATAGCACTCAAAAAGCACTTAATTCTCCAATGGGTCCCATTGGATTCGGCTCACTTTGCACTTCCAGCTTAATCGGTCTGGAACTAACACAATTGCGTACTTTAGATGTTAGCAGAATGAAGCTTCTTCCACCTTGGTACGACTTGGAAAACATTGGTAAAAAAATTAGAATTATTTTCTTCCTTCTTTATTTCAAAGTGGTTACGACTCTAGAAACATTGGTAAAAAATTTGAATTATCTTTTATTCTTTCGAAATAAGTATCTATAGTTCCCACTAACTTAAAATTTCTAGTCCCAGGATTCTTGAGCGAACAGATCAAGATTAAAAGAGTTAACGAAGGAATTTGGCAAAAGGAATGCTAAATGTAGGGTGCCCTGGGGTAAATTTGAGACAGGAAAGTTCAGGGTAATTCTTAGACAAGTCATATACTCAGTGCATGTATAAACTAATTCATGATTATACGGAGATGCGAAAAGCCCTTCAAAATTTTTTATATTAATATATTTCTACAGCAGTATCAAATGTTGATTCTCTTTATATGTTAAGCAGAAGTAATCCGTATCTTCATTTTTCCAAAGGCTAGTGAAGAAAGATCTTCAAAATCTAAAAACTTAGATAAGAAAGAATTTTTGAAGATGTTTAAATTTTGATGTCACAGGGTAAGTTTTAAAACCAATGTCTAAAAATTACCACAATGAATGGCTGTGGTAATTCTTAGACAGGTCTTTAATTGAATATTACAAAACAGGTTTAAGTTTATACATTAAAAGATTTTTTCCATGAATAGTGGTATCCCATGAAAAGCACTTAAATATATTCTTCGCAATTTTAGACATGTCAATCTTTCTTTTTTGAATTTTGGACGTTTTTTATAGGTGATGCTTGACAATAGATGTCTAATAGGTCCTTTACACGATCAATTGGATTGACAGTCCGCTCAAGGATTGACAATCAGATTGATCGTGTAAGTTCGAGATTGGTGGATTGATGAATGAGATTGATGGATTTCTGGATATTTTGAAATCCGAGCTTCAATCACTGGTGGTGGGGGACGACTGTCATTCTGATTGACGGTGTTGTGTCTCACGACCAATCTTTCCGTCAGTCTAGTACGAGCAATGGAAGACGCTAGCCAGTCTTTGCCTTCCAAGTCTCCTGATACCGGTGATAGCAATGACCAAATGTTGAGAAGATTGCCATCAAACACAGCAAAAACAGTCGGCCCCATAGCAAAAAAAGTTAACTGCTTCAGTTAGCGTGTGAATACCTGTCTGCATATCTTACAAACAGCACATCCTGATCTACCTCAACATAGCCAAGATTTGGGTCAATAAATTGAAAAGCCATCTTCCCATTCAAAGGAAGTTGGCTAAGAAGGCGGTCAACGATATTTTATTTGAAGCGGACATGGGGAATCTGTGCAGAGTCTTGCACGCAGCGCCGAGCGACCTGTGTTCTTCATAAACCAAGTCTTTGTGTATGTCATGTACTGTACTGTTTTTACCTCTTAAATTGTAAGTAATCGAATTTAAAAATAAAAGGTTATGCCTGAATATAAAACATGCTTACAACATTTCAATTATGGACTTACCTTGATATAAACCTGGAGAACATATTTAGTGCCTCGCAAGGTTCTAAAATGGCTGAAGGAGAAATGATTTGAAATCTTCGAAACTTCGCCCAGTCGCTAACCAACTAGCTATATTACATGAAAATTATGTAAATTTCGCAGGCGACAAATTACATCTTCAGAATTTAAAAAATATAAGATACCCGAAAAGAATGTAAATGTCAGTCTCTTTTCCATTCGTTTTTCATGGCATTGTGATGTACAAAGATTATCAGAAAATGATGCCACTTAGGTCTTAAATGATTTTTAGAATTCTGAAACATTTTGTTCAAATCAGTTTATTTACGTAATACATTGTACAACTTGTACTTACAAAAATCTTTAAGGGAAGCCCACTCAACTAACAACATGACATTGTGTCCTTCCATTCACATATTCGAAAGCATAGGAATGACATGGCAGTGACGAAGATGTGAAAAACATGTTGTTTTTATGTATTAATTTTAACATGTCAAAGATATTCCAAGAAGTACGTAATTATTATATGCCATTGACCATTTCTTTGGTATATTAATTGTGGCAGGCAAAAAGAATGAGAGGCACGTAATTTTCGTATGAATTTCTATTCCAGCACTACTTGGGTAGGAACCGTAAAGTTATCGCCAATCTTTCCTCTACCGATATGGAATCGTTTATGACTGTAACTGTTCTAGATAGATGCGGCTCTATCTTGCGTAGCAATTTGTAATTCTTATAATCATCTTCAGCACTGGTCTCTTAGATTTTATGAAACAAGTTTAAATTAGTATACTTTACATGTTTTTTGTACTATTCTTTCACCCAGCGTCCTCGTTTGATCTTTCTTTGCCAACGGCTGGAGGTCAATGCCAAGACAATGACCAAACAAACCTTAATTTTACTTGCCATCCGCACTTGAAGGTACTTCACTGTCGGCTGAGCAAAAATTACTTCATATCTACTGTCAGTTTGACTGATAGTGTTGGGTCCCTCGTGATTGAACTCAGGAATGATTGATTCAGTCAGAACGTCAATCCGATTGATCGTGTAAGAGACCCCTATCTGTAGAATGTAGATATAGCAATGACATTTCTGACTTATCAAAGGTAACAGTAAAAAGAAGTGGCAGTTATATGTTTTAAATTGTATATAGAAACTTATTGCGTCTTCATTTCGTTGCACCAGTGTACACTAATAAAAAAAGTAGTGTAAACACAGTCTGAATGCAGAGTGTTCTTTTCACCCAGTGTAAGCACTGTAATCATTAATTCATTTTTACTTACAAATCAAGAAAAATTGTCAAACTAGAAGGTTCATAGTGAGTTAATTTTTTAACTAAAATTTACTTTTTTAAAATAACTTTACTGTTGCTTTTTCAATTTTATTACTTTTTCAACTTTTAGTAATGTTCATTAAGTTATGTTCACTTACAAGTTGGAAAATTAGATAAAACAAAAAAAAAAATAGAATAGCAAAACAAAACTTCCTACACTCAGTTTTGTTTTGAAAGTTCGAAGTGTTACTGTTTTCAAATTTGGCGGGCTTAAATGTACACAATAATGACTAATACTCCCATGATTCTGCTGATCGATCATTTCTTTTGCACACTGTAAAATCTCTGTGGTGTCATTCTGTTATGTGTTTTGTGTAGAGAAGCACGTTCATACTTCTTAATGATCGGTAAATTATCGGTTCATTAACTGAATGAAGCAAATATATTTAGTACACTTTGTATGTTTGCATAGTTCGTAAGGAAAAGTTGTCATTCTGCTAATAATCACCTTAGGTAGCTCAGATAGCAACCGCCCGGAAAGCGGAAGCTCCAGAGGTCCTTAA
This sequence comes from Agrypnus murinus, assembly GCA_929113105.1. Classification (NCBI taxonomy): domain Eukaryota; kingdom Metazoa; phylum Arthropoda; class Insecta; order Coleoptera; family Elateridae; genus Agrypnus; species Agrypnus murinus. Next base: position 58,327,075 of record OV816025.1, read on the forward strand.
TTGTTTTTAATTTTAATTCAAATAACTCTGTGACAGTGTACACTCTTTATATGCTCAATAAAAGTCACTATTAGAAAACATCAATTTAATCATAGAAAACTAAGTGTACTCGATTTTTTTGAGATCGACTGTACATTTCCACATCACTACTGCTGTTATAACTATCTTGTCGGTATTATCAACTGAATTACGGTAAAGCAACTAAAGCGTGGATGGCTTCAATCGCCAAGGGACACAAGTTTAGTATTTTGACAAGATAACTGCAACTTGTTGGTTGTTACCAAGGGATGTTTCACCTACCTAGAATCTGTACATCACTGCCCTCACTGCCGGTACATTTCCTTCATTGTCTCAACCGATGCATCAACTACCGCCAGAATGACACACCCCTCGGTTGTTACCAACAATTCTGCAGAAGTCGACACAAAAGAATTCGTAGATCACGCGCCTAAAAACTACGTTGGAAATACTCATGTTCTTTGTTGTGTTGTAACACAGTCGCTCGCAAACCTATAGTTTCTAGCTTGAACGTAACGCAGCTACGATTGCAAAATATACGATGAGCGGGCGTTATAAATTATAACGCCCGCTTTTAACGCCCTGATCGTTATGGACTTGTTTATATAGTTCGTATCACAGGTATAAACGAATAATATGCAAGTGAAACATAACTAACTATAACATAAGAGAGCAGAATAGGAGCCAGAACTGCCATCAAAACAGAAGATTACTTCACTGTTCAGGTAGGCGAAAAAAATACATTATGGGCTCCTTCATAGTTGGAAGATGTATACAACAGAATCTTGACTATTGTAAATATTTGTCGTGTCAACTAGTACTAGTAACTAAAATAAACAATTCCACACAATAAATCATAGTCCGACAAGAAAATGAAGAAATTAGTTGATCCTGTGATTAACATCTAAGCTAACATAAGCTAAGATTGCACGTAATTCAAAATGTCGGCGGCGCACGTTAACGAGGTGTACTTATTTTAGGACACTAACTCTTAAAACAGCATAAAAGGAAATCAGGACCGCAACTTGCTGTTGCAATATTGTTGAATGACCCGTTCGTAGTGAGTAAAAGACACGCGATTGGGGGTACCTATAACCGTCTTCGGTACGTGATTTGTGATGACTGATTTATTTAATTTTTTGTAGAGAATAGACAATACGTCATTCTGCTTTTTGCACATTGACTATTACTTTTTGAACAATAAAACCCTGTTGCCAAATGAAACATATATTGAATTGTCAAACAAAGATGGGTAAAAAGTCACAAACGACTTGTGTTTATAGGTGTTGCATTATGCAATCTAATCTAAAAGTAGCGGATAACATAACCTCACAAAAGAAGATTGATTTAAACTATAGATTAAACTATAGCACAGTTATTTGGAAACGGTAAATTTTCATGGCCACTTGTGCTAAAAAAAAAACTGATGTAAACAATTTATCATCTGAACTTCTTTCTTTTTTAAGCCGATGCAATAATCTTCCGCTCCTAAAAAAGCCGTTCTGGTTATTGAAATATTCAAGTGCATTTGACATTTCCTTCCGCCCGCATTAAATTTTGCATGGCTTTTAATAATAGCCTATTTATGCACTTGAAAGATTTTATAGTCAATTTAATTCACTCACCAAACTTTATTATAAATGTGTCTACCTGGCATGAAAATCATGTTCTAGCTCATTATTATTTTAAATCAATACAAGCATAAAAACGAATCTCGGTCTGTCTATTTCCTGTTCTAGCAGGAAACGCAACATTTTAATTTCAAAGGAATATTAAATTATGTTTGTATTTAAGTATTAATTGGTCACAATCGATAATGTTAATGCCATGTTTGAAACAAGATACAAGAATAAAACAAGATAATAGAAGTATCAAATACTAGCGATTGTAGGTGTCCTATTTGGCAATTCGGTAAATAAGTTATCTTTTCAATAGTATCGCGTTCACTATGCAAATTTACCGTTATGATACTGATATATTATACTACAGTCACATCGATTTGTCGATAACGTCTTTGTGTCCAACCAAGCTTGTTATTCTTTTGTCATACCCAAATAATGTGTAAAACGCTGGACGCACGTACTTTTCCTCGTGTCATTTGTGTAAATGAGTACCTAGTCAAAATTTTTATCGGATTTCTGAAGAACTTTCAGATAACTATGAATATGTCACCTTTCACCAGCCCGGAAGGGTGATATTCAATGACTAAGTATCTCTGATTCTTTATGTAGGCGAGTCATCTGTGCTCTAGACAAAAGGAGTTCTGAAGTTTAATTAACTCCAAACCACTGTCTCCTTGTTCAATCTTATCTTATGTATGTCCCAAGCCCTAGAATTACTTAGTCAAAATTATAAACCAGCAAATGTGGCAAGCGTTTGATAGACTGCCAAATGTACTTTTTTAATATCTATATTGTTTCTGCCGAAATTCGGATTCGACTAGCGTTTAGTTAAAAATTGACCAGCCCTTTCATGATAAGGATAAGTCGTAGAAGTTATGGCAAAGAGAATATTTTGGTTTAGTCTTGACAATCTCAGCAGGTATGGTATATAGTAATAAATAAATCATTTGGGTCATTAGGGATTTTAAAACTGACTATTAGAGAGTTTATGAGAAACGACATCACTTATCGAAATCGGAAAGTAAACGTCGCCGATCATGTACCTCAAACCATAAAAATGTAAAACCACTTGTAAAGTCAGAATCATTCTTTCATTTTGCAGAGTTCTGTGATAGAACATCTTAATTGTACTAAATGAGCCAACTAAGGTTATTATTTTGATGTTCGCAAAATTTTAAATTTACTTCTAGAGCATCCACTTATGCCGATTTTGATGATTTTCATCTTCAAAATAATCGAAGAATACTTTAAAGTTATGCCCGATGTGGTGATATCGGAATCACAATCCATACATTTCCTGAAGTATTCAGAATTCAGACTCTATAATAATAACAGAGTGCGACAAATTCCAACTTTTGGTTTATGACATGGGATTTTCTTCAGGAATGGATTAGTTGCCAAATAGCAATTCCCCAACGGCATTTTGCTAGGTTAGTTAAAATAAGAGAGTTTTTTAATTTTAAAGTTTGAGAACTATCAGGGTATCCGATTGGCTTGAAAAATTCGGAAAATTACCTAAAAATATAGTTTTCGAGGTGTTTTTGGGCTTGTTTGAAAGGAAATTGAAAGTAGATACAAAAACTAACATATAAGTGAAATTCTTGAAACACCAGGAGTCGTTTAAAATGCATTTAAAGCGCTAATTTGAAAAAGGAATGGCGTAGCGAGGTGGCAGAAGGCGTTCCTTTTTCATAAAAGCTTTTCTCTGATTGTCCCCTATTACACCGCAAAATTCCGGACTGAGAGTAATGTTTCTTCATAGAAAAATGAGTTTTTGAATTAAATTCTGAAGTATGAATCCATGTTTTTTATTTTGTTTTAATTTTGTCCAACAAATACAATTGTAACTTTACCTCTACTGATTTATTTGCTTCCTTTTAGGCGCTGGTTCTCCCTTTTCGCTCTCCTTCCTGATTTGTATATCTGAGCTGGATGCGCGGACATCATCTTCGCTGTCACTGTTTTCATTCTTGTCTTCGTTCCTTTCTTCTTCGCTATCCTCAGCGTCTCTCTTTAACCACCAACACAAATCCCCGAACTTGGCATTCAATTTTTTGCCTCTGTACCGAATTTCTATAGGCATTGTAACCTGATGGACTCGCTCTCCATGCTCATCAGACTCTGAAGCTAACTGCTTCTCATAGTAGTCAAGGAAAGTCTAAGGAAATGTATTTTGAGAGACATTGATATCTTCAATTTCTCAAATGCCTCTAACATATGAGCTATTAAGTCACGATAAGTTTCTACCCGATGATTCCCCAAGAAATGAAGAATCACGGCCTTAATGCCATTCCAAGCGATCGACTGGTCTTCATTCAGATATTTTTCAAAATCCGAGTTTTTCATCAGCTTGCGAATATCAGGCCCATTCAAAACGCCTATTGAAATAGATTTATTTTCGTTAGTAGTTTATAGTTGTATTGATTACGTATATTAAGGTACGTACCTGCTTTAACTTTTGCTTCACTAAGTCCAGGAAATATATTTTAATACCACTTTCTATGTAAATGACACTTTATACAAGCGTTTATGGTAACTAAGTAAATGAGTATTTACTACAGCCCTGTAAAACTTTACGGGCTCCTAAAAAAGACCTGTAAGATTTTACAGTGCTCATCAACAAAAAAGCTATGGAAGCTTCATTGCTGCTTAACCACAACGACTAGCTATAAATTGTGCTACTGCCTTTAATTACAAAATGTGTTTTTATAAAATATATACAATTCATAAAAAAAACACTGGTGAAGGTGGAAATAAAACTTTGTACGCGACACGCTTTGCAATTAATCTTTACTGGGCTCGCTGGATTATGGAGGCTCGCTCCTTTGTCGCTTTCCCCACAAACTTTCCAGCTTGCCCGTAAAGATTAATTTTACAAAACTTGGCACGTAAATAACTATTATGCACCCTTTCATTTTATCTAATAGTAACATAACGATTGTGTTGGGCAACCAGACGTTTATAATGCTTCGTACTTTTATCTGTGGGTGTACAGAATATAAAGAATAACTTAAATTATTCTATAATTATACGGTTTTTAGATATAATCTTTATCTTGTATTTTGCACCATTTTTGACTTTAATTTTCCTATCATACTGTGGTCATCCTGCACATTACACAGACATGTTTGAGCTTACACTACGCCATGCAAATAAAAAAATTAGTTAAAAATTTAAATAAAAAATTAAAAAACGTTGAAGATAAAGAATGAATCATGACATCTAAATAACAATTTGTTGTTAAGGGAAATTAAAACAAATGAAAAAAATGAATTTATTCCCCCTTCAATTCAAAAAATCATTTTGTTATGAAGAAATATTGCTATCAGGCTAAAACTTTGCACTATAATAGAAAACACTTAAAGTTGAACTAAAACGCCTTCTGCCCCTCACTACCCCACCCCCCTTTCAAATTAGCGCTTTAAATGCATTTTAAAATGACCCCTGGTGGTACAAGAATTTCACTTATGTTTGTTTTTGTATCTACTTTCAATTTCCTTTCAAACAAGCCCAAAAACACCTCGAAAATTATATTTTTAGGTAATTTTCCGAATTTTTCAAGCCAATCCGATACCCTGATAGTTCTCAAACTTTAAAATTAAAAAACTCTCTTATTTTAGCTAACCTAGCAAAATGCCGTTGGGGAATTGCTATTTGACACCTAATCTTTCCATTCCTGAAAAGAAATCCTATGTCAAGAAAAGTGTGTCGCACAGTGCAATTGGTTTAGGAAACGGTTTATTCCCGGTACCAATCTTACTATTAAAAATTCTTTATTTTTTGATCAAGATTAATTTTTTGATCTGCAATAAATTATAGAACAACATAGCTTTCTTCATAATATCAAGTTGGTATTTACGCACTTGACATTTTCGTGCAACAAAGAGTTGCAAATGAACCACAGAATGTGAGAAATAATTTCCAAGGTCTTGTCCTAGATCACCAAAGACCTATTGTGCGGTAACGTGTTAATTGAGGAAATCAGCTTACTGCTGTTATAGAAATATCTTTTCATACTCGATCTTTTTCTGTGTAAATACTTATTTGTTAGCATGGTGTTACAGTTGGGGGAAGTTCTGTTGACTTTGGCTTTGTTTTAAAACCTTAACCTATTTAAAACTTCTACTAATGCAGTTTGTAACGTCAATAAAGTTAGCATCCCCTTTTATCGAATTTCAAAAATTTTAGTGCCATAGTTTTGGACTAATTATGGATTAATTTTGAATGAATTAAAAGAATCTTGGGCCAACCCCTATTCATTAGATATGAAAATTTTTAAGTGGAGGTGCCGACTTCAGCTCAGGTAGCACCACCACCATATAAATAATAAATCAATTTAAACTTGGGCATAATCTTAGACTAATTAAACACTATTCATTACTATATAATCCTTTTTTGAAAAATTACCCGACATAAATAATGTCACAAAATTAAAAATGATGAAATTCGGGAAAAAGCGGTTCCATAATTTTGGAGGTTAAATAAGTAAAAACCTGAGAAACTGTGCCATAACTATACATTAATTAAAGACTATTCACTGACAAATAAAATCATTCTTTAAATTGGTAAATCACACACCCCCTCCCATGTATAATGTCATGGAATTAAAGATCGGACAATTAATCCATAGTTATGGCACGGTTTTATCAGCTTTTTGTTATTTAATTTTATAGCATTATTTATAGGGGGTGATTTACTAATTTAGGGATGATTTCAAAAAGGGATTATAGGCCAATGAATAGTCTTTAATTAGTCCAAAATTATGACACTGTCTTTTCCTGGATTTTATCATTTTTAATTTCGTGATTTATTTTCCTATTTTTAGGGGTTGATTTCGGAAATGGATTATATATTAATAAATAGTCTTTAATTAGTCCTATTAGTTATGGTCTAGTTAAATTGATTTATTATTTATATTTATATGATGGGGGTGCTAGCTTGAGCTCAAGTCAGCACCCTCACTCCAAATTCTTTATTTCTGATGAATAGGATAGGTCCAAAAGTAAATTTGGTCCAAATTTTTTTGAATTGGTCCAAAATTACTCCATAATTAGTTCAAAATTATGGTACTAAAGGTTTTAAAATTCAACAAAGTGGGGATGATAACTTTATTGATGTGCTGTTTGTAGTTAGTATTTATACACTAATTAGTGGATGATATGACCACACCTATCGGAGCTACGAGTGCTTGACATCTTGGAGGTAGAAATACGGTAATAGACGAGGAGCAGCCTACCTCTTTTCATAAGGAATATTTTCTATAGTAATATCTACCTGTAGGCCCCAATACTTGTAAACTGTACTTAATAGTTATTTTAAGGTTAGTTTGAATAATCTCAAAAAAAATTGTCGAAATTACTTGGGTAAGTCATCGTCGAGCAATCATTTCGACGTGCAGAACTTCTGGCACATATGTTTGTCCCTTCTCTGACCATTCCCTTATCCTCTGACCGAATGTTGCAAATAGTAGGCTGCAAAACGGCTGATGTAATAGATTGGGACTCGAGAAGAATACGACCACGTTTTGGTATAGACCTGTGGTATAGAGTAAAATTAAAAGGTATTCAACACAATCTCAGATTTACTGACAGCTACAATCTTAATGGCCGACTTCCAATTTTCCATAAAATACCAATAACTTGGATTTTTTAAATGTAATAAATACTCTGTATATTCTACATTTTTAGAATCTACTATTACATCTGTCATCGATCATTCTGTCAAATTCTTAAATATTTTCTATTTTCAATTTTTTTATATTTTATAATTTAATAAATATTCTAATAGCCAGCTTCGGTGAATTATCGGGATATTCGGTGGTTTGTATTGAGATGATATGGAATCATTTGATTGAAAATTTGCTAGACGATTTAAGATTTTGAAGTATTTCAAGACTACGATTTGATCGTAAACACAAATATAATTATTTCATGCATTAAATAAAATAAAATGATAGACATGCTAGGATATTAGGTTTATTTAATCTAAAAGCTACATGTTAGGTTACAGATAGATTTATCAATTTTAAATAGAAATTATAGAAGGATGAATTTCATGCAGACGTAACCTCGATTTTTACATAAAAGGTTTCAATTATAAAAAGGCATATCAATCATTTAGATTGTTTTCATAGTAATACATGTTTTATGCAACCTAAGTCACATGTTAGGATGGTTTTTCCATTTTTCTGGTAGATTTTATTTTCTTGTTAGACCTGAGTTTAACGATGGGTAACGTAGGGCAAATCTTTCTATTTCCCATCCGACTGATTCAGGTTCGGGAAAATATTTCACAAAAATATGTAAAATAGGTCAATATTGTAATGTCTACATTAGTACATTAAACTTACAATCTCCTGAATTCTAATAAAATATGTTTTTAATCCTAATGAAGGTAAAGGTATCGGCTTTGCTGATATGCTTCGATTTTCCCAAATAAGTTTGACTATAATTTGACTTCATTTATGTTGATATTGGTATAGGAGCTTGTATAAGCATCGTTGAATTTCTAAATCGTAAAAACAGATTTTACGTTTGAGTTTTTCTTCTATTGTAAATATTTTCTTATGTAAATTTTATATGTATCACTTGCCTAGAGTAGTTATGTATTCATTATTTGTAAAGGATAGAGCTGGAGATCATGTGTATCCATGTAATTTGAGTTTTAATGAAGTTTTCATCGTTAATCGTTTTTGTTAATTTTCTCAGATATGATTAATTTTAGACTATAAGTGTCTGATGTTGTTTTAATCGTTATTTTGCCAGCTACATTTCTATCTTTTTAGATTTAAGATTACTGCTAATTACAAACAGCTGTTTTCGTGAAGTGACGTCACAAACGTAGCAAGTAGATTTTGTTTGTGAAAATTTGTCATAGTTTTCAATTGTTTTGGCAAAGCATATAAAAGTAAAGTTGTTTGGCATAACGTCGGTGGACGAGTGGTGTCAGTGCATCACTCGTGTTCCAAGGGTCGTGGGTTCGAATCCCACTTGGGGCGACGGGATTTTTCGAATTGGAAAATTCCGCCACCTCAACTATGGATGTGTGTATTCGTGTTGCATGTTAGATGGGGGACAGATGACCTTAGCAGTTGGTTCCTCCGCAGTGTAGGTGTGAAATAAAAAAAAGTGTAATAAATAGCTTCCTGAATATTTAAATCAAAGAAGATTTATTTTCGTTCTTCAACAATTATATGGAATTGTGAACGATTTAGTAATTAAATTAAATTAAGAAGATTTTTGTTTCCATTATTGATTTGGATAATCGACTTGTCTTCAAAATCACCTGTTTGAATAAATGCAGTTGTACCAATTGTAAAAAAGATTTGAAGTGGATCTCGACGTATTTTATATACAAGGTTGGTCAAAATAAAAGGATTTGGTTAAATTTTTCATATAACAAAATCATAAAGACAATCTTAATAAATTCAGAATTTACTTTTCTTATTTAAAAAGTTTTTCAATAACAAAGTCTTACTAAATAAACAATTTAAATTTGTTTATAAAAATTTAATTGTCATTAGACAATTTATTTTAGCAATTGTAAATGTTTTAACTGATAACCTTATTTGATGTCAGTTTGCTCAAATGGAGAACAGTTATAACCCCCATGTCAGGTTGATAACGAATAATTTACACATTTGAGCAAGCTCAAGGAAGATTTTCTAATTTCTTTTAACTGTTCTGTTTAAACAAAATGTTGTTTTCTTTTGAATTAGATTTTTTAATTATCATTAATAAAAATAAAGACTGTGTTTTCAATTTATCTATGTGTTTCTTTGACGTGTATGCAAGCATCCATTTCTTTTTCTTTTCGCATATAGTTTAGTTTGCTGTTGTCCAGTTGCGGAAATCTAAGTGCTTTGGCAGTAAGTTCTTTTCTTCCGGGTATAAGAATCAATAAGATTTTTTCTTATATTTCATGCTCTGTCGAATTAAACCTGAGTAAGTCCATTGGGAGAAAGAAATAAATATTGTGGTTATATATTTTTTATTTATTAAATTTTATTGCTTATGTTAATGGCAACCCACGCAAAATTATATTTTTTATAAAATATCACCTCATATTTTAATGGCTTGCCCTGGACGTGGGGCATATTAAATTTCACTGCAATATGTTTGATCCACAATTCGATGTGGTAATTTTTCATAGCGGAGAAAAATTCAAACATTTCTATCTCAAATTCCTCCAGATTCGCTAAAGGCGACCTTCAAGTAAGGTCTGCAAAATGATCAGCGTAAGCGGAGCTATAAGGTATGAGGAATGCTCCGCCACCCCGATTCCTCGCCAAAAAAAATAGCTGAAGTATAGAATGGCACATCGTTGTATTTGTAATTAAATAAGTTTTATTTAAAAAATTGACTTTTAAAACCCCGTTTAACTAACTTCATTCTTTCATACACCATTTGCTATTGATCGAATTTATGGTTTATTAGAATGAATTAGAAAAGTTCTTATCCTACCATGACCTATGCTAGGTAAAAAAATTAATAACTAAAAGATTATAAAAAAATATATTTGGCAACATGGACCATTTCAAAACAGGATAGTTTTTTGTGTGTTATCACACCTAAGTATTGGTAGAACAAAACTACTGTTATTTTATTTTTATTCCATTTGATTGAAATATGGCGGCCATATTTGTTTCGTGGTGCACGAAGTTTCTTGTAGGGTTTTCATGTAAACATAAATCTTGAAATCTCCAGAAGGGTTGGTCCTACAGAGATGCGGTTAAAACCATCGTATTGCTCATATGTCGGACTACATTTTTTAATCTAAACATAATTTTCGTATGATTCTTACTTATGGGTGTGATTTAATTCTAAAGTGTAACAACGTTTTTGCGAAATTCCCACTTTTTAGGGGGCCATATTTCCAGATAAAGGTGAAGTCTTAGGGCTGATTTTTTTGTTAATGGTACACAGTTAGGGGTCGTTTATGTATAAAATATGTCAAATCTGGAAGTTCGCTATTTTGGTATTTATGGGGTTTTGAAGTTCTCGTTTTTTTTTCAGGGCAACTTTGGCTCTCAATATCTCGGATGGGCACGAATGAAATTTTTTATATTACGTGCAAATTAAGTAGTATATGCTGGCAAACTGTGGTAAAAATCTAAAGTTTGATATTAGCTTGAGAACAGAGTTATGCTCAGTTGAAAACTGTGTAGAATGCTTCAGTTATTAATAATTATAGTTGAATGATGCTTATAAATGCACTATTTTTTAGCGTGCTGTATTTGTAAATGTCCTTTTTTTTAATATTGACACTTTTCTGACAATTTATGTGTAACCTGTTTTTATTTGCGATAATGGTTACCAACTGGCGTGCGGCAGCTTTTCATCGGAGAGCGTGTTACGTGGGTTCGCCGAGTATGAAGCAAGAAAACCGATTGAGATGACTATACAGGAAATGGAGCTTGACACTCCTACTGCAACCAAAATCTCGAATAGCCAACAGCATTGTCGTAACCAGAGATTCATAGTTAGGAGCTTTTTTGTTGCCAAGGAAGTTTTGTATAACTACCACGATAGGTAGCCACGCTACTTTCTCCTCCTTCCCATTCGACTTCCTGGCAAAATCTTTGTCACGGACAAGGGTACGTATTTGAGGTCCGTTAAATATACCAGCTTTAATCTTCTCAAAAGTCAGAGCAGGAAAAGTAGAAACTATGTTGCCCGTGTTGAATAAAAGTGGGGTACCAATAGTTATTTTTAATGAAACTATTTCACATTTAAGGTTGCTAGTATAAATAAACGAAACAAGGGCTCAATACCCTGTACAAAAAAAAAGTCAGAAGTTATAGGATAGGGCTCTATATTCAACATCAAATTGCATAGAAACCAGAGCATGTAGCGAAAAACCGATTTCAGATTTGAAATCATCGATGAAAATATTACTAAAATCAGTTAAAAAATTTGCAACAGCGAATGACAAAAAAATTGTTCCCCTATTTTATTAATAAGTGAAACATTCTACACAGTTTTTAACTGAGCATAACTCTGTTCTCAGAATAATATCAAGGTTTAGATTTTTACCATACTTTGCCAATATGTATGTACTATTTAATTTGCACGTAATATAGAAAAATTCCATTCGTGCCCATCCGAGATATTGAGGGCCAAAGTTGCCTAAAACTTAAAAGAACGAGAACTTCAAAAACCCAAAATACCAAAGTTCTAGATTTGAAATATCTTATACATAAACGACCCCTAACTGTGTACCATTAACAAAAAAATCAGCCCTAAGACTTCACCTTTATCTGGAAATATGGCCCCCTAAAAAGTTGAAATCTTTGGAAATTGCAAAAGCGTTGTTACACTAGGCAACGAGAATAATAAAATAAGTCGAATAAATATCCTTAAATCAAAATAAGTTTATGTTTTATTTGATCTTAATAAAATAAGTAGATTGCCCTCAAAAGCTAACTCAACAGCTCCTGCAACTACAGTACCATATTGTCCACTTCGCCTAATTTTTGAAATGTATCACATTGCCCAACACGACCACTTTACCCAATTTTCCACGAGAGACACAATGCCCAACAGGATCACTTCGCCCAACTTTTCGCCACGGACAAAATGCCCACCTTGACCACTTCGCCAAACTCTCGTATAGACTTACAACGCCAAAAATCCGTTAGTTAGAAATCAGTTAATGCACACATGCCTAAAGTGTTGAATAATAGTAGCGAAGTTGTGCGACTACAATTTAACCGAATTAGTTATTTGTATATCAAGCCGCGAAATGTTTTTTAATGTATCAAGAGAATCATTGTCGCAGACGACGCTTGCGGCCGAGGTAGGACAATCTCGAGGACGCTAAAGCGTTTCGCAGGCAAGGTATACACAATAGTTTTTGTGAAAGCGTAAAATATTTGTAATTACAAATCCCATTACTTTAAAAAGACCAACAGTTTAATTCATTGTAGATAGAAAGGCGGGTTTCATTTTACAGCGTTTCTATGGAAAGACAAATAAAATAATAATTTTTAAAAAATCGTAAAAGTAGGTGAAGATGCTGGCACTAAAGTTACTTCGCGATCAGTACTTTTTGTATGCCCTAAGCGAAATCCAATTTCGAGGTGACACAAAATATTTATTTGTATACTAAGATCGCGAAATCGGTTTTTAACGTAACGAGTGAATAATTGTCGTTGAGACCCCTTATTGACGAGGCATAACAATCTCGAGAACACTAAAGAATTTCGCGGACAAAGTATACGCGACATTTTTTTCTTGCATTTCGTTGTACATTTCAAAAATTGGGCGAAGAGGACTTTTCGTTAGATAATATGGTATTAAAAGACGGGTGGGCGAAGTGGCATAGACCCTTTATTCTCTTACGAGTATATTATTATTTTATTCTATTATATAATATATAATCATATTCCTATATATTCTCATATACCGCATAAATAAAAACAGATTTACTTTTTCTTTATATATTCCAAAATCGGTACGCCTACGAAATCGGATTAATATCCCCACTTCGTCATCGTGTAGTTGTCCAGAGAGCTCGAGAATTTTTGTTGCTTTTCTTATTCATAATAATAGAGTGTGGATAAGCTTTTCAAAAGCAATTTTCCTTTACATAATATGCGCAATTCCGGTAAGGTTGCCAGATTTTAATTTTAGTAATGCAGGACAAGATCGACTAGAGGGAAGGATTATAAAAGAAAGCAGAAAAATGATTTCAAAAATCATATTTCAATATCTAAACTACAAAGCCTATGTAGTTTTGGCACTAAAGGTGACGGTTGTGCTCAAACAGTATAGTGTTTGAGCACGTCCGTCATCTCTAGTACGCTACAGACATTTCCATTCAATATGCGATTTAAGCACTCTGGTGCCACAACGGATTAGTTTGTGTAAAAATGCTGGCCGGCCACTAAATTTATCACGCCCAAAATGACAGCCGAAAGAAACCGAATTATATGCGCAACGCAAGCGTTACTTATTTTGCGTGAATGTAGTATGTATAATATGTATACAGGATGTAACTAATACAACTATAAACCTCGTAATGATTTAGAAGATATTTTCCTTATCAACATGCGGTCGCTTCCTGCTAGTTTTCGCGTTTTAAATTTTAAGTATGCACCTTGCACTCGCATTACATTAAATTATATTAGTTACACCCTGTAGGTATATTTTAATTTTTTACTGTAAATTGCCTAAAAGCGGGACGCGGGACAAATTGTTAAAAATCGAAACTGTCCAGCCATAAGGAATGCGGCCTGCACTCGAAAAGGGGGCCTCGCGAAACTCATCTTGACCACTTCCAAATTTGGTCTTGCCCCGCCACTGCAATCAGAATGAATCCAGCGGGTTTTTTTATACGGAAAGCCTCTCGGCGCCTGCACTATTAGGTTTTTGTGTATTTTTCGTTAAAAAATGTCCTGCAGGTACTTTGCTGTAGACTGTCTTGTACTGCATTGAAAACAACTGATTTTGGCAGTAAAATATCAACCCGCTTGTCGACAACAAATTAATCCCTCAATACTGAACTGAATTCAATTCTGCACAGTACAAAACCGTTGGACGTTGCAAATCGACCTAAATACAATTATTAATGCATCCATGAATTCAGAAATTAACTTTACAATCTGCAATATCGTATTCGTAATAAAAACATTCCGCAGCATATAAAATGCTTCGGGCGAGTTTGCGTCACACATAAATGTCAAAAATTGACATCTTAAAATATAGGTTAAAGTTCGCAACAGAAGGGAAACAAGACTAACCTAGATATATAAAAGTTATGTTTTAGAACTAGGATGTTTGGCACAAATCCCAAACGTTCGGATTTGTTTTGTTTGATACTTGAGCAGACTAATAATTTTAAAATAAATCTCTATCTTGCAGGAAGAAAGATGTGTACATGTTAAAACAGTATTTTCAATACAAACTGCTTCAGCGCAGCGGACTGCAGCAAAACGTGACGTATGCAAATGCACCAGATAAAATATCTGGTATAATAACATTGCGTCTTTTGTGCTAAATAATTATTACTGAGTAGAGATAACATAAACAATGACATATTGTGCATGCAAATTTAATTATAGAATAGAGGGGTCTATTATTTTCTACCCTCATCGAATTAAAAGGAAGTGCTCGCTGTAATTTTCTAACTGAATGGGCTCTGCTGATTGTTAGTTAAGAGATAACAATAAAAGCAAACAGTTTCTAATTAATAAATGTATTAAATAATTAATTCTAATATAATAAGAACTGAATAAACGATTAATGTAGGGAATGGATGAGAGAGAATCAATATGCATGCGACATGTGGTATCCGCTAATTTGTTGTGCCAACACTGCCTGGGCGTTTTATAACGCCAACATGTGTTTTAAGTACTGCATTCTTGTATATAGAGATACATAATGTAAAGACTAATATAAATACAAACAGAAAATAATAAGATTCAAATGTTTTCCGGGAGCTTCAGCATCGTTGAGACTCAGAGACTGCAACATATGAGTAGCTGGAGCAGCTCCAGTTTTTCCTTCCTTTTTTTCAGAAACCGTCTTGTTTTATTCTTTGACGTCTTATTTAGATACAGTATTAAAAGTGTTTTTGTATCTTTAAAATCAATTTTTAAAACCATTTATAATACAAGGATATTTAAGATTATGTGGGATTTTGCGGTTGACGTGTAGACTAAACTAAATATCATAATCCGCTTATTAAATTATAGTGTTCATCGATCATCATAATTTAGTACGTTTGTTAATATTTTTTCTCCTGAAAATTAGATGATATTTATTATTGCAAGGACGCATATGTTTTCTAAATTCTATTTTAAGGTGTTTTGATTATACCTACATACCTTCTGTATTTCTTTCCGTTGCGTTGGATGATTTTTTTGTGCACGTATACAGATGTATAAATATTATTTTTATCTGTTATCTTTTATAAACACATTTTTTATTATAAAAAAACATATTAAGTATGTACCAACTTTCGACACATCTACAGTTACACATATTTCTTATTACATCCTGCTTACAGGGACAACTTTTTACACTGTAAGACTGCCCTACAAGCAATTGATGCCGAAGACAGTCGCGAGGTTGAAATTTCGTTTGAAGGCGATGTCGAGGACTATCATAATCAAGATCTAATTAACGAAGTAAAGGAAGCTATTAGTCAGTCATATATATCTTTCTTGTAAGAGCTTGACAAAGTTATATGTCTTTTAGAACAGTGTTTCTCAAAGTGGTGGTCCGTGAGCAGGTAGGTAATTCTATCATGTCAAATGATCCTATCAATCAGGCCGGCGGCAAGCCTAATGATCGCCGTCGTGCAAATTTATGTATGCGACTTAATTTATCTATAGTGATTTGTTTTAATAGGCTAATGCCACCAAAGTGGAAAATGCTTCTCAGAAAGTAGGATACCTTGGTTAGACCGATGTATAGAGCACCACCACAGTATAATAATAATAATAATCAGTACGCTCACTCTCGCAAATATTGAAAGCCGATTCTCGAAACGTTGACAGAAGTTATGCTTGATACGCGCAAGCGAACACATTGCTGACCCAGAACCGTATAACTTTAGTTGTGCTTTGTTTAGTGGCTCCGTATGAAATAAAGGTTGCGAAAAACTACTGTAACTTTCCATTAGTTAGTAGGATCTTCTAGTTATGTTGAACCCAGTGGCGTGCGGTGAGAATCTAAGAAAGAGAAGTAACAGTGGTTTTGATTTTACTATACTTAGGTGCAGTAAAAACAGTATCATAATTATTAGGCTTATAAAAGATTTATAAATAAGAACTTGTCGCTTTATACTTTATGAATTTTATTAAAAAAAGTATTTATAATGCACTTCAAATATGGAGATAATTTGATAAATTGGAAAATTCAGACTTATTTCAAACACCTTTTTCATAATTAAAAAGAAGGTAAGGACAACAGAATAACGCATAAACTACTTAGTCACTAATTTTTGTAGGCTTCAATTTTAAAATACACATCTGTTGCACGTTTTAATATTTACTAAATAAATGAAAAAAAATAAATAAATTTGGAAGTTCTCGTTTTCGTCTGTCTTCATCACCGATTTATAACTTTTTTCTAAAACTGTGCAAAAAATTATTTCTCTATTAATTTACAAACAGAAATAACACAATTCAAGGGTATCGGAAATACTGGGATCTTTTACCGAAGCAGCCGAATTTGCAGTCAGTTACCCGATAAGCAAATTTAACTTTGCGTAGAATCAAACTAAATACAATTATTTCCGTCTATGAAATAATTCTAAACTAATATAAGTTAAAGTAATATAATTTTATTAAATTCAGTATCATTCCCAGAAATACACTGTTTAATAAATAAGTAACGCCTAATTAACACTAAAAGGAATAAATAATCAAATTTATCTGAGCACCGAGCATTTAATAACATGACCTTATACGATGCTAACCGCATCACCACAGTGCACCACCCGCTAACGAAAATGCTAATAAGTGCATTAACCAAATTAGTCGTTGCTTCTATGCAAGTATATGTATTATATTTGAATCTGCATTACCGTTCTGTGCAGTAGGTACTCTATTTTACTCAACGATTTTAGCGTTGAGTGAAGAGTTTTAAAGAGGCGCAATGTAATAGGAAAAGACCGTGCCTGCATCGTCTCCACCCGCACTCCACTTGGCCAACGAACTTGAGTACCGTATAATGCTACCGCAGCGGACAATAATTGAACTATTCATTTAGAACGACTAGACCGGATCGTCAACATTAAACAAATCTTTAAATGTCAACTATAATATTCCCAATGGAGCAAAATGAAGCAAAAAATGTGCGTTTTGTTTTCAACGTAGAACCAGATCACACTTATAGGTTTTATAAAGTAAACAATTCTACATACGAAACGGTTATTTACAACATTTTATTACAGTACATTCGTTTTCTATTTCAAAAAACGTCAACAATTGATCATTTTAAAAAATCCTGCTTTTTAACTTTAAAATCGTCATATCTTCAAAAGTAACCTAGCTATCGGATTGAATTTTTTTTAAATTGAAGAACACACGTGAGCGCATCTAGTGGTATCCGTGCCGTTACCGAATATTGTTTATTGATATCCTTAAATAGCAGTTAAAGTTAGCACTTCATAATGAATGTATTCATATTTTGACTATGCTAGAAAAATTCTTATTTGTGTGAATTTGTCTATACTTACAGCGAAGCAATTGAAGACAAGAGAATGCAGAAATTTTTAGAAAAAAAATTTGATCTAGGACCTATAGTTTTATAGTTATGAATAGTTTTGTGACGCACTAAACTGAGAGCGGGTGATACACAGAGAAAAATGTATTTAAATTTCATCAACAATTGTGTGGTATTGTAAAACAAATTGGTCTTAAAAAAGTGACAGGGACAATTTGTGTACAATTATAAAACAAGATTGTGCCATTTAGTTTGTCAAGATTTTGTGGAAGTCAATAGTAATTTTGTAGAATCAAATGAATAGTTGTGTATAAGTTTCCATAACAAATTGTGTTACTTATTAAAACAGAATGTGTAATGTTATTGCATACAATTTTATACAAAATTGTACAATTGTTGCGCTAGTGTGCGCCACAATTGCTTAAATAGTATTTAACACAATTGCTTGTTCACATTTATACAAATTATGCAATACTCTGGCACAAATATTCTATATAGAAGGCTAGATATCACAAATAAAATATATATTTTTACATATATTAAAATATATGTAACTAATATGTATATAGCTATACAATGTATAGTATTTACATACTATACAACGTGTAGTATATACACGTATAACACTAAAATTTTCTTTTGCCGTCGGCTGTTTATATATAAATCTCGAATTTACATTAATAGCGACAATTACAAGTGGTGACATCTATAGGATGTCATCCATAAACTTTGCGAAACACAATAATTAGTAGCAAGCAGTTTGAACACTGGATTATGATTTCATTCAAACAAAATATTGTATTTTTCTAAACATTTTTTACAATTATACTTAACATAATATGCTAGCTTATCCTCTACAACATTGTTCCAAAGAATGCAGAACTAAATCTGACGGTGTTAAATAATTGTCGTAAGTTCCTGTTAGACAATTCAGTAACGAAATCCTACACAACGCTGGACAATACGATTCTACAATTATAATATAAATTTCTCCAACACCGTTTTGAACAATATTGTGCAAAGCTCTTATGAAGTATTTCTCTCTGTGTACTTTCTCAAGGCAGGCACGCGACTACCATTCGATAATCAATAATTTACAGGCAAAAGGTAGTTTTTTTAATTAAATGCCGTGCTAACACAAATATTTATTGTTTTATTAAGTCTTAAAACTGCCAATTGATAAGCCAATATGTATAGGTATTTATTGCATACGTGCCATAGTAACCTTTTTTGCTAGTTAAAAATTCTATTTGTTGTTGTTGTTTTCTAAAATAATGTTTGTCATGTGCTGACAAAGCTCGGAAACTTGCTTTTGTTTTTATAATGCTATATTGAATTTTTGCATTTTTGGATAAAGGTTTTTTATTACAATACATTACAATGCATTACATATACATTATGAGTTACTTTTTTGTTTTGCCGAATGGTTAAATTATTCATTTTTGAAACGAGTGCTTTGGAAACGAAATTGTCAATAATAGTAGATTATTGACCAGAGAATGAAGAAGTTTTTAGAAAAAAAAACAAGACAAGACAAGAAGTAGTCGTACAAGACAGGAAATCTTGTCTTGTGAAACACTAATTTTAGTATTTTTTACTGCACGACATTGGCAGTTCTCAGTTAATTAAATATTACAAATTTAATAAATAAATGATAATTAATTAAATAATAAATTAAGTAAATAAATAATAACCATAATCTTATCTTATAAAAATAGTTTGGTAACATTGTTTTTTATGTTCAAATAATTTCTTAAGGAAGCGTTGCTTCCATGGACTGCACGCCACTGGTTGAACCAGAATTAAATTGTGGTATATTATTAAATATTATTATTTTTTTTATTTCACGCCTACACTACGGGGGAACCAACATCTAAAGTCATCTGCCCCCATCTAACATGCAACACGAATGCACACACCAAATGGGATTCGAACCCTTGGAACACGAGTGATGCACTGACACCACTCGTCCACCGCCGGCCCTATTAAATATTATTGTAATAATAATAAAACGAATAAAAGATGATGAATAAAG
Source organism: Agrypnus murinus (assembly GCA_929113105.1). NCBI lineage: Eukaryota > Metazoa > Arthropoda > Insecta > Coleoptera > Elateridae > Agrypnus > Agrypnus murinus. The sequence continues at coordinate 58,346,925 of OV816025.1, forward strand.
CTGTGAGTGTACGCTTTTAGCTATATATGCTAATTTTTTAGATGTGCATGAAGTAAGCGATTCAAAAAGTAACTTGATCACTTAAAACAAAACGTGTTTACATTGCATTCTATAAAAGAATTTAATCTTTAAATCTCCCCTTACACTTCGATTATTATAACATCGCTCGAACCGAGAAGGTACGTTTGGATGTTTACATTAAAACAGTTTTTGTTAGATATTATATAAAAAATTCTAACTAATAAACTTTTAAATCTTCAACAAATAAAATAAGAAAATTTTTATAATGATAAAATAAAAAAGAAAGTACACGTTTACAAATCTAAATGTACTTTGTTTTAGTTTCAGATCAATAACTTTTAACTAATAACTTCTCACTAATAACATACTTACTTGAAAAGGCCTACATTGATAAGCGAAACGTAGTAATATTTTATATACCGGGTGATTTTTTAAATTTCTGATCTAGAAAGCCATGACATAATTTTAAAACAAAAGATGCGGAAAACGTAGGGCGTAGTTTGAATCGTTCGATTTGTCACAACTGTCAGATTTCAAAAATATGAAGCGCCGAGTTAATTTGTGTATAGATGCTGAAGGTCAACATTTCCAACAGTTGTTGTAAATTTTGAATAAATATTGTGTTAACAATGTAAATTGTTATAATTGTGAATAAATCTTGCTATTTCTTAAATCCAAGGAATAAAAATTGAAGCGAGTTGTAACCATAACCTAAACTTCTCAAGTCAATAATCACATCGAAATTGCACTTAAACTCGCAATAAAATGCACACTTTGGTAAAAGCATGTTTCGCAAATGATCACTGTTTAAATATTTATCAATTTGTTTAATAAATGTAAAAGTAAGTAGTCAATTTGTCACATAAATGACATTTGGAATAGCAGTGTGATCAACGCTACGCCCTACGTTTCGGTGACCTTCGATACGGCGTAGAAATCACGACTTACTAGATCAGAAATTTAAAAAATCACCCGGTAATATAATATGTTTTATTGGCAGCCAGTCCTTAAAAAAATACAAAATTATAATAATAAAGAATTTTTTTAACAAACAATGAAAACATACTTTAGTTTTGTAACTTTTGTAAATGGTGCATTATGTATATGTACCTATTTAAGTTAATAAACTAATTGTTCAAAGGCGTCAATTAATTTTGTTCTTACACACAATTCTATTTCCTGTTTTACTACAATTATAACAAGAGTTTTCAGTTTTTACAAAATTTACTTGCCACAATAATACAATTTTATCTAAAACGTCTCTACTTGTTAATTACTACAATTGCAGACGATGACGGTCAACAAGCTTCGGCGATCTATCCTTTGTGAGCGTGATATTCGAAGGTAGCGTAACGGCTTCAAAGTGCCGACAAGCGAGTGGATCTACTATATAATATTTATGCTGTGGCACCACTATATATACAGAGAGGTTTGTAGAGGGGGACCGAATTCCCGAACCAATGAAAATTGACACAAATTGCAGGGCGCGATGTCATCCGAATTTGACATTTTTCAAAAAGCAAGAAGAATGAAAATAAATTAACGTTATATAAAGCAAGAAAATGTATATTTAATTTATAAATTCAATAAATAACTGATAATAATTAATAAATTAAATATGTCAATTAAATACAGAAATCTTTTTTAACAAAAATAATTACGAATATACGCAACCGTTTTGGTTAAAACTTTTCATACAAACGTCAACATCGTGTAAAACGCGTTTTTGTTTGCCCATTGGGTCAAATTTGATTGGTTTTGAAAATTCGGTCTACTGCGCACCCTTGGGAACGCGGCATCTGTATTCTTAGTGTATACCAGTTTACTTAACTACTTATGCCTTACGTGGAGGAACTGGCGAGGCTATCTAGGCAGTTGAATGCTTGTTCTAAATTAGTTTAATCAGTAAAATAAAAGGAAATTCTAGTAATATGTAAGTAGATTGTTGACATAAACAATTTAATGCACTACTTATAATTCATTTAATAATGCATTACTTGAAAAATAAAACTGTAATTCACACTGTAGTCATTAGATTTAGTTGCAGAATTGATTAAGGTCCCAATTGTACTAAATTGAATAATTTAATGATTAAAATTTATTATCACAAAATTCTCAAAACATAAGTCAGCACAATCATGAGAAGAGGATGAGAAACATATAATTAAAAGTTTATATTTATCAAATAATTAATAAATAAGTTACTTATGTAGTTCACTTTTTTCATAACTTCAAAAATTACTGATAAATTCTGATAAAAACGATGCTTTTTTTTCGTCACATTGCTATAATGGTTATTTACGTTATAAGTCCTGGAAATGAAATTTTACAGTCGAGTAAGATGATACGGACAAGGCGACGAAGGAGCCGAGTCCGGAACATCGAAACGAGACTGTAAGACCATTTACAGGACGTATGACGTAATGTGTTTTATTTCATACTGCAATTATTCGAATATTGGTTTAATTTAAAAAAATATAAAATAAATTTCTGAATTTAAAACATGGACATCTATGAACAACGAGCATCTAGGGCAACTATTAGTCGAATTCGAAACAGAACTAGTGTCTATGGTAACTGAATACTAAAGCATTGTTCAGTTGATTTATTTTATTTGAGTCCGATAATAGTATATTATATATTAAGGGCTTAATTGAGTGTGTTAGAGCCCGCGGAGTCAGTTAGCGCCTGAGGCGAAAGCCGAAAGCGCTAAGACGATAAAGGGCTCTAAAACACTAATTAAGCCCGAAATGTATACGTTAGTTTATGTCCGACCTAAGTTTAAATTAATATTTAATTTTAAAATAAAAATAATTTGCAAAACTTGAAGTGCAAAACTTCAATAATCATGTTACAGTTTCGGTTACCATTATTATTATTTTTAAGCAGTTTTGGTGGACAATAGTTCAGTTATTCTGAAAGGGATGGCGCTGTAGCATGTTTTTACTGTATTTTAGTATTATTTTTAAATTTAATTCACAGCAATGGTTATTAGTCTTCGAATACACATTAAAATTTTTAAATTGGTTTATATTTAAACGTATGCATTACCATCACTAGTTTGCAAAGATAACTTTACGTATCTGTAAATAAATCAATTATGTAATGCAAAACATAATAATATCTAGTATTTTTTTCATAAATTCTAACTAAATATGTAAAAATTATAGCAATAGGCCTTACAATTTATTCCAAAATTGAGGCGATACCGACGTTTTAATATGAATTATGTAATATTTATACAAAATTATTATTATTATTACAAATCATTGTACTTTCCGACACGAGGGCCACCTATGGTTTTGTAGTATAATCTTAAAAGTCTGAAACTGAACTAAATGAATTAATGTTTTGTACCAGTAGCGACGCCAACGGCAATTTTTCCGGAGTTTCTCAATTTTCAACCTTAATGGGGATCATTACTAAGTTATTTTAACAAAGTAATAATGTTCAATATTTTAAAATAATTTTTTTTAATATTGGGAAAAATTAGAGTTTTGTTTTAAATGACTCATTTCCGACCTAACTGACCGTCTTGACTTCCCTCACCCTGATTTATTCACCCACCTTCAACGTATCTGGATATAAGTTGAAGATGGTAAGTTGCGAATTTACCTTCTCTCTCTAACTTCCCCACTCACCACACAATTAACTTAGCCCCTCCCAAACCTACCCAGTCACTTCTCACCCGACTTAACCTCTTTCCCGAGTTGTCCTCATACTCCAAATTTACCCTCCCGACTACCACCCCTCGACTTACCTCTCCTCACTATCTAAGAACCGGTTTCCCCGTCAAACCGTTTACCATAGTGCAAAAGATCACGGAACCTTTTTGTACACCTTGACCTCTATCTTTTTGCTGCATACTGCGAGGCGATCCGGTAAGTGGAAGGAAGGAAGTGTAAGGAAAACGTGTAGATTAAAAAAAACGATAAAAACCAATTATTGTAGCTTCCCACATCGTAATATCAAAAATGTGAGATAAATAGGGAAAACTTAGAAAATTAGACATTTTGGAACCAGTTTGAAGTCAATCGGTCAATTAACTAATACAGGAGTATGCTCACACTGACTAAACTTTTTCAAAATCATATATTCAAATATTCAAGGTCAAAAACTTCAGGAACTGGAATAAAAACTTCCATCTTATAGAATGAATTTAAATAGAAAACTATTAAATCCAACCATAGAAGATGAAATTGATAAAATATAATTTTATAAATAAATTTAAAAATTACGTTATTAATACCCACAGTTATAAATAATATGTGTATAATTCACTACAGGACAGCTGTTTCTAGCTTTTGACTCTCTTCAGTTGGAGGCAGTCGCTTGTTTCTGTTTCATTCCTTTATTTTATTTTTATCAAAAGTTATAAAGAAAAACGTAAACGCCAATCAAACTCATGGTCAAGATCTCTGATTTCTGTACACTTTAGAAGGGCGTAACTCAAGAACCACTTGTGTAAAGAATATGATATTTAAATTTTTACTTATATTTAGAAGTTAACAGTTGTGCAAAATTTGAGAAAATCAAAGAGGGTAATGTTCAAAACTTCAGATAAAACAAATCTGGTGTAATTACCTTGATCAAAACTGATCAAAAAATTGTGAGATGATATTATGCATGCATATAAAAATACTACAATCAAGTCTCAGTTAAAGTGTCAAGTCGAGACCATTTGGATTGTCGTGTCAATTCTATTCAGGGTTGCCACTCCTCAAATAATAGTTTGATTTAACATGGGTGTGTGTTTCGTTATTGTTTCATTCGTTATAAATTGCAAATACACTCTCCTATAATTTGTACCGGTCGTAAAGATAATAGCGGCGTGCCACATTAAATAGTTTGAGAACCACTGATCCCGGATAAAGACTGATGGATTAGAACTCATGTTAGATAATCGGTCTGTAGGTGTCAGTGTAGTCGTAATGGACCACCGGTTGAAGTGCCTAATAGACTGAATAATAATGAATCTTTAGGCGATCAAAACAGCAATGCCGTTTATTATTAATAAAGATGGATGACTTTAATGGACTTTAATTTACCCTTTATTTTTCAAGTTGCTAATTAAATCAAAGTGGTGTTGTATATAATGATTTGCAGTTTGTGGGCCTTCATGACAGGAAAGAACCGCAGTGTCACTCGCAAAGGTTTCTGTTATTGTTCTCCATGGTACTGGCAAGTCTGTAGTATCTACTAAATACATGAGGGGATCAATAAAGTTATCTTGTGGTACGCCCGAATTGATTTGCCTAATATCCGATACTTCACTGTCTGGGTGAACGGGAGACCACATGACGTTCACCCATAAAACTGGCTTCTACCCTATCCTTGGAACCTGGATACGGGGCATGGAAACATGACTGGGCAATGGATGAAGCAGTCAGGTCAAGTGTGTGGTAGAGAAATTCGCAAGAATTCTCGACGGTTACTCATACCGATCAGGGGGAGCCCTGGTAATATGATACCGGTGTGGGCGGATTTGAGTCTCGCCTTGGATAAGGTCACTTATGGTCGCCGTAAGGAACCCGCTGTTTGACTGAATCTTAAGGAGGAGAAGCGAAGTGAGGTTTATCCCGGTGTGAAGGGGTAAATTCATGCCTATGGGAAACTGCATGCCGCCAGGTAACTGTACTTAGGAGCTATCCTGACCACCCTATCATCCGGACTGCAGCTGGCTACAGTGATTGGGAGAAGCTCTAAAAGCCATTACACTTAAGGATAGTTGAAGCGAATACATAGCCTCTCACACTCAAGACAACTTCACCTCATTGAGGTACACACTGGGAGTCTATAACGTGTAGACTTACGAACGAAGCTCTGTCGAGGGCCCACCAAGCCTATATATTGGTAGATCGAGGTGGCAAAACCATTAAAAAACCAAGTCCTGCCACAATTGAGGTTGGATTCGATCGGGCAGTGGCTCCTAACAGCTTGGGACAGAATGTTAGGGGAATAGTCCGAAGCTGGACGAGGTGAATACTCCTTGGTCGTGTGATACGTCCTCACATCCTCCTCGGAGATGGAGCCGACGGGTGAGCACGTTTATCGCTCCGGTACTAGCTTGGAGCAATGCGCGCTAATTGAGCGTATCTCAATTCATGCTTCGGCATGTCTAAAGGCTGGACGGAACTCCCTAAAGTTCATGCAACGATAAAGCATCAAATACCTAAGTACAATTTTTACGGCCTATTGTATATTAACAGGTAATAGGCTAAAAGTTCGCTGTGAGGGGAATGATATCCCTTTCACAGACAGCTATGCCTACCTCACTTCACTGTCTAACTTTATTTGGAAATGACTATCTGTAAGGTAGGATTTGAGCAGAAGACAATAATGACAAGAATAGGATTTTTTTATATGAATATTTAATTTCTTATATTATTTCTTCAGTTGATAAATGTCGAATCGGTGGCGACAATTACAAGGACGTTATTAGATAATTTCCCTTTTGCATTTGGTTCATTCGTGTGATGATCTACCTCATATAGGTATATGTAGATGTAGATCTACAAACACATCCCAATATTGCAGATAGTGAGTGCTTGATTTTAGTATTTACAAGTGAAATCAGAAAGGTTATTAGAAGATTAGAGGAAATAAACAGAGAAGAAAAATGTTTTTCTTAAAATGTTGCTCAATTTACTATATGTCAGGTAAATATCGATATCAAGGGTTGTGAGAAAAAATTAGAAAACCCACTGATGATCGTAATAACAACTAAAAAAAGTACAATAATAATTGAATATATGTTTCTGAATATCTTTTCTCTTAAAAATCTAGTGTTTATTATGACAAGGACGCATATGTTTTTCTAAATTGTGTTTATTGATACCTACACATCTTATCTATGATTTTTTTGCTTGCGTTGGATGATTTTTTTGTACATTTGTGGGTGTGTATAAATATTATTTATATCTGTTATTGTAAACATGTTTTACATTATAAAAAGTCACATTAAATGCCTACCGTTTTTCAACGCTCTTTATTTTTTAAATTCTGCATACAGGGTGGTCCCTATTAATATTACGGCACTAGAATATCAACTGCCAACTAAAAGTTGGATAAACAATCAACATGCTTACGGCATCAACTAAAATTAGTGTTTAGGAAGTTGTCTAAAAATAAAGATTGTCGTTAAAAAAAAAGTCAACTTACGTGGCCCTATCGTGGTCACTGGTTACATCGTGGTGTGGTGGCCAAAGAATTCACACTGGGGAACACCAAGATGTATTCATGCCCGAAAGTAGAAGAAAACAAGTCTTTTGCGTCTTGCCAGTTTTATTTTCTACTCAAAAGTTCTGCTCTGTAAGTTTTAAATCACCCTGTATAACAATATTGTTGAAAGTTTAGATATAATATATGTAGGCAATAAATTTTCAAGCATGTACTATTACTAATCGTTTGGGGAAAATGATTTATTTTTTGAACAACCTGTATATGTTACTAATAAAGGATGCTTACTTTATTGGAATCTTTGTTATGTGTACAAACGTATGGATTTTCTTGCAGTTAGTATGCTTAGGTCTTTTTAAAACTATTATAATTCGATATTAGACCATTATCAAAAGCTTATATTATATGGCAAATACACTAGCTGCCCATTGCCACAAGAAAGTAAGATTTATAACTGCACCTGATAATCTCGTTCTAGAAGTAATTCTTATTTTACAATTTAGAATCCCCCGTAGAAATGAAATTCTATTGTGCAGTAAAGTGAAGAAATTATATAATAGTAATCAGGTGTTTGAATTGTCCTCGATGAACCACAAACACAAGTACTACTGCACATATCGGTAGTACATAATAGAGAAAGAATACGAGTATGTATACAAATACGAGTAGTACATGCGTCGTGGTGTGCTGTCGGTATATTCTGGTGTATTTTTTGTTCGCTGCGGTGTTCCAGTGCCATCTGCAGAAATTCACTAGGAAGTATTTGATTTCTAGGGTCGTTGTAGAATAATCATTCTCAGAGGGAATGGTTGAATTTTATTTCTGTTAAAAGGTACGTTCAAGGCACAAAAATCTTGCTTTCACAGGGACGCCAAGTGGTCTAATTATGAAACTGGTACTTAAGGATTAAAGTATCTGCTAGAAATTTTAATTGCTAGAAGAATGTCAGTTCGCTAGAAATATTTAAGCAGCACTGATTTAGAGCCTCAGCCCCCTATGTGTTATGTAGTTTAAAAAAACTGTATGCAGAACATACTAGTACTTAAATTACTTATAATGCTTTTCGAAATTTTTCATTTTTTTTTAATTTCTCGTGCAAATAAATCAGTATTCGCGTATTTTAGGTGCTCTTTCATGTTCCAACAACAAATGAGTGGAGTCGAACGGAAAACACACGAATAAGTCTTTCTTACAAACAAGGTAGCTTGCGCTACCGCATCGTATTTGACGACCTATTGTTTGTTATTTATGGATCAACTGCTACAAAGCTTTTTAATTTTGATTGACTGTTGACGAACTGCACAGGATGGTATTAAATCTTAGTTGAGCATTTAAATGTGAAGAGTATCGTAAATGTTTGGATCTTACAACTCATTGATTTTTGGGAAAATGGATTATTGTCAGGATCTATGTATCAATGTTTTACTGTTCTAAATATACTTTTTTTTTCGGAAATTTGGGAACTTTTGAGCTTAACCTTTTACCGGTTGGAATTTTTTGTTATCGTTAGATATCTCTCAAGGACCTCATTTCTAGTTTTATTTCTATATCCACTAGATGAAAGAGATCAGTCTTTATGAGAGATTTTGCTGTGAAACATTTGTACATTCAATTTAGTTTGATTACGAATTAAGATACGAGGGTAGATCAGTATTTACGGTCCCTGACATAGTAGGCTTTGCATGATATCGTCACTCATTTTTCTATGAGAACTGTCATTACTAATTATTTGTTGTGTCAAGTTTTGCGTAGGTGCGTGTTGTTCTTTGAAAGTTATTAATAATTAAGCTGGTCGATAACAGACAATTTTTAAAAATGGAAAAAAGTGAAGTCAGAGCGGTGATAAAGTATTTGCAAAAAAAAGGATTAACACTTACTGAAATTCACAAGGATATGACAGACGTTTTAGGGGACTCTGTCCCTTCTTACCAAGTGGTGAAAAATATGTCTCGTGAGTTTAGATTAGGCAGAACAACTTTCGAACATGCGAAAGGTGCGGGACGTCCAGTCTGTGTCACCGTTGACAAAAACATCAATTTGATCCATGATATGGTAATGGCAGATAGAAGACTGACTATTGGCCATATCGCGGAAATAACGAACATCTCTTATGGGTCAGTTGGAAATATTTTAAGAAATGTTCTTGATCTCAGAAAAATTTCGGCGCGTTGGGTTCCAAAGATGCTGACCGTCGATCAGAAACGCTCTAGAGTGCTGCATTCGGAAGCCAATTTGGAGTACCTGAAGGCCAATCGGAAGCAATTTCTCACTCGCTTTGTGACTGTGGATGAAACATGGGTGCGCTATTTTGATCCTGAGACGAAAAGACAAAGTATGGAGTGGCATCACAGAGGTTCTCCACCTCCACGCAAATTTCGAGTTCAACGGGCGGCTGGAAAGATTATGGTCACAGTGTTCTGGGATGCAAAAGGAATTTTGATGATCGATTATTTGCAGCGTGGACACACAATAACGGGTTCTTATTATGCAGGGTTAATTCCAAAATTGCGCGAAAGCATCGACCGAAAAAGACCAGGACAGTTGGCACACAAAATTTTGTTCCATCAGGACAACGCTCCAGTCCACAAGAGCTCCATTGTCATGGCTGCCATACAGAACGCTGGCTTTGAAATCCTAGAACACCCTCCATATTCACCAGACCTGGCACCCAGTGATTACCATCTATTTCCAAAATTAAAGGAAAACCTGCGTGGAAAAAAATATGGAGACGATAATTAAGTTATGACCGCAGTAAATGGCTGGTTTGAGGAGCAACCGGAAAACTTCTTCCTGAAAGGCATTGAAGCATTGGAACATCGGTGGACCAAGTGCATTGAAGTCCAGGGAGATTATGTTGAGAAATAAATAAATAATGTTTTAAAAATTCTTTCTCTTTCTATATCAGGGACCGTAAATATTGATCTTCCCTCGTATATACGGTATAGCAGACCGAATAAGGAAGATGGTAGAATGGGGTGAAATTTCCGGGTTCCATGGTTTTAGGAACTCGGACAGGACCCAAGTGCATTGTTCTTTCTTTATTGTTGTAAAATTCAATCTCCAAGTCGATGCATTCCGCATCCCCTGTTTTAAGTTTATTCGGAAGCAAAAACTCCCATTTTTTTGAAAAAACAAGGATTCTTAATATACAATATTCGAATAATCGGTACTATGAGATTAGTACTTTTGTATAAGTATTTTTGTATTGAATCTTTAGTTTGAATCTCCTCGTCTTATGCTGTTTATCGTTTTTTTTATATTAAAAAAACGAAAATATAAGAATAATTATTCTTTTAGGGGGAGGGGGGCTGGAGGTTTTTCTAGAGTCACTCTATATTTTTAGAGTGACTCTAGGTTTTTCATGTTCGGCATTTGTTCTCGACAACCTAGTAAGGTATAACTAACAAGCAGTGATCAATATTTTTGTGGTTGTCGTCTGATTTAGTTATACCAAGCTAAAAACCATTTAAAGTAACCCCCCCCCCCTCTTGTTTGGCTAGGAGCAAATTATAAAAACAAATATACTAGTTATCGCCGATTTATTATATAGTTGGTAATAGTTACAGTAAAGTCATACCAATTGTTACAAATACAGTCAATGCTTACGATAGTTAATACTAAAGAATTTAAAAATTTGTGTGTTCCAACTGATGGACGTACCGTTATCATTCGTCCCGTCTAAATTACTTGAAGTACCGTAGGTGTATGCATAACTTTATTATAAAGTATAAATAAATATGAGTCATGTACCTATACAAACAATTTAATCGAACCATATAAATATGATGATTAACATTTAGATAACGTCAGAGAACAAACTCTGCCTTTCTTTGGGCAACCTTGACACTTCTTGAACAGTAAAATGGAGCGATATATAGTGCACCCAAGTCAATTTTTTTCAGAAAACTTACAGGACGTTGTTTATGACCACCTATGTCTCATACGTAATGTAAATGGTTAAGCCTCTGTTGGTTCTTCCTTCCGGATGTCTGCGCGTTTAGGGTACTTGGCAAGCTAGAAACTCGAGATTTTGGTTGTATGTTATGCACCAACCCGAAGTCGAAAAGCAAATTGTCGAGATCGCAAAATTAAGACAGCGGATCCAATATGGCAACGATAAAGAAAACGTTTTGTTTTCATTACGTTTCGGCCAATTCTAGGAGCTTGAGAGTTTGGGCCACTAACCTGAATGCTAAAGGAAAATAGTCGACATTGCAAAAACGAAGCTGGCGAAGGCGCCCATAAAGAATATTCAGCTTCTCAATTTTAGTCACTTTTAGGCGAGTTAGAAACTTGAGAAATTTTATGGCCTGAGTTCATGCATTGCTTACCTAATTCCCTAACGTCGAAAATTACCATAACAGTGCATGAAAGTTACTTAATTAAGTTAGTAAATTATTGTCACATTGGCAACAGGAATACTTTTCTGCTTCTTTTATTTTAGAGCGGCGTCTCAAAAATAATATAGCATATAAACTTTGTTAATTTTAAATAATAAGCTAACTTGATAATAAAATGGTCTAACAATCCGTTGTCCTGAAAAAAAAAACAAAAAAAACAAGTTTTGTAAAATAAAAAACAAGCGAAATAAAGTAAAAATTCAATGAAAACCCGGAACAACGTAGCAAAGCACAACAATGTAAACGAGAAAGTGCCGAGTTGACTCTGCAATTTTACACAACACATTTCAATAGTGCTACACTAACAACGTGAAATACACTAAAACCTAAGGCGCAAAATTCAAACCGTCTCCACTCAATTTGGATCACACTGTACATGAGATTCGAAATGTCAGCTTAATTTTCGAATATTTTTTACTTCTCATCGGATCTCAGAATTTTATGAAAACCTTTTACAGAACTTTTCTTCTGCTACACAAAACTCCAATCAGAACTGTGAAATTATCAAAATTGTTTTTCACATCTACTACAACAGAATCTCTAATATAATAACTATTTATGGTACAAATGAGTATTAAGGTATTAAACCCGAACAAAAATTTTTTTCTGAGTGGATAATATCCTTAACTCCCGTGTGCCATACAACGTTTTATTCGACACCACTTTATTTAAGTTTAAATATTGAATTTGCAATTTGAACTCCCAGGGTTCGAAATAACATTGTTAGGGGTCGATTCTGGATCAGGAGGTCGATAGAAAAATATAAGACGTATCATTGTACGAAGAATATTTAATTCGGTAAATTTGGGTTACCTCCATCCTGAATGACAATGCAATTAAAAGTGAATCGTGGGAACAGTGACATTAATAGAACCTGTAAGATGGATTAAGGTCATGAAAATAGCCACGGAAGCCAATCAAGTATAAGTTACTTTAGTTATTTTTTAGATATTTATTTTTGGCCGAGGATTCGGGATGGCATCGGGGCATCCTTCGTACCTCTTGGCATCGATTATTATGATCATTTGGCCGACCCAACTAGAATTTTTACCTTCTTTGTTTTACTTCCTATCCGAGAAGAAGGCATGTTTTTAATTTTTCTCCGCTATAAAAAGTTACCAGCTCGGCCGGGGATGGAACCTGCGACCTTTGTATTATGAAGCAAACATGCAAACCACTAATCCACTAAGGCTGGCTTTTAGTTATTTTTGTTTTTTTTTTAATAATTTTAGAGGCCATTTTAAAACATAGGACGTGGATAAAAAGTCAACAAACTCTTGATGGGATCGACGGCCAAAGAAGCTTGGCGATCCCTGGTTTAGTCTGTAATTATGTAAGCTGGTGATTGGTTGTTATCTACAACAGCAATCAATCACCATTTTACAGTGGGTAAAAAGTTTTTCTATCCACAAGTGAGTAATGTTCAACTTTAATTGCTTAAAAACGTTAAGATAGCGCTGTTTTATTGAGAGGTGTTGGATAAGTAGTTATTTATTTTACAAGTGAGTTAAGTAAGATATTATTAGCCCGGCGAGTGGGTTCATTTTTCTGGGTGTATAATATCATTAACTCACGTGTGCCATACAACTAGGGATGGAAAACAATTTTGATAATTTGATAGTTCTGATTAGAGTTTTGAGTAGCAACTTCAGAGTGGTGAAAAAGTTTTTGTGAAATTTTGCGATGCAATGAGAAAATAGTTGCGCACTTGAAGTCTATTTCTGCACTGAGAAAAAGGTTTATTAGATGTAACTAAAATTTATTTGAGGTAAACAAATACTAAAGTTGAATACGGCGAAACAAAAATACAGTTATATGAACCAAAGGCTTAAGTTCGATATTACAATTAAGCAATAATTTAGTAGAGTCAAGAATTAAGTAACTGAAATAAATGTATTTCTAAAGAAACAAAGCGGAAAGTTAAGTCAAATATATTGTTTGTTTCACAGAACTAAATATAATTCCTACAACCTATGGCTTATTTGCCATAACATAAGTAAAATAGTTGTAACATAGAACTAATTATTTAGATCAACTAAATCTTAGGTTGTAGGAAATGTAGGCCGTCTTCCCGTAAGTATGCTTCAGAATTGTTTCATTCTTCGGATTATTTCTTCATAATTCGAGATTATTTGTAACAACCAAATTTTTTGTTCTTTTACATTAATGAAAATTTTATTGCAAGGTTGGCTAGTTTAAAAGAAATTAAATTATTATTTACCTCAAGGCAAGCAAAATATTCATAATTAAAGTATGCATGTCACAACTAAATCAAATTGTTAATAGAATTGATTGTTACTTCTTTTAATTATTTATAAAAATTGAATGAAATCATGTTTTGTTCACAAAACTTCACCATTCTTTTTAGACAATAAAACATCTGATTTACCTTTAATGTGTTTTATTTCAAATTTACAGATACAAAACATTTTTCTACATTGGTAATAGGCTAATTTCATGCCAAATCACCTAATTTTAAAACATGACCGTGCTTCGATATCTCAGATTTTGTTCACATTTTTTCCTTGCATAGATACATTCGAGGGCATCAGATTAGAGGGGCGTATCACCAAATTTGTGATCTTTTGTCTCTCAAAACAGGCGAATGTTTTGTATGACCAGATTAATGTCTTACAAAACAAAAAATCACAATTCGCCCCTCTGATCAGATGCCCTTGAATTATGAAATGACATTAAACTAATTTTTTGGGTGAAAATACTGCTATCCCACACTAAGGAACGAACCCATGGGGGGTGGGAGGGGAAGCTCCCCCCTCAAAGTTGATAATTTTGAGCGAGAGTTGGCAATTTCACAATTTGAGAAAAATGAGAAGATAAGAAAATGTGTCCAAAACAATTTATTTTTTTTAATTTAATCTAATTGCCATACATAGTACACGTTGGAGAGTTTTAAATAAAAATAAGATTTATACTAATTTTGCTTCATATAATGTTAGGTACAAATAAAAATATTTTCTTACTAGTAGTTGGTATTTTCATCTTAATAAGTTGGCAATTTTAAGGTTACCCCCCTCCAAAAAAACTCCTTAGGTTCGTCCCTGCCCACACTTTGCATCATCTGACTAAAATTGTCATAACTCCCTTATTTTTTATGTTATCTGGCTAATTCAGGTATCAGATTAAAACTAGTTTTTGGATCTTTCAGAGTATATCAAGAAACGTGCAACAGACATTGAACAGTAGAAAAAGAGGAGGCTCTGAGAACAATTTTTTTTCAAAAATAATTTTTTTAAAACTACAAAGAACACCCTTTTTGTTTTTTAACCAAGCCACGTATATGCTAAGGTAATTCTATAAAACAAGATTCAAAGGTATAAAACACTAAAATTTGCTTTTCTACTGTGCATGTCTTTGAACGTTACTTGATATAATCTGAAAGATCTAAAAACTAGCTTTTAATCTGACACTTGGATGAGCCAGATAACTCAGAAAAAACAGAGTAATGACAATAAGTCAGATGATGCGCAGCGTAGGATAGCAGTATTTGCAAAGATATCGAAATTTTCAAAAATCTTCGGCTGTTTTCATCCAAGAAATCTGAAAAAATTAATTTAATGTCATTTCATAATTTATGTGTCTATACAAGAAAAAAATTTAAAAAAATTTAAGACTTGAAGCAAATAGCTCTAGGTGATTTGGCGTGAAATTAGCCAATAATTAATGAAAATCATTGAATAAATGAAACATCAACATAATATTTATCAAGTATTATTGAAATAGGCAATATAAACCTTTTGAATGTCTGTTATTGAACGACTCACTACTACAAACATATAATGAATTGTTGAAAGGTCAATCCAAACTTGGACATTTTATTTTAGTCTTGTTTATGTTTACACATCCAGTGTGCACCAGGATTCTGTAACAAAAATAATGAATAAGATACTTATTACTTTTTGATTTAATGCAATAATTTGTACCTTCACCTGTAAAATAATCCCCGCCTTTGTTTCATGAGTGGTAGGATTCTAAAATTGCTGTTACCTTGCTTGGCTTGAACTGCATTTTCTCCTGGTGCCGGTGGAACCAACGATGATACTCGTATAAGTGATAATTTCATTACTATTCGCGAATCTGCAAACTCTTAATATTTAAACAAACATGATAAATGTATACACTGAGAGAAATGAAAATGTTGATTCAAAAATTTCTTGTTCAAAAATTATTTATTGTTGACATACTTATTACTTTATGATTTAATGCAATATATTTGTACCTTCACCTGTAAAATAATCCCCGCCTTTGCTTCATGAGTGGTAGGATTCCAAAATTGCTGTTATCTTGCTTGGCTTGAACTGCATTTTCTCCTGGTGCCGGTGGAACCAACGACGATACTCGTATAAATGATAATTTCATCACTATTCGCGAATCTGCAAACTCTTAATATTTAAACAAACATGATAAATGTATACACTGAGAGAAATGAAAATGTTGATTCAAAAATTTCTTGTTCAAAAATTATTTATTGTTGACATACTTATTACTTTATGATTTAATGCAATATATTTGTACCTTCACCTGTAAAATAATCCCCGCCTTTGCTTCATGAGTGGTAGGATTCCAAAATTGCTGTTATCTTGCTTGGCTTGAACTGCATTTTCTCCTGGTGCCGGTGGAACCAACGACGATACTCGTATAAATGATAATTTCATCACTATTCGCGAATCTGCAAACTCTTAATATTTAAACAAACATGATAAATGTATACACTGAGAGAAATGAAAATGTTGATTCAAAAATTTCTTGTTCAAAAATTATTTATTGTTGACATACTTATTACTTTATGATTTAATGCAATATATTTGTACCTTCACCTGTAAAATAATCCCCGCCTTTGCTTCATGAGTGGTAGGATTCCAAAATTGCTGTTACCTTGCTTGGCTTGAACTGCATTTTCTCCTGGTGCCGGTGGAACCAACGATGATACTCGTATAAATGATAATTTCATCACTATTCGAGAATCTGCAAACTCTTAATATTTAAACAAACATGATAAATGTATACACCGAGAGAAATGAAAATGTTAATTCAAAAATTTCTTGTTCAAAAATTATTTATTGTTGACATACTTATTACTTTATGATTTAATGCAATATATTTGTACCTTCACATGTAAAATAATGCCTTCTTTTGCCTCATGAGTGGTAGGTTTCCAAAATTGCTGTTACCTTGCTTGGCTTGAACTGTATATGCCCCCGGTGCTCAGTGCTGGTGGAACCAAGGATGATACTCGTATAAATGATAATTTCATCACTATTCCCGAATCTGCAAACTCCTAATATTTAAACAAACATGATAAATGTATGCACTGAGAGAAATGAAAATGTTGATTCAAAAATTTCTTGTTCAAAAATTATTTATTGTTGACACAACAAAAAGACTACCACTTACCAATGTTGCTTTGAATGAAGTTTTAATGATAATTAAATATAATTGTTTTGTTTGATATTTATATTTTCTTAAAACTTAAAGCGAAGAGGTAAAAACATTTTTCACAACATTAGAAATTGTTTAATATAAGATCAACAATGTTAATTTTGTTTAAAACGAATGTTAAAACAGTTTAAACCTTTAACCAAAAGATGCAGATTGTTGAACAAACAAACCAAAATTAACATTTTATTTTGCACACATTGCACATATTTAAAGTTTAGAATATGCTGATTTCTTCTTTGATTTAACAATTTCCTTCTTTCAGTGTAATATAAAACTATTTAAAAATTAATTGAATATATAGTTAGTACTTTGATTAGTTACTGGTACTTCTAATAAGAATTACATAATGACTTACTTAAATATTGCACTAATCAATCAAATTTTTCTTACCTTTAAAATAATCAATTAGCTGTTCTTTCCAGTTCCAATTAACATTAAAAGAATTTTAACTTTTTTGGTCACTCATTGAAATAATAAACACTTAATCAGTAATCACAATTAACTACAACTGCAACCCGTGTAATAGAACTTCCAAACTTGGTGAAGGTCGAAATGTTGTGATGCAATCTTTTTGGACGCGTCATCTTAACGTACATTTGATGAACAAAGAGATCGTAAAACTAAATTAACTGCAATTCATTTAAATAAATATTTTATATTCTGCACGGAACGCAAGATTGCAGTAAATAAAGATAGAATATCAGCAATTCATAATTTAGTTCTGAGAACTTTATTAAACATTTGTTGCAACTTTCACATTAAATCAGTCCCATTATAATAATTCATTTTATTTAAATGAAGAGCTGGTCAACTAAACTGATAGCGTTAAGTCAAAAAATATTTACAACACTGAAATAAATTATACTCAAATAAAGTACCAACTTGAAGCAAAATATCTTGTTTCGTTCTTTTAAAAACAGCAATATTAAACTAAAAAACATTTGTTAGCTTTAATTAAAGAACTCTCAATTGTACCTAAGTAAATACATTTTGTATTTGGAAATAAACCTTTTTCTCAGTGTGGTCTTTTCATCTTCCTGTGTTTTTTTATAGAAGTACTATTAATAAAAACTAACAGGAACTGTAGAACTATATAAGTGTTACCGAGAACTCGAAAAAAATACGTACTAAGATTTTTTTAATTTATTTCCGGTATACTGAATTTGCGGATAATTTATCTTTGTATTGCATTTTGAGGGTTTTTTTCTACAGAACTCTTTCTGAAACCAATTGAGAATTGTAGAACTTTTATTATTTAATATACATTATTTTCGGAAGTTCTCGCCAACTTCCGCTAAGTATTTTTTTTATTCTATACTATATGGCGAAAATTAAAAATATTTTAAATTTTACTAATAAGGCCATATTAGGACAAAGTCTATAAATTGTTTTGTCCATACATAAATGTTACATTTAGATAATATATTGCTATGGTATCTTGCCATGCATAGAATATTCATATAAAAGGGTATTTTAACTTGTTGCGATTGTTATTAATTTGCTTTTATTGTTCAAATGACCATCCATAAACCACCAATAAAAGAAAATATCTTAATAGAAGCTTTACTATAGGGAACATTAAAAATAAAGGTTTCCAAGCATAGACAATTAAAATAACAATTTATTATCTATTGATATAGGGAAGAGATAAATATAGAACAACCTAGACCTACACGAAACACCTAATAACGAAAAATAATTAAAAGAGAATAACTTATAAGAGAAATAATAAAACAAAATTTAAAATGATAAAAATTTCTTAAAATATGTTAAAAATTGTATCAAACTTGTAAATTTGGATAAAAAGTGTTAGAAATTACGTTATAAAACATTATCTTTGTAAAAATGTAAAATTAAATGGCTACAATATAAGGTATAAAAATCTCATGCAAGCAGTATTTGAAAGATAAAAGGAAGAAAAATGAGAAGGAAGTCTATTTAATTAGCCAGTAGTAGAAATATCTTGTACAGGTGGAGTTATGTTGTCATGGCATGATTTGGATTGTGATACCTGCCTGACAAGAGAGAACTGATATGTGATGCTAAGTTTTTGGTTTGTCTGAAACATATAAAGAAGAGAGGTGAATTGTTAATTGTGATTGTTTTCTTATTTCTTACCGCAAAACAAATATCGCATATAACAGCTCAGTCAATGTGTAGTATAATTAATCTAAATACCAATTAATCATTGTAAAGCACATGTAACATAATTTGGTAGATGTAGATTGTCTTTAATTTTAACCATTAAATATTATCTAATACAATTAATCATTCTTACTACTTACTACATAAAATAAGAAAGAGTCCTCAAACAGTACATAAAGATTTATTCATATGCCAAAATAATATGTCAGTTGTCAAAATTTAGGGTTATTAAAAGAACTGACCACGTTCTTACCGCATTTGCAGTGTCGGGATTCCACACAAACTCTTATGGAGGTGCAACTTTGGTAATGAAGTTATTTTGGCAAATACCTACATTATGCTTCCCATTACTTTTATCACTCATACATTATCCTAAGGAGCTCAAATACGGATGTGCTAATTTTTTAAAATTTAGTCGCAACCGATATTTGAACCCCTTTCCCTCTTATTGAGAAGTAGGATCTCTACTCATCAACCAAGGAGGGCCTGTATATATCACTGTAATGTAGCTCAAAAGATTATTTTCAGAGAAAGAGTTAATTATATTCCACAACTGGTTAGAATGGATTCCACTAATTAATAATGTTGAACTAATATCACGGCACTCTGGGACTGGGAAGGGACAAAATTACGATTCAGCTTAAAATTTTACATATCATACCACTGTGGAATTTACTAATAAGTGCTAATTAATGATTATGAAGTACTATCAACATTGTCTGCCAAAAAGAACCATTTTCAATGTTAGCTCTATGGATGAACTCTCGTAGATTAGGTTAGGTTAGTAGAGCATTGGTTCGCAAAGTATAGATCATGCCTTAATGTTCTTGGGGGGTGCGTTAACAATCCAGTCCACTACTGTTTACCTGTGTACAGGCTACTACTGCTCCAAATGGTTTTGCAAATGTTTTCATTGCTGTTATATAACATTGTCCTTGACCTAATCCTATCAGGTTCTAATTTAATACCTAATAATCTTTATGACTAATTTCTAATCCTAATAATAATAAGCTGGTATATTTAAAACAACATTGGGACCTGTCATTTCATAATATTAAAATAAGCATCTGAAATGGAATTTCAAGAATGTTTAAAAACATACCGCAATTAATTGCATAATTAAAATATTTAAAGTGCTTTAATAGTTTCATAATATAGCAGTTTATCCTTGCTTGAATGATATTTTTGTTTAGTCTTTATTAAAATATCATCTTCTTTATCGATTAGAGAGCTATTAAAGTGTAAAAATGATTGACAGCAGCGTTAAGAAAAACTCAAAATTATTTTTAACGAAAGAAAACAGGTCAGACTCGTACACTTCCGTACTATTAGTGTAACTAATTAAAGTTAAAAGCTTGAAGTTATAGAAGTAAATGAAGCGACATTGTTCTAGATACAAGAAGGTAAAGATGTACGCACCGTGGTTTCTATTTAGAAACATTTTCTCGCGCAAAAATCTTTTCGCGTTCGTTTCTAAAGTGGTGTTTGGTGTTTACAGTTGGCATAGCGAATAAATAAAATGAAGTGGATTTGCTGCCCAAGCGACATTAATTTTCTGGTAAGGAAAAAATAATCCTGGGGATTTTTATTTTAAAAATATTACATTTATGTCTTCTGCAAATTCCTAAAAGAGCTTATGCGATGTAAACGGTGTAAAAAAAGCTTTCAGAATATGTGTGCGGGTCCCAATTTATGCTGACATAAGAATATCCAAGGGAAATAATACATAAAAGGGTAGAAAAGGAAAAGCCCTTGGTAGACATGAAATTTATTTTTTATCTTTTTGTTCTCTTGGGATTTATGGAAAAGTTTACTGTTTCGTTCTAGTGAAATATATATGATATAAAGTCATATAAAGATAAACAAACGTCGGCTCTTTTTCTGTTAATAGCCTTATTACTATTACTCCTAATCAGGATAATCTTATAATACAAACGAAATGTATAATCATTAATGAATCAATGTATACAGAATAATTATAACATGACACTATTGTTATCATCATTAATTCATTCATTAGCATTTTTGCCACACGCGCAAGTTAGTCGATTTATTACGAAGAATAATAATATGTGAATTGTTTTTATAATAGCAATAAATATTTCATGAATATCCATGATGATATTTAGCATGTGCAATGTAATAAAAATTACTCATAGCTATTTCCTATAAATAAATAATAATAAACCCGACTTCACTGGAAACAGTTTTGCCTTGATCGTTACTAAAATTAACAATTTGTATAAACATAAAGAAGGATTTCTGTTTGAATTCCGTTCAGTACTTACATCTTATTTTATTATGGGAAGCATTAATAATGATCTATTTTGTTATTTTTAGATTTGAGAAATTTTTTCTTGAAAAGATCATAAATATTCGTTTCAGTGGTGTTAAAATTTCTTATGATCGTTAAAAGATAATCTTTTTTATTTTTCTTAATTATGTTGTAAAATTGACAATAGCTTCTATACAGGGTGATTCAGAAATAACTGATATCTTTTAAATGGTAGGTAGAAGGGAGGCAGTAGAGCTAATTTACCTTGACAAGTATAGGTCAAAAAGGAGATTTTCAGAAAATGAATTTTAAAATTTTATTAAGTTTTTGGATCCGGTACTGACCTTGGATACCTTTGGATCCAAAATTCATTAAACTTTAAAATTTATTTTCTTGAAAACTATTCGTTTTTGACCTATACTTGTCAAGGTAAATTAGCTCTACAACCTCCTCTCTACCTACCATTTAAAGGATATTAGTTATTTCCGAAACACCCTGTATACCTTTTTTGAGTTAATTGCAAAGTGTTATTGTTGTTAAGTCATCTTTAAGTAAGTTATTCAAATCAATGAATCAAGTGAAAATTAAGTGAAATTGTATGTCTTAAGATAAGCAATTCATTCATTATATACTAAAAGAATTCATTATTTAGAAAATTTTATTTTATATTTCTAAGTTATCTTATATGTATTTATATCTTAAATGTATGATGTAATAGAAAAAACTGCCATTACTTTTATTAAAGATAAGATAAGTTGAGATAGATTCTGGCAACGTTACATATGTCACTGTTGACGGATTTCTCCTGCATCGAGTCATATGGCAGCAAAATGATACTTTCCTCTGTATTATTAACAGATGTGTTCCTTATATACAAGGACATTTTGAAGCTAACGGAGTTGTTGTGTTTGATGGCTATGACAACAATAGTAAAAGCATCAAGGCAATGGAGCAGTCTCGTAGAAATGGCACACTTTCTGGATCTATCGAAGTTCTTTTTGACGAAAGTGTAGAAGTCCCAATCTCTCAAGATAGGTTTCTATCAAACCACGTTAATAAAAAAAATAATTTTATGCCATGGACACATTCCAAAATGTCAACATCGCATCAAAACAAGCTCGCGATGTTGCAGATGTTTTAATTATTGAAACTGCAATGGAAGAATCAACTGGTAACACCATTGTCGTAGTTGGCGAAGACATTGATCTTTTGGCCCTTCGTATAGGACGTCATTCACAGCAACAATTATTTTTCTTGAAACCAGGCAAGGGAAAGATCGACACACAATTCTGTAGTTATTCAAGCTTTTATAAATATCCTCATTGCATGTAACATATTTTATTTCTACACGCTATAACCGGATGCGATACCACTTCAGCTCTATTTAATAAAGGAAAACTTAATACGTGAAAATATTTGAAAATCGTTCTGATTTACATATACAGTGGAACTTCTATTTAGCGAAGTCGCTAAATCCAAGAAGAAAGTTCGTTAAACGGGAATTACGTAAAACCAAATTTTTTGTAATTGTACCAAAGGTTATGGTGGAAACTGCGAAAAGCAGAAAAATCGCATTATCTTTCTCCATTTTTGCGGCAATTCTCATTGGCAATCATTACTTCGCGCTTCTGAAGCTTCTGTCGTTGATTCTTCCAATAACTATGTATTGCACTGAGCATGATGAAGTCAATCCGATTGATCTGTTGTTAGTAAATATAAATGAAGATGATAAATATGGTAAAGATGAAGAACTCGAAGAGGATAACAACGAAGTACAGATACATGAAATTGACTCTACTCAATAAGCCTCCTCTCCCAATACTATCTTATCCTCTACTCCATCTCTACTCAATATATTTCACCAGAACAAAATATTAATGATAATAATCTAGCTGCTAGTTTTCAAAGAATGATGATTTTTTAGCCAATTTTCCTGATGACTGATGACTTATTCAGACGAAACTATGATATAAACAAATTTAAGAGTATCGATTTTAATCACTTGAGGTCTTGCACAAAAATCTTGAAAAAATTTCAAAACTCAAATTTGCCCTTATTTGATGGAATGGCGTCTCAGCTTTCTTCCATCTGTCTATCTTTCTCTATATAGGTCTCTTTTCCGCCATTGCGTTCCTGCTATTTTTCACACTTCGTCGACCCATTTAGTTTGTTTTTTCCAACTTCTCGATCCGTAAGCTCTTCAGTGTAGTACTTTTATACCCCATTTATTGACCATTCCAATTCCATTCTAATTTGCTAACTTGTCTTTTCCCTCATCTAAATATTGATCTTTTTACTTTTTTAAGAATCTTTCTAGTATCTCACACTCTGTTATTCTTTGATTTTCATCTTGCTTATAATCTTTCTGACTCACCTCAAGTCTCTGTCGTACGTTAATGCCCGCAATGTACATTGATAAAAGATCTTACATGTAGCCTGCAACTAATTACAGACCAGAATTCGAAGTTTTTTTGCATATAATGAAAGTATATTATTAATACACTAGTTGTGCTATGATGTATTTTGCCTAACTATATTGAGACTTACTGAAACAGATCTTTGAATATCTCATATACTAAAACATAAATCGCCAATATCCTTCAGGATCTACCATAAACTTGACGAAATCTTTGAATTTATTAATTTCACCTTGTTCTGTCTTCCTGTTGTCGAAAATATATTTTTTGTACCAAATGCTGTCAATCAGTATATTACTTAACCTTGCTCATGAAAAATAGTTACTATAGACTTTCAAGAACCTGTTTCCAATTACCGAATACTATGCAATTTGACAGATTCATAACAGCGCAATAATTAAAAACAAATCAATTTAAATACATGTTAAACTTCTAGGGTAAGGATACCTTTTCTCTTATTATGTAGCTAGCTTTGCCTTTATCTACTTTAGTCCACCTTTTAACCTTTAACCTTTGCATTTTGGTTACCTTTCTCTCATCTTATTGTTTGTCTTAAGGGTCTACAGTATGTAGAAATTTATAATCTCTAAAATACTTTTCGCGCTATACTTCTCGTTCGGCTATTTCTTAAAATTTCCACACTCTACTTGAACCAAAATAAACAGGAAAGTGTTTTTTCGGATTTGAGGAAAAAGTATTTTTCATGGAAAAATATTTACAAAAAACAGAAAAATCGATGGGTATGTGAAGTTAGCGGACAAATTTCGAAAACTCAATTAAATAGAGTTCCGGGTCGCGGCAGAATAGTTCTACAGTTCTTGCTAGCTTTTTTAAAGAGTTCTGCAGAAAAACCCCCAAAAACCTGAGAAAACGAAATTGCCCGCCAACTTCACGATGCGGACAAATTATAAAAAATGCAGAATATTTTTGGAGTTCTGAATAGTACGATAATAGTTCTATAGTTCTAGATAGGTTTTAGAAATAGTTCTGAAGAAATAACGGAATAAGAATAAAAATAAAATCTCAGTAATAGAAACAAAAATTGCGAATATCTTTCAAAATTCACTCCAGATCGAAAAATTTCTTAAGAACTATTAGAACTCTTCTGCCGCGACCCAGAACTCTAATCAGAACTGCGATATCGTTAATTTTATTTCATCCCCTATTATACATCAAAGTATCAAAATTAATCTTTAATATTGGGATAGCTCCTTTAATTCTCACGTGATCGAAAAAATTCTTAAGACCTATTATTAGAACTCTCCTGCCGCGACCCAGAACTCTAATCAGAACTGCGATATCGTTGATTTTAATTTCATCTCCTATTATACATCAAATTATCAAAATCAATCTTAAATATTGGAATAGCTCCTTTAATTCTCACGCGATCGAAAAAATTCTTAAGCTCTATTGTTAGAACTCTTCTGCCGCGACTCAGAACTCTAATGAGAACTGCGATATCGTTGATTTTATTTCATCCCCTATTATACATCAAATTATCATAATTAATCTTAAATATTGGGATAGCTCCTTTAAATCTCACGCGATCGAAAAAATTCTTAAGAACTATTATTAGAACTTTTCTGCCGCGACCCAGAACTCTAATCAGAACTGCGATATCGTTAATTTTATTTCATCCCCTACTATACATCAAATTATCAAAATTAATCTTAAATATTGGGATAGCTCCTTTAATTCTCACGCGATCGACAAAATTCTTAAGCTCTATTGTTAGAACTCTTCTGCCGCGACCCAGAACTCCAATCAGAACTGCGATATCGTTGATTTTAATTTCATCCCCTATTATACAACAAATTATCAAAATTAATCTTAAATATTGGGATAATACGTTTAATTTCCACGTGATCGAGAAAACTCTTAAGAACTATTGTTAGAACTCTTCTGCCGCGACCTAGAACTCTAATCAGAACTGCGATATCGTTAATTTTAATTTCATCTCTTATTATACATAAAATTATCAAAATTAACCTTAAATATTTGGGAACAAGAAGAAATCCGAAGGATGCCTAGTCTAGCGAATATGGTGCATGTTCAATTAACTGGAATCGTAGTTCGTGCAGTTTCGACATCGCAATTGCCGACTTGTAGGATCGGGCGTTACCCTGGTGATACAATACCTTTTTCTTTGCCAAATGAGGCCTTTTAGCTTTGATTTCTTTGTTCAGTCTGTCTAATAACGACGAATAATACTTGCCCGTTATTGTCCTCCCGTGTTGCAAATAATCATTAAAAATTATTCCTCGGGAATCCCAAACTACGGTATCCATGACTTTCCCAGCAGACGGAATCGTCTTTGCCTCTTTTGGAGTTGGCTCACCACGTTTTGTTCATTGCTTTGACTGCTCCTTGGTCTCCGGAATGTAGTGATGAATCAACGTTTCGTCAACAGTTATAAAACGTCGCAAAAAATCAGCACACGCTGCACCCATCTAGCACTAAGCTTTCTCACGTCCAAATGTAGATGTAAGATCCAATGTACACGGTCGTATGAAATCCTTACTTTCTCTGCTATCTCTCTCAACTTTATTCGTCGATCCTTCATCATGATTTCATGGACTTTTTCAATTGTTTCTTCATCGGCAGCTGTTTTTGGTCTACCAGAACGTGGTGCATCCTCTAAGCTTGTTCTACCGCGTTTAAATTCATCAACCAAGCTTGCAATTGTTGCATACGAAGGCGAAAACTCACCATGAACTTCATCTAACTCTATCTAACGTTTTTATTTGTTTAGCATTTAAGCCTTTAAAAAAGAAATATTTTATCACTGCACGGAACTCGTTTTTATTCATGATTAAGAAAATGTACAAATTGTTAACTTGAATTGATAGTAACGTGTGATAGGCGTGTGTTTACATTCAACCCGTTTGAAAATTTGACAACTGTTGTAAAAACAATGGCGCTTTCAGAACAAGTAATCAGCACTAGAATCACTGCATCTAGTTACCTAGGCCAGCTGGTCGACCAGAGTACCGCTATCCGCCGCCATATTGGAACAAACGAAGCACGAACTTGTTCATTGTTTGTTCTGTATTGAATTTAATCAAATCCACGTTTACTTTAAAAGGTTTTTCTTATTCTGAAAGATCAAACCTCTAATATGTCAAACACGTAAAACGTGGTTTATATTGTCCATTATTAAAAATCATCTTTTCATCTTCCCAATATGACGGCGGTCCGCGTTACTCTGATCGACCAGCTGAGAATTAAAAGAACTATCGCAATATTTAAGCTTAATTTTGATAATTTGATGTATAATAGGGGATAAAATTAAAATCAACGATATCGCAGTTCTGATTAGAGTTCTGGGTCGCAGGAGAAGAGTTCTAACAATAGTTCTTAAGAATTTTTTCGATCACGTGAGAATAAAAGGAACTATCCCAATATTTAAGATTAGTTTTGATAATTTGATGTATAATAGGGGATGAAATAAAATCAACGATATCGCAGTTCTGATTAGAGTTCTGGGTCGCGGCAGAAGAGTTCTAACAATAGTTCTTAAGAATTTTTTTCGATCGCGTGAGAATTAAAGGAGCTATCCCAATATTTAAGATTAATTTTGATAATTTGATGTATAATAGGGGATGAAATTAAAATCAACGATATCGCAGTTCTGATTAGAGTTCTGGGTCGCGGCAGAAGAGTTCTAACAATAGTTCTTAAGAAATTTTTCAATCTGGAGTGAATTTTGAAAGATATTCGCAATTTTGTTTCTATTTCTGAAATTTTATTTTTATTCTTATTTCGTTATTTCTTTAGAACTACTTCTAAAACCTATCTAGAACTATAGAGCTATTATCGTACTATTCAGAACTTATAGACTTATAGAAAAATATTCTGCATTTTTTATAATTTGTCCGCATCGTGAAGTTGGCGGGCAATTTCGTTTTCTCAGGTTTTTGGGGGTTTTTCTGCAGAACTCTTTAAAAAAGCTAGCAAGAACTGTAGAACTATTCTGCCGCGACCCGGAACTCTGTTTATTTAATTGAGTTTTCGAAATTTGTCCGCTAACTTCACATACCAAAAATCGATTTATAAAAACACCTAAAACATTAACTAAGCGAAATTCTGAAAAAAGATATAAACACTCGAGTAGTTTATTAAACGTACTACTTCACTTGGCTGTTTGTTTCATTTTTATAGATGAATTAATAAGATTGGGAGATAAATAATAGGAAATCAATTTTCGTTTGATTTTTAGTTATTATTGTCGTCATAAGAGGCCACTGTGTCTATTACATTTGCTAATATCAAGCTTGGTTGCGCCTACTCTAGATGCATGTGTGCGGTATTGTTTCGCACAAGTTCTAAGGTTAAGTTAATTATTCATTACTAGTAGATTTAATTATAAACAATTCATCAAAGCAATGGTCCATGGCATAAAACTTATTAATTAAAATGAAACGTCAAGATCGTTTAAACATTTCTAAAAGTATTTTGGAGTTTAAATCAAATAAAAAATATTTAATAGTCGTGGACACAGTATAGTATTCTACTCGCATATAATAACTATTATTCACTCGGATGATTACGACACTCCCGTGCCGCTTATCATTATATGGATATTGAATAATATACTATACGTGCATGGAATAAAATATAATTTTCATTTTTATATTTCTAAAATAATAAAATTATTGTGACATCGCATCGAGTAATCGAGAATCGAAATGTCACTTTTGGTAATTGTAGAGGCCAAAAAAATTACGTGTTTTGGCGTTTTGTCGAATGCATTATAGTGTTCTACTAACAAATTTTTGAAAATGTAGCGTCATACTGTATAGCGATTTATGAAAAGACGGGTAACAACTATCCCCTTTGTAACTCGTGGATCGCAATATCGATCCCTGCTTCGGTAACTTTTTTTTATTTGAACTTTAAATAATTATTTAATTGTTTGAATTATTTTTTAAATGTTTGTTTTATAAAGAAAAATGGGCAAAAGTTTTGTACTTGGAATTATTGCTTGGTTTATGGGATCGATAACCTACTCCCTCAAAAATACTTATTTGTTAAGATGCTCTGATATATTATAAAATAGATATTTATTAATTTATGTATCTATAATATAGATATCTACAGTGTGTTTTTTGTAAACGATGATATAGGAAATACAATGGAAAGAAGAATTCATTTTAGTCAAAAACATATTAAACTATATGAAGAAAACCAAAGACTATTTAGAAAAATACTTAAAAAGCTTACTGTTTTATTGCTTCTGGTAATAAGCTATAAAGAAAAGCTGGAAGCTGTACGCTGATTGGTCTAACGGTTAACGCATCAGATTCATAATCAGAAATCGCAGGTTCAAGCCCCATCCTCGTATACTTTTTTTTAAATTGTATTGCTTACTAATTATTATTGTTAGAACATTATTACAACTATTGCCTATTAATTTTATGCCCTTTTTTTCATTTGCTTTTCTGATAGGTAGTTAAAATTGTACAAAAAGTAACGGTAAAACCCAGTAGCAAAAATATCTAATAATAAGAAAATCTATATTATGGGAAATCTGTTGGTGGTTAAAATTAGTGTCAAAAGTTAATCTTTTCGCATGAGCAATCTACTAGTTCCATTTGATCTACTAATTATGTAGCACCCTCTATATATAAAAGTAACATAAAATAATAATAACCCACCCAATTCTTACTATGCCTATATGCTGCATACCGAGGAGTGAAATCCGCCATTCTTTTTTTACTTACGTTCTCAAAATTGGTACATTCACATTGACAAAATCAAAGATTTTTAGTTCTAAATTATTACCTAAGTTTTACCAAAGGTAAATAATAATAATAATAATAATAACAACGACTACTACCTACAACCTGGAAAGTAGGCCCCAGAAGCAATCAAGCTTGTGCGGGAGGGAGGAGCGATTATTATTATGCAGGACTATTGTGCGGCTGCAGCCGACAGTTGTAACAGATGTTATAAATAGTACAATTTATTAAGATCTTGAGCTTCCGACCGGCTACACCACGATTGGAAGTTTTGTGGCCTTAGCTTGTACTACACGCCAAAAAATTAAACATACGAACACCCGAAAAGTCCCAGGATATGATCTGAAAGTACGAGAAGTCCTGCATAACCTCCCAAGAAAGGCGATAGTGCTACTTACCACTATATATAACAGCATATTAAGACTAACATACGTTCCAATACAATGGAAACATGCCGAGATTATGATTACCAAGCCTGGAAAACCTCCCAACCAACCCTCATCCTACAGACCAATAAGCCTCATATCACTTATGTCAAAGGTATTCCAAAGACTGTTACTAAAAAGAATTAAACAGATGGTAGACCTTGACGAAATAATTCTATCATCTCAGTTCAAATTTCGCGAGCACCATTCAACGACACATCAAAGTCATCGAATCATCATCCAGATATTGGAGAGCCTTGAGACAAGAAATGTATGTGTGACTACTATACAAGATCAAGCTACACTTCCCAGGCCAGATCTACCTTCTACTCAAATCACACCTCGACGAACGATCATTCCGAGTCAAAGTCAACAATGCATCATCATTACCACCAAATCACGTCTAGAGTGCCACAGGGTAGTGTGCTGGGACCACTACTATACCTAATTTACTCTTCCGACATACCCACCATGGACAACACCCTAATAGTCACATTTGCGGATGACACGGCCATTCTCGCAGCTGATGAATGACCACAAGTAGCAGCAGAACAACTACAGCAACACCTGGATCTACTACAGGAATGGACCAACAAATGGAAAGTCACAATCAACAGTAAAAAATCCACTCAAATTACTTTCACAAACAGACGCTCAACAAGTCCGCAGGTCAGATTCAACAATATCCCAATACCAATAAAAACCGAAATTAAATACCTCGGGATGCATCTCGACGAAAAACTTACTTGGGCCGCATACATCAAAGCGAAAAGGAAATAATTAGACGCAAACGCCAAATGTATTGGTTACTCAGAAGACGGTCCCAACTCTCCCTCTCAAATAAGCTCCTACTATATAAAATTATACTAAAGCCCATATGGACTTACGGAGTCCAACTTTGGGGGTGCGTCAAGGCATCCCATACAAAGATATTGCAAAGGTTCCAATGGAAAACACTCCGAATGATCGCAAACGCGCCATGGTACCTCAGAAATGATACTTTTCACAATTACCTCAAAATTCCCTATATAATCAACGAAATCCAAAGAATGGCAAGTCTTTACAATCACAAGTTAGCAGGTCATAGTAACAACCTTATAGAACAGCTATCAAATCAACCGCCAATTACAAGAAGGATTAAGAGGGACTGGCCACAGGACCTCGTATTACAACCTAACCAAAACTAACAAATGTGTATACAGTGTGTTTTTTGTAAACGATAATATAGGAAATCCAATGGAATTTTATCATTTTCCTCCTAAGTTTGTACCCTTGCAAATGTAAGTAGAAATTCTGGTATCAATCGAAAGAAGAATTCATTTTACGTCAAAAAAATATTAAACTTTAGGAAGAAAACCAAAATCGATTTAGAAAAAGACTTAAATAGCTTATGGATTTATTGCATTTTGTAATAAGCTATTAAAAAAAGCTGGAAGCTGAACGCCGATTGGTGTAGCGGTTAACGCTTCAGATTTCTAATCAAAAATCGCGAGTTCAAACCCCATCATCGTATACTTTTTTTTTAATTGTATTGCTTACTAATTATTATTTTTAGTTTATTACAACGATTATTAGTTTTATGCCCTTTTTTCATTTGCCTTTTTGATGGGTAGTTAAAATTGTACAAAAAATAACGGTAAACCCCCGTAGCAAAAATATCTAACAATAAAAAAAATTAATAATCGTTGTAATAAAGTTCTCAAAATAATAATTAGTAAGCAATACAATTAAAAAAAAAGTATACGGTCATGGGGTTTGAACTCGCGATTTTTAATTAGGAATCTGAAGCGTTAACCGCTACACCAATCGGCGTTTAGCTTCCAGCATTTTTTAATAACTTATTATCAAAAGCAGTAAAGCAATAAGCTTTTTAAGTCTTTTTCTAAATCGATTTTGGTTTTCTTCATAAAGTTTAATATTTTTTTGACGTAAAATGAATTCTTCTTTCGATTGATACCAAAATTTCTACTTACATTTGCAAGGGTACAAACTTACGAGGAAAATGATAAAATTCCATTGGATTTCCTATATTATCGTTTACAAAAAACACACTGTATATAGATATATAATTATATTACTTGTACGGGACAATAGCAATGGCTATATCCCCTCATGTCATGTAATCGTTATTAAATTTACTCATTACTCATATACTAAGAGTAGATTGTAAATATGCAAAATAAATAATAATAAAAAAAAGCTTGTGTACTATATGAAAGACCGAAACGCTAGTGGGACGCCCGCCCCATACCTGCTGCCGAAGTGCAGCGTGGTTTTTTGAAAATATGATGTTGGAGAATGGGCAGTAATCGGATTCTTATTTTATATTGTTAATTAGGGAGCAAGACTATGCGGGCCATATTTTCCATGCTGATGCGGTGCTTCGTACAGTTTGCCATACTGATGAGTTTTTTTGATAGGATGTTGAAAATTTGTACATCAAGCTGATTTTTTGTAACACTGCTAGCTTTTAATTGTTTATCAACGAATACGAAAATGCCATATCGTTTCCACGCATCTGAGTGCCTGACATAGCTCCAACTATTGTATGAAAACCCGCCCCCTGCACAAATGCAGAGTTAAAAAAATTGTGTCAAAATTCATAAATTTCAGTTTCAAAATCGGCAATTTGAACAATCTGAACTGAGCTTCGTTCCTTATACGGAAACCAATAAATAATTACAAGAACCTATAAGAAAACTGAATTTTGAGCTTCAACCTACTCCATACACATTCATATAATTGGAAGAAATATTCAATTCAAAACTCGGTAATTTGAATAAAATAATTATGATCTCTCCAAAAACCCAGAGTTTGGACTTTGAACTAGGGATGCATGCAGCGTTTAAACGTGTAAACGTTTAATTAAAAATACACGTCTAAACGCGTATGTGTATGTGAAAGTATTTTCAACGGAACATAAATATTATACGGCAAACAATAATCTCATTAGAGCTAAAAGACAACAATTTGCTTTCTCCGCGGCTATTTGTCGTTCGTCGTTCAACCCGACGCGGTACAACACGCATCATCGTAGATGATGAAAAGTAGCGACTTTAGTGTACGCAAAAATACTTCACATAAGACACAGTTTATCATATTTATTTTTGTATTTTGATAAATTTGCTAAAGTGCGTCTGAAATAAGCTGCCGCAAGGACGTAAACAACCAAAAGCGATGGTTGTTTACGTTTTTCAATTTTCAACGCACGTGTTCTCTTTAACATGGAAACACGTATACGCAATCAGTTCTCGTTAACGTTTATTTATTTTGTAATTGCCCTATTTAGGGCAAACATCTCTTTTAAACTAGGCTTTGTTATGTTTAAATAGTGATTGACGAGTCTGATTTAATTGTGGTGTGTTTAATTTTCATCAGTAGTATTTTCCATTCCATATTACACTGAAACCGTAAGAGCCAGTTAAGCGCACACCGTACGCAAACGCGCATCATCGTGAATGAAGCTTCAAGGGTCAGCTAACTTCAAGTTTATTTACGTCTTGCGACAGCTTATTTCAGACGCACTTTACCGCACTTAGCGATTTATGCCGCCCGAGTCTTTCCGTATATTCTCTTAACAGTTTTTATTAGTGGTAGTAGACGTAAACTAACGTGGTTCGTCCGCTTTATAGCGCGTATAAATTAAAAATCAAAACAACATTGGATTATAGAGAAATGGTTTCATAAATGTTCCCGGGGAAGCGTTTAAACGTGTAAACGTTTAATTTTTGATGGCTTAAACGTTTATTTTATTAAACGTTTGTTTGATCCCTACTTTGAACTCGTAACTCTTATATGAAAACCAAACTTACCCCAAAAAATACAGTATGGTTATACAAAAGTGTCAAATTACGCAAATTTCAAATATATGTAAACTATGTAATTTCAATAATTATGAGTTTTCCAAAAACCTGAAGCTTGAATTCTGGCCTCCAATCCTTATATGAAAAATCTCCCCTTATGAAATAGTGGGTATAGTTTCATAAAAAGTCAAATTACATAAATTTCAGGTTCAAAATCGATAATTTGAGCAAAATAATTTGGGCATTTCAGCAAAAGTATTTCCAAAATGGGGACCGTGCATTTTGATTTAAAGGTTTAATTGGGGTAAATGTCTAATGTCTATTATTTAAGTTCATAATTAATTATCATGTAGTTAAAATCGAATTTCGAATAAAATTTATATGGTGGGTGTACTGAGTTGACGTCAATTTAACACCCCCAATTAAAGATTTAATAATGCTCAACTGTCATATTGGATCTCACGATTTTTACCTTTTACTCAAAATTACCTCATAATTCAAGGTTGGTTAAATTTTAATTTTGAGTTGTCGTCAAGATAACACCTACTTAAAATATTTAATTTTTGGCTATTATTTTGGAGTTCAAAATTTTTGCAGTTGGCTCATAACTAAGAGATAATTCTTCTTATGTTGGTAAAGAAAAATTGCCACCTTTGTGGGCGTCATTTACTTATTAATTTTTGATCCCTTTGATCAGGTTTCTTGCCACTTAATTTCAAATCTACATATTGTGAAAAGTTAAATACATTGTAATATATTGAGTTCACTTTTCTTTTCTAAATTTAGAAATAGCTCAGAGTAACGTGTACGTAGATCTAAAAATAAACCCGAAAGAATGTTTTTATACTTTGGACCATAAATCATCAAGACATGAAATTATTTTTTAATTCGCAAAAAGTGATTTTTTTCTTTCTAGGGTCATTCCTTTTGATGGTATTGCCAATATCATCATTACTAATTTATTTTCTAGTTTTTCCCAAATTTCTGTATCATACACTAGTGAGAAAGGATATAAAAAAGGCGATAAATTCTAACGGGTTGTGGCGGTAGCTGATGTTCCATTAGTGCTGACAGTTTTATATCTTTTTTATTTTGTTTGTGATCTTCGGTTTTTCTCGTCTAATCCTTTTAAGGCAAAAAATATTATTATTATTGAAAATTGATTGATTTAGATTATTGCTTAAATAATCTGATTGATTTAGCTTGCAATCAATTAAAGAAATATCATCTGCAATCTCATTACAATATTTACTAATCTAAAACTATTAATTGTGGGGAAATTATGAAATAAAAAATTTGTTACTTCGTAACTGTGAAATTCATTGTACTTTTATTACAGGAAGAGAATTGAGTGAGCGGAAAATGTTAAAGGAAGCTTTCAATTAATCGAAAGTAAATGATAATATGGATGTGTAAAAGAATGCAGTCGTCTCTTATTGTTATTATTTAATTAAAATAATTTTATCGTGAGAACACCGACCTTGACATTTGACCATGACCGTGACTATTATTATTATTTAATTAACTTGGGTAATAATTACGAAATTGTATCCATAACAAGGCGCCTATATATATACATACTTTTAATTAATCTTTTAAATTAAAAATAATTCGCACTATTATCACCTAACCCTTTTTATTTCATTTAGAAATGCTTTCTAATCAATATTTAGGCGCCACCGGATGAGATGGAATATCCTCTTTAAGTCTTGCTCCTGCCCAGTTTTCGCCCCTGCGCCATCCTTTTTACCTAACCTATATTTTTGGGGTGTGTTCCGCTGTTTGGCTTTATTAAAACAATCGGTTTTTATTGCTTTCAGCCTAGCTAGAGCTGCAGTGATTAGTGCGTGATTTTTGCTAAAGCTTTTGCTGGAGTGGACTCACCCCCGTTTTCAGTTTGCTCCCATTAACTGTTGCGTGCTGCTTTCCTAGGCTCTCTGAAAATGCACAACGAAAGTACATGGCTTTACTAAACCAAATTGTCCAAATTTCCAATTAATCCTAAACGTTTAAATGTGTGTAACAATTATGAGGAGGGTTTTGAGTGGCTTTGCTGGGTCTTTAGTTTGCACAGTAAGTTATTTTCAATGTTGCTTGAGTTTTTCTTTACTAGCCATGTATATCGAGCTGTGTTGCTTGTGGGTGAATGCCCTTTTCACATGCTAAATGCATGGTAAATTATTCAAAACATTAGCATTTTTTAATTATTATTTTTATTAGCGACAAAACACATCAAAAGGCTTTTGTGTATGCTTTTCATAACACACAATACACGAGTTTTTACACAAAGAAGGGATTTTTCTGACATTTCTTTCCCTCCAAAATGTCATTCATTAACTTAATAGCAATATGCTTTGTCTAAAATGCACAATGTAGGTTAATAAGTAAAAGTGATCTGTATTTTTTCATAACTTAAAAATTATTATATATGTCCATATCCGCTACCTCTATGTCTATTAGGAAGAGGGTGCTACAAAAAATAAATATAGAGAAACAGTAGAATTGAAGTAGGAAGCGTTATACCCTCTTCTCATTAAATCAACGTTCATTAACACTAGACTGGCGTAGGATGACGACAATAATTAATTATTAAATTGTTATATTGTGTGTAGTAGTGTAACGAAGGTCATGGGGGGATTACTTATTTAGGTGAATTTGACCTCTTGACACCACACTGAATTTATTTGTTGATCATCATTCTACAGATCATTAAACTTTGGGTTGATAGACATTATAGTGTTGCCAGATACCATATATTCCGTAAATTGAATAGATTCTGCAGAAATATCATACATCAAACTACCAATTTCTCATATATTTCAAGAAAATTTCAGATTTTTCTTATGAGTCTCATACGTTTCGACCAAAATAATTTAAATATTTAAAATTATAATACCATCTCGTGGTTATTATAAGTTCATGGTAACCGAACTAAACTGTTGTATCCAAAAGAGTAAATGAATTTTTTTGATCTACCGTAGGTAACATTATACTCTTCTGCCGTTACTTAATTATTAGATAATAAATCTGCCATTTTGTTTAATAAATAACATCAGTACTTGTCGTGGACTTTTTTTGAATAAAATCCCTAGCAGCATTTTTAGTCATCTCTACGTACCAGCTACTACCGGTGGAACTTGTTGTTTAAACAAGTAGCACATGCAAATCATTATAATCCGAACATGATTGACACTTTAATTAAACAAAAAGATTATAGGTTAGCTATCAAAAGAATATATCCCATTGACAATCAAACAGAAGACACAAATTACATATCTATACCATATTTTGGCAAAATATCAGAAAAAATTGCACATATACTAAGAAAAACCAACAATCATAAAATAACATTTAAAACCAACACTAACACTTTTTCATTTTTATTTAATGCTAAAGACAGAACACATGATATCATGAAATCGGGCATTTACCGTTTAAATTGTTCTTTTTGTAGTTCGGTATATATTGGACAAACACTTCGAAATTTTGCCATAAGATATAAAGAACACGTACGTCATTACAAAAATAAACATCCTGAAAAATCGAATTACGCCAAACACCTTTTAGAACAAAATCACACAATGACTCCTCAAAATAATATTAAATTCCTACATTTTTGTAATAACAAACGCAAATTAGACATTTTAGAAGCCTTTGAGATATACAAACACAAACTCAGGGTACCTTTAATGAATGAACAACTTGAGCTCAGTAATTCTCCGTTACTGGAAGTATTAGATGTTTAATTATGATTTTTATTATTAATTTTTATTATTATTATTATTTTATCTAGTTACCTATTTTGTATCTACCTTAGCGACGTGTTTGTTTATAATTATATTACCTTTGATAATGACAGCATAGCTGTCGAAACAATATTGTCAGGTATATTTTAATAAAACTGTGAAACTTTTAATAATCTTTATTTATTTCATGATTATGGAGTTCCACAAAATAAGGCTGGAAACAATAAACAAAAAATTTTTTATTGAAGTTTATATAGTAAAACGTCTATTAACAATATAACAAATTGCAAACAAATTTGATGGCCGCTAACATTTTACAAGTAAATATAGAGATGGAGTAGTTTACAAAAAATCAAAACTAAAGTAGCTTCGGGAAAGCTACTGCTACAATCATAATAGCAATTTGAAGTTTCAACGACTTTAAAGTAATTATATTAAGTGGCAACGCCGTTCCACATACTGTAAATGTTACTTGGAAGTAATGAAACTACATAGTTCCAACAAATAGTAGAAACAGCTACTATAATTACTAAAATATTCCGAACTGAAGTTAACAGTCATAGATTTATTTGTAGTTTCGTAGCAACTACTCAATCAAAGTTTCGATCTCAATTACTGATACATAGATACTGCTTGGGATGATATCTATCTGTATGTTACTACATATTATATTATATTAACATATTTTTGCTTTGGCTCAAAACGTCTGAAAACAATTTTTAATTTCGAAAAGTACATAGTATGTACTATTGGTTTCAAAATGATCTGGAACAGCTAGGCTAATATTGCTATTTTTTATTATGAAATATAATATAAATCCAAAGATTAGTTAAAGTTTCACAAGTTTTATTAATATCCTAACCTGACAATATTGTTTCGACACTTTGTGTCATTATCAAAGGTAGATAAGATTGATAAACAAACACGTTGCTAAGGATAAATACATACAGAAAATAGGTAACTAGATACAATACATAACAAAAACTAAATATCTAACACTTCTAATAAAGGAGAATTACTAAGCTCAGTTTGTTCATTCATTAAAGGTACTGTGCGTTTATGTCTGTATATTTCAAAAGCTTCTAAAATGTCTAATTTGTGTTTGTTGTTACAAAAATGTAAGAATTTAATGTTGTTTTGAGGTGTCATTGGGTGGTTCTGTTCCAAAATGTGTTTGGCATAATTCGATTTTTCTGGATGTTTAAGTCTATAAGAGCGTACGTGTTCTTTGTATCTTATGTCGAAATTTCTAAGTGTTTGGGCAATATAAACCGAGTTACAAAAAGAACAATTCAAACGGTAAATGCCGGATTTCATGATATCTTGTGTTTTGTCTTTAGCATTGAATAAAAATGAAAAGGTGTTGGTGTTAGTTTTATAGGTTATTTTGTAACTGGTGGTTTTTCGTATTATAGTTGCAATTTGTTCTGATATCTTGCCAAAGTATGGAATTGATATGTAGTTTGTGTCTTGTATTTGAGTGTCAATTGGAAATATTCTTTTGATAGCTAACCTATAATCTTTTTGTTGAATTAAAGAGTCAATCATGTTATGGTTATAATGGTTTGCATGTGCTAATTGTTTGATTGAAATTTCTTTATCAAAATGTAATTGTTTCATTGGAGTAGTTAAAGCTCGGTGTACTAAAGATCTATAAGCCGCTAGTTTATGCATTTTATGATGACATGAATCGTTAGGAATAGTGACGTCTGTGCTTGTGGGTTTTCTGTATATGGAAAAATCAAATTCATTGTCTGTATTAATTGTAATAGTTAAATCCAAAAAATTAATAGCTCAATTTTGTTCTGTTTCTAGTGTAAACGTGATGTTTGTGGGAAGACTGTTAATAAGAATTAAAAATTCATTGATAACCTCAAAAGAACTGTCAAAACAAGCTAAAATGTCATCAACGTAACGAAACCAAAAAATAATGTGTTTAGAAAGATCTAATTCAAATATTCGATCTTCCAAATTATCCATAAATATGTTAGCTAATAGAGGACTCAGAGAATTACCCATAGGTAAACCATCCTTCTGTAAATACATTATATTATTAAAAGTAAAATAATTTTGACTGATACAAAGACCAAATAATTGAATTAACTCTAATCTTTTTACTAATTCTACATTACTATTAACTAGGAAATTATCTAACAAAGGAGTAGACTTGTTGTGGAATCTTTGAAAACATGTTACAAATGTCAAAGCTTACAAGTTTTGAATGTGCTGGAAGAGATGTACGTTCTGTAGTTTTTCTACTAATTCTAATGAATTTTTGATAGAGTATTTCGATTTGTATCCTATGATGTTAATAATATGATTGAGTTTCTTGGACAAGGTGTGATTAGGTGCGTTGATATATGATACTACTGGTAGTATAGGCATGTTGTGTTTATGTGTTTTAATCAGTCCATATAGCTTTGGTGGTCGTGGGTTTTTATGTATGATTTGTTGTTTTTCTAATTCGTTAAAGCAGATATTGCAGTTTGCTAAAGCTTGTTTTATTTCTTTTTGGAATTTTGTGGTAGGATCTTTGTTTAAAACATCTAAATTTTCTTTATTAATAAAATCATTAACCTTTTGTGTGTAAACATCTTTCGAAAGGATAACCAAAGCGTTACCCTTATCTGCTTTAACAGAAATTAAATTGTTTTCTGTAATTTTATGTCTGATAGATTGAAGTAGTGACAGGTTAGATGTTTTATTCTGTGTTTTGTCCTTTTTCAAAGATATTTCTTTTTATCAGATTCAAGATTTGGAATTTTGCATAATTGTTGTGATCTTTTCTGAGTATAGTTTCACATTCAACAGTCAAGATTTCTTTAATTTTGTTAGTGAATTTTGGAAAAGGACAAATTTTGAAGCCTTTGTTAAGAAATTGTGTTTCTCTATCATTGAATTGTGTATCTGATAGGTTTATAAAACGTGGATAGAAATTTATGGTATTCTGGGTATTATAATTACTTTGTATTGAGCGTTTTTGTTGGGTAAGGTTTTGCAGTTTCTTTTTCAGAGTATTGTATTTTTGAAATTTAATATAACTGACAGTTTCTATAACATCAAAATCTAAAATGTCAAATTGGTTTTTTATTAGAAGTGTTAGATATTTAGTTTTTGTTATGTATTGTATCTAGTTACCTATTTTCTGTATGTATTTATCCTTAGCAATGTGTTTGTTTATCAATCTTATCTACCTTTGATAATGACACAAAGTGTCGAAACAATATTGTCAGGTTAAGATATTCATAAATCTTGTGAAACTTGAACTAATCTTTGTATTTATATTATATTTCATGATTATGGAATTCCACTAAGTAAGGCTGGAGACAATAAACGCTATTTTTTATTATTTTATCCTATGCATTTACACTGGAAAAAAAGAAATAAAATAGCATCATGTTAGCCTTGCTACCCTAGATCAATATAAAATCATTAGTACAATGGCGGCCAGAAAAATAGAAACTTTTTAAGAAAGATTTTTTTGCTGTTGTATATGCATATACTAATTGAGTTAAAATCAATATTGCTGATGACTAGGTATAGGACTTGTATGCACTTAAAAATGGTGAAATATGCATGCACTTATGCACTATAAAAACGTGAATTTTTAATAAATATATGCACTTTTATTATTAAAAAAAACCCTGTTTATCGTTATTTACATTTTATTTACAGAAATTATTTTAATTAGACATCATATGCAATAATTTAATTAATTATATTTTCTAAACATAGAGCGTTACAGTTCACAATGACGTACATTTTTAAATTTTCAAAAGTAAACATATGCCTATTATCCCTAAATATTGTTTTATATTTTGAGAAACTCCGTTCCACATCGCAAGACATAATTGGGGCATACTTAAAATTGTTTAATTCTACAAGCGAATAATGTTTTAGCTCGTCTAAAATGTCTTGGCCAGATAATGCATCGTTTATAGTTTTAATTAAGTGAAAACCAGGATTTTTGTCTATAACGGATTTAAATTTTTGTTTTATAGTCAAACCCTTTGGCCCTTTTACTTTATTCAAAGAAACACCTAACAATTTTACATGCTCAAGAGATTCATCGAATGAATTTCCCAGACTTTCTAATTTCTGAATTACTTTAGCTAAACGCACAAAATTTGTCAAAACAAACAATAATTCTGCCCTCACCTCCTTAGTATTAAAAGCATCCTGTGCGCTTTGTATACATAGTGCATCGTGTTTATTAAGTTTATTTACAAATGCTTTAATGATATCAAAATAAGTTGCATAATATTCTGCTGCAGAAAGCCAAGTGCCCCACCTTGTTATTACAGGCTCAGGTGGGAGAGGCACTTCTTGAGCAGTTTCCCTAAATATTTGTATGCGATATGGAGCTTTACAAACAATTTTTTTACATCTGAAATTATAGAGTTTACGTTAGGCTATATTTCCCGCACTTTTTCCGCAACTCTTATGCATTGCATGGGCAAGATAAGTTAAGTGGATCATTTTTTCGTACAGAACTTGTAAGCCTGCTCCAGCCTTGATCATGTACGGTGCCGCGTCGGTGACGAACAGGAGTACTTTGTTGTACTGTATGCCGCCCAGCCACAAAATAGCCATCGAATCATTAAATAATTTTGCCACACAACAATGATTGGTGCTCTTGAAAACGTCCATTGCTAATAGATAGGATTTGGGATTGTTCTCCGAATTTAAAATGCCAATTATAACGTTATTTTTATTTTATCGAACTACATAATTAATCGGTTACAAACAATTAGCGCAAAACAGTTATTTAAAAAAAACTATATTTTAATCAAGCAAAAATATTGTTGTGATTAAATATGTAACTAACAAAATAGAAAATAAAACATCCGTAAATTGCTTGACTGTCTTTAATTAGCTAAATTTTACTAACAAAACGAAGGAAATGAAGTTTCTACGCACCTTCCACTAGTGTCAGTAGATTCGTCAATGGAAATCCATATGTAGTTATTCGCTACATGTTTTCTAATTGATTTTATGGTCTCTTCGTATAAACGAGGTAAATAATTTTTCCTGAGTGTAGACTCGTCGGGTATTGGCAATTTTGAAATTTCTTCCAGAAAATTACGAAATGCTGCGTGATTAATTTTACTTAACGGGATATCTACATCCACTAATGCACTACATAGGTTTTTTATTAAATTCGATCGATTTGCTGGACTCACCGCGCGAATAGTAAGGTTTCTTTGATTTCAGGGCAACACACTTTTGATGTCGAACCGTGTTCAGATGTTGTGTAACTTGAAAGCGTTTTGTTGCAGTCACTTTATCGTCGCACACTGTACAATACAACACCTTATCGTCAGTTGTAAGAACACTGAATTCCTTAACATAACTTCGAAGTGTAACAGACACAGACCGTTTTTCTTTACCCATCTTTACACTCTAAAATTTCAAACTGAAATGCAGTTTGCAATTTCTGAACTGTCTTAATTGAAAGATTACAAGATTAGTAAACAAAAGTACAGGCAAATTTTTCTATGAACAGGAAGTTGTCAAAGGGTCTTTGGAATTTCCAAATACCTATTTATCACAATACCGCAGGATGTAAGTATTTAAATTTTAGTTGAAACTTTTTCTTAGAAAATATTAACAAATACACAGATGGTTAAGGCAGTAAAATATTTTAAAGCCTAGTATTTATCAATAAGCTTAAATTATGGGTTTCCCCTAGACTCAACTAAGCCGCCCTTGGTTGGTTGTATAAAATGCTAAAATTATTTAAAAAATATTAGAAATTTCATAATTAAAGCATGCAAAAAAAGTGGTAAAATATGCACACTCGTTCAAAAATGCTAAAATATGCATGCATTTATAAAAAACACCTAAACATGCATTTATATGCACTTTCAAATTGACATATGTGATTCATATGTGGCTTAAACATGTAGAAATATAACTCTGCATATGTTTGCTATAAGCAGAAAAAACATGCAAATGCATAGAAATCCTATACCTACTGATGACATAATATTTTTCAATATATTTGTCAGTTACGAAAAGTTTCTGGCATTTAACTAATCTTTAAATAATTTATAGCACTAAACCCCAATTACAGTGTGTAAAATTATAAAAAAGCGTTACCTTGATTAATGCTGATGTTTCCATTTTTTGGCCGCCACTGTTTTTTTTATTCTAATACCTGCTTTCTTTTCAAGTACAATACCATTTCTGTAAAGCAAAATTTATAAAAACTGCCTACTTTGATATATCGGTAAACAATTCCTAAATACTTTGATTTAATTTTATTATTTGATTTTAACTATGCAAAAATACAAGACTAATAATGATCGTCAATAGCCGCTGTCGTTCTTTCTCCTGACCACCTGAAACTTCCACCAGGCTCCCTCGGTGTGCTTACTTTGGCCGCACTCGAGTAACGGCGACTGCGTTCGTTGATGTTCTTCAGTTCTTGCATTATCTTATCTCCCGCACCGTATTTTAAAAACATTTTTTTTTGAATGTCGAGCAATTGGTCATTCTAAGAATATTTTTCCAGTTCCTCGTTTTGGCGCAAGGTAGCAGCCGTCATTTCGCGACCCATACGTTGAGAAACGCTGCTCTATATATTTCTATCATCGTTAATGTGGCCGTTCTCTCAAGCTTAACTATAAACTAGTGATGGGTTCTCGACGCTACCCGCGTGTCGCGACACTTGAGAGTCGAAACAATATAACGTCAGAAGTGTCGACTCTTCATGATACTTTATGACACTTCGCCTTTACATCATGCATTCGCTAGTGTAAATGTAATACAATTGAAACAAGAAGCAGTCAAGATACATAGCTACATAAATCATAAGCAAACTATGGATTAAAAAACAATTATATGAGTACATTCTGTTATGGTTATATATT
The DNA here is from genome assembly GCA_929113105.1 of Agrypnus murinus. Lineage (NCBI taxonomy): Eukaryota > Metazoa > Arthropoda > Insecta > Coleoptera > Elateridae > Agrypnus > Agrypnus murinus. Next base: position 58,391,409 of record OV816025.1, read on the forward strand.
TATGCATTGAGTACATTAAAAGACATTAAATTATTTATAAAAGCAAATACATATTATGAAACAGAAATTTAAAAGAAAAGAAACAAATTCTATAAATAACTTGTAATGAATAGACTTGATTCGTTGGATTTATTATAAAAACTATTTAAAAATGTAATTTCGCTGACGACGTTGGTCTTTAGAGAACGTGTTTTTGTTGAGATTAATGATGATACATTTATTTTGGGTTTTAAGCAAAATAAATTGAATTAATTAAAATTAATGATCATTGTATTTATTTACACGTGTTTCGACAGTAGTCTTTCTTCAAAATACATTATAAGGTATAAATATAAGAAGCTGAAATAATAATTAGGTACATGAGGAACTTATTCAACTTCAATTATTGATTTTAATTTATTTTGCTGAAAACCCAAGATAAATTATCACCGTCAATATTATACTAATACAAAAGAAAAAAATACACAACAAAATATTTTTATATGTACGTCTCATTCAATGATTGTTGGCCAGTTCAACAAATCTGCCTTTAATTTCTTTGTAAGAATGATCAAGCAACTTCGAATTACACTCTAATAAGAGCGATACTGTTCGACACGAAGTGTCGCGACACTTCAAGTGTCACGACCACGAACAGTATCACGACACTCGACACCCAAGTTCCCATCACTACTATAAACAGTCTAATACAATTTTTGGAGTAGTAGAGGGAAACCAGCTTATCAATCACTCAAGCTTTTGATTTTTATCATTATCGTGATATTTTGGACATTTCAGCGTTTGAAACACATTTACTAAGCGACTAGGTTTTATAGTTTCAAAGATTTGATAATGCAGACTTCAAAGTGCCAGTGTTTTTAAGATTAAAAATGATTAAGGTTTCTAATTTAATTGATACAGATTTGAAAATTAGAAAATAAATTTAAGCAAGCATGCTTCGGGTTTCAAAGGTTTTAGTTATTTTAACAACCAAGTCATGGAGTTTTGTAAATTTTAGCAATAAAGTCTCAGTTTCATAATTTCATAAATGCAGAGCTTAAAGGTTCTTAATATCTATGATTAAAGTTTTGGAGACTTATAGTTTAAAACATATTTGCGATATTTGCAGGTGCAACATTTCAGAAATTCCATTTTAGATTGTAACGATTAAGAATCTAGTTTCTAAAATCTAATAGAAGCAAAAAGTTCTAGAATAAAGTTTAGGCTATTTAAGATGTTTGTTTCATTTTGTTAAACCATGCAAAGTTTGAAACATGGGAAAGGTTTTAGGATTCAGTTCGATTTCCACAACTTAAAATTTCAGAATTTTTGTGTAGTTATTTCAGAATTTCTAGATTTTTGAATTTGAAGATGCCAAAAATTCGAAGTTTCAAAACTGCAGCCGTCCAAAATTTAAAGATTGCTTAAATTGCAAAGTTTGGAGTGTCAATCAAGGCTTCTTTCTAGATGTCGAAGAATCAAGGCCAATGGCAATGGCAAAAGCTCAAACTTTTTCCACAATCTCTCGGAAAGATTAATGACGCAGCTCATTTTGTGGATGAGCTTAATTCTACGAGCCACGTTCAACTTTACGTTGCTACGATTTACCACAAAATTCCTTTTAGTAGGTTCAAAAAGTAACATTTACTTCAGTTGTAAGATTAAATTTCTTTATAAAAACTACAATTCATTTTTAAAAACGCAGAAAAAGAAAAAATAGAACAATTAATATTAATGAGCAGCGAGTTTTCTTTGGACCGATGCGTTGACGCAATGAAAATCATCGACGGTACGGGAATCTAATATAAAACTTGGAAATGGGTATGCATGAACTAAAACATTAATTTTGTAACGAAACTTTTATTATGGAAAATGAAACAAAGATACATGAATATTTACGGATAATCTTTTTTCAGAACAAACAAGAAGAACAAAACAACTAAGAATATTAAATAAAATGTTTTATACAAAATAAAATCAAGTTTACGGTTTCTTTTGTAAACGAAATGGTTAACAATATTTTCACGTGATGATAACATGACGAAGGAGATTGGCTGGCAAGAGATAGAACAAATAAAAACCCCAGTCTATATAATAAACTAAAGTACCCAATGAAATAATAATAAAAAGGACACATCAACTTAGCATCTGGATCATGCCAGAAGAGAAACCTTTTCATAGATGAAAACTAAATATGCTAGTGCTAGAGATATTGCTAAAGTAGGTATGAAGCTATTGCTAAAAGTATTGCTATTACTAAAGTATTGCTATTGCTAAAGTGTTGCTATTGCATCGAACATGTGAAGATGTGCCAACTTATGCTAGTACTGTGTGGGCGAACGGCATATCCGTTGCTTAGAGTTAGTTATCCTTCGATATGGAATTAAATCACGCAGAAGTGGTCGACTACATCTTCTTTTGCTCGACTGTATCCTATTTCGACAGATTGGCTATTTATAGATTTTATTCTTTCTGTTCTGGAGTAGAGAATTAAATTAAAATGCTTCATAAATATTTTAACATAAAGCGAATTATGTACATTCGTGACAATATTAACTACAAAATCTTTGCCCTAGTGCCCAAGTTTCTAGTAAAATGCGTTGAACTAATTTTTACAGGACAACTTCCTTAGTCGGGAGATCTTCTGGGCCGGTGGTTAAATAGTTAGATTATTTAGTTACAAAAAAATCATAATGGAAAATCTAATGACTTTAGATCTTTGTACTTTTTGCTGTACACGCGCCTGGCTGGATGTTCACTAGAGATTATCCGTGTTTCGCGAGTTATGGCTATGAATGTTCAGAAAATTGATGCTTTTCAATTTAAGATTTCTAGAGATCTAGGGTTTAAAGGTTTCGAAAATTCACATTTCAGAATGTAGACTATACAATTTCGACTTTTGTAAGCTGTGCATGCTCCAAGGTTTAAAAAAAAGACTTAAAAGTGTTGCAAGGAGCTGTCAGTGATTCTAGATGTCCGAATTTTCAAATTTCAAAGTTACAAACGATCAGAAGAGTTTTTAGCTTTCAAACTCAGAATCATTGGAACGCACTGTATATGTTTCATAGTTTTTAGTGTTTAATTATAGATATATTCCCAAAGTTACAGGTGTTTACAGGCGCGTGCTGGTTTACCGGGATACCAGGAGTTTCCCGGTGGGCCTTTATAAAAATGCCTCGAAAGGCCCTACGACACGACTGAATTTAAATTACCAACAATTAAATTATATTTAAAGTAGAAACAATATACCTCGTCGCTGTTCAACTCGACCGCACCTGACGAACAGCGACGACTGAATCTAATTTTCTTCCCCATTTTTAGTCTTGCGAACCATTCAGGAACTCGCTAATTTAGAAGAATCGAAGTATCCTAATGTTGCGGAAGCGTTGCGTATCATATTGATGACGTAATTTGGGGCTATTTTGTAGATTCTACCTAGAAACTTCAATTGGAGTTAATACTGATTATGCGATCCGTTGAATTCGAGTTGCGTAAGTGGTCAAGTAACTCTCCGGAACTTCCTGCGGCTGTACCATCGGCTGATGTCCAAATACCAGTTGAATTCGACAAAGAAGAACCTATCTTTATTAAGGTTTTAAGTCTTCATTGGGACCCCATGGCCGAAGTGTTTTTCTACTTGTGTCACAGTATAGATCGCCTTTGCACAAAAACAAATATCATATCCGAAGTAGCGAGAATTTACGATCCTTTAAGATTTTTCACCCCAGTGGTTCTCTTTGCAAAAAGTTTGATACAGCAATTATGCATTCTCGGATGCGTCTGGAATCGGTTACAGTGCTGTAGCATATTTAAAGGTTCTATATTCTGACGACTTTATAAGAGTTTTCTTGATGTGCGGGAAAACTAGAATTGTATCTCTCAAAACAATCTCCATCCCACGTTTGGATTTAATAAAATACTGAAAACCAATAACAATACTTATTGTACTATACACTCGGGCGTAGGTATTGGTCTCTATAGCTTATATATTGTAAAAAATAGGGTTGGTAAAAATAATAAGGATTATGGGCGCCATTAGCTTGCAAGTCATTAATACATTCACAAAATCCGCAAACAAAAAAGGATTTTGATTATATTGATTGAATTCAACAACTAATTGTAATTAATTAGTCAAATTAACGTTAGGTAGATTAATGTATTTCAATAACTTTCACAAGTGAAAGGTCCAACATCGTTAGTTTAAATTGATTTATTCAAACTTCAAGAAATATTGTTTAATAAACAATGAAACCAAAATTTATTTATTATAATAAGAGGGATCCCTTTGTATATATTACGAGTAATTGTTCATACTAGCAGTTTGAATATAATGGATAAATATAACAATCTTAAAAACTAAAAACAATTTACTTAGGTAATAAAGTTCATCAAATAATCCTAAATAGATGTTAATATCTATTTAATCATTCAAGATCTCACTTCACTATAATGCCTTTTGTATTCACATCAAATCACAATAAGCTGTAGACACCAAATGCAGCAAAGTTCTTACAGAATAAAGAATTATGAACACTGGTAACGATGCTCAGGTTAATTACTGAATTTTAAAACTGAAGCTTGCGGAAATAATGTTAATAAATTGATTATTATCTTTTATTAATAAAAACCTTTGAACTCTTATAATCCTACAAAAACAGTACTTATTATTGCCAAACTGCAGAATTATTTCAACGCAACAATATTAAAATTTACTGCGAAATTCTGCACTTCCACGATGTATTTATTGTAACGAATTTATTATCACCGAAAAATTTCAATAGCATAGACGTTAAATTTATTATTGAATTTATTACATAAAGTGTCAAATGCTACCCTTTAACTTTCAATTTCAAAGTTGAATTCCATTCATAATTATATGTTATCATATTAATTGTTTAAATTATTATAATACGGAATAAACTGTACTATAAGGCCTTTAGATTAATTGTTAAATCTAATACTCGTAAAACCAAACTGTATTATAAAATCTTTAGCTTATATTTTTATTACGGTAAACGATGCGAAAAAGGGCCGCGAAACAAACTCAAATCTCTACTGGTTGCACTTGACGGATTACCAACGGGCTTTCTCTATGCGTCCGACTTGGCGAACTGATTTCAACCCTCGTGTACGTTCTGCTCGGAAAATTATTTCAGACTTCTCCGCTGGACTATATCAGACCCGACTCTCTGCTCGACTGAATTTTGATGCAAAACTATCTTTGCGCTAATATTGTTAAGAAAGGGAAAAATAACCACCCTATCGAAAACTAGACTGACACATATCACACCAATAGAGAAATTGTTCTAGAACCTTCCACCAAAACTTGCTTCGTAGCATGAAACCAGATATTTACAGAATATTCCAGACTGTTTTTTATATGTGTATTTTCGAAGAATCTATTCTTCAAAAACGAAAATAGGCACGTACCGAATACATAAATTTGAATTAAATGTGTTTTTAGACATATCATTTTGTTAAGAAGTCAATTTTATCTCGTATTTTTCTTACAAAAACAAATTTCATCTAACTAAATAACTAATGAATCCCATATAATAGATGATCTAATAATTAATCTAAATAAATAAATTTTAAAAGATTAACCAAAGTGGGGTGTGGGGCCCTTTTAGGAAATATTTTCCCGGGCCCTAAAATTGACCCAGCACGCGCCTGGGTGTTTATGGGTTTAAGTTTGAGTCTTCGAATATCCAGGTTCTAAATTCTTACGTTTCCGACTCGAAGTTTTCCATTTGAAAAGTTGCAAAACTTTTAAATTTTGAAGTTTCCAGTAGTTATATCAGAATTTTAGCTTTTTAGATTCTCAAACTACTACTAGGATGCAAATTTTAAGTGTTTAGCAATTGAAATCTTTATCGTTACTTTTAGGTATTTAAAATTTAAAAAAATCTTGTTTAAAAAACACCCACTTTACACTTTGTTTCTTAACGTCCGGCTGAGTTTTCGTTTCGTTTTCGAGAGTTCGAGATTTTTAGAGTTCTCAATTTCAAAGTTTTTGAAACTCAAAACTTCAAAGCATGCCTAGTTTCAAAATTTCCGATAAAAATGTGGGATTAGTGTTGTAAAACTGTTATTTTAGGAAAAAATCTCATTAGATTTCTTTCTAAAATTACATAATTATATTTTGATTTTTCTTTTAAAAACCCTAACAGGCAGCCTAAAATAGCAAAGATTCTTTACCTTATAGTTTGTTGCATTTTTCGAAATTTTTAAAAATGTTTAATTGGAAAACATAACTAATTATTATGATTCCTATTGGATTAGTGCATGCTGTGTGAAAGCGCTTATAGTAGATTTCTAAGATCTAGAAAATTAAAAAAAAATCTTACATACTATACAGTTTTTACTGAACTTTTTTGACTATATAGATAAATTAATTAGCTCATTCCAGTTTTCAAATGTTAAATGAGATCATTCTAAAGGAAGTTCAATAAGAGAATGTTCATGTTGTTTCATCAGAATCACCCAATAAATGAATTTACCATAAACATTGTACGTGCCGTTTTTATGTGTAACGTTTCTAATGTAAGTGTTTTTTGAAACAGTTTCTAAAACTGTATATTGTCGTGTAACAATGTGTTAAAATTCGCGAAGTATGTGTGGAACTTGTAGAAGACAATGAAACTTTTAACAATAATTGGAACCAAGAAACCGTTTTAATCATGGCTATGTGTTATTACTTATTACTTTATTATTAGGTAGTTGCTATAGACGATTTTTATTTGTTGAAAGACGACAAAGATGTATATAATTAAGAACCTCATGAATTAATAATATCCTTTTCTGTGCTAACAGTTAAAATAAGCCACAAAAGTAACTTATGTCTTAACGGTATACGAATATCCATTAAACGGAAGAAATTTTACAATATGAAGAATTCAGGATGTACCTATTTAATAAGTTAAATATTGAATTTAATTATGTTAGTAAAAAGCTATTTATGTAACTAGTATATGTAATGTAGAATTTTTTGGGCGAGCCTTAATAACGTCTTTATTATGTACGAGTTACGTGTACAGCTGATTTCAAATAAATCTAGGACAAGTCTTGAGAGTAATTTTTGCGGTTTTAACAACGTGTACACCAGGCTTTAAATTATATCTTCATAGGTAACTTCATAAAGTTTATTAAACATCATGGAAAATAAAAAGTAACATTTACACTATGGAATATTGACTGTCCTAGATTTATCTGAAATCAGCTGTACAAAATTTTATGTTTGATTGATTTGTAGAAGGTTTTTCTCGTTATCTGTTAAATGAATGGAAAACCTAATGTATATCTCAAAGTATAGTTTTGCTGTTGCTATTGGTTTCTCATGTTATTTAAGTGAAGTCTAGTTTACTTCATCATTATCGACTTGTCCGAAAAACTACTAATTTATGGACTCAATAAAATCATAAACCAGGTTTCTGGTCATGTAGTCGAACATAAAATTAATTATAATTTTAGAAATTGACGAACTCTCTACTCTCTCTTCAAAAAACTTATTGTAGAAGAAGAGGTCACTGCGCAAAATGTATGTCTAATTACACGGCTTCTAGAGAAATTATTATGATCTCTTGTTCAGAACTTCCTTCTTCAAAAACAATCGCATAAAAAGACACATGTCTTGCCTACGGATTAAAAATGAGCCTCAGCTCCAAAGGTGCGCATCAATTTTTTGTCTCTGACACCTTGTACTATTGCCCTCGGGCGATCGAGGCACTCCGCCTTCGGCGTCGTGCCTTCGTCTCCCTCAAACTTTAATACGGTGGTACCTTGGTTTACGAGCATAATTCGTTCCGGACATGTTCTCGTAATTCAAAGCACTCGTTAATCAAACCAAATTTCCCCATAAGAAATAATGGAAACTCGGATGATTCGTTCCACAACTATTTATTATTCATATAAAAATGATACAACAATACAAAATACATATACTATACGTATACGTAAAAATGAAACAAATGATCACGCGCTCGCCTCTGTAATTTAACTGATAAGATAAACAGCAGACGAGTTTGAAAGGTTCAGTAGTCACAAATTGATTTTATTTAAGAAAAGCTAACATCATGCTTAACGTGTACATAGTATTCGATTAAACTGATTTAATTTTCCCTATTTTGTACTTCTAACGGGTTATAACTAAAAATTTGCATAATTACTTTTCTTGAAATGACGTCATTACACTATAACACTTAAAACATAATCAAATGTTTAATTATAACCCGTTATTAGGGTGTATGTATTCATCGATGACAAATAAAATGTTAAAATGTAAAATCTGCTGACATTTATAACAATCGAGGTAACATTAGATGCTGTTTACACTCTTATCTTATCGTATATATTTACACAGATGTTGATGACGCATTGACCCAAATTCTTCAGTTGTTAAGGATAATATCTAATTGTGATGACGTGACGGTCGGCAGACAAAGCGTATACGTATTAAAAATTTACTCGTAATGCAAGACATCGCTGGTTAATCAAGTTAAAATTCATTAAAAATTTTTGTTCGTTCTGCAAAACACTCGCAAACCAAGTTACTCCTAATCCAAGGTTTTACTGTACGTCAAATATGGGCATCATTTCACTCACGTTGTAAGTGAAATGATGTTACTATTATTATTATGTTTGAATGTAGTATTACTGTTTGATTAATAATATTGTTTAAAATTCAAAAACTGATTCATTTTGATTTAATTTGTGGCTTTTTGAAAAAATAACGAATTTATTCGAAAGTTGAAAAATCATTGCAACTTTGGAAAAAGTTAGTACTGGTACTACTGTACCAAAAGACATCATATTGGTACTCATTTTACACAGAATCTCAAGCTCTAAGTAACTGTCATATATACCACTTTTACATTTGATACGTTGTTTTTGAGTTATTTTAGAAAAATTGGAAAAACACTATCTTAGGACACTTTTAACTACCTAGCTGTCGAAGCTCATCCGGCGGAGAGGGAAAACCTAGGATAACCAATTAGCCATATTGGGCCATAACTGAGGTTATTAAAACAATCAAACCCCCCATGAATTATTTCCTATTTCAACTACCCAGCAACTGGCATATAAAGTCGTACTTTTTAATGTATTAGTTTCAGAAACAGCTATTATGCTTTAAATTCTTTATGGCAGTGCTTTTAAAATTTTGGTCACCGAGGCCAACGAAAAAAATATTTATAATAATATTTTAAGAGGGTATTGTTTGTAAATTTGTATTTGATTAAAATTTTCGACATTGACTTTTCACTACATAAGTACATTTTAAGGTTGAAAACAAACCACATCAACTAACTTTAAAAAACTTAACACAAAATGATATTAAGAAAATTAGGCAACAAATATAATATGCACTAACTCTTTAGTAAAAGAAAATTATTTTATTCACAATCATATTGCAATATGCACATTTCATATGTTGTAAAAACCTTGGAAAGTAAGCTATTGCTATAGCAACACCAAAGTGGTTAACAATTTCCTTTACATGTCTGTAAAACTGACATGTAAAGTTATGGCCAACTTGTTTTTCTGAATAATTTAAAACAGGACGTTTTATCCGATTTAAATTTGAGTGTTTATAAATATATTTAACGCTAAAAACATATTTTTTATTTAATATTAGCTTTATTTTTATTTTTCCGTATTTTATATTTAATAATTACAATGGAATTAATTAATTTCTAATTTTAAAATACTGAGCGCATACATCGCCATCTAGCGGCGAAGAATGAAACCTTACTTAAAATTTCTTTTGGTCGATAGATGGCTTTGATTGAAATTATGACAGTTTATAAAAAATTTATTTTAAAATTTAAAATTACTTTTTATTTTGATTATCTGAAGTCTAATTATTGTGAATAAAATAGTATACATGTTTCGTTGGTAAAGTTTCCACGCCTCGCGATAATTGTTTGACCTCGACGTACCGTCTCGGTCAAACAATTATCGCTTGGCTTGTAAAGATATCCTTTACCAACTCAACATGTAATATACTATTTCGTGTGTTTAACTAGTTAGTAATATTTTACAGCTTTTCGCACAGAGACTCGCGCTTCCCCAGTGGGCGCGGTTCACAGTTTGATTCAGTTTCATTCTGTTATGTGGCCGCTATACTCTTGAATAAGAGCAATACAAATCATTGGTGCCAATCAGGGCATTTGGTGCCAATGCAAGGTTTAATATACACCCTCATGATCAATACGCACAAATCTTGTAGTGCCTGTTATTCTTTTGATGTTAGACCAGATAACTTTAGAAAACATCGAGATCTTTAGAAAATATATGTTTTTTGCCACCTCACGTGCATGATGTATCGCAGTGGTGGTATACATCAAATTGCTTTTTCAAATTTCCCCCCCCTCCCAAAAAAAGATAATATAATTACTTGATTAATTATTAGTTCTAAAAGCTCCTTGTAGGAATCTCTTGGTTGACTTTCTTATGTTTAATAGAAGACTTAATTGAGTGATGAGTATAATATCCTATTCTAGTTTGAAGATAGTTTCACCTAATTAGCTGTTCTATATTGCTTCTGATCCACCACCTCCCAACTCCAAAATTGTTGAAAGCGCTTGAAGAGAAATTCTTGATATGAAAAGGCTTCTATACAAACATCAAATGCTACACCAAAAAGCAGTTGCATGATATAACATAGTGTCAGCATGCAAGAAATAATAACTGCTTGCGAAACTTTTGTTCCAAGATGATACACCAACTATTCTTCCGGTAGCGGAGACGACCTCTTCGAGTTAATGATATCAATGCGCAGAGCTTATACATATAGGTCTCAATGTTTCAAGCCTTGTATATGACCACAGCTTGGGATTGTTTTCCATAGCTCAGTAGCGGAGCGGCAATTACATCCAATTAATCTGATTGCTCGGGTAAGACGAGAGACGAATTTTTGAAATATGTGGGTTTCTAATAATGTACAAGACGTATCGAATAGCATCTTCCTATTGGTTATAGTTTTGACCGTTATTTTTAAATATTAAAATTAAACTTTTTTCACCATCACTTCTAAAAGAGGAATAATTTTATTTTTTCTCGTACCCAAAACTTACCAGCCTGGCGTCTCTACTTTGCTTATTGGGAAATAATAATGAGCAAACGTCCCCAAAAAAGAGCACGTAAATCTGCGAGGGTTTGAGTTGTAAATTTGGAAAGACATCGTCTCTTTCATTCTCCGGACCTACTAACCATAGTAGTGAAATGTCCTAGACTTTACCTTAACCTGTAAATTTCGAAGAAAAATAACTCGACCTGGAATTAGTTTAATTTCTTGTGTGATCTGATGAGATCGTACCATATATTTGTTATTTGAAGAATTGAGTTAATCTGCACCAGAAAAGAAAATAGTAAATGGGAATGAAGTACTTCAAGTATCTGAAAACGTGTGATGAGAAATTTAAATGTAACTGACTGTATAAATGTGGTTTGAGAGAAAAACGTTACAAGATCTTTGGGTAGTCTAAAAATCCTGTTTCGTTAGTATTTACATTTTCACAATTATTACCTACAAAATTAAGACAAATGTTTTGTACTCTCGAGATCCATAAAGCTGTTAAAAGTACATTTTAAATTTTTCATAATTCTTAAGGATGGATATTAGGAGAATTTCAGCACGATTTCAGAAAATGTGAACGCTAACAAAAGGTTAAACACGAGTCATAGATTTGTTAACTTTTAGTAATATTTGAAGCAAGTTATCGATTTCTAAGTGGAAATACCCATGTGTAAGAATAGAAAATAGTTATCCTTTGCTGATGAGTCAAATAAAGGGGTAGTTTTAAAGTGCTCATTCTACTCCATGTATCTGATATATTTTTTATTTCACCAGAATTTTCTGGTAAGGGATTGAATCTGGAGTACATAAATCAAGTTTGGAAAATGTTTGTATTTGTTAAAAAATGCATTTAGGAATTATGTTTATAACAATAAATTAAATCAAACAAACGGTAAAAACTAATTTACATTAAATTAACTAATCGACGCCATCAACGATGCAATATTAGTAGCCAAGGTAAATAACGTTTTGAAAAGGAAAGAAATTCAGGAAAAGCTGAAAATTGGTAAGTAGACTTAAAATGTGGGCTGAAAAACATATCAAAACTCCCCATGTGTGGGAGATGAGCGGCTGCGCCATCTTGAAAAAATGGCAGACAATATTGATTTTTTCGCTAATATCTCAAAAAGTATTAATTTTATAGTCATAAACGCTCAGAATGAAAATGTAGCTAACAAAATTTCCCACAATTTTATTTTTTATTGAACCTAATAGTTTCTGATATATAATTTTTAAATAATATATCATTTAATATTTTTTTGTAGGAAATTTAATTCTTTTTAACTTTTATACAATGCATTTTGTACGTAGGACCATCCAAATTTGAAATATTTACAAAATACGTGCAAAGAAACGGAAGTGTTTCGGAAAGTCGAAAAATGATAGTGAACTGAAAAGAATTATATCTCCATTGGACGTACGAAGTTCAATAAAAAATAAAGTTATGGGGAATTTTGTCAGCTACATTTTCATTCTGAATGTTGATGTCCGTAAAATTAGTATTTTCTGATATATTAACGAAAAAGCAATTTTGTCCGCCATTTTTCCAAGATGGCGCAACCGGCTCGGCCGGCGGAGTTTTGATGTATTTCAGCACCGCAGTTTAATTCTATATATACCAATTTTTTAGCTTTTCTCTAATTCTTTCCTTTGTACGACAGCTTTAAGTAATAGAATTTAAGAGAATACGCTAACATCAAATCTACTAAACTGTAAATTTCGTTCTACTAAATCTACCATTAAAGGAAGAGTTAGGATGTCCGGCCAATACAAGCATAATTTAAGTAATTTTAAGGTTCTGGTTGGTATCGTGCGTGTGTATCACGTGATATTATAGAGTTTGCGCAAGGGGATGTTTTCCCTTATAAAACTCTGTCCTTATAGTTATATCTATAACGACACCGAAAATCATACCGTACGAGCAATTTCTTTCCGCTATTTTATAAAATAACGTTGACCAATCAAAAAACACAACGGTATATTAATTCAAAGTTGCCAACCAAAGGCTCGCGAACTCCCTAAGGTAAACACGTGAAGCCCAACAAACATAATAAAAACATAACCTCTTTAAATGCGTGATCGGTTATTGTTTTTTCTGGTTGTATCGTGTAAAATGTGTTCCCAAAAGGAATGGGAAAAAGAAGTTCAGGGTTCATTATCCCCAGTGGAAACGGTGTCCTCCAAGCAAAAAAGATTTCGTTTTTCCGAGACCGAACGAATTAAAGCGTTAAAGGAATTATTTAACATTTTGTGTGAAGATGTTGTAACGACGGAAGAAGAATTGTGGGGAAATCTTCATGCAGTGTTATGTCATGATGAGGAAAGGTAGGTCCTATTGAAAACAATTCAAAGCAAAGAGTTAAAATGTGCATGTTCAGGAATACGTACATTAAATACTCCTTTACCTCTTCTGTACTAAGACATGCCACAAGAATTTCCAAAGTATTATTGTCCATATTGTTAGTCGTTTCTACGCTGTTCAATCAAAACAATTTTACAATAGCGAGGATTGTAGTTCTTGTTGTAATACATATACCTACATAAGTATTTTTCTAAGATAACCTCAATTTTATTCAAGGGGTTGACGGTTGTGTCTTCTTAACTGTCAAAATATAACGTAAATACTGCGTCAAGCGCAAACAACGAAACGGAAGATCGCTCTTACGATTATGATTCCTCCGCTATAGCTCTATAACTATAACGAAAACTACCTTGCGCAAACTCTCTATATTAACGTTACCGTTGATAACGTAGTATCGATGTTGCGGTGACGAATTAAAGATTATGTTATACTGCCATTTTATGTTACATACACGGACATTACACATACGGAAAGTTGTTTGGGAGTTATATTTTGTAACGTTGATGTTTATTTTGCTCTGTGGACCGGCAAAATTTTCTGACGGACCGGCGGTTGGGAAACGGTGATGTATGCTACAAACAATTAGATATTCATTTTATACAACAGCTAAATTTAAAAAAAGTGAATCTAAAAAAATTTTCAAGGTCGCACATAGTTTTTTTTACTTTTTTTAGAATTTTTCAGAGTGACATTTTATTTTTGTATTAACAGAATGTATTTCTTATTTTGATTTTCAATTTGATTTGAAGTTTTCTCAAATTTTTGTCTTTTTATCCATCCTTTCTCGCCTTCCTTTGTCATTTTGCGCCCCATAAATGGGCGCGCCCCACGAATTGAGAATCACTTCCCTAAAGTATAAGTTAATAATTTAGGATAAAATTATCAGGAATAAATTAAAAGTGTAGATGTTGTGTGCAACAATAAAAATTTCATCTTTGATCATTATTAGTAAATTTTGCTTCAACGCACATTTCAGTAATGTTTGGAATGTGCGCGGCGGCATCTCTATGCGATTTTAAGCTTGAAAATTCCAAACATTTTATTTACTCCCAACACGAGATGAAAAACAAGTGCGAAATGCGATTTTTTAAAAAGTAGATACTGTACGAGAAAATGCATTTGTGATTATTTTAACAATAGATATTTGATAAAGATTCTGACGTTATTAAAACGTAAAAAAATAAAACTGCTTGAAAAAACATGATGACAATTATGAAATAAATAATGAAAAACGTTAAAATTATTATGGAAAAAGTTGTTGATTGTTTTTATTTACATTACAAATTAAAGTCAGACCTACATTCCTTCGTTGTTTTTACATAATTCCATAAACGTCTTTTCAGCTCTTCGAAACTCCTTCTGTGAATGCTGAAATGCAAAATATAATTTATTATTTACATTAAATTTTAATACAAAAAATCCCGACATCTGTTCTCCATTGCGTTATGGAAAGTGCTGTTTTTTATGATTGTTTTTAATTTTTAATTGCAGTCGAGTACAACACGTGTTGATTTCATAACAGTACACATAAACAAGTCGGCGTTGGCGTTTTAAAATTCTCAAAACATGCATGTTTGATAGTGAAGATGTGTTAAAATTTTATTTAAATTGTGTATTAAGAGTTTATCAAAACGTTTAAATATCTTCACCAAATATTTATACTCCAACGGTACATTTTTCTTTGTTCTTTTATTTATTTGGAGATATTCCAAAAGTTGAATTTATTAATGTTTCAGTGTGTGGAAGCTACTGAGTGTACGTAAAATCGGGTGGCAACCAAAAGTAATTTAATTTAACCGTGCGCCCAAAACATTAAACTAAATAGGTACAAGTTGATTATTATTATTTTTTTATTTCAGGCGCTATGTACTGAAGTATACGACATGCAGATATCGGAGGCTGCGGGCGGTGTCCCGGCAGCAGGGGCTGAACCTTGTCGTTTTCCTAAACTGGAGGAGTGTGCACATTTCCACTATGAAAGAGTACAGTTGCCACAACTCACTGTTACATTACAAACTAATATGGATCAATCTCTACATTCACAACATAGTAAGTATTGTGTACACATTATATCATTATAAGATGCCATCAAGTGAAGCAATTTCCAATACCTAATATAACAGACTTTGAATATTGGAAGACCCCATTCCATATGTAAATATGTAAATTTCTAAGAGAATTCCACTATTGAAAGTTTGTTGTAGTGCCTGAAACTGCCGCATTTGATAGTACTACTGCAAAGTTATAAATGGATTCCTGGAATTGCAACAGTAGTATAAATGGGTCAATCTAACAAGAATTGTTTCTTAGTAAAGATTAAATTGATGAGTACAAACTATACAAACAATTAAATTGGTTCTCTGGGGATCTCTATTCCTATCTATAATAGTATTGATGATTTAATTGTTTAGATAGTCGAACAGAACATGCCTGTATACATAATAACAGTCATTAACTCATTATGTACATAAATATATGCATTTCATATCTTCTATTTTGACATAAAATAGGTTTATGACCCTAGCTCATTTCTAGAGCTAGCTAATTCCCTGGACACATTTCTGATGCCATCAGTTGATTAATTTTGTTATAATTGACCAGTGACCCCTTAACAAATAACAAATCTGTTGAAAATTGTCTGGGGAAATAATTTCCAAACTTTTAGGTACCAATTAGGTACTGATGTAGGGTCAGCCAATAGTAATTTCAAAAAACTAACAACAGCGCCTTGTTTACTAGTATTAACCCCCCCCCCTTTATATTCATTTTCAGCACAATTGAACAATCTTTTTTTTTTGGTCCATTGGAATAGCATAGGTACTTTTTAGGGCCATAAGTTTGAATCTTCCAGGTTTAGGATATTTCACATTATTCTTGGGGGGGGGGGGCACGAACTAAGCCAAATTTCAATTTTATATGTCACTGGAAAGAACAAAAATCCAATGCTTTTTAGATGACTTATTTTAGGAGACACCTTTTTGTAATAATAATGACACTCTTAATAAACCTGTATTTAATCCTCTTTGCCAGACAAAGTTGGAACTATTGGACGTCTCACTTTGAGACTACAGCGAAGGAAAGGTAGTCAATGTATTAGTTATGGAAGTTTGAGCTTCGTTGTTGCCACCTATTTCACTGTATGAATCTATAGAAATATGGATTAAGATTCCAGAAGTTATAAAGCTTTGAAAACAGTAACCGAAAAAGTGTAATTGTTGAAGGAGAATTTAAAAGAAAGTCTTATTAACATGTGTTTGTTACTTTATTAAACATTACTTGGGATTCTTACATCGTACACGTATCTAAATATTCGATATTTTATTACTTATACTTTTTTGTTTTATTCTTTTATCTTCAAATTTTTTCAAAATAAAAATAAACGGCTGGTTAGCTTCTGTATGATCTTTTTAATCTTTTAATTCACAGCTAAATAAACGAAGCCCAGTCCCAAACACAATTTATCAGTAAAATGATTCATCATGATAAAATCATTCATTTGTTCAACTTGTTTAAAAAGAAACTTCTAAAAACGGAAATTTAGGATTAGCAGCAAATTCAAAGAATTATAGTAAACAATAAACCCTTCCGATTTTTCTACTTTTACTTCATGGAACTACCCTTCTATTTATATTTTTTATACTCTTTTTGTTTATTTATGTTTTCAATCTATTACTGTTTTATATGAAAGCTGTACAATTAAAAAAGTGTAGTTTGGTAGTATACAATAATTTATTAGTTTTAATGTTTCTTTATTTAATAAAAACCAAATAAAATAAAATCTTTGACTTTTAATTATACTCAAAATTATTAGTTTTGTAATAGTACTGGCGTTAACTCATATAAACAGAAGGTTTTGAAATTTGCTTTACTACCGCTGTCAGAAGAAGTGACTTACCTGCAATTATAACTTGCTTGAACAATGGGGATTATCAAGGTTTATGCAGTTACAAGTGCAATATTTAGAAAGTGTTTTAAAAAGTTGCTTGCAAGATGTTTGACATTGCTGTTGTTCATAAGAACACATGCTGTAGTCCCAAAGTGAGACGACCAATAGTTTATTTCCTATACAACCTTTTTTTTAAATAAATTTCTTATTCATTTTTATTTCATTTCAACTAACCATACAATGTGATCAACAAAGAAGCTGTAGCTTGTGCTCGTTGGTCAAATTGAAAAGTGCTCGTTGAAAATCAAAATATAATACATCAAAATAATTATTCTACACATTCACATAATTTGCTAGCTGAAACACTTCATTTTCTAAAAGCTTTGATTTGCAATACTATCAAAATAACATTTCAAAATGTATGAAGCTTTATTATCTTTTTCAAATAAATATTACCTTTTGTCCAAAACAAAACAATTTTCTAACTATTCCTATAAAAAGAAATTGTTCTAAAATTTTGTCATTTATATAATGCAGTTGCATAATTTTGTTGTAATTGATCAAGGACTTTCCGATACCTAAAAAAAACTATTTTTAAACTTTTTGACATCATTCAGGCTAGGATATATAATTTAGGCTCAGATGATGGAAAGTTTAGAAAACTAATAACAGTTCTGTTTGGCAGTATTAACCCCCCCTCCCCCCAGATATTGCTTTTCAAAGCAATTTGACAAACTTTATTTTTTGGCTCCTTGGAATAGCAGGGAGTTCTTTTAGGACTACACGTTCGGCCCCCTTTTTGAATGTTCCTGCTTTGCATCATTCTCGGGTGGCCAGCAAACTCCATATCAGATTTCATCCTTCTAGATCACTAGGAAGTACGAAAAACCTCTGGAACAGACAGACACGGCATGGATTTTACACAGCGTATTCATTTGAAAGCTTCCTGCTTATCTCTTAAAGTATACAAGATATCAATTTCTACAAAAACACAAGTAGCTTGATTGATTTTTCAATGGGGAAACTTAAATGCAAACTATTGTCCTTTTTTGAAATCATTCTCTAAATTAGTAAATCCTCACCCACTCAAGAATCTCAACAAATTAAGTACATAGAGATCTGAAAATTTGATTGATAAATTACCTCAAATGAGTATTGTCTTGGAGTTAAAGATAATGAAACCTGAAAAACCAGTCATAATTATGGACTAATTAAAAACTATTGCTGCCGTGTAACCCATTTTCCAAATCAACCCCCTAAATAGAAAACTATCCCACATGAATAATGTCACAAAATTAAATATGTGAAAATTCAGGAAAAAAGGGTGCCATAATTTGGATTAATTAAAGATAGTTTTAAGAAAAACTGTTGTATTTAAATGTTTCCATAAATTATGCATTATACTCTACACGTGTTTCGGTCTATTAAACCTTCTTCAAAGAGTGCGCTTTCTCTTCTGACTACATATCCGACACGCCGGTCAGCCGAACCTTTTCGAAGCCTCAAATCTGTTTTTAAATATTTTTCATAGAAAACCAATCTATCAAAGTGGTGTTTATGAAGCTTGTCTGGTCATCACAATAAAAGTGTTACTAATTAATTTAAGACCATACAAGACATCCATTATTTTTGGAAATCATCCTAAATCGACAATTGCCTCCCATGAGCGATGTTAAGTAATTAAATACGATTAAAATCAGGAAAAACAATGAATCAATCAAATTCAGCAATGTGATATGGTGTTTCCTGATTATAATATTTGGTTATCCATAATTGTTGATTTAAGGGATGATTTCTAATTTAAATAATGAGCTTCTAATTAGCTTCTAATTAGTCCCAAAATTATAACATCATCTTTTTCGTTAACTTTATCATATTTAATTTTATATTTTTAGAGCATTCATGTGGGGTAATTTTTTATTTGCTTTGTTGAGCTGAGGTTGATTTGGAAAATGGGTTATATGTCAGCAAATAGTTGTTAATTAGTTCAAAATTAATGGTCCAATTTAAATCGATTTATTACTTATACAGGGTGTATTATTGGATTTGTTACATAGGCGAACAACATTAAAACACAATTTCTCAGATATTGGCTCCCCTAATTATTTCAGAAGAAAAGTCACTTTAGCAAAGTTGTTGACCTTATTAAGTACTGTTCAAAACACTCCCACTTTAGCATTCTGTGTTAAATAGTTTCCAAGATGTAAGTGATTTTCTGGTATAGAAAATTCACGTTGTAAATCAGAAATTTGCTAACAGCAGTTAGTATGTTAGATTTATACATTAGGTTAAATAAGAATTGCTAAGCATGGTTTCATGAACAGAATCACTCATTAGAATGTGCCACCGACAATTCTTTAGAATAACTTACAATTGTTGTCATGGCTAATAATATTAAAAAAGAAAGAATTCCTTGCAGAATTCTCATCCATTTGTTACAGTTAGCAACTGTAGCATTCTGATCAAGTGATCTTGCTCTATAAAACTGTGCTTAGTAATACTTGCATTATACCTAATGTCTAGATCTAACGTGATAACTGCTATTAACGAATCTCTGATTTACAATATTGATTTTCTATACCAGAAAAATATTTAACACAGGATGCTAGGTGGGGGTGTTTTGTACAGTACTCAATAAGATCTATAACTTTGATATAGTGACGTTTCCTCTAAAATAATTAGGGGAGCCAATATCTGAGAAATTGTGTTTTTATATGTTATAACAAAACCGATAATACACCCTGTATGTATATAGATGGGTGTACTAGCTTGAGCTCAAATCAGCACCCTCACTTTAAAATTTTCATTTGTGATGAATAGGAATTAATCCAAGATTTTTTTCTCCTCATAAAACCATCTAAATTCTAAAAGGTGTTGTAACCCTTCCCTAGGTGGATTTTGAAAGGGCCAATAAAAAACCATGTAAAACAATTTTAACACAAACATGCAACTAAGGATAAATATGTGTTTTATGGAGGGAATTAGGAGTTATAAGAACGTTTAGAATTTAGACTATTTTATGCCAAGAAAAAGGTAACATATCGTTATCGAAATACGTATTGGAAATTAGTTTAATATAATGTGTGGTTAGGAGACACCGTTAAATATAGTACTGAAAGTGATTATTGGATATATTCACAATACAGTCGCCTAAAGAAAAACAGAACAAGAGCCGATATATGTAAGAGACAATTTGTAAAAGAAAATGGCAATGAATCGAGCATTAATGTTAAGAAAATCAGTGGAAGGCAAGCTTCGAAATTTAGCTTGAATAAGAAAAGGCTACGGGGAAGACCACAAAATACCTGGAAAAGAACAATAGTAGATAAAGAAATTAAAGCAAAACGATTTATTTTAAAGACATTTATAAATCAGTTGGACAACATAGAATTGACAAATGGTTATTTTCCGCAAGACTTTGTCACTACTTACATGGTACGAACCCTAATTAATTAGTTAGAGCAGTTTTCCTAGACTAATTAATCAGTATAGCTTTAGGGTCAAGTTGATGCACCTGTTTAGCCCCTTGTAATTCTTTATTCCCACATTTAAAAAATGTTGTTTAAAAAAAGTCCAAGAAACAATCTAAGAAGCAGCAGGAAGAAGTCATTGCAAATGTGGGACCTGCAATGTTAATAACCGTTTTTAATAATAATTTTGTCCAAAGGATTCAACGCCGTTTGTTACTTTTTTATATTTATTGTAATTAATATTATCAAATATTATGTATTCCATTATTTCGTTCTAAAAATTAAATAAGTTCTTATCCATAACGTATAATCTTTATATATTTTGTACAATGTTCCTTTATTAAACCCAGTCATTTTTTCAGTTAAAACCTACATAACATTACGAGTTGCGTTCTAGAGCACAGTGATTAATAAGTCATCAACCAATCAATTTCAGATCAATTTCTTCTCAAAGAATTGCAAACTTATTTCACTTGCAGATAAAACTAATCTTTCAACTTAAACTACTTAATATGAAAACCTTGTTTGTGTATAATATGACTAATAAAAATAAATCTGTTAAAAGCCAACATAAAGAATATTTGCCATAAGAAAAAAAAAAAAGTGGAAAAGCATAGTGATTAATTTTATTATAACAGAATTTCTAATTTAACATGCTCACTGCAGCGACTAACTCTATGTAGATTTTTCTCTTACTGACATGCATTATGGGGTCTCTGAGTTTTGTTCTTTTTATACTGCATTTTGGTACATAATATGACTATGCAACCATTCCCACTGCAAAGCTATGTAATTGTCTAACCTACTGTCTAAGTTCAGATAACAAGCAGCATATTAGTTGCACAGAGCTTTTTGTGACCCATATGGCACATACACATAGGAAAAGAAAATTGTTTTTTTTTAAATTAGACTATTTTGTGTTATCCTTTTTATTTTTAAGTAGGAAATAATAAATACATTGTATTATTATTCGAGACATCTAGACTGAACAAAATAAATATACAAAACTAATAAAAACCTAACAATTACGTATTGTGAGACTCATTTTAAACAGTAAGTAGGTTTCCCATCAAATTTTTAACAAAATATACATATATATATATATACTTTTTTACTTTATTATCCACTTTACAACTTGTAAACTGCTTTCTTGGGTTTGGTAACAACCTGCATATTTTTTCCTTCATCAGGTTTCCCAGTTATCATGTTCGTGGTCGGTCAGTGTATGACAAGAATTGACAACTTCAGAAGAACTTACTTAACACTTTTTTGTAGGAAATTTTGTTAGGAAACCATTTGAGCATTTGACTACTAAAACATATCAATTAGTTCTGGAATAATAATATCTAAAATTATGGAAAATAAGTTTTCCGTACTTCTAAAGACATGTGACCTATTAAATATATCTTAAATAATTGAAATAACATCTATATTTATTATTTAAAACTACATGCATTTCCCAGTACTAACAAAAAGTCTTATCGGTAGGTTATGTAGGTAACAGAGGAATAAATAATTTTGCAATACTTGGATAAGAAACTGTTGACAGTTTCACAAGAAAAGTGATTAACTAAAAAAAAATGTAAATAAGCGCAGATATCATTTAAGGATTTTAAAGTTATCAATAAACAGCTCACAATTTTGAAATATCATAACCATTTAGAACGAATTTAAAATGATTTAAAACTAAAAAATCACATCATAATTGTATACATCATTTTTGCGCTTTATTTTTTATTTTATTTTCTAACTATTTTTCTCCTCTAACCTCTAATAGAAGTCGCTGGCATATAAGATCCTGCTAGTGATTTATAATCTATAAACCTACTTTATAATGGTTGATGCTGTTGTTAAATATACCATATTGTGAGTTAATTTATAATAAAGAATAAAAGAGTGTTTATTATTGTGAATAAGGTGAATTAAAATGAAACAAAAATTAAACGTGGGACTCCCAAGATTGTAAGCCAATAGTATATATCTTATACTACTAAACTACCAATAACTTTTGTGAATAGGCGGTAACAAATAAAAAACGGTTTAATCAAATATAAATACATTGATATATCAATATTTCTTCTACATTACTATTTTATTATTCTATAAGCACATCAAGATGTATCCCATTAATTATATCTTTACCTTGTTAACTACTTCGACATCTTATAAGCAATAATAATTCCATGCCAATTCACATTGAAAATTCTTGTCTTCATTTTATGAGTTAATTGCGTTATTAGGCTAGTACTTTTATATTTAGTTTTTGAGATATGTAAACAAAGCCCCATGTTTTAAGGAAATTCTCACTAAATTTAAACACCTGTATTTTCTATTTCTCACCCTAGAAATAGCCCAAATTTGCTTAATTTTGGAAAACTCCCAAATTTAGGTGAAAAAGTTTAGTTTTCCCAACGAGAAACTATATCTTTTCATTGATTGACTGTAAAGGTTTGATATTATTGACCATTGACAAACACTATAGTACAACCAAAAAATGAAGAAAATAAACCGGAGTGAATCTAGCAGCTGCAGACTAGCACTCGGAGTTGATTGTGAACGAGCCTTGCTACCAAATTGTCAAATTTAAAAAGTTTTTCACCACTGCAATTATTAATAAAATTATTAAACTACAATTAATAAATATTAATTGGAGTTGTGAAAAATTTTTTAAGCAGCAACTAATGTCGTGCACACTTTTGCTATCAGAAGGTTATTTATTAATAGTAGTTTAATAATTAACAATTGGAGTTGTGAAAAACTTTGACAGATTGCAATGACTAGTTTTTTAATTTCAAACTGTCTAAATTTGACAATTTAGGAGCAAGGCTCGTTCACAATAAACTCCAAGTTCTAGTCTGCGGCTGCTAGATTCACTCCGGTTTATTTTCTTCATTTTTTGGTTGTACTATAATAGTGTGTTAAAATACCACTTTTACTGACGTGACATTAGAATAAAGGTTGCTATGGAAAAGAAAATTAATGTCAATTTCATGATTCAACACTGCAAAATAGCAGACTTACTGTCTTGTTGGGTCCACAGTTTTAGGTATGCTTTGGCTGTAAGCTGTAATTGTATAATTTGGATATCTTTAGTGATGGTTTAAATTTTTTTGGAACAATGTATATTTAAAAAAATATGTGCGTGTTGTTAAAATTGCTGACATGTATCAAAAACATTTACATACACAAAGGAGTGATTATAATCATTCCTTTGTGTAAGTGTTTTTGCTATATTCATTGAAGATAATACGTTCTTGAAAAAATGAGAATGAGAAAATGTTCTTTCTAAATAAGCCAGATTGCCCATTGCCAAATAGTTTTTTTTTAATCCCAAATATCCTCTTTAGGTAGCCTATACTGGCAACCCTGAGAATATACCTCGATTTTAATAAGAACTGGGTTCAAATAGTAGTGAGGCTCTTGTGTTTGTGCCAATTGTTATATCAAAATACCATCATAAATGAGTAGTAAAAGCAATATTAACGATTCACTTACCACCTGAGGGTGCCGATGAAAGCCAATGTTTTTTTTAAACTTTGAATTTAACACTGACAGATTTGCAATGTAAACAGTGCAGAAAACCCTAGCTGTTGATATTACAAAATTCTATTTCATGGATATTAATTTTGAATTATTATTATTATTTATAAACCCAAGCTAAACCACGAGCGCAGCGTACGTGCCTACATGGCTCCGCTGCCTCGTCTCACACACACATATCCAGTCTGCAGCTCGGTGTGTCCGGCACTTCGCCACCGAAAGCTATAAGAAGTTAAAGATTATATACCGGGTGTCCAAAAAGTGTGGAAACGCTTGAATTTCTCAAGAACGACACATCCGATTACAAAAAGAAAAAACATGTGTTCCTTTATTTTTTGAAACCTATTCAGTCGGGCGTGGCGGACAATTTGTAAATCACAAAAAAAGGTTGGGAGGAAAAAAAAGTAAAAAAGATTGTTTTTCTGCGGACATGTGCAATTTTCCCTCTTTCCACCCCCATGAGGGGTTGGGGGTGCGGGACGAAATTTGCAATTTGAGAACAGTTTTTATGGAGAATGCAAAAGTGCAATAAAAAGTAGATGTTCCCATTTAAGTTTTCACAACTTATTCCCGATGTTTGCATATCATGACTGAATATGTTTCAAAAAATAAAGGAACACGTGTTTTTTCTTTTTGTAATCGAATATGTTGTTCTCGAGGTGGCCTTTAACAAAAATAAAAATGTACGAACTATGCTGTGCTTGGACTCATATTATTTTGATTAATCGTTCATGGACAGGCAATATTTGAAATTTGCAATAAAATAAATGCCAAATTGATATAAGGTAACTATGATAAACAAAAGGCAAACAACTACAAAGCCACCTAGTGGGAAATTAATCATTAATAATGCCTTCCGATAAATAAATTAAAAATCTGCAAACACGATGCAACAAAAATTGCTGTAATTTCGCAATTTTCTAACAAATTTGTAACGGAAAGTTTTTTTCCAGTTTTAGTAGAATATAAATTGATTAGAAAAATGTTTAAACTCTATTGAGAAGTCATAAATAATTTAATTTGTTTATTTTAAACGCTTTTTGTTTAAATTATATCATGTTTCATAAAAGCCATTTATTTCTTCTTAATCTTTATTCCCTTATTCAGAGATTTGCCAAAGAATTTTGGTTTTAATGTTTTAGCAGCTTTGAAAAATAAACTTTTCTTAAATTGTTTCATCAAAATATAATATAATGTAAAACATTAATTAAATTAACATTAACCTTTATCTAAAATTTATAAAAATGTTATTGTTAATAACTGAAAAATCAAGAATTTTATAAAATTAATTAAGAATTAGGTTACTACCATTAAAAGACATTAGAAAATTCATACTAAAGTGATACCACTGATAAATATGTGGCAACTGCCACTAAACAGTCAATTTATCTTATTGCTAAAATTCTTGGACACACTGCTTTCAGTGTAGTCCTGCTTATCTTTCTGCTTCATTCTAACCCCCTTTCGCAGTGATTTTCTTAATCTTCGTCAAGTCATCTTATCTCCGAAAATACTGCTGCGGAATATATATTTCAAAAACTATACTAATTTAAAATCTTGGATTTAAAATAAACCGTGTACATTAGGGTGGTCCAACAAAAAAGCAAAGTTGGAAATCTTATGCTCTCACCCCCTAGGATTATTGTATATAGAAAAAAAGGTACCCCTATTTTTTTATTTTGAAATCGGACGATGTTTAGGGGTGCCTCAAAGCCCTTAAAGTTTCCCATGTATTTTATAATGGAAAAAAACACGTTTTCGTAGATTTGGTATAGAAACCTAGAAAATCAATATTTTTCAACCGGACTACTCTGTTTCTCTTCAGCAATGTTCAGAGAATGACATCCAATAATTTATTTGTTAAATTTCTTATATTAACTATTTTTTACAGACTTGCAAAAAATCCCATAAATGGAAGAAACACGGAGAAAGCGTTAAAAAATATTTATTACTATTTTTTAATATAAAAGATTTTGATAAATAAATTATTGGATGTCATTCTCTGAACACTTCTGAAGAGAAACAGAGTAGTCCGGTTAAAAAATATTGATTTTCTAGAATTCTATACCAAATCTATGAAAAAGTGTTTTTTTCCTGTATAAAATACATGGGAAACTTTAAGGGCTTTGAGGCACCCCTAAACATCGTCCGATTTCAAATTAAAAAAATAGGGGTACTTTTTTTTTCGATATACAATAATCCTAGGGGGTGAGAGCATAAGATTGCCGACTTTGCTTTTTTGTTGGACCACCCTAGTGTACATACTACAATCTTCAGATTAATTCTGAGACAACTTCTGTGAAATTTGCTACAAATTTCATGTCTCACAATGGCATTATGCCAAAATATTATGGATCTACAGTGGATTAAAAAGTATGCTACATTTTAAATTTTGTTTAATTTTTAGTTTTTGTAAAGGCTCATATCTCAAAGTGAGAATTTTTTTATTGGCAAGGAATTTAAAATATTAAATTCTTTAATAAATGTCTTGTCAAAAATGACAAATACCAATTTATTAAGCAATTAGTAATTGCAAAAACTTATTTTAATTTTTATTACTGTCTGTAAATAATTCTAATTAATACACAGAAAAAACTTAAATGTCCTTAACATTATATCCTTTATTATAATAAATATTTACTTTTATAGCCAATGAAGAAGATGATGGTGACTGGCACATGGTGCAAGTGTCATCTGCCGATGAATGTTGGTTGGTTCAAAGGAATTATGAAAATTTCAAAATGTTAGATGCACAACTTCATCAGTGCATTTTTGATAGAAAAATATCACAATTACCAGATCTTTCTAGTCGTCCGTCATACGGTGAAGATGTTGAGGTAGGTTTTTAAAACTAACTGATTTTAAAATCTACAAAAATTAAAATTCATTAAATGAAATTATATGGAACAATAAACAGGGATAATTAAAGAGCCAACATTTTTTTTTATTGCTAATCCAACTAAATTCTAATTTTAATTACAGATGTTGTTAATTGAATATCTGGCACGATTCTCCAGTATAGCCGACAATTCAGTAAATTGTGGCCCCGTACTGAACTGGTTTCAAATGGATAATAAGGGCCATCGTCTTTTGGTGCCAAGCGAAGAAAGTCGTTCAATTAATACACCTGCTGTTGCGGCTGCTTATAGTGTACGCCGTTACGTTTCACAGGTAAGAAGTTGCTAACAAACATTGTTTATTCTAATTTTATATGTATGTATAAAATTCCAGGCTCGAGATGAACTAAATTTGGAGGTGGGTGACATGATATCAGTGATAGATATGGCTAGTCCAGCTGAATCAATGTGGTGGCGAGGTAAGCGTGGATTTCAAGTAGGATTCTTTCCACAACACTGTGTACACATAATAGGAGATAAAGTGCCTCGTAATATGCCACTTCCACCTCCTGTTGTTGGGTAAATATATTTTCTTTCATTTGTTTTATATTGCTGTTTCATTTGGATGCACATTTCTAAAGAGACAATTAGCGGTATCCAATTAATTATAGAATTGTAAATTTTTACAGGTCGTTAGCACTTACCCCAGTCAAGCCTGTTCTAAGGAAGCATGGAAAGTTAATTGCCTTCTTTAGGAGTTTTATTTTAAATCGGCCATCTAGACGAAGGTTAAAACAATCGGGTATTCTCAAAGAGAGGGTTTTTGGGTGTGATTTAGGAGAGCACTTGTTAAATTCTGGTCATGATATTCCAACTGTGTTGAAGTGTTGTACAGAATTTATTGAGAAATATGGTATTGTTGATGGAATATACAGGTTAGTTTAGTGGAACTTAATGGATTTAGTGACTATAATGAATAATACGTTTAGATTATCTGGTGTTACATCTAATATTCAAAAATTAAGAAATGCCTTTGACGAAGATAGAATTCCAGATTTGTATACGGATGAAATCTTGCAAGACATACATTCAGTTGCATCTCTTCTTAAAATGTATTTTAGGTGAGTACTTACATAGTTGCCTAGTTAAACAAATATTAATTTTTTTTTATTTTCTCATTGTTTTTGGTTGTAGGTTTCTCTTAATAAAAAGAATTTTTTTTACTGGAAATCTTTTCATTTATTGTTATTATAATTTGTTTTTTTTTTAGTTTTATAATGAATAAATATGATTAATGTTATTATTACTGATACATTAGTAATGATTAATTTCTGTTCTTAAAGTATAACAATTTTTGCATAACTGGATCTTCAAATATGCTTCGTTTTCCTCTTAAGATTTCACGCGATCCAATATTAAATACTGCTTCATCTTTGGGTAATAAGTTATCTTCATGTTGGCTTGTAGTATGTAGCTTTTTGCTTTTGTTAGATTTGCTGTCGTTAGAATTGTCACCACTATTAGAATTTTTGCTGCTTCTAGAACTCTTACTGCTCTTACTCTTGTCAGAACTGTTACTGCTCTCAGAGCTCTTGCTATTCTTAGAATTCTTGCTATCATCGGAACTGTTGTTGCTTTCTGAACTCTCGCTGCTTTTTGAACTCTTGCTCTTGTTAGAACTGTTGCTGCTCTCAGAGTCCTTACTGCTCTTAGAACTCTTGCTATCATCGGAACTGTTGCTGCTTTCTGAACTCTCGCTGCTCTTGGAACTCTTACTCTTGTTAGAACTGTTGTTGCTCTCTGAACTCTTGCTACTCTTGGAACTCTTGCTATCATCGGAACTGTTGCTGCTTTCAGAACTCTCGCCGCTCTTGGAACTCTTACTCTTGTCAGAACTGTTGCTGCTTTCGGAGCTCTTACTGCTCTTAGAACTCTTGCTATCATCGGAACTGTTGTTGCTTTCTGAACTCTCGCTGCTCTTGGAACTCTTACTCTTGTTAGAACTGTTGTTGCTCTCTGAACTCTTGCTATCATCGGAACTGTTGCTGCTTTCTGAACTCTCGCTGCTCTTGGAACTCTTACTCTTGTTAGAACTGTTGCTGCTTTCTGAACTCTCACTGCTCTTGGAACTCTTACTCTTGTTAGAACTGTTGCTGCTCTCAGAGCTCTTAGAACTCTTGCTATCATCGGAACTGTTGCTACTTTCTGAACTCTCACTGCTCTTGGAACTCTTACTCTTGTTAGAACTGTTGCTGCTTTCTGAACTCTCACTGCTCTTGGAACTCTTACTCTTGTTAGAACTGTTGCTACTCTCGGAACTCTCACTACTCTTCGAACTATTGCTACTTTCTGAGCTTTCGCTACTCTTAGAGCTCTTACTACTTTCAGAACTGCTACTCTTACAGCTTTTGTTGCTTTTTGAATTCTTACTTTCAGAACTACATTCTTGACTTTCAGAACTCTCGCTGCTGCCACTGCTATTGCTTTCAGAGCTTTCACTACTTCCGTTTCCACTGCTGCCACCTTCAGAACTTCCTGTACTAGATTCAGGCACTTCTGTTGACTCTACGGGTGCAAGTGTAGTGGTAGGTTCATTAGTTATCTCTTCAGAACTTGTAGGTTCAGTAGGCCGTGGTGGTCTAGTTGGTTTAGTGGGCCTTGGTGGTCTAGTTGGTTTTGTAGGCCTTGGTGGTCTGGTTGGTTTTGTAGGCCTTGGTGGTCTGGTTGGTTTTGTAGGCCTTGGTGGTCTGGTTGGTTTTGTAGGCCTTGGTGGTCTGGTTGGTTTTGTAGGCCTTGGTGGTCTGGTAGGTTTTGTAGGCCTTGGTGGTCTGGTTGGTCTTGTTGGCCTTGGTGGTCTGGTTGGTCTTGTTGGCCTTGGTGGTCTGGTTGGTCTTGTTGGCCTTGGTGGTCTGGTTGGTCTTGTTGGCCTTGGTGGTCTGGTTGGTCGTGTTGGCCTTGGTGGTCTGGTTGGTCTAGTGGGTCTTGGTGGTCTTGTAGGTTTGGTAGGTTTTGGTGGCTTAGTTGGGTTTGGAGGTTCAGTTGGGTTTGGATGCTCTGTTGATACCTCTTGCACTTCTGTTGTTAGTTCATTAGACTCTCCAGACTCGGAAGATTCTTCAGACTCGGATGAACCCTCTGTGGAAGGATTCTCAGTTGGTGCATTTGTTGGTTCTGCAGTTGGCTGTGCTGTGGGTTGCTCGGTAGGTGCAGGAGAAGGTTCAGCTGTTGGGTTAGGATCTTCTGTTGTTTGAGGTGATGGTTCTGCTGTAGGTTGTTCAGATGGTTCAGGTGTGGGTCCTTCAGTTGGTTGAGGGTTTGGTTCATCAGTTGGTTGAGGATTTGGTTCCTCAGTTGGTTGAGGATTTGGTCCTTCAGTTGGTTGAGGATTTGGTTCGTCAGTTGGTTGAGGATTTGGTTCGTCAGTTGGTTGAGGATTTGGTTCGTCAGTTGGCTGAGGATTTGGTTCATCAGTTGGTTGAGGGTTTGGTTCATTAGTTGGTTGAGGATTTGGCTCTTCAGTTGTTTGAGGATTTGGCTCTTCAGTTGGTTGAGGATTTGGCTCCTCGGTTGGTTGAGGATTTGGCTCCTCAGTTGGCTGAGGGTTTGGTTCTTCAGTTGGCTGAGGATTTGGTTCATCAGTTGGTTGAGGGTTTGGTTCATTAGTTGGTTGAGGATTTGGCTCTTCAGTTGTTTGAGGATTTGGCTCTTCAGTTGGTTGAGGATTTGGTTCGTCTGTTGGCTGAGGATTTGGTGCGTCAGTTGGTTGAGGATTTGGTTCGTCAGTTGGCTGAGGGTTTGGTTCGTCAGTTGGTTTAGGATTTGGTTCGTCAGTTGGCTGAGGATTTGGTTCCTCTGTTGGTTGAGGATTTGGCTCGTCAGTTGGCTGAGGGTTTGGTTCGTCAGTTGGCTGAGGATTTGGTTCGTCAGTTGGTTGAGGATTAGGCTCCTCAGTTGGTTGTGGATTTGGTTCCTCAGTTGGTTGAGGATTTGGCTCCTCTGTTGGTTGTGGATTTGGTTCCTCAGTTGGTTGAGGATTTGGCTCCTCTGTTGGTTGAGGGTTTGGTTCTTCAGTTGGTTGAGGGTTTGGTTCGTCAGTTGGCTGAGGATTTGGTTCGTCAGTTGGTTGAGGATTTGGTTCGTCAGTTGGCTGAGGATTTGGTTCGTCAGTTGGTTGAGGATTAGGCTCCTCAGTTGGTTGTGGATTTGGTTCCTCAGTTGGTTGAGGATTTGGCTCCTCTGTTGGTTGAGGGTTTGGTTCTTCAGTTGGTTGAGGGTTTGGTTCATCAGTTGGTTGAGGATTTGGTTCGTCAGTTGGCTGAGGATTTGGCTCGTCAGTTGGCTGAGGGTTTGGTTCGTCAGTTGGCTGAGGATTTGGTTCCTCAGTTGGTTGAGGATTAGGCTCCTCAGTTGGTTGTGGATTTGGTTCCTCAGTTGGTTGAGGATTTGGCTCCTCTGTTGGTTGAGGATTTGGCTCCTCAGTTGGTTGAGGGTTTGGTTCTTCGGTTGGTTGAGGATTTGGTTCGTCAGTTGGTTGAGGGTTTGGTTCTTCAGTTGGGTGAGGGTTTGGTTCTTCAGTTGGTTGAGGATTTGGTTCCTCAGTTGGTTGAGGATTTGGCTCCTCAGTTGGTTGAGGGTTTGGTTCTTTGGTTGGTTCAGGGTTTGGCTCTTCAGTAGGCTGTGGTTCTACTGTGGGCTGTACAGAAGGTACGGGTTCTGTAGGTTTAGCAGTTGTTGGTGCTTCAGTGGAAGATGTGTAGCCTCTGCAGTTTTCTTCTTTATTCCAATCACATACTTGTAAATATGGATTGAAGTATGTAGGTCCAGGACATTGGTATAAAAACTTTTGACCATTGAAACATTTATAAAATTTGGTGCAATCAGTTTCATGTTGTAAATGTACAGTATGGTCCATTGGATCTGGGACTGGACATTCTTTTGGTAGTTCGCTATCTGTATTTAAATTTTTTTAAATCAATACAATTGTAAAAAATAATTGAAAAATAATACTTTCCAAATGTACCGTAGGAATTTACTGTCACAACTACTGCTAAAAGCAGTATGGGTGTTATACCTAAAATTAAAATGTTGATTAGTTTTTCTATAATTAATTTTTTTGATAAAGAAACATAACATGTTGTTACTTATAATTTACAATATGGAAATTCGTTTAGCTAAAATAAATAATTTAAAACTTACATGAATTGAATCGAGACATAATTTCATTTCAAATTTAGGGCCTAAATATAATATCCATCCTACAGAGGAACACGACTAATTGAAAAAATAAATGAGCGGTATCTTTTTATAGGTTTTGAGTGCATTCTCTTACAAGATAAGATATTATCTAATAAATTTTCAAAGTGTTTTATTGCTAAGATTATAACTTTATTTCAACAGTTCTAAAAATTGCATTGATTAATCATCATTTTTTTATATAGAATTCTATGTACGTATTTAGTAAAATAGATTAACATTGAGAATAAAAATTCTTACACCACATCACTCCGAGAATTGTTCAATTCTATTTTGTATGAAAACACTGGTAATTAAATAACTGTATGTTGTTAGTTGTTACTCAAATCACAGAATGAAGCAATTTTCAAGCGATGTGCTTTAAATAGGAAAGATTTAAATTTTATCGGTCTTTCTTAAGTCCAGTCAATCTCAGCGTATTAAAATGTCAGACAAAGTGAATCTTGGATTATCTGATAAAATACAAACAGTCCATTTTAGAATTATTAATCTTGATTTGTTAATATTAAGCTATTCATGCATTCAATTTTTTTACATTTGCATGTATGTCATTGCAGGTTTTTGAAATTTGAACTTATCGACTTATCTATATTGTTTACTTTCTGGGGAAAAGAAAAGATAATACTTTGTACTTGTAATATTCAAGTTGATTTCCTGTATCTTATGTTCCACAAATAAAATTATTTAGCATATTTTTACATATATATTATGTTTAGGTATTTATTATGGATACTATATATTTTACTATATATCCAGAATAGTATATCAATTTTTCCATATTAGATACAACATATTAAAATTTTGTAACAAATTTTGCTAGAAAATATTCTTAATATCTTTTTTATACAAAAGTAAAACTTTTGACGTTTGTTCTCAGAGTTGAAAATGCCATTTTATGCCACCAGTATCTAAAGTAATACGTGTAAAAAGTAGTTTTTTTTTTAAAACTACAGATAATAAGTCATGATAATATATTCTATAAAGATGTCATTGTAGTATCAAACAGTAAAAGAAAGTACCAAAAACTTTTAATTCTTTTCATAAGGCAGTAAAAAGCAAGATGAAAAGTGCAGATTGTTCAATAAATGAATCCAGAAGTGAAAATTTCTAAATGCCTAAAATTCAGTTACTGTTTCTGTTTACTACTGTTAATATCTCTTATATACGAGGGCGGTCTGAAAAGTGACTAACTAAGGAATTGGACAAAAAGTTATAGTAGAAAATGTGAAAGAGTGCAGTTTCCCCATTTAAAATACATGCAAATTTTCAACCGTCGTGCGACACATGTTAAAATGGTTTTATGGCTTTGCAACGTTAACGATAATTTTTTAAAATTTATTTTGCATCATATTCCGGGTGGAGACCAGCAGTTTTCCGACTTCGCCAAAATAACGACCACCCTAATATACAAGTGTTCATGTAAGATATAACCAACACGTTTTCTTGATATGCCAATAGTGTCGGCTATCACATGCACCTTCAATTTACAATCATTTAAAAGGAGATCATGAACTTTGGTGATCATTTCGTCAGTGGTAACCTCTTTTGGACGTCCTGATCTTGATTCATCTTCGGTGCTTCTACGACCACGTTTAAATTCATTCACCCAAAAACAAACTGTCTTAAATGATGGTGCAGATTCTCCATGAACACGATCTTACTCCTATTTGATCTCTTTTGGTTTTTCCCATCAATATGAAAATGTTTAATAACAGCACGAGATTCTTTTTTATCCATATTCACAAAACAACCGATCTCGTTTACTGTTAATAACTGTAAAATTTAAACGACGCAATATATTTGGCTCCAACTTTTACAGCTGTCTTATAAAAGGTTATAAATTTGATAAATGTCACTCATGTGTTCATAGTGGCACCATTTCTGTATTAGTTACCTCACTATTCAGACCGCCCTTGTATATATTATATAATGAATACATTTTCAATTTATTTGACAAATAAAATAAATCCATTATACATTTTTTTGATTTGTTCTCAAAATCGTGCTTCAGTGAACATTAGGCATTTTTTAAGTATTTAAATTTTAAAAATCTAAACTGAAAAATGTGTTGCATGAGGAATTACAAATCTTTTTTTGGAAATATTCTTAATTTAATATTCACTTGAAATATAAAAAAACAGAATTAAGAACTAGCAGCAACAATAATAATAATAAAACCCTATAATATTTCTACTGCCCATTACCTGGAGAATCAGACTTCGGAAGCTATGAAGCTTGTGCAGAAGGGAGTGGTGATTATTATTATGCAGACCCATCATGCAGCTGCAGCTGACATACAGATGGTATAGCACAAATCCCACATTAGTTTTACATTTAAAGAAAACTTCAGAAAACTTCAACTAGATCTGTTGGCACTGGGATTTGGTGAATTCGGTGAGAGACTAGCACACTAGTTACTACACTACCAAGGCTATATCACAAATACTAAATTATACTAGATATAGGTTAAGTATAAGCACAAAGCAGTAAAAGGTCTTGAATGAGCCTTAAATTACTACTTTTAGTTTAGGATGTAAGCGGGTTTGCTTCACCCGGGTGCTGGACTCGATAGGCGTCCCTGCTCAGACGCCTTATTGTAGGTGTCTCTGCCTTGGGCACCATCTTGCTTACGAAGACACTCGTGTACTTGGTTATCAGCAGTAGACCTTGAGCGCCAGTTATTTTAACGTGGTCTGCTCCACGGATCCGGGTAGCTGATAGTGGAGAAATGGTAATCCAGGGAATGGCTGGGTTTATTGATGACCAACTCTGTCTGGATCACCTGTTTCTTAAAGATTTTACAAAAGAGAAGGGTGTTGATTCTAGCAAGTAAAACATACAATTAGTAAACCTAATAGTTTTATTCTCTCCAATACTCCAGCAATTTTTTTCTCTAACCCTTAGTATCATACGTCTCACTACGGTAGCCACAACAAGCAGGGTGCAAAACAATGTAAGCAGCCAAATAAGCACGCGTGCGGGTTTGGTAGGGCTGAATAGCCGAGAAAAGGGGAATGATTTCGGTAATGGGGTAGAGGGAGGAAGTTAGGATGAGATCTTCAGGCACACGCACAGCAAGGTCTCGGATAAGGTATGGTAAAGAGGGTGGAAACAGGATGAGACCTCCAGGCACATGCACAGCAAGGTCTCGGACAAGGTACTGTAAGGGATGAACGGATGAGATCGGGGCATAAAGGGAACCGGAACTACGGTTAAGAGGACTTAATCTTAAATGGTCCTGCTGGATTTGCGTCCTGGAAACGGACTGAATAAAATGGCCAGTGCACTCACTTATATATGTGCTTGCAGAGAGTGATGGAAATGGTAGGAGTGAAACAGAGTGGCACAGACAAATAAACGGTTAGGGAAGGGACGTGTGCTCTTGCATGAGTCGGCAGCTTATTTGAACGGCTACAGATCACACGGATAATAGGCTTATTCACTCTTACACCCAAAATAATTAAACAAAATAAAGGAACTTCGTTACATGGAATTATCTTAACAAATCACTATGGTAACGAACTTTATTGCAGTATAATTAACAAAGCGAGGTATTTGGTTGCTAGATAGTTGATACATAGTCAAGCACACAGGTCCATGCAGTTGTGAGAAGTGATTTGCATTTTATGCATACGGCTAGATGGAATTGCTTTCTATATATCCTGTATCATTTTCATGAAATTTAAGAGGACGAACCAATTTTGATTGGTTTCATGTGATATATCCCAATATCTAAATTTTGTTCAAGATTTTTTCATTGATAAAGTCTATACTAGTTATGTATACTATATGCCATAATATGTAGAATCTGTTATCTTAGAGTAGAAGCTAAGAACGTCTTCAATTCCTACACTTATGCCTCCCCTCATTATATGCATTACAACTGGGTCCCAGATGTTTGCAGTTTTAAAAGCAGGTCTTGGTTTATAAAAGTTCAGGATGCCCTGTGTTAGATAAAATTAATGGAAACAACTTTATTTGCAACAATTTATGAAGGTAAATTTTTTTCTCATATTATATACCTATCCAATGAATGTCAACCATAAAACCTATTTTTATTTAAATTTAGACTTTGAATGTCATATATTATGAATTGTTGCAGATGTAAAATTAAAAATACATTTTTGCTGGCATCAAAAACTTTGATGTGTCTGTTTTCCAAAAAAGTTTAGAGGCCCTTGGCATAGATGATGCAACGCTCACATTATATCTCATGTCATTCATTACTTGATTGTTCTACATGTGTTCCAACTATGGCAAGTCTCGAGTCTTTGAGTTGTAGCATTATTTTTGATATTTTATACTTTTTCATAGGTGATTATTTTTACAAATCAAATGTTTGTAACAAATTATGAACAATCAGTAATTAATTTTGTGTTCCAGCTGTTCATTTATTTACCTTATTAATTAATTGTATTTTGCATTATTCGTAATAATATTCTATTATACCTTTAAATTCTTAAATACCTTTTTGAAGATTGTTTAAGTGCTTTGTTTGTTTCTATATAAGATGTTTCGTTAAATAAACAGAAAAACATTCGCTTACATTTCAATTGTTCATTGTTATATGTAATAAAATTATTTCCATGTTTTTGATAAATCTGCATAATAGATGATGGAGGATAAGGATTTAATCAACTTAAAACACTCTCACCTTCATTTGTATGATAAAAAAACACTCATTCAAAATGCAACTCTCATGCTATATTTTAGTGATTGTTACTCGGTAGTAATTTTAACATTTAAATATATATTTTATGAATAACTGAATATTATATAACATAAACACTAATTACTATCTTCATTAGTTCCAGTTAGATTTAAACTGAAAGTTAATGCCTTTTGCAATATATTTTGAAAATTAGTTCAAATATATTTGATTGCTGTGATAAAGAATATCATTTTAATTACAACATCTGCATCTGTGATTAAGGAAAAATGAATGTTTTTTGTAATTGGTTGAAGCATAGAATAGTTAAGATTCTTTTACGAAAGAAGTTATATTTGATTTCTAGATCAATTCAATCAATTCAAATTGTTGTAGGAAAGAAAACTTAACTAAATAGGTACATATATTATAACTCACCAAACACAAGTTTTTGCTATGGGTCTTCACTGAATATTAGAAAATTTGGGATTTCTGTGATGATAATTACACCCAAGGCTTTTTGATATTCTACAAATCCTTGTGCCAATTTTCCATCAATTATTAAATTGTTGTTTGCTTCCAGGTCATAATGCTCAAATCTGTGCGATTATGAAAACATATTCTGTAGAATGTTCTTTTTTATATATGTCAGCAGCAAATGTTTAAAAGTTTTTATACTTTAGTTGAATGAATTGTGAGATTGGTATGCATAGATTTGCTTTACAGTTGGACCATCTACGGATCTGAAACATGAAAAATTATCTTAGGATCTTAACTTGCTCCACTATTTCTTTATTATATAATTCTGTATTCAGGCATTTGTTGTTCCAGTTTTTTCTAAATCTTTCTTACCTTAATTTCTTCTATAACATCCCATCCATCCTCTTCTTCTATTTATACAGTCGAACTCGATTATATACTATATTTTAGTGTAAATTGAATCCCGATCATAACGTCATCTTTCATACTCAAATTATGCACTTTTCTTGCAGTTAAAAAAAACTTATATTTGCTTATCGACACCTAAAAGTAATAACACAATACTTTATTGTTAGTAAACATGTTATACCAAACATCAAAGGGGTTATTTATAAGCAGGGTAAGGAAATTATCACCCGCGAATGAAAGAAATTCGATTCTTTTCTTATTTTACCACTAGTGAATGAATTTTATGTTTAAAAATTGATGATTCATTCTTTCAAGAATTAAATTTTAACGTCAGCAGTTTTATTCGTTCGTGAACGAATGCAAAATTGACTGTTGAAAAAGTTCAATTCGTGAATGTATACAAGCGGAAATGAATTATTCGTTTTCAGTTCTTAGTCTTACTATACTTATAGTTCTTACTACTCTGCAGTTTTATTTATATAAAATCATTGACCAACTTCATACCATATGGGCCGACACAAACAATTTAATTTAACAAAATATATTCATTATGATAATGAATCAAATACTTCCACTTGTTTAGAGTGTGAGAAGAAATTGAAAGGAAATAAAACTGGAAACATTAAGCGGCATTACGTTAAAGTGCATAAAAAAATTCTTGATGAAAAGGAAAACGAAAATGCGGAATCAACTAATGGAGTATTATCAAACAGGATTTGAAAACAGAAACAAACCCAAGTTTCTATAAATATGAATAAAAGTGAGTTCCTATTGTGTTAAATTGGACTTGTTACCATAAAAGGTACCTATACCTTTCAGAATTTTCGATAATGACCAATTTTTTAAGAAACTTGTACAACGAAATGAAAAAGAATTTCATACAAATATTAATTCTATAAATTAAGTAGTTGAAAAAGTCAGTGCAGTGTGTAATAAAATAAAACAAAACATATCTATAGCATTAAATAAAAAATGGTACAGAAACAAAAAGTACATAATCAATTAAAATTTCTTGATGCAAACAAATAATTCGAAAACAAACGTATCAAATTAATAAATTATCAAACAAAATTTGACAGCGCCATACAAATTTGCAATTCTCCATGTATTAATAAAACTGCATCTTAGCATATTATAATAAACCTGCGTTGTTATTTAAATCACGAATGATTCATACGTGATAAATTTGTGAACGATAAATATTTTTTAATGCTTCGTAAATATGATATGCTCGGGAACGAGAATTTATTTATACTAGAGAATTAGAACATCAAGTTCATGAACGAATGAAAAATTAAATTCTTTTAAGAATTATTCTTTTGCGAGCGAATCAAATTTTTTTGTTCTTCCTTAAAATCCTTTACTGAATGCTTTATAAAAAAAATATTTTAGAAACTTGTTCAATGGATATTCCTATTGTTTAAATAAAGAAGCTTCTAGATAACAAGATTTCCCAAACAGTACAAACTTGTAAACTAAAAACTACTCCTAATTTTTTGATAACATGCTTTGTTACTTTTGTATAGGATTTATCAGTTTGTAAATTTATGTGAAAGAAAAATTAAAATGAATGAACTTAATTCTTGAAATTTATAAATCACTTTTTAAGGGTTAAATTGTTATTGAAGCAGACTGGGCAGCTTTCAGTTTTATTTAGTTTGTGCTAAAAAGCGCTTGTTAATTCGTCGGTACTATGGCAACTTACATTTTAAATTTCATGTTGTAAAAGAAAAGTTCTGACTTTGAATAAAGTGGCCATTATTAAAGCCATTGCCAGTGGCAGGAAAAAAGCAGACTTGTGTCGGGATTTTGGGCTAATAAACTCTACTGTGTAATGTACGAAAGATAAAATTTGAAAAAGTTTTGATGAAGAAAAAGGAATGCACAGAGGACCAGGTTGTGCGAAGGAACTACGAGCTCCTTCCCAACGTTGAATTTTCCAAAAATTCGTTTTTTGGGGTGGCAAAAATAAAAATACTGCGTAAACTTTTTTTAAATTCTTGTAACAACATTTTTAGAATCTCCTAGCTACAAGAAATACCTGTTAAATCACTAAAATCGATAATTGAGACAAAATAAGAACAAATACAAGAAATGTGAAAAAATACTCAAGATCAACACAGAAACAATTTCAATGTTTACCAAGGGGTAACATCACCTTTATTCTTTATTACGTCCAAAATTCTTGGAGGCATAGATGTAACTAAGCCTTGACAAAATTTCGGTATAAAGAAATGCCATATCCCTTCAAGCCTTTTTCATCTCGCGTCACAAAGTTTAGATTGGGAACAAGTCGGGACAAACCCATCCCAAAAGCGGTATACCGTAGTCTTCCATTCATTTCAAACACTTTTTCGAGATATGGCATGCTGCGCCGTCCATAAAATGTCCAAATATTTGTATCCTCAGTTTCTTTGATAAAATTAAGTTTTCTTACACCTTTAGATGACATGCTGCACCAGATCAAATGACTGATGCAGGATATTTTACTTTTCTTTTAAGACAGAATGAACCTCTCGTGTTTCCGGCCAATAACCAGACTCCTACTGTCTCCAACATACACTTTAAATATGGACTCATCGCTCCATTGTATTGCATGTCATTGCTGAAGGATCTGATGCTTATGTTCTTTCGCCTATTTTAATCTATTTTTCCTTTGCTGTGATGTCAAAAGTAGCTTTTCCTTAGCCTGAAACAAAATTGCGAATTTTAAGAATAGTTTTTATTGACACTTGATTATTTTTCTAACCCAGAAACTTACTTTTGACGAACCAAATCCCATTTTGTGGGTCTCTCTGTGACATGTGGATCCTGGAAATTTGTCTTCCAACAGCATCACTCCACAGAACACTTAACTCAAGGCAATTTGCTCAGTGATTCTTTTCAATAATTCTTTTCAATGCCCTTCTATCGGTTTTAGTAATCTTGCTTTTTCCTATATTTCGAGGTATTGTAGGGATTGAACCTGTAGTTTTTTGTCGTTTAACTATATTTTTTACATTATATTGCGATAACTGTAATAAATCTGAAATTTCTGAGTTTGATTTTCCGGAATTAAGAAATCGTAACAATAATTGAACAAATATTTTTATTGATATTCTTTTCTCTGCTCATTTTAAAGCGCACAAATACCTTCAAAATGTATAAAATGCATTTGACACTAATTGACAATTGATATGACGTCATTTTTCCAAAGCCACTTGCAGTTTTAAGGTAATTGTAGCAAAATATAAATGGGTTGATCTACTAGAGAAAAACGCCATAATTTGGAGTGTTTTTGATTTTATTGGTAAAATTTTTAAAAAGAATCTATAAAGTTGGTTATATCTATTAAATATTATTGAAATGCCATGTTAATTAATTTAAGGTCTAACAAACGCGCGTTATTATTTTTTGATGGTGCTCAAAAAACTATGATTTCAATAGGCCAACTGACATGGGAAGGGGCTTGTATATGAACAATAAATGGAAAAGGCTGAAGAATTTGAACGACTACCGGAAGATCTAGTGTTCAACTATTCTAGTGCGTATAATATCTTATGAATAACATGTCTTTATCCACAATCTGTAGATACCTGGTTACTTCAGGAATTACTGGAATTACTAGTTCTTACTGATTTGTCTTTTCCCTTCTTTTCACATGGTCAAGCTATTGCAGTCTCTTGGATTTGATACACTTTACTGTTTGCTGTTCCTGATTATTATTCTCTATAAAGCCAGTGGAGGGGTGATAAACATGTTTTTTTATTAAAATATTGAAAATAGATTAAATGTAAAAAATGGTCAGTATTCTTTAATTACTAAATAGCTAAAATGACAAATTTAGCTTGTTTTGGGGAACGTTATAGTGGTTCCACTTTGGGAAGTTTGATCTGACTAAAATTACTTGTTTTACTACTTTCACAGAAAGTTCCATTCTGCACAACAGATACAATGGAAAAAATCAGACAAAGATGGTATAAAAAGCAGAGTTGAAAAAGTTACTATAATCTTACATTATTAAATAAAACATAAATAATAAACATAAATAAAATATAAAACTGTTAAGATTTTTGATACTTTTTTAATCTAATTTTTTTAAATTTTTTAAAGGTAATAGGAAAATCATTTTTTCCTTCATGCGTTTGTTGCCTTTACAGGAGTTTGTATCTGCTTTACTTTTGGTCCCTGTAAGAGTTACTGCTGTCATTTCAGTTAGTTTCTTGAGTGTTTCTAATTCTGCCATCTTACTTAATAATCTCTCTCTCTAATAATAACGCTGTTAAACACTTGGCAAAAATCAATAAATATCAGATATGTGTTCATTCTCAATATTGTTTCTACAGGCCAGAGATAGACAATTTCACTGATCCTGTGGCATACTATTTTTAATAAAATTGTTAACAGAAACGTTTCTTTTTCTACTCCTATTAAGTAATACATTCATTCATTATGATATGCATACATATGCATTCATTATGTATGCGCTGAGCCGTGAATAATGACTAGAGACGTCCATTTTAGGTGACCTTGTTGGAAAAACCCTTGATTAACTTATCTATCATAAGCGCCGTCGCTACAACTAAACTTATAACTTCTATAACCGTATACCAGAAAAAATCAAGAAAGAAATACAAAATGGTGTACAAGATAAAAATTCGAAAAGTGCACTTTTCTATTGAAGTCATAGAAAAAGTATAGTGTTCTACTTGGGTGTAATAGCGATTACTCATTTGGATGCATTACAATGCTTGTTCAATAATGTGCTATTGATTATGACCAAAAGCACTAGGAAATTTGTCGATAGTTGCTATTGAATGGAATCTTGTAAATCTAATAAGTCAGAGGTCTGACAATATTGTAAAAGCGAAGTAGTTTTATTTTTT
Source organism: Agrypnus murinus (assembly GCA_929113105.1). NCBI lineage: Eukaryota > Metazoa > Arthropoda > Insecta > Coleoptera > Elateridae > Agrypnus > Agrypnus murinus. Next base: position 58,434,211 of record OV816025.1, read on the forward strand.
ATTGTAATTTTTGTTATTTTTAATTCTATTCTTTACAATTCTTCAATTCTGAAAGAAGTGAGTAATTCTCTTTTCTTTTATTTGTTGGTTATTTAATATAATTAAGACAACAAGTAAATCAATAAACCATCTATATAAAATCGTAAGTTTAATAATTAAGAACTGATATGACGTAACAATTAAACAATTTAATAGGAATTCTCAATAATATTGTTGTTTACAGTTCTGTATTTATTTACAGAATATTATCTATTGCATTGATTAGAATTATAGTAAAGATTCATATTTGGATTTATGATTTAGGCTGTGGATTAAGATATATAATTCTCGAGATTTTCATGACAATAATTCTGGTTTATAGACTTAAGATAAAAAGGTCTATAAAAATTCTAATAAATTCTTGTTGATTTCCAAAAAAATATCATCCACCATACTATATCTTAAATCCTCGATTATCCATAAATACTTTATTGTTTGCAATGAAATACGTCATTAACAATAATATTGTTGTTTATTGTTTCGAGCCTTACTTTGTGGAACTCCATAATCATGAAATAAATACAGATTAGTAAAAGTTTCACAGTTTTATTAAAATATAACCTGACAATATTGTTTCGACAGCTATGCTGTCATTATCAAAGGTAATATAATTATAAACAAACACATCGCTAAGGTAGATACAAAATTAGGTAACTAGATAAAATAATAATAATAATCAGAATTAAATATCTAATATTTCCAGTAACGGAGAATTACTGAGCTCAAGTTGTTCATTCATTAAAGGTACCCTGCGTTTGTGTTTGTATATCTCAAAGGCTTCTAAAATGTTTAATTTGCATTTGTTATTACAAAAATCTAGGAATTTAATATTATTTTGAGGAGTCATTGTGTGATTTTGTTCTAAAAGGTGTTTGGCATAATTAGATTTTTCAGGATGTTTATTTTTGTAATGACGTACGTGTTCTTTATATCTTATGTCAAAATTTCGAAGTGTTTGTCCAATATATACCGAACTACAAAAAGAACAATTTAAACGGTAAATGCCCGATTTCATGATATCATGTGTTGTGTCTTTAGCATTAAATAAAAATGAAAAAGTGTTAGTGTTGGTTTTAAATGTTATTTTATAATTATTGGTTTTTCTTAGTATATGTGCAATTTTTTCTGATATTTTTCCAAAATATATGTGCATTAGATTAACGCACACAATCTATTTGAATTTTCCATATACAGAAAACCAACACAAACAGACATAACAATACGAAATGAATCTTGTCACCATAAAACACATAAAATTGCAGTCTACAGATATTAGTACACAGAGCTTTAACTATTCCACTAACAAAACCAGATTTTAGCAACGAGATATCAACCATTAAACAACTAGCACAAATCATTACAATCCGAACATGATTGACACTTTAATTAAACAAAAAGATTATAGGTTAGCTATCAAAAGAATATTTCCCATTGACAATCAAACAGAAGACACAAATTACATATCTATACCATATTTTGGAAAAATATCAGAAAAAATTGCACATATACTAAGAAAAAACCAACAATTATAAAATAACATTTAAAACCAACACTAACACTTTTTCATTTTTATTTAATGCTAAAGACGGAACACATAATATCATGAAATCGGGCATTTACCGTTTAAATTGTTCTTTTTGTAGTTCGGTATATATTGGGCAAACACTTCGAAATTTTGACATAAGATATAAAAACACGTACGTCATTACAAAAATAAACATCCTGAAAAATCTAATTATGCGAAACACCTTTTAGAACAAAATCACACAATGACTCCTCAAAATAATATTAAATTCCTACATTTTTGTAATAACAAATGCAAATTAGACATTTTAGAAGCCTTTGAGATATACAAACACAAACTCAGGGTACCTTTAATGAATGAACAACTTGAGCTCAGTAATTCTCTGTTACTGGAAGTATTAGATATTTAATTCTGATTATTATTATTATTTTATCTAGTTACCTATTTTTGTATCTACCTTAGCGACGTGTTTGTTTATAATTATATTACCTTTGATAATGACAGCATAGCTGTCGAAACAATATTGTCAGGTTATATTTTAATAAAACTGTGAAACTTTTACTAATCTTTATTTATTTCATTAACAATAATATTGGATTACAGTTATTATAAGACTAATGAATAATTTTTATAACTTAATAACTTTTGCTTTATACATCTTTTTAATAAATCTTACATTAAAATTACTTTTACAGAGAACTACCAAATCCTCTCTGCACTTACCAACTTTATCAAAGTTTTGTTAATGCTGTTCAGGGCTGCAGTAGCATTAATCGTAATACCCTTAGCGATCGGGACAGGCTTCTTAAAATGCGAGAAGCTGTACAAAAACTACCTCCTCCACATTATCGGTAAAATTAATTGCTTAATCACCTTTACATGTCTTACATTTTTGTGTATTTTAGAACATTAGAATATCTAATGAGGCATCTATCTCGGGTTGCTCAACATGGTGCCAGTACTGGTATGACAACTCGAAATATAGCAATTGTTTGGGCTCCTAACTTACTTCGTTGTGCTGAATTGGAAGTTGGAGGTGTGGCTGCATTACAAGGAGTTGGTGTACAAGTAAAGCTTTTAATCTAGTATTAATCAAGTTTACAAGAACTAACTTTTATTTTTGTAGGCTGTTGTAACGGAATTTTTAATTTGTTATGCAGATCTTATATTCTGCGATCATTTGCCAAGCTTAAACCATGCAAATTTTGATATGGATTCTCTATTATCGCCTAAAAGAAGTCGACCTAAAAGTTTGGCCATATCAACACCAACTAAACTTATTACCTTGGAAGAAGCTAGAACTAAACATTTGCTTAATAAAACTGATGATAGTGGTTATATTGAAGTAGGAGGTGGACCAAATAATTTACCTAAAAAGTATCATACGGTTATTGAACTACCTTCAGGTAATCAACAAGTTGTTCACTAAATAATAACGGTATTAATTTAGTATTTAATTATAGGTAGCAGAAAGAGAGGTCTATCAAAGAGATCACCGTTAGGTTGGAGATCGTTCTTCTCAAAATCAAGAAGCAGTTCTAGGTCACAAGGCAGTCTGACAAAGAATAGGAAAGCTTCAACACCTGGAAATATTAGTGCTGTAAGATTATTTCTAAATTTCTTGCAATTAATTTTTTTAAAAGTATTATTTTTATTGTTAAAGGAGAAGTCAGTCACCGAGTTAGATTTAGCAGAAATGAAGAGAAAGCTACGGCCCGTGAAATCAGCTGAAAGTTTAACATCAGGTCATTCTGAACCAGCTAGTACAGAAGATGTTTTAGGACCATTACACTGTTTAAATAAACCACCTGGTCACAATAGGTAATTTTATTTGGTATCAAATATTAAAAAAGGGCAATGATTAAGATAATGTCTTTTCAGATCTGTGTCACATGATTCATATTTTGACACATTACAAAATTCACAACATAACTCAGAAGGCTCGTTATATGATCTTAGTGAAATTCAATTGAACTTTGACTTAGAGGAATCAGAAATGCGTATATTTTCAGAAGATGAAAGCTTAGTTAGTTCTCCACGAGTTCAAAAAGATACTGTAAGTTGCCCCAATCTTCAAAATAATAAATAAATTTTTGATTATGCAATTTTGTTTTAGGCATACAGAAGAGTCCTAACACGTGCAAGACCTGAGGACTTTAGCAGCACAAATAATTCAAATAATCCCTCTCCAAAGAAACAAGCACGAGTCGTACTATCTCCAGATTCTACTTCTAGGAAGCGTACAAGATTAGAAGACCAACTTTCAGATATTCAGTACATCGATTGTAGTACACCAGATAATAACTGTGTTATTTCAACCACAGCAGTTATACATAGTGCACCAGAAACTGCTTTCGTTGAATTGTATCAACCAAGAAATAAATCTCCTAGAAGTTCTGAGGTTGAAATTAAGAGGCAGTCGTTAGAACTTGAAAAGCCTGAGAAATTAAATATTCCAAAATCTTTTACAGAATCAAACATTCAAAGCAAACTTATTCTTCCTTCAAATCAATCTAGTGCATTTGCTTCACCTCAATCTCCTATTTATAAACAATTAGATGATTCCAGTACAAATACAACGCCACTTTTAACGCCTGATTTTAGTCCTCCTATGGAAGTTGGTTATCAGCATTTAAATCGATATTCTTTAGATAAATTTTCAAGTGATGAAAATGAAAAAACTGTTACACCTGTGAAAGCAGCATATGAAAATATAGTAAGCCCAATCAGTAAAAAATCTAGTCCTACTTATGAGAATGTATTGACTACTATAAGTATAACATATCGATCTCCAAGTAAAAGTCCAAGAACGACACTTCAAGCTGATGTTTCTGATTCTGAAAGAGATTATGAAGATGTTGAAATTGTAAATCCAGAACAGGCAGTGGTACCAACATCAGCTGCATCATTACCTTTACAACAAGCAAGCCAACCAGATATTCAGGAACTTATACAAAAAGAAAACAGTTTAACATCATTACCTGCAAATTTAACAATGCTAAGTTTACCAGAAAAAGGTGCAAATGAACAAAGGCCTAAGAGTTTAAGTGCGTTAGAAGATTTAAGTAAACATGGAGATAATTTGCAACCAAGCTTTTGTGCTTCTTTTAATATAAAAGGTGCAAGTTCTTTTACTAATACCAACAAAACATCACCAAATCCTGAGAAAAGTGTTAGTTTAAGTTTAATTTCTGGAACAAGTCCAACACCTTCATATAAGTTAATAGAAAATTCAGAACAGCTAAGTTTAACAGATTTAAGTTTAAGTGAAGTGCTACCTAACAGTTCAACAGAAAATCTGAACACCAGTCAATCTTCTATAAGTTTTCCTATTAGTCCTAGTAAGAATTCTTTAAGTCCAAATGTAAGTCCTATGTTATTTTGTGATGGCATGAAAACTTTGTCTCAAGATATATTAACATCATTAAGTCCAAGTGTAGCAAGTCTTCTAGAGAGTAAAACACGTAATAGTAGTGAAAGTAGTTTAAATGACGAAAATAAATCTAATTTAAGCATATGCAGTAATGAAGAAATTGAGAATATTGCTCAGTTAAGAAGTGATGTTAGAGAAGGAAATCTTGAATACCTCAAATTAACAGATAATAATATCAGTTCAAATGAGGAAGATGTTAGTCCAGTGAGATTTCCGAAAGGTACACAAAAAATAGATTTTTTAACAGACACTCTTGAAATGTGTTCAAAAAATCCAAAAGTAATTGATGCAGAAAAGACATGCGAGGTTAAAGTTTCAAATCAAGATCATATCAAGAATAACCAGAAGCCAAATTTAGTTGATGAAGTAAAAGAAGTGCCATTAAATCATATATCTTCCAAAGAACTTGATAGTGTTGAATGTAATCTAGAAGAAAGGCCTATAAATTTGAATATACATCCTCGACCTATAAGTGTTAATTTAATTGAATTTAGTCCAAATGAACATTCTGTTGAAGGTCCTAATAGACTAAATAATAATGATAAGAGAAAGTCGTGTGAAACAGAATCTTTAGATGATGAAAACAGTATTTATCAACAAGTAAAGTATTTTAGACGATCAATTCATGAAATAAATGCATTGTTAGATTTAAAAAATAATGTGCCTCCACAACCAGACGAACAGAATACGTCAGTGAATCTTACTAACATCGAAGATATAAATAGGGATGATGCAATATTAGATAAAGATTCAGAGGTTGAAACTTTTGATTCCTTAGAAATAGAAGATAATGAACAACATATTTACGAAAATGTTGAAAATCCAACGCAGGAAAATATGAATGTCAATACTACTTTAGAACAACCTAAACCAATTGATGAACAAGTGCCTAAGGATCTTCCTGAAAAACCTAATGTTCGTAGTTTGACAAATCACTTTGAATTAAAAGAAACCAGTCAGAAGCCTCCGATCTTTAAAAGAAATGATTATGAAAATGTTGGACTACGTAGCCATAAACCACCAGTATTATTGGGAATAGCTAAAGAAAATGAAAAAAAGGGTAGTGCACGTGATAGTGTTAGAACTTCAAAAAGTGATTTTGGTAGTACTTCATCAATAGAAAGTGATCGTGTTCAGAAAATTGTATATGATCGTGGAAGTTTACCACCATGCTTAAGGGCTAGACATGTTAAAAATGCCATTAAGACAAGGTCTTTAGATGAAGATGCTTTTGCTAAGGAGTTTGGGGTAGATCAACCAATGGAAAGAAGAAAATCAATGGATGAGAATTTTGGTTCAAAATTGAATACATTACCGAAAGTTTTAAATCAACCAAAACCTATACCAATTGAAGGGCAGAAATTGGATATACATTTAGCTCATAGTATTGATAATATTTCTTTAGGTCTTCCTGAGCAGAAATTAAATAGGGAACGTATCGAAAAGTACAAAGAAGAAAGACGAAAATTCTTGCATGATAAATATAGATCTGAATCATTTAAAGAAGATAAAGATATTTTGTTGTCTCGTTTTAAACAAAAAACAGTTAAAAGTAAAACAAGTGATAATGAAGTTCTTCTGTCAAAAACAGAACAAAAGGAAGGCAGAATATATTCTAGTGATCCTGGACCTTGTTCCGAATTATCAAAATTAGGAACTAGAAAAAAACATGGAGAAAATGAAGATAAATTATTAAAAACTGAAGCCAATTCAAACGAATTTGCTAAAGATAGTTTAGAATGTGATAGTAATATAAATCAAGGTAATAAAAATGAATCGAAAATTTCTAATGTAGAAAAGTTTAGTACCTGTCAAAGTAACAAAACTAAAAATGCAATAAGTGAATCATCACCAAATGATTTTAGAGAAAGCATTAGATTCAAAACAGCCCTGTTTGAATCTCAAGGAAACCAAAGTAAACAATTATCAGATATAAAGGGTTGTGAAAGAAATTTAGGAAAATCGACTGATGATAGTAATAAATTTAATTCAAAGAAAGTACAAGAATATAAATCGCCTATTAATACTAGAAAGAATATAAGTGTTAAAGAGACTGAAAGTGATATTTTAGGGAGTGTGGTTGAAAGTGAATTTATTCGAAATCGAAGAAGAGACGAGGACAGTGTGAAGAATGAAAGAAGAAGACATACATATGAATCAAGAGAAAGGGAAAGAGAATCTGAGTCTGATAGGGTTAGAAGAATTAGTTTGGAAAACAGAAGTCCTCGGTAAGAATCTTAATAAGCTATTGTTATATATATTTAGAAAGTTACTAGTTATTAGGGCTCTACACGAAGCTAACTTCATCAAACTGACCTAACCTACCCTGTCGAAATAATAAAGCTGGCCAATCCTGACCCATTTGCTGACTTCCTGCTTGTACCTTTGGACTGACCAACCAACTAAATAATGCTTTAAATTTACAATTAAGGAGTTCGGAACTATATCTTTTATAAGAAAACATTAAGGTTTTACAGTCCTCGTTTCTGCAGTCCATTAGAAATTCTGATTTTTAAAAACATTATTGAAGGATTAGGCTTCGCTTTAAAACAAATATCGATAGATAAATCCATTCTCTATAATATTCTTTAGTTCGGCATCATGTTCAAATAAATAAAATAGGAAGGAATTTGCTCTAATTAAATAAAAACCTTCAAACGTTTATGCCATATTATGAGGTTGCTTTTATGTTTAAAAACTAAAGGTATTAAGCAACAGTTAGACAATTTAATGCTCTAACACTGTATCTTTTCGAAATTTTTCCCTCATCAATAGCTTCGCGAATAAATGAGATTTATTAATTAAAGTATAGGCAACCAACACTTCATCATACTGTTATTTGAAAGTAGGAAATATGAACATTGAATAGGTATATGGAACAATAGAAGTAGCAGGTAGTGGGTTTACCTTTACTTAACTTTTTGAACAATAACAAGATAATCCCTATTTCTCATTTCAGTTTGTCGTTTTTACAATAAGGAAACGTAAATACTATTCAATGAATTTGGCCAAAGAATTAGTAGTATCCTAAATATAATTCTTTGGTACAGCATTACGAACGACAACGAACAAACTGGTCAGCTGATATACTATGCTTTTTCTAAAAAATAAGGTAACACTAATAGCTGCAGATATCAAACTTTACCAACATTGAACCTTGGATACTAGAAATTGAAAGAAGTTTCGGCGATTTGTGATCTTGCTAAAAATTATAATTGAATTTAAAGCACATGAAGGATTTTTGAACCAGCGATTTATCCGCTCCAGAAGACTTCCTGGAACTCTAAAGTTCCATTCTATTCTTCCTGTTGGTATCGGAAAAAGTTGTATTGAAAACTTATTAATTTTCAAATGATTGTTTCGTGTTTGAATAGTCGAGTTTGAATCATATAATATATGTACATGTACCTACAATAGGTTTGCTCGCAACGGCGTCCCGTAGACTTCGGATAATAATTCTTGTTGCAGTGTGCACAGTGTATACGCACGACTATAGAAAAAATGTCTCAACTTCCGATTCCATTAAGATACCAAGTTGAAATTTTATTACAATGATAAGGACATATCATGCTTTCTGATTTTTTTTTTGGAAAAGTTAATGGAACCGATTTTGAAGTCAAAATTTGTTAAAAACTCAGATAATATAGTATGTTACAAATGTCGGAAAAACAAACAAAAATTACCGTAAATAGTCCATTTCATTCTCTTGCAAATGTAAAAACCCGACTTTCCTAACTAATACGAAAGCGGAGTAAATAGCATTTGAATATCGCGATGTACGTTTAAAACTGAAAATAATAATAGTATATTATATACCAAGGTTGTGAAGAGTTTTTTCTAGAGCCGAGCATTATTAGATCCCGAGATGCGCAGCATCGAGGGATATAAGATGAGAGGCTCTAGAAAACACTTCACAACTGTGGTGTATATATTATTTTTTTCACTACTAGTACTTTTATTCTTCTCACATAAAAAACGTACTATCGCGATCACGGATTTTTTCCTGGATGCCAGTGTATAATGGGATGAATTTTTGCCCCGTGTTACACTAAAATCTGGATTATTGACTAGTAGTCAATAATAAAAAATTATTTACCACTAGGCAAGAAGGCTAACTTCACAAGGTGACAACAGACTAGATAATAGTATGTTTTAAAGCTAGTAGTGAAAAAACCTCTATATCTCGCGAACGATGTATTTACGGGCAGTAATATTTCAGCTTTATATAAGGCTTGGTAAAGGTCCTACATGAACAAAATATAAAAAAAAAATCTATGAGGGTACTGCGCCAACTTTGGTCGAATCGGCGTGGAATGTATCCTAAATTACGTACATTAATCTACTAAATACGACATTATTCTAAAGTAAACTGATAAATACAAAAATAACGAAATTTAAGGAATTTAAAAATATTTATAACAAAACCAAACAATTAGGGTATACCGAAAAATGATATGTATCTCAAATTTGCAAAGGTTCAAAGCAGTAAATATAGATATAATACGGTCTTTCAGAATCGCTGGGTTTCTCTAGTCGTAAATTTTTAAAAGCTAGTGAAGAAATTTAGGACGGTTCTTTACTTTACTTTGGGTGTAGGCATATTTATATTTCTCAAATTTCTAAGAAATTGATTTAAACCTTTAATAGTAATTGTTTGACCATCGGGATTTTACAAAATAAATCCTGTTTAGTCCTCTTGCTTAATTCTAGATATCAGGTAAAACGCCATGGTTAACAATAGTAGCAGAGTAGCACCTTCTTAATCTTTCCGCCAAGTTTACAAATGTTTAAATTACCTATTGCAGTAAGATCTGGGCACATTAAATGTTCCGACTATAAATCACTAAGCATTATTATGCTGGCATAAGATTTCTTAGAAAGTGGAACCTTTAGGTGAGGTTAACGGCTACTTAACGTAATGCTTACCAAATGTTTAACCCTCCCTGTCTACAGTTCAGTTATTATCTTTATAAATACAATTGAAAAGCAGGCAACTTTAGGTACACCAAATTGAAATTTTTAACAAGGAGTGTAAAACCTTAATAATGTATACTTTATTATTATATTTTTATTAAACCACTGACTAAATAATTAGTTTGCCACTATGACACAGTAATAATATGAACATACAGCAATGTCTTTTAAGTATAACTTTACAACATTTATAACAATTAACATAAATCAAATCAAACTTAACAGTTAAACAAATGATGTCTTAAAATATATACAGAACTCTTATACAAATTATAACTAAAACAAAAATATGCAATTTATAATTTTTTGACATTAAGTGTTGTAAGCAAAAAACATTCTGAAAATAACACTCATAACATGTGCAAAATGTACACGCATAATATGTTGTACACGGCATAATCGAGCACGGTTTTTTGATGAAAAAGCCAATCCATCGGTTTTTCCAGGTTTTTTTACATTTATTCCAATGGCGGTTTTTCTGGGTTTCCCAGCAAAAAAATTTTTTATTTAATAATCAATTTTTTACATTATAGTTTTTTATTTTACTTTTTTTTAGCAAAACTAAAACTGATCCCAAAAATGGCTTATTATGGATGGATTAGTTTTAACCAGGATTAGCTCCTAGACAACAATTGTTGAATTAATCCTTGTTTAAATTTAATCCATTTTAATATGTGTTTCTGATAAACTTTTTCTCAATAACATTAACCCTTAGAAGACGGAGTGGGGTACATTTTGTACCCCAAATCTGAGTTTTTTGTAATAACCTTAATTGTGGATTGTTTTTGTGCCTTAAGTTTTTCCATTGTGTCGAGAAGTGCTTGTTACATTATTTGATGCACATAATACCTATTTTATTTTTTTAATTTATAATTTAAACTAAAAAATAGGCTAAAAGATAAGTGAATTGTCGAAAATCCATTCCCAGATTAGTAAATCAATTAATTAAATTTGATAAGAAATAAAACAAAATTTAAAAAAAAGACAGAAAAAAAAGAAGATAAGTGAAGTTATGTGCACCAAATGCAAAAACAAAGGGAATGACTGCAGCGGTAGCAACAATTGACTCTAGTGTTGGTATGATCTTTTATTTTATTTTTTTTACAATTTTTGTAACATGAAAATAAATAGATTTATGTTTATTATGAAATTATTCATTCAAAAAGATAAAACTTGTGAATAAAATTATGCTGGGGTACATAATGTACCGCACTCCGGCCACTACGTAAGTAGCCAACACTTCGTCTTTCGAGGGTTAATATTTAACAATTGTTGAAATTGATTTGAAAGCTTACATATATTTCTATCTATATCATAGGGATCCAAGGTCAAGCTCGCGAGCTTGACCTCAAGCTACACGTTCCTCTACTTTACTAGTGCGACCATCACGTCACAATTGCATTGTACCGCTACTTAGCGAAATCTCTGCCAGTCTTAATTAGTCTAAAGAAAGCTAAACTAAAAGAATTTTAGAGAAGAAAAACAATTTTTATTAGTTATTCCTACAGTTATAATTTTACAAAATTTCTATGTTCAGAAACCAAACATTAATTTTCAATTTATAACATTTAAACGTGTTACTACAAGGAATTTAACTAACAAGGTGGGAGACGAGTAGGGGGATAGTAAGGGTTAGGACAACCCAAATGACTCAAACTGATGCTGTATTGAGAGTGAGCGATGCGTAAGGAGCCCCACATGTTCCAGCCTGATCTATACCCTTAATTTAGATTGTTAATAATTTCTATATCATTCGTAAATTCATATGATTTGTAAATTGAATTATGTGTTTGGTACGAGGTAAGCGCCATAAATTCTCGGCTTGATATAAAAAAATAAACTTGGTAAAATATAATCAGTTTTAATACCACGAGAGCAAACGAAAATAATCGATTATACCTACCGAGCGACGAGACGTATTCTGCGAAACACCACGACAGCGTAGCTGGAGTGGTGTTTTAAGGAATACGTCGTGTCGCGAGGTAGGTATAAGATTATTTTCGGTTGCTCTAGTGGTATTCGATACGATTATATAACAAATAAAATTTAGAATCAACTATTATTTTTGCTTTCAAAAGCGATGCTTTTTTGACAGATTAATTTAATTTATTGCATGCACAGGTATGTCGATGACTTCAAAATAATTGTTACTCTGACAACGATTGCTTGAACCAATAGTGTTGCAGGCTTGGAAATACCGAAACGATTATACAACGTCGTGAAGCGTATATTCACTTATCTATATGTGGTAACTAGGATAATTCGCAACTACTATTGGCTAATTTTATTATGAGTTGTATAATCATTTTTATTTTTCAATATAATCTCTCCTAATGTCAATACACTTATTACAATATGGAATTAATAATTCAATGCCATTGTAAAAATAATCTGAAGTTTTTCCTTCAAAATTTTCAATTACAGCTGCTTGCAACTCGTTCTCGTCCTTAAAACGACGTCCCCTAAGGTCTTTCTTTAAATTGGAAAATAAATAATAGTCACTAGGAGTCATATCCGGACTGTACGGTGGATGATCCAATGCTTCAAAGCCGCATTCGCAAATGGCAGCTTGTGAAATGTGGCAGTATGAACGGGTGCATTGTCGTGTAATAATCGAAAACCTCTTTGTCAATTTTCCTCGATATTTTTCACAAATATTGTTTCTCAATTTATGCAATAAAGACGTATAATATGTACTGTTAACAGTTGTATTGCGTTCTTTTAAATCAATCGGTAAAATGCCGTCCCAATCCCAGAATATTGTTGCCAGAACTTTCTTTGTCGATTAAACGACTTTCGCCTTTTTGGGATGAGGTTCATCGGGTCGCAGCCATTCCATCGGTTCCCTTTTGGATAGAGGATCATAATACAGAACCATTGTTTCATCTCCAGTGACAACGGACTCTAAAATCGGCTTTGGGTCGTCTCCACACAAGTTTAAAAATGAGCACGCACATTCGACACGACCTTGACGTTGGACAGCAGAAAGAAGACGCGGTACCCATCTTGCACTAATTTTATTCATACCCAAATGGTCATGAAAAATTCGGCGAACATTTGTTTCCGAAATGTCAGACATCACTGCTAACTTTCAAGCGGCTATCTTCTAATACCATTTCTTCAATGATTGCAACTTTTTGAGGCGTTAATTAAATTTAATTGGCCGGCCGGTGCGCTCATCATCTTCAAGAGATTTTTGCCCCAAACAAAAACATTTTGACCACTTTTTTACACTGGGATATGAAAGAGATAAATCACCATAAATGCTGTATAAACATTGTGTTTGGTTAGGCGTGTGCCCTTCTTTTGTTAAAAATTTAATGACTGCGTGGTACTCAATTTTCGTTAGCTGCGACATGCACTCGTCACGATGCTAGAGTGGCTACTAAAATCTATTATGCTTCTAGCCGTAATATATATAGTGTAGACCTCTTACATGTTCAACTATGACGCAACCGAGTTTGAACATGTTGGCACCTGTAGAAGCTTGCCGGGCCAAGAACTTATGGGGCTTACCTCGTATATGGTAGTTATTTTTCCTTTTAGTTTTAAAATAAATAAATAATAGACACAAAATGGCTGGTATAAATAAAAGTAAAGTACTTGCTAATATTGCAAGTATTAGTATTTTCTATGCAATATTTTCTCAAACACCGAAGAAGGTAGGAAAATGCAAAATATATACTTCTATTCTCCAAAAATTATTACAGTGAATAGCATTTTGTGAAAACTAACGAAGTGTTTACTGCAATGCATTTTGCCCACCGTGGATACTTCACCGACTGCAACCGGTGGACACTTTGCCTGCTGTGGAAACTACCCCAATGAACATTTTTATTTGTATAATAGTAACCGCAAACATATGGTGCTCAAAATTAGTGATATTAAGTTTGTTGTTACTATTGTATAATTACAATGTTTATTGGGACACTGATCGTAACCTGTGGGCACTTTGCCGACCGTGAAGCCGCCCATAGTTACAGTTCTTATGGGGATGTTAACATAAAGTTCCAAAGCTAAAAATAATTAACCTGTTGATTGATTTTTATATAGTTTTCACAAAAATGATCTCTGTGATGTTTTCTACAATATGATCTTAAGTTAGGTTAGTGTCCACGGTCGGCCAAGTTTCCACTGCTTGTGTTTGGCATAGTGTTTACGGTCAGCAAAAGGTCCACTGCTTGCGGTCGGTAAAGTGTCCAATATCAAATTTTATTTTAAGGGTCGGCATAGTATCCACGATTGGCAAACAAAGTTACATCTTTTCATGCACGAAAATCGAAAGGTCCAAATATAAGACGATCCTTGTTTTTTAATGATTTTTGGAGAAAAAACCTTGTCTTATATTTGTGTTAATATGCTACTTTGTTTTTATTCATACCACCGAATATGATGAAATCAATGAATGATACCCTAGAACAGAGATGCATGTCAAAGTGGATTTGCTGACATGTGGATACTTTACAGATGAAATAAATAATCCCAATTTTTTTATTAAAGGTTTGTTTTCCGTATTTGAAGCTAACCTATCGGCTACATCAGAAACACAGCTTTTTTATTTTTGACACATAAACATAAAAATGTTCCCCACGTCTACTCTTGAACAATGTTATTTTGACCATTTTTAGTTTCAAGACCCTAGGCAAATTATCTGTAAATTTTACACTTACACTGTCCTGGCTTAAATACAAGCCCTGAATTAACATTAATCAAAAGCACTGCCTAATGCGTTATCTATAGAATGCCAACTGCACAGGCACTGTCTTGCCACAGTATATATAACAATCAGTAGGTCTACTTGTGTGCGGCAGCTTTCATGTTATTAATCCACCTTCGAATATCACGCCCATAAACGAATCAGTACACCGAAGTTTATCGGTCGACATCGCCTACGAATGCGGGTAGATAATATGCAGAAACGTATTCAAAGTATTCAATAAAATAGGAAATAGAATTGTAAATCAATAAAATTAATTGACACCTTTTAACAATTAGTTTGTTATTAACTGAACTTAAATTAACGTACATAATTGAATATTCATTTACAAAACGAAAGCTTTATTGTTAATTATGTTTCAATATAATTATCTTTTTACTACTTTTGGATGATTTAAAATTTCTGTTAATGTCTTTTAAAGTGTAATACACATTTTCATTTACACAAATATCTTGGAAGTGTTGTTGAAAAAGTATTTCCATAGACAAAATAAATTAAATAAAACTCATGTTTTGCATGTATGTACCGATAAACATTTTTTATTAAATATATATCGAATAAAGTCTTTTCTAATTTATCAGAAGTTTGGTAATCTTTGTCATTTAAAACAATCTCTGCATCGTTTCCTGATTCTGTGTTTATTAATTTCGTATTATGGGGCACTCGCTCTGCACAATTGGAGTTATGTACTGGCTAATTTGATGTGCTCGGTCGCGTGTATGAAGCAAAACTGCTCTCTGGCACATACTAGCTTGTTGTGTGGTGGATGGTAACTATTTGCGAGAGTCACGTTACTGTATTATACTATGGCCTTGCTAAGCCAAAAGGCCGTATCCGTAAAGCTATAATTTAGAAATACAGTGGAATCTCTCATAATGAACATCTTTCATAAGCGGGCATCTCTGTTGTTCAGATAGTTTTTCCTGCACTGATAAAATGACACTCTCATAGCGGACACTCTCTTAACCAGCCACCGTCTTGCATGGACAAAATATCTGGAACCGAGGCCATCTGCTCAAGAGAGATTCCACTGCATACTATACAGAATTTTAATGTGTGCTAAGAAAAAGTATGTTATATTTCTGAGTTGTTTTGTAGATACGACCTCTTTTAGCGCAGCAGTATAGTGATAAACTGAAATTGATATCTGTAAGATGTACAAGAGATGTTAGGTATCTGTGTCCGATTTTTTTATAATTTTGCAAGTGAGTAGTAGGTGCCAAAAAAAAGCATATACTATTTTGCGGAATAATGATAATGCATATTTAAGGAATATATGAAGGGTGTTTTTGACAATTACTCTGTTACAGAGGGTAAGTCTTTTATCACTGCTTCTAATATTGTAACATCAATTGAATCATGTTTTTGTGCAGAAAAGAATACGAAAAACTGCTTTCAACTGTTAAAACAATAAAAGTCTCAAAAATAAAAGAGGGGTTACAACCGCTAAACGTGAATTTCTGAAAAAAGTATATACTTACCCTTTTTTTTATCACCTACTACTACTCGCCTGCAAAATTATAGCAAAATCACTTTTTAAGTTTTAGGTTTGCACTTTGTTCAAATAACCAACCGTAGGATTGGACAACCAATGCCTACTGTATTGCAGGCCATGAACAGGTAGTGCGGATTGGAATCCACTTGTGCTTTTTTGCATATACAAGGGTGCGTTTTTATATTCGCGGAATGGGGGGGGGTAAGGAAAGTAAATAAAAACAGAGAATTATTTTTCTTTTTCAATATATTCTCCCTTAACTATAATACATTTCTCCGATCTAGTAATTAATTTATTTATACTAGTGAAAAAATTCATTTTTGTCGTCAAAATGTGCTGAAACTGCAGCTTTGACTTCATCATCAGACGAAATCTTTTTTCCTCGAAGTTCTTTCTTCATATTCGGGAACAAATCTCTGGGGGCCAGGTCTGGACTGTAGGGTGGATGATAATAATTAATGATAATTGATTAATTGTGCACCTTGACTTCGACGAACGGGCCTGTTGTCATGCAAAAGCAGCACACCTTCGTCAAGTTTTCCTCTTCTCTTTTCTTTGATGGAGTCCCTTAATCGTTCTAAAAGTGTGGCATAATATTCTCCCGTTATAGAGACATCCTTTCCTTTGTAGTCGATGAGCAGGATTCCTTCAGTATCCCAAAATATGGTCGCCATGAGCTTTCCAGCTGACTGTTGCACTTTAAACTTCTTTGGCAGGGGTGTACCTTTTTTATGCTACTGCATTGAATCTTGTTTGGATTTAGGTTCATAGTAGTGAACCCACGTTTCATCTCCTGTAACAATTCGACTTAATACTCCATGCCGGTCTTCACTGCAGAGCTTCAAAGATGCCTGTGGACATGCCATTCGTGTTTTTGAGGTGGCGTTAGCATTCTTGAGACCCATCTTGCACAGACCTTTGTCATACTGAGATGGACATGCAGAACTTTAAAACTGGTTGTATCTGATACTCCAACCATTTCTGCAAGTTGTTTCTTTTTCAAATGGGCATCTTCTAATATTAAATTTTCAACTTTTTCCACAAGTTCTGGTGTAGTCACCTCGAAGGGACGTCCAGTATTATGGTTTTTCCAGGACAAGCGTCCTGGTAAACCGCTGAGCTCTTTTAATGGTTTGCACTGGTTTTCCTTGTTTTGTCAAGAACTTTATAACGGCGCGAATTCAATAATAATCCAGTTCGGTATTGATAGTAAAAAGACATCAAGCTAGACGTTACGATTGGTTTATCAAGTCCCGCCCCTCAACAGCCCCCCCCCCCATTCCGTGAATATAAAAACGCCCCCTCGTATGTAGTTTAAACCAAAGAAGTTTAAGTAGGTGGAAGTGCCACATGAGGTGTGCACATGAAGCCTCAAGTGTGCACAACTTGAATGAAGGTTTTCGTTCTTAAAAACCAAGTTATTAAAAACAAATACAAATGCTAGGTTGTTCGATTAGGTGTAGAAGTGACACTAGATATCAAAAAAACAAGATTCTGGGGAAATAATGCATCGTTAAGTAGTTTTCTTTTAGTTTGCATAATTAATAACTTTTTACTCGCACATAAGGTCCATAGTACTTAATTTGTATAATTATGTTAATATGATCATTATATTGGGAGTGTTATCATGTATATTGTATAAAAATGATCTTTTTTTTAGTTAAATAATTACATAAAACCATCTCAGACAGTTTATAAAGTACACATAGTCATTGGTATGCAGTAAACTAAAATTCATAATTGTGGGTTATTGTCCGTTTAGGGATTCACTCTGCAGCATCAAATCACTTAAAAACAAATACGATTATATACACTTTAAATATATAAACTATTTTAATAAAAATACAGATAATCAACAATCGTGAAATTAAAAATTTAGAAATGATTATTTTTAAGAAATTTCCAAATTTCTTAAAAATGTTACGATTATGTATCACACTGACCTTTACAAAATGGTGCAAAACAACAAACCAATGATGGTAGAATTAAAGCTATAAACTTGGACTACAATGAAATGCTTACGTATTATTTACACTTACTTACGTGTGTTTTGTTACTTTTCAATTTGTAACGCCAGCAGTCTTAATGGATTGCACTCTGAATTGCGCTGTTTCAGTCAAAATCATTATTCTACCCTTCTCTAACCGCACAGTTTCTTGCTAAAATTCGCTTCTAGATCGATCCAAACCGCTCCACTCTCAGACCGCCGACTCACCGCTGCCTGGATTTCTCCGCGCGCTATTTTACTTCGAATCATCCCATTTAAAACTAAGGAAGCGATTTGGGAGCGGATCCGCTTCCGCTCCGCTACCGACGGTCTGAATCAACCTTAAATCTTAATTGCACAGATTCGTTAAATAACTCGTCTTTTCGAAACTACCACATGGTAGTGCAGCACCTCATCCTAAATTCTCACCGGCTGCCTCTGATTAAGACATATCTTTTGCATGATTCTATAGAAATATGTTATAATGTTCCTTACTGTTCCTGAAATCAAACGAAGCCTCTCTTGACTTTAAAGCTTTTAGTCAATATTCTTTGCAAACGCATTTTTTCTAACTCAGTTTAAAGTTTTCTTTTTTTCTCAATTCAATACAAGTCAAATTCTACACCTTTTCACTTATGTTTTAACTTTTCTTTTAACTTGGTGCCTGCAGCAAAAATTTCAATGACAGATTCTTTGTATTTAATAAGTAGCTCATTTTGTTTGACGTATATTGAAATAATTTCTCCAAGATTATATAATAGCACTTCAAGAAAAATATTGGTTTATGTATACTTTGTTGCAGATGTTGAATTCTCGATTTTTATCACCTAATTTCGCTTCTTATGTTAATTAAAAATATTGTTTTAGTTTGTAGCAGCATAATATCATTAATAAAACAAAATTTCTTGTTTTCAGGAAGGAGACAAAATCGCCCTCTTACTGCATAAAGGACATGAAAGCAATTTTTGAATCAAAATCACAACAATAATATTGTGATTGTATGATAAATATTGTATAAAATAATAAATCGACCAAATTGTGTGCACTTTTTGAGACGTTAAGATTCTTTTTTAAGTTTTTTAAAAATATTTTATTTAATGCATTTGTTGTTTTATTTCATTTATTAATTATTAAGAACAAAGTGTTTTGTTCCGAAAACGTCTTTAGAAAGTGTGCTTTAATTGTATGTAAAGAAAAATTATTTTTGTAGAATGTAGGTGTTATTATTTATATTATTATTTTCTCTTTAATAATAATCATTAATTCATATTAATGTTATTTTAGTCATTTCTGGTTGTATAATATTATTTTGATTTTGTATTTTGATGGTATTTCATTGTTATAATTAAGAAGATAATAAGAGTTGAGGTTGTTCCCAATTTATGATATTTCTGAAGTAATTTGTGTAGCTTTCAAAGCATAAGCTTCTAGGCCTAAACTTTATATAGTAATTATTTCTAGAATTAAAACTATTTATTATTTGATTTTAAATTGCATTTTTCCATAGTGAATTAGTGTTTAATATTACTAACAGTGAAATATTCTAAAAGTTAAAAATTTTTAAATGATAACATAATTAATGATAAAAATTTCATGGCCTTAAGAGCTTTATTTAAATATTTAATCTCTTATATATAAAAAAATTGTAGTTAAAATAGTCATAAATTTTTCCAATAGCTAGTCTTCAATGAATAAGAAGCTTAGAGAATTGTCAAATTTTTATAATGTAGACTAATGTACAAGATGTCTCTTAACTTATATTAATATTATAATTTCGCTAAAGTTAAAATTACTTAAAAAATGTGTTTATAGTAAATGTTCAAGTGAACATAATAATGAATCTCTTTTTGATTGAATAATAACATTGTATGGGTAGTTTTAAATTCAGTGATTTGCATTAGTAATATGATACATACAAAAAATGAACTTATTTATTAAGCATTTATAATATTAATATATATTAGAGATGCACAACATCATTGAAAATCAATTTGGAATCTGTATAGGCCTAGTAATGTTGAAAATATTTTTTTAAATTAATCTAGTACTATTTTTTCATTTAATTATATTTTAAAGGCCTTTTTTGAATTTAGGTTTTTAAACTATTTACCTTTAAACTATTTAAAAAATGAATTCAGGAAGTTGAGTTTAAATAAGTTTTTGGCGTAAGACTGAATTATAACTCTTTCATGTTAGGATAAATATACACTAAACAAGCTGTGAATCAGTTGATAACGAAACTTTTGTATTTCTATCAAATCAATAGCTTTTATTTTTGGTTGATTAATAAAAACCAAAATAATTAGAATTTTTTGTGAATATACCTGCCAGTGAAATTTAAAGTAATTTGTGATTGAAAATCGTTAATTGACAAGATTATTTTTTATTCTACATTGTGAATGAAACAAGTGAATTATCAAATCAAATGATGAGATACAAATGCAAAAGTACCAGCATTTTATAAAAATCTTTATATCTTTTAGATCTCCTTTTTCAACTGAATGTGACACCACACAAAGTATTTTAATTTATTCTTTAGATTTAGCAGCAATTTAATACATCACGAAAAATTTAATGTCGGTACTTTAATTGTAATAAAATAGGAAGAAAATGAATAATGTTAAAGTACTCTTTAAATATTCTCACTTTCATACATCATGAATATGTATTACGAAACAGTTTTATCAAAAAGAAATATATATTAGGACAATAAATATTAACGAGATCACATTTAAGTTGAGCCATAACATAGTTTTCTTAAGAAAAAAATTATTTTTATATTAAATAATGCGGTGAAATGTGTTCATTTCTATCAGTTTTCAATTTTTCTTTTTTTTAAATTGTATTATATAAATGAAAGAAGTTATTACATTTAAATAACTTTGAAGCTTTTTAAAATATTTGATTTTTTGTATTATTTATTTTCTTTTAAGAAATGTAAATATTGTATGCTTTAAAATAGCAATGTTTCCGAATTCGTTAATAAATTATACACTTACTTGATTTATCAGTCTTTCTGTATTTAACCTAATACCAAAGAGTATATATTATTAGAGGCGACTGTTGGTAGAGAAACCTCAATTCCGAGAGAGATAGAATACAACAACCGCTTTAAAGGGCCCATCGCCGATTCTCGGTTACTTTCGGCTCGCTCTTAGTTTGTTGCGATGCCATTGGACTGGAGCACAGAAATGCCAAAGATTGATGCTTATTTTCATTCTTTTATACCTGTCAAGTCAATTCATTATTTCGTATGTGTTCCGTGAAAGTGTACCGATATTGCGACAAACAGTTAATGTGTAGTGTGTTTTTTGGTGATTATGAGAGTTTAATAAACAAACAATTGAACATTTATAGTGAAGCAAAACATCAATGGAGAAAAACGTAAACACTGCGGGTGTTTGCAAGAACTGTAGGAATACATTTTATTTCGATGACGACATTCACTTTTTTCGTTTTCCGAAAGACGAAGTATTGTGTTATTTACGTACCGTATTATTTTAAGATTATTTGTTTAAATTCTTTAACCTCAAAAGTAGATGTCATCTAATCTTAAAACACACCTGTTAACTCATAGTGGCGAGAAATCATTTGAATGTAATTTGTGTGACAATGTGTACAAATGTTTTCAAAAGTTACTCAAAGTGTTAGTCTTAAAACATACATGTTTTGGTGAGAACCATTTGAGTGAAATCTATGTGATTATAAATGTTTACTGTTTAAAGGACATGTTAACTCACACTGGTGAAAAACCATTCAGTAAGTAATTTATAGTTTGTATACTAAATACATACTAAATATCATTCTATAATGAACTGCAATTCATGCGAAATGTTATCATTAGTTGATTATTAAATATTTTATATTGTTGAGAGAGAATACCATATATGTATCTACCAATCACTTGTAATAAGCTTTTTATGCTTGTAAAACTTTATATACAATAAAGATTTGAATTAAATTGAATAAAGACAACAATTGGTGTATAGTTTTATTAAAATCATCCCTTATATACTGCCCATGTTTTGGTGAGAACCATTTGAGTGAAATCTATGTTATTATAAATGTTTACTGTTTAAAGGACATGTTAACTCACACTGGTGAAAAACCCTTCAATAAGTAATTTATAGTTTCTATACTAAATACATACTAAATATCATTCTATAATGAACTGCAATTCATGCGAAATGTTATCATTAGTTGATTATTAAATATTTTATATTGTTGAGAGAGAATACCATATATGTATCTACCAATCACTTGTAATAAGCTTTTTATGTTTATAAAACTTTATATACAATAAAGATTTGAATTAAATTGAATAAAGACAACAATTGGCTTATAGTTTTATTAAAATCATCCCTCATATACTGCCCAACTAGTATACATACGAAATTAACAACCCTGGACGCTAGCTGGTTGAGTTGAGACGTGGTGGATATTTAAATTTCGCGCGCTTCTATACAACCGAGTTAAAGGGCCAAGCGTTCCAAGGTCATTGAAACTGATGACGTTAGATCAAACACGCCGCGCGAAGTTTCGCCTCTTATAATAATATACTCTTTGCTAATACACAGTATTCGTCCAGAACATACGTGCTGGACAAAATTCACCATTTTATTTCTAGGAAATAACAATCCATGCAGATGATCAACGTCCCTTTGTTTCAGATTTCAGCAAATGTTTTTGCCAAACATTTATTAATGATAACTCATAAAAGATTAAAGTCAGGTAATAAGGTGAGTATATTTCCGTACGCTCACCAGTTACAAGTTAGTAATAACGCCAAAAAGATTTTTTCTTACTTTAAGTATAATTATACAGTTCTTTACTAATGGATTATCTGCTTGAGGGTAAGTACTATTTTAATTGTTATAAAAATTAAAACAGAAGCTTTTAATTATCTTTTTTATACTTGCGTGTCCTAATGAACTCCATTAGGACACGCATTTGCGTGTCCTAATGAGATTTATTAGAGTACTGGAAACAGTAAAATTTTGTTTTTTAAAGTTGGTAGCACCTAACAGCTGTTCTTAAATGTCAAACTTATTATATTTAAAAGCGCGGTTATGTTGCTATGTGATAAAATGCCAAACTTTTAAGATATAAAATAAACATACACAAAATAAGGAGGTAAATTCAAATTAATTTTAAACAAAACACTTTCCACAACTAATTTTTATTTTCATATATATATTTCGCCCACCAGGTGGACATCATCAGTGAAACTAAAATGACAAACAAACTTACAATATAATAACAGTTTAAAAAGTGGGGAGAAGTGTGAGCAACGTATTGAGTAAGGGATTCAAATCAATATTGATTAATTTGTTTTTATTTTTATGCATATGAATAGCTTCTTTTATGCTTAACAATTTTGGTTGGTTGACTTCTTCTAATAAATTAATGTTTTTCATATTATGTCCCTTACCCAATACGTGCTCCACTATTGCCGATTTTTCGCTAAAATTGTTCTTAACACAATACAAGTGTTCTCTAAATCTAGTTTTTATGTTTCTTTTGGTCATGCCGACATATTTTTTATCGCAATTATCACAGATGATTTCATAAATACCAGATTTTTCTAAGTTGTTAATTTTATCTTTAGTGCTACCTAAAAAGTTTTTAATTTTATAGGGAGCAGAAGAAAAAACAGGTGTAATATTTATTTCTTTAAAAACCTTAGTAAACTTATTACTTAGTTTATGATGGAAGATAAACTACCAAAAGTCCATAAACAAGGAAAGCAGATGCGACCAATTGTTTCCAACAATAGCCCCACATACCTTCTAGCGAAGTGGTTAACAAAAACTTTCAGTAGTTTTGAAAAGTTTGATTCTTTGAGTGTAAAAAACAGCGTAGAATTAACAAAAAAGTTAAAATGTGTTAAAATTGAAGAAGGCGATCAATTAGTGTCGTTTGATGTGTGCGCGTTATTCCCTAATATTCCGGTTAGTGCGACATTAAAATATTTAGAGGAATGGCTAGTAAAAATCAAACTAGATAATAATAAGATTAGAGAATTAGTGTTGTTAACAAAAATTTGTATGAAACAAAACGCCTTCTTATTCAATGGGAAATATTATCAACAGATAGAAGGTACTGCCATGGGAAATCCGTTATCACCCTTTCTTGCTGAAGTTTTCATGAGCAAACTTGAAACTACATTAAAAAACGATTACGAAAAATTCCCCGCAGTTTGGTACCGTTATGTTGATGATATTTTTGCAATTATTAAAAAGGATGATAATTTAGAAGAATTTTTAAATGTTATGAATTCCAAGTTTGAAACCATTAAGTTCACTCTAGAAAATGAAAACAAGAATGCTTTACCCTTTTTGGATATAAAAATAATAAAGGTGGATTCACACTTGGAATTCGATATTTATAGGAAACCTACTAGTTCCATAAGGTATATTCCAAAGAATTCTTATCATCCCTGGAACCACAAAATGGCTGCGTTTAATAGCATGATCCACCGTATGCTGCATATACCACTAAATGAGGTCAGGTATAAAAAAGAATTAGATTTTATTATTAACACAGCAATAAGAAACGGATACAATAAAGAACTTATTTTAAAATTGGAAAAGAAGAAAAAACAGAAGGCAAATGTAAATAATATTTCTACCTTAACTAAAGAAAAAGACGAACAAAAAAAGAAAAAGTTTATCTTCCATCATAAACTAAGTAATAAGTTTACTAAAGTTTTTAAAGAAATAAATATTACACCTGTTTTTTCTTCTGCTCCCTATAAAATTAAAAACTTTTTAGGTAGCACTAAAGATAAAATTAACAACTTAGAAAAATCTGGTATTTATGAAATCATCTGTGATAATTGCGATAAAAAATATGTCGGCATGACCAAAAGAAACATAAAAACTAGATTTAGAGAACACTTGTATTGTGTTAAGAACAATTTTAGCGAAAAATCGGCAATAGTGGAGCACGTATTGGGTAAGGGACATAATATGAAAAACATTAATTTATTAGAAGAAGTCAACCAACCAAAATTGTTAAGCATAAAAGAAGCTATTCATATGCATAAAAATAAAAACAAATTAATTAATATTGATTTGAATCCCTTACTCAATACGTTGCTCACACTTCTCCCCACTTTTTAAACTGTTATTATATTGTAAGTTTGTTTGTCATTTTAGTTTCACTGATGATGTCCACCTGGTGGGCGAAATATATATATGAAAATAAAAATTAGTTGTGGAAAGTGTTTTGTTTAAAATTAATTTGAATTTACCTCCTTAATCTAACACCCACAGTGTTCTACTAGATAATTAATACACAAAATAAATTAATTAAATTAAAAATTATTTAATAAATTCACAAATTATTCTTTATACATCTTTTGTATTAAAAGTACAGTAATTATACACTTTGATTGTAACAGCAGAAGTGTCCTGGGCATTAATCTTAAATGAAGGTAAATTTTGCCCCTCAACAATGTTTTGTTGACTTGTTATTGGGTTGGTGCTAAAAGTGTGTGATTCTTCATGTAAAAATGAAGCAGTGGAAGACTGGTCAATTACCACTTGAGCCGTTGAAGTGGAAGTACATGGCTTATTAGATAGCAATTCAGCTACCTCCATTTTTTTTTAACTGAAGCATCAATACAGCCCTCAGCCACAGCTGAAGACTTCCAACCACCATGCCGTTTTATAGTTATTAAATCGCCATCTTTGTTTGCCAATTGGGAAGCACTTGAACGTCGAAAGCAATGATCTGTAGAAAGCTTCGGGTTGGCTAAATGCAAATAAGTGGCAATAATAAAAGGAACTTCTCCCATGGTGTTTATACCGATAGGAGTAGAAATACATTTTCCATTGCGGTAGGTTATAAAAAACCGCCTGTGGTTTATTTTCTTAGGCCTTAGGCTCAAATATTGCTTAATTAAATCAATCCACAGTTTCTCTGTAATTAAGAATTCTCTTCGAACTTTATTTTTTGTTTTTGTTACAGTCACAGTGAACACATCATCTTTGACCACAATATCGTCTAATAACATGTTGGTCAATTCATCTCTTCGGCAGGCACCACAGAATCCCATTATTAACGCAACCTTAAATAATTGAAATATATTAAAAATTGAAAGTATTTAGCACAAAATTTTACTTACTTTCATAGCTAAATGTTGGTTATTTTCTGCAGTTGTTATAAATCTATCAATATGGTTAAATTCCAATATTTTAATAAGATTAAAATTAATTAAGATAAGTTAATTCTTTTTAATAAGATGGAGGGAGAGAATATCTGACCATTTTACCTTCTTGTCACAGAAACGAAATTAATTTTATAAAAATAAAACAATATAAATAACAAATGCTGAAGTTGAATTTTCAGTGTAGCCAACTGTCAAAAGTACTTAACAAATCTTATTTAAAACTAATTTATTTTTTAATAATTAACGAAATAACGACGCAAGTATAAAAAATAGTATAAAGTATTCGTTTCATAAGGCGTTTTAGCGCACTTGTCCGTTAGAAAACTCGGACGCGTGCGCTAAAAACGCGTCTTATGAAACTAATTCTTTAATATACTATTATAAAATGGACAACAGATGTCTAAAAAATATTGTTTGTTTTCTCTATATGAAAACTTTGTTACAGCATAACTAATTGTATCCAGATCTATCCAGGCCATATTTTATACAGGGTGTTTTTTAAATGATGGTTTTTGGATTAATGGACAACATATGAATAAAGGAAGAAGACAAACTGCATAAAATTCTGCACTATCTCAAAAATAAATTTTCACTAAAAATCTTTGGGCACCCAGAAAATTAAGCAAACTGAAGACGGCCCTTGTGTCTGAGGGAGCCATTCTCACTATGCTGATCATTTATTTAGTTTATTCCAAGCAGAAAGATGTTTACTATTTAAACTGTTTATTGTAGGTAGTAATAAATACATATTTAAATGTGCCACCAAGTATACTAATAAACAGTGACAGCACCTACCGTGTTTTTTGTTATTATTACAACTACTACGTTTCTGTTGGTGTTGAGGATTAATCAATTAATCAGTTGATGGAAGATTTAATTGTGACATTTCAATTGCAATTATATTTACTTGCAACTATCCTCTTAATTCCGGACTGCAACTAAATTTAATTGCAATTAAACTTAGTTTCAATTAATACGTCAATTGCAATTAAAAATCACAACTAAGATTGTTACAACTAAATACTATTTAAGAGAGTTTTAATTTAAATAAAAAAATAACTATGAAGGTCGTTCTAGTATTTTGTAATAATAGCAGATCAGATTTCAACCTTGCCCCAGACTTAAACAAACCCTAATAAATAAAAAGAGCAATAACTTCTGAACACATTATTTACATTTTAAAGCATAGACAGCCATAAATTAGCCTTTTTATGTGACATACAACAATTTTTAAAAGGCAGGTACATCTAAAAGGGTATCATATTTTTAAATTAAATTTGTACAATTAAGGTAGGTTAGTGTTACAGGGTCCGGCTTGAACATCAATGAAACTTTAAAATTCATTTTCTCGAAAACTATTCATTTGAAGAGCAAACTTTATAAGGAAAATTTGCTCTACTCTATTCCACCTATCTACCATTCAGCCAAAACCCTTCAATTAATTTACACCTTGTATATGTATTAGCTAAATTCTCACACTTCATTACAATAAATAGTTTAGTTGCAATATCTCGGTACAACTACTTTTTTAAAATATTTTTAGGTTGCGTATATTCAATTTCTAAGTTGGATTTTTTTAATGAATGGTTAAAATATTCAAAAATGAGAGACATGATGGCTATATCAGTACATACTTCAACACTTGATTTTCATGATGTTTCTGACTGATCAATAAGGGACATTCAAGTCAAATTAGCAAGTTTGTATGAAGTATTTTGGCTGGTTAAATGGAGATGAAATTAAAGTACAGTCGATTTTAGATTTTTAGACAGTACAGTTATTCAATCATCACTTCTTCCTATAGGTCAACTCTCTGAGGAAGATCAAGAAGCTCGAAACAAAGATTGCCGAAGGTATCGGGAGTATAACACCAGGAAGAGTTCACGTATTGCCACAAATAGTGATTTACTAACTATGTTGTTAATGACGTCAGATCCTGTAATCAACAGCTTCAAAGATCAGTAAGAGTTCACGAATTCCACAAACAGTGATTTACCAACTAGGTTGTTAATTACGTCGGATCCTGTAATCAATAGCTTCAGAAATGAGCCTAGAAAAAGGTTCAATAAATTTCCACAGGAAGTGTTAAATTTACTGGTAGCTCCAGAAGGTGATATACGTCAATGTGTAATAACTGTTAGAAGTATTGATGAAGAGGAATTTAAGGTCAATGATTCCATTGAACAAATAAAATTTATGACATAGAGGATTCTTACGATAACTAATCACTGTAATCGGTTTTCGATTACTATTATTTTTTAGATTGTATCTTACAAATGTATTTTTTCTGACCTATTGTGAAACTGTACTACTTTAAATTGTACTTAATTTGTCTGTGCACTCTTAAAGTAATAATGTGCCATTTTATGAGCATATTTCTATATGATATTGATAGAAGTTTTTTTCATTGTTGTATTTTATTTTTCTCCAATAATAATAATTTTTTGTAAAGCTATGCTATGTTAACTGTGTTGTATTAAATGTAAATTTGAAGTTTTTTTAGGAAAAATTGTTAAAACACGTAATACATATTTCCTTTTTTCTATATTTTTGTTTTGTTTACAAAGGTTACCACACAAATGCTTCAACTCCATTAAAAGTATACAGAGTGTAACTAATATAACTAGAAACCTCTTAATGGGGGAAGGAGTAGCTGTAATTATTTAGAGCATATTGTTTTATCAACATGTGGACGCTTCCTGCTCATTTTTGAGAAAATTGAAAATATCTTTAATTTAGAAAAAAGCCCGGATAAATATTATCAGTACGAAACAAGATAAATTTGAGAAAATATCGTCAAACAGTTTCCAATGACTGTTTATGCACCAAACAAATTGGATACCACACAATGGCAGCATACTCCAGTTTTGACCATATTAAAGTGAAATAAAATGTTATTAGAGCATGTACATTGGAGAATATTCTACTGTTTTGTACGATAAAACCTAACATTTGAAATAAAGCATTGGCAATGCTATTGATATGTTCGATAAAAATAAGTTTGGCATCACATATAACACCAAAGTCCCTAATAGAATTACAATGTACAAACATTACATTATTGAGTTTGTAAAAAAATAGAATGGTATGCATGTTTCTTCTATAAGAACATACTTTACATTTAAAAACATTTAAAGAAAGCTTATTATCAAAACACTACTTTTGTATGGTCCATAGCTGTGATTGTAACTGATGACAGTCGCTAACCTTATTAATTTCAGTATATATCTATATATATATATATCAGTATATATAGATCGTCGGCACATAAAAGCTTTTCCCATTTGAGGCAATCGGCAAGATCATTAATAAATAATAAAAATAATAAAGGGCCCAGGTTAGATCCTTGAGAGACACCATATGTACTTTCGAAAGTTTTAGATCTAAATCCATTATAATACATATTGCAATCATTTATCTAAATATGATATAAACATGGTTATCAACGAGTTACTAAGTCACAGCTTCGATATTTTATTTAATAGTACAGTGTGATCGATTTCACCAAAGGTCTTCGAGATGTCTGTATAGATAACGTCAACTTGGACCTCTCTATCTAAGGATTATCCCTTGCTTTCTAATCACTTCTATTTCATTTTTCAAAGGGCCACTCTTCCAGTCGATTTATACATCTCTACACAACTATAAATACAAATTAAATGCAAGTGTTAGGTAATCTAGTAATGCACTGAATACAGGTCAGTAAGTTAGTGAGCTAACTGATGCTGTATAGTTAGATGAACTGAAATGGTTTTCATCTCTTCATTTTCTTAATTTTTCCAGTTAGTAAACTTTCATCACCTATCTCTTATTGCCGTTGTTTGCGTAGCATTTTTCACTCATTCTGATTCTTTTAATTAACCACGTTAGGATATTCAATCCTACAGGCAAGTTAACGTTTTTGCTTATAGTAGACTTTGCTTAATAAACTTACTATGAACATTGTTTGAGAAAAACGTTAAGATATCTGAGTAAATCTTCAATTTTTAAGAAGTATGGTTTAGTTAACATAATATTTTTAATATTTTTCTTTGTTCCATTGAATCTAGAACGTCGAATAGACATTGTTGATGATATCTACATTACGTCTGCGGCTGCGAAAACGAAATCCAGAGAAGGGTATAATTAGCGAACAGGTCGGACCGGCACAATCGAGGAGGAAATGGTGGAATCAAAACCTTTTGTCGCGTCATCCTAGCACAGATGTAAAACAAACAAATCTTCACAAGAAAATATTTATTTCGTTTTATCTACTATAAAACTAAACATTTATTTATTAAAAAACATAAATAATAAAAGCATTTTGATGAGCATACATAAATGCAAAAAAACATTTAGAAAATCTCACAGTTTTCTAATGGATTCATCGGAGATTCTTTAGGGCAATTAAAATCTTCACCAAAGTCTTCATTATTTCTTAAAGAATTAAACATTCTGAAATTAGGATAAGGCACTTTTTCATTTTCAATGTAATCTCTAAGAGTGTCTAACGCAATAGTATCACAAAATGAACTCGCAGCAGATATCCAAAACAACTGTTTTGGAGTATAACTTAACCCGGGCAGATGCTTTTCTTCGCCGTTTTTCTCAACCCAATTCTCATAAGCACCATATGCCAGTTCGACTCCTGTATAGTCACAAACAGCTTCATCTAAAACCTGGGCCCCGTTCATCTGAAATACAATTTATTATTCCAAAATCAGGCTAAATTAAAAGAGTTTTTAACTTACCCGGTAATCAGTATTTTCTATTTCAAAATTTTCAATTTCTCTTAGCAAACAGAAAGAACTTTTATTGTAATTGGTTTTAGTGGTGTTTGTCCAAAATCCTGCATAGTAGCCGCTAGCGAAATTGCTTCCTTCTAATGTAAAACCATGAAATAGTTCGCTAGCTAATAATCTTCCAATTGTTCCAAAATTCAAGTATCTGGGACGATTTTCGTTGAAGTATAGCCCATGCAAGACTCCAGCTGGCAGTACTATAAATATGAACAATAGTATTATATTACTAATTTATAAATCTCATAATATATCGAACTTGGATAAATCTAAAGCGATCATTTGCAAATCTACATGTAAACTGAAAGACAAATTAAATGAGACTCGTATAGGTACTTGGAAAGTCAGCTGCGCACACAGGTAATTGTTGGGTTGCCTAAATATATCAGGACCAAACTTAAACTTAAACTGAAATATTACTGATGCAATTTATTTTCAAATTTCATCAAATTCGCCGGTTTTATTTGAATTAGGAACAAGAATTAGTCATACAAATATTCAAATTATAAGAAAAATCACTATAATGACGCTAACTATTATAGAAATAATCTCTACCTAATGTTATACCTTTAGATTATTTCTTTTCAAATTAAATCCGTAAAATAGCGGAAAGTTTAATTTTTCTTGTTAAGTTTGCAGTTTTATAGGTGATTCTATAACAAAACATATTTTTAATTAAATAAGATCTTAATTTTATTTATTAATATGAAAAACCGAAAAACACAAGATGTAATTATAAGAAGAGATGGGTAAGACGATCATAAAGGCAAAGCGGGTGTAACTCAATGGCAAAATACCGTCTCTCTGTACAACAGAGCATCGGGTCAAATCCCGATATTGTTTTGCAGCCTATTTTTTTTAATTCTTAGGACATTCTTAGACCGCTCGGAAGCATTACTGTGCGAAATAAAATTAACTGACGATTACAGGAGGTAGTCGCCATCAAGTTCGGTGTTAAACTATTGGCTAATTTAATACGTATAAACGATTTCTAGACCTTGATACTCGCAGGTATTCAGTTGACAATAGTAGGAATACATCTAGCCAGGTATGCTTTTGGCTTTTGGTGTTTTTTTAAAAGACTCTACTCGACACAATTATTGGTCTAATCATTCAAACTTGACACTGCAATGTTGTCACAACTAGCTCTCTTAATAAGGTAGGCACATTGTTAAACTCTGCTGTTTATAAAGGTATAGTAATATTACTACTACTTATTGCCTGGCGAACCAGCACTCAGAAGCTATGAAGCTTGTGCGGGAGGGAGGGGCGATTATTATTATTACGCTGAACGATCGTGCGGCTGCAGCCGATTTGCAGATGGTATAATACAAACCTTGCAATTGTATTACAGTTAAGGATAACTGCAGAAAACCTTAACCAGATCTGCCGGCACCGGGATTTGGTCCCGGTCAAGGTCCGTTGATGCATGCATAATTATAACTAGGTATACATACACATGAATGGACCTTGGTCCCGGTCAGCTTGGGTGAGAGACCAGCACGCTAGTCGCTGTACTACCAAGGCTATTGGTTTGTGGTAAGACCTCGCTATCTAAAAATATTTCTTCAAAATAAATCTATGTTATTTATTTATAGGCAGATCATTAACTATCGTAATTATTTTGAAAACAATAGTGAACCAGTCAGTTTTTTGCATTTTAACAGGACCAAAGGTTGCCCTCCCACAGTTGATATAAGAGTTCGGCAAATTTTATGTGGCAGATAGTATAAGATTTTCCCAGATGTTTCTTTTACATGCTCAACATTTTGCCGAACCTCTTGTACATTTCTTAATGAAGTTACAAATGGCTATTTTCATTTTGCATTATCACTTTACAAACTAGTAGATAGTTGCCCCTAATCTAAATTATGACTATACCTTGTCTCAAAATTGGAACGAGTAGCTGAGACAGGCAGGTTTGCGTAGCTTAATAGAAAACATTTTGGAGGCAAATTTGATCATATTACATACATTACACGTTGAAGACAGTACATATTACATACTGTGAGATCACAGTCAAAGTTTCTTGGCAGCCCTCAAAAAAAGTGACGAATAAAAATTCATTGACGTCGCGTGGATAAGGATAAATCTTGGTATACAAAAACATGAAATTCAAATAAAACAACTGCAGAATAAATCTAAAATTATTCAATTATAGACAAGACACGGCCGACTATGGGCCTTCGACTTCGAAGCACCGAAAGCGAAATGAGACCGAATGAGCTTCGTTTTTTGCAAATACCTCCATTATAACTAGTTAACGATTTCATTATGATTATGATTATAATTCATTGAATCATTCTTTTACTTTCGAAGCTTCGAAATAAAAGGCCCATAGTCGGCCGTGTCTTACCCACGGCTTTCCATGAAGACCGAGTCTTCATAAGTTGACAATTTAGGGATCATGTCAAGTCAGAGTACATAGTAAGTACAGTAAATAATAATATGTTGATGAACATTACGAGATGAATGTAAGGATATTAAACAAAGATGGAGCAATTATAAATGTACTACCTGCCTCATCGAGATCTTCAACGAGCAATTCTACGTCACCTTCGTTATTTATTAAAGTTAAAATCTCATCATCTGGTGTGTTTGTGCACGACTGCCCCTTGTATTCGAAGCAGATATAGGAATATTTCATCTCTGCTTTCCGTCAGCTATAACCACCTCGGCATCCCTTCTAACTCTTGCAGGACACATTTGTAAGCACTTCTGGTGGAGCTGGCTCTTTGCTGGTAGTTATGGGGAGCAGGCCGCGCTTTGTTGTTTTCCATCCCATCTTGAGGGAGTCGTTCTCGCGTGCCAGCCACGTCTGGACCTAGTAGTATGTCCTGAGGGAGTGTTGAAAAGCGACAGTCTGAGTCGGGGGAGAGACGCCAAGTCTTAGTTATTGTCAGGGCCCGATCTAAGGGGGGCAAGCCGGGCAAATGCCCAGAGCGGCAAAAATGAGGGGCGGCAAAATTGAGGGCGCCGGACGGTTGCACGGAGTCTTCAATTTTCTCTCTAGGAGAGAAAAATCTTATGAGAATTACCATGCTTAGCAGCCCGACAAAAAAGTATTTTTTTAAGGTTTTTCTTTAAAAAAATGCTACATAGCGGCTGTAAATCCTTAGACGGACCAACATATTTTAAAGTGCTATTTTGTCTTATAATTTTTTTAATGCTGTCTCCTAAGAAAATTATAAGACAACACTTAAGCAAACCAAGTCGAAAGAAAGAAGAAGAAATACCTAAATAGAAAAGAAGGAACCAACTCTTTCGATATGTTGTAACGGTACATTTTCCACCGGCATTTAGTGTGTGGAATTCTGTATTTATACTCATTAAAAATCTTAAGTTCGGTCCTGTAGACAGCACTTTATTTAAACCAAAACTTCGTCATGTAAATATTTCCTATAGAAAACATTTTAAGAAAGGATTGTTGTATATTTGATATAATTAAAGAACGTGGCGTCATAAAAATGCTGCCTTTTTGTATCTTGCTAAATTGCATTTTAGTATAATATCAATTACTTCAAGAGAGACCTTGATACAGAGAATCATGGGAAGTGCCTGGTCAATTTGTTTTGTAGGAATATTTCTGTAAACATTCTGAGAATACAGGACTCAAAAATAAAGTTTTCTTTGTCTGTTATTTGCGTTTTAAAATTTAAGTCCGGTTAAGGCGTAGCAATCTTCGTCTCGACGCCAGATGATGTGCCACTTCGTATTAGTTTGGCGGGCAATTTCTGAGGTTCTACTTTCTACATTTAAGTCGAGAATCCTATAGAAGGTCAACCAAAAAGCATCCTTATTGTATAAAAACATATGTTTCTACGCGCGAGATTCTTGATCCGAGATGATAAAAACCCTCGCTGTGGTTGACGCAAAAGAGATTCTCCACTGCACCCTTACAGCAAGCGGTCGATTGCGGTCGATATTAGAGATTTTCCCACTTTAGTCTGGGGTGTGCTGGTTCATCGTTTGAGTTCCGACCAATAATGGTTGATCTTGAATCACTGTTATCAAATTACAGTTAGTTATAAACCCTTTAGTGATATAAATCTAAATACAGTACAGTACAGTTTCGGTGCTATTTTGTGCAAAGTGCAAGTTTTAAAAGGAATTCCGTCGGGCTAAATCGTGTTAGAAAAATTTATAATTTGGTAACGCGAGTAAACAAAGGTGTTTCACTTTATGGTGAAGAACTATTAAAAACAATTATTTCGTTTCGATTGGTTTTAAGACCAGTGCAGTTTTCATAAAGAAAAATCATTTACTATCGATCCAGAATTTAAAGACAGATTCTCGTTCGTTTATAAATTAAAACTACGTGCGAAGAATTAAACGTATGAAGTGCCACTTGTGGTTAAAGTTAGTTAAAATCTTTGAGAAACATTATCGCTTTAATTTTCAAATAAAAGTAAATCCATTACAACGTATGAACATTTTTTAAATATTGGATTCTTTTTAATGGTGCTCGATCAAATTTGTTTATGAAATCATATGTGCAAATGACAGTAATTAAATCTCATTTCTGGTGTTCTTTACTGAAAATCAACACTTTCAAGACAGCGTAGAGGTCAATGACGATCTTTCGAAATAGAGGCCAGTTTCCAATTTCTACTGGACTGCTTTTGGTTGTATTCTACGAGTTTAGTTGGATAAACAATTCAAAGGTACCGTATTTTTTTTAGTGATTGTTTAGTACTGCAGTTAGTTAAGATTGTTTTAGTCAAGGAATGTTGCAATCTCTTTATTAGGAAGAGAGCTCTCTACATTATCTAGAAACCTTTAATATTAATGAACTTCAAAATAATCAATATTAATAATATTTGGATTACTCTAAACTGCATAATATCCTTTAGATATCTGTTTGTAGATTTTTTCAACGAAGTCGAGTCAACATAGATTTTAATACTTGAGTAAATTTTACTGAATAATTTTTTTTAGTCAATCTAATAAACTTTTTTGGTTATTTTTGTTGATTAAAGAAAGGTCTTATGTAAATCTTTCTTGATTTACTTTGGTATAATTATTTTAGAGAGGTTAGTTACTATTTAAAAATATTGATTATACTTGTAATAAATTTATGAGTGTGTGTTTTATTATTCATATGTATTGTTTTGTCTTATCCATTCTCTTCCTGTTAAATAAATGTTTTCAATTTATATTAAGGATCTAAAAACGGAACCATATAATTATGAACATCTCATTCCATTTTTATTCTAAAATTTCATATAAACAAAATCTTTTTGATTTAATTTAATATTGTATTTATCTTCTGGTTAATGAATTCAATAAATTTTAAAGCTTAATCAATTAACATCTTTGATTGGTTATTTATAATCAATACTTTAAGCTTCATAATCAGATGGCGCCCTTTTTGAGTTATTATTTGTGTTTTGAGGCCTTTATTTACTCCTTTTCACAATTTATACAGCTGTGGAACCAATACCTACGACTTGAATAATAAATTTGTAAGAGAGAGTTTAAATCTCAAGCTGTGGCAAATATTTTGAGTTTCTTTGATAAAGTAAGTATGAATCATTTTATATAATTTTATAGTCAGTTTATTGTTTACTTTTGTGTAGAAAAAAAGCCATTGTTTCAATGTAATGATTTTTGAATTGAGAATACAAAGAAATTCTCCCGAATTCTTTTACCGATTTTACATTTCTGAACTGGCAACCATTTTTGTTCCGTTTATGTTTGACGGGGATTCCCCACAAACGTTGAGATAAGTTTAATTTCCAGTAGTTTGTATATAAGTACTATAATATTTTTGGGGGAATACCCTTTTATCCTACATTCATACAACGCGACATTTTAGGAGAATCCCTAAAATATCATATTGTATAAGCAAAAATTGTATTATTTTTTCATTACTCTTTCTGAAGACTCCTGGTAAAAATGTTCGGTGCTGGAGACTAATTGCCGTCACATTTGTAAATAGTGTAGCGGTAGCCATGAGAAAAGTTACTAACTGATTATAAAATTAAAGTGTTTTTTATCTATTTATGCGAAATATATGCCAAGTCTACAAGTTCTATTTATGCATTCTATTCTATATTGCATTAAATTTAGAAACAAATCATTTCTTGTGTGTTTTTTAACGTATGAACATTAACTTAAATACTCGTACGTATAAACCGATTTCATAATTTTAACAGTTTGGTCCTAATATTTTTAACTTCTGAAACGATTTTGATGAAAAATGCTTACCGGTCCCTAAGCTAAAAGGTCATACATAGGTAAGATTAGCCGAGATAGGGAAAAATGGCACAAGGGAAAAGAGGCTTATGGTTATACCCAGCAGTGAGACGAAACAGGTTGATGATGATGATGAAGTTGAAAGATACATATTATGTCGATAAAAAAATATTTCAATCCATTAGGTAGTTTCTGAGAAATTCTTTAACAGACATACAGCAAACGCATCATAAATTGGCGAGAGCCGGCGCATGCCGAAAGTACGATCGGCTTCCCCTCGTGTAGTATTTGCGAATGTTGCACTGTTCTAACAGTGGCGTAGACGAGTAGGGCGCCTTATTTTATTTGCTTGCTGTATTTAAAACGAAATATTTCTAGCGGGACTGCCAAATTCCAAAGTAAATATTTTCATAAAATAAAATCATAATTTAGCTAATTGCACTCACTGAAAAAGTGAAATGAACCCATATTATAGATATTTAAATTAAATTTTCAATAATAAATAATAATGTTACAAAAAATATTTTGACTACATAATCATACCTATAATAGAGAAAAAGAAAGTTAATACGAGTGGTACTACAATAACGATCATATAATAATTTAAGAAATATAAATACAATAGGTATCTACAATTTATGTTACATATTTTAACCGCTATCCTCAAAATCAGTTCCAAAATCGGAATCCGAATCTTCGTCATTTACACTAATTATAAGTTGTTCGGTTCTAACGTCTATTATTTATTCATTTTGCAAATAATTATTTTAACTTTTTATCACGTGTTCTAAACGGCTCACCCAATCTTCTAAAGTTACAGAAGAAAACTCGTTTTCGGCTAATTTCCACGCATCATTTAATTTAAATGTAGTATTTTTCTTAGCAACTTTGTTTTTAACTTGTGCCCAAATTAGTTCTATTGGGTTCAAATCTGGGTGGTACGGTGGAAGGCGCAGTACAGTATGGCCATTAGCATTGAAAATGGCATCAAATTTGTACTGAATGTACTGCTTTTTATGCCTTTTAATTATATAATATAACTGAGGTTTTAACATTTGAGGTGAAAATGTTATTTTTTTTCAGTAAGCCAGGAGACCATATATGCTTTTTTTAAATTGCTATTAGGAGCACGGTTTATTTGTACATTGTGATAAGGCGCGTTATCTATCACAACAACCGACTCTGCTGGAAAATTAGGTATTAATTTTTCCGTGACCCATTTTTCATAATTTGATGAATTCATTTCATCATGGTAATCTCCTGACTTACTTCCAGATTTAAAAATGTTGAGGCAG
This sequence comes from Agrypnus murinus, assembly GCA_929113105.1. Classification (NCBI taxonomy): domain Eukaryota; kingdom Metazoa; phylum Arthropoda; class Insecta; order Coleoptera; family Elateridae; genus Agrypnus; species Agrypnus murinus. Next base: position 58,472,828 of record OV816025.1, read on the forward strand.
TTTGGAATAAAACCCATGCTTCCACCTGCATGAATTATAATTAAGCGTTCCCCTTTTGAAATATTAGCAAGTAATCCATTATTACTGTCGTCACTCCAACTTTTTGACATAGTGTGCCCACTATGGATGTACGTTTCATCTAAGAAAACAATAGCACGCTGCTGTTGGCGAAAAAACTTAATTTTATTTAAATAGTCTATTCTTAAAGCACGAATTTCACTTTTTTCAATTAATAGTTTACGATTATTTTGAGTACGGCGCCACTTAAACCCCAGCTTCTTTAACACTGTCCGAAGAGAAGACACTTGCCCCTGCCACCCCAAATCATTGCGAAGTGTTTCTTGTAAAGCAGGAAGCGTAACTCTGCAATTTTCTGTTTTATGGAAATTATAGATTATACGGCGAAAATCAACCAACTCATAATCTTCAAGTGCGGTCACGTTACACACGCGACTTCGTTTTTTTCCAGGACTTTTACATAGTTTATTAGTCTCAGATTCAGGCAAGGTGTTACCTTCCTTAATAATCCTTTCGATAGTCCTTACGGATACTCCAGTAGCACTTGACACTTTTTCTTTAATTCCCTTCATACACTGATCTTCGTTTTGAGATTTTATCCATTTGTAAACGTTAAAAGCCATTTCGCGCGCTTGACTGTGAAGAGTTTTTCCGCGTAAAGTTGACGACATAGTTATAAAACTGATAAACTAAATTACAGATCGGCTGTTTCAAACAGCTGGTACTACTACTTGCACTAACAATAATGCAATGTGCCTTAAAATCCATTTTTAACGCTATATATGTCTCATTACTTAAATTTCCCAAAAGAGAAAGCATAATTAACGATTATTATCAAATCAGAGTTACTCATACTACCTATTAACATTCCTCGAACAGTACGAGGGTAGATTGAAAAGTTTCCGGAATGGGCAAGAAAACGCAGTAATTGAACAGGTTTTTGTTTTTATTTTTCAACATAATATCCTTGCAGGGCGATACACTTTTCCCAGCGGTGCTCCAACTTTTTTAAGCCTTCAGAAAAATATGATTTCGGGAACTCTGCAAAATAAGCTTTAGTGGCGGCGATGACCTCCTCATTTGACGTAAAGCGCTTGCCTCCGAGCCAAGTCTTCATGTTTGTGAACAAAAAGAAGTCGCACGGGGCCAGGTCTGGAGAGTACGGGGGATGCGGCACCACCTCGTAGCCCAATTCAACCAATTTAGCATTGGCGATTCGGGATGAATGGGCCGGCGCGTTGTCGTGGTGGAAGAGCACTTTTTTTCGCTGCAAATGAGGCCGTTTCTCCTTCAAAATGCCGTTGAATTGATCCAATAAATCGCTGTAGTATTGTCCCGTGATAGTTCTTCCCTTCTGCAAAAAGTCGATGTGTATCACACCTTGCGAATCCCAAAAAACGGTGGCCATGACCTTTCCAGCAGATGGGACAGTCTTTGCCTTCTTCGGAGCAGATTCGCCTGGAGAAATCCACTGTTTCGACTGCTGCTTGGTTTCTGGTGTGTAGTGGTGGATCCATGTTTCGTCCACGGTCACGAATCGGCGAAAAAAATCCGTTGGATTACGATTTAACAAGGCCAAACACTCTTTCGAAGTGGTCACACGATTTCGCTTGTTGTCCATAGTCAGCAAACGCGGCACCCATCGCGCCGAGAGCTTCCTCATGCCCAAATGTTCGTGCACGATATTTTGCACACGTTCATATGAGATGCCCGTGGTCTCTACTATTTCGCGCAACTTCACTCGTCGATCGGCTAACACGAGATCATGGACTTTATCGACCATTTCTTCATTTGTGGCCGTTTTTGTACGTCCACTGCGTGGTTCATCCTTGGTGCTCGTACGGCCACGTTTGAACTCGCTCACCCAGAAACTAATAGTCGAAAATGAAGGTGTGGATGTGCCATGAACTTTCTGCAAAATATCTCGTATCTCCGTCGCCGTTTTCCCGTCCATCCAGAAATGTTTGATGACTGCACGAAATTCGTTTTTATCCATTTTTGCAAAAGTGCCTGAATTGCTTCACAAGATATCCTAGTAAACATAAACGGAACGACGCACGTGTCTGAAAATTTGACAGCTTTCCTAAAATAGGTTAGCCTTGACAACCATCATAACAATTTCACGATACGCGCGCCATCTCTTGCCCATTCCGGAAACTTTTCAATCTACCCTCGTATTTGACTCGCTTACGCAAATTATACATTACTGTATATTTATTTGTTTATTCGGAATCATATGGTAATATGTGCATTCCTAACCGCCTCAGAGGGTGGGAAATTAACCATTCCTAACTTACTTTTAATTCCCTCTCTTGGTCAGGAATGTAATCATTCCCTACCTGTTATCCCTCTCTTGGTCAGGAATGTGATCATTCCCGACCTGTTGTAAGTTCGTAGTTTGCTCGGTAGAGGGCAGGTGCATTATTAGGTCAAGTTTGTCACTTCAGTTGTCAGTTGTAAATAATTATTATTTGTTAAAAAATATGATGATTCCGAATAAAATAGTATACAAACCTCGGCGGGACGTTTCCTCCTGTCTCGAGCATTAGCTCACCTCGGGCCTGGGCCCTCGGTGAGCTATCTTAGCTCTCGACAGGAATGAAACACTTCCCGCCTCGGTATGTAATCTACTATTATTGTCGAGATCCGGTCATTCTTGTGGGACTATTTTCTAACTCATATTTTTAAGAAAATGAACGCAGTCTGCTCCGCCACTGCTTAAATCTCACTCGGTTCATGTCAGTGCGCAACCAAAGCTCTCGCCAATTTATGTTGCGCGAACTGTACATACTTACAAACATACATAACATACTCTCATGCACTTTTGTATATTTGTTCAGAAGCCCCAGTACACTAACATATGTGAATATTATACAATTCCAACAATACCACATATATAACATCCCATCTTTGGAATAGCAAGCTCATGACTTATATGGTGTTAGTGTAAAGGGCGGCGAATATTATTTTTGCCCGGAGCGGCTAAATAACTAGATCGGGCCCTGGTTATTGTTTTGGTGAAATGGTCGTATCGGATTGTGCCCAATAAAGTTTGACTTTTCGCGTACTGTTGAGCGTATGACGGAAAATAAAAAATTTGTAAACTCGTCGTTTTCGACCATACCACAAGACCGAATTCAAAGTCTTGAGTACTAATTCGATGCCGAATCTATGGAATAACAATCACTTTGATGCCCTCACGTAAGCTCGCGTCGAGAGACCGCAAAAACCTAGGATACTTATATTTGATGTCAAAAGAAGCGATCAAAACGATCTCCCGCTTTCCAACATTTATTTCCACCAACGGTCTCCTTATGGTCTAATTTTACTGGTCTAATTAGGGCATTCATACGGAAACAGTTGGAAAATAGCCATATTAATTTAAATGTCTGAAAATGCCATTTCAATTATTTTGTAGTAAAAGCAAATGGAGACATAACAATGTTTGTGTATACGACTATATTAATAATGTGATTATTACAGGAAGTTAAAAGTTTTTCAACAGTTCTAGAAAAAAGTACAGTTGATAGTTGTTATTTTGCTTTTTAGGCTATTTTAGTTGTTATTTAGTATAGTGTACACATGTACAGTTTTTTTGTAAAATTCAGATCAGTTATTTGTACATGCTAAAAGACATACTATAGCAGCCAACTCTTCTGCTGCATTATCTTTATTTTCCACAATTAGCATTGTTAGCTAAACCAAGGGAATTGCTTTCAATCTATCATCATATAAGGCAATGTTATTATAAAACGTAATATGAGAAGTAGAAAAAAGAATCCTCCAAAATAGAGTCCTAATATTTCTCATTATCAAACCCCACTAAATCGACCTAGTAGAAGATTAGTACGACTTTTGCCTATACATATTGCCTTCGAAGTAGTTGTCAAACTTCTTTCTGATTTAAGTCACGCCATAAACAGGAACCCGGAACAGAAACTCGTGGCTTTTGGATCATTAGGTCCGCTTACATTGAATTGCATTCGCTGTCTAGATCACATGTTCTTAGTTCTCCGTCGCTTTTCACGTTTTGTTCTTTGCATGAACTACTGATTTTGACATTAGAAAAGTGAACGCCATCTCGAAAAAAAATTAATTAACACTTTCTAGATGCAATTACTGTACCTAAATCACTCCACCCTATCGATGTCTAACTACTTCTTGTACTCGTCCGTACAAGAGCCCTTTTAAATTCTGCACCTAGGGAATCATTTTCGTCGATGCAGTCATGAAGGGTGGAGACAAGGAGTTGCTTGAAAACCATAATCACTTTGTTACGAAAGAGTTTATACAAACCAAATGCCGATGCAGAAAGTTCTTTTGTGTATCAGAGGAAGGGCTGGGGGCAGACAGGAGCTCATCTCCAAGCAGTCAACTCCAAGAGAACCATATTTTGATTTAGTTCTCTAAAGCCCGATACACACCAAGCTGACAAAATTACATGAGTTTGAGACAAAAACATAACCTTTAAACATATTCTGAAAACAAAACAAAATTGAAACAGCTGTTTACACAACTCAAGGCTATTATATGAACATAACCTTGGCAGTGTAGCGGCTGGTGTGGTGGTCTCTCACCTAAGCGCATGGAGATCCAGCATAGGATTTCCGGCAAATCTGGTTAAGGTTTTCTGCAGTTTTCGTTAGCTGTAACACAAATTTGGGTGGGATTTGTGCTATACCATTTGTAAGTTGGCTGCAGGCGCATGATGTGCCTGCGTAATAATAATAATGGTCGCTCCCTCCCGCACAAGCTTTATAACTTCTGCGGTTATTATTATTGGCCAATTTACCAAGCAATGTTTACTAACTGTTTTGTGTTATGATAAGATTAATTGCCCACACTGCACAGACAGTATCAAAATGTTACCGTGCTACCGAGACAAAACACAAACCTTTTGATTTTTACCGATTTGCGACTGCACACGGAAAAGTTCGTAAAAGTTAAGACCAAATCAAAAATAAAAAAGTCGTAGACGTATTTTAGAATTGTCGCCGATTTGTCTTGAAACATAGAATTTCTGTTTTGTCAACGGTTTTGTCTGTGTTTTGTCAGCTTGATATGGATCGAGCTTGGGCTTTTATTTCAATCTTAAGTATTTTTATCTTTATTGAGTCTCTTTATTAAGCGTATATGTTTTTTTTCTCTTCAAAGAATTTTTTCTAGCAATTTCTATGCTTTGCACCTATTTATATTGTATATCTACAACTCGAACCCAAATATACTATTGGAAGAAGGGATGTATGTAGGGGTGTGTGTGAACGAACATCAAACTTCACTTAAAAAGAAGTTTTGTTTTATAATTTATTGTACAATATACTATTAATAAACAACGTACTTATAATATTTCTGGCTGTGTGGCTAAACTGCTTTCACTAACTGCTCGTTTACGTTCCTTACTCTAAATATTTGCCATATTATAATATTTGACATGCCCCCGTAATATATTACGGGGGCATGTCGAATACTTTTATAAAGTTTGCATAATCTTTTTGTTTTGCTATATTGTATTTTTACTTATCTGTTTCATTTAAAAAATCAAATTTGTTGTCATTCTTTTTTTGGTCTGAATCAGCACTTCTTGACAGTTCTTCTTTCTTCTTTCATTGCCAGTTACTTACTGCATTTTTTTTGCTTCTTCAACTTCTCTGCATATGACCATTTCAAATAGTTATTGTAACGTTAGATCCGTGTAAGTGGCCGCGAAACAACCGGTTAATATGCTTACTTCTCGCTGAACAGAACATCTAAAAGAGCACCTAGGAAACGCCGCTGATAGGACATTATTACAACGCATAACACAATACAAGTTTCCATAGCACTTTTAAAACAGCTACATGCTACAAGGTTTCGGTACTGGTTTGGTTATTCTTTTTAGTCTGTTTATTATAAGCCGCTTTAAGTATTCACCTTTATCTCAGAAATAGTAGTTTAGAAAATTAATAATTGTGAAGGCGAAATCGACAAGAATTAGTTTCCAGGAATTTCCGTCTCCTGATGGAATTAGTAAAAAATTGCTGGAATTCTTTCGGGTTTGGCTAAAATATCATCACAGACTGGTGAGATGACAGTTAAACTTTGAGAAATTACACTCGTGCCTAAAGAAACTAGGTAGGTTTTCAAATCTTATCGTTTAGAAGACACAACACTATGGGCAACACTAAAACTATTAGCAAGCATTCAGGAAGAAGAGAACGTTGCTTTGGGAATGAGTAGATGGCTTAAAGTTTTAAAATTATTTGTTTTTCAAAACCGATATTTTAGTGTTGAATACCAGCGGCATTTGATGCTTATAGAAATGTAATCTCCACTTCATGCGACCTTTAGCGGAGGCTCGATGGATGCTGTACCTAAATTAGTGCCTCTTGCAGCAAGGCAATTCTGTAGCACTGCACTTAGTAGGCAATGCTGTAGCAGTGCACTTAGTAGGCAATGCTGTAGTACTGCACTTAGTATCCTTAGATTCCTATGCCGCTGTCTAAAAACAATCTCTTGTGTAGGTTAGTTTACTCGAGCAATTGCAGAACTGGTTACTTTCCCACAAATGTCATGCATGTTTTCAAGAATATGTTTATTTCAAAGATGTTCGGCCCACACACTCCAAGGCCACACACGGCCACACACATATTGACTATAAAGTCAATTTTATGAAAGAATAACGTCAAGAACAAGCTGCATTGTGGCATTTAAAAATCCGAGAGTAAAGTTGACACCAAAGATCTTGCTCTGGAAAGTTTGACTCCGTCTTAGCACAGTAAAATAACAACCAGTAGGTGCAGTCTCGCAAATATTCTAAGTCGCCGTATGTGACCCTGACCTTGTTGTATTCTCGGGCTGTTGAAACAACAGTTATACTGTGATATGCTTTGCTCATTATTACCAGCATGCAATGAGACGATGACGATCGGCAAGCCTTGGCGAACTAATCGTGATGTGTCACTGGTGTGTGTGATACTCGAAGCAACCTTAACAACTTTAAAGTGCCAACAATCGGGTGTGAATATGCTGTATTTTTTTATGCTGTGGCTTCTAAACCGCAATTTGCGCCTTGCTATCCGGAACTATTTAATTCTGAAGCGCTCTCGATCGCTGCAACAGTTACCGATTCATTTGCAGGAATCTTAATATAGAATAAAGATTTTTGTGTGTTACGCCGCTGAAAATATGATTAAAATTGAAAAAGAACCAATTTTTGCGTAGGACTGGTACTGGTCAATGCTTAATCAAAAAATCATAATAACGATATCACATTTACTTACCCATATTGTTGTTTAAGGTCGAATAATACACTTTTTCAAGAATAGTTTCCTCATAGTCATTATTAGAGAAATCTGCAGCTGTATCCAATTTAAATTTCATATTAGTTGACTGCCTATTTAATGTGGAAGCAATTGTTAAAAAGTCATTGGTGTTTATACTCTAAAAAACAGTGATTTAGAAAAAAAATCTAGAAAATGTTCGTTTTCTATTTTTTCTATTATTGAATGTAACCCACCTCTCTTTCATCAAATATTTCCCGCAATAAATGTTTATCAAAAATCTTTTCTGGTGCTCCAATTGTGTAAGTGAGTGCGTCAGCTTTTTCCAGCATTTTTTGCCTGGTATCTTCATCGTATATCTCTGTCTCGTTTAATAAATTTATAAGATCATCTCTTACCATCAAAACTAGTTCATGCACTTTTTCTTTCTTTTCGTCGGTGAAATACTCTTTCAGATACAGAATTTCAAATGTTGGTTGTAAACTATGAAGATATGAATGAAATTTAATTAGTAAAAATGTGAAAATTAACTTACGCTTCTTTTGCTTTGTTCTTGCAGAAATTTAAACGCAGCTTGTTTTCTTCAACTTCTGGATTGTCCGATATTGATTGAAGATATCGTATTTTCAGTTCTCTAAATCTTTTTGGTAGATAAGGTTCTATGGAAGTTAATGTTTCCCATATTATGTAATTTGCAACAGTGCTAGAACAGATTAGTTTATTAAGATAGTTGAAAAAAAAACCTTGACACTATCGACATTCATTACGTGTTAGCAAAGTAAGACAGCAAATTGTTTACAATACAATATTGTATGAACATCTATACACTTTTTTACAAAATATATTTCTTTTTAGTCACGTACATTTTCTGTTTCTTATATTATAAAAGGCACAAAATAAAAACGAATTCTTTTAGTATTCTAGTAATTTAGTTTTGTTTAAAGTATATAACATTTGCTAGTCTGAGATAAATTTCCTTAATATCAAATATTGACATACATAAATAAACTGCTTTTAAACGCATAACTCATGTTTTGTGAGACATTTTTAAAGTTTTGTAAAGGGGATGGATTCTGATAAGCTTATTTTGATTCTTGAATTTAATGGCTGTTTGCACCTTTTATAAAATGAGAGAAATGCATTTAAAATTATTATTGTAGTTATTGACGTCAAGAATATTGTGTGGTAGGTTGGAACAAACATTCCCTCTTAAATTTTAAAAAGTATGCACTTTTTCGTTTGGAGAAGTCAAGAAGTCACCGATAGACTCGAAGGGCTGCGATTGCACAGCTTCGGGGGCTTTGGTCCGTTTAAGCTGTTTGGCTTATAACGATGAAAAGGTTTCGCGTTTTGATAGACGAAGTCCTGTGGTATTATCTGATTAGTTTGGGTTTGTGGTTAAGAGAGTTTTTATTGTTTTCATATCGTGAAATGAGTCTATAGTAAAACCAAAAAATGAAGAAACTAAACCGGAGTAAATCTAGCAGCCGCAGATTAGCAGTCAGAGTTGATTGTGAATAGCCTTGCTCCCAAATTGTCAAATTTAGACAGTTTCAAATAAAAAAATAGACATTGCAATCTGTCAAAGTTTTAATAGGTTTATTGTTTTAATATTGGTTAATATTTTATAACTCCAATTGTTAATTATTAAACTATTATTAATAAATATTAATTGGAGTTGTGAAAAGTCTTTTAAGCAGCAACTAATGTCGTGCACACGTTTGCTATCAGAAGGTTATTTATTAATAGTAGTTTAATAATTAACAATTGGAGTTGTGAAAAACCTTATAAAACTTTGACAGATTGCAATGTCTATTTTTTATTTCAAACTGTCTAAATTTGACAATTTGGGAGCAAGGCTCGTTCACAATCAACTCTGACTGCTAGTCTGCGGCTGCTAGATTCACTCCGGTTTTGTTACTTCATTTTTTGGTTTAGCTATAGTGTTTGACCATCTTGAAAGTAAGTATCTGTTATAATAACCTGCAGAGGGTTTCCCTTTTGATAAGGAGTTCAATTAACGAAGGCAATACATCGCAACCTAGTGTGCTTAGAGAAACGTGTAGAGAATTTGTCTTTACTGGGTTAGTACTTATAACAGTTAGAGTGCCCTTTTTGGAGATTACCGAAGTTATTCGATAATGTATATTTTGAAAGTTACGCGTTTTAGTAATGACGAGTTACCGTACATAATTCCGTTAGGTAAATGGGTAATACAAATGCATTTTAAATCAGTTTAAATAATAGTTCCTAACATTGTGTTGGTAGCAGTTAAAGCTTTAAAACGAAGTTATTATTAATAAAATTATCTATAAAAAGTAGAAATTATTGCAACGTCTGAAGTTTTCGTTTTTGTAAAGAGTTCAGAGTTCAGTGAAGCTGTTACGTTCAGGAAACTTTAGTTTGAACAGTGTTGTTTGTGGTTCTTTTGGTTATTTGTGATCGCTAATCTTTTGTTTATTGTATACTATCTGGTAGTGCTAAGACGAATTCAAATAAAAGCAAGAAACATACTGATAATAGGATTACTTTTAAACATACTTTTTGTAAGTTATTTGTAATTAAACTTTTTTAAATTTAATTCACGATTGCAAGAAGATGTATTGGGTTTTGGTTTAGAAACTTAAGGTTAAGAAACTAGTAAAGATGTATCTAAATAGAATGGGATTCCGAAATAAGTTAAATTGTAGAATTTTATAATCCTTGCACATTTTAGATAAGCATCAATTGCCGTGTAGGTTTTATAAAATCGAATTATCAATTGTAATGTTGTTAAACGATTTCTATGAATTCAAATGAATAAATAAAGTTTAACATTATTAATAAAATTATAGCTGACACGATAAAATGCTGGTGGTCATTTTAACCAAAATAAACTTGATTCAATAAAATCTAAAGAACTTAGATGGAAATCTTTTCCCGAATTGTAAATTCCATCTATTCAAGATTTAGAGAATTATTATTGAAGGCTTTATATATTGTGTAAAATTATAGTCACACTAATGTGAGTTGAATATAAGGAAACCCAGTTTAGCGTAGTCAAAACCAAATTTGATATTTAGATGTTTTCAAATATGAATAAACTGGTATCAGGATGCTATAGGATCTACTTATACTTTCATACCTGTTATGCTTATGTAACTCGAGCAGTTCTCTAATTCCCTTTATAGTCCAGTCAAATTAGAAAAAATAGCGGAAAGTTGAGGGAAGTCCGTGGATTTTTGCATAGGCCTTTCCGGAGGGCTGTTAAATAACCCCTTAAAAGTCACCGTCTGTAGGTGGCGAGCTCGAGGAGATAATGAGGGTAAACCACGCCCACTAACGGTTTTTTCGTTTTTCTCGGAAACTATTAGGTTTATCGAGATGAGGGAGGTTAGGTAAATTAAAGTTTATTTAAATGCCTACCAGAAATGTCCACATGTTTTTTCGTACCTATCCTTCTTTTTGTGTTATCGAAGAAAGAAGATATATCATACATAAATAAGCAATTTCCTCCAGTAAATCTGCTCAAGGAACTTTCGGAGGTAACGTTTTGTGGTCTCATATTCGTCATGAAATAGATAAGAAAAATTTGCTGAGAGCCGGACGCGATCGTGGTCCAGTCGTATTTCACCTCAGCATCTCTTCGGCAAAATTCATCAGGCGATATTATCGTTATCCTTGGTGCCAGTTGGATGAAAGTTTCGTATTGGTAAATTAATTCTTACGAGAGTACACTGTGCTAGTCAATTTGTGTATCCAACCCAATACGTACAAGGTGTCTCGATTTTTTAGAAATCCTTCTAATTTCCTTTATTGTTAAGATCTTGGTATTGTCCACATTTACAGTTTAATATTCATACAGTACGTTGCATGCATGCTAAATGTGGAGAAAAATGTTTATAATTATCTGTTAACAGACATTTTAAGACACAAAACATTCTGCGTTAGTATCTTGCTTGCTAGTTTACAACAAAATTGCACCTACATAAATATTTCTAAGGATTTCTAAAAAAGCGAAACACCTTGTTTCTCTCTTGGCTCTCAACGAATGTTTCTTATCTATTTACTGACGAATATGAGACCACAAAACGTTACGTCCGAAAGTTCCTTGAGCAAATTTACTGGAGCAAATTGCTCATTTATGTATGACATATCTTCTTTCTTCAATAACACAAAAAGAAGGCGAGGTACGAAAAAACATGCGGGCATTTCTGGTAGGCATTTAAATAAACTTTAATTTACCTAACCTCCTTCATCTCGATAAACCTAATAGTTTCCGAGAAAAACTACAAAAACCATTAGGGGGCGTGGTTTACCCTCATTATCTCCTCGAGCTCACCACCTACAGACGGTGGCTTTTAGGGGGTTATTTAACAGCCCTCCAGGAAGGCCTATGCAAAAATCCACGGACTTTCCTCAACTTTTCGTTATTCATGAAAATTTGTTCTAAATTGACTGGACTATTAGTTGGGTTTCAAGAATTTTTCAGTGTACTATAAAATGTATAGCATGTTTAATGTAAGATGTAAGAAAATTATATGACGTATTGAAAACAGAGGAAACTCCAACTTGATACTAAGTCATTCTTTAGATATTTGACGGTTTCCATATTTTGACTGATGCTGTATGTAACATTACCATTCAAGGTTCAACAACTTAATCTCATGGGATTAAAGAATAAGAAACATCATTCTATAAGTTTTCGAGTTTTTGAAGAAATCGAAATCGGATTTTGCATCGAACAAACATCAACGTTCTCCACCTGGCCTACTTAGTTCCTCCCGTAAGAGGACTCCGTTAACCAAAGCCTTGCCTACCCTTGCTCCTAAACTAATAATTTCCAAATCCAACCATCGAGTATAGCTACCAGGAAAACAAGGTCTATCGATATCTACAACTTTGAAATGACACTCCAACTTTAACAATTATAGATGCTTTTATGCAAAAGCTGAATAGAGACTACTCTAATCGCGACATCAATCTGCTGCAGCGGTCAAAACCTAGAGTCCTAGAAGGCCCTACCTCTTCACGTTCCTGCAAAGCGGGTCTTGATATTTTCAATAACTCTTGAGATGATACGCGTAAATGATACTAGAGTCACTACATTTAGTCGGCCAGGCTAAGCTGGTGAATCAGAGTATGAAGAGTATTCAATTGCAAAAGTAGAGCATAGAAGTGAACCGAGAACTCAAAAAATGAAAAATACACTAGAAGTTATATTTATCATGAAAAAACGGATTGTCATATCACATGTTCCGCAAGACTTGCCATTAATTTATTAGACGTTTATAAAAATGTGAAATGAATTTTGAAACATTAAATAATTCTTCATTTTATATAATACTTGGCAGTAGTATTTTTCTTCCATTCAAAATGAGATTTTATAATTAAATTATCTAAGCATCTATACTCTTGAGTGCTAAATCTGTGCATTGACGAATTGATCAACACCAGGCAAAATTTCCTTTTTGAAAGATCCGTTAATTCCTCTATTTCGCTCTATACCTTTCATTCAGTTATTTTTTAAAACTTTCACAACCTGCTTGAACCAAAATAAAGAGGAAAGTCCATTCTATCTTGGTGCTTTTTCGGATTTGAGGAAATAGTATATTGTGTTATTAGGATTAAAAAAGTGCCACTTTGACGAGAAATTGTATTTGCATTTGCAAGGCGAAACCTACTGTAGCCAAAGCAACTACAAAAATCGTCACTTTTAATAAGTATAGCACAAGCTATTTCTTCTCCGATGACTAAATACAATGCTAAAATATTAACAGAATTAAAAATATTTTTAAGTCTAGGATTAAAAATACGAGTTGCCTTAGCAACGGACTTTTCTTTTCCTTGTTACAAAAACGTCAACTTTATCTTTTAAAAATGTTATTAAGAGTGCCATGTTTTAATCCGGCTGGAGAAAATAAATATTTATTTGATTAGGAGTATAAGTGAAACTTTATCTGACGAAGTATGGAAGTTTTTTATGGAAAAAAGTTTACATGAAAACATAAAAAAATCGATTGATTTTAAAAAATCCTAAATATTAACTAAGCGTAATTCTGAAAAAATCAACCAAAAACACGCGACACAGCTTATTCATCGTACTTCACTTTGCTTTTTGTTTCGTTTAAATAGATGAATTAATAAGATTAGTAGACGTATAATTGGAAATCAATTTTCTTTTAATCTTTAGTTCTTAGTGGTGTCAAAAGATGCTACTGCGGCCAATACGTTTGAAAATACCAAACTTGGTTCCGCCTACTCTAGAGGAATGCGCGTGATATCGTGTCGTAGATGTAATGCGGTTCGGGTAGTTCTTTAAAATAAAATTATAAAATAAATATATTTTATAAATAAACAATTTTTCAATTCAACAATTCAATTTTAAAAAACATTTTTTGTGGAAGGGGACCTGTATACAGATTGCTTCATAAAATATAAGCGACAATTACAAATGATAATGTATCACCACCACAGCCAAATGCAAGACACGCTAAATTTGTAATTACAAAATCCAACGTTCTAATCCCAGTTTGGGTAATTTTTCTTTATAAATATTTAATATGTTTTATAAATAAACAATTTTTTTATAAATATAATATTTATAAAAATGAATGATTACATAAAATTATCTTTTACTTTTATAGTCATTGTTTAAACTGTGTATATTTGTTTATATTAGTTGAATATAAAGCTCAACGATTAAACATACGATATTAAATAATATCTAATAGTAGGTTTAATAGTGCTATAGAATGCGCATGCGCATCAAGCAACTATCCCCTGTGCCTCGACGTGTAAGGTGCTTGCTTCGTAACGCGAGTGTCGTAGGTTGCGCTATTTTCTTTTTATTTTGAACTTGTTAGTTTTTAAAAAAATATTTAATTCATTATTTGAATTACATTTTTAAATATTATTTGTTTATTATTATTATTATAAAAAAAGCTACCGGAGCAGGGGTCGATCCTGCGACCGATTCGTTACGAAGAAAGCACCTTACACATCGAACCAGAGGTGATAGTTGTTGGATGCCCTAACGTGCATTGCATGATATTAGAGCTAACGTTAGACTTTAATTATGCTTTACAATTAATTAATATTATCTTAATAGATATCATTATTTTTAATCGTTTAGTTTTATTTTCAATTAACATAAATATACATAGATTAAACAATGACTATAAAATTAAGGGATAATTTCATGTAATTATTTCTTTTTATAAATATAAATATTTATACAAAAAATGTTTATAAAATATATTAAATATTTATAAAACAACTTAGAATTAGAATTAGAAGGGATTAAAACTTGGACTTTGGAATTAGAAATCTAGCCCGTCCTGCAATCGGCTATATACATGGCTTCTTTAATGAATATATACATTTATCATACTGTTTTGTTTGTTTCTTTTTTATTATTATTCATTCTATTTTACAATATTACTGATTACAGTCTATTAATTTATTAATTGATTGGTATTAATTACTCGACAATTAATATTAATTCATTACGCATGTAAAATATGCTCTCAAAATTTAAATTTCGTTCGTTTTGATGTTGGAATTCTATAACAAAGAGGGGAAATGAGTAGGAAAGAGATGCATGTTTCCCACTACTCAATATAAGGGTGTGATTTTGGCAAACGAATCCACCCACATTAATAAAGGTTATTTCGAAGTTATGTCCAAAACAGTAGATCAAGATAAGATCAAATTGTGTTCTTAACATAAGTATTCTTATACTTAATTATACTTAATATAAGTATAAGTATTAACATTAGTATTCTAAATTATGAATTTACATATGCATGCATATATGCAATTTATCTTCCCTTATTCCAAGTAAATCGTATTATTATTTAAAATTAAGAAACAGACTAGAGTGAAATAAAACATGGCATCTAAAAAACTAGATGATATTAAAGACCATTCAATTAAGAATCATTTTAAGGTCATTTATTAACGACAATTAACTATAATTAAGTTCGTCTGGCTTGCAATAAACGTAGCAAAACTAATTCAGATTTTTTCTCGTGATACTTAAATACTAAAATTTCATGTTTAAAAAAACGAAATAAGATAATTCACTTTGGATATTTCAATTGGATTTGCTTCTGAAATCAATACAGGAATGCAGCAGCATCCTTCTCTTTAAGCCAATACAACCTGTCAATATTAACATAAGAGTACAAGCTAGTTACCGAGCTAATGTTTCTTCAAATAAATTCTCCAAGTTTGAAAAATATTCAGTCGATGGAAAGTAAATTTCATCATTTTCAGAAACCTCCTCGTTTGGATATACAATGTTGTTCATAAAACGTACCCAATTAATAAATCCAAACTTTTCTTGAATGTCTTTTATTGATGTTTTATTAAACTCACTCTGGTGTTCTAAAATCTAAAACAATAGTTTATATGCAGTCGTAAGTAAGTAGTAACAGTAACAGTAAGTAACAGAAATAGTTACTCAAAAATATTGTCAAAATTATATTAAAAAATACATCTTAAGTTAGTACTTACATTGAGAAGCTTCATCTTAAAAAGTAAAGTTTCTTGCATCTCAGATAATGCTGTCTGCTTGTTAGCTCCTAGCAGCATAGCTGTCTCGACCATGTAGTCATGATAATTTTCCTTATCTTTAGCTTCTAACAACTTTATGGTTGGTTCTGAAATCTGCCCATAATCTATGTAAGCATATACGTATGAGAGCTAAGCAAGGAGTAAAATTGCTAATAAATATTATCAGCATTACTTATAATCTATGGTTAAACTGAGATGATTAAGATTAAACGCAAATGAGGGTAAATAATCTACGGAGAGGGTCCGAAAATATATACCTTAAAAAAACTAAATACTAGCCTGAGCTGCGACCTTGAAACATCTCGAAAATTCTTGGTACTGGAATGATCTACTACATATTATCTGGGGTAAGTTCGGCATTCAGATCTATGTAACTCGAAGAGCTCGGTTTCCATAGTATCCATTATTGCAAATAATTGTAACTATGACAATACAGCTTTTGGAGCAAAAAGAGTTACAATGCCGAACTTACCCCTGGAAGGCATTGAACAGATACAAGGATTGCCATAGCAACTTAATACATAAAAAAGAAATAAATATTCTATAAGTTTACACGCCTTTTCTTGAGCTATTCTTACAAGAGTCTCTTAAAAATAACGTTTCAAGCTGGTAAATCAAACCCCATACGTTATAATGGTGACCGCTGGATCCGTGGTAGCACATATATTTGGGAAGCTCAAATGTCGTTCAGGATTGATAAGCTGAATTTATCAATGCGTGTTACGTGTATTGTCTTTGGATTTGTTTAACGTGGAGTTGACGAGACTCGCGTGGAAAAACTACGTCATTACTGTTGCACTTAGTGAGTATGATGGTGTAAGCATGAAAGTCACTACCCTCCATATAATGCCAAAAGTTTTTTGCGTGAAACTGTTCAAGTTCGTGTGCAAAAAACATTTGAGGTTGGTCAATAGCACCTGCAATTGCAGAGTTGTAAATTTCTCGGATGGCAAATAATGCAACGTTCGTATTGTTTTAATTTTTGAACGCACCGTTCAACGTGCGGTCGTTTAACTCCGCGACCTTTTACATATTTGCATAAAAATCCGCGTTCTAACACACCAAAAACATGTTGTTTAAGGTTGATGAGAAGTGCATTAGTACTCATCCGAGAAAATACACTAAACATTAAAGATAGTGGATTTTTTTTTATTTATTAAAAGTTAACCATTTAATGTTATTACAATCTGATCTTTAGTAGATCAATGAGCAATTTTGTTCTAACTTAAATTATTACGTTTGAAAATTTTTAAACTAAGGTCGTTACTCACTAATTCGCCTTGTGTTCTAGTAACTTAGCTACACTAAACTTAACATGTAGCACAACACGCACAACGATCTGCTTTGCCTATCACTTTTTCACAAAAGGCTTCGTTCTCTTGAGTCTTCTTAATATATTTGTGTTGTCCAGGAGCTGGATGGCCTCGACGTTCACGTGGTTGAGTAGCCTTTGCTCGTGGCTACTGGCAAATTTGGTGATGGTTTGGTCAACAGTATCCATTTGAAGGTCCCGATGAATATCTCTGTTTCGGCAGTACCAGGGTGCGTCAACGATGTTCCTTAGTGCTTTGTTCTGGAAGCGCTGGATCACTTGAATCTTGCTTTTGCTGACACAACCCCAGAGTTGAATGCCATAGGTCCAAACTGGTTTTAGTACTTGCTTATACAGTAGCAGTTTGTTATATGTAGACAATTTGGAGTTTCTTCCAAGTAGCCAATAAATTTTCTTCAGTTTTATGCCTAACTCTTCGCATTTCTTTTTAACATGGACTCTCCAGCGGAGTCTAGCATTTAAGTCATTCCCAGATATTTGGCTGAGTCGGCATAACGGATCTGGGAATCGTTGATTCTAATAGGTAGATGTTGCTTCTGTTTATTAGTAAAGTTTACATGTACAGACTTATTTTCGTTTAACTTGATGCGCCAAGTTTTAGTCCATGTGTTAATTTTATTAATGGAGGTTTGAAGTTTCTCAGCGGCCTCTTCATGATCTTTTCCGACAGCAATGACTGCGGTGTCGTCAACAAATGTTGCTATTGTTTCATGTTCAAGGCTTGGGATATCATTAGTATATAGTAGGTAAAGTACCGGACCTAGCACACTACCTTGTGGCACCCCTGCTCTAATTTCCTTTAATTCAGAGTAAGAATCTTCCTGTTTAATTCTAAAATATCTTTCGGATAGGTAAGATTGTAGAAGCTGTGAAAGTTGTTGTGGCAGACACAGGTTCAGTTTGTGAATCAAGCCTTCATGACACACTTTGTCGAAAGCTTGGGCGACGTCGAGGAAGACGGTGGAACAGGCTTTTCTTTCTTCTAGTGATTTTTCAATGACGTTTATGATCCTTTGGACTTGATCGATGGTTGAGTGGTTTTCTCTGAATCCAAACTGATGGCAGGGAATCAGATTCTTTTCTTCTACTATAGGTTTTAGTCTCTTAAGGAGTATTTTTTCATATAATTTCGAAATGACTGGTAACAACGATATAGGTCTATATGATGCTGCGTCCTGAGGAGGTTTACCTGGTTTAGGAATCATTATAACTTCTGCAACTTTCCACATCTTAAGGACATACTTCAGTCTGAAGGATGCGTTAATAAGATTGGTAAGTGTTACTATAGCTTTTCTTGGAAGTTGCTTCAATACTTCGCCAGTGATCAGGTCAAAGCCAGGAGCTTTTTTCGGGTTGATATTTGTTTTAATTTCATCTGAGACTTCCTTTGGCGAAGTAGTTCTGATGATAACATCTTCTTGTTCCGGTTCAATCCAGTCTTGAGGGTCTTCTCCATCGTTTGGTTGGAAAATACTATCTAGGTGTTCTGCAAACCTATATGCTTTTTGGGCATTATTTCGGGCCCAGCTTCCATCTGTATTTCGAATTGGAGGATTATGTTGAACAGGTCTTTTTCGTCGCTTGGTAGCCTTCCAGAGTGAGTAATCTGTTTTGTTGTCATTAGTTAATTCCCTCAGGTAGTCTCCAATCGACTCGTTTTTGATACGCTGAATTTCGCGCTTTAATTCTGATTACAAAAAAGTCTATGAGATCAGAGATTTTATGCGGGTCAGTAGGCCAGTACGTTGGCTTACCGGATGATAATACTTCGCATTTAAGCTCTGTTGCTGCTGCTAAAAGTTCCTTACCTTTAGTTGTAGTTAGTCTAGACCCCCAGTGTGTGTGCTTTGCATTAAAGTCACCTCCAACGATGAATCTATTTCCTTGGCTACTGAGGAAGTCTACATATTGTTCTTTCTTTATAGTATGTCTCGGTGGGCAATATATTGCCGTGATCATTATTTCATATAATTTAGTTTTAATACTGACAGATGTGGCCTGTATTTTCGCTGTTTGATAACCCATTTCTTGGTGGTGTAGAATGGATTCCTTTATGATAATTGCACTTCCTCCTTTTGCTGTATTATCCGGGTGGATTTCATGATAGGCTTTGAATCCTTTAAATTTGATGTATGACTCTTTCGTGAAATGAGTCTCAGATATGAGTCACACATCAATTTTCTCTATGTCTAGGACTGCTGGCATCTCTTGTTAGTGCTGCAGCAATCCATTGGCATTCCATTCCATTAAAAGATAGTGGAAATGGAAAAATTAAATGAATCTTTTTAATCCAAAGCACTCTCTCTTTCCGTGGGATCAATTCGATGGTGGAATGACAGATGTCGTCGTTGTGTCCGACAGCTGTCGAGGAAGGTCTGTGGTAACTGGAAGATAGCACTTATTTGGAACTGTAACTGCGGTTGTTGTAGCGTGTAGTTCTTGACGAAGGTTATTGGTAACGTTAATGGGGCACCGTTCTTGTTGCACCTTTTAGTTTCCGGAACTGATTTGCTTTTGCTGTAACTACATGAGCAGGAGTCCGTTTTTGTCGAGCCAAGGAAATTTTCCAAGGAAGCTTTCCAAGGAAAGCTAGTAAGAGGAGTAGAAAGGATTTCTTCCTGGAACAGTTCAACTAGTCCAAAAGAAAGGACAATCATCTTGCAGCATCCAGAAATCTGTAATCTCTTTGGGAGGAGCGGATTTTTTTATTAGCAATTGGTGAGATGGACCTAATATTAGGTGCAATTGCGTGTTTTAATGTTGTACATGGTAATGAATGTTTATTGTTAATATATTATATTTTTGAAGTTCGTTATTAATATGGAGAACTTTATAGTACCTGTCTATTAGCGCAATTGACATCTGTGCATAGTATGCACTATCAAAAATGAGAAATTTTATTAAATTATCTGGTAACTTCGCCATATTGAAAAGTAACTAATTAAATATAAGACGCTTATCTTAGTTGAATGATAAAAATGATACTTCTGAAGGACGATTGCTAATGGAGAAAAGAATGCAGCAATCGTCTGCGCTCATGAAATGAAAATCTAATGACTGTTATCAACAACGGACGAAAAATCAGTATCTAGGAAGCTTTCATACAATATAATACATGTAGGAAATTTAATTTTCTACAAAAAAGGTCAGTATAAATTTTATCATAATCAAAGTGTACAGTGTATTATCAAAACTCCTTGGTGAGGTAAAAGATGTGTGAAGAGGCATTGTAATTACAGTGTTAACACACCACCTTGGAAATAAACTATTGGTACGTTTTTTAATGTGGTATAGCCTGGAGACTTAGTCTATATGACTGTGCAGGAGGCTCCCTGACATATTTTATCTGTTCCTAATTAATAGTATTACCCGAATTGGTATTATTGAACGTTTTACTACCTGGTGAGTGCGTTATATTGGCTTTACTCTATTTACTGTTGTTGTTGTTGCCATCATATCCACTTGCTCCAGCACATTCTGTTTCATGTCACGTTAGTTGGCGTTTCTGCAGAAAGATTGGCCTTTCCCAGACCCAGGGAAAATCTTGTTTCCCAGTCTGAGCTCGGAGAAATTTCTTTTCCAGATCGAAATCGGAGAAGTTGTTTCCGGAAGAAATTTATTTATCTTGATTCCATAAAAACTTTTACCAGACAACTTAGTTTTCTTATATTAGAAATTGGAGAAATTAAAATTTTTATTCTATTTAGCTGCAATATGCTATGGCGACGGTAAAGAATTTAATGCGCAACTCACTTCTAAAGTGTCTTCCATGGCTCTTCTGTTGTCAGGCCTTTATCGTCGCTCTGAAGTCTGTAATCTCCCAGGAAGCACTTTCACAGCTCTAAATAACTATTGCATTAGTTATTTCCGTTTCGAAAACTGACATTTGCAATGACCTCACATATTAAAACCTTTATATTTTTGATAGGAATAATTTGATGATTGTCAAAATCTGCTAATTTTACCAACTTCTTTGAATAGTAATTTAAGGCTAGTATACAATAAAAGGTTGCAGGCGACACGCTTGGTAATTTGTCTTTACCGGCGAGACGGTGTGTTGCAAATGAGAAAAAGGCCCATTAATATTGTTATCCACCGACGAGTAGTGTGATCCAAAACACCAAACTTATTATTAATATGGAAAAGTTTCAGACTTCTGTAGTCAACTAGACGACGATGCTCAAAGCGTCACTTGTTTATCGTCGCATTTCTTCTTTTTCTTCAACGTTGCGTCATGCCCTGGGAAACAGCGCATTGGCACTTATAGCTTCCTCAACTTTGTGAAATTAGTTTTTTGGTTAATGTTCTGGCTCCGTCGATTGATCCTTCGTTTGTGGTAACAGATACACAAGTGGGCTAATGTTGTGTGGCATGTTGAGCGGCGTCTGTAGGTGAAGTTAATGTAGATATCACAGAACAGTACATTTATGTAACATTCATCTTTGTATTGTAACATATAGCCTCCAACATAATTACATTACATACAAATATAGAGAAATCAGTCACAGTGGTGATCCATAAGAGTAGGAGTTTTATAATAATGCCTGTCTGACTATGGGGAATGGGTATTTGGTAAAACAAATTCCGTAAACGTGTTTAAAACCCCAGTATGTCTCTAGAAACATGTGGCACATGCTCAAAAGTCTCACTTTTGACCCGTTGTAGAGAACAGGGGAATGCCGGAGACCAAATTAGACTTAGACGGCTAAGTAACTTTTTCTCTAGTAGCCTAGTGTTCTCAATCTAGGAATTTAAAAACGTTTAATTATGAACTAACACTGGAATTAGTAACTTTTTCTGACACTTTAGCCTTGCCAGGTTCTGATTTTGTCAAAGTGTTGTTCAATGGAAATTGTTGTAAATACTGTAAATGTTGATATTTGGTTAAATTAATTACATTTGTTGATATAATAGGTATTTTGATTAAATACCTTAAAAAACTCTTGCGTAATACTATTTTATGATTATGACTATTTTAATGGTTACTGAACACTGCCTTCTGATTGAAATAGAGGGTTGAAATTTGTAGTATTTAACATAAACATAAAAATATAACTTTGGTCTTTTCTGTATATTTGAGAACCACTCTATTCAAGTCTTTGCTAAAATGCACTGTTCATGTATACTATCAAATGCAGGTATGGCAAAGAAACAAACGCTATGTACTTTCTTAAAACTAGAGCTGGTGAGTTGACCTGTATTTCTCTCCGATTCTATCAACCTTAGTTAGCGCCTGCACCATAAGATGCTTTGGAATGGATTTTTTGTGTCTGTTTAACAGGAGTAAAGTCTAAAAATGGCGAAAAACAAAACTTGAGTGTTCTTATGTTGTATGCATTTTAGTGGAGTTTCGTGTAATAATAACCATCGAGAAAATGGAAATTGAACAGAATTTCGGTTTCGGTTTTCGGTTTTCAAACGATTGTTATTTCAATAAATAGATGGAACAGATGAAAGCAGAAACACTAACGAAGATGACATTGAAACATAACGTAGCGCAGGAATCGAGATGATGAATAACAGTAGATAACAAATGGGCTTAGTGGAGCCACACAACCTTGAACTCTCATTTGACCTCCTTTCACTTTTTAAGCCCCTCCCATTTAGAAGCCACTTCCCCCTCTCCAGACCCCTCCCTTTATAAGCCACGCCTTCCTCTGCTTTCCCTCTCTTTACTTGCCTCACTTGTTTTCAAGACCCCCCCCCCCGCCGCTTGGTAAGCTACCTCTAGACAGTTACAACCACGCCCCTCTCTACTTGCCATTCTTGTCCCCAAACCGCACCTCAATCTCTACATAACTTCAATATCTGTGTCCACTAGTTATTTATCTAGTATAAAATGTGTTGGGAACATCAATGGTCGATTGAACGAAAGACTGGCGCAATTAAGTTTTCTCGTTTTAAAACTCACAATACCGGGTTGTTAATTGAATCATATAAACTGCCCAATATTGTAGAATTAAGAAGCATTGAAGATATAGGTCACACTGTATGTTCATATATAGAAATCTTATACTTAAATGAAGATGGTAATCCAATAAATTCACAAAGAATAGAATGCACGAAATCGGGCAGAGAACATATTCACGAAATATATCTTTTGGGGGACACTTGTTCGTTCGTACTTTTCAAATGTGTATGCCACATAACAGTAGTAAATCGAGTCAAAGTCGATAATAAAATGCCCAATAATGAAAATACATAGTCGTCAGATAGTACTATCGATTATGATCAAATGATTAAGTAGCAGATAGACTGATAATAATATCTATGGATAAAACCTACAGGGGATGTCACATTAAAGAAGCGCACCAATAATCTATTCCCAAGATGGTGTTGAAATCAGCAAAAATGATACGGATAATAATCGTGTAGTAATTTTCTGGGCTAATACTGCAACCCCCCTGTGTTGACCAATATTATGCTTCTTCATGATTCGTTTGATTCATCAAGGATTTTTCATAATAATTGCTCCAATTGTCCCCTTGTCGATCGAACTACTGAGCATTTATACCAAAAACCACTTTTGTATTATTTTCCCTCTATTTCCCTAAGAGTTGACTAAAATGATTGGCCTAGAGTGACACCATGAGTGTTGAAAATGAGAAAAAACTACTTGTTAAGCTTATCTTTCTTGATTTCATAAAATAAATCAAGAGAATATGGAAAAGTCTACTGCGGTAAAAGTTTTGTGGATCAGTATATTAACAATATTCTCGTTACCAATACCGTATCATATTCAAAAACTGTAAACATTGTAGCAGATGAAACAAGGCTATCATCTTGTATTTATTCGACCAAGGCAGAGATCTAAAAAGCACCATAAATCGTACAGATTTGATAAATTTAAATCCAGTGCCGGCTTTTGGGGGTGCGAGGTCGGGCGCCGCCTAAGGGCGCTAGGCTATTTGGGACGCCAAAATTGGTAAAATCATTAAAACCATTCGGTAACAGTAACTTTTTAAAGTTAATAAGGGCGCTGTGAATGACTCTGCCCGAGGATGCCAAGAGGGCTAAGACCGGCACTGTTTAAATCAATTAAATAAAAAAATTTCTGAAGTGAGAATATGTGACGACGATGATGGGTTTTGAAGATGTCAAAAGGCCGATCTTCTAAAGAATTTGTAAAATTTTTATCAATGAATTTTTGAAACATTGTTATCAAAAAGAAATATATTTTACAAAATCGTTAAAAAGAAACAAAAAATATGTTATGTGAAAAGAGGTTAGCTTAGCTAGTTAGAAAGCTAATAAATTTTTACAGGGAAGATCTTATCTAAGTTGCTTAATCGAGGTTGTCTGTTCTGTAGGAAGGAATCGCAATCACAACTTAATCGCACCGGATTTGTACATACAAATAATAATATAATTATGAAAACAAGGACTAAAACATTACATCATTTAGAAATCATTAAGTAAGAATGGGTAATATATGTCCTTCATATACCAACTATAAAAAAAATCGTAAAAGATAAAAAAAAACATATTAATTTACAAAATAAACCTTTTGGTCTAAATTAGACAAAAGACTTTATGTTAGAATGTGATGATCTAACGTTTAACATAGTATAAACTTACCACGAAAGCCGGTCCATTTTCATCTACAGTTGTCGAGATATCAAATAGTTGTGCAAAATCATAACCCATTCTTCTTAACTTAACTAATAACTCTTCAATACCAAAACTTTCCTCGTTCCAATGAATTCCTTCCACAACAGGCCAACCACCCAAAAGTTTCAAAGCTCTTTTTACAGAACTAAAACCATATTTTTCTATAGCTGCTTCATCCATACAAGCTCTAAACAACTTTTTTAATCCTTGTATGGGCTTTGGTTCAGAAATGTCTATGGGCTTTATTAACATCATAGTAGTTTGATCATCCAATTCTTTTTTTGTAATTTCATTCAGCGATGCTGGTTTGGCTTCATGGGTCTTTTTAAATATTCCACCGCAGGTAAATTTGTAAATGTCTTCACATGGATCTATTGAAGGATCGATGAAACTTAAAATATCCGAGGAAGCTTTTCGGCATTCTGGTGTTGTACAAAAATCCGATGACAGAACTTAAAAATTAAATACAATTTTATCAAGAAATCTATTTAAGGTTATTTAATAACAAACCTGATATCATCAATAAACTCAAAATCAGAAATAAATCAGTTTTTGGGTTGAACATTATCGAGGAGAAGTTTTTGCACGTTTTATTTCTAATGACACTAGATGAGAACTGAACTATAGGTTTAATAGAATTTTAAGCACGTTTAAAAAATTATTATACAGGAATGAGTAACTATAACAAATTGAATAAGTGGAGTCAAGGCTGTAAAATGGGTTCATCCCACGTAAGGATGGAAAAAGCGAAAAAATAGTAAATTAGAATTTTTAGAATCATCTAAAAGCTTTTGTTATATAATTTCGTTAATCTTTTATCTAACGACTGTATTAAAAACATGTAAATAATAACAATAATGATTAGAGAATGGATATGCAGTGGGTATAACAAAGAATATTTGCAACAAAATATGTAATTATGTCCTAAATATTTATTAATAAATGTATGCTTTTTTGGAAAACATACAGAAATTACTAATTAATCTGTAAAAGGGCTTTATTAGATATAATTAAGACTTATTAATATTCATATGTAAATAAACCGTGGCCCGGGTATAACCGCGCTTTTTATAATTGCTGATTTTTGCAGTAGGCATTGGAAAGGAGAGTTATTTTATTCTTTACACTTTTTCACAGCGTATTGTCTGGATACTTAATTCACGTAATGAAGCTGGTTAAACTTTTAGAACGGGTAAACGAACAGAGCATCAGTTTATAACAAAGCAAATAGTTGCATTTTTTCAAAATAATAATAGCGACCCCAAGACACTAATTTTCATCATCATCGTCATCGTCATTTCGTCATTTTCAACCTCAAGGTGTATCTGCGCGAACAATTCAAGAAATCTTGAAAAGATTTCACGATGTTTAGAAGCCCATTTCCGGCTGTCCAAGGGCTGTGAGGACTTCAAAGGCAATTAAAAAGATAAAAACCGATTTCTCAAAAATTCAGAAACATCAGAGCGGAAAGTTGCTGCAGAGATCAACGTCTCCAAATCATCAGTGCACCGAATGAAAAAATGAATTAATCATCAGCACTCGCCGTCAAAAAAACCCCTTTACAAAAATAACACAGGCCCACAAAAATAAAAAAAGTCTTGTAGCTGAATGGTGAGATACCATACCGTATGCTTTTCGTGTGTTGAAAACGAATTCGGGGTCAGAATTGACTCAAGGATTTCGACATAACCTCCAAAAACACTTCAAAAAACACCTCGAAAAATTTATAAAAATACATCTAAAAAAAATCCTTGGGTGATGGGTCAATTCTGACCACGGATTCGTTTTCAGCACACTAAAAAGCATACGGTATGGTACCTCACCTTTCAACAACAAAATTTTTTTAATTTTTGTGGGCATGTGTAATCAAGTAGAAAGATGTAAAAAGGCGCTAGATATTTATCTAAGTTAAGCATTTCAACTTGTGGAAATAATTTCCTCATAATGGATGACGAGACATATTGCTACGCTGATCCAGCTCAAGTTCTTGCTGTCGAAAAAAAAAAATTTGCCGCAAGGTTTTTGAAATCGCGGAAGTTGGAGATGTCTCAGAACCGGTTTTTATACTGGCACATTAATGCTGTAGTTTATCAGAAAGAATGCGTTTGTAAATTTGTAAACTGTTATGTCTTTTTGTAAACGGAAAAAAGAAATCGCCCACGTTTATTTTGGCCAGATCTTGCGCCTGCTCACTATACTCGTGAAGTAACGGCAGGTCTTACGGATGTGGAATTGACTTTGTTCCAAAGGCGCAAAAATCATCAAATTTACCCAATGTCGCCTAATAATAGAGCGGTAATGGATACTCTGTAAGTATTAATACCAGAAGTGCGGACTGTGGGCTAATTCTCTTGGATCTTTCAAGCGATTGTTACGTCGGGCTTCTTCGAAAGTTCTTGAGACATCAAGGAACGCACGTATTAATTCTATTTTGTATGATTTTATGAAGTTCTTTTAAATATTTAAAGTGGTTATTAGGTTATAAAAAAAATTGTATTATATAGGAGAAAATTTCAGATTTTAGCACTCTGTGAGATGGTCGTGACAAACCACGCCTTGTGCTAAAATCTATAATTTGCCCCACTTACATAGTTACTTATAAAATCGTGTTTTAATAAACATTTTAATATTTTATTTTGAAATGTTCTTGGGGGCGCAAAGCTGTGTAAGTCCATGGGCGCATTCTGTCTTAAGACGTCACTGACTGCTCATATTGTTTTTTCGAAGAGCTCATCCAAGACCGTTATGGGCTGGTATCTTTGCCATGGAAAACACCGTTGGTATTTTTGACAGCAAGCGAAAATTGACTGAAAATTGTACCGGCGACATATTCTCAGCCTTTTCGGATGGGAATTGGACATCTCAGCCACTCAGTGTTCACACATAAGACCAAATGCAGACAATATTTCTGTAGAGAGTGTATATCACTAGCCTGCTAGCTATTTTAACCTGCCGAGTCGACAGGGAATTTCAAGGAGGAATATTAGTTAATGTCAAAACTATGTAAACGATGACATCAATGTAAGCTTTCTTGCTATCACAAACTGATTATGTTTATTATCAAAAGTTTATTCGATGGTGTTTTTTGTTTTAAATAAAATTTTAAATAAAATCGATTAACAGTAAAAACCACCGGTACTTCATTTAGCACTTTACTTAAACGCGTACATTAATTAAAAATCGCCCTTTAATTTAAGATTGAAAGCAGAACTTATTCATCTGTATCCTTCTGTTTATGCTCGGATGTTATTAAAGAATGTAAAAATGTTGTGTATACACACCTGTCTTACGAAAGACAGATTATTTAATATAAATTGAGGTTGCTAGATCATAAACAATACCTAGTGTTTAATGTTTATTTATGCCATAATGGTTTCAGTTCTACTGAAAAGGATTACTGGAATCAAGTAATAATTCAGGTTGTAAACAATCTATTAAAATAGCAAATTTGAACTCGTAATGTAATTTGCTTATAAAGCCGACTGGTTTGTATGTTTTTAAATTAAATTCAATGGCGCCAATACTAATAACAATTGCCCCTTAATGTAATTAACTTATCTTATTAAAAAACCAAATGTTTTTTTTAAAAATCAGGTATTTCTATTTTAAAGCTGTTATTAGACTTTGAATTTATTTTAAGATAAGCAAACAGCAACGTAAGTAAAAAGGACATGAATGTATTTCAAGATCAACAGCTATCTTCATCAAGTTATGTTTAGTATTCTGCGGCATAGACAAAATGTTGCTTTATTGACAGATTATTATGACAAGTTTAACTACAATCCTCAGCATTATGTGACATAAAAAAGATTGTCTTGCAGAGTGCAGGGCCGGACTGAAAACTTGAACTTCAAAAAAAATTTTGAAACTAAACATCCCAGAAAAAAAGTTACAAGAAATCTTTTTTCTGTACATCATCAACTACGTCGTATTGTTGTTATATAGTTCTATGAGTTTTTGTTAAAAATTAAAGTTTTCTTAACGTATAAAATACGTTTGTAATTTAATTGTTAGTGTATTGCTTTGAACAATATGTTACTAGAGTCACTACATCTGCCTAGATCAGAGTATTGCAAAATGCAGCCATATTGGGGCATAAGCACGAAATTGTTCATTATTTTTATCGGTATTGAATTAATTCAAATTCACGTTCAGTTTAAAAGATTTTTCTTATTCTGAAAGTTTAAACCTCTAATTGTCAAATACGTAAAATGTGGTTTTAATTAGTCCATTATTAAAGATCACCCTTCTCCAATGCATAATGACGGCGTTTTGAGGTACTATGATCGACCTAGGCCTAGGCTACTAGTTGTAGTGACTCGAATCCATTGAACTATATATAAATAACTGGAAGGGACGCGCAAGCACGCTAAATCAGAAAACGTTGTGTCAGGGGCAACAGACAAGAATGTAGTATTCACGTTTCTTTCTAACTTATGTTACCTGCATTATAAGGACACGTGGTGAAACTTTTTCCTGATTTTTAACGTAGATTAAGTTTTATTTTGTGTGCGACCAAATGTTTAATTTGAATCATTGAGTTAGAAAAGGATGAGGATCCTACATTGTGGCGGGTTGCATAAAATTTCAGTCTCAGCTATTTACACAAGGCATCCATTCCAGTTATTTATACCGTGTGTCAATTTGAAAACTTCCCACTCCTAGTATCGCTAAACTGGCAAATTATTTCAAAAAACGCTGAGACACGTCAAATTTGTTTTCAAGGGGGAAGAATTTTGACGTATAAATTATATTGCCCCCTTCACTCCCCTGCCCCCCAGAGCCACCCCCCAAAGATCTTAAATGGGAAAGGCGGTCGAGTGAGACATCATTTTGAAGGGATTTTTATTCTCTACACTTTGGTTGCCATTTTTTAAATTTGAGTGCTGCGTTGCCAAGTTAGGCGTCTTTGAATATTGCAAAATTGAATTTTTGTAATTATTTGTGTGATACATTAAACTCATAAATTCTCATTGAAACAGGTTTTGACGGTGATACGTTGTTTTAATAAATCAATTTTTACAGATAAAGTACCATTATACCTACTAGATTAACGTAAACCACAAACAAATTAAAATGCGTTTTTATTCTTGTACATTTATTTTGCAAATGATTAACAAAACAAAGTTGAAAACGCATTCTAATTTGTTTGTGGTTTACGTTGATCTAGTAGGTATAATGGTACTTTATCTGTAAAAATTGATTTATTAAAACAACGTACCACCGTCAAAACCTGTTTCAATGAGAATTTATGAGTTTAATGTATCACACAAATAATTACAAAAATTCAATTTTGCAATATTCAAAGATGCCTAACTTGGCAACGCAGCACTCAAATTTAAAAAATCGCACACCAAAATGTAGAGAATAAAAAGCCCTTCAAAATGATGTCTCACTCGACCGCCTTTCCCATTTAAGATCTTTGGGCGGGTGGCTCTGGGGGACAGGGGGGTGAAGGGGGCGATATAATTTATACGTCAAAATTCTTCCCCCTTGAAAACAAATTTGACGTGTCTCAGCGATTTTTGAAATAATTTGCCAGTTTAGCGATACTAGGGGTGGGAAGTTTTCAAATTGACACAGGGTATATAGTTCAATGCTCTAATCGTTACTGATACACAGCGCAGCGTAGCAAACGGTAAAAAGGTTAAACTTTATATTGCAAGCGGGAAATCCAATTTAAAAATTTAATCTTTTGTATAAACTAATTGTTTCAAGTCAATAAAAGTTAAATTATAATAATTGTATGAAATGCATAAAATATTTAATGTTCAACAAGATTTTATGATTTTATTTATTAGGCTGCATATATTCGGTCTTTTTTCCCGACAATATTTTTTAAATAGAAAGAAATAAAACAAAAACAAATTTTTAAATTAAAAAAAATGTTTTTAATTGGTGGGGACCATGGCCTGTAGCCTACCCTTAAATCCGCCCCTGTTACTAATGGTCCCCTTATAGTCCAGATTTTAAGGTCCATTCTAAAGATATAAAACTGTAGTAGGAATGATTGTAATATTGATGCTAAAAGCGAATCTCTTTTCGAGTAAGGAACGATATTGAAGTTGCGGTCTTCTGGCGTGCCGTTGATGCTAAAGCGTTCCATGTATTAAGAATTAAGGGCGGCAATCAGTGGTGTAACTACCGCCCCCGCAGAACCTGCGTTGCGGGGACGGGGCGCAACCCTTCGAAGGGTGCTGCTTTCGTGAAATTTGATTTCGTTGAAAATAGAAATTTTAAAACAAGCTTTGGAGGTAAAAAAGCATTCTATGAAAACAATAGAAGGGAATTATGAATATACATTTGCTTAAAACAATTGGACATGTGTTACAATAATATTATATTATCATAAAATAATATATTGTTATTATTTAAATAAGATTAATTAAATTATTAAGTATTGATTATTTATCTGCTTTGACGACGCCGCCGCACACTGGGCTGAAACCTGATTCTAGCCGGTCAAAACTCCAAAAACCATTGTTAAAATCAAAGGTATTCTAAGAACTAGTATTTTAGTAGAAAGCTTAGTGAACTCGTAACTACCTGCCGTTTACCGTTACGCCAAATAATAACCATAAAAAAACCGACCATTCCGGTAAAATGCAGGTCAGTGTTAACACTTTCGAATGCGCCAATCTGGTGTAGATGTATTTGTAGTTTGTTCGTTAATGTGCAATTGTTTTTGTGGAACTGTTTTTTCTTGATTTCAATAATTTATAAAAACAGTATTTTTGCTTCGTGCTGTACTTGTAAATTGTAATTAAATTTGAAAAGTGTTTAAAAACTTGAAAATAAATGTGCTGACTTGTTGGATGAGCAAAAACAGAATGATAATTTTCATATAATGTATGGCTGTTCTTCAGTCTAGGTCCGCCACCCGCACATGGTATATAGCATTCGATACGTCTCATCGAGCTGAACAATAGTGAAATGGGAAGCCGGGGGTGGGGCGAAGCAGCAGTTTTCGAGATAATTCCCAAAAACTTTTTTGGAAGGGAAGCTATGTTAATTCCGCCACCCTACCTAAAAATGCATGCTTTGTTGCGCATGCGACCTAATCTAACTTAAATGGAATCACAGCCGTCAAACGCTAAAGTAGATGAAGGATAAAAATAAACACTTGTTGAACAGACCAAAAAACTAACTGCAGGGAAGGTGGAAGATTTGAAAATGGATATGAATATGGACACAAATATTAAATTAACTAAAGCAGATGGAACGTAACTTGAAATGTGAGAGCAATATAGGAAAAAATAGGCGGTGACAATAGAAGGGATAGAAAACTACAAGGTGAAGATAATAAAAATAACAGAATCGAAAAAGAAGAGCAGTGTACAGAAATGGAAATCATCTACTAATTTATAGGGAGGTGGATATGCAAAATCATGGTAGTGCTGGAGTAGTTACTCATACATACATTACATATAATTAGAGTTATTTGTACATATAGATTGGGTGAGCAAAATAAAAGAATGGAAACTAATATCGAAACGTAAAACGACAGTAGACATAAAAATAATTAATGAAAATTATACGGTTATAGAAAAACAATGGGCCAAACGAAAATTCAGTACAGGCAGGGTTGGAAATATTTTATAAACAGTACTTTATTTTGAATTATTATTTGTGCAGGAATAAATAAATATATCAGTCGTTGCAATCTATAGCTGCTCGGATAAGCGTCTCCCCTTCCCTTAGCGTTCATTCTGTACGCCGCGCACACGGCAATTCATCCAATTTAGCAGGACAAAATTCAATTTTCGACGCTTTGTATAATAAAATCTAACACAAAAAAACATTCTCTAATCATGCCTGATTCTTATCCCATCTTATATTAGTTTTTGTCTTGACAGTAAAAACAAAAGACGCGACTGAATTATAATGCATATTGTTGCAATCTTTATGAGTCGGATCATTTGCAAAAAGTTCCGCGTTGTCTTCGTGGTTTCAATTAATTGGTGTTATTTTATTGACATGGACTTTGCACCTTCAGATATGTGATCTTATTTTATAAGATGTTATGATAATATTGATTCATTTGTTGATGTTATGTACAAAATTTCGGAAAGTAACTATTATCATTGTATTTTGATAAATTTCGGACTTTAACGGAATCTTATAAAACAAGTTCCACCGAGTACCACCAGGATAGTTAGTTTAAGTGTTAGTTTCAGCCTTCTAGGTAATTATGTTAAAATTTTGGCTATCCCAATTAACTGCTTTATTAATAACAGAATTGTTGTCAGGTAGCTGCACCGACAGCATCAGTACAATTCGACGAAGTACTACTACAAAGATTAGCGTTACGTGAAAATAATTCTTTTTAATGCTTTTAGTGCTAAGAAAAAATAAAAAATTTTTAAGTTGTCTTCTCCTATGTGTAATTTGACAAATTTAATATTAGTAGCGCCATTTTAGACTTTATAAAACATTTGAAAAATATAGTAAAGTATTTAAATTATTGTAAGGTGGAAATGTGGCAAAAAGATTACGTAGAAACGTTATTTTAGCCAGTTTAGGTGGATTGGTGGTTTGTATGTTTGCTTCATAATCCAAGGGTTGGAGGTTCGATCCCCGGCCGAGCGGAGAAAATTCAAAGCATGCCTTCTTTTCGGATAGAAAGGCCCTGTGGTAATGCGATGTTTGGCACGATAAAGATCCCTATTTTTATTACATATTTCTTAAAAGCTTGATATGAAACAGTGGCAAGCAAGAGCATTAAAAACTAAAGAAGTAATTAACAACAAAAAAAAAAATTATAACTCAAAAATTTTATATCGAAACGAGACTTTTAGTTGATCGATCAAAACAAGAATGTGGTGATGCAATGATGGCAACACGGACAGAAAATTTTTCAACAATCCTGATAAAATTTCTGAAATTATCCGATTAGATTTTAAACTGATCGAAAGATTTTCTGACATTCTTAGTCTTTTGTCAAGCGCGCATTACATCAAGTTTGAAGAGTTACGGAGATATTGTTTAGAAACCGCTAGACTGCTTATAAAATTATATGGATGATTAGTTATAAAATTAGTGTTACTGTCGTCCATAAAATACTTATACATGACAGTGACATAATAAAGTCTTTGCCTTTGCCAGCAGGTTATGGTAGGTATCTTTGAAGATATTTTAGAAGTTCGTCGCAAAAGACTAGAAACACATACGACTATATTTCATTTCAGGAAAACGGCAAGAATCAGTACAAATATGGATATCATGAATACGATATTAATATCACCTGACCTCGTCATAACAGCCCATAGAAAGAAAACAGAAAACTAAGAAAACCCTTTTCTCGAGTAGTGTTAGACATGTTGGTAAAGTACAGATTTTCTGAACAGTAGTACCACAAATGCAGACGTTAGTGATGTAACAAGCAGTGACAGTGATTCTGGTTAAATTTACTAATTTTGATGTTATTGTAAGATGTTCCTTGAATAAAAAACCTGAATAATATTATTATGTTCTTCTAAAAGATTATTTTTATGGTAAAGAGGTAACACATTCTATAATAATACAATTATATACCGTGTGTCAATTTGAAAACTTCCCACTCCTAGTATCGCTAAACTGGCAAATTATTTCAAAAATCGCTGAGACACGTCAAATTTGTTTGCAAGGGGGAAGGATTTTGACGTATAAATTATATCGCCCCCTTCACCCCCTGCTCCCCAGAGTCACCAACCCAAAGATCTTAAATGGTAAAGGCGGTCGAGTGAGACATTATTTTGAAGGACTTTTTATTCTATACATTTTGGTGTGCCATTTTTTAAATTTGAGTGCTGCGTTGCCAAGTTTGAATATTGCAAAATTGAATTTTTGTAATTATTTGTGTAATACATTAAACTCATAAATTCTCATTGAAACAGGTTTTGTACAAGAATAAAAACGCATTCTAATTTGTTTGTGGTTTACGTTAATCTAGTAGGTATAATGTTACTTTATCTGTAAAAATTGATTTATTAAAACAACGTACCACCGTCAAAACCTGTTTCAATGAGAATTTATGATTTTAATGTATCACACAAATAATTACAAAAATTCAATTTTGCAATATTCAAAGACGCCTAACTTGGCAACGCAGCACTCAAATTTAAAAAAATCGCACACCAAAATGTAGAGAATAAAAAGCCCTTCAAAATGATGTCTCACTCGACCGCCTTTCCCATTTAAGATCTTTGGGGGGGTGGCTCTGTGGGGCAGGGTGGTGAAGGGGGCGATATAATTTATACGTCAAAACTCTTCCCCTTTGAAAACAAATTTGACGTCTCAGCGATTTTTGAAATAATTTGCTAGTTTAGCGATACTAGGGGTGGAAAGTTTTCAAATTGACACACGGTATAATCTTTCTTATCCCTATCATAATTACAAAAAACTACATATGCGCTTATAGACTGAACAGAACTTGTAAAATATGATTGCTTATGTAAAAAGCCCTATTTACTTTTGCTAAGGTTAGATATATCTATTACAAACATACTTTTTGATTTTCACAGCCAAAATATCCATATATCATGCAAGAGTATTTTTGAACTCACTATCTAGAAAGCAGTGTTCGACGCACTGTCTAGTCAACCGGGAACACTTGTTTCCCGGTTAAGTAAACCGGGAAACACTCAGTGGTGCCAACTGCCAACCCTTGCAAAATTTAAATACCTTTTTTACTGCAAAATTTCTGCCGAAAAACAATCTGTCACATTTGTCAATTGCAGTCATGACTTGCTTTGGTTTATTTTTTTAAATAAAAGTTGTGAAATCAGATAAAAATTTTATTTGACATTTATAACAATGACTACGTTCGTTTCAAAAAGTATTGTACAATTCTCTTGCGTGAACAATGTTCCCGCGTTCACGCATATGAAGGCCCTCGCTCCCTTCGGTCGCTCGTGCTTCAAAACTGCGTTCACGCGGGAACATTGTGTTCCCGCACTCGTATCGTAAATAACTATTTTGTCACCCTAAATGCTAGTATTTGCCGTGTGTGCGCCGCACCGATTTAATCCACACGCATAAATGCTATATACTAGGGCATCCAATCCCGGGATCCCGAATCCCGAAATCCCGGGATCCCGACCATTTTTCAGTCCCGTTATAAAAATTCAACCTCGATTCTTATTTAAACGTGGCAACCGTGCGGACTCAACGGACTAATTTATTATTAGTTGTTTAAAAAGCGGGACTTCCCCGATGTGCATACTATTTTGTTCGTTACATTCGTAGTCTGTATGTAATACTATAGTTATATGTAGATAAATTCAACTTTTATTTTAGAGTGTGTTGATTTCCAATTATTTTTCGTGTTTATAAATTAATGGTTATAAGTTCTTTTTAGAAGTTTTGTTAAATAATAATCATTTAGTAAATACTGTCTAATAGTTCTGAACACGAAAACTTGTAATCCTGTAACGAAAAAAACTTAGATTGACAAAAACAAAAATAGATTGAATTCTTTTGTTTATAAACAAATACGAATGCTTATACTTACTTAACTGTGCATCGTAACACAATAATAATTAGATATTAATTATTAGATATAATAGACAGGGGCGTCCCCAGCGGTGTGCGTATTTTTATTATTTTTTACGTATTTTTGTTACAATATTTGTTACAAATTAATATATTGTTTACAACAAAAATTGGGGGCAGCAGTAATAATCCTTGCACAAGAGCTGCCAAGTGTCTGGGGACGCCCCTGATAATAGAAATATATCAAGATATAATGCGTAAAATTTAGCGTTTGCATTTGTTTTTTTAATCTGAAAAACGATTTTTAACAACTGTATGGACAATTGTATGAGGGTACGTGTTTTTTTAGGATTATTATCGATCATGTCTACTTCAAAAGAATCCCTTATATATATTGCACATAAAATAAAAGCAGAAGATAAAAATTCAGTTTGGTTATTTTGTTTAACTGGAAACGGTCTGGGTGAAACGGCTAATTGCAAACGTTGTCCAGCTATATTACAAACCAAAGGTGGATCGAAAAAAAGCCTGTTGGTTCACTTGTTCAAAATTCATAAAATAGATTTAAGTCCAAACCACTAAACCAAAACGAGCCTGGTCCATCAAACACAAGCAATGTCACTAGAGTTCAAGAAGAGGAACCTCCCAGTAAACAAAGAAAACTTACTGATTTTTTTGTGTCTAAAAACGAAACTACTTTAGAAGCCGTACTGGCAAGAATGACAGCACTGGATGGTATATCATTTTCTAAATTTATAACATCAAAGGATTTGCGGGATTTACTGGGAACTAGATCTACAGTTCCAGATTCTCCAACCACAATAAGAACTTTGTTCTTTAACTATAGCAGGAAAATTCGTTTATTTGTCACACAGGAATTACTGCATCAAAAAGCAGAAGGAAAACGATTTAGTTTAACATTCGATGAATGGACTTCTGTATCAAATAAGGATTTTATGAATATAAATGTGCATGCTGAGCAAGAATTTTGCAATCTCGGATTAATAAGAGTTAAGAAATCTATGACAGAAGAAGTAATTATTCAAACATTAGAAAACCGACTTACTGAACACAAGTTATCTTTAGCAGATGATAATGTAAGCATTACCACAGATGGAGCACGTACCAAGACACAAGTAGGGAAAATGATAATTCCAGAACAACAACTATGTATAGCTCACGGAATACAGTTGGCGGTTATAGATGTACTATACAAAAAACATATACTTACCGAAAATAGTGAAGAAGATATGGAAAACGATGATGAAGATGAAGACCTTGAGAGCCTAGTAACAGACCATGGATTCGTGATTATTAAAGTCAAAGAAAATTCTGCGACTTTAGAAACGAAAAATATAATATTTATTCTACGGTGTCGAATATCCGAAAAATAATCAGAGCCTTTAGAAAATCTCCAACAAAAAATGATGTCTTTCAAAGTTATGTTAAAATTGAACATGGTAAAGAAATGAAACTTATTTTGGATTGTAGGACAAAATGGTGCAGTCTTCTTATGATGTTTCAAAGGTATGTTCTTTTAGAGAATTGTATTAAAAAGGTAATGATTGACCTCAATATGACGTTTCCGTCAGACGCCGAATGCCAACTTATTGCAAATTTAGTGAAACTTCTAAAGCCTGTAAAAATAACAGTAGATGCTTTATATCAACAGGATATAAATTTATATAAAGCAGACATTGCGTTAAAATACATGCTGAGTGAAGTGCAAAAAGTTTCAATTGCTTTATCATCAAGTTTGGAAAACTATCTCAGATTCCGAATTAAGCAACGTCGAACAGTTTTTGCTAGTATTCTTTCTTATTTACAAAATCCCAGTAGCAATGAAACATATGATCTCTTCAAGATAGACAATAATAAAACTATAAAGCATGAAATGATTAAGCTTATAGAGAGGTTACAAAACACTAAAAATATTTCAGAAGATACCAAGCAAAAAGACAGGGAAGAAGAAAATGATGAAGATGAGGATGTTGGTATTGCCGAAGAAAGTCTTGAAGAAAAGCTACATAAAGCCCTAAATGAGAGTGTGGTACGGCCAACTATAAACGACCAAAATTTAAATGAGACTCTTCCTTGCGAAATGGACTTGTTTGAAAAAGGTGGATCTCGTGGATAAAATTTTCAGATGATATATAATTTTTTAATCACCATACCACCTACTAGTGTAGAATCCGAGAGTTGCTTTTCCGCAGCTGGAAATCTTTATACGAAAATCCGTTCGAGTTTAGCGGACAATATGTTGGACGAACTGGTGTTTTTACGCTATTTTTTTTTAATAATTTGTTCCTGTTTTGTTTTTATATTTTTTGATATTTTTTAATTAAATCTGTAAAATCTTAATAATTTTTTGATTATAATTTTAAATTCTTTGTATACACAATCCCGGGATTGATACCGGGATTCTGGTATCCGAAAATTTCAATACCGAAATCCCGGGATTGAAAATATACATCGGGATTGGATGCACTACTATATATCATTCGATGCGTCTCGTTAAGCTGAACAATAGTGAAATTTTCGAGATAATTGCCAAAAACTTTTTTGAATGGGAAACCATAACCATCCATGTTAATTTCCCCACCCTGCCTGAAAATGCATGTTTTGGTGCATATGCGACCTAACCTAACCTAACCAAAAACTAACTTAAAACACGTATGAACTGTTGAATAACGCAAACCTAAATTAAACCTAACTTAAACCTTGGTTAGGTTAGGTACGATTGGGTTGGGTTAGATGCGGTTAGGTTAGGACACTATTGTTCAGCTCGATGAGACGCATCGAATGGTATATAGTATGTGCGAGTGGCGGACCTAATCTAAAGTTTTACCGAATGTATTCAGAAGGTTTATAAGCAAAAGAGCAAAAACAATGGATTGGACAGTTTAATTGACCAAGCCAGGAGAAAACTATCTCATTAACTATATAAAAAAAATCGTTACAGAAATACAAGCAAATGTAAAGGTAATGAATTCTATTATTGAGTATTGCATATTTTATTTTAACAAAAGTTACCTAGGTATAATTGTATATATGAGTCGCGCAAATGTAAGTCTTGCAGGGGTGCGCAATCATACGTAGTTACGCCACTGGCGGCAATTGAAATTTTCGTATCATCTTTGTGTTGTAACTTCTTTATTAACTTCTTCTAGACTTTCTGAGAAAAAAAGCTAAAATATCGAAAAGTGTTAGTTCTTTCGTGAGAAAGCAATTTCATGAATGTGCTTGATATTTCATAGCTACTGTCAGTGGCGTAACTACCGCCCCCGCAGACCCTGCGACGCGGGGGGCGCAACCCTCCGAAGGGCGCTACTTTCGTGAAATTTTATGTCGTTGGGAATAAA
Source organism: Agrypnus murinus (assembly GCA_929113105.1). NCBI lineage: Eukaryota > Metazoa > Arthropoda > Insecta > Coleoptera > Elateridae > Agrypnus > Agrypnus murinus. The sequence continues at coordinate 58,512,442 of OV816025.1, forward strand.
AATTTAAAAACAAACATTGGAGGTAAAAGAACATTCTATGTAAACCATAAAAGAGAATTATAGATATACATTGCTTATAACTGTGTTACAATAATATTAGGTGTTTAAATAAGATTAATTACATTACTAAGTAGTGGTCTGCTTTGACGACGATAACTAAACTAAATAACAATAACTAAATCACTTTCGTCGAACGTGATGTACTTGTAAATTGTGTAAATAGAATTTTTAAACTGGTTTAAAAACTTTAAAATAACTGTGCTAACTTGTTGGATCAGCGACACAGATTGATAATTTTTGGAGAAATATATAGCTGTTCTCTAGTTCAGGTCTGCCACCCGCAGACGCACATTCTATAAATAATACCATTCGATGTGTTTCATTGAGCTTAACAATAGTGTTTGAGGGGAGTAGTAGTTTTCGAGATAATCGCCAAAATCTTCCATATTAATTCCACCACCATACCTGAAAATTCATGTTTTGATGCACTTGCGACCTAACCTAACCTCACCTAACTATAAACAGACCTAACTTAAACCTAGGTTAGGTTAGGTTCCATTGAGTTGGGTTGGGTTAGATTCGGTTAGGTTAGGTTATTTCGAATTTTAAAATGTAAGAGAGAATTTAGCTAAATTTATTATTGGTGGTGCATGATGTCACTGTTAATATAGTTAATATATAAGTGGTTGAAACATGCCATAAAACATGTCAAGAAAATTGAAGCTATCTTCCCTTCTCGGGGTCTTCTTAATCTGGTCTAGCCTAGTACAGGAATTAGTTCACGTCAGTGGCGGGGCCACAATCTTGTAGCGTGAGTTTGTCCACCGTTTTTATCGATTTTCGTTTTAAGTATCGAAATTACCGTTTATCGTTTAATCTTTTTTGGAAAAGTAAACACTACTCCTATGATAAATTGCTGTGTGTTTGTCGTTTTAACCATGATATTTAAATTCAGAGAAACGGAATAAATGCTCTAGTGAAACGACTCAAGAATTTTTCTTGATTAAGTTATCATTTATGAAAAATGACATTGTTGTTTTGAGAACTTCAGCACTTAACAAGAAACTCTTAAATAATCAAGAAGTCAATAAGCATTACAGTGGAAATAGTTGCAACGCCAAAAGATTTAGAGATTCATTCTAATCGCACTGGATTCAATTTGTTGCTGACAGTTAGCACTTCTATGTTCTATTCCAACTTTAACTGGTGTTTGTAAGTTTGTGTGTATATAGAAAGTTTAAGATTTTTTCTGTAGGTGATAAGGTGAAATAAGGGATTACTAAGGTACCAAAACCAAACGGAACCAGTGATACAGCATCTTGTCTGTAAGTTATTTGAACAATATTAATTGTGGTTTCATTCTTTGTCAACGATCAAAATATATTTATGTGCTAAACGAGGAATTTAATGCAAATGTATTTAGAATGGGATCCCAAAGTAAGTTATAATGTAGAAGCTAATAATATGTGTAGGTTTTCAAACATCAATAATTATCAGTATGTTTGTATTGTTTAAATGATTTTTTAAATTTAATTTAATATACAGAATTCAAAATTAATACTCAATGATATAGTTAGACACGACAAATTGTTGATGTTCCACTCAAGGAATAGATTTCAAATTTAAAAACTGACAATCAGTAATACTTAACGTAAATCAAATATAATATTTTCCCGATTGGTAGATTCTTGTTTAAACATTATGCAATAACATTAAATAATTTGGGTAGCGCCCTTTTTATTATTTTTCCTGTTTTCTATCTAAAATTAGTAAGCCTTAGCAATTTAAATCGATAAGATGTCTCAATTGAAGTCTAATTGTTGATTATTTTCGTTTAATTATTGAGTATAAGTTTGTTACAAAGAAGACAAAACAAGGTGCAAGAAAGCAAGAAAATTACCAGAAAACGAAAAAGGGGAGCAGACTTATAAATGTACAGACTAGTAAAACTTTATTCAGATTCAATTCTGATAAATAGTAAACCTAATCGTATGTAAGATATAATGATAAAAATAAATTTAAAGTAAATTGTCTTTGAGTCGGGGTCGATAAGACGCATCGAATGGTATATAGCATGTGCGGAATCTTGCCAAATTCCTGCGTTAAAGCCTGCGAAAAAACTGTAATTGGTGTTAAATCTCATTCATCACATAAAAATTCACCCAAGAGATACAAGCAAATAAATGAAAATCTAATGAATTATTATTAGTTATTGCAGATTTTATTTTAACAAAGGTTACCTACGTATAGTTGTATGATATGGTGGGCGCAAACGTAAGTCTCGCAGGGGCGCGCACTCTTACGTAGTTACGCCACAGGCTACTGTCCATCTAGATGCCAATCAGCTATAAAAAGCAAAGGGTGGCCAATTAAATATTAGAATTGAATTTTACGTTGATTTCAAATAATGATTAATTGCAGTTACTTTATTAATCATGTAAATCTTGTACTAAGTTAAAAACATTTTACAAATCAATATCGTTTTTTGTTTATAAACTAGAAATTTTTACTTTTTTGTCTGTTATGTTAATTAGGTTTATGACGTTAGTAATTGTGTACCAAGTGATTAAAAAGTGCACCCAAGCGTTGTTTTTATACCGTTTTCAAAGTGATGCAAGACTTTTTCACACCACTGTATGCAGAGGAAACCTTAATAAAATCAGTGATTTCTATTGGCTGTGAAAAAATTTGCAAGTTAAGTGAGAAAGATAGAGGATATAGTCAGGGTTAAATTTAATAATGAACTCTCTGTAATTTCATTTAATTGTATTTGGATGTACTCTTTGTTACGAGGCCCCCTAACTGAGGTGTCTTATTTAGAATTCTAGTAAATATAATAGAGCGTAGCGGGTGATGCGTTTACTAAACGATGACACGCGACATTATTTTGTTAGCAATCTCTTTGTATCCTTCTAATAACAAAAGCGGTTTCCCTGTAAGTTGCTCTGAACAACCGTGAATCATCTGGTGTGGGATGAATTTTATATACCAGGAAGTTCAAAATTATTTCTTGTGCAATTTGTACTAATTAGTTACAGAGAAAAATGAAAATAAAAGCTGCTGTCGACTGTTACCCTTGTTAATATTAAGTTAATCTATATTAAATATTTGTTTTGTTGCTTTCGCTGTCCGCGTGCTTCTTTTGTAATCAAGAAATGTACATCAATAAAAGACTTTTTCATTATGTTTATGAAATTCTTATACTGATACTTGTTGAAATTCTTTTTTTGGAAGAAAAATGTTTACAAAAACACTGAAATACTCATATCTTAGTGGAAGATGGGAAATATAAGAATAAAATATTGCAATCAACTTGGTAGATAATATCTTAACCTTTCAAACGTCTTTCATTCAATAGACCCAAATACTATGTAATATGCCTTGGAAAGCTAAGAAATACTTAGATTAATTCAAAAGTTTCTAATAATCGAAATCAAGTATAGCAACCAGAGACTTGGACAGAATTAGAACCGAAACTGAAAAAATCGCAAAAACCGATATTTTGTGACGTGTTGGAACCGGACCCTTATCTTTTCAAAGTTCCGTAATCCGAACTGTAACCGAAATAAAATACCAGTTTTAATTCGTTTTTTAGATTCTCCGATGCAAATTTTTTAGAATCTAACATTTAAAGGTAAAAAATATAAATAATTGAGAAATATACGCGGTGATTCACAACCTAATGATCGGACTTTGAGGATAAGCATCTCTGGTCATTAGAAACTATAGTAACATTTTTTGATTAAATGAACTTGGAAATTTCGAAAATTTTGCCAGGTGTTTTTAGAAAAGTATTTATAATTGATGCAGGCCAGTGTTGCAAATCGAATAGGATCAAATGCAAGCTCTTTAAAAATTGACACCATCAGTAAAAACATGACATCTGTTGAATGAGCACAATTTTTTATTCACAAACCTGCAGACCTGTATTATACATAAGGGTTAATGTGCCTATTAAAAGAATTTTAAATTGTCTTACAAATCAGAAATCACAAAACAAAAATACCGTTTTTGAAACATAATATCAAATTCTGTTTATTGTTGTTATTCTACGAAATACTTGGCCAAAATGAAGACGGGTTATTACTTTATTATGCTAGCTTGACATGACAAGCATGAATTTTTTAAGCGCTCAATAAAGTGGCGCCATCCTGTTATATTTCGAAACTAAACGCGGGTTAATTTTATGTGGCAACGCTGGACATGAAGGTTTGGCATTGGAAGCTAAGGCGATAATTTAAATGTGGTTAGTTGCAGGATCACATTTCATTAGTCAATTCATAATAGTTATATAAATGTAATATCAAGCAAACACTGCAGTTTAAAGATTTTATTTAAAAACACCTAAGTATTTTGTTCCTGCTTTGACTTGCAATCATAATCCTTTTTTAATATTACAAGCAAAAAATATCTTTTTAACCATAATTTTACGATCTCAGGTACTTGAGCATAATATACGAATTAACTACTATTCTGCCGTGCTTAGCAAGAAAGCAGTATCTCCACAACAGCAACTTAAGAAATATACCATATTTTTTATTAGCATTCATTACAATTCCACATAGTATATTTCTAGATAGCAGTTTGTGCAGATACTGCTTGCTTGCTAAGCACGGCAGTATTAGCAGCAAATGAAAATATCTTAAACATAAAGCGAGAGTAAATTAATAGGGTTGAATAAAAAATTTAGTCTTCTCCACGAAATATATATTTAACACAATAAATTTTAAAGTTGATTGCAGTTTTGGCTTACTTAAGATGAAGTCATTCTCAAACATTATTAAACCAAATATATTGTGGTGTTATTTTGTATATTGCAAATCGTCAATAAACCTTATACAGGGTGGAAATAAATGATTTTCATCAAGTTACCATTGCATTCCCCATGTAAAAGCACGACGTGCCGCTCTACGAAAATAGAGAAGGCAGTACCATAACCTCAAAATATAATAAATTCAATAAATTCTATGAATTGTTTGACATATTGATTTCATTTATTGACAGAACTAATTTAGTACTAAATCAAAAAGAGTAGAGCGGTACAGAAAAATTTACATGTGAAAAATTCCAATAGGAACTTGATGAATATCATTTATTTCCACGCTGTATATCTCAGGGTCGAATTAATACTCAATACTCAATAGTAAAGGTTACCTATAATTTTTATTTATTTACCTTAATATGAGACTCTAATGATTATCTTTCAATATTGAGTTCAATTAGTGAAAGATTAAACTTTACAAATAAATCATTTAAAATTTTTCTCTCTCACACGGTGGTTAGTAGCGCTCAATAAATAAAGTTTGGTTATTACTAATAGTGATTGACACATATATCTGGAATGTCAAATCTGACAGTTATCAATTAAATTTTCCCAAGAATGAACAAGTAAGTATAGCATATATTTTTATTTAATTCTTTATTTTATAAATCTTTATTTTTAGGATGTTAAAATGGGAAGAAATGTTACCCTGTCAACTTACACATTAACTTTTCCTTCAGGTAAGTCTTCCTCGTATGTCTCTCCAATAGTTTCTTGTTATTTTGACATATGTATCTTCTAATCCTTTTCCAACAATTACCTTCACTTTCACTAAACCTACAACTTCCACAATATGCACTTTCCGCCAGGAACCGTGGCCACTGCTGCTGAATCTGCATACCTTGCACCACCAAAGACCTCGTCACCAGACCACAGGACTGCCTCAAGACTGCTACAAGAATGCCATCCTTCCCAGGTCAGGTTAGTAAATTCCATATTTCTTTTAAATTCCTTTTACCCTTTATGGTTTTCTTGTTGTCTAGGCCTCGAATGAAGACTGCAATCTCCCCAACACCTCAGTAAGTATCTCCAAAATCTTTTTCTTCTGATGAAGTAACCTTAATAATTCTTTTCTTTTACAGGAATATAATGAAGAATTCGACTCTTCAACACATTGGTAAGTAACAAACCCAGCTCGAAGACGGTTTTTCAATTTATATTCTTTTCTCAATTGCTCTTACTGTATCGTTATGCCCTTTAATATTGCTTCCTGTAACTAAGACACTGAAACTCTTCCTTTAATCAATAAAACGCTGGACTTTCTTTTTATGTTTATTAATTTAACAATTTTACTCCTTGAGCTTTATTATTTTACAAATTCTATTAACACATTTATTTTATTTACTATTATTTAGGCAAATTTTCTCTTCAGTAAGAATTTTATAGATTCTCTCAACAAAAAAAATTATTATTTTTTCATCTCCACTAGAGACCCCCTTTTTTCAACTATTTTGTCTGTTATGGTTTCCTTTTATCAAAATACCCCCTATCTTTGGTAATTCTTTCTGTTTCCTCACTAACAATGTCTATAACCATAGAAGTTAATTTTTATACATTATTATTGAAGTACAGAGATAATTTTAAATATGCTATAGAAAATCAATATACCTTTAAATTATTTTTTTATTGATGCCACGATATCTTTACCTAATATACATGATTTTTAATTTTCAGGTTGACTTATGGCTAGGATATCCTTTCCTTTTATTATCCTTGTTAATGTTAATATTGTATCATAATACTATAATAAATATATGCTATTCCATTCTGTTTTATTATTTTATAATTCTATATTAAAATTTTGTATTCTTGAGATATCATCATTACTTTGTATGTAAGTTTATATATTTTATGTTTTTATTTATTGATCCCTAAGAACCACGTCTGTCCAATAATGTTTCTTTAAATTTTTCTTTATCTTATGTACATGCTCATATTAATTTTTCCACTTCACATAAACGTGAACATAACAATATATTAGGAAGAACAAACATTTATTGAGCAATCCATGTTTTGTTATTAGCAAGTTGTAGAAGACTTGCACTTCTCACGCTTTTACTCAATTTTCTTTAATTATAAAAATCATGAGAAAAAATTTTAAAAAGAGAAAGAAATACAAGATATCTGATTATTCTTTTCCCAGATCATGTAGTAGTTTTAATTTTCTTTATAGGTATATTTAAACATGGATTGTTCAAAAAAATGTTTCTTCTTCCTAATACATATGTTGGGTTAATATTGTTTTGAGAAAACTAAAGTCAACTTTTAAAATTTATTATGTTTTAAATTATTTCGTGGAGAAGACTAAAAGCTTTTATTCAACCCTATTTATTAACATTCAACTCCACTAAAAGGAAACAATGGACACTTTCGAAGATTTAATAAAGCGAGAAATTATAAGCTACAACCCACAAGGTGCAATGGGTATTAGTTTATTTAAAAACTATAACTTTTCTCCTCCTGGTGCCTATCGTATAGGCAATTTACCTGTAACATGGTTATAAATTGAGATAGATAGATACGGTTTTCAACAAAATATTTTAAAAAATGTTGTCTATGTGGCAAAATAATTTTCTAAATTAAATTCTCGATTTTTATTTTCGATATTTTTAAGTATTTTTAACCAAAACATTTTGCTGCAAGGAGGTATTATTTTATAATTTTTAAATCCAATCACCTGTCCATAAAATGATTAGCAGTTAAACATATTAATTTCCAGTATTTACTGATTATATAGAATCTATGACATTGCTATGCTAATATATTATTTTATGTTCTTCTATTCTGGAACAACATGAAGATGAAGATTTTTTTTTTAAAGTTGAAGTGTTTTTCTTGAGACTTACTTATACAGTGCTATTAAATTAAAACTGTAATATGCTCCATATTGCATTTTAAAATAATCTTATCAAACCATTGCATTGACTGTATGTTTATGCAACCAACAATACATAAACGCTTATAATGTGCTAGCCTGACTTTTTCGATTTGACATTCATTAAGCTAATAATTAACATCGAGTTTATTAGAAATACAAAAGTAAATTAAAGTAACATTTATTGTAAAATAAATATGCAGAGGTGTATTTTTGATAACAAACCACGTCTGTACGAGAAAAGAATGCATACTTTTAACAACCAACCAACTTAACCTAACTTTAAACAACAGGTAAATAGAATTATTTATTTAAAAAAATTAATCACCACTTTATTTTAGGTTTTTCCTAACGCCCGTTCAAAACGCCCACCCTCTTGTTCCAAACAGTAACCTAGTCTATGATAAACATCCTGAACTGCATTAGAAATCTTGACGGAAGTCTGTTTGAGCTTATCACATTCTGCAACAACTCTTTCTTTTAATTCGTTTGTGTTTTGTATGGGTGTATGGGTATAAATTTTTGATTTCAGGTAACCCCAAATGAAAAAATCATTTGTAGATAATAAGGGGACCTGGCTGGCCAGACTATTTCTTCCATTTCTTCCAATCCACTGCCCAGACAGCACACTTTGTCTTAAAGACATTTTTTTATGTCCATATTATGTCTGAACGCCTGAAGATCAAGAAATGACGTCTTAAAGACATCTTTTCGAAGATGTCTTAAAACAACAAAAACTGGACATCCTTAAGACGTCTTTTAAATGTCTGTTATGTTCTTTTAAAATAAACTGAAATAATATATATCATTACAACAAATGTGTTTCCTAAAACCTATTATGTTTGTCACATTTGCTTATTTATAAAAAATTAATATTAAATAACTACGAATCCTAATTTTATGAATAATATAGGTACTTGTCTATTTTAAATATTTATACCGGGTGATTTTTTAAATTTCTGATCTAGTAAGTCGTGATTTTTACGCCGTATCGAAGGTCACCGAAACGTAGGGCGTAGCGTTGATCACACTGCTATTCCAAATGTCATTTATGTGACAAATTGACTACTTACTTTTACATTTATTAAACAAATTGATAAATATTTAAACAGTGATCATTTGCGAAACATGCTTTTACCAAAGTGTGCATTTTATTGCGAGTTTAAGTGCAATTTCGATGTGATTATTGACTTGAGAAGTTTAGGTTATGGTTACAACTCGCTTCAATTTTTATTCCTTGGATTTAAGAAATAGCAACATTTATTCACAATTATAACAATTTACTTTGTTAACACAATATTTATTCAAAATTTACAACAACTGTTGGAAATGTTGACCTTCAGCATCTATACACAAATTAACTCGGCGCTTCATATTCTCGAACACTCTAATAAGCACTTCTGGTGAAATCCTTGCACATTCTTGTCTGATTCTTTGTTTCAAGTCATCAATTGTGTGTACTGGTTCTTTGAAAATGGTGTTTTTTAAAGTAGGAAACAAGAAATAGTCCAGGGGCGTCAAATCTGGTGATCGAGGTGGATAAATATTCTCGGTGTGGTTGCTGATTAAACGGTCGTCATAATATTGTCTTAGGTAATTTAAAGTTGTATGGGCTGTGTGTGCTGTTGCTCCATCCTGCTGAAAGTAACCATCACGTAACTCTTCAGGGTCAAGTTGATTGATGAACTGTCCTAAAATATTTTGATACCGCTCAGCTGTGATAGACTCTTCGAAAAAGATGGGTCCAATTAACCGTCTTCGTGAAATGGCCACCCATATTCCAATTTTTTGAGGGTGTAAAGGCGATTCTCGAAAAAAATGGGGATTTTCTGCACTCCACATCCGCATATTTTGTGAGTTTACATACCCCGAAAGATGAAACCAAGCTTCGTCACTAAAGAAACTCAAGTCCAGAAGATCATTATCCATTGTCCGATTGAAAAAATTACAATAGGATATCCTTTTCTCATAATCTGGCGGCAGAAGTTCTTGATAAACCTGCATTTTGTAGGGACGCATGTGCAGGTCTTTTTTAACAATTTTTTGACATGTGCTGTAAGATAAGTCCACTTGTTGTGAAAGTCTTCTTAAGGACGTATGAGGGTCATCTTCCATTATTTGTCTTACATTTTCAACAGTTTCAGGAATTCGTTTTGTTGGTCTGCCACTTCCAGTTTTTCGCTGAACACTGCCAGTTTCTCGGAATAGATTCACCACATAAGACAGAGTCATGAGAAAATTTGCCTCTATCACCGCAAGATCTGGAAATTTTTCTTGAAACTCCCGAAGACATGCTCCGGCTTCATACACCCATTGACCATTAACTTGATGACCATTACGAAAGTAAGCTTCGATCATAAATGTTTTTTGTTCCTGTGTGAACACCATTTTGTTGTGATGAAAAACACTCCAAAATAACGTTGAAAACTAAGCGTTCAATCACAAACGAAAGGTTAGTCTTGAAAAAGACTGATTTTTGATAATAACCGAGATAATAACTGGCGAAACGGAATTCAAAACACGAGGAAACAGTGAAGCACAAAAGACGGCAAAAGCGAGAACAACACTGGAGTAGGTTATGTTTATGTCAACATTTTTGAAATCTGACAGTTGTGACAAATCGAACGATTCAAACTACGCCCTACGTTTTCCGCATCTTTTGTTTTAAAATTATGTCATGGCTTTCTAGATCAGAAATTTAAAAAATCACCCGGTATATATATATTTATAGTTACTTATTTCAGTTATCTAATAATAATATAATTATTCTTTACCTGTCATTCGTCGACAGTCTATAAAAATTTAAAAGTTAAAATTATCATTAGATTTGGATTTGTGCATGAAAGCACAACTAGCAAACCAATAAATTTGAATTACGCGCCATGCTATCTACTAGAAGTTGATACCACATCCGTTTGATGGCGCAGAAGAAGAAAAAGTTTCAAATTCCTGAAGCCGCTACTTTAATTATTTATAATTTCCGTTTATTCCGAGTGTTCCCGTTTTAATTGTTTTAGATTGTGTATTTAGTTTTTAAAATTTTTATATTTTAAAGATGTTGATAATCAGGCATTGAACTAAGAAGGTTTTTAAAGTGACCGCCGTTAATGTGTATTGTTTTCATACTACTTGGTAATACAGAGAACTTCTTTCATGTCTAAACTAAAGTGGTTTGTTTACTATTTGTGACTTATCCAAGGGTTTAACTGGTAATGGTTTAACGAGCTTGGAAGTGCAACGGGTGACGTCACAAGAGCCGATGAAATTTCTGCAGCGTTTAATAGGGAAATACCGCCGCCACGAACGTTTTCTCAAAACCCTGCGAAAACCATGACAGATATGAAAAAATGTATGTAAATTACAGAGAATTAAATTTCCTATAAAACGCAAAATAATAGATATGCCTATTTCCAGTAGTTTAGACGTGAGAAGATGTCAAATGTTTGTGTTATTCAGATAAATTCGCAGGAACTGTTTGTCGATTCCCCTTAAATGTAATTAAAAAACACTTTGTTTTGGTACATATTTTGTGGTAATACTCTAGTTTTGAGAACTTTATTTCGAGAGATTTATTTGCTTTGATAATTTTTACAAAAAATAAACAACATTGTAGATATAAACACATAAATAAAAATGAACATAAAATATATTTATTTTTCCATTAATCAACATGCAAATAGTAAGAGACAAATTTAAAAAAGAAAACGGCTATTATCTATTTGATGAATATCAATTTTGTTTTTTACAAACACAATTAAAAAATAATGTGCTACTTTCATTATGATTTTTCGTTAAAAAAAGTCAACTTTCATAATCAATATGCAAAAAAATAAATTAATGTACCTTATTTTAGAGTTAGCAGAGCAATCGGAACTTTTGGGTCAAGTTTCAAAAGGACATGGAAAATACCAAACAGACATGACTATGGAGCTCCTCGGCTAGATCATCTTTATTTAAAAAATGTAACTTTCTATTCTAAGAAAAAAAGATAATATATTTTTTTGATTGATGTTGTGAATTTTATTTCTGTGCCTAGTATTAACTAGATCATCTTTATTTAAAAAATGTAACTTTTTATTCTAAGAAAAAAAGATAATATATTTTTTTGATTGATGTGAATTTTATTTCTATGCCTAGTATTAACATTTCCTTAATGAACATCTTAAAGCAGATGTCTTAAAGATATTTTGTTGAAGACATCTTTAAGATGTTGTGATGAAGACGTCTTTAAGATGTTGTGATAAAGACATCTTAAAGACGTTGGGTTTTGTAACAATGGACGTCTTTAAGATAAAATAAGGCAAAAATAGACATCCATAAGACGTCTTGAATATCTAAACCCTACATCTGTGATGTCTTTAAGATGTATTTGTGCTGTTTGGGTGCTTAGGGAAATTTCCATTAAGAAAGTTTCTGACTTCCACCGTCGAGTGAGATGGAGAACCAGGTGTTGGTATTAGTCATTTTCAATGGCAAGTTGCTGGATTTGAGGAACTATTGAATTACGGAGATATTTAAATTGGAATAAGAGTTTAAAATGCCATTAATGAAAAATGGACCAATTGGTGTATTATTGATTATACCCAAGCAGAGATTTACTTTCTCCCTATACTGTGTATGAGTCCAATTTTGTATGTGTAAATTTCTTTGTGCTCAATATCTGTAATAAGTGATAATAGGTTACGCTGAAGTTAGTTGAACTGTAGACTTATAAAGTGTACCTGTAATTTTGTGAATTTACTTTTACATTTAGAGAAATGGTAGCCTCATCGGGGAAACAAATCTTGTGTAATAACTGTTCAGCTGTATTTAATAAATTTTCTGCAAAAATCTGTCCTATTAATTTTGTAAATTTTAAATAATTGCTGATGATCTTGTAAGCTATTGTGGTTTTGGTACCACAGACACATTTGCACCTTTTATTCTTTAGTGTACCTTTTAATACCTACTAAATAATTTAATACTAAATAATTGATTTAACAGTTTACTAAGTATTTCATTTGTTTGATTTTACCGGCATTTTAGAGTGAATGAAATGATACAAATACCGTGCTGTATGTTTGGTTGCCTATGTGCACATAATGCTTTGACTCGATTAATTTAAAAATGTAAAGAAGCTCAAGTTTTTTTTAAAGGTTTGGTCAATATTTTTCTAACTTTTTCAACATATAGATATTCTAATTTCTAACATTTTTTGTCGTTTGTTCGATCTTGCTATCTACCATAGATTAGGCAAAAAAAACTGATTTGATTTGCATGTCATTCACTGCAGCCATGGCTGCATTATGGTTAGAACTTTGCCGAGATATGTTTTCATGCTTGATGGGCATTCCTTCATTTCACATTAATTATCCGCAACATTTAAATCAACAATACCCGAATAGATGGATCGGCAAAGGAAATCATGTTTTCTTAAACTGGCCACCTCGCTCTCCTGATATGATCTCGATGGATTAGTTTTTTATGGGGAGCTTTAAAAGCCATGGTCTACTCCAGACATGTAAAAAAGGTAGAGGATTTGTGGAGACGAATTCAAAATACAACAGACACACTAAAAGACGATGCTGAAATGATGAAAGAGTACAGTTTAATCTTTTATGTCGTATTAATTTTTGTATGCATGTAAATGGTAGCCATTCTGACCATTTTCTGTGTTTTTTGTTGCATTAAATTTATTAAGATAGTTTTTGTTTTATTAACTTTTCTTGAACGCCAACACACTATGGCAGATACCAAAATCCAACAAGAGACAAGAAATGTTAGAAATTAGAATATCTATCTGTAGAAAAAGTTTAAGAAATATTGACCAAACCGTTACAAAATTTTGAGCTTCTTTGCATGTGGATGATCCGATTTTTACCACTTACGTAACACCCATTATTAAAAAAATGTTGCCAAAAAAATTATTTTTTTTGTACAGACCCACATCCCAAATTTCATCCCCATCGCTAAAGGCAATTTTTCGTTATTTAGAAAAAAAGAAATTTTTTTAAGATCTTTGACGTTCAATAGCGCCTTTACGAAGCACGTTTGGATAGAGGTAAGTTTATTTAAATCGTCCTATTTTGGTCTCAGGAATATGTGGTAGCGTCTTGTACAGACCTTTTTTATAAGACAGTCGGTAATATTTAATAATAACTAACATACAGGTACAAATATGGTGAAGCGATAAGAAAAAGAGAGAAGCGACGAGATTTGAATAGTGCAATGTATTTTGAAAAGAAGTGTATGCTATGGTGAGGAGGTAAGCAAGATATGGAATCAGTCTCATCTTGATCATCGAAATCGGTATGCTCTAGCTAAATCAACTGAGGGTAGAAGTAGCTCAAGAACGTAGAGCGATAGGTAACTAAACTACAAAATTATAGTATACGGGAATTATTATATACGTCAAAGTAGTGGTAGATGGACGGTTCTGGACCCTCACTTCCTCACCTCGGGTAGGCTACCATATATACACCCTAACATATGGGCAAGAGAGAAAAGCTATAAGAGAAAATATGAAAGAGGCTTTGAATTAAACGCTATAAATCAGGTCAGGGGTAAATATCTCTTAATACCCACCCTGCTACCACGTATACAGGTCAACTCTACATATCACATTATGATTGATGCAGTCATCCGGGGGATCATAACGATTTTATAATAAAGACATCGCGGCACTCTAGGGCTTCTTATTCTATAATACCTTCTTCTTTTATCTCGGAAATAATTGAAATTATTTCGTTTTCATTCAGACTGTTACCGGCTTCATTTACAGCAAATAACAATCGTTTAGCTATCCAACTTCCCGCGATAAAATAAATATTTTTATAATAACAATTAATTAACATTTATATTGATAATGAATTCAAATAAATTCCTGAAAACACTCTAAATAGAATACGACTAACAAAGCCCACATTTAACCGCTACTTTTTCTCTTTTTAGGTTCATGTCGTACACTCTAACTTTTGTAATATCTTATAGTAAAGAATATTACTCTCAATCAGGATCACATCATATGACTGTTTATATCGAGCATTTCATTTTCTATATCTCATTTGCATATAACATTTCAACTACAAACATTCCTAAAATATAAATCTATTAGTCATAACATTTAAAATGTGTAACATAATTAACATGTAGAAACTTGTCATTTTTTATTATTGATTTCACCTCAGTTCTCAGAACCGGATCTATAAGGATTATCTCTACGCCAACAAGAAACCTCAAGTAAAATGTATTGTTTCATCCGATGCCCGTCAAATATTTCTTATCATAACATACCATTATGTTCAAAACAATGCAAATATAATTACTTTCAATATAGTCACTTGTTTAGTATTACTTATTTCTTAGGAATGAAGGTAGATTACATCTATGCTTCATTATCTCTTTAACACAACATATTAAACTGTTAACTAAACATCATAAATGAATATATTCCTTATTGAAACCCGATATGTAATATAAAAATCTTATCAAGCTTTCTTATAAGGAGCGTGTCACTAAAATAATTAATTAAGTGCTTGGTTGCTTGGGACTCATCTCCTCCTAAACGGCTTAATATTTTTAAAAACGGTTTTTACCGTTGTGTTGCCCGTGACCAGGCGGTGTTCACTGGCTACTTTAATTTTTTTTAAAACACTGCGAACAATTAAAATTAAAGGTTTAACTAGCTTAAACGGCCGGCCGGGCGCTGAAGCGCCCTTGCACGAGTATGCTTCACAACATAACAAGAACCTCCTACCCCCACCCCATCCCTCTCTATAATAACGACGTCGAAAAAATTCGCAGTGCACATTCCTAGATGCAGCGAGGCTGAGCGCTGTGAATATGAATTTTATTTTTGCCTCGCTGCATCTAGGAATGTGCACTGCGAATTTTTTCGACGTCGTTATTATAGAGAGGGATGGGGTGGGGGTAGGAGGTTCTTGTTATGTTGTGAAGCATACTCGTGCAAGGGCGCTTCAGCGCCCGGCCGGCCGTTTAAGCTAGTCTCACCCTCATCCCGACCCCACAATAAAAACGGTGACACTAAAATTGCTCGCTTGGTTGAATTACCTTTAATTTTAATTGTTCGCAGTGTTTTAAAAAAAATTATTTAATTAATTATTTTAGTGACACGCTCCTTATAAGAAAGCTTGATAAACGCGTTGTTAGTGTAAGCTATTAAAAAAAATAGTAGTCATATTGAAATTAATATCAAGTCTAACGTTTACAAGAAACGGTTATCATCTAATTGCTATCATACACGGATTAAACTAAACTACATATTAAGAAATATTAAGTACGAAGCATAAGGCTTTTATAGCATCTTACAGGAAAAAAAGATTACATTCAATCAGGATCGCAACATATATCATTTAAAATCCAATATTATTATATAGCTTGCAGATTTTCCCTAATTAGACTGTTTTATAATAACTAACAGCTTTCAAGAAAAGGGTCGTTCGTTATGATTTCTTATAAATTTATTTAAAAGTTACATACAAGGTAGTTAGCCACGTTGTTTTCAACATTCCTTAAAACTGCTTTCAACTATAAATAAACAAAACGGTCTTACAGCCGACTGAACAATTCAAAGGAATTTAGATTTCTAAAAATTTGTTAAGAGATCGTCATCTTAAAAGCGGTATAAATTATTGTTTTAAATAACAATTACTCACCCTTGTGTTAATCTGTACAAGTTAGATGTGTAGAAATTTGAATACGGAAATAATTTGAAAGAGACATAACATTTTATTTAAAATTTACAGCAAAGCAATTTTAAACAGCAGATTTCTTAAAACATTGCTAGCTTGATACGTGTACTGGAATAATAATGTAAAAAGCGTTTATGAATATTTATATGCGATTGTTTAATTGATTTAATGTAAACCTTATACGGTTATATGTAATAGGATTAACTAGATATCATAAATGAATATATTCCATATTGAAAACCGTTATGTAATATAAAAATCCTATCTTATTATTCAGCTTGCAGATTTTCCTTAATTAGACATCTCTCAAATGTATTGTTTCATACAACGATCGACAAACATTTATTAACCGATTAGCTTCCTTTTGAAATTTCTTGAAAGGTGTCCATTATGTTCAAAACAATTATAATTTATTTATAGAAAAAAGGAATATTGCGTAATGCTTTTGTAAATTCAAAACATATTTCAGTAAATATTTATAATTGCTATAGATACATTAAACAGTTTACTTCAACCCTCAGTATTATTATTAATGTTTGAATTACGTACACGGTAATTAATCATGCGGTTTTTCATAGAAGAACATTCCTTAAATATGTGTAGTATATGCAGGTTTGAGATTATTCTTGATCCTATCCAATATTATCGGTTTTACAAAAGATGAATCTTTATCAACTATAAATATCTATTATTATTAACTTGATAGAGTCAACATCGCACTTCGGTTTTATAGAATTATAACGTTTAAATATTGATATTTTAAAACTGTCTTGCGTTTCACGTTTATTACGATAACAATTATTTTGCATCGTTAGGTTCTACACGGATTAACCCTGAGTCAGTTTCAACTTGGAATTCGAGAGATGTTTCAAGACTGTCAACCTAAAGACCCGGAAACAGGCCATGTATGCGGGAAGATCTATTGTAAGATGTGCCAGAGCCATAAACCCGAAAACCATTTTTGTTTTATACAGCCGGCCGGGAAGAGGAACATAAAACAAGAAGACACCTTGTTTGTGTTCTTCTACCTGGAGACCCGGCAAGAGAAAGAAATAGCGCCCAGCGTAAAGCTTCATGAACGCAACTTATGCGTTTTCCAGCAGGTGTGTTCTACCTGTTCCGATTCAACGGCCTCCCTGTGTCCAAACTGTGGTCAGCGAAAACAGGTATTGAAAGGAGAATGTATAGAGGGTTTTCTTACACACCTGCTGAAGATACGCAAAAAATTCAAAAAGGTTGTAGCAGTTGCCCATAACGGGCAAGCTTTCGATACCCAATTCATTCTAAATTATCTGTTAACAAACACCTCACTGAATCCAGACCTCATTATGCGCGGTACAAAAATTCTACTGCTACAACTAGATAATCTAAAGATTATCGACTCTTTAAACTTTTTCCCCATGGCTCTGGCTGACTTACCGAAAGCGTTCGATCTACCAGCTCCCAAAGGATACTTCCCGCACCTTTTTAACACCGAGGCCAACGCCCATTACGTAGGGCCTCTTCCGGACGTCAAGTTCTACAGCCCTGATACGATGAAACCAAAAGCTCGTGAAGAATTCCTAAACTGATACGAGGTAAGCAGGGACACGGAGTTCGACATACAACGTGACCTGGTCGAATATTGTCGAACGGACATTGATATTTTGAAGAGAGCCTGTATCCACTTTAGGAATCTCTTTATTGAGGAATGCGACGTTGACCCGTTCACGGAAGCCATCACCATCGCTTCAGCTTGTAATCTCATGTTCCGGAGGAAATTCCTCAAAGAAAGCACCATTGGAGTGGTGCCAAAGGGTGGTTATAGACGGGCCGATAACCAGTCTAAGGTAGCTCTTCAATGGCTGTTGTTGGAAGAACATCAAAGAGGTGTTGAGATTCAACATGCCGCCCGGCAGAGATAAGCTATCGTGGGCGAGTTAAAGGTACGACAGACAGATCTTTCAATTTCACGGGTGTTACTTCTACGGATGTCCCACCTGCTTCACCACGCGTCGCAACGAGCCTCTACACGACGATCCTAGCGACAGCATGGATATGAGGTTCGAGAAGACCCGAGCCACTACTGAAAAGTTAAAGTCGCTAGAATACGAGGTCGTTGAACAGTGGGAATGTCGCTTCCGGCGGCAACTAACACCCGAACTCAGCCAGCAGATAGAGAAACATCCCTTGCTACTAAACACACCCTTAAACCCGAGAGAGGCATTTTACGGCGCTCGTACAGGGGCAGCTAAATTAAAGCGGGTTGCAAAAGACTTGGAAAAGATCCGGTATGTCGACGTATGCTCCCTTTACCCCTGGGTATGCAAGTACGCCAAATTCCCAGTTGGGCACCCTGAAGTTTACGTAGGCAAGGCGGCTTGTGAAATGCTAATCAGGGATAAAGGGGGCCTGGAAAACATCAACGGCGTGGTAAAATGTACAGTGCTACTACCGCAAGATCTATATCATCCGGTCTTACCCGTCAAAATGCACCAAAAGCTGCTGTTCCCGCTATGTCGCACTTGCGCTGAAGATCTGAACCAGGCCGAATGTCAGCACCGTGTAGAGGACCGAGTCATCAACGGAACCTGGGTCTTGGACAAACTGTTAATGGCCATACGAAAGGGTTACATCGTGCAGGACATACAAGAGATCTGGTCGTACGATGTAACCCAGTACAATAAATCGTCCAAGTTTGGGAGTTTGTTTTAGAGCTTTATCGACAAGTTCCTGAAGATGAAGCAGGAAGCCAGCGGTTGGCCATCTTCAATAGCTGCCAACAACAACGAGGATGATATCGACGGAGCCCGGAAACAGTACGTTGATGACTACCTCGAGAACGAGGGAGTCTCCTTGGATTCGACGAAGATTATCAAGAACCCTGGTTTGAGATCGTTGGCCAAACTGATACTGAATTCCTTCTGGGGTAAGTTATAATAACAGTAACACACACAATTAGTACATAGTTTATTGATTATTATTATTGTTATAGGGAAATTTGGTCAGCGCGAGAACCAGGCTAAAACGGCCATAATCAACGAGCCCAAGGAGTTCTTCGACCTGCTATCCAGCCCAGGCGTAGAAGTAAATCACGTGCAGGAAATAAATGACGAGGTGATTGCGGTTAACTGGCAACATAAAGAGGAAGCAGCAGATCCTCTGTCGTCAGTCAACTTGGTCTTCGCGGCATTTGTCACTGCACAGGCCCGTCTTAAGCTGTATTCCTATTTGGATCAGCTAGGTGAGAGAGTCTTATACTATGACACAGGTAAGTCGTACTATCAACGTCAACCGTCTATATTAGAGTTAATTTTCTTTTTCGTTGTTTCAGATTCTGTAATATATGTTTCAAAACCTGGCGACTTCGAGCTATCAACCGCTAGTCCTGGATCGTATATTGTAGAGTTTGTGTCAGGCGGGCCAAAGAACTACGCCTATAAGGTGTACTGTCCGGCCACAGGGCTTCTACACGTGGTAGTCAAGGTCAAGGGTATTACCCTAAATCACGCCGCGGCTCAAAAAATAAACTTTGAGTCCATGCTGAGGCTGCTGGACGGCATGGACGAGAAGATTATTGTAGAGTCCAACAACATCCCACGTACGGCTGACCATCAGCTTGTAACGCGAACGGAATCAAAGTCCTATAAGATAACGTTCGCGAAGAGGCGACGTATAGAAGATTTTGATTCCGTTCTGTTTGGCTATAGCAAGCGACCACGTGTATAATCATTTTAAACCCGTGTATATACAGGGTGGTCCAGACCACCCGTACACCCCTTTTAAAATGCGGGGGATTAAAAATTTTTAACAAGACGATGGGTGATCTTACTAATGTCGATGTGCTCTTTCGAATGACCTCATAATGAAACCCCCCTGATTCCCCCTTCTAGGGGGTAAGGGGCCCAACTTTGAAAATTCAAATGGGAACCCCTAAGTTTTATTGCATATTTAGATTCTACTCATCAAAATATGAATAATTTATTTGAAACATTGTTATATCTTGGCAACAGGTGGTGCTGTAATAGAAAAAACGACTTTTTGCATTTTCCTTCGTCTCTGGCATATTTACAGGGGCGAATAACAGTTTTTCATATTTTTTACTATTTTTTACTAAATAGTAATGAAAAAAACTTTGCTAATGTGTACTTTCATGAGAAGAAATTTTATGTTACAATGAAAAACGCAAATTCTCTACCTAAGGTGTTTTCGACAAACGGATTTTTTTTCTAACGTTGTACGTGATAACAATATTTTTTGCCTTAAATGTTGTTAGAATTTGTGTTCCATTCTAACAACATTTTCCAAAATTCTACTGGGGAAGATGGTTTTACTTCAAAACATATCAAGTCACCGTGCATTACAAAAATCTGTCGACGACAATTTCACTTTGTAATTTACTATTAAATTTCGGTGGTTATCTTTCTTTTAGCGTATTGAATCATGAAATCTCATCCACTCAGGCCATAAAGAATAATTTAAACGAATAAAATTATAAATTGTGGAATAAAAATTATTTATTTGAATAGTTGATTTTCAACAATTACATACTATTTAAATAGAATTGCGAAGTAAAGAATTGTAGCAAGTTATTTTCTGTTAAAATTAAATATTAAATTAGTACGATTTAAACATTATTTTGCCATATGCAGAGCAGATTACATTTTAGAATGTTTTATCGATCATTTTTATTAATTACATATGCTTAAAATAAATATTCAGATAAAGATTAAGCAATATCTAAATAAGTAGACGTTAAGGTTAAAAAACGATCTAAAAATTTCAGAAAAAAATTGTCACGTACAACGGGAGAAAAATATGTTTGTCGAAAACATTTTAGGGAGAGAATTTCCGTTTTTCATCGTAACGTAAAATTTTTTCTCATGAAAGTAGATACACATTAGCAAAGCTTTTTCATCACTATTTAGTAAAAAATATGAAAGACTGTTATTTGCACCTGGAAATATGCCAGAGAAGCGGAAAACGCAAAAAGTCGTTTTTTTGCGATTACAGTGCCATCTGTTGCCAAGATAAAAAAATGTTTCAAATAAATTATTCGTATTTTGATAATTAGAATCTCAATATGCAATAAAATTTAGGGATCCCCATTTGAATTTTTAAAGTTGCCCCCATTAACCCCTACAAGCGGGGGTCAGGGGGGTTTCTTTTTGGCGTCATTCGATAGAACACATCGACATTAGTAAGATCACCTATCGTCTTGGTAAAAAATTTTAATCATCCGCATTTTAAAAGGGATGTACGGGTGGTCTGGACCACGCTGTATATGTGTGTGTATAGCAGTAGTAGTATAGTTGTATTTCTAAGTTTTGTAAATTTTTACAAAATTTACAAAATTTAAGTATTAGATATTTAATTCTGATTATTATTATTATTTTATCTAGTTACCTATTTTGTATCTACCTTAGCGACGTGTTTGTTTATAATTATATTACCTTTGATAATGACAGCATAGCTGTCGAAACAATATTGTCAGGTATATTTTAATAAAACTGTGAAACTTTTAATAATCTTTATTTATTTCATGATTATGGAGTTCCACAAAATAAGGTTGGAAACAATAAACAAGTAGGACTTATTCCGCCTGACGACCACGCCTTGGGGTCTAAAGAATTTGACGTGGTAGTGAAGCTCGAATGCGTGAATAAGTTCGAGCTGTATGATATACGAGTCGAGGCAATGTTTAAAAATTTCTTTTATGGTTGCTGCAAGGACGACGCTGATAACAGTGTACTACATCGTGATAAACATTTGAAAGTCCATCTATGTGAGAATTTATACATCGAGATTATTCACAACGAGTTTTGCGGCAACAGGGTGGCGATTCATCAGAATGATAAACAACGGACTATAACCTTAAAAGATTACGAGTTTCAGTCTATAATGCATCTAGCACCGTTGATCAATAATCAGGCTCGAACGTTACATCACCTGGACTTTTCGCGTTTCTACTATGCAAACATAGAGAACGTAGCAGAAGGTCAACTGAGACGACCTGAAGATGTCTATAAAACGCTTCCACCAATAGACTACATCTTATTCACGACCAAGCTGTTATGCGGATACTACTCAGCTACCAGTTTAATAGATAACGCAGCAACAACAGCCGGTGGATTGAACTCGTTCATTTTATTAGAAATAATAAAACATTATCCATTACGTACACGATCTCAACTCATACTGTGTAATGAATAATTTGTCAAATAATATGTTACAATTGTCCATTTACTCCTCGAAATGTATAGCAAAATAAATAATATGTATATTTAAACATTGATGTTTCATTTACTAGCATGATTAAGGGTTAAGGGTGACTATACAAAAGGTAGATCGTCATCAGCGAGAGAGTACACGAAAAAAGCCGAAGATTTCCGATGGCGCCCATCCATTAGAAACATAATTTAATTCCTATCTGTCATTATTATTTCTTCTAGAAAAGGTAGAAAGAGTACAGTGTGCGTGAGAGAGAAACGTAGCAGGACTTGTAGGTATTAGCGAGAGGGAGAGAGCGATCGTGCGAGAGAGGAGAGAGCGAGAGCGAGCGTGCGAGAGAGGAGAGAGCGAGAGCGAGCGTGCGAGAGAGTTTCCGTTCAGTCAAAGGGATAAAAGATGGTCGATCCAATCACTGAGCTAAAAATCCAAGGGTGGGAAATCCAAGATGTCTACTTCAAGATTGACAAATTTCAAAATGACAGATTCAAAATGACAGATTCAAAATTGCAGATTTAAAATGACAAATTTAAAATGACATATGCAAAATTAACAGATTCAAAATGACAGATTCAAACTTGACAAATTCAAAATTGACAGATTCAAAATGACAGATTCAAAATGACAGATTCAAAATTGCAGATTTAAAATGACAAATTTAAAATGACAGATGCAAAATGACATATGCAAAATTAACAGATTTAAAATGACAGATGCAAAATTGACAGATTTAAAATGACAGATTTAAAATGACAAATTTAAAATTGACAGATTCAGTAATTTGACAGATTCAAATTTAGCACCACATGTTGTGATATAAAATGGCTGTCTAGGCCAGACTCTAATTGAAGGGTCTCTAATACAGTTCTCTTTTTTACGAGACCTCTACATACCGGTAATACAGATTTCTTCATGACGTCCTCTAGTAGTAGTACACAGTTTTCCGGTAATACAGATTTCTTCATGGCGCCATCTATTGACGATACACTGTTTGTCGGTAATACAGATCCCCGTAATGGCGTCATAGGGCGTGGTAAAATGGCGTCCGGTGTTCCAAAATGGCCGCTATCGACCAATCAGAAGCAAGGGGAGGGGCTACAGGAGTGGGGGTAACCAATCAGAGAGCAGTAGGCGTGTCTACAGGAGTGGTGGTAGCCAATCAGAGCGCAGTAGGCGTGGCCAAAAGTAGTAAGAGTGGGGTTGGTCTCAGGTGTCCCAATACCTACTACCGGCTAATGTGATTAATTACTGGCCAATTTCGAAAGTTGCATAGAAGTATATTTACCAAATATCTAATAAACGTCAAACTAACATATAGCCTAACAATTAATCTGTAGCTTAAGTATTAGTTGAGCGGCCTTAATATTAATGGTCAAGCCGCAGGTGAGATTAGTTAGGTTAGGTTAGTGTTAGCTGGTGTTAGACTTCGGTCGTTTCATACGGTTTACGACGACTGTTATTTTCAGTTTAATCAAATTTTGGTAAGCATTAAAAATCAATTGTATGCATAGATAACGTGGTATCGAATATAAAAACATTTTTTTAAATGAAACTGTATATTATTGCATCTCTGATTAGTAATATTCCACTTCCCCTAGATTATATTATAGATTTTAAATCTATAATGTTGTATAGCTCTATCATTAATATTTTTTTTCTACTCCTACCTGTAAATAACCCGTTTTCTTCACGTTTCGCGCAATGGAAATGTATGCAATTCCAGCAAGGTGTACGGATATAATTTCATATCCGTACAGTGTACGGATATAAAAACAACCAATCAACGTAGTCCAATTTGACGTGATTTGTGAAATTGTAGCTTTAACAATTATACTTTTATAATTAAAAATACATTAATATTAAATCATTTAAATAAGTACAACCTACTTTTATAATAAGTATAGTAGACAGAGTTTGTGATAGGACTTGGTAGCTCAGACGGATAGGAGCTAGGTATAAACAAACTGAAGCTAACCGACGCAGGTTCAATTCCAGCTGGGAGAATAATTCTTTTTAAATTTTCTTTTATAAAACAAAATTTAAAATAATAATTTTCTCTTCGGAAATGTTAATTTCTGCAAAGTTTTAATAATTCTCTTAAAAATTCTACAATGACAGAGGGATTTTACAAACCATATCTTAGCATGGATAAAAGCATAGGTTTAATCATTATATTCGATTTCTCAAGTAGACATACAATCTATTTTGTAATTGTTGTGCTTAGTCGAAGAAAAAAGATACTATACAACTCGGGTGGAATGCCTATATCGCTTTCGAACGACTGAGGCACTTCGCCTTCGGCGTCGTGCTTCAAACTTCGTTCTCGTGCGATATAGGCAACTTATCCACCCTTGTTGCACAAACTACTATTTTCACATATTTGACTTTAAAAATAAACAAACCTTTATTAAAAGTGCAGTATGCTATGCTTTTTAAGATGTGAGTGAACGGAAACTGCCTACTATGACCAATTTTGATAAAAGAAATGTCAATGAAAAATAAACTGATTATTTTATACTTACCTTGTTATTTCCAGTTTAATCATAATTTGACAAGCATAGCCTACTACTCTTCCAATAGGGTTTCTTTTGCATTATTAAAGTCAAATATGTCTGAAAGTATAGACTTCTACATTAACATATAAGGGGTCGTCCTTAAATTAAGTAACGCCTGAAGGGGGAGGGAGAGTCTTTGATAGCGTTACGCAGTGTTACAAGGGGAAGGGGTATTAAACATGAAGCGTTAAGTAACTCTTAAAATTAAAAAAAAATAAATTGTAAATTGATTTAAAACGATAGTATGTACAGTCAAACTTCCATATTACGAACTTCTATATAGCGAATTTCTCTATATAACGAATTTTTGTGCTGTACACTGCCCTTTTAGAAAAAATACATATAAAACTGTCGCTAAATAACGAAGTAAAATTTCTATAACGACTTCTTTAGGACAAACTAAAATAATTTTTCCAGGTAAATGTGTTTATTATGCATCAATCTTTCTTTCTTATTAGCAGCAGTAAAAGATTATAAATTTACCCATCTTCCAAGAAGCCTGCACACATTTTTAAAAACCTGTAAACCTTGCAAAAAAAATTTTGTAAATTTGTTTAAATAGAAGTTCTAAGAAGGGTTAAAATTGTCATTAAAAGGCCTCCTACAACTGGTTTATCTATACTTTCTTACATTATCAGGGGATTTCCGAAGATTTACCTGAATGAGAGTTTTAGGAAAGATTAAACTTAGATGCATTATACACATTGATATTTGTCTAAATGGAGATTCCACCCCTCTAAGAAAGATTAAAATTCAATTAGGATTTACATAAAGTTAAAAACTTGCATTGCAAATTTTTATTTTAACTTTAGTTTTGTGAGTGAACCACACTGTAGCACAAAAAAAAGTCAAAGCAAAAGTGTTTAAGCATTACTGAGAAAATCAACGTCTTGCGGAAAATTGATAACAATGATAACTGTATACAAAGAAGAAAGACATCGCGACTCGCGGCAAAGTTTGGAATTCCTGCCAGTAGTTTATCGACTATAATAAAAAATCGCGAATCAATTTTAAAATCAGTTAGTGAACTTACAGCAAAACGTGCTAGAACTTATGTTTACAACGACGACTACGTCGCGACGTAGATGAAGCAGTTTTAAAGTGGGTGCATTTAATTGGCGACAAAAATGCACCATTATCAAGGCAATTAATTAAATACAAGGCATTATACAGTTTGCGGAATCACTCAAATTAAAATTAAAGCATTAAAATAATATTTACAAAAGGTGATATTTCTTTATAACGAAATTTCCCTATGGCGAATTCTTTTCGGGATTTACTGACTTCGTTATATAGAAGTTCGACTGTATATTATTTTAACAAATTAAGTATTTTTATACGTTATATTATTAATGTTATTTCATCATTTCAAGAATAATATTTCGAATTTCGCTGTGTTCCAGATGTTGATATTCAAGCTTACAGGCTTTTTAAAGTTATTGGGTAGGGGGATTAATAGCAGCGTTACGTAATTATCGAAGGGGGGGGGGATTCAAAGTAGCGTTAGGAGGCGTTACCAATTTTTTAAAAATATGCGTAACCTAATTTAAGGACGACCCCTAAGTATATTTAGAATCAAAGGAAAAAAGGCCTACTACAAAATACAATATTATACAGGGTGTTTCATTTAACAAAATGAATGTGGGTCATTCTATCTGAACTCTACCACCGGCTAGGGCCAAAAATTGGCGCAACTTAGAAAGGCCAGCTGGGACTCATTTTAAAGCTTGATACCTCTACTTTCGAATGTCACCTGGCTCTTATATGAAAAAATTTATATTTCACCCCTAAAACAGGGTAAACACGTATCCAGTTCCAAAAAAGAAATTTTAAAAGTTGAATAAATTAGAAAAAGAAATGTTTTTTGGAATTTTTCTAACGGCATTCTTCGTCAAAGAATACATAAGTTTTGATTACTGCGTTTTTTCCTAGAGTGCTTCAATTTCGAGCAAAATTGAGAACAACAATTTGCCATTTTTGAAAGTTTATTATTTTTTTCATAAAAATGGTGTCAGATAGAAAAAAATGATAGAGTAAAAATGCTTATTTTTACTCAATAAATACGAAAAAATCCCTTGAATGAATTACAGACCGATTTAAAGCGATTTTGAAAATTACGGTTATAGGTGTTGACTATGTATGGGCTTGTATAATAGAATTAAAACCTTCTAACATGATGAAAATTTTCAAAATAGCTTTAAATCGGCCTGTGACTTTTTTCGTATTCATCGAGTAAAAATAAGCATTTTTTAATCTTATCATTTTTTTCTGTCTGACATCATTTTCGATGAAAAAAATGATAAACTTTCAAAAATGGCAAATTGGGTGGGCTCGAAACGCAGTGAACAAGATTTATGTATTCTTTGACGAAGAATGCGATGCCGTTAAAAAATTGGAAAAATATTTCTTTTTCTAATTTTTTGAACTTTTAAAATTTATTTTTTGCAACTGGATACGTGTTTACCCTGCTTTAGGAGTGAAATATAAATTTTTTCAAATAGGAGCCAGGTGACATTCGAAAGTAGAGGTTTCAAGCTTTAAAATGAGCCCCTGCTGGCCTTTCTAAGTTGCGCCTTTTTTTGGCCCTAGCCGGTGGTTGAGTTCAGAAAGAATGACCCATGTATATTCTGTAGTCGACTTTTGGTAGACATTGATCATGATGTCTTACAAGACTGATAAGTACTAGGTTTAATAGTATAATTAACATTTTTAATAATTCTACCAAAATAAAAATTTATTTCTAACTGTTATCAGAGGAAATGTTTCATAAACAATCCACAAGATCAAATTAAGTCATTTTCACTTCTAAAATTTAGTTTAGATACTACAATATACTACTACTACTTTCACTTTGCTACTTGCTTTTGAATAAGGTTAAATAATTTAATGAATTCACTAAATGCTAATCATTAATGATCTACTAAAATAAACGATAACTTATTAATGCGGGCAATGGTGTCCCTCATGAGTGTATTTTGAATCGAATATTACTTTAATACCTACTTATTCAAGCTTTAAATCGCCATACATTATTATTTGGAACCATACTTTAATGCATTTTTAAAGTAAAAAAGTATTTCATGTGATTTTAGTTAACTTTGATTTGGAACAGTATTTCAAATTCATTTGAATCTGATTTTATACCAAACGTTAAAACTATACCTAGATAATCAAGTATGCCATATATCCCACACTTACTAAATTACAATGATTTATTTGGTAATAATGATATAGTGGATACCTGAAGGGTATGTATATCATATTTTTTATGTTGATTAAATAGAAATTAGAAACGTTTGATCAAAATATTTTAGTGGAAGGAGAAAACAAACTGCTTTTAACACTGATTTTTATTTTTAATCTTTTATTTATAACATAAATTGCACAATAGGTGATTTGGCTACCCTGTTTCGTATCACTATGAGTGAATTTACAATATAGAAATTTAATAAAAAGTAAAAATATCTCCATTAGTCAACAAAATCATAGTACAGCATTATTGCATTATGTCATTGTTGCATAGGGTGCAGATTTACATACAATTATACAACAGAAATATTACTATAAATGCTATAACACAGGGTACAATACATTTTATTTGAATTCGATTTAGATTTTACTGAAATAAGAAAATAATATACTTCAGAATTTTCTAATGACTTAAACTGATCACTCATTTTGCCACTATAGTAGATAAGTATAACAAAAACGTATGAATAGGATTGCTTCCAAAGTGAATTGTTTCTTCTGTTGCTTTGATCTAATGTAAGCTTGTACAAATTTATTAAAATCAAAGTCTTTTCGTAACACCACCGAATTCAATTGCTTAGGTACAAATTTATACAGATCTGTGGAAACATTTGGTTTTTATTAACTTTTGTTTCCTCCGTACTTGCTTTCTAAGCACCACTATAAGAATATGCTAATGATTTTGTATCTCCTACAATATCAATATCGCTATCGCACTCGCTGAGATCAGATTCTTGGGAATTATTTCCTCCTAATGGTCTTGAATTTGAATTTCCTGTATTTACTTGCCCTTCACTCTGAATCCTTCCGGAAAAATCCACTGGCAAATCTGTAAATTATAAATAATTTTAAGATTAAAGATCAAACTTAATTAAACAACGTTTTCAATACCGAACGCATATTAACATTATTATTATTATATTATGATTATTATTCGACACCTACGCGAAGAATATAGTAAATGGACATCCAGTTATTATAGTCGTCGTTGCAGGTATCGAAGTTATAGATATTGTTATTGTTAAACAGACACACACTTATAAAATACCTTTTCCATTCTAACAAACCTAGACTGTTTCTACCTTGAAGAAGGTTTTCTATAGAGCGGAATTACTGTAGGCTTAGGTGGTGACGTTTTGTATACGTATGCCAATTTAAATCAATGTAAGATATGAATATGTAATTGTGATCATGATGTTACTGTGTTGCTGCGTACTAATATCTGTAATCAAAGATTAAGTAGTGGATAACCAGCAAATTTATCAAATTGTTTGAGACATCGATTTTTCAGAAAATCTAAAACTATTATTTAACACAAAACGACATTGAGACATAGAAATGGTTCGCTTGCTTTTGCAAAAGGTACAGTTCTTAATATTTTGAACATTCTAATCGAGTGTATGAATTATTTATTGATGATATATTAGCACGCATTGCATTCATGACACATGACGAAGTAATTCCATTTGACTATTAAAAAAAAAGTTAAAAGCATGATCTGTTAAAATTAATTAAAAAACGTGACATATACAACCACACACAACTAACATTAATTTTACGCTCCAAGCGATAATGATTAGTTTGATACATTACATAATACACTACAAATTCTGGAAAACTAATTACTTGAAGATAACTCAAGTCCATGATTTTTTAGATCATCCATTCAAAATTCTACTAGAATCTAACTCGACGGGAATATCTTTTTTCAGATGAGTTGTTTTCAATAATAACCACAACCAAAACATATAACCTCATATGATATAAAATGTGTAACCAGTGTATAAAGTGTCTAACCACATATTCTATCTAATCACCATACTTCAATTTGCCTTTTAATTTTTAAAAAACTACATAAACACAAAACGATTGTATGATAATTTAGAACAAATGCAATCTGTTTTCTAAAAACTTTATTTCATAAATATACTGTTTTATGAAAGCTAAGTACCTTATATTGTAACTATTATTTGATTTAAGTTTGAAATCTCCAGTTAGAATATTATATAATATATAAACATAAGATTCCTTAGTATCCCATTTATATTAACATCATAAATTCAAAATTGTACTGAAAAAACCTATCAGGTGAGATACCAGATGATCGTTGCCCCCTCTACTAATATTTAATTACAATTAAATTAGTTAGAACATAATAAAATACTTTGAAATAAATTTAATTTAAGCAATTACGTACAAAAATCATTGAAAAGAAAGTTCTTTGTAGCTAGAATTTATTATATATCCATATGCAAGGACAGTAATATATTCTATATTTTAGAGTTACCACTTAAAATATATTTCACCCTTTTTTCTTACGGGGAGTGTTATGTAGTGATCTTGCTGTATATACATATGCTGTCCAGACATATCACTACATTCCCAACTTCCATCGGGAAAACATTGAAGCATATGGGTTGCCATAACAACATAATAAACAGAAGTAATAAGTAAAATATTCAATAAGTTTTAACGCTCTTTTCTGAGCTATTCTTATATAGGAAATCTTAAGATAACGTATTACCTGTTAAACAAACACACCATAATTATATTGGTAAGATATCTAGGAGCGAACTCTTCAGATCATTTATTTTAAAGTTATGATGTAATGAAGCTAACCTTAGATTTGGAATGTCTTCATTGTTTGTATCTATCAAGTTGTCTAAAGAAATATAAAATATTTCTTCCTGAAAGAATTCGGCTAATCCGAAATATTCAAATGTAGCGTTTTGAACGTCAGAACTATCGCTAGAAGGAGTGGTTAATTTATTTGTATGTTAATTGGTCAGGTGTTTGTTGTTCCACATAAGTATTTATTGTTAGACGTTCATCAGAAGATTTGTGGTGATATGAACTGTTTGGTTTGAATGTATGATGAGAAATTTCGCTAGTAATAGTGTCTAATTAGTTTGTCAATTAAGTAATTTAATGTGGAGTGGGGTGTTCTCCTAAGTTGATTTATAACTAGATCTTGATGGTTTATTAAAATGTTATGAGGTAGACTTTTAAGGTTAATATGTTATATCCTTGACATTCGTCGTATTTAATGTTGGGTATGCTACTGCCATATTGAATCGTAATTAATTAAATGTACTTATCTTTAATAAAAGGGATACTCTTGAAGGACCATTGGTAGCGCAAGGAAGAATGCAGCAATCGTCTGCACTTATGAAATGAAAATCTAGCGACTATTCGTTGTGAGCAAGTAACTTCCAATAAAGAATAAGTAAATCACTTCCAATTATGCAATGCTATTGTAATAATTTGTAGACAACTGTGTAGATCTAAAAAAAACAAAAAATGACGTGTGACAATGTATTAGAGTGTGCTTTAAATACATTAATAAAGGTTACTGAAAGAAGCGGGAATTTAAGAAATGATCTTAGACACGATATCCTAACCTCAGTTAGTGATATAAGAAAAGTTTTTAATGAAATACAGCTGCATTTGGAAGAAAAAGATAAAATAATTAACGACTTGCAAAAAGTCAAAAATGACGTAAGTCAAAGAGAAATGGAAAATAAATTTGTAGATAGAAGAAGTTATGCCGAAATAGTTAAAAGGAGTTTTTCTGAAAAAGAAACACCTAAACTGTTTAAAATATTAATAAAATCCAAAGAAAATCAGAACGCAGAAGAAATAAGGAAAATTATAAAATCAAATGTCAATCCTACTGAAATCAAGGTAGGAATAAATAAATTTAAATCGCTTAAAAATGATACTGTTATCATTGAATCAGAAAATAAAGAGGAATTAGGCGTCCTTTGTGATACTATTAATGATAAATGTCATAACAAACTTATTGCTGAACATTCAAAGTTAAGAAAACCAAGAATTATAGTATATAACGTACCAGATGATTTAACATTAGAAGATGCCACCGAAATACTGTGTAATCAAAATGCAAATCTAGAATTAGATATTGATGGAATAGAACCAAAGTTTATGTTCAAAAGTCGTAACAAAAGTAATAATCTGGTAATTGAAGTTAACAGCGAAACAAGAAAAAAATTAAATGGAAAAAAGCTAAAAATTGGTTGGAACGTATGTAATACAGAAGATTTTGTAACTATTAGAAGATGCTTTAAGTGCAATAAATTTACCAATCATCGAGCTCAAGAATGCAAAGGAGAACTTACGTGCCCACATTGTGCTGGAAATCACAAGATAAAGGAATGCACGGAAACGAAAGAAAACTATAAATGTAGCCACTGTATGAATGTTAATAGATACAATAGAAAGAACACGTTAAATGAGAATCATTCATCTTTAGATAAACATTGTCCAAGCAGATTATTGTTTTTAGAGAAGATAAAAGCAAACATTGATTATTAAGATTTTATGGGAACACAACAACAGATAACTAGAAATCAGAGTATAACAAGACAAATTTCTGCAAATAATAGAAATATGGACAAATTCTCGTTATCATGTATACAGTTAAATGTGCAGCATTCCAGAGCAGCGACAAATAATTTAATAGAGTTATTGGAAAATCAAAATATCGATTTAGCACTTTTGCAAGAACCTTATATAATAAATAACAAGTTAGTGGGTATTTCAAATAAATATAGTACATACACTTCTGGAGAAGGTAAGAGGAGAGCCGCAATAGTAGTAATAAACAAATCTATCGATAGTTTACTAATTAGACAAATTTCTGATAAAGATTATGTAGTTTTAGAATTAAAATTCAAAAATATAAGATTTTACGCAGTGAGCTTGTATTTGGATATACAAAATAAAATAGAAGATGACTTAATAAAAATAGAAAACATTATCAGTTTTACACAAGGGACTGGATTAATTATGGGATTAGATAGTAACTGTAGGTCAACGCTATGGTTTGACCAAGTAGTAAATCAAAGGGGAAAAGTCCTAGAGGAATTTATCACAGGAAAAGATTTGCATATAGTAAATGAGAACATAAATAAACCAACATTCGAGACTATTAATGGGAAAAGTAATGTAGACTTAACACTGGCCAACAATGAATTAATAACATGGGTAAATGGCTGGAATTGTGACACCGTAGAAAGCTGTTCGGATCACAAAATTATTACTTACACAATTGAAAACATCATTGCATACAATGTACAGGAATTTCAAATGATTAAATATGTCACGAAAAATAGTAATTTTGAAGAATTTGACAAACAATTAATCAGACAACTTATTAAAAACTTTAATTTAAAGGGTAACATTTCAAATACAAAAGATTTAGATGTAGAATTAAGTTCACACACTAAACATACCATTAATCTCGAAAGAACAATCGATCTATATCAAGAGTCTCTAACAATAGCTTGTAAAAGATCATTTAAAGTATTAACACCAAGGAAAATAAGTATAAAACATAAAAGAGTACCATGGTGGACAGCAGAATTGACAATTCTAAGAAAAAAAGTCAATGCTTTAAGAAGAAGATATCAGCGAACAACAGATCAGAATTTAAGACAAGAGAGAAAGCTAGTATATACTGAAGAAAAGAATAAATATCAGTTGAAAATTAATAAAGAAAAATTTAACTCGTGGAAACAATACTGCAACATGACAAATGGAATGAATCCCTGGAATCTTGTTTACAAATTCGCAAGCGGAAAAATAAGAAGAAAGCTGAATTTTACAACATTGCAAAGAGAGAATGGTACATATACTATAGATTTAGAAGACACCTTAAAATGTATGATGGATTATTTTACGCCAACGGATAATCTCGAAAACGAAACAAACTATCACAAGGATATTCGTCAGAGATTACAGGAACCTATAAACACAATCGATGATGTAGAATTCACGGATGAAGAAATAAAAGCAGTTATAAGTAAATTTAATACTAAAAAGACTCCAGGAGAAGATGGTATAACCAGCGATATATTATTAAAGGTATTTGATAAATTTCCCTTATTTATAACAACTATTTATAATGAATGCCTTAAACGAAGATATTTTCCAAAGTATTGGAAGAAATCTGTTATAATACCTATAGTTAAACCTCAACAACATAACAGTAATAAAGTCAACAAGTTTAGACCTATTAGCCTGCTAAATGTAGGAGGAAAAGTTTTAGAAAAATTAATAATAAACAGAATAATGCACTACATTTACTCTAAAAACTTATTAAACCAAAATCAATTTGGATTTAGACCTCAAACAAGTACAGTAGATGCTGTACTGGAAGTTAAGAAATTTGTAGAACAGGGATTGAAAGAAAAGAAATCAGTACTAATAGTAAGTCTGGATATTAGAGGGGCATTTGATGCTGCTTGGTGGCCAAGTATATTACTATCTTTAAAAGAGTTTGGTTGTCCAAAAAATTTATATTATATCACTCAAAGTTATTTTAGCGAAAGAATGGCTTGTTTAACAACAAATTCATGTAAAATTGAAAAAGAAGTAACAAAAGGTTGCCCACAAGGGTCATGTAGTGCACCTGGATACTGGATTATTCAATATAATTCCTTGTTAAACTTGAGATTTTCTGAACATAGTAAAATACTAGCTTTTGCAGATGATCTGATAATTCTAGTGAAAGGAACTTCAAAATTACAATTAGAAAATTATACTAATATAGAACTACATAAAATTCAGGAATGGTCACATAAAAACAAAGCGCAATTTAATGAAGAAAAATCCAAATTCATGTTAGTAACAAACAAAAGAGACTTACTAAGAGTTAATCTTAACATCTATCTAAATTTTAAAATACTACAACAAGTACAAGAATTAAAATATTTAGGAATACTATTAGACAGAAAATTTAATTTTGACAAACATATAAAACATACAAGTGAA
Source organism: Agrypnus murinus (assembly GCA_929113105.1). NCBI lineage: Eukaryota > Metazoa > Arthropoda > Insecta > Coleoptera > Elateridae > Agrypnus > Agrypnus murinus. Next base: position 58,547,635 of record OV816025.1, read on the forward strand.
AAGTGTCTTCTACTAATAAACGCTTTATCAAGATCTGCTTATTTATCATGGGGACTACGACATGAAGCACTAAAAACCATATATAAAGGAGCAATCTTACCGGTATTAAGTTATGGTTTTCCTGTATGGATTAGTGCTATGAAAAAACAGAAAAATCAAAATCTGTACAAGAGAGTTCAAAGACTTATTAACATTAAAATTGCCAAAGCTTTTAGAACAATTTCATATGAAGCGTCGTGTGTAGTAGCCGGAACATTACCAATATTGATTAAAATACAAGAATTAAACTACATTTATCAAGTTACAAAAGGAAATATTAGAGAAGGAAATTTACAAAGCAAATATTTTGATACCCATTTGGAATGTAGAAAATGGCCACATCCTGCAAAAATTGTAATGATTAATACAAATAATATAGAAGATACTACATTTACGATATATACCGATGGAAGCAAGAGTAACGATAAAGTAGGATCTGGGATAGTGATTTACAATAATGGGAGATTATTATATAAATTGAAATATAAATTGCATGAAAATTGTTCTAACAATCAAGCAGAGCAAGTTGCGATACTGAAAGCACTTGAAAAAATGAGCACATTTCGACATTTACCTAACAATCAAAAATCTATAGTAATATATACTGATAGCCAAGTAAGTCTAGACTCACTAAGAAATACCAGTTTACATAGTTATTTAATAACAGAAATTCGGAAAGTGCTTAAGATTTTAGAGTTACAAAATTGGAAGATCAACTTTACTTGGACGAAAGCCCATGTGGGTACAGTAGGAAATGAATTGGCTGATGAGCTAGCCAAGGAGGCAGGCGAAAGTGCAGAAGTGATTGTGTACAAAAAATTTCCTAAAAGCACATTAATATCAGAAGCTAGTAAAATTAGTATGGATGATTGGCAGAGAGAATGGCTGACAACAGAAAATGGCTCAATAACTAAAGAATTTTTTCCATCTGTAGTTAAAAAACTCAAAGCAAAAATACCAACATTTCCAGAATTAACTGTATTCCTAACAGGTCATGGTAAAATCAAAAACTATTTACATCGGTTCAAAATTATAGACGACCCATCGTGCTCATGCGGCAATGAACGTCAAACTATTGATCATTTAATATATCAATGTAACAAATTAAGAAGACAAAGAAGAAATTTAATAAACTCTATTATTTTAAATGGTGGCAACTGGCCTGTCACGAAAGAGGAATTGATAACTAAATATCTAAAGCCATTTATAAATTTTGTTAAAAAGATTAACTTTGATTTATTGTAAATATAATTATGGACGCAAAAATTTAATTTAAAAAAAAATATTGGGATATAAAATTTTAATACAATTTAATTAAGTAGTTTACTTAGTTTATGAAATTATTTAATCTGTTATGTTAACTTATTTATGTTAAAATGTTATTATTAATGTTATTATGTTATTAGTGTTAAAATGTTATTGTTATTATTGATGTTAAAATGTTAAAAACGTATTTATAAATTATGTAAATTTAAAAATGCATGTAGTATTGCAATATTGCAATGGAGCATGCAGAATAAATGTATTAAATAATAAAAAAAATATAAAATAGACAACTGTGTATGCCAAAATATATAAATAAATTGGATTAATAAATAGTTTCACAAATTTATTTTAATCTACCTGACAATTGTTTCGGCAGTCTAATTAACTAATCAGTTTTATTGTCAGATAGATTAAAATAAATGTTTGAAGCTATTTTAATTCGATTTATTTATCTTGTTTAATATTTATCTAATCGGGCATTATTATTATTCCTAGGATACATTTTCAATTATTCTAAAACCCCTGTACTCGTATTAATTTATTACCCTGTGAATTTATTAGTACATACCCCTGATAAGGTGCTTTTAATTATTAATTAATTAAATTACAAATTTAATGATCTAAGTTGCCTTGTTTCTATAACATATCTTATATGTATCTTAACCGTACAAATATATGTATATTCTAATTGAATGTCATATAAGGTCATGACACCAATACATTTTTAACACTTTTTTGCAGTTATAGAACAAAAACTAACAAATTATACCTAACATGAAAACCGATAAAAATATTGTTTCCAACTTGCATGAACCTCATAAATTGAGTTAACATTCGAATCAGTTGAACATATCTTTCTTTATGAACATAATAAATGAACCTCTTTAAAAACAAATCGATGCTATTATTTTGTATTGGCTTTATTTTTGATGTTAAAAAAAGTAACAGAAGTACACACGTGATATGATCACTCGTAAGTTGAGGATACGTCTTTTAAAAAGCAAAACCTAACCTATCTTCTAGTAAGAACTGAATTCGTACTCGAATATTAATTTGATAAGAAACACAATATTCATCACCGAAAGTCGCTTCCGAAATGGAAAATAACTGGAAAATGTGTTTTTCATACTTAACCTCAAACTGAAATGCTTGGCTATGAATGTTGACCGAAAACAATAAAAGGCGCTAGTGTAGGTAACACAATCCTTCTTTAAATAGATTTCAAGGCTTTTTAGACGACTTTTTTTCGATCATACATGGTGTTCCAGTTAAATATGCAATACTTTTCAGGGGGTGAAAAGTGACCATACAGAGACTTCAAAATTCATAAAATTCAAAAAATGATTTTTCCAAGTTTTTTTCGCATTTTTAGCAAGGCACCAGTCGACTATGATTTGTTTTTAAGATTTTAACCATGAATTACTGGTAAAGCAAACAATGCTCTCACATCTGCACTAATAAATTAATAACTGGCCTACGTTACGCACGTTCACGTATCAATTTACAGAAACTACACCATTTAACTTGAGCAGCTGTTACCAAGGATGAATCACTATAAATACCTTGTCGACTTTACTCACTAATCGTACTGTTAGATGCAAACAATCTTTATAACAAGTGGTCAAATTTACGACAACCCGAGCAGAAATTGGTGAAGGCGAACCTTAAAACGGTCCGGACCAGATTAGGTTCTACTACGGCATGCCCTATTAAGAAATTTATGTGTGGACCTAATCAGGTTCCAATATGGACTGACCCAGTCGGTTGTTCCCTATCAGACTAAGAAATGGACTACCGGATTCCAACCTTAGTACGCCATGCCATATTTTAACTAATCCCACCCTGATATGGCGTGCTTGATCTCAACCATTATAAGGCCTGCCATATCTTAACTGATGCGTTTCCTACTATATGATTGCCTGATTTCAGCCAGTTTTGGCATTTTCAATTTTAACTTATTCAATCCAGATGCTATTTCAACCATTTTACGACATTTAATAATAAAAAAAAGATATAATGATTTCTAACAACGTGTTTTTCTCTTTATTACTTAGGTCTTAAGTAGGTATAATAAATGTTACTTATTTGTACGCGTTGCGTTAAAAAGTTGAATTTTTGTAGACCTTTAGTCCCAATTAACTAAAATTTATATGAATTTGTATGCAAAATTGTACCCCGAGTTACCCGAATTCGACTTACATACGCCATCTTTGTCGATCTCACCTATCGCGTAACTTTGGGGTATTACTGTATTCTGTATTTAACGTTTTGATAATGTATGTAATTGTATACCTTAAAATAAATTAGAACATAATAATAAGAATAACAGAACAGCATTAATAGAGTAATAAAAGCCCTTCCAAAAATTGCTAGACGTTAATAACACTGTGCTACAAATAAAAATAAATGAATATACTAGACCTCACACCTACATAACTGTTCTGATATTGAAGACTAAAGACTTTTCATACTTGCAGAATTTCTCCATCACTTCGCGGTTTTTTTCCCAGGCTACTGAATGTACTTCTTCCAGTTTTGGTGCCTTGCACTACTCTAATGACCAAAACTTAGCCATTTCTTGTCACATTTTGAAAATCTTTTCTCTACTGGGAAGAAAGGAAGTGTAGCTTTACAAAAGTTAAAAAATAATAAAAATGGGTAAAGAAATGACTTGAGTTATAGCCTAAAACTGACACGACAAAACTTTTTTGTACGACCTATATGTAAAGCTTTACTTTACTCCCTCAAAAGAGGGAATAAAGTAGCTATTTTACTCCCTATGGAGTAAAGTAAAATATCCGTTGTATCCAAAGAAACCTAACCTACTATACTAAAATTATGTGATTTAGATGTTAAGAAATTTCAATTGTCAGAATGACATTTAACAATATTTTCGAATTTTTCGGGGATTTTTAAGTCCTTTAGGTCGTTCAAAAATAGCGTATATACCACAGAACTAAAGAGCCTTTTAATCTCTTGAGAAAATAAACTTCACATTTAGGATTAAAAGATGCACTTTAGTCCATTGGCAATAATATTTTCAGAAATGTTTCAGTGATGAAGTTTATAAAAGAATCTATCAAATAATTTTAGAAAAACCTAAATTTGTATTAATAGTCAAGTCTGTTAGAAAACCAGGCCTTACCTTGCAATAGATCGGATTATAGTTCTGAGTTTTGGATAAGTTTTGTAAGTTGGGGTCATTATTAAAAATCCAAGTTTATGGGCTTGGCGCACCACTGCCATATTGTAATATCTTGTAAACGATGTGTTTTACAACAAAAGTGGTTATTTTTAATTTTAAAGTAGACTAGATTTGCTAGAACAGCTAGGAGAGAATGGGAAACTGGGCTCTTCATCTTGTTTTCGTCCAAAAAATGCTGCCATTCTTTTATGTCTTTTTTATGTCGAGGATGCAATGTCTATTTGCAAGACATGTTGACATAAGAAAGAATGGAAGAAATGGAAGAAAGAATAGATGCTGCTAAATACAATAAATTCACAACTGAAGGATATTTCACCATCAGATACAGAAAAGAGTTTTGGTCAGGTATATGGTCAGATATGAGTATAGAACAAACACTGATGAAGACGATTAAAATCTCTGGAGGACTGACCCGTGATCGTGGAATCACAGACAGTGTGTTTACTTGATGGACTCTAGAAATGGTACATCTTCAGAACATCTTTGATGAAATTAAGAAATACTGTGATATTAACTTAGTAACATCTGAACAACATGTGGATATGAAGCCTTCTCACATAACCCGAGATAATGAGAACATGGATAAGCTCAGAGACTGGTTTTATCAACACCCATCATTTCCCAAAACTGGCTGGATCATTAATGATGATCAGAATTACCAAAACCTTCAAAAGGCTGTATCTTGGCAACTGTTAGGTTCCGCAAAGTCATTCCGCACTCAAACTGTAGAAAATTTAGTGTACTTTAAAATTAAATCTATTGATATTTGTCGTAAAATACATTGATCACGCCATAACACGACAGAACACAACAGAGTCAGACTATCATAAAAATATATTCCTTCATCATTATTTATACTGTGCTACAAATAAAAAAATATATAAATATACAAGACTTCTCACCAGAATTTTCCCATCACTTCGAATTTTTTTTACAGTCCACTGAATGTATCTCATCCAGTTTTGATGCCTTGCACTAGTCTAAGGTCCAAAACTTTCTGCCATATCTTGCCACATTTTGGAAATCTTCTAATTTTGACTTCTAACTTGACTTTCTGCAAGGTAAAGTGTACAGATTGACTGGACACTGGACTATAATGACATATTAAAATAATGAAAAGAAATTGTTGTTTTGCATTTTATCGGCCATAACTCTGTTATTTGTTAACCAATTTAAAAAAATTCCTAGAAATGAAACAAAATATATCTTCAATAAATGAAGAGAAAGAAATTTTATTTGTTGAGTAAATATCATTTTGAACCGCTGAAACTTAAAAATTTCAAAAAACTCTTTTTTTCGTGACTTTTTCAAACTATATCTCATTTCTTTACCGATTTTCATTATTTTTGAACTTTTGTAAAACTACACTTCCTATATTCCCAGTAAAGAAAAGATTTCCAAAATGTGATAAAAAATGGGTAGGTTTTGGTCATTCGAGTAGTGCAAGGCACAAAACTGGATGAGGTACATTCAGCGGACTGGAAAAATAAACTAAAAAGTGATGGGAAAATCTTGCAAGTGTGAAAAGTCTTTATTCTTCAATATCAAACCGTTTATTATATAGGTAGGAGGTCTTGTATATTTCATGTGTACTCCAGTGTTATTATTATGTTTACTTATTTCTTTTCATAACAGCAACTAGACGCGTTATGAATTATAATAATAGTTCTCTTAGTTTCTTATATTTATACCAACCGACAACCAGCGGGAACAAATAGAAACAGTGCAAATATCTAGTTTAAGTTATTTGAAGTTATACTAGGAGGTTTACCTAAAGCAAAGACAACAGTTCAGAATGTTTTATAATTAATGTTAGTTGTTTAAATATGATAGTTGACAATAGGGCTTAATAAAATACTAAAATTTATCAAAAAGCCAACCTGTTAGCATATGCAGGACTTGTAAAATTACTTTAACAAAGTAGCGTGTTTTAAACAGTAATTGAATATTCTTAACTGAGTTATTCCTATTAGCTTTGCCAAATGCTTTAAATTTTTCCATTTTTCTAATTTGCATGAAAATTATACAGAGTGCAGCTAGAATTTCCATTAAATATTTATTGGATATTTAGAAGGTCTTTCAGAGCGTGTGTTTGCTACCAAACACAATATAACGGGTATGGGTTGTTCCCTCCCCACATCCGCTAAACGCTCGCTGATCAATTACTGTAATTGTGTATTAATTTGTCAGTGAATGTCAGAGGAAATCGGTGATTGTCAATGTAATGCCATTTTAACGACGTCCCCGTGGACTGTTTAGTTACCCGAGCTGAGGTCGAAGCATCTCCGACTCGCTAAGAGGCTTTCAACGTTCCAACTTACCGCTCATTTTGTGGAATACGATATTTTGTAGTGGGTGTCTAATAATAACTTGTACACAATTTCCAATTTAGTAAGATTATATACCATATCCTAAAACGGAAGAATTTATTGAAAAGATAATCATGTAAATCGGCGCTTTTTCTTAAATGCAGTTTTATAGAAATATTTGGCTTGGCGGAATTAGAAATATTGATCAAACTTATAATTAAATCGTATAGATCATTCGGTCAAGCAGAGGTCTTATGTCTGTTACCACCGTAAATTCGCAACTCTTCCAATACTTTCACGCCTAAGAAATGTATTTTTTTGTTGGTATTACGATTACTACACGTTTATTTGCGTATTCCAAACCAAAACAATTATATCACGCAATATCAATGGAAATAGTTTGTCATCTTGACAAGTTGAAACGTCAGAGAGCTTATTAGACAGCGTTTACTGTCTCCAGCCTTACTTTGTGGAACTCTATAATCATGAAATATAATATAAATACAAAAAATTAGTTAAAGTTTCACAAGTTTTATTAATATCTTAACCTGACAATATTGTTATATCGAAACAATATTGTCAGGTTAAGATATTAATAAAACTTGTGAAACTTTAACTAATCTTTGTATTTATATTATATTTCATGATTATGGAGTTCCACAAAGTAAGGCTGGAGACAGTAAACGCTATCATTTCATCTTCGTTGGAAGAACAAGCCAAGCTATATAAGAAACTGATGATTAAACACGGAATCGCTAGCCAGAATGTTTGGTTCAATCAAGAATGTATTAAACGTCAAGTCATTCCCAAATATGTCAACATCACAACCAAGACTAGTAATTACATTACTGAAAAAATTATCAAAAATGCAAAAAGAAGATGGGTCAAAGGAGAAGCTAAGAAATGGTTTAGAATTAGAGACAATTTGCACATTTATATAAAGGTACTTCACACAAAACTTGCACATAAATTACATAATATCCAATTTGACATTTTAGATTTTGATGTTAGAGAAACTGTCAGTCATGTTAAATTTCAAAAATACAATACTCAGAAAAAGAAACTGCAAAACCTTACCCAACAAAAACGCTCAATACAAAGTAATTATAATACCCAGAATACGATAAATTTCTATCCACGTTTTATAAACCTATCAGATACACAATTCAATGACAAAGAAACACAATTTCATAACAAAGGCTTCAAATTTTGTCCTTTTCCAAAATTCACTAACAAAGTTAAAGAAATCATGGCTGTTGAATGTGAAACTATACTCAGAAAAGATCACAACAATTATGCAAAATTCCAAATCTTGAATCTGATAAAAGAAATATCTTTGAAAGGGACAAAACACAGAATAAAACATCTAACCTGTTACTTCAATCTATCAGACATAAAATTACAGAAAACAATTTAATTTCTGTTAAAGCAGATAAGGGTAACACTTTGGTAATCCTTTCGAAAGATCTTTGCACACAAAAGGTTAATGATTTTATTAATAAAGAAAATTTAGATGTTTTAAACAAAGATCCTACCACAAAATTCCAAAAAGAAATAAAACAAGCTTTAACAAAATGCAATATCTGCTTTAACGAATTAGAAAAACAACAAATCATACATAAAAACCCACAAGCACTAAAAATATATGGACTAATTAAAATACATAAACACAACATGCCTATACGACCAGTAGTATCATATATCAACGCACCTAATCACACCTTGTCCAAGAAACTCAACCATATTATTAACATCATAGGATACAAATCGAAATACTCTGTCAAAAATTCATTAGAATTAGTAGAAAAACTACAGAACATACATCTTCCAGCACATTCAAAACTTGTAAGCTTTGACATTTGTAACATGTTTTCAAAGATTCCACCACAAGACTGTATTCCTTTGTTAGATAATTTCCTAGTTAATAGTAATGTAGAATTATTAAAAAGATTAGAGTTAATTCAATTATTTGATCTTTGTATCAGTCAGAATTATTTCACTTTTAATAATATAATATATTTACAGAAAGATGGTTTACCTATGGGTAATTCTCTGAGTCCTCTATTAGCTAACATATTTATGGATAATTTGGAAGATCGAATATTTGAATTAGATCTTTCTAAACACATTATTTTTTGGTTTCGTTACGTTCATGACATTCTAGCTTGTTTTGACAGTTCTTTTGAGGTTATCAATGAGTTTTTAATTCTTATTAACAGTCTTCACACAAACATCACGTTTACACTAGAAACAGAACAAAATAGAGCTATTAATTTTTTGGATTTAACTATTACAATTAATACAGACAATGAATTTATCCTATCCTATGTATTTATCCTTAGCAACGTGTTTGTTTATCAGTCTTATCTACCTTTGATAATGACACAAAGTGTCGAAACAATATTGTCAGGTTAAGATATTAATAAAACTTGTGAAACTTTAACTAATCTTTGTATTTATATTATATTTCAAGCTTATTAGACAGCTAATATTTTATTTATATACAATATAATATTTTTTGCCTTGTTCTTTTTACCATGCCAAAACCATTCAGTTTGCATTCGAAAAACTTGATAGTCTTTTTAATTAATTATTTTCGGAAAGAGCGTGATAATTCTGGATCTTTATTACGTTTAACTTCAGTACGAGAAGTGAGTCTTAAAATAGAATATTTTTAAATATAAAATTCGTTTTATGATCTGTTTCTAAAAAGTAAAATTTGTAAAGGGTAGCTAGGCTTTGGATATCGGCAAATGTGTCGTTTGGAAGGTATCTGCTATTAAGTTATGCAACCAAATATACATGCTGTTAATAATTCAGTAGGTGTTTATAAAGAAACAAAAGTAGTTATAGAAATAATAATTTAAAATATATTGACAAATGTTGTAGATCAGTTGTAGATCTGTTTTATTAAAACAGATTGTGCTGTATTTATTATCAATATTAAACTAACTTCTATAAAACTGTGTTTTGCTGGCTTCTACTATGATTAAGCTCATTATGGTTATGGGCCCAGGTCGTCAATAAAATAAGTGGAAGAAGTTTAAATAAAAAATAATTATTAATAGACAGAAAGAAGTTTCTGGAATACTTGTGAAAAAGTAGCGATTGGATAAAGAAGTAACATTCTGGAAGATTATTGATAATCAATATGGGCACATTTGACACATATGAAAAATATGGAATTCCTTAATTTGATGGAAATGGATTTGACCATTTGAAATATAGAATGGAAATTATTTTAGATCAACAAGATGTCAAAGTATGCATTGAGAAAGAAAAAGAGAAACCAAGAGAAGAGTTTCAAAAGAAAGATAAAAAATGTAAGTCAATTTTAATTCAATGCATAGCAAATAGTCAGTTGCAGTACGTTAAAGATAAAGAGACGGCTTATAAAATGTGGGCAGCACTTGAGGCTGTTTATCAACGAAAAGGAATTGCAAGTCAATTGTATCTTCGTAGGAAATTGATGACAATGAAACTCCAGGAAAATCAATCGTTGAAAGATCATTTTATTAAGTTCGATGAAACAGTAAGAGAATTAAGATCCATTGGGGCAAAAATAGAAGAGGCAGATGTCATCTGTCATTTATTATTAAATCTGCCAAAGTTTTATGATCCTATTGTCACTGCCTTGGAAGCATTAGATACTGAAAACCTTACTTTGGAATTTGTAAAAGGAAAGTTGCTGGATCAAGAAATGAAAAGGGAAAATCGAATTAATCAAATCAATGAAAGTCAATTGTCATCGGCAGCATTTACTAGTGGTAGACATAAAAGTGGTTTTCAGCCTAGATACAATAGTAATAGAAGTTCCAAGCCAACATTTAGATGCTACAGGTGTGGTTTACCTGGTCACCGGAAAAAGGAATGCAGAGTGAAAATAAAACAAGTCAACCAAGTAAAGACTCTAGACAGTCATAACGGACCAAGTGAGAAGATAAGTTTTTTAGCAGAAGCACAATTTACCGAGAGTTTTGAAGAGCAGTCTGAAGCAGTTATAAATTGGTACGTCGACTCTGCGGCTACGAATCATATGGTAAATGATCTAAAATATTTCACAGTTTTGCAAAAGTTGGAACCTCCTGTTAAGGTATGTGTTGCAAAATCAAAAGAATTTTTAAGTGCAACAGTAATTGGAAATATTAATGTAATAATTAATGGTAGTAATCTTTCTACTGAAATAAAAGATGTTTTATATGTTAAAAATTTAAGAAATAATTTGCTTTTTGTTCATAAATTAGTTGAAGCAGGTTTTGAAGTAATATTTGTTGATGATAAAGTAATAATTAAGAGAAACAATGTAATTTTAGCTTGTGGTAAATGTGTAAATATGTTTCAAATAGAATTTAAAATTGTACAGAATAATGTAGAAGCAAATGCATGCAACTCAAAGATAGCAACTTGTACGCTTTGGCACAGAAGGTTTGGCCACTTAGGTTTTAATAATTTACTTCTATTGGCCAAATATAGCATGGTCAATGAATTAAAGGTAGAGTATTTAAACTCAAATGATAATTTAAGTATGTGTGATGCTTGCATTAGAAGCAAGATGACTAGGCTTCCCTTTAACAAATTAAATAGTAGAAAATCAAACAGACCTTTGCAATTAGTGCATAGTGATGTTTGTGGGCCTATCACTCCTGTTACTCATGACGATAAAAAATATTTTGTTACTTTTTTAGATCATTATACTCACTTTACTGTCGTTTACCTCATGAGTAAAAAGAGTGAAGTAATTGAATGTTTTAAAGAGTATGAAGCTTATGTTACCGCTCATTTTGATAGTAAAATTTTTCGATTGTCCTGTGACAATGGCGGTGAATACACATCAAAAGATATGTTGAGTTTCTGTAAAGCCAAAGGTATACGATTGGAATACACTGTTGCTTATACATCGCAACAAAATGGCACAGCTGAAAGATTAAATAGAACATTGTCAGAAAAGGCTCGAGCAATGATTTCAGACTCGAGACTATCGAAAGAAATGTGGGGAGAAGCATACTGTCTTCAGCATATTTGTTAAACAGAAGTCCTACATCCGCGCTAAGAAATAATAAAACACCCGCAGAAATGTTTTACAGAAAGAAGCCAAATGTGGCAAATCTTCGTGTTTTTGGTTGTCTGGCATATTCTCACATTCCAAAGCAAAAGCAAAGAAGTAAAATAGATTTTCGAAGCGAGGAGAATATTATGGTAGGATACACACACAACGGATATAGGTTGTGGAATCCAAAAATTAGGAAAATTATTTTAGCCATTGAGATGTTAAGTTTATAGAAAGCAAAGGTGTAGAAGATTTGATCATAGTTGAAAAGCAGATTAAAACCGAAGAAGAAATTTAGAAGCTGAGGTAGAAATGGAAAATATTGGAAATAAACAGGTATTTCCTGAAAACTCAGAAGATGTAGGCTTACATGATCAAGATGAAGAAAGAAGGGATGAAGTTGACGCAGAACCTGAAATAGAAGAGCAAGGATTGAGAAGAAGTCATCGAGAAAAAAGATTACCAGATCATTTTGCAAATTATGAAATAAATAATAATAATAATAATAATGATTGCTACAACCCATAGCCTGGAAACCAGGCCCCAGAAGCAATAAGCTTGTGCGGGAGGGAGGGGGCGATTATTATTATTACGTAGGCCCTAAGTGCGGCTGCAGCCGACTTACAGATGGAACAGCGCAAATCCCACATTTGTATCATAGCTAAGGAAAACTGCAGAAAACCTTAACCAGATCTGCCGGCACCGGGAATCGACCGCGGGCCGCTTGGGTGAAAGTCCAGCACTCTAGACATTACACTACCAAGGCTCATTCAGCTTGTAGTGAAGAAGTTCCAAAGAGTTACGAAGAAGCGAAAACTAGATCAGATTATAAATATTGGAAAAGGGCTATACAAGAAGAGTTTGAGTCTGTGGAAGAGAATAATACCTGGACATTAATAGAAAAACCCGAGAGCGCAAGGTTGATTGAAAGTAACTCAGTGGCAGATAAGATATCATCAATAATGTTAAGTAACGCCGTTGTGCAGCTATACCCTGCTCTGAAGCCAGATTGCTTTTGACTTTTGACAGAATATCATACTGTGAAAGATGTTTAGTAAGTTGCTTGGCTATGATTTTCTCAAAGATTTTTGATAAAACTGGCAAAATACTAATAGGTCGCAAATCTTTAAATACTTGTGGCTGGTTAACTTTTGGAAGAGGAATGATGTTAGCACACTTCAAAATATCTGGGCATACACTATTATTTATGCAAAAGTTTATTATATGCGTTAGAATTGGAAGAATAAAGGGACAGCACATTTCTAACATCCTAATACTAATCCCATCACACCCAACGGCTTTAGTTTTAATTTTTTAATAATCTTTAAAATTTCAGATTCCGTAATCTCTGTACAATTTAATTTACTGTTAAAATTCATCAAATAGTTATTAGAGTAATAAAGTAGTAAATTTTGTTCGACATTTCTGACGGTATTACCAGCACTAAGAAAATGTAAGTTTATTGCATTGACATCCTGCAGATGTAATGGGATTGCAGATATCTTCGACCTTTGATAGATATTAAGATTTTTTTAGTACCTTCCAAACAGTTTTAGAAGAACTAGTACGAATCTTATATTTTAAATATGCCGTTTTCTCTTGTTTAATAGCAAAATTAGTATAATTACGCAATGACTTCTAAGACTCTTAATGTAATGTATTTCGAGTTCGTTGAAATCGCTTTAATGCTTGATCTCTAAGAGATATCATGTTTTATATTGTCTGTTAGCCACGGCGTATGTCGTTTAGAAATTTTTACAGTTTTTATAGTAGAGTGTCTATTGAATAAGCTAATTAGATAATCATTAAATATTTGGATCTTTTCATTAATTTCAGTAGATTCAAGAACAGTATACCAACAAATTGATTCTAAGTCAAATTGAAAATCTTCATATATGAAGTCACTAAAGTCACGATACGTATACAAAATAGGTTGTTTAATAATTGCATCCCCCTACAGGATAATCACAAAACACAAGTGAATGATCTGATAAAAGATGCATATCGACAACACCGCTGTCGACTATATCTTTATCATTGTGTATTATAATGAAATCAATTAAGGTAGCAGAGTCTTTGGTAACACGCGTTGGCTCTATATTATTTGTTTGAAACCAAAAGCGTCAAGCATCGAATAAAATTGTATACAGTAATTTCCATGAACCTTAAAAAGGTCAAGATTAAAATCTCCAAGGCAAAGAATTTTATCTGAGACAGGCAGGAGCGTAGAAAACGAATTTTCAAATACATTGAGAAATTCTACATAATTAAATTCTTGCCTTCTGTATATGGTTCCAATAATTAAAGTAAATTTATGTATTTTAATTTTAACCCAAATCTCATATCAATCTCATTTTTATTTAGTTGTAGCTACATAGCCACAATCCACACCATTTCATAAACACTCCTAACCTAACCTAATATTAAAAATGAAATGTCAGAAATTATTGGCATTTTCATCTTAACATGTTTACAGAGTAAGTTACATGACTAATGACGTAAGCTTTCTGGTTGACTGAATGGTCTATATACTTATGTATATTTAATTATGGTAGTTAAATTTTGTTGGTGTATGTTATATATGTACTATAGCTAAGTTAGTCATGGTCAACACAAAATTTAATGGTAGCTTTTATTTAACAGTTACATATATGGGTACCCTTAGATAACCAAGTTTAATCGAAAATAGTCGGAGCGGAAAATATCTTATTTTGCTAAAGCTAAACAGCCTATAAAGTCTCTAAAATAAAACCAGGTAGCTAAGAATACTAAAGCTATACTCCATAGCATGTAAGTTCCGACGCACGTCATCAATTAATCTTTTCCAATTCTTTAAGGGCGGTTTTTGTTAACTTGATGAAAATAAATAAGAGTGCTTGTATTAAAGGTATTTTTGAGTTATTATTTTTCATATGTAATTTTTACATGTAAATTTTACTGTAATCCAGTATAAACATCATCTTATTTATTCCTACCTATTATATCTTGAGTTTATATAGTCGAAATGCAAAATGTAAAATGTATTAACTGCGTATGACTTTCATATTTGTCTGTCGACTGTTGGCAATATTGTTGTTTCTAGTTTACATATAAATTTCATATCAATCATATCAAACAGTAATACAAGAGTTGGAATTATATTAACCAAGAAATGGGGCCAAAGAGTAGAGAGCTACCTGATTTATACTGATAGAATCATGCTCATCAAACTCCATACAGATGGAAAAGACCTTGTCATTATACAGACGTGCATGCCAACAACTTGCCACACAGACGAAGAGGATATAAGAAGTCTACGAACAACTGGAGGAAGTAATGGAGAACGTGAGCAATAGTGACAACCTTCTAATACTAGGAGATTGGAATGCCATAGTTGGTGAAGGACAGAAAGGAGAAATAGTCGGGAAATATGGACTTGGAACTAGAAATAAAAGAGGCCAAAGACTTGTTGACTTTTGTATAGAAAAGTCAACATCATCCAAGACACCGCTACACATGGTTACAGCCAGGAGATACAGCACGGTATCAATTAGACTATATCTTAGTAAGAAGTAAAAACAAAACACAAGTACAACAGAGTAAGACGTACCCGGGTGCTGATATATGCAGCGATCACAATGTAGTTATCACGAAATATAAGTTGCAATACAAAAAGAAGAATTTCAAAACTACGCTAAGTAATCAAAAATGGGCGGTTACTAAACTTAAGGAGAATAATTAATTTGCAAAATACAATCAAAAATAAAACAAAATCTGACAACACAAACGCAGAAGAGAAAGATACAAAGCTACAATGGGAAAACATAAAACAAGCAATTGCAATAGCAAAAAACTGTAGGAGTACTAGAAACACGAAGAAAACACAAACATGATAAAAACAAAAACGAATATATAACCGACTAAGAAATCTGGTAAACAGATAAACTAGGAAAGATAGAGAAGAATGGCTCGGAAAACATTGCGAAGAAATTGAAGCCCAATTTAGCAGAGGAAATACTGAACAATCCTATAACCTCACCAAGAAAATTTTCGGAAAATCTGAAACCAAAAATAATATAATCAAGTCAAAAGTTAAGAAAAACCCTTATAGAAGAGGAAGAAATAGTAGATAGATGGCAACAATATGTTGAAGAACTATACAACGAAATAGAAGACCCTGAAAAGATGAAAGAGAAGATGAAAGTATCCCTGAAGAACTTGGCCCACCAATATTAAAATCAGAATTTGAAAAGCACTGAGTTGAAATCTAAAAAAGCATAGAGCGTAGATAATATACCGGCAGAATTACTGAAAGCGCTCTATGAAGAAACGAAATATATTCTTTACTGCCTTATTAACAATATATACTTAACAGGAAGAATTCAAGACGACTTCCAAAAAAGTATAATGGTTATGCTGCAAACACAAACCAACAAAATGTGAAGAACACCAAACTCTAAGCATCCTCACACAGACGTCCAAAATACTAACAAAAATTATCTTAGGGCGAATAGAGAAGAAGATTGAGGAAAGCTTAACAGAAGACCAATTTGGATTTCGAAGAAATAAAAGCGCACGCGAAGCCATTCTAAGCTTACGAAACATTATAGAAAAAAGCTTCCGAATGAACAAAAAGGTATATATCGCTTTTGTGGATTTACTGAAAGCTTTCGATAATGTAAATTAGAACATATTAATGGAAACATAAAAAAGACTAAAATAGACTATAATAGGGACAGAAAAATCATCAAAGAATTATATAAACATCAAACAACCTTATAAATATAAAAGACAGCAAATGAGAAGCCGTAATAAAAAAGCGGTAAGGCAAGGTTGCAATCTATCGCCGTTGCTGTTCAATATACACATAGAACAAGTAATAGACGACAGTGGCTGAACTACTATACAGCAAAATGGAACAGTGCGGGGGGCAGGTTACTAGGGGACTCAGAGCCTCCGTTTCATTGCACTCTGTCCATTTTACTTGAAGAAAATTTTGTTCCCACAAGTAATTAAATAATTTAATAGGTATATTAGGTTAAAATAAACTGAAAACAGGAACATTTTCAAGAATTTGTTTTTCTAAATTGTGACGTAACATGTCGCCGTCGGGCCTTCGGATATCGATACGGTATGAGCGGTAGGCGTCATACCGTTTTAAGTGTCGGATTATCAGTTCTAGGTAACAACTTCAATAATATTACGGCCCTTCAGCTATTATGAACTGATACAGCAGTCGATTCAAATTTTGAAAAATATTGAAAGTTACTCCTACAGTTCTACATGTATTAAATACTTGACTTGATTACTGCATAGATCCAATGTTTTGTAAGGTAAATATTTAATAAACACTTGGTTGAATTTTGTACGGAAATTTTCTTATTTTTTCGGTGATGTCGGTTATTTTTTTATTAACTCACACACTAGTAAAAAATAAATAAATAACAGTATAGCATTCTCCAATCAATCATCATTTCATTATCTCAATTCAACTGAAATTGGTGAAAGGGACTCGAATTGAATTTTGCGGGGGGGGGGTCTAAATTTTGAAGTTCCGCCACTGATAGACGAATGTAAAGAATATCTTGAAATTAAATTTTTAAAAAGAATATCTATAAACTGGAATGAAGGTAACTGGAATGCGAATTCAGATGCTGCGATTTGCAGATGACAGCAATTATTGCGAAAGACGAACCAAATCTAAAACGAGTAGATGACATTTTAAAAACTAATCACAAATTAAACATAAATATTAAAAAAACAGAAATCATGATGTGCTCCAAAGATCCTGAAAGGATTAATATTAAAATTGAAGACGAGACTCTTAAAACAATTACCAAAATTCAAATATCTAGGCAGTATATTCACAGAGGCTGGAAGAAGCAAAGAAGATATAAAACGACGAATCAGAGAAGCCAAGGTGATGTTCAACACTAAAAAGCAGCTACTGTGCTCAAACTTCAGTCTGGAAACAAAAAAAACTTATAAAAGGTTGCATCTGGAGCATTGCCCTGTATGGCTCAGAAACGTGGACTATAGGGAAAAATGAAGAAAAAACCATAAATGCATTTGAGACATGGTGCTGGAGGAGAATGTTGAAAGTGGAATGGACAGACAGAGTAACAAATGAAGAAGTGTTTAAAAGACCAGGAGAAGAAAGAAGAGAAGAAAGTAGATGACATTCGTGGATAGGGTATATAATGAGTATATGACAAATATCCTGGAAGGAACGATACCCGGAAAAAGTGCCATGGGCAGGCTTAGTCTACAATATTTATAACAAGTCGTAAGAAAACAGGAGCTGACAGCTATGCTGCAATGAAAAGAATGGCTTACGACAACAACAGATTGAAAGCTGTCAACCAATAATCGGATTGATGGATATGAAGAAGAAGATACATTGCAATACATAAATATACAGTGGCGGATTTACGCAGGATCGCAGTAGACACGCGACAAATAAAAATGATTGCCATGGGAACGCTGTCGCGATGAGTGAAACCAGTGAGAACAACAGTTCATATCGTGTACCGGCGGGTAAAAAAGGTGTACGATCGACGCAATAGAGTTTTGTGAGAATAAGTTAGGCTAGTGATTTGTACGTATCATCTGAAGACTAGCCCTTTCATCAGTTCTGGAACCAAAAACTTACAGATGCGTCGTAAAAAGTACCTATAAAAGGATATACTATCTTACATAGTTCCATAAGACAGTGGGGCTGCATTCAAACAGCCCAGAATTTCAACTCATGACATTCTGGTAAATAATGAAGGGAATCTTGAAAAAGACGAAATCGCTAATTTATTGAATTTTACTTGAGTATATTAATTGTGCACTGGCTAACAAAAAAAAATTTTTTTTCTGCTGACTTTGATCCGACACTTGATTTTAACTAAAATTGGTACGCTAATGCCAAATATAAATACCGTTTTCCCTATCACGTCAGGTTTATTTTCTACCGCGTTTCTTGTTTGCCGAATCCAAAATTTTTGAAAATTATTAACTAAATGCAGCAAATTCTTAATTGTTTACGGAATTCTTAGACATTCCAAATACATTTAGTCATTAGCATAATATACACTTGTACCTCATAATATTTAAGTACTTAATTAGATAATTAAGTAATAAACAATTATAAAGTAATCAAGTCTACTAAGCTAGTCCTCATCGTCAACATATTAGGGTTTAATGAGATTTTATTAGAAAGTATTGATCACTTAGAACTATTTAAAAGTAAGCAAGGGTGATAAGAAAATGCTAGTTACATGTTAGTTGTGAGTGAAGAAACTATACCATGTCTACTACTCGAAGATGTGTAAATAGTACCGATTCTTTCTGCTACATTTGTGGCAGCTTCACCGTTCCCAGTCAAAGGACAAATATCAGTGTTTTCGTTAAGAAAATGTATTTGGCTTATTTTGATGTAAAACTTGCTGATCAAGACAAGTTATGGGCTCCACATAAAGTGTGTAAATCATGTGTGAAAAATTTGCGGCAGTGGAGCAAAGGAAAACGTAAGAAATTAGCTTTTGGCGTTCCAATGATATGGCGCGAACCGATAAACCACGTAGATGATTGTTACTTTTGTTTAACTCAGACCTCCGGTTATAATACCAAGAATAAAAATAAAATTGTATATCCGAATATTGACTCCGCGATTCGACCAGTACCTCATTCCGATGAAATACCTGTGCCAGTTTATAAAGAGCTTCCTTCACTTGAGCACTCGGATGCTGAATACATGTCAGATGTTATTGAAGAGCAAGATGATTCAGATGTAGATTCTGCGAATGAAGATATAGTTTCTAATTATGGACCACAACGCTTTACTCAAGCAGAATTAAATGATTTAGTAAGGAATTTGGGCCTATCAAAGGAATCATCGGAACTGCTAGCTTCAAGATTAAATGAAAAGAACTTACTCAAGCAAGGTACGAAGATAACTTTTTATCGTAAAAGGGAAAGTGATCTTGTGCAATATTTTAAACAAGAGTGTGAATTTGTTTATTGTAACAATGTGCCAGATTTGCTAACTCAAATGGGCGTTGTACAATATGACCCAAGTGAGTGGCGTTTGTTTATCGACAGTTCCAGCAGAAGCCTCAAGTGTGTCCTACTACACAACGGAAATGTTTTCGGTTCAATTCCTATTGGATATTCATAAGAACATTGATAAGGTTATAGATTTACTAAGATATACAGACTATAACTGGGTCATCTGTGTGAATCTCAAAATGGTAAACTTTTTACTTCGTTTTCAAAGAGGATATACAAAATTTCCTTGCTTTTTGTGCCTCTGGAATAGTCGAGATAGAAACCAACACTGGATTCAGAAACATTGGCCTTCTAGAACATCCTTAGTTGTTGGAGAGAAGAATATTATAAGTCAACCTTTAGTCGACAGAGAAAAAGTAATTTTTCCACCTCTTCACATCAAACTGGGTCTTATGAAGCAATATGTTAAAGCACTAGATTTGCAATGTGACTGTTTCCAGTACATATGTGAAAAGTTTCCACGACTAAGTTGCGGAAAAATCAAAGCTGGGGTATTGGATGGACCTCAAATTAGAACTTGAATGAGAGATCCAAATTTCATCAACTCTATGAACGAAGCAGAAAAAGAAGCCTGGACTTCATTCACGATGGTCGCGAACTTTTTTCTTGGAAACAAAAAAGCATCCAATTATAAAGAGCTAGTGCAATCAATGCTTAAAAAATTTCACCGCCTAGGTTGTGACATGAGCATAAAGCTTCATTTCCTTCATAGCCATCTTGATAGATGTCCCGAAAGTTTAGGTGCTGTAAGCGATGAGCAAGGCGAGAGATTTCATCAAGATTTAAAAACCATGGAAACCCGGTACCAAGGAAGATGGGATTCTCATATGATGGCCGACTACTGTTGGAGTGTTCAAAGGGACTGCCAAACCAAAATGCACAGCAGAAAGTGCTACAAACGAAAATTTATTCCCTGACTGTTGTTTCTTTATTACTAACACTTTTGTAGTTTTTTGAATGATCATTGTGTAAATATTGTACCTAAATAAATAAATGAATTATTATAATTTTATACTTTGTTTATATCGTATAAGTTCTTAAGTTACAACTTGGCCTCATTTGCAATTCTTCAAAGAGCATAAAATGATATAGAATTAAATTTTGACGTGATACGCAAAAACCAATATCATTTTCGGATTGAGCACACCCAAATTAGTAAAGAACAAGTCTCATATACAAGTCAGCAAAAAATGTGTTGGCCAGTGTTATTTATCATTAACCTAAGGTATTTATAATATTTTATATTTGATTTTCCTCAATGTTTATTTTTGTTTGTAAATCACAATGTCACGGAAAAGAGATGATATATTTTATTGAGAGCAATACTGCCTACTCTAAACCAACAATTTTCATTTATACTTCTTTTTCGTTCAGCTATTCGACTGTTATTCACTTTTATCGAAGTATTTGTAATTTTGGAAAAATCATGGATTTTATAAAATACTTTGAAATTGGGGAATATTGATAGCTTAAAAAACTGTACGAGTTCTATCCATTAATGTTCGTACGATAAGCACTTTTGTAAAAATATTGTTAGTACTATTATATACTTATATTGATTTATACTAATTTTACATTTATTTGTTCTTTTTTCTGCGAAAGTGTAACGTTAGTATGAATCAAGTTGGATGTAATACAGTAATAACAAGATAGAAATAGTTATTTATGTACCAAGGTCGATATGATGATAATGCCAAAGTGCAACGATGTTCCAGCCCGAGTAACACTCGTAGTGTATACAAGAGTATGTACCAGTACAACATTAGCTTTAATTTATAATTGTTGCCGTTGCCAAGCACGTTGTTTACTTTGAACGTAACTCCGGCGCCGATTGCAAAGTTAACGCTGAGCGGACGTTCTAAATGATAATGTCCGCTTATAATGCCCTGGTTGTTATAAACAACGAATAACATGTAAGTGAAAAATAATAGCTATTTATGTAACTACACAGTAAAAATCAGCTCCGTGGGCAATCTTTAGAGTACTGCGTAAAGATAATAGTGTTAAGATTTAGAGTAGAAAAACATTTTTTTCGCTCATTTTTTATAACAAAAATAATTCTTCACTAGTGAAATCTATTTTCTCTCAATATTATTAATTAACTCTATATAGATTGAATATGAATCTAATAGTATCATTTCTTACTCTTGAAGTACATGCATTGTGTTTTCATTCATTCATTCATGTGTCTCGGTACATTTTTTCTGTGGAGACAGCCAGCGCTACCTAGCGCTGGATGACCCAAACCCTATTGAACTACGCGATGTAAGAGAGAGAGAGGTGAGGATCCAAGCTTGAATTCTTTTTTCGTATTTCAACAAAAGCAACTGCTTACCCATTAGGGTAAGCAGTTGGCACCTAGTTCTACTTTAAAAGTATAACAAAATCCACTGTAATTTTAATTTTTATAAGAGAAGAAAAGCTGTTAAAAAGTGATCGAAATTGGTAAAAAAATGTTTGTTTAATGTTCATGTTACTCTACGCTGTATTTGACTTCAACCAGTTATACCTGTTGAAACTTTGCAATTTCAAAAGTTCTAAAATTGGTGGGAATTCAGAAATTTTACAAATCTTTAAATAACTTAATGTATCTGTATAATTTAAAGCGTAATGAACAGCTAAGCGAAACTTAGTGATCAAAATTATATTGACTAGACCAAAACCAGGTATCTGAACATAAATAATAGTGTACCTACATTAAGTTGAGATTTGTAAAATTTTGAAATTTCCGCTAATCTTAGTAACTTTACAAATTGCAGAGTTTTAACATTTATAACTAGACACCTGTTAGTGCAAATATGCTCACGTGTGTTTACTGCGTGTGAATGTTAAACTTTACAGTTTAAATAACTAATGTAAGGTAACTTTTTTTTTATTAATAATTGCGAATTTACAATCTACTTCAATTATACAAAGTAATAAGTAAATGGGATAAAAGAATTTGTATAGTAAATTATAATTATATTTTTTTTACTTTAATTATATAATAATTAATTAATTATAATAATTATATTTACAAGACAAAAGAGTAACTATGTACATCATAATTATAGTAATTTTGAACTTTCGCGGAGTGCACGGAGTGCTAATAGAAATTTCATGAGAGTTGGCAGACATATACTTTTTATGTATGTTTACATTGAAATAAGCAAATACATCACTTCTTTTATTATTGACTTTGACCTTGAAAAACACCACTACTTTCACTCTAAATTTTAGTCTAAATAGAAAACAAATTATACAAAAGTTTTATAACAATCCACTCTAAATAGGCAATATTTTTTCCATGTAGAATAAAAGATTTAAAAGTCAAGAGTAAATTCTTACTCCGAAATGATTATAAATTTGACTGTTTTGAATGATTAAAGATATAATTGCTTGAGAGTGTGATAAAGTTACACTAACATTGTATTGAAGTTAACTCTATGGTCTACACGAAGGTACAGATTAGATATTTTATTCGAAATGTATTGGACCTAAACACACACTTTTTAGAGTGTTTGAATTTTACACTAAATTTCTTACTGTGTAGTACATAATGTAGGACTTTATGGACGAGCCTAGTTTATGCTGCTGTTGTATTTTAATTGTATTTTATTAATGCTCAGATATTGATTGAATCTTGAAACTAATATTTTTCTCAAATTTCAGACATGACAGCGATTTATAATTCTTTTTGTAAGCTTTATCACATTTTTTATGAAATGGTTTTACTATGGTTAATTTGAGTTTGGGAATATTTCGGTTCTAAACGAGTAAGTAAATATTTCTGTTAAAGGTGTAGCAAAGATAATACACACTGTTTTTAATAACTACCGTTGGAATTTCGCCGAAACCTGTTAAGATTTGGTGAGAATGTTGATAGAGTGCGCGATTGTGAGCGAACAAGATATTTTTCTCCCAAAATTCTTTTGTCGATATCTGGTTCTAGACACGTTAAGATTTTAATAGTTCTGTTATTTTGCTGTTTCCATAGCAACCAACAACGATTCGGCGAGTTGAGTTTTCTATCACAGTTAACGAAACAGGAAACAAGTAAAAATAGGTCAGTAGCGGAAAAAATGTATGTTGTGTATTTCATAACTTTAATTGGAACATTAATTGATTTTTGAAATTTATTGATGTTATATAAAACTGTTATAGTATTATATAAAACCTTATATTATCCTAGAGTGCATTTGTTTAAATCTAAGACTATTTAAATGAGTCGTCGTTTAAATTTCAAAACAATTATAAAAATTAATAAAAATAATCCGATATACTTCAACTAAATATATTGTTTTGTACAAGAGTGTATGAACTTTGCCTTGAAGATAATTTCTCCATTGAATGTACAACTTCTTAAACATCAATTAAGGCAAGTTCTGAACTTAATGAACTAAATTATGACATAAGATGGCGGGTGAGAAGGCAAGATCGGCCACTTAGAAACATGAATAAGTTAGTTACCTCTTGCCAACCCCCTTGAGTACCGCAAATATGATGTATAAGAAAACTAACTTAATATGCAAGATGCTTCTTAGAAAGTTAGCGATTTTGCATGTAGTTGTTTAAAATTTAATTAGATGTTACCTAAAATACAAAATTCCATTCCAGTTATAACAAATGAATTCATAAAGCGGGTTACTATAAAATGTAGTAAGATATTTAAGGTCTTTTAGAAAAATCAAGTAGAAACACTAAGGTAGGTAAGGTAGGCATGTAGGTAAGGTATCAGGAAATTTTGATTTGAAACAATTAGTGGGTTAAAACTCTCCTCCCTTAAAACTTCCTATGAATTTAGAATTCATCAAATAAAGTTGTAAGTAAAACAGTAACAAGAATTCTACTATTTCCTCTTAAAACTTTAATCGATCAAATTTACCAATTGCTGTTTTTATGGCTTTGATCTAAACATGTTTTTAAATCAAAATTTTCACATACTGAAATAGCAGACTTTAAAATGTATGAAACCAATTTGTCTTGATTCTACGCACTATATACAAGTTCTGCTCAATTGAGAATTTTGGTTGCCTTTATTATTACTACAGCTCTCCTTTGTAGAGTTTTCAAATGCAAAGTCTGTGACTGGATATAAAAGGAAATATGTATATCACTTTCGTAAATTCGGAAGAGTAAATTAAAATTCCCACTTAAACAATTTGTTTACTGGTTGGCTACTTGCGGGAGTTTACGATCGGTAAATTGCTGTATTTATTATGTGACAGCTAACTGGTGTCGATCTTAAAGTGCTGAAAAAGTTGTTTCTTGTGTATTAACAATATAGAAAATTAGTTAAAACAAAGATATAACAGGGTGACCAAATAACACAAACTTTCTTAGTAAATTTAAATTTGCCGCCATCTATCGATAAACTTGACAATTGTAAATTCGGAAGAGTAAATTAAAATTCCCACTTAAACAATTTGTTTACTGGTTGGCTACTTGCGGGAGTTTACGATCGGTAAATTGCTGTATTTATTATGTGACAGCTAACTGGTGTCGATCTTAAAGTGCTGAAAAAGTTGTTTCTTGTGTATTAACAATATAGAAAATTAGTTAAAACAAAGATATAACAGGGTGACCAAATAACACAAACTTTCTTAGTAAATTTAAATTTGCCGCCATCTATCGATAAACTTGACAATTGTAAATTCGGAAGAGTAAATTAAAATTCCCACTTAAACAATTTGTTTACTGATTGGCTACTTGCGGGAGTTTACGATCGGTAAATTGCTGTATTTATTATGTGACAGCTAACTGGTGTCGATCTTAAAGTACTGAAAAAGTTGTTTCTTGTGTATTAACAATATAGAAAATTAGTTAAAACAAAGATATAACAGGGTGACCAAATAACACAAACTTTCTTAGTAAATTTAAATTTGCCGCCATCTATCGATAAACTTGACAATTGTAAATTCGGAAGAGTAAATTAAATTCCCACTTAAACAATTTGTTTACTGGTTGGCTACTTGCGGGAGTTTACGATCGGTAAATTGCTGTATTTATTATGTGACAGCTAACTGGTGTCGATCTTAAAGTGCTGAAAAAGTTGTTTCTTGTGTATTAACAATATAGAAAATTAGTTAAAACAAAGATATAACACGGTGACCAAATAACACAAACTTTCTTAGTAAATTTAAATTTGCCGCCATCTATCGATACACTTGACAATTGTAAATTCGGAAGAGTAAATTAAAATTCCCACTTAAACAATTTGTTTACTGGTTGGCTACTTGCGGGAGTTTACGATCGGTAAATTGCTGTATTTATTGTGTGACAGCTAACTGGCGTCGATCTTAAAGTGCTGAAAAAGTTGTTTCTTGTGTATTAACAATATAGAAAATTAGTTAAAACAAAGATATAACAGGGTGGCCAAATAACACAAACTTTCTTAGTAAATTTAAATTTGCCGCCATCTATCGATAAACTTGACAATTGTTTTCATATAATTCTGTCTTGCGGTTTCTGTTCCTCTCGGAATTTACGAACGCAGTATACATAGGTTGAAGAATAGCTGATTATAAAAGTAGTTGCAATATGAAATCTCATATTTGCACTGATTGTGAATAATATTACTTGTAAATACGACAATTATTTTAATACAGGTATTTAACTAGCTGTTCGACCCGGCTTCGCCCTAAGACAATTCGTTTGTTAACTTTGGGTTTTGAAATGACCCTTTTTCACAGCTAGCTTTGCTACTAACAAAATATCTATTGATGCTAAAAAATTATAGAAAAGTAAATGTAAAAAAACTATATACAAATGCAGATTTCCTACAGTCCAGATCACGAACAGATAGAGTAAAATTAAGACCGGGCATTTGAAAAGCTATTGCGTAATTGGTAGAACAGTTTTACACTAGAAAATATAACACTGCCTATTTATAAACCAATAAAAATGGGCGCAGAAATAATTGAAACCGTTATTACAGAATAAGCGGTACAAAATGCCAAAGTAAGGTTAGGTTCATTCATCATATTATTCAGCCTGAGTTGATTTTTTAATATATATCACTTTAGTTATAAATTATGCAGTCAATCTAACGTCTGGAATAAAAGTTTTTAGAAAAATTTCTTGTTAGTTTTACAATATCCCAGAACAATCGAATCAAATTTATATATTATTTATAATATCAAGTAGTCTTTGTTATTTCTGTTTATATGTCATTTGTGTCAAATTAAGTACAAACAATGTCGTACAAATTGGATTTGCGAAAAAGTATTTACAACTTAGTTGGCCAAATGCCAAAAAGTGACATTGTGAATATTTTTAAACATAAAAATATATCAGTAGCTTCAATTTACAAGGCAATAATAGATTGTCAGGAAAGAAGACCGTGTGTGAATCGCCCGAGAAGTGATCGCCCAAGAGTTTTGGCCAGTAGAAATACAGAGAAACTCAAAAGGTATGCTAAAGACAAGTTGGGAGCTTCAATTAGAAAATTAGGCCGTAAACTTAGAGTTTCCCATATGACAATATGTTGGGAACTAAAAAGAAATAACCTAAAATTTCGAAAAAGAACTAAATGTCCTAAATATGCTGCTGCACAACTCGAAAGAATTTCCCGATGTTGTCGGGCACTCAGAATTCGTCATTTCGCAAACGATCGAGTCATTGTCATAGACGATGAAAAATATTTTACTTTTTCAAACTCAGAAATGAAATGAAATAAATAAAGATTATTAAAAGTTTCACAGTTTTATTAAAATACAACCTGACAATATTGTTTCGACAGCTATGCTGTCATTATCACAGGTAATATAATTATAAACAAACACGTCGCTAAGGTAGATACAAAATAGGTAACTAGATAAAATAATAATAATAATCATAATTAAATATCTAATACTTCCAGTAACGGAGAATTACTGAGCTCAAGTTGTTCATTCATTAAAGGTACCCTGAGTTTGTGTTTGTATATCTCAAAGGCTTCTAAAATGTCTAATTTGCATTTGTTATTACAAAAATGTAGGAATTTAATATTATTTTGAGGAGTCATTGTGTGATTTTGTTCTAAAAGGTGTTTGGCGTAATTCGATTTTTCAGGATGTTTATTTTTGTAATGACGTACGTGTTCTTTATATCTTATGTCAAAATTTCGAAGTGGTTGCCCAATATATACCGAACTACAAAAAGAACAATTTAAACGGTAAATGCCCGATTTCATGATATCATGTGTTCTGTCTTTAGCATTAAATAAAAATGAAAAAGTGTTAGTGTTGGTTTTAAATGTTATTTTATAATTGTTGGTTTTTCTTAGTATATGTGCAATTTTTTCTGATATTTTGCCAAAATATGGTATAGATATGTAATTTGTGTCTTCTGTTTGATTGTCAATGGGATATATTCTTTTGATAGCTAACCTATAATCTTTTTGTTTAATTAAAGTGTCAATCATGTTCGGATTATAATGATTTGCATGTGCTAGTTGTTTAATGGTTGATATCTCTTTGCTAAAATCTGATTTTGTTAGTGGAATAGTTAAATTTCTGTGTACTAATGATCTGTAGGCTGCTATTTTATGTGTATTATGGTGACAAGATTCATTTGGTATTGTTATGTCTGTTTGTGTTGGTTTTCTGTATATGGAAAATTCAAATAGATTGTCTGCGTTAATCTTGATATTTAAGTCTAGAAAGTTTATAGCCCTGTTTTGTTCTGTTTCTAGTGTAAATTTTATATTAGAGTGGATACTGTTTATAAGAATTAAAAATTCATTGATAACCTCAAAAGAACTGTCAAAACAAGCTAAAATGTCATCAACATAACGAAACCAGAAGATAATGTGTTTAGAGAGGTTTAATTCAAATATTCGATCTTCAAACTTGTCCATAAATATTTTAGCTAATAGAGGACTTAGAGAATTACCCATAGGTAAACCATCCTTTTGTAAATAAATTATATTATTAAAAGTGAAATAATTTTGACTTATACAAAGGTCAAATAATTGAATTAACTCTAACCTTTTAACTAATTCTATATTACTATTGATCAAGAAACTATCTAATAAAGGAATACATTCTTGTGGGGGTATTCTGGAGAACATGTTGCAAATATCAAAACTAACAAGTTTTGAATGTGGTGGAAGATGTATGTTTTGCAGCTTATCTACTAATTCTAATGAATTTCTAACAGAGTATCTCGATTTGTAACCTATCGTGTTAATAATCTGGTTCAGTTTTTTGGATAAAATGTGATTAGGTGCATTGATGTATGATACAACTGGTCTTATTGGCATATTCTGTTTGTGGGTTTTTACTAATCCATATAGTTTAGGTATTTGTGGGTTTTTATTTATGATTTGTTGCTTTTCTAATTCTGAAAAGCAGATATTGCAGTTTTTTAAACCTTGTTTTATTTCTTTTTGGAATTTTGTGGTTGGGTTTTTGTTTAAAGTTTCTAAATTTTCTTTATTAATAAATTCATTAACTTTTTGTATGTAAATACCTTTTGAAAGAATTACCAAAGTGTTACCCTTATATGCTTTAACAGAAATTAGATTGTTCTCTGTGATTTTCTGTTTTATAGATTGAAGAAGTGATATGTTAGATGTGTTGTACATTTTGTCCTGTTTCAAAGACATCTCTTTTAACAAATTCGAAATTTGGAATTTTGCATAGTTATTATGATCTTTCTTAAGTATAGTTTCGCATTCAACGGCCAAAATTTCTTTAATTTTGTTGGTAAATTTTGGAAAAGAACAAAATTTGAAACCTTTGTTAAGAAATTGTGTTTCTCTGTCATTGAATGTTATATTCGACAAGTTTATGAAACGAGGATAAAAGTTTGCAGTGTTCTGACAATTAAGGTTATTTTGTAGTGTACGTTTTTGTTGTACAAGTCGATAAAGTTTATTTTTCTGTGTGGTGTATTTTTTGAATTTAATGTGACTGACGGTTTCTCTAATGTCAAAATCTAATATGTCAAATTGGATATTGTGTAATTTATGAGTAAGTTCTGTATGGAGTACCTTTATATAAACGTGCATATTGTCTCTTATACTAAACCATTTCTTCGATTCTTCTTTGAGCCATCTTCTTTTGGCATTCCTAATCACTTTTTCAGTAATCGAATTCTTGGTTCTGGTAGTGATGTTTATGTAGTTAGGAATAACCTGACGTTTCAGACATTCTTGGTTAAACCAAACATTCTGACTTGCGATTCCGTGTTTGATCATAAGTTTCTTGTATAACTTGGCTTGTTCTTCTAACGAAGACGAAATAATCTTGTTTATTGTTTCCAACCTTATTTTGTGGAACTCCATAATCATGAAATAAATAAAGATTATTAAAAGTTTCACAGTTTTATTAAAATACAACCTGACAATATTGTTTTGACAGCTATGCTGTCATTATCAAAGGTAATATAATTATAAACAAACACGTCGCTAAGGTAGATACAAAATAGGTAACTAGATAAAATAATAATAATAATCATAATTAAATATCTAATACTTCCAGTAACGGAGAATTACTAAGCTCAAGTTGTTCATTCATTAAAGGTACCCTGAGTTTGTGTTTGTATATCTCAAAGGCTTCTAAAATGTCTAATTTGCGTTTGTTATTACAAAAATGTAGGAATTTAATATTATTTTGAGGAGTCATTGTGTGATTTTGTTCTAAAAGGTGTTTGGCGTAATTCGATTTTTCAGGATGTTTATTTTTGTAATGACGTACGTGTTCTTTATATCTTATGTCAAAATTTCGAAGTGTTTGTCCAATATATACCGAACTACAAAAAGAACAATTTAAACAAACAGACATAACAATACCAAATGAATCTTGTCACCATAATACACATAAAATAGCAGCCTACAGATCATTAGTACACAGAAATTTAACTATTCCACTAACAAAATCAGATTTTAGCAGAGATATCAACCATTAAACAACTAGCACATGCAAATCATTATAATCCGAACATGATTGACACTTTAATTAAACAAAAAGATTATAGGTTAGCTATCAAAAGAATATATCCCATTGACAATCAAACAGAAGACACAAATTACATATCTATACCATATTTTGGCAAAATATCAGAAAAAATTGCACATATACTAAGAAAAACCACAATTATAAAATAACATTTAAAACCAACACTAACACTTTTTCATTTTTATTTAATGCTAAAGACAGAACACATGATATCATGAAATCGGGCATTTACCGTTTAAATTGTTCTTTTTGTAGTTCGGTATATATTGGGCAACCACTTCGAAATTTTGACATAAGATATAAAGAACACGTACGTCATTACAAAAATAAACATCCTGAAAAATCGAATTACGCCAAACACCTTTTAGAACAAAATCACACAATGACTCCTCAAAATAATATTAAATTCCTACATTTTTGTAATAACAAATGCAAATTAGACATTTTAGAAGCCTTTGAGATATACAAACACAAACTCAGGGTACCTTTAATGAATGAACAACTTGAGCTCAGTAATTCTCCGTTACTGGAAGTATTAGATATTTAATTATGATTATTATTATTATTTTATCTAGTTACCTATTTTGTATCTACCTTAGCGACGTGTTTGTTTATAATTATATTACCTTTGATAATGACAGCATAGCTGTCGAAACAATATTGTCAGGTTGTATTTTAATAAAACTGTGAAACTTTTAATAATCTTTATTTATTTCATGATTATGGAGTTCCACAAAATAAGGCTGGAAACAATAAATCAGAAATGAAAGGTAATGACGGATTTTACACGGATCATATTGAAGACACTCCAACGATGTAAAATGCAAATCTAAAGTCAAGTTTGAAGATAAGATCTTGGTATGGTGTGCGATTTCCATTGCTGGTGTCTCGGTACCTTATATTGGTCGAGTAAGAGGTAAAGCTGTAGATGCTGATTTATATACACGACGATGCCTACCAAAATTACTAAATTTTATCCAAGAACACCATGATAATGACAATATAATCTTTTGGCCTGATCTAGCTTCCTGCCATTATGCCAAGACAACACGGGAATGGTTGGACAACAATCATATTGCATCTGTACCAAGAGAAGACAACTCCCCCAATTTACCCCAAGCCCACCCAATTGAAGAATTTTGGTCGGTAGTTAGTAGGAAAGTGTATGACGGTGGTTGTGAAGCTAGGTCAGAAGAACAACTACGTCGTAGAATACGAAACAAGATCAGAGAAATTGATGTTGGCAGTTTCCAACGTCTCAAGAGAAGTGTCCGTACAAAGTTACCTCAGATAGAACAACTTGGTCCCCTATCAGTTGTTTAGTTATTAATTTTTAATTTAACATTATGTGTCATTGTTATTACATAGTTAAGTATTGATAAAAATAAACATAAGTTTCAAAATTCATTTTTGCATTTTTTCTAAAAACTTTTGTTCCATACGTTATTCAGCGTTGTAATAATAAAAGTTAAATAAATTAATGCAAGTTTCTTAATTCAAAATAATTCTGAAGGTGACATATGTTAACGCAATAATTAAACAAAATGTCCTTACAGTGTGAAACGGGTTTCTGTCACGAAGTTCCACCAATTTTATATTATTACTCTATTTGTTCGTCACATAGACTTTAGTTACAATTTTTATTCGCTAGTAAAATATTGTCGTAACTTTGGAACTACCAAACCGATTTCAAAAAATCCTTCAATAGGGTACTTGCACAAAAAATAAATATTGCTAAATCGCATATAATATGAAATTTATACAGCTAAAATAAGTGTCGGAATTTTTTGGGCGACATAAAAGTGTACAGATGTGGATTAAAACTAAATTAAAACTTAATCAAATTATGAAATTCGAAAGTGCTTGCAAAACGCCTACGAGTCTGCGCCAATCGCGTGACTTCACTACGCGTTAACAATTCTGCATCAGCTATGCCTGCAACATTGTTTACTTGTTTTGGCGGTGCGTTTAAAATTGTTTAGTTTTATCTTGATACGTGTTTGTTTGTTAGTTACTTTTAAATTTATTTATTTAGCCTTTTTCAAGGCTACATGCAGTAGGAAACCCGAGAAGAAACGTAAAGTATCAACGCAATTGTCGCATTTATTTTTATTAGTAATTAATTTCTGTTTATTCGTTTAAAAGGCTGCTGTATTCAAAAGTAAGGCCGCTGTCGTCAAAAGAAGGTTTGATTGTTAGCGTGACAGTTCTAATCGCCTATGAAAGTTCAATTTTTCGAAACAAAAGCTGCTACCTTTACAAGAAAGACCGATTTATTACATACGTTAATAACAACTGCCGTGCTTTCATAGTTGTGTAATAAATGATTAAAAATAAACTGAATGCGTATGTATTTTGTAGTTTTAAAATATTGGATACATTTGTCGTTGTACTTACGTTAAAATGATTAAAATGAAAACATCTTCGTTCGTTTCTCGTCAGTGGGAACGCGAAAGAAAAGTTTGTTTATTATTAATTAAAATAAGATGAGGAGGAAAATATTTTGTAAAATGAAATAAGGAGTATAGTTATGAATGTAAATAAGTTTTAAGAAGTTGGGACTTTTATTAGTAGGTATTGTAATTCAGTTTTTTATTGGTAATCGCCTGAGGATGGCAATATAATTACTTTGAACGTTTTTATATTTTTAATGGTGAATAGACTTGAGTATTATTTTATTTTATGAGTAATAGGCATACATTTATCGGTAATTTAAAAGTTATCTTTCTATAATCCTCTTGCTTTTGTAGTCTTGAAAAAGGCTATTTTTTTAATACAAAGAGCAAAAACAAAACACGTGGTAATTCTTTCTTTCAATCTAATTTCTGTTAAAGCAGATAACGGTAACACTTTGGTAATTTTTTCGAAAGATATTTACGTACAAAAAGTTAATGAATTTATTAAAAAATGAAAATTTAGAAACTTTAAACAAAATCCTAACCACAAAATTTCAAAAAGAAATAAAACAAGCTTTAGAAAACTGCAATATCTGCCATTCAGAATTAGAAAAGCAACAAATCATAAATAAAAACCCACAACCACCTAAACTGTATGGACTCGTCAAAACACATAAACAGAATATGCCTATAAGACCAGTTGTATCATACATCAATGCACCTAATCACATTTTATCCAAAAAACTGAAACAGATTGTTAACACGATAGGTTACAAATCGAAATACTCTGTTAGAAATTCATTAGAATTAGTAGATAAGCTACAAAACATACATCTTCCACCACATTCAAAACTTGTTAGTTTTGATATTTGTAACATGTTCTCCAGAATACCCCCACAAGAATGTATTCCTTGATTAGATAGTTTCTTGATTAATAGTAATATAGAATTAGTTAAAAGGTTAGAGTTAATTCAATTATTTCACCTTTGTATAAGTCAAAATTATTTCACTTTTAATAACATAATTTATTAACAGAAAGATGGTTTACCTATGGGTAATCTCTAAGTCATCTATTAGCTAACATATTTATGGACAAGTTAGAAGATCAAATATTTGAATTAAACCTCTCTAAACACATTATCTTCTGGTTTCGTTATGTTGATGACATTTCAGCTTGTTTTGACAGTTCTTTTGAGGTTATCAATGAATTTTTAATTCTTATTAATAGTATCCACCAAAACATAAATTTTACACTAGAAACAGAACAAAACAGGGTTATAAACTTCCTAGACTTAACTGTCAAGATTAACGCACACAATCTATTTGAATTTTCTCTATACAGAAAACCAACACAAACGGACATAACAATACCAAATGAATCTTGTCACCATAAAGCACATAAAATAGCAGCCTACAGATCATCAGTACACAGAGCTTTAACTATTTCACTAACAAAGTCAGATTTTAGCAAAGAGATATCAACCATTAAACAACTAGCACATGCAA
Organism: Agrypnus murinus; assembly: GCA_929113105.1. Taxonomy (NCBI): domain Eukaryota; kingdom Metazoa; phylum Arthropoda; class Insecta; order Coleoptera; family Elateridae; genus Agrypnus; species Agrypnus murinus. The sequence continues at coordinate 58,582,359 of OV816025.1, forward strand.
ATCATTACAATCCAAACATGATTGACACTTTAATTAAACAAAAAGATTATAGGTTAGCTACCAAAAGCATATATCCCATTGACAATCAAACAGAAGACACAAATTACATATCTATGCCATATTTTGGCAAAATATCCGAAAAAATTGCATATAAAACCAACAATCATAAAATAACATTTAAAACCAACACTAACACTTTTTCATTTTTATTTAATGCTAAAGATAGAACACATGATATCATGAAATCGGGAATTTACCGTTTAAATTGTTCTTTTTGTAGTTCGGTATATATTGGGCAAACACTTCGAAATTTTGACATAAGATATAAAGAACACGTACGTCATTACAAAAATAAACATCCTGAAAAATCTAATTATGCCAAACACCTTTTAGAACAAAATCACACAATGACTCCTCAAAATAATATTAAATTCCTACATTTTTGTAATAACAAACGCAAATTAGACCTTTTAGAAGCCTTTGAGATATACAAACACAAACTCGGGGTACCTTTAATGAATGAACAACTTGAGCTCAGTAATTTCCCGTTACTGGAAGTGTTAGGTATTTAATCCTGATTATTTTTATCTTTTTATCTAGTTACCTATTTTTGTATCTACCTTAGCGACGTGTTTGTTTATAATTATATTACTTTTGATAATGACAGCGTAGCTGTCGAAACAATATTGTCTGGTTATATTTTAATAAATAGTGTCATACTTTTTACTAATCTTTATTTATATCATCAACTTTAATTGCTTCACTTTTTATCTCGATGTTTTAGATAAAAATATTTTTCTACGTCTCATATAATAAATAACACTGTAGCTCTAGTAAACAAGGGACAATAATTTACTTATTAAATTTTATTCTACAAGTATAAATTTATTTTCCTCTGTCAAAAGTGCAGTACTTTTAAATTAACGTGGAGTACCAAACAATGTTACTGTAAGAATAACATGTAAACATGTAAACATAACAAGCAGTGCAACGAAAGCGAAAGTGAACCAAATCACCTCACCTGCTAATGGATGAAAAGAATTAGTTCTAATGTGCATACACATCAAGGATATATAACATTTATTTGCAGATATTTTTATGAAGTTTGATCTAACTAAAATAATCTAAACTTTAAATGCATATGCAAATTTTAAATATTGTTATTAGAAATACAGCGTGTAACTGAATTACGTGATCAAACATCAAAAACGTGTTATACTGACCTAGAAAGTAAAAAAAATATAATATTTGCAGCCTAGAGTGTTGAAAACAATGAATTATACAAACCAAGAAAGCAGATTATGCATTTTATGTGGACAAGCCAGCTGTAGATCCAATCTAGCTCGTCGGTTTTACGTCGAAACTTCCCGTAATCAAAGATATTCGTGTGTGTGTGGGAGAGGAACATTCCATGGCAGTGTCCTTGATTTTGGAGATTCCGTGACAGTACTACTAACTATGGAGGTAGCGGAAACATCCAAACACCCCTGTTAGATAAGAAAATGTACTAGATAGCATTTCAGAAAATCCGGGAATTAGTTATCCGAAAATTTGTATGTTTTGCATATGATGGTATGGAGAATTTTTCATGAGCTGCAAGTTTACCCGTATCACGTGCAGCGAGTGCAGGTTCTCGCAGAAACTGATCTTTGACCCCGAAATCTATTTTGTTAATGACGTCTACAATTAATCCAAATTTTCATTCTTGTGTTTTTACGGATTACAAAATATTTTCAAGAGAATCAATTATAAATTTCTATAACGAAAAGGAACAATCATCAGAAAAAACTTTCATGTAATGTTTGAACTATTTGATAGTTCCAATTTCTTTCCATCACATTAAATGGATAAAATTACAGAAATTTCTGGGAGAACATTTTCCTCTACCAATTAATTCAGTAGCCCATTTTAATGCAGAAGAAGAAGAGAACAATAACTATCCGAATTGTTGGATTGGTAGAACAGGGCCAATAGCTTGACCAGCACGCTCTCCTGATTGTAACTACATATTAGAGTTTTCTTTTGGAGCCACCTTAAGAGGTACTATTCGATCAGGGTTTTTAATTAATTCGAAATGCATCTGGAATTATTCAGCGTGCTCGTCGGTCAATGGTACGACGTTTGAGGCTTGGGATGATGCTCAAGAAAGCCATTTTGAGCATCTGCTGTAATCATAAAATCTACTGTAAATTGCTACAATAAACTTTGTTTCAGTGAAAATGTGTCAACAAAGATTTTTTCATCTTGTATAAAGTGTCTTCAGTAAACTTATTGTTTTGATTTAAAAATTGCTGTAACTTTTTAAAGAGAATTTTCGGACACTTGTTTGTTAGAATCCTTTTCATAGTTTGGGCCAGTACAACGCGTTCTTGACCTTTATGTCAAACAATTCAGTTACACTCTGTATATCTATGATATGCTTTCGGAAGGCATTGTTATTTTGCCGCTATTATTCTTTGAAATAGACATTTAATAGACTTTAAATTAGACAAAGGCACGGTAACAATCAGAATGTTTTATGTCATCTAAGTTCAATCCTTCCTGAAAGAACTGTATTTTGTTGGATTAACGATAATTTAGTGAATGTTCAAAATGGAAAACATTTAGAAATGATTATTCCTTATCCTAATATGAACATTATTGTACATCTTCACTGTGTAAAATTATAAAACTTCTTGAAAGTGTTCAAATGTTGGTGTTTTTTGTAAGAACTTAATTTACACATAGATTTTAAGTATATAAAATTATTTATTTTTTATTACAAAATTATAAAAAGAAACAATAATTTATATACTTACCTATTTAGCTGAAATTGCTTAAAAATTTAGTGTTGAGTTTCAAAGTTCTGTTTTTGTTATTAAATGCGTTAAAAACTATTTATTTACCATTTTCTTTTGGTGACGAAAACGGAGGCAGTTCTTTACCTGTTCCTTTACTTTCAGATGTATTAAGTTTTTCTCCGGACGCTGTCGTCGTTGAAGCAGCAACACCACTTTTTTCTTCTTGTAATTTACGCAATTGCTTTTTGTGTTTCATTCTTCTATTTTGAAACCATGTTTTCACTTGCGTCTCACTCAGACTTAAAGCACCAGCTAGCTCTACACGTTCTGGTGTTGATAGATATCTTTGGGCAGCAAAACGTTTTTCTAGACCTTCAAATATGCATTACATTAACCTTATGCCTACATTGGACTACTAAATAATTTGACAATTACTAAGTGATGACATCTTAATCGAAGAACTACCTGTTAATTGAGGATCGCTGAAAACCGTCCGAGCTTTGCGTCTGCGACAATGTTTCAAGGCATTTAGAGATATTTCACTGGCTGAGCTTCCAAAGAGAGCATGATGAAAGGGTAAACCTAAAAAAGTAAAAACGTTCTCATTTTTTGCTAATTTTTATTATACATTTTATAAAAAGATTAATAAAAAGTCGGCTGCAGCCGCACATTGGGCCTACATAATAATAATAATCGCCCCCTCCTTCCCGCACAAGCTTATAGCTTCTGGGGCCTTGGTTTAGGTTAAGGTTATGGGTTGTAGTAGTTATTATTATTATTATTATTATTTCGTTGTACTTGTAAATTTTTAGAAAATGTGTATCCCTTGTCCTCTAAGAGTTTTGTAGTAAATTCACATCTGAAATGCATCCCAAGTAAACAATGATCAGAGCGTGATACACCCGTGATCAGAGGATAACCGCACTCTTATTGGTCAAACAACCACAAAACATTGGGAGAAATCTTAACACGGTTGTAATTAGTCTGCACGTCATGTCTGTTCGTTGCTTCGCATAAGTAATAACGTTATATTGTTTATTTTTATTACTGTTTTTTATTATTATTACATTACTAAAGCCTTATACTTCCGGTACCGGCAGATCTGGTTAAGGTTTTCTGCAGTTTCCCTTAGCTGTAACACAAATGTGAGATTTGTGCTTATACCATCTTTTAAGTTGATTGCAGTCGCACGTTGGGCCTGCGTAATAGTAATAATCGCCCCTCCCTCCCGCACAAGCTTTATAGGTTCTATGGCCTGGTTCGCCAGGTAATGGGTAGTAGCAATTATTATTATTATATTATTAGAGATAAAAATATTTTTTGTTGTTAAACTACCATTATGCAGTGCGATTACTGGTTCATATCACCTTTTTTTATTCATGTTACCTTTGATAATGACAACTTAGCTGCCGAAACAATTGTCAGATTATAATTTCATAAATATTGTGACACTTATTATTGTGAAATGAATATTGTGCTGCGGTAGGTTTAGTTGTTCACAACGACTAAACTGAATTATAAATGGTTCTTAATGCAACCCTGTCCATGTGTGCACGTGATGATTCCTGTGTGCGTTTGTTTACATGCAATGCATCTTGGAAATGATCTACTATAGTTTTAGATATTTTGTTAGGTGCGTAAGGGCACTTAGGCTTTGATAAGCGGCTTGCATTTAAATTCGTGAGTGCCCAAAATTCTCCTTCTCTCTAGTTTTAACATTGTTCTACTCAAATCTACAAATCTACTACAAATCTGCAATTTCAAAATTGCAGATTTGCAACGGCATTTTTCTTTTCAGGTGAGATCCTTTTTTGATGAATGATTGTTTCGATATTTTGAGGTACTTTAAGACTCTGTTTTCTTTTATTTCACTCATTTTTATATGTATATATACATATGCCCTATTCAAGATTTTTCTCTTGGAATTTGGCCTTGAGGCTTGGTCTTCCATTTGTATCGTGGAATGAAAAAACCCTTCGCCCACCTGACAGCACGTTTTGTCGGTGGAGGAATTAAATTAAAGTAAGAAATGCATTGAATATTCTGATGAGAAGGTTAATTACTATTGTTTATAAATAAATATTTATAAATTCCTTGGAATTTATTACAAGTTATCGCTAGGGTCGAAAACGTCTAGAGCCACATCTTTTAATCTAATCTTCAACATGGCTTGCTTTTCTACGTATTTAAGATGTGATATTATTTTTGAAATAGTTGAAAGCATTTTCTTTTGTTTTTGTGTTTGTTCGTTGTGTTTGGTTTTTCTTTTTGTGTCTTTTGGAGCTGAGCTAAGTAAGTGATTAACAAATAAACATATTGTTCGAGAGGAAGCTGGGAAATCCTCCTATAGTTCAAATAGTTGTAGATAGAAAAAAACTGAAATCCACTTAGAACACCAGCTCGTGCTAGACCTTATTGAATATTATTTGATGTACAGAAAATCTGCAATAAACATAATAGTTCGTAGTGATTAACCACTTTTGCAGCAGTGACTTGAAGATCAGGCTGGTATCGGTGGTCGGGAATTATATGATGAAAACCGAAGACTTTTCTGCCCTTATCCCCTTTCTCGACAATTCTTGGCAGTTCGCGTGGTTTGTAAGATTCAAATAAAAAATTCGGACGAGGTTTCTCTCATAATTTAGCAGCTATAATCACAATACATTGACGGATCTTGACTAAATATGGGCTAAAATGTCGACATTTAATTGCATTTAACGACAAAAGCGGTGGCTATTGGTGTTTTCGACGAAATCTGCCTATTAAATTTTACTTTTCTCTCGTAAGTCACTGTAAAGACCTAGATCAACACATTCTTTCCAGTAGTTTAATACTATTATACTTAAACCTATAAACGCTTTCATGATGTTCGCCAAATCTTATTAACAGCTGTTACTAATTTTTCATCTTTTAGAATTGAGGAATATTTAGGTGCCTTATTACATTTTAAAATACATCAAAGTCTGGTGAGGACCTACTTACTAACTAGCGTCGAAGCAACTTGAGTGTGGACTGGCGTCTTGTCTTGACTTTGTTTTATTCTATGATACTGCTCAGGTTTGATTGGTTGATTGCCAATTATATACTAGTACTTTAATACTAGTGTTTGTTTCATTTTGTTAATGTTGATGTGATCTACATAGATATTTTCAACGGAAAAATGTGTTCTACGCTCCAATACTTGGTTGTCCAATACGAAGTAACTTACTCGTAAGTTCAATTCTTGCACCTATGGTGATGGATATGTTTTCAGATAAATGTATTCCAGAATCATGCTTTAATTTTCTCTTTAAGTGATACGTAGACAATATTGATTGTTTTATTTTACAGAACGCAGTCGATGATACTGTGACATATTTAACGGGTTTAATGAACACATAAACACGAACCGTTTACATTAGAAGTTAAATTAGTTAAAGAGAATAATACACAGAAGACGGAAGTTAACTAATAAACTGTCCCCTTTGCTTGGGGGGCAATGCTTGGATAAAAGCGGCGCCTTTTGAGCAACTGGTTTTAGACTTTGATAAATTAACGAAAAAATCAAATAAAACAGTTTCGCTATTTCTGAATAGTTGTTCTACGCATAAACCAGACGGTTGTCTAATGTGAAGGTAACTATTTATCAGCAAACACAACCCCTCTAATTTAACCCTCGGATCACGAGATTGTATCAATTTCTAAGAGGAAAAAATGACGAAAAAGGTCATTTCAACGATGAATTTTATAACACAAATTAAATTAACCTACATGATGTTCACATAATGAATAAAGCATAGAACAAAACACCGGCAACTTCCATTTCAAACTGTTTTAATAAATGCAAATTTCTTAGTGAAGGAAAAGAAAATGAAGAAATGAGTGAAGAGAAGTTTTGTTTTTGGAGAAAGTTCATCTCTTTTGATGAGGTACCCTTCGTCATTCAAAAGGGTTTCACCTCTAGCATGATTTACATGTGGAATTACCGCGATCTTCTATTTTGTCTGTTTCTTTATTTTGCATCTTATTCGTTTCGGTCTTTGTGACGATATTCTCTGAGGCGGTCTATCTATTTTCTCCTGAAGAAGCCCTATAGAATTTCAGAGGAAACATAGAGCGGTTTTATTGTTCTCAATATAATACATAAACAAATAACTGGAGAACAGAACCAGTAATTCTAACAAACAATTATATAAAAACCCTCATCTTTTATTGCACTTTCAGACCATTGTAAAATAATTACTTGGCGCTGGTTAACATTGTATTTATATAGAATAGAATAATTTCTACAGCCAAATTGGGTTCTGCAATAAGCGGTTTCACTGTATTTTATATTACAAAGGGTGGGCGAATAAACATGTTTTAGGAAAGCTGACATAGATAGCGTGAATATAATGCTAATGATGCAAACTCGATTGAGAAAACCTGAAGGCTTTTTCAGAAAAGAAAAAGAAAATAAGATAGCTTCTTAATATACACAATTAAGAAAATAAAACAACGAATACAAGCGAATATGTTAGAATAATAAGTAGCAAAGACACTTCTTATGTTGTGCCCAGCAAATCAATAATCGTTACCAACACACTAACAAATGCAACATCCTATAAAAGCGATTCCTTATATAACTATGTACCTACTTATGTATACCTCATTTGTAAAACCTTGGACGTCCATGGCTCTGACGAATGCGCTCTTTTTGTTCTGAAATAATATAGTTAACAATAAAACGGGGACGCTAAGAGTTGCATCTTCTATAAATAGCACAGTAGAGGAACGGATTGAGGATGAGTGTAAGACTTCAGAGACGTCATCAAATCCATCACGAAAATTCAAAATCAAAAGTAAAGTGAGCAAGTTGAAAGTTTCTTAATAGCTATTTTTAAAGTAAAATAGACGAACAATGAGGTTTTTACGAATCCACTATTGATGCTTACAGTAAAAACTTTGCGTGAGTTCTTTCCACATCTGAAATTCTTTTGATGCAGCGATATCGACATTGGAAAATAGGGAAGGGATTTTGAAACGGTGAGATTGGATATGTATATATGTATGTACTACATGAGAGTGTACCATCATAATAACCCTTGCTGGCTTCAACTCTTTCTGCTTAGAGGGTTGACATGCGGTCTTCATTAATGTGTGTTTATTAATATTTAAATAGTGCTAAATAATTAAGAAAAGAATGCTTATGTAAGCACTTATAGCTAGTTTTTCTTTAATTATATTAGTTCGTTTCCTGGAAGAGCTTTACAAAGTCGTAGACTGTGATATAGAGTGATAATAGTGATTATATTGATAGATTTATTTAATTTTGATGGAAAATGCTCTGTTTAACCAATAATAATAACTGGGATAAAAGGTGTACTTTTGCTATTGTGAACCCAGGCTATGGAATAACGTCTTAATATAGAAGTTGTAACTATTCGATAGCTAAGCTTTCTACATTCTGGGATTCTACGTCAAAAACTGAATTAAAAGGTCTAATCTGGAGCTGTAATGTAAAAGGTAGTTAAAAAGTCCAAATCTTCATTTGTCGCCGATGATCTCTTTAAGGAGACATATCAACAGTTTTAGGACCATTTTCATGACCAGTTAAAACTTTTTTTTAACATAAAGCGCTATTGCATATGTTTATTACTTACTTACTTACCTTCTGTTCTCTAACTCTAACTCTACTTTAAAGAGACTATTTATACAGGGTGTAGAATAGTCCGACGCACAATATAGTTTTACGTGCATTTTCTTAAAACTTAATATTATCTCCTCTAAATATTTTACAGTAAAGATATTCCAGAGTGCTGTAAAATGAAGATTTGGATTGCCTTTGTTCGTAAAAACAAAGAGAATAAATTTTCTGTTTCCGAGAAAATAATAGCGTTTTCAATTGGAGCCCGGATTGTTCAATTGCAGATTGCTCTGCGGTTGCTCGCAAAACGGGTATGACGTCATTGCTCTTATGTAGATTGATCGAAGAGTGATTCACAATAACAACCGAATAAAATTATTTCGATCGCCGTGTGTTTGTGTGACCAGCATTATATAAATTATTATAACTAATAATAATAAAACACCTGGTAATACCAACTGTTTTGAAAGATCGCCAGGAATTTACTTATTAAACGTGGGTCAGAAAAGGAGCAAAAACGATTAATAAAATATTGTATTGCGTACCTATTATTATTATAAACCTACCGATTCATCAGAAAATGAATTTGTCGTTTCCAGAAAGTTACGAACTTTGCATAATGGTTTTTTCTAATTTAAATATTCAATAATAGCTACAATTTTCTTATCCTTAGACGAATCTGATGATAAAAATTTCTAATAAAGCCAAACGACACCATTCATCATCTATATTAATATTTTGAATGCCTGTTTTTCAGTTAAAGTAACGCACATATGACTGAATTAGAGGTTAGGTTTTTGTTTTGATCTGAATTGATCCGTCTCGTGGGGCAGATCAAGGTAGAGCACTGTCGGCGTGCTTTTACACAGCGCTTGCCGCAATCGAACACGCAAATCTCGATGACCGGAATGTCAGGTGAACCAATCGAATACGGAATTGCTCTCAGAGCAATCTAAGAGCACTCCAGAGCAGTCAATTGAAAACGCTATAAGTTATGGGTTGGAAACAATAGAACGATGTCGGGAAGATATTTGCTACCTAAATGTCATTTTTAAGGTTAGATTCAAGTGTCCGACTATTGCATTTGTATTAAACGGGTGAAAGTTATAATCGGATGGTACTCCACAGACAAGATGTATGGATGATTGACAGTTCAGAGATAAAATTGTAAGATTCTTTGACAATAATAGTATATTATGTATTAAGGGCTTAATTGAGTGAGTAGAGTCAGTTAGCGCCTGAGGCGAATGCTGAAGGATCTAAGACGATAAAGGACTATAAAACTTGCATTTTGTTTTGTATGGAATACATTTGTTCTACCTTACATCAAAAAACAAAATACCCCAAAACACAACGAATTCAACTTTTCAAAATAATCTTGACGTATGTATGAAGCAAATATTTCCTTTGTCATTCTAATGTTATGTTTTCAAAGTATTCATTGCTGATTGTTCAAATGTTTCCAAGGCATAGCTGTTTTTTGCATAAATGGTTAAAAAAGTTTCATTTTCTTTATACGGTTACAATTAAATGTAATCCGTGTCCAAAGCCACCATTGTTTTTTTTTTCTTTATAGGGCTCCTTAATATCTATACTGTAGAATAATTAGGGGAGATATTTAATATTAGGGTTTACAATAAAATGCACGTAAAACTGTACTACGCCCTATATAATTTATTATGATAATTATTTTCCTCATATTTCGGAAACTAATAGAAACGTTCGTTGCTTAGCAACTGCCCTTGTTAACCAGATATTTTTACGGGAAAGACGCCCACTATCTTCCAAACGATCCTGGTGACTCGTAAAGACGTCTTGTACCTTTTTAAGCAATTTTTTACATTTACATTCGACTGTTAATTTTGCTACTCTACTAATGTTGGCAGTAAAAACTATGTTTAGGAGATTATCAAATAAAACACACCTCTAGCGTCGGTATCCTATCAATGTACCTTAATCTTCACTCAAAATGTAATTTTCAAAAAAATTGTACTCGACGATCTTACAATCAAAAATATTTTGTCTGATAAAATTTTTTGTAAATCTTTTTCGTGACAATCGGCGATGTTTCTATGACATTTTGTTATCGGAGGTTCCTAAGGTTATATCTTAACCAAGATACCTGGAAAAGACGGTATATTGGATATCTACAAACCTCTAATGTAGTGTTTTCAAAGACGACGATTTCATAAAAGACTTGCTGCTGTATTCCAAACATATCTTTTAAATATTTATGGAATGGTTGCACCATATGTGGTCGTTTAATCTTAAACCTGTTTGTTTTCTCAAGCCGATTATTAGGCCTATTAGGTCTATAGCTCATTATTCGATGAGTTTACAATCATACCAAATGTATTGTGCACTGCTACATACTCTGCTTTATTCCTTAATACTCCACAATAGCTAGCTGTCTGTTACTTGTGTTTTGTGATATGTAGCTTATATGAAAATATTTGCTTTCCTTACGTTCATTTCTTTTTGCAATATTTGTACTAGAACAATAATTTCAAGCACACACTTAACAGGGTTCCATAATATCGTTGCACAGCCCACGAAAGTTCTACGCAGATTAGGATTTTAAGTCAGGCTATAGTACGGCATGGTCTATAACTCCGGTAAAGATCAGGTAGGCCTCCATTTGTCAAATTTACTTGAAAATACTTTGTACTCTGTATTGGCAAAGAATATCTACTACGTATAGAAGCGACACTGCACTTTTTATAAATAGGTTTTGCAATACCCAGCTTCAATGACCTTCGGCCATTTTGAGACTACAAATTCATTCTTACTCACTCACTCTTACAACGAAATTGTACAGTTTATTAAACCAGATGTAAACACACCAAGCCGGTAAAACCTCGTGGTCTAATCACGTTTCACGTCAGACGTCATCCCGCCTACTTTCTGAATATACATGCGCACTGAATACTGATTTCTAGTGTCGCTTCTATTCGGTACGTAGATATTCTTTGGTATTGGTTAGGACTTGGTTGGGAAAAATTTATCATTTTTCTTGCAGTTTCTCTCTGACATATCCTGCATCATCTTCAAGTATGATACAAGACGTACGATTAAAGTACTGATAAGCACAGCGTAACACAGATAGCTGTGGGATGCGCAATAGCAAAGAGTAGGGAGCCGAGTTTATTTCTATCTTTGCCTTCGAGCGCCTAAGATTTGTATAGTTTACAACAATAGCATAAAATTCTTTATGTTATTGTTATTGCTATACTTTATTGTTTTACATTTTTGTAAAGCATGCATTTTCAATTTTAAAGTGCAGAATAAAGTGCTGCGGGTCTGCGGGTGCTGCGTGGCCATCGCAGTGACACTCACTGTTACTGTTACCTAGCTTGTGCGCATTGCAGCCGCAAAGATATTTGGATCTAGTTCTGCAGAAACGAACCAACCCACAAAAGTTCAAAAAATGAATTATATACACTTTCATATGTGCAAAAGTACTATTTACAATTTCCATAATAGAACCAAACCATATACAGCTTTGATTTTCATACAATTGAACCTGAAACGACCAACAACATAGGGATTAGTAATAACTTTGACACTCCATTCTCAGATATTGAAATTTGTGGCTTGGTTCTTTTCTGTAGAACTAGGTCCATTTGTCTATAGAGCTCAACTCAACTGTTTTTTATTCACATTTCATTTATTTATAAATTAACGTTTAGTTGTGGCAGTAATTTTTCTGATACTCTCTAAATTTTAGTCGCGACGAATTTGAACAGTTTAATTTAGTAACTATAGTGACGTGGTTGCTCAAAATATTAATTTTCTTGCATTCTTCCTAAGGTAAATTACCGTTTTATTTCTTCTCAGTCTCATCAATAAAGTTATTTATTTTTTTAACCGTAAGTCGTGTAAAGATTCACAAATGAAGATATAGGTATAGTTAGTTACATAAACGACTGGGAAAACAAATACATATTATTTTGCATGACATAGACTCTTTTTCCGACGGAATCTATATGATGTAGGTACTCACTAAACCTTATAATAAAATGCTCTATTTGACAGTCGGACGTAGCTAGTATGCTGTTATTATGCTGTGTGTATAAAACCGACATGCATTATGCATGTCTCTCAGTATGACTGGATTGATCGTAGTGTCCCCGTTCCTTAGTTTTAGGATGACCCCAGAACAAGATTAGACTCCAGGACGCGAGTACATGTTTAAGTAAGGATTACACAGTAAGGATTAGTCACTGTGTGGTGTAGTAAGACTGTGGATTAACTACTGCGGAGCCAATCTGCAGATCCCTACCCCGGGTAATCACCGTTAAGGGTAGTTGAATACATGTCTTAAGACAGTTAGTGACTCAACCAAAGACAATCCTATCTTTTCATTGCTATAAGCCTCTACTTTCAGGCAGAGTTGAATAGGGCCCTGACCAAGGCTTAACAAACCTTTATTAGGGTAGATCAGGGTAGCAAACCTAGGACCAAGCCTAGCTACATAGTATACACGGATACGACAGGTAAGTCAGCATGCTGGACTAGGGATGATAGGACTCCCTCGGAGACGAACACCGACGGGTGAGCACGTAAAGCTCTGGCACTAGCCTGGAGAGCTAGTAGGGGGTGAATAGTAATCCCACCTTCACCAGTGAGAACTGGTAACAGTCCTAAATAAGTGACGCGCTAATTGAGCGTATCTCAATTCGTGGTTATTAACCTTAACACAGATGACCCGCAAAACAAAATTTGATATTCTGTGTATAAAAGCATTTTGTTAATTACATGTTACATACATATTCAAAATGAATAGCAATACATTTTTTAATGTTTTAATGTAAGCTTAGGGAATTAAGAGTATTTCACGGCAAACATCAGCAAAGAAAATTATCAAATTAAAATGATTGCTTTATATTTTGAAATTCTTATTAAAAATTAACTGTTCATAATTGTTTCAAAAATTACGTTACCTTGTGCAAGGAAATACGGATGTTCCGAAATTCCCTTGTATGGAGTGCCCAGATAAGCTCCTAAAGCTCCCATTACTTGTATGTAACCATTTTCTGGCGGTTGTATATTTTGAACGCAACTGTTTAAATTGCCATGTAAATGTGGCTGAAAATAACTGTATCCAGGTTTTTCTTGCCGCTTTTCTACGAACTTTCCAGGATAGAATTTTTCTCCTTCGAATTTTATCGGGGCTTGTTTAAACAACGGAGATTGGATATCTTGACAGTCCGACTGTTTGGTTTGCGAGGAGTTAATTTCTTCCTGATTTACCTTTTGGCGATATAAAATATCTTCAATTAGGAATGAAGTGCGGTTCGAGAAATTCTGACTTAAATTTGATTCGAAATCTTTTCTTTGCGAAGTTAGATTTGTCTCCATTTTATCACTACACTATTTTTTAACTTTCAATTTTATTTATTTTTTTTAACAAAATTTGCTTAGTTTAATAATTAGGTTGTATTATTTGATAGAATGTTTAAAACACTTTGAATTAGGGTTTTTTTTAAAAAGAACAAAAAATTCTTTCACTTGTTTTTCAAGTTTGTCGAGCTACCATTCGAGGTGGCAAACAATCACAATCTGTGTACACAAGGCAACCCCTGATCTGCTATCAAGTTGTTCCGCCTTCTCGAGCATTTCAACCCTTAACACGTGGAAGTAAGGATTGAGCGTGAGTGCGGGTAAATGGGGAGATAATACAATGTGACGAGATTGATTGAGGGTGATTGTATTCACTAAGTTAATTAGTCGGCTATGGCAATTGTTGGATTTAGGGGTGCTGGAAGTAAATGGAATGGAAAATTGGTCTGCTTATTTTGTTAAGAACTTATTATTGTTATTATGGGCCTTTGTTGATGTAATAAAGAAAATTTTGAACGCTTTAAAAATGTTTGTTTTGGACTTTTGCTTTCAAGAGCTTACCGACTAAGTTCATAGAGCTTCAAAAGTTGAAAACATTTTAAAATATTCAAAACATTTTATACTCTTATAGCAATAGCTTTATTTTTGATCTTGTATTTATTAATTCGCTAATTGATTAAAAATCTATAAATAAAATGTGGAAAATCAGCATTTTTATGGTATAGAGTCTAGTCATTTCTACCTACACATAGTGAGAATACGACATCAGCCAGCACATAAGTTTTGGTATAGAAAATTTCTAATTATAGATCTTTTCATATAGTTATTAAATGATTATATGCATACTTTTAATTGTTAAAATAAACGTAGTATAAGACGAGACTAATTAAAATTTCGTCATTAGCTAAAAATGCGGCGTTTAGGGCAAGCGCAGCTCATAATTTTCTTAATTGTAATTGACACGGATTAGTAGCTTTCAAGCTTGGGAACAGGAATTCCATCAACGGAATTATTACCTTTTGCATCCACAACTTTAGGGCAGTTTATCCCCATTAAGGTGCATTAAACCTACAGATTACATTTCCATGGTAACGGGTATAGGGCGGAACGTGGAAACCCAATCAGCATCCGGCGCCATCCACCCCAACCCTGACTAACCCCCTAATAACTCCGGTATTGTTATGCGGGCCAATAGCACAGCAGATTGTATTATGTCCTGATCCTTGTGTAGCAGGCTAAATTGGGCATTTACAGCAATATGCGGCGTATTAGGGGAAGGAAGTTTAGAGTTAACCCTCGGAGTACACGTTCGGAGGTTGAAATTGATTGCTCTGATTGAGCGAAAACGTATATTCAGGTTACCTTTTTTATATATACAGGGTAGGAGGTTCTATAACTCCTTAGAATATTTTTTTATTCTCCAACTATTTTAAATTTAAATTGTCTAAAGGACAGCTTCGCATATTAATTAATTTATTAACGTGGTAACTTTTTTAATTATTATTATTAATGAAACGCGCGGAATTTATAGAGGTTAGGTAACCACAGACAGCCATTTCGATCTTATGTTATCTCGTCAGCATGACATAATTCATGTTAACTATCATGTTAACTTTTTATTGTTATTAAATAAAACATCCACCAAGGGTAATAAAAAACCCAGCAACTTTTACTCCCTGAATTAAAAAAAAATGCACATAAAAAAAGAACTTTTATTAATTTGGTGCAACCAGGATTGCAGGAAGGTGTTTCTCATTTTATGCGAGAATAATATGTCAGTTTCAAGAAGTTCCAAAATTAGAACAATAAGTAACATGTGTCACATGATCAATATCAGTGGTATCCTAGCAAATGGATTTGACATTACTGATGATTTCAGTGGTGAAATATTAAAGGGCTAGAGGCAGCGATATCATAAAACGTTTTCATATTCTGGTGGATGATATGGGAAACATTAAAGATGATTTTTAACTCTAGATAATTGTCGAGATTACTTTTCACCGCCAGAATCTGAAGTCATTTTGGACTAGGAAGCCGCGGTCTAGCGCATTTGGGCGCGTCCATTTCGGCCCGAGGACAGTTGGGCGCCGGACAGTACGACGCAAGGACACTTTAGCGCAGACACACTTTGACGAAAAGACACTTCGGTGTATGTAAATTTTCCAGCGACAAATTAGAGTAAAACATTCGGAGATCTTTAAACAAAACTTATGTTTGGGCGATTAGTCTAATTTTTTGGGACAAGCTACCCTAGTATCAGAGTAATCTTTTTTATTTTTATCTACACACATACATCTTCTTAATTCCAGAATTTTGCTTGTATTGGTTAATTCATTTATAAGAGTTACCTACTGAGACAAAATTCGTGAAGTGGGATACGTATTTATCAGTGGTACGATATTCAATGTTAATATCAAATTTTCCTATGTCATTTAATTGATTTTATAAAATTTCTAATTTTTTAAAAGTTATTAAGATGATTATCAAACATGACATTCTTATAAACAATAAAATTCTTATTACAAATTATTCCCTTATGCAGAGATTTGCAGAATTTTGATTTTAATGTTTTAATAGCTTAAAAAAATTTTTCAAAAATTCTTTGTATTTATATTATATTTCATGATTATGGAGTTCCACAAAGTAAGGCTGGGGACAGTAAACGCTAAAATATCTTTTATTAATTGTGAATTTAGTAATAAAAAAAATTATCAATCTTTTTCCTAAATTAAAATCATTAACTTCAAGAAATAACTATGAGAGTTGAGAGTAGAAGAAGAGAATAACTATAACTCATTCGCAAACCGATACAATTTTCAGAATTAATTCGTTCACTAGAAACAACATTGAATTTCCTTACACAGGTTTTTATTTCAAATACCTACCCCTTACTTCTTCGGAACTAACAATTTATTTAAATATTATTCTTAAAAGAGTCATCGTATGAAAACTGGACCGGGTTTGACCTGTGTCATATGACACCAACCTGAAATAAATAAATAAAATTCTGAAGAAGTTTCACTTTTGGCATGGTTTACATGTTCAGTTACTGTGCTCCTCTTTTCTATTTCTTTATTTATTTCGCTTGTTTTTCTACTCTTTTTGTTTCGTTTCTTTTCTATATTTTTTTAGGCGCCTTATTTATATACTTTTTTCCTAAAATCGAGGTCAAAACGTTGATTTCTATTAGTAAGTAGATATATTCTACTATTCAAGTTAGTAATCCTTACTGGGGACAGGTTTTGTATACTTGGTTGTGTTTTAATCCATACACAAAATATAATTTATTATTATTCACAAATCATTGACGAGTAAATACCAAATTCGCCGTTTCACGGTGTAATAGAAGTCCTCGTCCGGTAAAAAAAACTTGAAAACAAAACACAATAAAATAATTGTAATAATAATAATAATTAATAAAATAAAATTTCACAAAGTTTCCACACTGATCATTAGGTTAGACGATTATATGTATTTATTTACCTACGTACGATGATAAAGAAAATTTGAATAACATTATTATTAAATCAATTCTTAGCAAATGCTTTCTCCAACGTAAGAATAATATGTTGTTTGAATAATAAATTTTAGATGACGAGTTTGACATACCGCAAACCCAGTGGCGCTCAACAAACGTTCTAACCTTCATGTAATCTGTGCAGACCTTATAACTTTAAATCTTTGCTAGATTAATTGCTTTGCTCTCTTCGAATAAGCAAGAATAATAATTTTTTTGATGACGCGTTCAATATATCATCAATTAATTATTGTTTAATACGGTAATTCCTGATTCTTGCTGGAACTTGATTAACACCAATTGCTTTGCTCGATTTGAATGCTAGAAGCATTAGTATTTCAAGAAAAGCTTTACATTGCTGCTATAAATGTATTTTTTCTTAATGTTATATTTGGCACGTGTATAATCTCCCAAGCAGCATTTAAGTAGCAGTAACTGAGATCGGAACTTTGATTGAGTAGTTGTTAGCCCTTTCTGCATAAAGCGATTCAATTATTACAAACGTGTTATATTGCATGTACCCATCCTCAAGTGAAAGTTAAGTTCATAATAGTTAATCTATTATGTAATCTCACATATGAGCAAAAAGTAACACCATCAAAGGTGCCTTTGTAATTTTAAAGCCACGTGTATTATAATACCCGAAAATTATACAAAATAATCAAAGTCATTTGACATTGATTACAATGAATGTTTTACGTGGGGTTCCCGTGTTAACATACCCCCACGTTCCTTCCCTTGGTAGGAAGTAATTGAGATACGCTCAATCAGAGCGCAATTGCTCCCAGTTACTCACTGGTCGGAGCGAGGTTGCCTATCCACCCTCAACTAGCTAAGCAGGTTAGTACCGGAGCGATTGACTTAACACGTGCTCACCCGCCGGCACCCTGCCGTCCTCTTTCATTCGGGGTCAAGTGCCTCGTCCAGCATTAGGACTATTCCTCCAACCTAGGTCAGTGCATCGGAACCCAGAAGTTCCTTCACCGAGCCAGGATTGAGGCCACTGCCGGATCGAATCCAACCTCAAGTGTGGCGGGACTTGGTTTTTAAATGGTTTTGCCACCCCGATCTCCCAGTTATAGGCCTGGTGTGCCCCCGACACAGCTACGTTTCGAGGCTACTTTATAGGGCCCATAAAAGCAGCATCCCGGTGTGTACCCGTTACGGTGTAGTTGTCTTGAACGTGAAAGGCTATGTATCTTCGCATCAACGTCGGTGTTATAATACACATGAGTTCAAAATTACAAAAGGCACCTTTGATGGAGTTACTTTTTGCTCATACTTTATTTAACATTTGAAAGAGTCAAGGGTGCTCATCTTTAAAGTGCGTAATGCATATTTAGAAGAAATCTTGTTACCCCCCCCCACCTCCTTGTAACGCCTCGTAGCGATACTCTGGACCACGTTTCAATAATTACGTAACGCTACTATAAATCCCCCTCCCCAATAATTTGCAAATAAACAAAGCATGTAAACTCTGAAATTTTATGTCGTCAACGAATATGAACGTCTCGAATACTTGATGAAATAACAGCAATACTATAACTTAGAAAAATACTTAATTTGTGAAAATAATATTTATACTATCCTTTTAAGCCAATAAACAATTTAAAAGTTAAATGTTATTTTCTTGAAAATAATTTCAAGACTTACGTGACGCTAAGCTTAATACCATCCTTACCGTGTAACACTACGTAACGCTATCAAAGACTCCCCCTTCCCCTTCACGCGTTACGTAATTTAAGGACAGCCCCAAAATAAAAAATATGAACGTTAATATACCGGATATATATCCATGGAATATAGCAGGTGACAACTCAAATACAAGGTGAAGTGTAAATAAAGCCTGTAAACTGTCACAACCTCCTAAACAAGGATCTATATTTCGATAATGATCGAAGTGTGCGAAAACAGTAAAGCAAATTTTCATTCCAAGTAATTATTCGAAAATGGGCCATCTTGATCGTGTTAAGGTGTTGTAACTGCTGAAGCCTGTAATACAGTAGGAACAAATATTGAAACGTTGTAAGCTTCATTCTCTGTTTTGGATGTAGTTATACAGAAATCCATTTTAGGAACTAAATTACTTAACTGTAGGTTAGGTTGTTCAAGTCGAGGCATATCAAGGAATAGAACGTGCATGTTTCCTGCATAGTTTCAGATATTTAAGATCGAAGAATTTGCTTAGTACTGAAAATTTGGAGAATATTTCTATGCAAAGATATGTAAGATACTAAGATACCTAAAAAAATTGAAACCATACTATTATACTTTACTATGAGTTACTCGTACCAGAAATGAATATTCTTACCATGTATATGTTTGAAGTATTTAGTATTTTGCATCAATAGAAATAATTATCCAACTTTATATCTTATATTTTTTCGCTTAAAAGATCTAATACAGTATTAGGCAGTTTCGGTCCATCCAAAGATATGTAACGTGACAAATATCTATTCTCATGCAAAAACCAGAGTACTTTGTCTTGCTGCCCGTATGTAAAACTCCTAATGAGGTTCTTCAGCTTGTCACTTTGAAGCGCAGACCGTCTAACAAGACTGCATATCCAGATAAAGCACGATCTGTGTACGAAACGAGGGCGAGAATTATTAACACACATAAACTTTAAGAAGGGATAAATATGGTGTGAGTTGGTATAAAATTTCTCCCTCATTAAATTGAATAGGAAAAGTAAAATATTTAGGTAGATGTCTGATACTAGATAATTATAATTACAGTACTTAATGCATTTATTTTACACTGAAAAGCAATAACGTCGATATTATAGTTTCAATAACCTCTTTAATTCCTGAATCATCTTTCTATATAAACTGGAATGGTCGAAGGGTAACATTTTTGCTCTTGAATGTACGCCACAAATTGACTGTAACGAATGCTATTCTTCAGTAATTTTTCCAATAACGTTGCAATTTAGTTCAATATGAGGTTAAAATTGGCTGTCGAATTTAAGTCCAAAACTGACTTTTACTCGTGAAAACCTTTTATGATAAAGCTGTCGATTGATTTCCAATTAACACATTTCTGATACTGATTGCTTTTTAAAACACAATTAAAATACGTAATACATATGTCTAGGTAAAGATCTAAGGGCATAATTTGTAAATAGTAGTAGGAAAAGTGTAATGAAACTAAAGCAGAGTATTCCACAATTTCGTAACAAATCAATTTATTGCACAACTAGAAGAAAAGTTCGGAAAACAAATTGAAAAATGTATCCGTATTGTGTTATTACTGTGCATCAAATTTTATGTATGGATGTGTTTAAAAAAAACTAATTAAAAAATATTTAAGAACCGATAATACCTACATGGAAATTGTATCGCAAGCTCAAAAGTGTGAATCTTGACCGATGACCCCTCCCCAGGAAAAGGAGGAGCGACCGTAGATTAAATCTGACCTCGGAGGTCTCTAGAGTAGACTACAATATGGTCTCGTTGTCACTTTCTTCTATATACTATCAGTATCTCAATGAAAAAGCAGATGAACGAAGCAGGCAGACGAACATGCTATAGGATTTCCAGTATGTTACACAGAAACCTAAAAAGTTATTTTTTCTACTCCTAATAAATAATACATTAACGCATTAATTATAAATGCGTTTCTTAATAAGTAATAATATTCATTACCCACGGGCCGTGGGTAATAACTTATTACCCACGGGCTGTGACCAATCACAAAAAGCTACACCAGAAGACCACCAGTTCATTTATTTAATCCAAACGTTTCGCTATCATAGGTGAGAACTATGAGATATCTGTTTACAATTTGTACAATAAGGGTACGATGCATAAGTACGTGCGTTGATTGCATAAACGAGCCTGTCCCATGCATGTTGTGACGCAGCGCAATATTCAAATGATTTAGTTGTTTAGTTCTAAAGGGTTTTAAAGGGTGGTGTTGGTTTTAATAATTTGATGCTGGTAGTTACAATTCTCTATATAAATTTACTGCCGAAAAATTAAAAAAATACAAAGTGGTGTACAATGCCTTTATAGATTGGTGAAGCCTTAAAAATGTCAATTCATTCTCTGAGAATGTTCTGTTAGCTTATTTTGGACAATTATCAGAGATATACAACTTTTCATCATTATGGGCGCTTTATTTTATGTTGCAAAGCCCACTAAATATAAATAACATCAGTATAGAAAATTACTCAAAACTGTACAAATTTATTATAATCTCCTGACAATTAATTAATTTTTATTAATCTGATTTATTTATTTCATAATTATGGAGTTTCACCAAATCAAGCTCGAAACAATAAATAATAATAATAATAATTGCTACAACCCATAACCAGGCCCCAGAAGCTATAAGCTTGTGCGGGAGGGAGGGGGCGATTATTATTACGTAGGCCCCATGTGCGGCTGCAGCCGGCTTACAGATGGAACAGCGCAAATCCCACATTTGTGTCACAGCTAAAGAAAACTGCAGAAAACCTTAACCAGATCTGCCGGCACCGGGAATCGACCCCGGGCCGCCTGGGTGAAGGTCCGGCACGCTAGACATTACACTACCAAGGTTGTGTACCAATAATTAATTGTCTTATCGCAAAGTGCAGTTTCCTATTGAATAATCGTAGAAAAAGTATAGTATTCTACTCGCGTTAATGCGACGTGCATCATTACAGGCACGTTGAATAACATACTATAATAAGCTAGTCAAGTGTTTAAAGATAATAGCAGTTTAAATACGCAAAATTCTGAAATTATTAGCTTGTTTTTTCTTAGATTTATATTAAAAACAAAATATAAATTGGAGATTAAATAAAAATTCATTCATTCTTGTTAGATTCAAATAGGATGTTGACCAGAATAATATTGTTCAAAGTTCTTCTTGAACTGACAACGGAATGTTGTCAAAACGCACACAATTCATATCTATCTAACAAAACGAGATGTTAGCCTATAATTGTAGAACTTTCATACGAAGTGTATAAAAAAGTAGTTCAAAGCATTTGAAGTTAAAAAAACAAATGCTAATAATCAAGAATTTAAATTGCTAACTGCATTTAACAATACAATTAAAAAAAGTCTCATATTTGTTAAATGTGAAGAATGGAGTGCACTGTAAAATATGTGGTTTCTATACTTCAACCATAAATACATGAAATAAGTCATTTTCGTAATCACACCGGAATAAACAAATACTAACTGAGGTGAGATAAGATAAGAGTGCAAATTTCACGTTGCTAAGAATTCAGTGACGTACGCTACTGAACTGAAATATTAATAAAAAAATACTATATTTACCTCAATTTTACAATTGTGGGTTAGCCCAATATTGCACACAATCCCTCAATTGCAATCTTTACCCCAGTTTATCAAGAAGAACTTAGGTAAGCGTGTAATAAAACTTTATGCATCCACAATTAGTAAAAGTTTTTTTATACTTAGGTAAGTAATTAAGTAATTTCACACATATTTATTTTACTAAAATACTGAAGCACAAAAGAAGTCTGTAAGAAGCAGAATTAATGTCCTGTTACGTGCTAATTTCGTAGCACCCTGCATAGCTATGCTTTTGTATTAGTTTGTATAGCGTTTGGGGATTTTCGTATTCTCTCTCCGTTTAGTTGCCATTTTGTTGGCAACTAACTTCTTGTTGATTAGAGAACTTACACTTCGTTTTGTTCGTTCGTGTGAAGCAAATTCTTTAAAAGAATGTTTTAGTGGCATCGACGTTAAATTGGTTTTCCCTTTATGTTGTGAAATGGCAATTGCATTTGTGTAGATTTATAATTAATCTTTGGTAATGATTTCCAATTTTATTGGTAACCGTAAGGGATTTTCCGCTACTTCTATTGAAAGTTAGATGCACGTTTCAAGGTTCGTAGATTTTAGCTGTTCTTTACATTCAGTTTCTTATCAGCATAGCTATGCAAGGCGCTACGAAATTAGCACATAACAGTCCCTCTAAATATCAAAGACAAATTGAAGGAAGGTGAGTCGATAGTTCAGTTTATGTAGATAGATAAAAAGATAGAAGATAAAATGAGTTGCAATACACAACGGAATACAAAGGTTAAAGTTGAGTATTATTCACTGATTGTCAGCTGTACCTTTAGCGATATAATACTGTGATACTCTGTTGTAATGATGACCATGCGGCAATGTTGTAAAATATGTCTCTGGTGGCAGGACGATTCTAAATTGCTAAAGTCCTGGAACTGTCATATAACTTGGCGAGAGCGGCCTATGCGCAGCAGATGTATTTAAGTTTTGGTGCCATTGGCGTTCCTAAAATTAAAGCACAGATAAAACATTTTGGTGCAAAAATTGATCAGGTAAATATTTTGTAACACAACTTTGTAGCTCCTGTAATATCATGAGAATGTCGATAATGGTAACGACATAACGTGCTTTTCCTTTGGTTTTGATGAATCAAAAACAGAAGAGTTTAAGAGCAAGAGTTTAATTAAAGAAATAAAAAAAATCAAAGTATTAGAAAATACAATTTTTAATGGTAACGTAAAAGTCAATTAACAAAGATTAGTCGTTCAATGACGATAAAGGTTATGTTTATGGAAAAAAACTGTATAAATGAAACCTCTAGGTACTTCGAACGAAATTTTGGTACAAAGAAGAAAATCTCAAATTGGTTCGAGTACCAGAATCTGATTTCTAACTGTACATATATTGAGTGATGCATGCGATTACTTAATTTAATTGTTCTAATAGTGGGAAGTTGATTAGTATTTGTAAAGAAAAAATTCTAGCAAAAGACCTCCTCTTGCTCTTTGACAATAGCCTTGTGGTAATTCAAGCCTGTTGCCTATTCATGATGGTAGCTTCTACAGACGGATGAGTTCTTCTATAGAACGCTCTCTCTTTCTGAAACAATCAGTCGAGCCTACAAAAAGGTATGAGTGATGGATTCTGCTATTTATGCGATAACCAAGCGTTTGAAAATATCATGGCAATGAAAATATACAGCAGTGGATGCAGAATGTAAACATATGGACGAAGGCTCCAGATGTTTTCATAACGGCCAAACAATCAGTCGTTCATTATCTAGAAATGTAGTGGTGACACAATTCTCGAGATTTAAAGTTTTGGGTGTGTATCGCGCGTTATTGATAGTATTGCAGTATAGTATCGCTTTCAGCTTCAGCTTCAGCCCAAGCTTCCAGTAATGATAAGGGCCTATTACAAGAATTCTTCAGTATTTTCCCAGCAATACTTCACATATATTTTACGCCGACCAGAGTAATCGGATTCAGAGAGTGCCTGCTAAATTTTTGTGCAATTCTGGAAACATAATTTCACCAACTGTTCTTCATTTGAATGGAAAATGTTAGCAGCGATTAAAAATTTCCATAAATGACCGATCACCGATCACCGTCCGATCCGACGGCGTGCCTCTACATTTTCACAGGAGTTAATGTTTTTGTTGGGAAACAAGCCCTTTTGGTTGCTTATTATTTAGGCTATTAACTGCACTTGGGTTCTCAATAGCGGAAAACATTCCTTTATACTGAGTTTCAAAATTGCCCCTTTAGGATTTGGTATGAGTACCTATTTATCTTCTCTTAAACAAAAAAGGAAGTATTCAACAGCCACACTAACAGGTTACTAAAAATGTTTATTTTCAACCAAAAATATCAATTCCTGAAACAATGCAGATCCAATTATGTTTGGGCTGCTTTTTTCAGTCTAGTTCTGTGCAATAACCCTTTACCGTGTTTAGATGATTTCTTTAACTTGGGGTGTTCAAGCTTAGAATAAAATTTTCAATAACATTGAAAAATAATTACGCAAACTTAGATTTGACGAAAAATCACTAGATCAACAATCGTCTCATTTTTTCCGTCGCCATCAGAAAAGAAAATGTTTACTGAATAGCTCAACGGCAATTGAGTAATTATGGTTGTGTGTATTTCAATAGTTACTAACTAAACTTTAAAAACCCCTGCCCCCAACCAAATTCTAGGCTCCTTTCTTACGGAGTAAAGGTTTAAAGGTATTACAGCCATTTCGAGTACGAGTTACACAATATTTTTTCTACTACTAAAAAAATACGTAAAATCATTCTAATTCCTTGGCAAAAAAAGAAATATTTATTAAAACTGAATCTAGATAGACCTTTTTCTTCTCGTTTTTTCATTTTCTGGCTGTTCTGAAATCCTTTTATGACTGATGATGGGAGCGTGTGCAAGATCTTTTACGCTGTAGTGCGCTAAATAATGCGCGAAATACTTTGAATCCGTCATCAAGATAATGAAAAATAAAACAGAACTTGTACACTAACATTAAAGCCTGAGAATCGCCTTTTTCGACGGTTGCAGAATAAAAAAAATTCAACTCGAAGCACTTACATATACGACTGCCGATCCGATTGTCTATCGGATGTTCCAGAGGGCTGTGCTTTTAAAGCATCTATACTCAATCATTTTTGATCACTATTTATAGCCATATTTACTAACAACATTATTTTAAACAGAAACAGCCATAGTAGAAGAATTTTATTTAGAATAGAAGATGCCTTTTAGAAATAAGTTATTAAACTTGCTTTTTTTACATTCATTATGAGCACCAACATCTTAGGTCGTGCAGCTCCATGAGATCGACCCTGGAGTCGAAGAATCTGCCCGAATATTATGTTGATTCAGATGGTTTTGCTCAGTAAGCGTCATTAAACTCTATAATGAAAAGTAGAGTAGATTTATTTATTTTTCATTTTCTTATTATCAACATATGCCAAAGTGCTAGCCGAGTCACCATGTGAGTTATAAGAAGAACTTTAGTGCTCAGAATCATACTTATTTTTTAAATGATACATATTTTTTACTTTGAACTAAGGACTGCTTAATTTTTACTGTTTAGTTTTGGGAACAGCTGCAACTCCTTAATAAGGCTGACTTATTAAGGAGTTGATAAATAACAACAGGACAGATTTTCCGAATTAAATAGCGTGAATGTTAAATTTGGAACAGCAAAAAACTCATAATAAATCTTTTTATGTAACTCCAGTACGTTATATAAAATAATTCCACTTTAGAATAAAGATTAAAAAGTGTTGTGTTAATTTTAATTATGATTTTTGCCTGATTCGGTGTGGTAGTGGTTTGTATGTTTGCGTCATTATCCAAGGGTCCAGGTTCGATCCCCAACTGAGCTGGTAAAATTAAAATATGCCTTCTTTTCGAATAGAAAGTAAAACTGTAGGCCTCGTGTCAATGCGATGTGTGACACGATCAAGAGCCCTACTGGGGAGTGGAATTCCCCCAGATTCGGCTAAATTCTAGTAGGGTCGGCCATATGATCAAAGTAATCGTTGTCATGATGTATGAGGGATGCTCCACTATCCCGACTCATCATCCAAAAATAATCAAATAAAATAAAATTATGATTTTGATAAAATAATCGAATCCAAGATTTAACCTTAACATCATATTTTGTGCAGGGTCTTCCGAAAATCTTTTGTTGCATAGACCCATCTTTTCTTAAAGTCTGGAAGGTCTTTTGCCTCTTCTTTAGCTTTTTTTTTGTTTCCTCCACAATTGTTCAGTAAGTCACTATCTGGCGTAGTTCTAAGCAGTTGGGCGGATCGAATGTTGGGATCGTCTAGAATTTGTTGACTTCATACCACTCCACAACAGATTTTGCATAATTGTATAAAAATTAAATTAACTAGACCAAAATACAGGCAACAGACGTTTGTGAAGACTTTCTTTCAAAGAGATCTCTTGATTTATGATGCTTTGGTGTCAAAGTGAAATCCTGCTTATCAAGCGTTTACACTTTTTTACTTTTTTAGGAAGATGATATGCCATCTCTGAGTCGACGTTCGAAATGAAAGATTTTATTCCTTTTTAAATCTATACGACTGTCCCATCCGTGTTGAACGGATGCTGGACTGCTATCCAGCATGTCCGAGCACCTCTTTTTGACTTTTTGTTTGGATTATTTTAGCAAATGTGCAGAATCTTTATTTAGATGAAATCTTGATAACCATACGACTGGCATGGCATAGGCATGTCCAAAATTTAAGAGGTAATAATATTTTTTGTTTAATTTCGAGTAATAATCAGGTCAAACCTTTTTATTTATTATTTAATAACATTTTAATATTAATATCATACTATAGGTAAGCCATTCAGCCATTAAGCCATTTCAGTGTGAAGGAAAGGAGGACATACGAAGTCTGGCTATTAAATAACGAGACTGTGCGCACAGAAGACGTCCTAGAGGGGAAGGAAGGGAAAAGAATGCAGCGTTGGATAGCTGGAAGTGTCAGTACGAAAATACGTTTTTGTCGCTGTAGTAGTATTTTTTCTATAGAGGTTAGAAACGAGCGTGTTTTTTTCTCGTGCCGATAAAAATGTGTGACGAAAAACACGAGCAACGGATCAATGTGAAATTTCTCGTTAAATTAAAAAAAACTCCGACTGAGTGCTATAAGTTGTTGAAGGAGGCCTATGGTGAGAATTCTCTATCTGGTGCGCGTGTTTTCGAATGGTATAAACGGTTTTCTGAAGGCCGAGAGAGCACCGAAGATGACAAACGTCCAGGTCGACCTGTCTTTGTTTCAACTCAACAAACAGTGACCAAAATCAATGAAATTGTGCGCGGAGATCGTCGTATGAGCATTCGGATAATTGCTGAGACTGCAAACGCCGATAAAGAAACTGTCAGAAAAAATTTACATGACGAGTTGAACATGAAAAAAGTTTGTGCGAAGTTGGTCCCAAAAAATTTGACCTCTGAACAAAAGCTCGTCCGTCAACAGATCTGCTCAGATTTTCTTGAGAGGTTAAATGAAGAGCCTGAATTGATGGAAAACATCATCACTTGCGATGAAACATGAATACGATGTTGAAACTAAGCGGCAATCCATGCACTGGAAAACTCCTGCATCGCCAAGAATGAAAAAATCAAGGATGTCGAAATCAAAATTTAAAGCCATGATAAATCGTTTTTTTCGACATCAACGGCATCTTGATGACTTAATGGGTGCCACAGGGTCAAACTGTAAACCAAACTTACTATTTGAAAGTTTTGGCAACACTGCGAGAGCGACTTCGTAAGAAACGGCCGGAGCTGTGGAAAAACAAGTCGTGGATCTTGCACCAGGACAACACACCTCCCCATAACGCGCTGTCTGTGAAGCGTTATTTAGCCGCTAGAGGCACTCCAGTGCTCGAACTCGCGCCGTACTCGCCTGATTTAGCACCCTGTGATATTTTCCT
Organism: Agrypnus murinus; assembly: GCA_929113105.1. NCBI lineage: Eukaryota > Metazoa > Arthropoda > Insecta > Coleoptera > Elateridae > Agrypnus > Agrypnus murinus. Next base: position 58,610,816 of record OV816025.1, read on the forward strand.
GTTTCCGAAAATCAAGTCTGCCTTAAAAGGAACCCGGTTCGAGTTGATCGAAGTGGTGAAGCGAAAATCGGCGGAGCTCCTAAATGCTCTTACAAAAGAAGACTTCCAGCATTGCTTTGACCAATGGAAAAAACGAATGGAACGGTGTGTGGCGAGGGGAGTACATTGAAGGGGAGCATTCGATTGTAGAATAATTTTTAAAATAAAACTCTTTTTCATAAGCAGTCTCGTTATTTAATAGCCAGACCTCGTATATTTGGACTAGAGTGGAGGAATTTCGATGTAAGCCAGTTTAAATGTGTTCTTTTATGAGGTTTCAATCCATCTAAGTGCATTTTTAATTGTTCGTATATCAATTTTTTATTATTTCTTTTTTATTGAGAAAATATTCCGTTCTGTAGTTTTGAATATTTACAATACAACGATAAAATGCATCCTAGTTGAATTCCCCTTATCTTTCTCTTTTGATTCTATTGGCTTTCGTTTCCTCCTTCATAATATAATATTGACTATTGATTTCTACAAGAGATGTATTAGGGTCTTACATGTCTGTAGAAGATTTTGAACTTGAAAACTATATATTTTAAAATATTTTACAATTGCACTAAATGGGTGTTAATTAGTAACTATATTAAAAAAGTTAGATTATTTTAGTGCAGGAAACTATTTTACCCTAGCAAACTATATTGTCGAATTCACCCCAACAGACTAAGGTTGACATTCTTTGTGACATTTATCATAACATTATGTGGTGACCGACGCACTAACGATTAACCTTTAGATGTTGACATTATTTCACCCTATTTGTTAATCGAATCGTTAAATTCCTAATTGAGTAGAATAATTTTGACTTTGCTTGAAATATTGCGGCAAAGTAACTAATTATATAAACAGTCGTCGAAATCGAAACTCTATCGATAAGAAAAAGCGATTTATAAAAAATTTAAATAACCACAAGTTATTGCATATAATATCTGTATAACTTATTGTTTATTGTAATGAAATAGTGAATTTCTAACATTTCATTAAGTAGATGTCTTGGCAACTGGAAAAGAATTTCAGTAGAACCTGCGTTCGCTCAAACGGTATCCTTTTCCTACGTGTAATTAAACCTGAGTATAAATTCTTTACCCTGTTATTGTTAATTGGAAATGACAAAATAAATACAATTTTCTTTTAGTTAGTATTCGTTTTAATCTTTTTATACATTTTTGCGATGTTATATTTTTCAATAAAAGAAATAAACTTTGCCAGAATATGTATTATTAGTTTCATAATGATCTAGGACAGCAAGACTAATATGATGCTATTTTTAATATTAAAACGACTAAAAAATACTATTATATTAGCCTTGTTGTCCTAGATCATTATGAAAAAATTAATATTTTGTAGTATTGGAAAAATACATGTATTGTAAAGTTTTTAAGATGAACTCTAAGTCTTTAAAAACCAACTAATTATTTCACACTGCAAATAACAAATAGTGAAGAATTACAATGTATGAACTAAAGCTAAACTGTTTACAATATTTATTTGAAATACTATTATTTGTTACTAATTCACTGCAATACTTATATTAGTAAGTCTCCTACTGGTATATGTAAAATTAATGAATAGAAAAGAAATGCATAACATTTTCTGAAAAATAGCATGGAAACAGTGCCAGCATTTCTTTTGTTTGCCACTGCTTATTTGTGTTTCTCCTTCTAGCTTGTTTATTTCCAGTTCGTATTTTAACCTTTTCCCACACGTTGATCTTACTAAATATACTGGTCGTTGTCAGGTTTACAGTACCTCTCCTATGTTTGTGTATGGTGGGGTAGTATATTATATTAAAAAAATTAATATCAACTGTCATTAAATAAAATTCCATTAATTCCAATAATTTAAAAGATTTTTATGAACTAATTAAAGATTTAAGACACACAAAGAGAAAAACTTGAAATACAAAAATTTCTTGGTTGCCAAATATGCATACTACTTATCCATTTTTTTCTAGATTTCTCTGACTTTGAAAGCGTATTGCGTATATAAATCACAGACAACACTCTAAGACAGACTGTTTCGAGCTATTGGCTCTCATCAGTTAGGGCCGTTAGGGGTAGCTGCCCGTGATTCCCATACACATCATTCGAGCTTATATACCAGCTCGGAAATAACATTAACACCAACAAATAATAGTGGTGCCACCTGTAGGAATCAGACCGCACTATGCGGTTTTCTTCTGATTGTCCATTACAGGATATACAAAATATACAATAACAATAAAAATCCGGTCAAAGCGTCCGACCGTATAATTAAATACAAAAATATAAATTTAAAACACAATGGTTTTAATAATGTGAGTATTCATAGTTATAAAATAATAAAAATTTGAAAATTTTTAACTTCCAAAGACCCCAATATTCAATTTCTCACTCAACTTTGAATAGAGAACCAGTGGATTTGACCATTGCCGCCAAAGGCAAAACGACATTACAGATTTTATTGGTTTCTAATGTCTGACATAAATGGTACAGTGTAGAGCAAGGGCGACGATATTTGGCCTAGATTAGCATTGTTGTTATCCCCACAGACAACCATTATTACGGATTTGCTTGGCGTTAGGGTGACCATATAAGGATGATATGGATGACATGATTCGTGTCAGGTAAAGGAATCCATTCTCAAAAGACTCAGTCCCAGGATCCAACGGTACAAAATGTTCGGTTCCTGAATAAATCATTGATTTATGATAAATTATTGAATTGATTGGCCATTTAGAATTGGATACTTTGGGTATCAAGAATCATTTTACATGGAACTGATTGGTTAACATATCACAAATGCCTTCCCTTCCCTTTTGACGATCATAATAGAATTTTTTTGTTTCTGATTAGCACTACGAGGATTATCGCCAGTCAGCAGACTCGATCGATTTCTAATGATCAAGATTCTTGGCCAACTTTGCATGATTAGCCTAGAAATCACCATTGGCTGCCTTTCGCGGTCATCTTAGGATTTTCCTTTTGCTTCTGATTGGTATTACGAGAGTTGGTAGCAGAAAACAACAATATTACGGGCTCCATTGATTTATTTAATGGTTCAATTGAATGATATAGTCGTTTCCAAAGCTTTGTCGACTTTGAATGATTAATTAAGGAAATTTCAGTGAAGATAAACCTTCTCCTACTAATAAAAAGTTTTTGAAAAAAAGAAAAAGTATTGAAAAATTATGACAAATCTAAGTCTGTTTTCAGGATTCAGGAAGTTTAAATTCTTCTTCTTCGCTTGACTGCAGCCGAGGGCCCAGGTTGATCTATGTCACTTTGATCACTATCAGACCCGTCAATTGTTGCTCATGTTGCACCCAAATCTGAAACATACAGAAACATTTTTCAGTCAAGCTGAAAATTAGGTTCATGCGTGACAAAGATATAATTTGTTTTATATCGCGTTTTTAAAGCTAATTGATTGATCGATCGATTGGTAGACCAATCGATTTTAAAGAAAAAAGCAAAAAATTTATTGAATTATGTTCGGAAAATGCTTAGTTGTCGACCAAACGTGGCAACTTTGGTTTATTGAGCGATTAATTTGTTTGTTTGATAGATAAGGGAAGAGAAAAAAAGCAGGTAAAAAACGACTAACCTAACAATTCGTTCGAGTTTTCGGGCTCTATACAAGCTGGATATTCAGGTTCACGTGATTCCTCGAAAATGCTTTCATTACCATGATCAATCTATTCAGTCAACAGTGCGAGTTCCACTTTTGTGGATCATCTTCATCTAGATCCTCGATGATATTTTCAGGGATATTCTCGCATGAATTGTTGCACTCGAGGCTCATGATCTCATTGCAACCCGCTTTCTTGCAGTTACCCACGCCGCGGCAGCTTTTTTTACTCTTGCAGGAGATAAGCTTTAGAAGCTTTAGTGAAGCGGGAGGTTTCAAAGGTTTCAAGGTTACAGGAGATAATTCGTAACGGTTTTTTTCCAGCCCATTTTTCTGGTCCCATAACATTTTCTCGCAAAAGTCGGACTTATGGGCACGTTCTGAATGAGTGTTGCTCAGCAGCAGCTTCAGCTGGGGATAAAGAGGCAATGTTGTGTTAACTATTGTCCGCGGTTTTGAAGAAACCCTAATGTCTAAAGCGGTTCAATCATGTTTTCATCCTTGTAACCATACAATTGAAGTAAAAATTGATCCCCAGCTTTTGCGATAGCTTACTGTAGGTTTACATGTGGAGTCTGGAACAGCTGAGCGACGGCAAGCAAATCTGGGTTTTGGACGAGGACTTTGTTAAATTTGGTTTTACTATGGCAGAAAATTGCAGATGTAGAGTCGCGGCCCCAAGAAGATCAAAAGACGAGGGAGCGATGAATAGACAAGGTCACGACAACTGCGGAATTTCCGTATGATACCTCGGAACACGCGCGGCGCCGCCTTTTAAATTTTTACCAAAAACAAAAAATCTATTTTTTTTCAAGAAAATAATTTCTTGGGGGGGGGGTTCAAAATTCGAGAGGGTTGCCGGGGGAATTCTTGGTGGGACGTTAAAAGTTCGGATTTAGCGAAGCAAAAAACATAAAGTAAGCCTATTTACACAGCTATCATGAATTTTTCCAGGTAAGATCTCCTATTGCTTGGACTATTCTTACAAGAAATATTCAGAACTACGCTTTTCTTAAATAGGACGAAGCCCTATACAGCCTGTTTGATTTAAAGCGCTTCGCTTCGTAGCAACTTTATTCTCGGTCAGAAATGGTATAACCGTATATATTATTAAATGGCATAACATTCTCTGATTTGGTTCTATAATTTTGTAAGTACTAAATCGGATGAGAGTGATGACTTCATCCAACTTTCTTAAATTACATGATAGGTACTTTTTTACTGAAATCGATAGAGTATTATGTTCTCTTCTCAACCATAATAAATATTCATACTCTTACATGAAAAGCTTTTCAAGAAAAACAAAAAAATTATTTGCGGCTAGTAGGATTTGTATTCTGGTTACTTAATAAAACAAAATTATCTAGCAAGCTTAGATAAAGTAACAAAACTTTAGTTATTCTGATGGTCTTTAATCTTTAATTAGGGAAGATATAGAATAAAACAGTTCTACTACTTACTAGTACTAGTTGTTCGAAGGTGTGGATTATGTATTGAAAGAAATTGACAGCATATTGAATCTTATTTACTATAATACTTCAATTATTTAATTGTGGCTTTATGTGTATTTATTTAATTTCTAACTAAAATATTTTCAAGTTTTGTTTATGTGCAGGATGTTTAGATTATACCCTCAAATTTGATAACATTAAATCAAATTTACTCAAGTTTTCAAATCGAACACCCTGTATGTTTTACCAAAAATTAAGACTTTGATTAGTACTTTATCCAATCCTAAAATATTTTCTGTATCAGGTGTGGCGTTGGCAAATCATCATATATTTTTTTAATTAAATTATTACATTATTACATTAGAGAAAATAGCCCTATTCCAACAATTCTAGGTTATTGTACAGAAAAAAAAAGAAATAAAATAATCCATCAAATATTAAAAAGAGCGTGGTTGTGGATAAGAAAACACAATCTACGTTTTATACTGTGTCTCTATTTGAATGAAAACAATCGTTAGTTACACTTACAAAATATATAACAGGAAAATAACTTAATAGCTCTTAAACTAATTACTCAGGTAAACTAAAAAGACATATATTAATCTTTATTTATTTCACTTATATATTCAAATACATTTCAGTAAAGTAGGTAACCAAATCTTTAGGTACATACAAATAAAACAAAACACGGAGTAATACAAGGAATTGCACGTAAATAATAATGCTAAACGCTTAATGAGGGAGGTAAGTGTAGATTTGTTCCGCTTATTAGATGTGAATAATTAATTAATTAAATTGATCAATTTAAAGTCTTCTTGCAGTACTCTCAGGGCCGGATTTAAGGGTAGGCTGAGTGGTCTGCAGTCCAGGGGATCCATCGATAGCCCCCCCTACCAAATGAAATCATTACAATTTTTCTAAATTTAAGAATTTGTTTTTATTATATTTCTTTATATTTAAAAAAAATATTGTCGGGGAAAAGACCGAATATATAGTCGACTGTAATTACACGAGAGGTCTTTTTTTGTCCGGATAAAATTGATTTTTTTAACGATAATTTGGTTGCTTGGTAAATTGACGATACAAACCACCTACGATAAAAAAACGAGTCCGAAGGACGAGTTTTTTTATCTGGTGGTTTGTAGAGTCAGTTTACCAAAAAGAAACCAAATTAGAGTTTAAAAAATCAATTTTATCCCGGAGAAAAAAACCTCGAGCGTAATTCGATGAGATAATTTAATGAATAATAAAAAGGAATAACTAGGTAATTATGAAGAAGTCAAGAACACATTTATTAACTTGAAAATGACAATTATTAAAAACAATAATCAGGTTCGAGAAAGTGTGCCATGGAAGTTTAAACACATTTTATCCAGATGCAAAGTTAGGGCTAACTTTATCCGATGTCAAAGTGACAAATGTATCGCGGCTTATGGGATTTTTTATACATGAATTAAATTATCTAATAAATATAATCATAAAAGCTTATTGAACATTAATTATTATTTTATCAATTATCTTCCGTTTGCTACGCTGCGCTGTGTATACGACATTTAATTTAACATTTTTTAAATGTTTATTGTTTACATTCCAAGTTACTCATAGTTCAAGTTTTCGTCCGGTCCGGTCTGTTGACATTGAAATAATTACATTCGCAAATAAAACGCATCTCCTTTTTACTTATGTTGAAGTTTGTTATTCTTAAGATTAATCCAAGGTTTAATAAATTCAATAACAGCTTTAAAATAAATATATCGACTTTTAAAGAGAACATTTGGTTTCTGAATAAGGTAAGTTAATTAGATTAAAAGTCAATTTTAGTAGTGTGGGTGGCTTTGAGTTTAACTTAAAAAAACATTTAAACCATTCGGCTTTATAAGTAAGTTACATTACGAGTTCTAATCTGCAATGTTAATAGATTGTTTACAACCTGAATAATTACTTTATTCCCGAAATCCTTTTCAGTAAAACGGAAACCATCAATGAATAAATAAACATTAAACGCTAGGTACTGTTATAATCTGATACGGCAATTTGTATTGAACAATCTTTCTTTCGTACTTTATGCTTGTAAATAAAGTATTTCGTTCTGGCCTATGAGTTATGATTGTTATGAAGAATACCTAATTCTCATTAGTGTAAATAGTTTATTGCGGTTATTAAATTATTTATTACAATAAAAGTAGACTACACAGTTGTGTATGTAGAACATTTTTATGTTTTTAATGGTATTCGAAAATAAACATAAGTATACAGAAGAATAAATCTTGCTTTTAATCTTAAATTAAAGGGCGTGTACGTAATACGTCTTTAAGTAAAGTGTTAAATAAAGTGCGAGCGATTTTTATTGTTAACCAATTTTATTTAAAACAGAACACAACATCGAATAAACTTTTGATAACAAACATGACCAGTTTATATCAAGAACTCTTACGTTAATGTCATCGTTTACAAACTTGACTTGGCTTTGAGTGATATTCCTCCTCGGAATTTCCTGACAACTCGGCAGGCTAAAATACACTTTACATTGTTTTGGTTATCTCAATGCTCGACTACTTTTATTTACTACTTAAATTGAAGCAAAATATAACAGGATCGTATTAACAACAAGTATTGCAAACAATTACTTACAAATTAAAAAAAATGGTTCTTTAGCTTTAGTTTTTACCTCTGACGCTCGTAAATCCTTGCGTTATTTTGAGATACCCTGTATATATAGCTTTTGCACGACAATTTTAAAATTAATATAATATATCGACGCCACGTGTGCAGACGATGCCGATTCAGATTTATATTAAAAAATGGATTCAAACTGATTCATACTTCAAATATTAATTTACATAATTAAATCGACACGTTTTTCACTGCAAATCTGAATAGGTACCTTCTTCACATGAAGTATCGATATAATAATTATAGTCAAGATATTAATGCTTGTATATCTTTGCTATATTAATTTATATAGTGATAAAGGGCCCCCACCAAACTTCAACCTTGGGGCCTCCAAAAACTGAAATCCGGCTCTGAGTACTTTTTAACGAATGATATACTAATGTTGCTTGTTTGAAGTATAAACTGCTATATATGTAATTAAAATGATAAATTGGACGACTTTAAATAATTCATTTTCAAAAATCAAAATGTCGCCTAATCTGTTATAATACGACACATACAGGGTGTCCTGTTCTTTATACCGTCTACCGCGGCTAGTTAAATATTTTGTATTTATAAAATATTGGAATTGATGTTTTCTTTGTTTAACGGTGTAGCTTCGCTGTTCCTTAAAATAGCTTGTTCGATAAAAAATGCGTATGTGTACCGTCAACATATTTCATATCTCATGTGGATTTCATAGAGTAGTAAACAATTCCCTTATTTATTTATTTTACATAAGAGCTTAAACAAGAAAACCCAACACGACACAGACCTATTAATTATATACATACTACATAAAATATTTAACGGAAATATTGTATACTACGAAATATAAATTAAAAAACCCAATTAACTACTTATCTAAATTAAATTCTGATGGCCATACTGCACGAGGACGAAGTTTGAGGCACGACGACGAAGGCAGAGTGCCTTAATCGTACGAGGACGATATGGACATTCCATTTAAGTTGTACAGTATATTTTTCTTCGACTAAGCAAAGCCACTAAAAATTGATTTTATGTATCTTTCAGAAATCGAATATAGGGATTAACCTGTGCTTTTAATATATGGTATGTAAAATCTCCCTGTAATTGTACAATTTTGAAGAGAATTATTAAAACGTTGTATTTTTAATTATAAAAGTACAATTTATTATTAAAGCTACAATTTCAAAAATCACGTTATTTTCAAATGCATTAAGTGTTATTGAAAGAAGGAAACATTGATTTTACTCTTGCTTTCTACTTCTATATTTATGGCAGTAATTGTCAACAAATAAATTACAAATGAAGAAATGTCAAATTGAAGTCCTTTGATTGGTTGGTTTAATTTATTTCCGTGCAGCTTGCTGCAATTGCATTGAGTGAAACGCGAAGAAAACAGATGATAATAATATTCACATTACATCTCTTTATTTATTGCCAGAGATTTTAGGTAAAAAATATGAATGCGAGTATAAATTCTAGGTTAAATATTTTTTTAGCTTTTGGTGGTTTATTACTTTTTTTGTTGTCGTAGATAAAGTATAGTGTGTAACGCGTGCAAAAACGCCAATTCCACACTCGTGGGCACTTTTCTGCACCTATATACTAATAATAATATACTAATTATAAGTAACACAATATACTATTAAACAATTTCTCCGAACCCTTAACAATAGATAGGGAGCCAGGTTCCGGTAGGAAATCGGGTGTAATATTTAAAAAACGGAAATGAAGGTGATGCAAGCTTTCACGCAGAACTTGTCAGTGAGGGATGTGGCCTAAAAGGTTCGAATATCTTCATTACGTGTTCAAAAAGTAAAAAACAGGGGTAGACTGAAAACAACTGAAAACATTCAAGGTGCAGAACGCTCCGGATCGGGATGCAAAACAAAATTTCAAGGCGAATGCCCACGCTTAAAAACTGTACACCAATTTTTTAACGAAAGAAGATGAATGAAGAAAGAACAATGGACGACGTGACGTACGTCAAAAATGACTTTCAACAGCTTCCCGGTCAATAATTTCTTACTTGCAAATTTTGCGGAGTTGAGGACCAATACAAACAAAAGAAAATTTCGGTATCTTCTAGAAAACATTTGTTCTGGCAAGAGACTTGCAACTCTTGCACTTAAGTTTTGAAACGAAAGGCACCATCAACACTGAAATCTATTTAGAAGGTTTAAGAAAGTACCTGATACCATTTATAAGAAATCATAATGTTTCTATTCTGTTTTTTCTCTCTTTTCTGTTTCATATGTCACTGTGCCAAACAATTCACTGACTGGCATGCAAAGAATGGGATCACTTTAGTACCTAAAGATAGCATTCCACCGAACGCCCCCAAACTGTGGCCGATCGAACAATACTGGGCTATTGTAAAACCAACACTCAGAAAAACAAAAGAAACCGCTAAAGATATTGTTGACTTTCAGAAATAGTGGAATAATGCGACAAAAAATTACTACTACGATTATACAAACTTCGATGTCTGATGTGAGACGAAAAGTTAAAAAATTTCGTTATAGACAGAATAATGTACAGTTGCGATCATTCGCTAAGGAACGATGTAAAAGTCATAACAGCCGATTTTTCAGTTTTTTGTACAAAGTAAATGCAAGTTTAGTATATGGTATTCAATAAAACTTCATTTTTTAACATTATAATTACGCAGTTCATAAATCAGGCCGAGTTACAGCGTACATTGTACCAAAAAAAAACAAAAATCACTATTTTTCATCGTTCCTTAGCGAATGATCGCAACTGTACTACAATTTATGTAAATACGTTTCAAAAGCAACATACATGTTAAAAGTTAATAATTGTTTTAAGTCACAAATAATTTCAGAAGACCCTACTTTGTTGATGTTTCTGTGGTCAGATTTTTTCGTGCACACCCTTTAAATGTACACCCTTCAACTTCTTTTTAAATTGATTAAGGAAATATACAAATACATTTATGGAATAGTATTTTTGATTATAATTTCTGACCATTCTGTTTATTGGTGAATGTTGACAGGAGTTTTTCGCAAAAGTACTAGTTAATAATAACACATTCTTTACGGGACACGGAGGTATGTTAAAAATTAATAAACTTTAATAACAGATGTGGGCAATCCACACGCGAAGAGATTATTTTATAAAGAAATACGCAGTCCGAAACAGCACATGCGTCAGATAATTAAATCAATCCCATTTATTTGCAAGAAATTTGATAATTTATTACTGGCATGTTATATTTTTCTTAAATACAGTACAGAAATCTTTTTTGGAGATCTTAAGGGCCTATAGTATCCAGGTTACAACGAGCATTCATCGTTTTAGATATAACCTCGAAATAATCTTCTGTTATGTGGGTGAATTCGTTTGCTAAGTTACGAAATTTAGATTTTAAAAGCATATTTTATATTGAGAGCATATTATTTAATTTATTTAAATGCATAAATGAATTAATATTAATTATTAATTAGTTAATATTAATCAATTGATAAGTTAATGTACTGTAATTAGTAATATTTGTAAAAAAGAATTAAAAAGTAATTAATAATAAACAAGAAACAACCAAAAAAGTATGATAAATGGACATTAATTAAGAAAGGAATGTATGACAACAGTCGCCATAGCCGAATGTAGGGCGTACTAGATTTCGAATTTCAAAACCCTAGCTCTAACCTCTGCTTGGGTAACTCTTTTTATAAATATTTAATACATTTTATAAATTAATAAACAATTAAAATATATAATATTTTTAAAAAGAAATAATTACATAAAATTATTCTTAAATTTATAGTCATTGCTAAAATTATGTATATTTATGTTAATTGAAAATAAAACTTGAAAACATATAATTATAAATATTATATTTATAAAAAAAATTGTTTATTTATAAATCATATTAAATATTTATAAAAAGAAACTTACCCAAACTGAGATTAAAACTTGCGTTTTGTCTAGCGTGTCCTGCATTCAGCTATGGTGGTGATACATTATGATTTGTATTTATTTGTAATTTTATTGTAGATTATATTTTGTGAAGTCCATATATATACAAATCACCCCTGCAAAAAAATGTTTTAAACTTGTAGAATTGAAAAAAATGTTTATTTATAAAATATATTAAATATATCATAATCTTATTTAAAAAGAAATTACCGGAACTGCGTTACAGTTACAATCACGTGCATGCCTTTAGAGTAGACGGAACCGAATTTGGTATTTAGCAAATGTAGTAGCCGCAATGGCCTATTTTGACACCAATAATAACTACAAATCTAAAGAAAATAGATTTTCAATTATTCGTCTCCTGATCTTATCAATTCATCTATTAAATTAATAAACAAAAAGTAAAGTGAAGTACGACTAATAAGCTACTCTCGCGTTTTTGGTTTTTCAAAATTATGTTTAATCAGTATTTTAGGATTTTTTAATAGCCAATCGATTTACTATGTTTTTCTTGTATAATTCTTTCCATGAAAAATACATTTTTCTGAAATCCGAAAAAGCACGGGGGTATCTTGGATTATTCTGGTTCAAAATAGTTCTCTGAAAGTACTCCATAAATGTAGCAAGCATTACAGATATGCTACACGGAATAAATCTCAACAAACAAAATCTCACACATGGGCTTCAATTGTAATTTACTAAAATTCCTGCAAGCCAATAAACAATTAAATCATCTATACTTACGTTAACATATCTTCCGAGAGAGATGTCATATCGATTGCAAGAGCTAACTAATTTCAGATAGAAAGCAGTAGTGATGAAGAAAAAAAATAATGGCGCCAACCAAAATATTTGATGTTATTGTTTAATAGCAGAAAAATGGAAATCTACCATTCAGGAAAAGATTCTCCTTTAATTTACGTTAAATTCTTATAAAACATACACAGTTAATTATAATTATCACTGAAAACCAACTCGCATTATAAATTTCTACATTTTAACTTAGTTGGGATCCCATTTTCAATACATAAAATACATTTATATTTATATACAAAATGAAATACATTTCTATTATGATTCTTTAAATAATAATAATAATGATAATGATAATGATAATGATAATGATAGTGATAGTGATAGTGATAGTGATAGTGATAGTGATAGTGATAGTGATAGTGATAGTGATAGTGATAGTGATAGTGATAGTGATAGTGATAGTGATAGTGATAGTGATAGTGATAGTGATAGTGATAGTGATAGTGATAGTGATAGTGATAGTGATAGGGACAGGGACAGGGACAGTGACAGTGACAGTGACAGTGACAGTGACAGTGACAGTGACAGTGACAGTGACAGTTACAGTGACAGTGACAATGACAATGACAATGACAATGACAATGATAATGATAATCGTTTATTACCCAACAGGTTTCCCTAATAATAGAGTAATATAAATACAAAAATACTTAAAAAAATACATAGTAAAAAAATTGAAATTTAGAAATTTAGAAACGTGGTGTATGCATGAGTATGAGTGTGTGTTTCGTTACTGAAGTTGATTTTGAAGTATGGTTTTGAATCCTCTAAGAGTTACATTAAAAATGTCTATATTGTATTTCTCAAATTGACTACAAATTCTGATTAATGGAGAATTTTTTCTGTAATTAGTAGTAGTTAATTGGTATCTAAACGTTGGTGGGTTTCTCAATTGTACAGGCGGAACATAGAAGCTTAACTGTTCCAATCATGTTCAAATCAGTGTCATTAATTTGATTATGGACAATCTTATATAAAAATACTAGATGTTGTATTAACCTTCGTTTTTCGAGAGCATCAATATCAAACATATGCAGTGCAAGTGCCTGATATTCACCTTCAAATCCTTGACCCATTTGTTTGTAAAACAGTGAAGCATATTCTAATTTAGATCGAATTAATGTATTGTACAGTTTGAGCAGAACCTCATAGGATTGAAATTCTTTTGAAATTCTGTATATGAAACCCAGAAGTTTGTAAGACTGATTGCATAAGCTATCAATGTGACTATGAAATGTAAGATTATGATCCACTATTATTCCTAAATCTCTAGTCTGATATTTTCTTTCTAATATTTTTTCATTTATTTTGTAATTAAATTTAATACATTCTTGTTCAGTTTTTTTTAAATAGATAGTGTTACACATTTATTTATATTGAAGTAAAGTTTATTAGTTAGAGACCAGTTGAAGATGGAATTTAGGTCAGATTGTAGTTTGTTGCAATCATTCTCACATTGAATCTTTGTGAAGATTTTGATATCGTCAGCAAACATCAGGAACTTAGAATGTTTTATTGATTCCTCAATATAATTAATAAATATTAAAAACATTAAAGGTCCTAAATTCAAATCGTAATCCTAAATAAAAACCAACATCTAATTTTGCTATTGAAAATTTAATCTCAGATAATATAGTTACAACTAACTAACAACAAATAACAGACAATAATGTGTGAGTCAATAATCCTTTTATACTGGTAATTTAGTATTGCTTCAATCCACCTGAGCACTCACAAGTGAAGACTTAAACTCACTATAAACAAAACCCTAATAATCACAGCCAATGCTTATACACACCAAAATTGCTGGCATTTACAGGTAACTCGAAATCTAAACTTTTACTTTATGAAGATGAAAATCTCGAAGGCAGCAATGATTTCCACTTATAAATCCATTAACAGTTTGAAAATTTAGTTCTACTAAGACTGGCCATTCATTATTGGGATGATTCAACTCAATATCAAAACAATTAACTCGAAAGTTATTAACGAAAAGTATGGAAGTTAACTCGTTGTGAATAAGTCCAGAAAAAAATACTGGGTGATAATCCAATCAAGGCAAATTCTAGAGTTTGTGTCACTAGAAAATTTATTGCCTTTCTTCAATTTAACTAGCTATGTTAAAACAGCAAACACGTGGCAATCATAATCGTAATATTTAATTTTACAATTAAGTGGTTTAAACCAAAAACCTACAAAACGGTAATTTTGTAACAGCTTTGGTCTATCTTAACTGTATTCTTGCTCAATGCAAATTTAACGGGGATGAACTATTCAACGCGTATGTAAAGTCGCGCTACGTGACCGCATCCTTGCCCCCGAGAAGGGAAAAAATTATCAAACTATACTAAAACTTAAGAGGAGGTAGTGGTTCCAACCAACCACGCAATATTCTTAACGACAGTAACTACAGATAAATGATTTGAACGAAATTTTCCTCTAATATTGTATAAAGAGTACACAAAACTATTAAACTCAAAATTACAGACAATATTGATCAGAATGCAACTAATGACCAGCTATAAAACTGTTTCTCAAAACACGAATTATGTTTCCAAAAGCCATTCGTTGTTCTATAAACTGCTAACAAAAGGGTCCGGTGTCTGATATGGAGCTAGTTTCCCGCTGTCTGACATGGACCAATAGAGGAGAATTAGGTGAAGTTTATCACAGTCAGCTCGTTGTCCTATGGGAAATTGCATGCCACCAGGTAGGGTCTCGGAGATGATAGTATGGAGGTCAGGCTTTGGGTGTGCTGTCCCAGTCGTCGGATTTCCAGAAATCGTCTAGAGACCTACGCTTAAAGGACGTTAATGCGAAGATATATAGCCTCTCACGTTCAAGACAACTTCACCTCAATGGGTACATACCGGGATTCTACTTCGGTGGACTGAAAACGAAACTGTCAGGGGTACACCAGGCCTATAACTGTGAGATCGGGGTGGCAAAACCATTTAAGACCAAGTCCCGTCACATCTGAGGATGGATTCGATGTGGCAATGATGTCCCACATGTGGGGGTAGTCCTAATGCAGGACGATGGGTTTGTCCCCTGGGATAGACGCATAACGGGCACACACCGGGATGCTACTTCGATGGGCTTTATGAAGTAGCCTCGAAACGAAGCTCTGCCAGGGGAACACCAGGTCTATAACTGGGAGATCGGGGTGGCAAAACCATTTAAAAACCAAGTCCCGCCAAATCTGAGAATAGATTCGATCGGGCAGTGGCCCCATACAAAAGGCTGGCCTGAAAGAGGGCGGACTAGTTCTGATGTCCCTAACCTGGGGAATAGTTCTAATGCTGGACGGGCTTGGCCCCGCATGAAATAGGGCGGGCTAGTTGCGAGGGGTGAGCACGTTTACAGTTCCGATACTAGCTTGGAGATCTAGTAGAGGGTGGATAGGCAACCTCGCTTCGACCAGTGAGTAACTAATAGCATTTGCTAAGCAAATGCGCGCTGATTGAGTGTATCTCAATTACTTCCTCTTGGAAGGAACGTGGAGATTAAGTCTTACGACAGGTGCTCCACGTAAAACTCTCTTGGAATCTGTATACGAACTTAACAAACAAAAATTAAAAACAAGGTTTATTAGTTGGTTCAAATCTTGTGGGTCAGGCTCAGGATTCGTATTGTGTATTGTCTATTAATTATCTTTCTCTTGAAATTGACAACAACTATTATTATATTGAGCCAATAATTGCAACAATTTGTTAACAAAAGAAACCTAAAAATATCTCCGTGACCCCCTATCCAATCTTGGAACTGAACAAATTTTGAGCAGTTTTCATTGTCCTGCAATTTGTTATGCATTGTTATCTACAGTATGTCCCCGGATTGAGTTCACAATAGGTGAGATGGACCAAAAATTTTTGAATTGGAATTTCATATTTTGTGAATCCGCCCTGCTTGGTCTGAAACTTATTTTTAGTTTACTTTCGATTTGTTAAAATCAAGTAGGCCTTTACAGTTGAGCAAAAATCCGTTATTTGTCAATTCCGTTTCAGGTAAAGTACCTTTTTTGTTCATAGTACGCCAAAGTGTCGCTAAGAAAAGTTGTTCAGAATAAAAAGTTATGGCGTTATGCAAATTTTCAGAATGATCGGCCTACTTTGATAAAATCCGCTTTTGTTTTGTATTGTATGAACGAACAATCGCGTCGTAGTAAAGCAAACAATTTACTGTTATTATCTTAGATACACGTCAAAACTTTGAAGTATTTGTTCTAAACTGATTACTTATCTCAGTAAGTTGCAAATTACTTGTTCCTTAGTTTTTACTTGTTTTGTATTAAAAATGTTGACTCTCGAACAGCGCATTCACCTAATACAATGTTACGGACCTATGGATTTTTACTTATGGGGTTATTTGAAACAAAAAGTTTATTTATATGATCTTCATGATAACATCGACTTATTAAAACAAACAATTAGGGATAAGGTAGCTGAAATTAACCAAATGACCATAGCGAAAGTATACAACGATAAACTGTAAAAATTTGAATTTTAATTTGAAAATTTCTAATCACCCTGTTTTCTCATCTTAGATTTATCATGTAATCGTTAATAAAAAATATTTTTCTCTTATTTTCTACTTCTATTATCAAAGTAGGCCGATCATTCTGAAAATTTGCATAACGCCATAACTTTTCATTCCAAACAACTTTTCTTAGTGACACTTTGGAGTACTATGAACAGAAAAGGTACTTTACCTGAAACGGAATTGACAAATAACGGATTTTTGCTCAACTGTAAAGGCCTACTTGATTTTAACAAATCGAAAGTAAACTAAAAATAAGTTTCAGACCAAGCAGGGCGGAATCACAAAATATGAAATTCCAATTCAAAAATTTTTGGTCCATCTCACCTATTGTGAACTCAATCCGGGGACATACTGTATATTTGACATAGCAAAATGGAAAGACATAAGAAGTAGATAACTCAGACCTGTAGCTCTGTTAATTAGCTCTTAAACATAAAA
Source organism: Agrypnus murinus (assembly GCA_929113105.1). Taxonomy (NCBI): domain Eukaryota; kingdom Metazoa; phylum Arthropoda; class Insecta; order Coleoptera; family Elateridae; genus Agrypnus; species Agrypnus murinus. The sequence goes on from OV816025.1 coordinate 58,628,296, forward strand.
CAGATACAAACAAAAAGTGCGAGTTATATAAATTTTCAGGAATGTCTGTATTCAGTCTCATCCCCAATGAATGCATAATGAGAATTAACGATTAAAAACAATAACGAATTCGTCCATTATCTCATTTAACTATTAAAATAGATTTAATTTAAAAATCAACAGAAAACTAATTAATAGATTTACACAGAGATTTATACAATTTAAAATTCTTATTTAAAAAAAAAATCCTCATTATTATTAATAAAAACAAAGACTGGCCAAAAAAGTCGAAAACCGTCGGTTCCATGGTGTAATGGTTAGCACTCTGGACTTTGAATCCAGCGATCCGAGTTCAAATCTCGGTGGAACCTTTGAAATATTTTTACAACTTAAAAATTTTAACAAAACGTTAAAATTAAAATTTTAGAACACAGCTTGCTATATTAATTAAAATTATTTATTTATTTATATTTTGTTCAATTTTTAAAAAAGATCAAAAGGGATGAAACTAGTGATTAACAAAATTGTCCACATAATTTAATAAAATTGCTACTAACATGCACGGCAATTTATGAATGGGGTAGTTTCATAGTAATTTGATACTAGGACAATGATTAAGAGGGTGCGGGCGTCAGTCAAGGGTCTTGATTTTACAATCCCCAATTAACAACCATGCGATTTTGTAAGCGCATTTAAGGATTGTACTACTAGTATTTCACTTTTAATCTAACAAATCGCCTTTTCAATTTTCGAAATGTTCAATTTTTTGTAAATAATTTGTTGGAAATATTTTTTGCTTTAATTAAATATTTAATATGCTTTAATTAAATAATAATAATAGTAATAAGAGAGGTTTGCAATTGATTAATATTTAAAGCCTGGGTAAAAATTATCATCTTAGAAACGCGAATAAAGGATAAAAAGGAACAAATGAGGAAGTTCTCATAATTCACAAAGCATTTTCTCTCAAACAGAAGTCGCACGTCAAGCATAATTAAATCAGGTTCTATTCAATAAACGTGAGTCACGAAATTAAAGACCATATCTAAAATTAAATAAACTATCTATAGTCGAGTAAATAATGTAATATGAAAATCCAAAGGAAGATCAAAATAACGCGAGCACAATAGGCTGGTACTTAATTAAATAAGCAGCGCCCTTTCGGCATTCACTTGATATTGTCTCTATCCCATTCTCATTTTCTACACGTACTATTTATACATTTTTGAAACTTGGGATTTCTTTTTTTGAGTTTATAAAAAGTGACTACGTCTTTTACAACAAATTAAAATTCGAATATTAATAAAAAGATTTAATAGTCTAAAATGTCTTCCCTCATTTATGCAAGTGTTCTCGTCTAACTTTTAGAATTCAAAAAGATGTCACTTAAGCTTGATCCACTACGTCTAACGAAAGTTCACTCCACCTTTTCATAATAAACGCGTTAAGTATCATTCAACTGATGCACTTATCAAACAAAAGAGAATAGCGGACACAAAAGATAAACGACGAGATCAAGAGACAAAAAGCCGTAAGGATTATTATATTGTAAAGTCTTTAGCTTTATAGAAAAAAAAATTAAAAATGCTTCCCAAATAATATTAATAGACATAAATTTTGTCTCTACATTTTCATAAACAAAAAATTTCTGTCTATTTTGATATGATGATGTTATCAAGAGAATGCTAAAGAAACCCAATGCCAACAAATTAAATCAATACAGGCTGATTAGTTTCAATGTATCAAATTCTTCCTAAAAATTACATAATAGCAAACGTAGAAAGAGTGAAAAATAGTTAAGCAAAGAAGAGTTGTGCACTATTCGGTTTAACAGTTACCACTTGCTCCAAAAGTGTATGCACCAAAGAAAAGAGCATTCATCTGTTTCATAAACTACGTCAATGCCTTAGACCGTATAAAACACGCAGAGCTAGTTGCATCAGTAAGAATTGATGGTATAGAGAATATCGAGAGAAAGTCCATAAAGCGTAAAAATCAACAAAGGTTCCGTGTTGATCCCTTTTGTGTGTTGGAAAGGGAACTCTTGAGTATGAAGGGAGGCCCTAAATCAAAAATCATGTCGGGTTTCACAGCAGACTAAAGCTACAGCCCTGTCTCTCTCCGTCTTGAAGTCTGTCTCCACCTGTGTCTTTCTCAATCTCCGCATTTCCTCCTTACACCTTTACAACCCTCTAGATTCTAGAGCGTTTCCCAACCGCCGGTCCGTCAGAAATTTCTGCAGTGTTTTTCAAAATTTTACTAAAAGTATTTTTTTAAATTGTGATATCCTGGAGCTAACGTGGGGTCAAATCGTTTATCGGAGTTGACGATATTGATAGGGTAGTAACAGGTAATCTACCATTTTAGTATTTTTTGGCATACCGGAACCGAAAGGTTTTTGTCTTGCGTCCCCGATTAACGCGAACGATCAAAATCCAGATTTTCCAAGGCCGCAAAACTTCCTTCGAACCGGGCCGTTTTTGTGTGTCGATGCGTTGGGTAGTTCCCGTCTCAGATTAGTAGTCTCGATCGTCTCCGGTAAACCGTTTAAGCGAAGGCGGCAAGAAACTGTCCCCGTCTTACGGTATGTAGGAGCGAAAGTCTGACCTCGGAATCTTTGCCAGCGCAGTTTCTACCGGAAAAGTTTTTTTGCCTACACTCTTCCGGGGGCGGGAGCTAGGGCTGACATGGGGATTTTGGGGACGATCGAACATGTGTTGGCGGCATTCGATGTCATGTGGCCTGCTACGAGCGGTGGATCTATTGGTTTTTCCGTATCTATAGCCCTCTCCGCTCTATGGAGCTCCGCCCGTTTTCGAGTGGCGGTATCTCGGACACCGTAGGAGCCAAAACGACTTTCGCATCGATCAATCGCACGATCTTGGGCATCAAACAATGGGCAATCCCAAAATGTTTCCTCTTCAAATGCCGTGTAAAACCATAAGAAAAAAGTTACAGCCAAAAACTCAAAATTATTATTTGTCTTTTACCCGAGAATCGTGTTAAAGTAATATTACCGCCACCAGCCTAATCGGGCTCCTAAGTAGAAACCAGTTTTGGAGGTTTTATACGATTGCCTCCTGGGTCGTTTGAGCGTATTTTCACCCGCCCATTCCTGTTTTTGAACGCCGCTCCCGAAACCCACTCGCCAGCGTTTTCGGTTCCCTGTCTCGAGATATCTCGTTCTGGTTTTGAACGATGAACCGCCCAGTGTGTGTGTCGGACTCGGTTATAGTTTTCGGCGCTTGATCCCACCTTGCCATCGTTTTTCGACGTTCGTTTGGCGACAAGAAAAAACCCTGGTCTCTCGAAACCCGTACGATTTAGGGTCGGTCTCCGTTTTGGTTGTTCGAGGTTTAGTATGCGGAAAGCGGATGAGGTACAAAAACCGACTTTTGTTATTATAATGAGTGGGATATTTAATTATTTTAGATTCTTCTTGTACAGTGTAAAAGTAATTTATTTTTATAAGATTTATTTTGCGAAATGTTTTCTTTAATTTCTTGCCTTACCGGTCTGCAAGCAAATGCTACGTCGTTTGGCGTCCGCGATGGAAAAAGGTTGGGAATCGCTGCTCTAGAATACCTCTCCAGAAGGGGTACCTTATGGCCTGTAATTTTGAACACCTGTTCCCGTTTTCAGGAATGTTGTTAATGTCTTTCAATTGTAGATCTTCAATTTCATTGAATATCGACCCGTATTTTTTCGACATCTTCATTTAACTGATGTTGGGCGCACACGTGCAACTCTTATTATCTTCTTATTAAAAAAGTAAGAGACCTAACTGATAGTTGTCAAATCCGTTCTTTGGTTCCCATCGGATTATATTCCTGAATATTCCCGAAATATTTCAGAATATGGCCGGGCATTCCTGATCATTCCAGACGTAATTGCGCACATTCTTGTACATCCCCGACGGTTCTGTACACTTATTCCCGATATGAGACACCCTGCGCCCCCCTCTAAGCAAAACGGAATACGAATATAGACCAGAGCTCATTACACGCCCCAAGTCCGGATTGTTGGACTTTTCATGGCATTTCTAATTAATGATTTTACATTTTTGAATGAAATATTTTATCTTACAATAGCGGATTTTGATGAAATTTCCGTAATGGTTTTCAAACTAAATTTGCAGTTTTAAATAAATAAAATCTAACCTAACGTTAGATAAATCAATATGATTAAAATAAATTATCACTATGCACCGCTACTAATTCTATGATCAAAACAGCAAACAATTCACACAATGCAGTATGTTACGATATTTATTATTGCTTGACTTATTTGACAGATTCATCATTCAATTCAGTTTGTACCGTTTTGGAACTTTTTTATACACTTTTTTTCCTTATATATCGAACCACCTCTACAGACTTTATTTTAAGAGATAGAAAAAACTTTTAATTAAAAAAGTTACGGGATTTTTGCTAAACAGTCAAAAACTGTCAGATAAAACAAATGATTATCGGAACATAGGAAAACATTAGAACTTCTTTTTAATTGGAACACCCTGTATTTTTTATTTTATTTAAATCTCCACTCCATGATCTCAAAAATATCTAATATGTGGTACGTTTATTTTAACCGTTTGTTCAATATATTATGACGAATTAAATGAATCTGTAATAACCAATTCCAAGCAATCCCCAATATCTAATCCCAGAAAATAATTTGAAAAGCCTAATCCTTAATCCCTAAACGCAAAAAATATTTTAAACGTTCAATTTCTAATCTAATAGAATATTTTGAAAAAAGCTAAATTTATCCCCAATCCAAAACTATTTTTAAAAATTCAATCCCTAATCCCAGAAAATATTTTGAAGACTGCAAGCTAACACTGCAAATTACCTAACACGATAAAATTATTTGAATAAAAATGCCATTAGTTATTAGTGGAAATGTCAATCTGCATCAGACTACTTGATTTTTGTTTTATTAGTGGAAAGGCGAATTTGCATTCCTGTGCTACTTGATTTTTACAAGAAAAATTTTAATTTTTAATTTTTGCCTTAAATTTGGCTAGTAGTGGAAAAAATAGTATATACACCACGGTGGTGAAGACATTAATAGTCCTCGCGAAATAATCTTGGTGCTCGGTCAATAATAACAGTCTTCACCACCTTGGTGTATAATATACTATTCTTGTGCTCTCTAAATATCTAGGGTTGGACTGCTCGGACATCATATCTCCGAACCCGGTTCAGACATTCATGACTGACTACGATTAATAAAACCCGAGAAGGTCCTATACGGCTGGTTCATTTATTTTTCTGGTACACTAATTTTCACGTTAGCCTGCGACATCTGACGACTATTTTTTGTAGTATGTCGGTATAGTAGAACACTGTAATCTAAATGCAGCTGTCAATTTCAAAACTTAGTAGTTATCTACATTATAAGCTGCGAAAGTTTACTTTTAGGTTCAAGGTGTTTTTGATTGGCCGAGGCGAAGCGTAAGCGTAGCCGAGGCTAGTAACGGCTATTTCTACTCAATACTCAAAAAAATATAAAAATCTTACAACAGTAGACAAAAATCAATTAAAAATAGGAAATATATGTAGTTATTTCTGTATTAAGGCACTAAAGTTTGAGTTTTTATCATTTTTATGTTTTGTTGTGTTATGTTTTTGAAATATGTACTAATAGACGTATTCAAAAAATTTTTAAACAAAATCGGTTCTACATTTTATTCTCATCATTTCGTAATTTATACACGTGCAATATTTAAAAGTGCTAAAACAAATTATTTCTTAATGCTAGAAATAGCGCACGTTGTGACTGCGGCTGCAGCCCCTACAGTAGCGTGGTCAAAAAAAGTCAAAAATCTTATGTTCTCACTACCTAGGATTTTCTTGAATCGAAAAAAATACCCGCTTTTTTTATTTTGAAATCGCCCATACAGTTTTCTACGTATTTTATATAATATAGAATAAACCGGAGGGGAAGGGTAAGTAAGGGAGATATGTCGGGAGTGAGGAGGGAGGGCTGGAAGAGCGGCGTGCTAGGCAATGCTAGACTTAGAATTTTCAACTGGATATGTTTGACTGCGTTTATATAAATAATCCCTCATGAAAATCCGTAGGATTTAAGCACACAAGGAACCTTGTATATAAGGAAATCCTTCAAACAATTAGTCTTTTGACCGTAACGTCTTGACGGGGTATCGCTAGTTGTTAATAAATAAAGGAAAAGGAGTATAATAAAAGCGTAATGTAACGTTCTTTTTAAATAATACTAAAGGTGCTGTTTTAATTGTCTATTAACAAAGGAAAATATTTACACTAACACTAATTACAAACACAATTATAAACTATTAACAAACTTAAACTAGATTATTTACAGACTATTTATTATTTAATTACAATATTTATTTCCAACATTTATCTCGTACTATTACACAATGAGCGTATTCAATTCATTGGTTGACTAATGACCCCTCCTTTTGCGCGGCCGTGGTTTATATATCCCATATAAGATTGCTGGAACACTCTAGATTAGCCCGGTGCATTGCGTTTCGTTTAGCGGTCGATGTGTTATACATTTCGCGCCAATCTAGAATGTTCACAGGCAGCGTATAGGGGTTAATCTTGTTTATTACGGTAATTTGTTAAACTAATAGATAATTAAGATGCAAGTGTAAAAAGCCATTCTTTATATGCGTGAATGGTTTAAAAAACGAGCGAGATACGAACGATTGCTTTAAAATACATGAGTACAATGAAGAAACTTTTTATAGGTGTATCTTACAATGTTTTATCTACGATCATAACGCTTTACGAGAGTATTTATTTTACTTGATGTTTAAGATTTGTGATTTATGTCATGTGTATCAGCGTGATTTGATTTTTACTTGCGAAGTTGGTTAGCAAACCAGTGTGCAAAATATTCATAAATTATTTATCATACATCTCTTGTTGACATTAACGTGCAATAAAAATTACACTAGCTCAATAAATGTTTACTTTTTACACAAAAATTGGTGTAAAAAGTAGTCAGTTTTTGTATGATAGTAGATAGAGTATAGATTTAACTAGTAAGAATATATTTAGTTTAGTACTTCCAATTAATTTTATTTAAGAATTTTACTAAATACCATTTGATATTATTTAAAAATAATAACTTAACAGTTGTTCATGTTGACGTTGACATTTAAATAAATTTTTCATTCCCCCCTTTACGAAAGTTAACTTTCTAACGCAACCGAAAGCGAAAGTAAAACATGCGAGGTGGTTGCTAGGGATGAAAAACTTTCGGTCCCTGGACAACGAAGTAAAGCTGTCTTACCTTGGTAACAATACTGTTGTATATACAAATATTATTTTATTATAATCACTGAATCATCATTTTATTTATGTATTTACGGTGGTTAATAAATGTCAAGGGAAGAATGAAAATTTCCTTTCAGGTGCTCGGTGTTTTTAACTAACCGCGGCTACGCTTACGCTTCGCCTTGGCCAATCAAAAACACCTTGCACCTAAAAGTAAGCTTTCGCAGCTTGCAATGTAAATAACTATATATTGTCCACGCTCTAAAAAGAGAATCGGTAAATTTACCCTAAAAAATGGAGGCAACTATGTTACCTCCATTTTTTGGGGTAAATTTTGTTCAAGATGTAATTTTCATAGGAAATGGGAAATTTCAATATTAGGGTAAATTTGCATTGTAATGTTATCTTTTTAAATAAATTTACCGATTAATATTACAAACTCAGTGTAATTTTACATTTTAACTTTAAAAAACCTATGTAAAGTTACATGACAAAGTTAATATTTCATCGCAAATAGTACTTTTCGGGGTTAAAATACAAATGTGAAAATACTTCTTAAATGTAATGGTGACTCTTGACCTGCGAAAGTACTTGCAAATACAATCGTACCTGTGATTATTACATTACTAAATGAATTGTATGAAACATAAAATGAATTCAAAGTAATTTTTATTGAACGTATTGTTATGATATTATAACATGCATTGGAAATTAGGCTATCCCATTTACAAACATGTTTGATAATTGCTGGGTTGGGTTGCATAATTTGCTGGTAATAGTTGGGTTGCATAATATCAATGGGAAACATGTTTAAATAATTTTTATTATATAAAACCAAGGAAAATGTTTTAATTTAATAAATATACACTTTGGAACACACTAGGCAGTAAAAGGTTAAAGCTTAAAGTTGATTTTTCTTACTATCTTGATAAATTGTCTTTGTTCAGCTAACGATGAAGTATCATTACTTATTTTTGTACATACAAATTAATTTTTTGCATATTGATTATGAAAGTTGACTTTTTTTAACGAAAAATCCTAATGAAAGTAGCACTTTTTTACATTACTTTGTTTTGCATATTGATTATGAACTTTAACTTTTTTTTAACAAAATCGTAATGAACGTAGCACTTTTTTTCATTATTTTTAACAGTGGCGGTGGGTGCATACGTCAAACTCGGGGCACACGACAAACGCACACATTAAAGCAGTATATCATCATGTGTTGCACCGCGAGTGCCCCGGGTTTGACGGAAACACCCACCGCTACTGATTTTTAAATTGTGTTTGCAAGAAAAAAACAAACTTCAATCTCCTGTAAAGAGAATTGTCAAAGTTTTGTTTTTCTGACTTTTCTAAAATTTTGCAAAAATGCTTAAATTTTAGGACAAATTTCGCTGACTTACAATATGCAAAAAATGTCGTGTACAACACGGTATGAACGTCTCTTTTGTTCACTCATTTGCTCGAGAAACTCGGGCTTCGCCCTCGTTGTAAAATGTAAATAATCCCAACCGTCAAAATGTTAGGTTATACTTTGGTGAAATGTCAAAGTAATTACTAATTGTTGAAGTTTTTTTAATTTGACTGTGTTTAATAATAATTAATTTTAATTAAATCAATATTCAGTGCTGTGACTCTATAAGCGAAATAATTTTCTTTTTCGAGAAGAAATTTGTTTTAGCTTATGAGAATGTCAACCTTCGTAATTTGTAATTTCGTAATTCATTCGTAATAAACGGATAATGGAAGAGAATTTATAATTTAAATCATTGAAGGGATTTAACCTTATCTGAAGAAAGCAGCTGTTTTTAATTACATACATAATCTTTTTTTTTTATTTAGTTATTTATAAGAACCTGTTTATACAGTATTATATACATATATATATTTTTTTAAGATGCAGAGTTCATTACTTATTTATTATTGTTTTATGCTTATTTGTTTATTTGAATAAAGGCGATTATTATTATTATTATTATTATTATTATTATTATTATTATTATTATTATTATTATTATTATTATTATTATTATTATTATTATTATTATTATTATTATTATTATTATTATTATTATTATTATTATTATTATTATTATTATTATTATTATTATTATTATTATTATTATTATTATTATTATTATTATTATTATTATTATTATTATTATTATTATTATTATTATTATTATTATTATTATTATTATTATTATTATTATTATTATTATTATTATTATTATTATTATTATCTTTAACCCCTTATACCTTTCGGTGTCGAGGTGGTTTTTAATTATTTTATTAATATCATTTAATTTGGACATTATTTGCAAGAGAGACGAATTGTTTGTATTCCAACTATTTTAATTATAAACAATATGGAGGAAAGTGGATTTCTGTTTTATTAATACATCAGTTGGTAATTTAAAAGGGCACCAAACTTTTGATATTATTTAAATATCTTAAGGTATTTATTTAGTTATAATTTAGTGTTTAAGATAATGAGGATTGACAGAGATATTACTCTTGAAGGTAAAAGGCATTAAACTATCTTAGATTGATTTTGCTTTAATTCAGGATTTCAGAATTTTATTTTTTAATTATTGTTCTATTTTAATTATTAGTTGATTTATTTTCTGTGTTTTTTGTTAAATAAATTTTGTCATTTCAATTTTAAAGAAGTTTAAAGTAAAATAAAGTAAAGATAGGTGGTTTATATTTTTGTATATATCATCACTGTGCTTTTACTAAAGTCTGTTATGTTTTGTTTGTACTCTCAATTTAACATTTTTCAACATCAATCATCTTCAACTTCGGGTGGATGTACTCCGACAAACACGGGGTATCATTATCATAGTAGTATGTATAATATAAAATATAAGACATAGCAGAGCTTCTTTTACGCCTCGCTGATTACGCAACTTATACATACTACTATGTATAAGTATACTCATACTCACAAGAAATCATATAAAAGAGATGGTACACACCACTCCCCAATAGCCAAATTTGGACTGTTCGTAATTTATTCCTGAATTCGTTCACATAATGATGGTAATCCGTCACCAGCAGACAAGTGAAATCAGCGAAATAATATCCTTTATCTCAACGGTTAAAAACATATTAAGAGCAAAATTACTCTATACTTGTTAAAGTACATCTTATCTTTAATATTACACTAAAAATGAATGAAGTTGTTGAGTAATTATACATTTTCAAGGAAAAATTTATTTAGGTTATGTAAATTTATATTATAGATAATGATTTTAAACAGTTAAATGTAGTAGAATTACTTAGATTTGCGTAGTTGTACACAATTAAAAGATATTTTACCGCAAATAGTAGAACCATTATTAACGTATAGGTAAAGTTGAATTTTAGAGTAAAAATACCGCAAGCAAGAGAGGAAAATTAACTCTTTGCGAAGGTAAATTTGCAGTGCACCTAAAGGAAAACGTATACTAAATTGCCTGAATTTGGCTGGGACATTACTTTATTGTGTTAGTGTGCATTGTTTTCATTCACTTTAATTCACATTTTTATTTCTTATTTTACACTAATTGATAAAAACTACAAGCTCTCATACATATCGCAACTTATTATTTAATTCCATCGTTTAGATTAGATCGAAAGTGAAAATACCACACTGTGCAGGTCGTGATTTGTGTACTAAGGATAAAAAATAAACAGGTACTCTAAGTAAACAAAGTAAAGGGAAATTAATTTACAGGTTTATATAAGTAAGAGATTTTAGATAAATTTTAGCTCTTGTATAAAGACATTTTAAGTAACACCAAATTTTGGTGGTGTGATAATTAAATTAAACTATTAAATCTGCAACTGATGCAGGGCTGAATATTTCAGTTTTCAACAGTTCGATGCAAACCATACCAATTATAATTACAAATAAAACTTTGTATATTTTCTTATGACAATTTAAAATTAGACAAAAAGCTTTAGATGCCTATGAATTGACTTCCAAGTCAAGTTGTCGTCCGGGGATAATTGAATTAAAATAAAATAGTAAAACTTAAATACTTTAATGCTTTTGTAAAATTTAATTATTCGTTATGTCTTAATTACAGTCATTATTGGATATGTTTTTGCTTTAGTTTTAAGTTAAATCGCCATCTTCCGGCAACAAGAGAACTAGGCTGGATGTACCTTGTGCATACACATCGGTTGCCTTTATTGATTGACGAGCATTTTGTATTGGGCTTCTTTACAGAAGAGGTCGCTGTGGAATCAAATTTACTCTAAGAATGTACTAAAATTTAGTTAGAACGGTAGAATTACAAATTTTGCAGATAAATATATATAGGAAATAAAAATAAAAAATTAAAACTCGCATTAGTCATTAATATCAATCAGGATCGACAAACTGGGGGTGTTCACCCTATTGCTTAAACGACCAGCCTATAACATTATTATTTAGTGCTTGTTTTTGCGTAAAGTTGAATTTTACACTAGATACCTCGTTTGCATTCAATGGTAAAGTGAAACTGTTTAAGAATTTCTTTAAGTCGAAACGTTGATAAATGCCAATGCCGTTTGTTACTCTTTTGCCACCTAGGGGTACGAGATCTAAATGTCAAAATTAATTTGGATTTTGGAAAATTCATGATAGTAAATTGTTTAAATTCAAATTACGAATAATATTTTTGTGTTCAAAAAATATGGCATGCAATTTGTGCCTGAAGTTGTTTTTTAGAACTCATTGAACGAGATGAAATTTAACACCGGTTCCATAAAACAACACTTGAGATATTAATAATTACATAATGGTATATTATAAACCAAGGGACTAAAGTGTCTCTTTTAACCCCTTTATTGATAAACTAGGCGTAGCAGGGCGGTAAAGGTCAAAATGCTAACTTTGCGTAGAAGCATCGTATACTCACATATTATAGCTCATTTTGACGATCTCGGCGAGTAGAACAACTTTTGTCTTTTGGTACATTTAGAAATTCCTACTGTACACAAAGTTATGCCAAGAAAACTACTGAAAAATGGTACATCTTGGTGGTTTTAACCATTTTCTCAGGAATTCAGAAGGTTTGTCACCATAAGCTGCATATCTTTAGAATTTACGATAAATTTCGCTCCAAATACACTTGCATTCATGCACTGAGTCCGGGTCACCTGGGAGATCTAGACCAAGATACCGGTACAAAAGTACAACAAAATCTTTTGTCGTGTCTATCTCAACAAAATCACTCCAAACTATGCACTGTTATGTCATTTGAAGCGTCTCGACGAGAGCTACACCAAGTGATACAAAGGCATGTGGTTTTTATTTTTTGTCATAATATGGTGGGAAATGTGGTTTTTTGATAAATCACTGGAAACTGCCTAAATCCTCAGAGTAAGGGTGCAATATTATACTTTCAGAATCCTCTCGTCTACGTTATATAGTCTATATCACGTCTTCAAATTTTTTTCATACGTTAGTATTTTTGTTGTGTTTTCTATTTTTGTTGTGGTGCTGTTTATTAGTAATTAATATAATTTTATCACTAACTTTGCTGTTGAGGTTGCCTCCTGCAACATTTTAGGCGTCGAGGCGATTTTTAGTAATAATGCTTCTTACCTATTTACTAATATAGTATGTACTAATGTTCCTTATTTTCGGATTTTTTTAACGACCTAATACAAATATTTCTGAGTTTTATAAATTGAACATTGCTGAGAAATCTGTCGCTTAATTGTATAAATATTTTCTCTATTATGTACATATTTCTAATTTCTCCTGTTACGTTTATTTCCCTCTCCGAGCATGTTTGGAAATCAAGTCTCTACAAATATCGTTGAACTTTTCAGGGAATGTTTGGATCAAGATGGTGCAAAGAAAAAGTTATACATCTAAACGAGCGGGTTCTGAAAATGTATAATAGGTCATGCTTACCCATAGGATTAAGGTATAGTTGCCAGTCATTTATCAAAAAACATTTTTAACCACTAGTTACTATATTATGGCAAAACCTAAAAACCATAATGCCTCTGTATAATGCCATGGTGTAGCTCTTTCGAGACGCTTCGAATGACATAACAATGCTTAATTTGGAGTAATATTTGTTGAGATAGACAAGAGAGAAGATTTTTTTGTACTTTTGTACCGTACGTTTAGAACTAGTTCTCCCAGGCGACCAGTGCATAAATGTAAGTGTATCTGGAGTGAAATTTATTGTAGACTCTGACGATATGCAGCTTAGGGCGGCAAACCTTCTGAATCCACGAAAAAATGGTTAAAACCACTAAGATTCTTTCAAAGACTAACCATTCTAAGACTACCATTTTTCAGTAGTTTTTTTGGCATAACTTTGTGTACAGTAGGAATTTTCAAATGCATCAACTGACAAAAGTTGTTCTACTCGCCGAGCCCGTCAAAATGAGTTGTAGTATGTGAGTATACGATGCTTCTACGCAAAGTTAGCATTTTGACCTTTACCGCCCTGCTACGCCCATCTTATCAATATAAGTGATGCTTTCTTCGGTCAGTACGGCCTTTATGGGTTAAAGAATCATCCTTGAAAGCTTGAAGCAAATTGGAGAACATAAAATTATTTCTGTTTCCATGCAATGCAAATTTATTTCAGTTTCCCGGAGACAGCGTCTTAAACATCCAGGCGCTCAATTGGCTTTTTCCTAGGGTGGGCCATGGGCATTCTAGGGGGGGGCGGGCCCACCCTGGACCCCCCTAGTTATTATTATTGTAAATCGACTGGCAGTTCGATTTCCGTGACAAAAAATATTTTTCTTGTAGCAAAAATTGCTGAACTGATCCTAGACGCCTACTGACAATTCAATTGCGGCTCAAGGAATGTGTTATAACTTTTTTCAGCGAAATTATTTCGTAATGTAATTTTGCACATATATTGACATTATTATTGTAAATCGACTGTCAAATAGATTTCCGCGATAAAAAATATTTTTCTTGTAGCAAAAATTGCTGAACTGATACTAGACACCTACTGACAAGTCAATTTCGGCTCAAGGAATGTGTTATAACCTTTTTCACCGTTACTATTTCGCAATGTAATTTTGCACACATATTCTTATTATTATTTTAAATCGACTGGCAGTTAGATTTCCGCGACAAAAAATATTTTTCTTGTAGCAAAAATTGCTGAACTGATACTAGACGCCTACTGACAAGTAAATTTCGGCTGAAGGAATGTGTTATAACTTTTTTCACAGTTATTATTTCGTAATGTAACTTTGCACATATATTCTCATTATTATTGTAAATCGACTGGCAGTTAGATTTCCGTGACAAAAGATATTTTGCTTGTAGCAAAAATTGCTGAACTGATACTAGAAGCCTACTGACAAGTTAATTCGGCTCAAGGAATGTGTTATATCCTTTTTCGCCGTTATTATTTCGTAATGTAATTTTGCACATATATTGTCATTATTATTGTAAATCGACTGGCAGTTAGATTTCCGCGACAAAAAATATTTTTCTTGTAATAAAAATTGGCTGAACTGATACTAGACACCTACAGACAAGTCAATTTGGGCTCAAGGAATGTGTTATAAACTTTTTTCACCGTTACTATTTCGTAATGTAATTTTGCACATATATTGTCATTATTATTGTAAATCGACTGGCAAATAGATTTCCGCGACAAAAAATATTTTTCTTGTAGCAAAAATTGCTGAACTGATACTAGACGCCTACTGACAAGTCAATTTCGGCTCAAGGAATGTGTTATATCTTTTTTCACCGTTATTATTTCGTAATGTAATTTTGCACATATATTGTCATTATTGTTGTAAATCGACTGGCAAATAGATTTCCGCGACAAAAAATATTTTTCTTGTAGCAAAAATTGCTGAACTGATACTAGACGCCTACTGACAAGTCAATTTCGGCTCAAGGAATGTGTTATATCTTTTTTCACCGTTATTACTTCGTAATGTAATTTTGCACATATATTGTCATTATTATTGTAAATCGACTGTCAAATAGATTTTCGCGACAAAAAATATTTTTCGTGTAGCAAAAATTGCTGAACTGATCCTAGACGCCTACTGACAATTCCATTGCGGCTCAAGGAATGCGTTATAACTTTTTTCAGCGTGATTATTGCGTAATGTAATTTTGCACATATATTGTCATTATTATTGTAAATCGACTGTCAAATAGATTTCCGCGACAAAAAATATTTTTCTTGTAGCAAAAATTGCTGAACTGATACTAGACGCCTACTGACAAGTCAATTTCGGCTCAAGGAATGTGTTATAACCTTTTTCACCGTTACTATTTCGCAATGTAATTTTGCACACATATTCTTATTATTATTTTAAATCGACTGGCAGTTAGATTTCCGTGACAAAAAATATTTTTCTTGTAGCAAAAATTGCTGAACTGATACTAGACGCCTACTGACAAGTAAATTTCGGCTGAAGGAATGTGTTATAACTTTTTTCACAGTTATTATTTCGTAATGTAACTTTGCACATATATTCTCATTATTATTGTAAATCGACTGGCAGTTAGATTTCCGTGACAAAAGATATTTTGCTTGTAGCAAAAATTGCTGAACTGATACTAGAAGCCTACTGACAAGTTAATTCGGCTCAAGGAATGTGTTATATCCTTTTTCGCCGTTATTATTTCGTAATGTAATTTTGCACATATATTGTCATTATTATTGTAAATCGACTGGCAGTTAGATTTCCGCGACAAAAAATATTTTTCTTGTAATAAAAATTGGCTGAACTGATACTAGACACCTACTGACAAGTCAATTTGGGCTCAAGGAATGTGTTATAAACTTTTTTCACCGTTACTATTTCGTAATGTAATTTTGCACATATATTGTCATTATTATTGTAAATCGACTGGCAAATAGATTTCCGCGACAAAAAATATTTTTCTTGTAGCAAAAATTGCTGAACTGATACTAGACGCCTACTGACAAGTCAATTTCGGCTCAAGGAATGTGTTATATCTTTTTTCACCGTTATTATTTCGTAATGTAATTTTGCACATATATTGTCATTATTGTTGTAAATCGACTGGCAAATAGATTTCCGCGACAAAAAATATTTTTCTTGTAGCAAAAATTGCTGAACTGATACTAGACGCCTACTGACAAGTCAATTTCGGCTCAAGGAATGTGTTATATCTTTTTTCACCGTTATTACTTCGTAATGTAATTTTGCACATATATTGTCATTATTATTGTAAATCGACTGTCAAATAGATTTTCGCGACAAAAAATATATTTCGTGTAGCAAAAATTGCTGAACTGATCCTAGACGCCTACTGACAATTCCATTGCGGCTCAAGGAATGCGTTATAACTTTTTTCAGCGTGATTATTGCGTAATGTAATTTTGCACATATATTGTCATTATTATTGTAAATCGACTGTCAAATAGATTTCCGCGACAAAAAATATTTTTCTTGTAGCAAAAATTGCTGAACTGATACTAGACGCCTACTGACAAGTCAATTTCGGCTCAAGGAATGTGTTATAACCTTTTTCACCGTTACTATTTCGTAATGTAATTTTGCACACATATTCTTATTATTATTTTAAATCGACTGGCAGTTAGATTTCCGCGACAAAAAATATTTTTCTTGTAGCAAAAATTGCTGAACTGAGACTAGACGCCTACTGACAAGTCAATTTCGGCTCAAGGAATGTGTTATGACTTTTATCACCGTCATTATTTCGTAATGTAATTCGCCAATGTCCCGAAGGGATTAAAAGTATTTTTAATCCCTCCAGGATTAAAAGTGATACTTTAGTCTTAAGTTTTTTTCTGCTCCTATACTCTAATTCGATTATTACATACATGCAATAGCGGTTTCATTATGAGGTTCATAATGCAACAACTTTGCATAATGCTACGAGATATTGACCAATGAGAGTCAGGAATAACGAGCTATGGACCAATAAGAGTCAAGAATATTAAATGGTTACGTAAGAACGAGCCAAAGTTACTATACACTAAACTTGGGAACGTACCTCTTTGTCCATCGTCACGCAGTGTATTATAATAAATATTATTGATAATTACTATTATTCTAAATCTGTTTAATAAATTATTCTTATCGTTAGTTGTATTAAATATTAATTTAAATAAAGAAATTTTGATTGTAGTATTTGGTAGTAAATAAGTCTGCCTGAAGAAGTAATAAATTATTTGCGAATTTTTATTATGCAATCAGAGTTAGGAATATTTAGCAGTAGCTTAGGAAAGCCCTCGTCTGATCGTCACCCAGTTCACAGACACAGTGATACACACAGCTTATAACAGTTTTAGATGTCCATTTAGGAGTAATAAATGTTATGCTGGAAAAAAGAACAGTGTATGCAACTCGCACATAACAGTTATTAATATTCTCGTCTGAATTATGCGTCGATAACGTCCTACTCGTGTATTAATAAAACATTATATGCTCGTTGCATAATTCACTATTACAACGCTAGGAAATGAAACTATCTTGAACGTCCTTGTTTTATTATTTTTTAATGTGTTTCGAGAACTCGCTTAATAGAAATATAACAATCACTACATAATTCTCACACCTCAAATAACCCATCAATCAGATTTCCATGTAACTGTACAAATGCAAAGTCGAATTGTATCAGTATTATTAAATAGGTAGAGATGGCTCCAATCATCTGAAAAATGCTTGAGATTACAATATATTTTAAACAATTCAAATAAACATAATGGTTACAACAATCTAACGTATTACTTTATTGGCTTGTTAGGAAGGTTAATAACAAAGTTATTATTTAGGAAATGGAGGTTGGATTAACTTTACTTTAAAAATTAAATATAGTGTCTTTATTCAAGAGCGCTTTTATAAGTATTTTAACACCCTATATAAATAGAGATAGCCTGAGATACGCAGAATACGTTTAGGTGTGATAATTTATTTTTTTTTACTTTGCATTCACAATGGGCTCATTATGACACCGAAAACGATTTCATAATAGAGGCTATTATAAAATCGTTTTTGGAGACTATTTATTTTGTAAGATTAGTAACATTTTGTTTTGCATTATATATAAACACATTTAATTTTAACACATTCTAACCTCACAATACGTGAAAAGTCATTTTATAGTGTTACCGCATGTTAAAGTCAAAAATCACTGGATAGTAATGCAATGTTTTTAATAATTTGAATTTAAAATTTCTATAAAATTAATGGCGCAAAGTACAAAAAATAGTATATTATACTTGTTTTATAAGACGTATTGTAGCACTCGTTCCTTTGGAACACTCCTCGCTTCTCTCGTCGTGTCCCAAACAACTCGTGCTACAATAGACCGTCTTATACAACTCGTATAATAATATACTATAGTCGTCGACTAGCATCAGAATGCTATGATTATGAATGTCAAAATCATTAATAATAATCTGTC
Organism: Agrypnus murinus; assembly: GCA_929113105.1. Taxonomy (NCBI): domain Eukaryota; kingdom Metazoa; phylum Arthropoda; class Insecta; order Coleoptera; family Elateridae; genus Agrypnus; species Agrypnus murinus. The sequence goes on from OV816025.1 coordinate 58,646,935, forward strand.
ACTTTATGGCACGCGTGCCATAATGTTGTGTACACAAGCCATTAAGTGGTATATCACTAAATATAAGTATAAACTTTGTGATTTATGTACTTAATTTGATATCCGTCAAAGTTAACCTCGAAATTTACAATAAATACGCTAATTTATTGCTGATAGTTCGACGACAAAATAGCTTATGAAATTCCTTTACAATGCGGGATTATGGCATTATAAACTTATTTTGTAATATAGGTACTATTTCAGTATTTAGTGTAGTTTGTGTGTGCACACTAATAGTTGAAGTTCTTTGCTGATCATGCCGACAGCCTGGTACTGACTTCAACTTTCTCTGACAGTAAATTTAAATGTTTTGTCGGATGTAACAAACCCCACTCATCCTGATTTAGAACTTATGCTTGCATGTCAGTTACTAGATGATTTTACTTGAACATCTCAGTTCCAAGGAAATGGTCCATGATTTTTAATCGAACACTCCTTTGGATTAACAGCGTTTAACCGGTTTAACTAAGAGAAATGCAATTCAAATGCAATAATCTCAGACGGCCAAACACTTGCAGTGGAACCGATTATACAACAGTCTGTTAAGCCATCTAACTAGAATACCAATTTTAGATTTCCAACATTTCGAGATGTTTCATTCCATTTAAATTTATTTAAATAGCTGATTTCTAGACCTAAGGATTCTGGTCTTTACAAACCTCTTGTGTATATTAGATTATCTCAGCTCTGAGTCTGATTAAACAACTCTTGCATTTAGTGTTATGCATACGTTACATCTTTATTGCTATGTAATAATTTATCAAGTCTTCTTGTAAGTCCAAAAAAATACTGTCAAATATAATTTCAATAACAAAAAAGTTTATAATAGTATATTATGTATTAAGGGCTTAATTTTAACCTTATTTTTATTAAGCGGTAAAAATTACAATGGACTACAATACTTCCAAAAAGGTAAATCAGGTGACTCAGTGGTTAGCGGCCACAAAGTTTATTTTTAAGCCTATCATGTTGTATTTTAAGCCTGTAAATGTTGCCTGTGTTATTCACAGGCAACATTTTTACAACTTTGTTTATACGACCAAAGGGAATAAAATCATAAAAGTAAGCTAAAGTAAAAAAAAGCTAAAAGTAAGCTCAAGGAATAACTTTTATTGTTGGTATCTAGTTCAGATGAAATATTCACTGAAGATATATACAATATTCAGTTGTATCTTTTATGTGGAAGAATAAAACACTCATTTAGGAAATCCAAATGTTAAAACACATTTCAGATATTCTTTAAGTTGACTATCTAAATTGCTCCATAAAAATATACAGCGTACCCATTCGATTGTCGGCAATTTGAAGGTAAGGTAGCTTCGACTATTCCACACAACAGTGTCAAACCATAATCAGTTCGTCGAGGCTTGCGGATCGTCATCGTATTGCATGGTGGTATAATAACGAAGAGCGTATGTCATGGCATAACTGTTATTTCGTAGCTCGCCAACAGGCAACAGCCCGATTACAATACAACAAGGTTACACACAAGCTTTTAATATTAGCGAGAGTGCACCTACTAGTTATAACGATACTGGGATTAAAGTAAGGCAAAACTCAACACTAATTAGCAGGTAGCTCGCTACAGCATTGCAATAGAGTTATAATAGCGTATACGCTGCTATAGCCCAACGGGTCATCATGGCCTGGAAATGAACACGATTATTATTGTAATGACCAGAGACGAGACAAAATTGCTGATAACTCTGTGCAATATGTCGGATCATTGGCGTACCAATAATCTTGTCTAGTAATGTTTATGTGATTTACATTGAATAAAAGTGTAATATAAAAGCTCCACGTCTCTGTCTTAATAACTCATTAGCTGATAATGAGAAATTCAAAACAAACAGGTGCTGCAATGGATCACGTGAGAAGTCATCTGGTTTCTTTATAGATTAAATGAACATGAACATATAAAATTGTTTGGACGATTATCTAAATGTATCATTTCTTGATATTTGCCACTTTATTTACGAAACAAGGTTAGGGGAATATAAAATTTCACATTTATATTATTATTTACATGTGTTTATTCCATTTATAAATAAATAGCTGATTTGGACACACATTGCATTATTTTACATTTATTTCATTATCAGCTTTTAATTCTCGTCTTTGGTAATGACTGACGTAATCTTACGCCAACAAGAATAGAATTCAACATGATTTGAGGAACTTAACAGGAATTAGCGAAGTACTAAGAGTGAATGCAAATCGGAGAATTACTCACTTATTGTGGGTCGTTATTTCATGAGCAAAAACTGTTTTAATGTTAGTTCACCCACGATATGTAAAACGAATGTTTCTGAAAATGGTAAATTTGGACTTTTCAATATTACGAGGGTGGTTTGATAAGTCAGTGACTTTTTGAATAAAAGGTATTTATTTCGGCAAATAAGCGTTTTATTTCTCAACATAGTCTCCTTTTCGCTCGATACATTTAGTCCAGCGTTTTTCCAATTTTTTTATTCCTTCCAAATAATAGGTTTTCTCAAGGCCCTCAAAATAGGCGTTTGTTTCAGCGATGACCTTTTCATTCGACCCAAATCTCTTACCACCCAGCTATTTCTTCAGGTTTGGAAACAGGAAATAGTCACAGGGGGCTAAATCTGGAGAATATGCTGGATGGGGTAGCAGTTCCTAGCCGAATTTATGGATTTTTGCCATGGTGACTACACACGCGGTCGTTTCTGCTTCAAATCAATATCGAATCTGTCCAAAAGCTCTGAATCATATTCGCCGGTGATCGTTTTACCCTTTTCAAGGTAATCGATGTGAATGACACCGCGTGCATCCCAAACAACTGTGGCCATGACCTTGTTGACCGACAGACCCACCTTGGCCTTCTTTGGTGCACCTGGAGAAACCCACTGTCTGGATTAGTGATGGGTAAATTCCCGGAATTTATTTTTTGGGGAATATTCCTGGATATATATCTTGGAATATCCCCAAACTTCCCACTTTATCGAGAATTTATATTTTTACTTTAAAAAAAGCCCAAAATAGAGAAATTGTTCGAAAAAAAGTTTATTTTAAAATACAAATAACAAAAATATAACATGATATATAAAAAAACAAAACTCCTTGGAAAAAAAATAAGTGTACAGTGTACTATCTGTACACTATGCCGGCAACGCGTAAAATATATCAGTCTTAAATCTAACACAATGCACATCAAAGATTAATGTACACTGAACGTGCTAACTTAATGCTAGAACCGGCCACGTGTTGGTAACAGGTCTTAGCTTGCAAATTTGTATTAAGGTAGATTCTCACTATACGGCAGGCTACCAACAGTCACCGGACCAACAAAACATTGTACTGTACATTTTATATGAAGGTATTCACAACAACCATCGCAGACACGGACCGTCGCGACCATATAAAACGTACAGTACAATGTATTGTCGGTCCGGTGACTGTTGGTAGCCTGCTGTATAGTGAGAATCAGCCTTTAGGCAGTGTACGCTTTGCGCACGTTTGCTTGCTTTTCATTTTGTGGAGTATAAAAGATTAATTTCCATTTTTTAGGAATTTATCGATGATTTTTATAAATTCCCAAAATAAATTTCTGGCTGGGATTATTCCTCACCGGGAATATTCCCATTGCCCATCACTAGTCTTGATTGTTCCTTGGTCTCTGGTGTAGTGTGATGGATCCATGTTTCGTCCACGGTAACGAAACGCCGCAAAAACTCGTTCGGATTGCGGCTGAACTTCGCCAAATACTTTTTTGAAGTGGTCAAACGGTTGCGCTTATGGTCGAGTGTGAGCAATTGCGGCACCCATCGCGCGGATAGCTTTTTCATGTCCAAATATTCATGTAAAATGTGATGTACCCGCTCAGTTGAGATGCCTACAGCCTCAGCCACCTCACGCACTTTCATTCTCCGATCGTCCAATATCATTCCATGGATTTTATCGACGATTTCTGGCGTGACGACCTCTTTTGGGCGACCTGAACGTTCGGTGTCACTTGTGCTGGTACGACCACAACGGAACTCAGTGCACTACTTCTTAACCATTGAAATTGATGGTGCAGAGTCCTCATAGTATTTATCAAGCCTTTCCTTGGTTTCGGTGATGGTTGTTTTACGCAAAAAGTAATGCTTAATCACACGAAAGCACACGAAATTTACTTTTTTCCATTTTCGTTAAAATTCACGATGTTGTTTGCTTTCAATGGCTGTCAAACACAAACTAAATGGCGCAGCCTTCTCAAAATTTTACAGTAGTCTATTCATAGATGGCAGTTGACGAGAGCAGTGGAAATTCAAAAAGTCACTGACTTATCAAACCACCCTCGTACTTAATTCCGATATACTTACAGCATAAATGAGAGTAAAATCCATAATAAAAAATCCTCCAGCCATAATGCTTATGTCAGTATGTAAAAGTTGTAATCCAAACACATTGATCTAAAACAAATTTATTTAAAGGATTGTAGCTCTGCTAATGATACCTAAATATACCTCTTTTCTTTGTTCAGTATCCATAGTATTTGTCATAATCTTCAAGAGTGTTATCTTAATTTGCTTTGTCTAAAAATATGCAAGTAATATTTGTTATTTAATTTTTTAAATTATTGTATTAAATTACTTGATTCATAAACAAGTGTGCGGACAAAACTGTAGAGCATGCGCACAATATATAAAAGCCAGTCCATAGAAAGATAGAGATGGTATATCTAGTGGACATATTGTTATAGAAAACCAAAAAACCACATATTAAATGCGCTTTAGAAACAATTAATACAAAGTTTAAACTACAATTTAATAAGTTTGGCAAAGAAAAAATTTCGTCTATAAATTTTGCAATATTTATCAATTCCAGGTGGATTTTTCTTGTTTTATCGATAACATCCTTTGAGGGGTTTTCTAATAGTGTTTTAATCAAAATCTTGATCCTAATTCTTATTAAAGTAATGTATATATGAAAAGATACTTCTATCGTTGTTTTATAGATATCAAAAACAGAAAATATCAAGATTTCGATTGTGGCCATATCTGTATCTGTAACAAAAAATTCGAATATCTCTAAACTACTAACCAAGAAAAATATAAGAGACATTAGTTTTAGTGAATATATCTGAGTTTGTTTATTGTTTATTTTAACTTTTAGTACATTCGTAATTTCTCTATCAATTCTAATTATTTCTTTCCATAATTTTGAGAATTCACAACTGCGAATTTCGTTAATAACGGCAAGAAGAAGGGCGGATATAGTAATTAAATACATTTTAAAAATATGTACGAAAATATTGATAGTGTTGAGGGTGTAATATTTATAATGGTTTGTTGTATGGGCTAAGCCAGTCGTAAAGACAGTGAATATAAATATATAAAAAGTTAACTTGTATAAGCTCAAACGTTTCATATTTTTGAATTTAAAACATTTCGGTGATTTATCAACTTTAATTGTTGCCAAACCAAGCAATCTAGTTAACAGGTGTATAGGGCGCAAAGCGGTATACACTTCGGCCATTTTTGAGTATGCCTTATAAATAAACTATAAATTATGTTAACTAAAAATGTTAACTACAAATTAGTTTACTGGTAACGGTGGTAAGGTTAAGTTATTTTCACATAATTACTGAGCAATTGCTTAGTTCATGTTTGATATAAAATAGACACCCTGACAATTTTATTGATATTAATGGAACAACCAATATTTATAAAACATTTTCATGATCAATGTAAACAAATTGACGTTATAGACGTTTAAATTTTCTGGAATAAATAAGTAACAATTGTGGGAGGGCATTGCTTAATACAAATAAAAATTTTCTTTTCAAGTAATTAATTTAGGGACATTCGCTATTTGCGCAAATTATTAATTTGATGCGTTTCAACTGCCCCGATAGAAAATATTTTATGAAAATGTTAGCTGTTTTTTATAAAATTGCTAATCACATCTTACACCTAATTTCACGATGCTAAAATGCATTATGCATTTTAACAAAGGTTTATAAAGATATACTTACTTCAAGGAACAGTTCTTGCTTCCATTAGAGAAGCTAATCTCTAACGGTCCTTGAAAATCCAACCAACGAGTATAAAATTGGAGACGGTTAGCCTAGTTTGATCTGCAGAAGCATGTAATTACTAGCTTTCCAGAATTTGAGTAAAATGCCCCAAGTCACTTACACCTCTGCTATAGTCAGGTAAACTGCATTTCTTATTTCCTTTCTTATTATGGTTCAGCGTTCAGCTTCGCTTTACCAACTAGCACAAAATGGGTTGAAAGTTATTCAGCAGTCTTTGTGCAATCTATATTCCATACAAAAATAATCAAGCAAAAGCATTACGCATACATAGGGTCGTGATACCTGACATACGAAATAAGGAATTCACCCACTCAATAGTTTTAACTAAGCTTATATAATGAAACTTCAAAGCGACATGTTAGATTGGTTGCATAACCTCACTTTCCAATTATAATTTACAGAAATTTTATATTTTATGAAGCTAGAAATGGTTAATTATAATCAACATGCGCCCTACTACCAATAGTCAGATAAAGGATATCTGTAAAACTAATTTTTCCATAGACTAATTTTCCTTGTCCATTAACGATGTTGAGAAACGATTATCTAACATTGCGTTTAAATAAAGTTTAGGCCAAAGTTAATGCAACATTTAACCTAAAACAGACAAGGTGTGTTGTAATAGGGATGTATACAAGTATATTTACTACCTTTAAATGTTTTCATGTTAACGAGATTATTCATTTGTTTAAGTTTCTTCTATCTCCAAATGTTACAGAATTTAGTTAAATAATTATGGTGGATGATTGCAAAGTTGCTTCATTACCACATAATTGTAAATATCTTAAATGTACAGGTTATTTTTATAAATCATATCAGTTAAACAACATATAATTATGTTGCGTTTGCATCGTACATTGAAATACTGTAATTGGTTGAAATCCTCATATTGTTGATGTCTGAAATTACGAAAATAATGTTTTTTAGCATATACAGCAATGCATAGTGTTTGCATACTATTAGATTGGAAATTTGATAATCTATTTATTTATTTATATAGTTTTAGGATTACTTAAAATTTATAAACAATAATTTGGTTATGTTATAAATCAAATGGCAGTGCTGGTTTGTTTCAATGAAAATTTAGTATAGAGTTCATTTGTTTATCAGAAAGGTATATAAACCCGGTCATCTTTGTAACAAATTCTCTACCAATTCCTTTTTTAGAGAAGTACAGAGCTATTTTAGAGCAATAGAATGAATTGAAGGTTATGTTTTGAGTCAAAAACATGTAAACAAAGCTTTTGAGGTTATGGTTATTACATAAACGTCAAGTGTTCAAGGTTTTAAGAAAGTTTAGTAAATCCAAGTGTTTTTCTGTATGACAAGTGCTTTAAATTAATCAAGTGACAATTTATTTTGCAACGGAAACTTTATACTTGGATAATAGAATGATATTTATCAAATTTTCTTTATGACTGGATTTTATAAATGCAGGTGGACTCTAATTATAACAGTAATTTACTTACGACGATTAGACAAATAATTGGATTTATAATTCAACTTAATAAAGCCATGTATATGGGAATATTTGAAGGAGGGATCAATGACATAGTTTCTTGATTTCATTGTTGAACCGAATGAATGCAGAGAGCAGATACTAAGAAATTTATAACAATATGCAGTGTTATATATCCAAGCTGGTGGCGCTAAAGATTTAAATATATTTAAACGTGAGTTTTTTAACACTAGCTATAGTTATTTATAGTAAGTAAGAAATATGGGAATGCCAGAACTATTACTCTCCAATTAAAGTCGATTAAAATCTTTTGGGAATAATATAAAAAACAAATTTTGGTGCCCGAGTTTTTCTTAATTTTCTTTTTGTTTCTTTGTTTTGTTATTTGTTAAATTTATAAAATAAATTTGTGTTATTATTGATGAAAAATTGCTTTGTATCTGTTGTATATTTGACTGTGTTCCTAGATTTATATAATCATTTAGTACCGTATTGAAGCAATCCGCCTGATAGTCTTACATTTGTGTCTCAATTTGTCAAGAGTTAGACTTTTCACGACAATTTTATTTATCCGGAGCAATTATTTTAATTAAAAGTAAGAAACTAGTGAGTTGTGATTATTCCATATTTATTACGAGTAACCCCTTTTAAAAAATATTATAACAATAGGCAACCAATTAGTAAATAGTAAATAAATATAATAATAGTCCCCTTTGACAGGCCATGATGGGGAATAGCAGTGTAGGCTATTATTCGAACCGTTCGGTATCCAATGGTGGTAAAGTGGCTAGTTTTTGCTCACCGGCAACCTATTACTACCCCAGGTACGCATTTTTACAGGCTGAGTCGACCTGATGGTCTTAGATTTTTTAAATTCCTATGGAATTCGAGTCCAGGATCTATGGGGAGGACCTAAGAGTATTTACTACCTTGCCTTAGCAATTAATAGTAAAAAAAGTGTTTTCATGTTAACCTCAGTTGTAATAAATTTCTTGTATTTTAAAATCTTTCAGCTCTTGGTTATATCATTTTCGTGGAGGATTGTAAAGCTGCTTCTGTATCATAATATTGTTACTATCTTAAATGTAAGGGCTGCGTTTTATTAATGATCTCAGTTAAACAACATATAATTATGTTGCGCTTCAAGGACGCTTTATTTTGTAATGAAAACAAGTGTAATACACCATTAGGTTGGAATTTTTTTATCTATAAGATTATCTAATTAGTTTTTGTGTTTATTAAAATTTATAAACAATAATTTGGTTATGTTGAACTGACTTGTCAAAGTTTCTTTAGATTCATGCAAAAAATCGTATCACATTCGATTGTTTCGACAAAAAGTGTTTGTGAAATTTAAGATTGTGGTAAATCTAACTGATTCATTAACAAGTGCTTCAAGTTAATCAAGTATTTAATTTATTCTTCGATGGAATGGAAATTTTATTAACCGCAAATAAAGAAAAACTTATGAAAAGTTTGTCTGGATTTTAAATGGATTTGGACTTTAATAAAAATTAATTTACTTACCATGATTATACAATGAAATGGATTTGCAATTTCAATTAGTAAAGCCCTTTATGTGAAAATATTTGAAAGTGGTCTATGACACACTTTCTTGATTTCTTTGTCGAAGCATTTGTCTTTGTCTGATATTTGGGAATTTATGAAATAAAGTTGGTAATCTTGTGGGGTCAAATATTTAAAAAGGAATTAAAATATAAATGTGAATTTTTAATAGTAGTTAGTTTTATTTTTACTAATTAACAAATATGATGATACCAAAAGTATTAATCTTCAAATAAAGAATGTTGACTTTTTTGGGATTAATATAAAAAATTTAATAGTAGGGATAGAATATAGTAATCAGATTTTTTTTATAATTGCATTGGAGATAAATTCATAATTAAGAATTGTTTTTTTTACTTTACAAAAAAGGAAATTGGTATTTTTCTGGTATTATTTTCAATTTTCATCTTGTTTTGTTTGTTGTTCTTTGGCATTTGTTAATAAATTTTAAAAATAAAGTTTTGTTTTATTATTTTGAAAATTACCTGGTGTATTTTTTTTATATTACTGTGTCCCTACATATAAGAATTTAGTTACATATTGAAGCGACCTGCCTGAGAGAGTCTCAATTAGTGGAAAGTTAGACTTTTCACTACAATAATATTTAGCCGGAGCATTTATTTCAATTAAAGGTGAGCAAGTAGTGAGTTGTATATTTCATCTTTGTTACCATAGCATCTAGCAGCTGTGTCTAATAGGATAAAAAAACCCAAAATAAAATATTATAACAATATGTATATACGATATAAAATCCGCCCACTGGCGATCGACTAAATTTGGAGCTTGTGAGACGTGAGTCTAAAATTCTTTAGTAAATTACTAAACTTTTATATAGGTTTACCTAAAAGCCACTATATATTGTAATATAACATAATGATATATTACTTTAAATTAAATTATATTAAATTTATTTTCAAACATTAGTTATTATAAGTAATATACAATTTAAAATAAATTTAGTAGCAAAATATTTTATAAAAGTAAAGTTATTTACATAACATAACATTACAAGCTGCGAAAGTTTACTTTTAGGTGCAAGGTGTTTTTGATTGGCCGAGGCGAAGCGTAAGCGTAGCCGAGGTTAGTTAAAAACACCAATCACCTGAAAGAGCTTTCGCAGCGTGTAATGTATTAAACTTTTCATTCTCCCCTTGACATTTATTAACCACCGTAAATAAATAAATAAAATGATGATTCACTGATTATAATAAAATAATAATTGTATAGAACCCTATTGTTACCAAGGTAATGTTGACAACAGCCATCTTATATTACATTTTTAAAAAATTGACAGTTTTACTTCATTGTCCAGGGACCGAAAGTTTTTCATACCTAGCAACCACCTCGCAAGTTTTACTTTCGTTTTCGGTTGCCTTATCAAGATAAAAAGATACACTTTCGTAAAGCGGAGAATGAAAATAATATTTACACTACACTCACTACAGTATACATTCATATATTATAATAACTAACATATAAATACTAAAGGAACTACTCGTATTTTACATCTTATCAACTAAACCTAATCTAACTGTCAGTTTTTCTAACACCAAACAGATTATTTCTTAAGATATCTTTGTCTATATATCTTTAGTTATATCTTTGTCTATTAATTTTGTTACTGAAATATTCGTCACTTTGAAATTACATTAATTGTAGAATTATTGTTCTGTTATTTAATTTTATTATTTATTGTATACACTGTATGCATTGTGTATACAGTGTATACACAATTTTAAATGTACTAATTTTAAAACTTTCCACATAGAATATTTCCTAAACTATACAAGATATCGCTTTCTGCTGAAACACGTTAACTTATCTTTTGAGGGGACATTGTAAAGATTTTGCATCTATGCCCCTCGCCCCCCACCTCACCAACTTTAAAATGTTAAATGACAACTCCCCAATATGACACCTCATTTTAAAGGGAATAAAGAAATGAATCTTTTGGCGCAAGAAAAAATTCAAATCGCATCATGGATTGCTGAGGTAGTCAGCTCAAGTTTATTATTTTAAAAACTAATCTTGTTACTGAGATACTATCTTTTAGAGGTTACAGACAATTGAATTTTTCGATCAGTCATGTTTTATAATTTTGTAATGTAAACACCAAGTTCAGAAAGTCAAATAATCATGTTAACAAAAACAAAGTTTTATAATTTTTTATTCTCTATAAAATGAGATGTCACAATAGTGGGGCGGCCATTTAACATTTTAAAATTGGTGAGGTGGGTGATGAGGGGGTGAGCTGCAAAATTTTGACAATGCTATATAGGAGATATTCAAGGTGGGAAGTTTTCCAACGATTACACTGTATACATGCGTTCTTATTTTACACATCTTATGGTTAATTTACACTTATTTCAAATGATAATTAAGTCAATAATCCGTCAAGAACTAGCGTCTTCAGAAATTCAGTGCATCTGTTCACGTACACATCATATCCGACATTTCTTAAAGAGGAAACAAGATCCTTTAATAACCTCAAGGTTATTAAGTATACCCAATAAAAATGAACAATAGATCAAATATTCTAAAAAAATCACAATAAGTTTTAGGTATATTGTGAATAGCTAGACTTAATTTTAAAAAATTGCATGTATACCATTGTATAGTTTCTAAGTTAGTCTAAAAAAAATCTATAAAAATCGGGTTTTCTGGCAATAATTTAGTAACTAAAACTAGACATCCGATCTTTCTTAATTTTTTTTAACAAAAAATTTTAAATAACTTAATGAGCATCGTTTTCAAACATGATAGGCAAAAGTATATTATTCAACGAGTATATAATGATCAAACTCCGATGATTTACGACACTCGCGTACCGCTCGTGTTGTAAGCTTCATCCTTATAAATAATAGCCATTATATGCATGTAGAATACTATACTTTGTTAATGGCTATTAAATATTTTTGATTAGATTTTTACTTCAAATTACTGTTAGAAATGTATAAACGATGTTGACGTTTCAATTTACTTAATGAGCTTTAAATGCCACATGTCAGTGTTTTGACACATTCTGGCTTACTCGATAAAATTTTAAAAGGAAATTGAAACCTAGTAGTAGTGAATAATGACATATTAATCACGGCTAGTAGTGAATAATGTATATAATGATAATTGATGAACCACAACTATAATGAGTATGTTACAAAATAGTCATTTTTAGAATACTCAGTAATTTAAAGTCAAAGTTATCACATTATTATATTATTCATGAAAAGAAAGGATTATTAATTATAATTGTGCACTTAATATTTGTGCACCGTATTTGGCTGTCTAAATGGCCCCTTTTGATTATTTTCTTTAATTTGATCTAGTTATTCAGAATATAAATAAAATCCCTTGTGATTTTGTTTAGAATTCTTGAATGTACAGTTCAGTTTTTATTGGGTAAACTCGGAGATTAAAACTTTTCTGTAATTATTGTCTCAATACAAAGAGATTCTTGCAATGTCTGCAGCGGAATATATTGGAATGGCTGGAAATATTGACTGCTGCAACATTGCATAGCATCTTCAAGCAGTTTCTGCATTTGTAACGGTATGTTTTTATCAGCTATGAATAATTGTAGTTTTGTCTACATATTTACAAAAATCTAAAGTCCGGTTCTGTAAATTTAAGTTTTTTTTCATAATGTAGACTTGGGTTAGCATTTGGTACAAATAACCCCATAAAACTTATTTTAAAAAAAGGTTGGTTTCAAATCTTCTTATTATTATAAAAAGTATTTAGGCAATAATTTATTTCTTTCTGTATTCTATTTACGCACGTGTGCTTTCGCTAACGTAGCTTCTTTGTTAAAAATCTTGGGAACTACTAAATATGGCTCATAATAAATTTATTGAAGTCACCTTTATCGAATTTCATGTTTGCTACGTGTTTAAAAACGATTTAATTTGAAGCGTTTGCAGTTTCACAGATCAACATCTGTATTGCACATTCCGTCTGTGGGAATAAGCTACGTAGTATTTTCTAGTCCACGTGGATTGCTCTGCTTTAATTCGATAAGAGCAGACCAGGCGTCTTTTCGATTGGTGCATAATCAGATTTGCACCCTTTAAAGTTCAAAAGTATATTATAATATAACCTGCAGTTTTTAAGAAAACGGACACTTCCTTGAGTTGCTGGTCCGAGACACACTTGACTTCAGTTTCGATCTTTATAGAATACAGTTGCATATAGTCCGGCTAAAGTTTTTGTGCGTCGTGCCTTGTGCCTCGGCGAGGTACAATTATACATCCCGTTAAGTGAATTTAGTAATTTTCCGTTTGAGTATGTTGTTAGTACTGTTCAATTTGTTTATTATAAAATAACAAATTAACTATTTAAAGTGCCGTCTTGTTTATCGAGTTGTTTGAATAAAAATACAGTTTTACAGTACCGCTTAAATATAGTTATTTGGTGATTCTTCATTTATTGAAGAATGGTTTAGTTGCCGGACATTTTGTCATTAGAATTCAGTGTTAATTCCCATGTATAAGAAAAGGGCATTTTCATACCGTTACATTGGTCTTTCCGAATTATAATAATTTCTACAATTATTTTGAGCAACATTCAAGTAATTTCGAGTACCGTTCTAGTCAGAAGAATAATAAAGAATTTAATATCGTAGGCAGTTATTGTTCAATTATGTTAAAGTTTGATGAATCTCGTTAATAACATTTAGTTCAAAATCCAGAAGACTTCTTCCCGCATCGTTACGTTCAGCAGTTTGTTATTGTAGCTTTGTTTAAAGCTTTTAAGGTGTTTTGAGTGTCAAGAGTTCGAATCGTTCAACTTGTGAAAAGAATTGTATGAACACTACTTTGGACGATAAAAAAACTGTTAACGTATTTAATTTTATTAATAATGTATTGTTAGATAATATTTAATCATTTGGGATCCCGAAATTTTATTCAATTTTCGGAACAATAACTATTTTAATTTGATGTGCTTTGTATTTTGAATTTACAAATTTTCATTAATGTATATCTTCTTTGATGTGTTTTGTATGTACCATTTTCTTTTGTTTTAATATACAGATTTCAAATTTAATTGACTACTTGACATAGTTTGGCTAAACAGACTGCTGATGTTTTTTGTTTTCTTTTGCTAATCAAGATCTTTTATTGTTTGATTAATGTTTTAATTAAATTAACATCAAAATTAATAAGGAGGTTAGTTCCTCAGCTGATAACCGTCACTTTTTCCAAATTTTATCCATGTTTTATGAAAAACATCCTCAGCTTTGGTGGCGCCCAACATATTATTATTTATTCCTGAATCCATTATTTAATTAGAAACTTTTAGGGTTAACACCTGCGACCTGAAAATTTAAATTTGTAAGAAAGAGCTAAATCTCAAGCGGAAATTTTGAGAATTTTGATATACAGTAAGTATCGTAATTTATGTCCTAAATTTAGTTTAAGTAATTTGAATTCTTCGTTTGAAGGTTTAAGCTTTGTTTATTATTGTGTATTGTTATTTTATCGTTCAGAAAAAAAACTTTGCTAAATTGGCTATCCAACCTGTGGGGCTTTTCGTGAAAGTTAACTTAAAGGTAAAAATGGAGACAGGAATAATAAATATTTAAAATAAACTTTGCGGGAATTGTATTGTATTTTTTCAGGAATTTATGTGTCTTTGTGATGGGTTTGATGGGTTATTATGATGTATCGATTTTGTAATGGATTTTAACTATTGATCACGTATTTATAGGTGTTTTTGAAATTTTGAAGGAATTTTGTTTTTATGGTGGTTTCCCGTCGGAAAACGGAATCACGTGAACCATTTACAGTTTGATGAATATAAAGTTTGAAATGTAATGAGAATATTATGAAATGCAATAACTTCCAGGATATGTTTTTAGTATATTGATAAAAGATATTCGTATAACTGTTTTTGATCAGCAAGTAAATAAATAATTATGAGAAAGTTGCTGGAAATAAAGAAAATATATTAGGAGTTTTTCAGATAAAATTTTTGATATTTGAAAATTTAACGTATCGTATTGTACCGTTTGTTTGAATCTAGCAATTTCGTTTAGTTAAAAAAAATAACAACGATTTCAGAATTAATTTTGACATTATTAGGATATTCCAGATTATCGTTTGATGGTTTTGAGATTTTTGAGTGATATATTTCACGTTAGTTTTTTATAGTTAGAAAATCATTGTGAGTTTTTCCCGAATTAATAAGAAATTTTCTTTGTTAAAATTTACAGTTGTGTAAAGTTTTCAGTTTCAGGTGAAGGTTTCAGTAGTTATCGATAATAATTAAAGGTTATTTAAATTACAGAAAATTTGATGATATTTCAGGGAGTTTCTATTTTTTTGTGAATAAAATTTTGATGTTTAAAATTTTCTTGTAGTAATATCGTTTGGTAGTAACGCCGGTTTGCGCTTCTAAAATTATATTTCGTTATGGGTAGACAATAATTAATGAGGAAAAATTTATTTTAGAGTTTGAATAAATATTATAGATAAGTTTATTAGAAATTATTGAGTGTTTGTTTGAAAATTTGTTGATGTGTAAAGATTCTCTTTGTTTAAATTAGGTTACAGATATGTTAGACAAAATTTCTTTGGTTTTGTGTTATCAAATTTTAGTAATGTTGGTTACGATTATGGTTAGTAGTGATCTAAAAATTGTTTGGTTTTAGTAATATGTTTTATTTTTGATGAATAAATTAAATCTCTTTGAGATATATGTTGATGATGATATTTTTTAAAAATTTTTGGCCACTTATGGTTTAGTGTTGGCAAGTATGCTTGTGTATGTATTTGAAGGCGCCAAATTTGATGATTGGGAATGTTTGATGATGTAAGTTGCTGTACGTTCTATGATTGTGGTCCTAGGCAGATGAATGAATTTTTGTATGAGATGATAGGAGAGCTTACATGTCACCGAATTAAAAATTTAAATATTTACAGTATAAAATTCCTTTTTAGGTCATTTCTTTATTTTTGCATTTAAATCTTCTTATGCTTATTGTTAAATAAGTTTTATCTTTAAATAATATAAACTATCACTTTTGTAGTGTTAATTCAATAATTCAATGTTAATTTCATAGTTCTGACAAGTACTGTTGTGTTTTTTTCATTCTTTTAGTTGTGGGAGTTACATAAAACAATGATTGCGTGATTTGTTGAGTGCCCTCTTCTATTTTGAGTGATTGAATATCTTCTTAGAAATCTTGTGTGGGAGTGTAATTGAATGAAGCGTTTATAGGGGATATTCTTTTATCCCTTGGGTGTTTCTTGGTAGGTTGGTCGGAACGCAGGGTGTAAGACATTTTTCCCGATTGTGTCTAGTATATATTTCCTGATCTTGACAATTCTGTTTATTTAGAAATTTGTGTGAAGTTATTACTTTATATTGAATATTCAGAAAACATAATAATCTGTTGGGATTTTGTGTCCTTGTGCATTTTTAAGTTCGTTGAACTTCCATAAGCTTTTTCTAAAGCTAAATTATAAATCTGTTAGAGATCTATTAGGTCTTGTGGTTTTGAACCATTTTGAAGTTTGAAGTATGTGTTAGGTATGTTGATATCGTACAGTTTTTATTTGTACCGTTGGCATCCATCATTTACCGATTTTTGTATCGTTAGTGATATAGTTCTGCAGTACAGTTTTGTATCGTACTGTGTTTCTTTTGGGAGACCTGTTTGGTCCCTTTAGAGTATCGTTTAGCAGTACAGTTTTGTACCGTACTGCTCTCTTGGTAGACAGCTTCTGTCCCTTTACCGTACCGATGGCAAGTGCCATATACCGTTCCGTGCCGTTCAGGCAATATCGTATCGTTCCGTTGGCAAGTGCCATATACCATTCCGTACCGTTCAGGCAATATCGTATCGTACCGTTGGTAAGTGTTATTTACCGTTCCATGCCGTTCAGGCAATATCGTATCGTACCCTTGGTAAGTGTTATTTATCGTTCCGTGCCGTTCCGGCAATATCATATCGTACCGTTTTGCAGTTTTGTACTGCGCTTCTGGAGATAATTTGAGTCTCTTTACCGTATCGCTTTGCAGTATCGTTTCGTACTGTGCTCTTTGGAGGCCTTTTGGTCTCTGTTCCGTACCGGTTGGTGATTTTGATCACCGCAATTATCGTTTTGCTTTTTGAAGTATAGGGTGCTTCGTATGTACCGTTTAGTATCGTTACAGTCTGTTGTGATAATTCAGTATGAGTGTTCCTGTGTTGGAATTTGTTTGTCACTTGGGGATTTAAAAAGGTTTTAGTAACCTTATGGTGTTCAGTTTCAGTGTGTAATAGAGAACCGCGTGGTGGTATGATTTGCCCATTCACAAAGTCCTATTGAGATATTAGTATCTGACCTAGGGTCTGCGAATTTTGAAAAGTTTTGAGTTCAGATTTGTGTTATCGTATCGAGTTTTTGAGGTCGTGTTCTTTTCAGAACAAGTCTTCGGGTTATGACTTCTTTTGTTAAGCTTTGTCTATTATAGCGCGGTGAGATGCGCTTTAGAAATTCCTTCAGCGATGTCGGGTTCCAGTAAGAGTCTGGTAAAGCTACGGTGGTCCTTCCTACTATCCCTTTGGCCACCTTCCCTAAGAACTCCTGGTCCTTCAGGTCACTTTGTTGACCAATCAAATTTGTATGTTTCCTTCATGAAACAGTCTCTGCCTTTCAAAAATTTTTTATTTCTTTTTAAACCCCCTGTTTTAGGCTTTGTCGATGCGCTTTAGAAACTCCTTCACGGATGCCGGGCTCCAGTAAGACTCTGGTAAGCTACTGTGGTCTCTTCCCACCATCCTTTGGCCACTTTCCCTAAGGATCTCTGGTCCTTCAGGTCACTTCGTCGACCAAGTAAATTTGTATGTTTCTTTCCTGAAACAGTCTCTCCCTTTCAAAATTTTTTTATTTTTTTTAAACCCCCTGTTTTAGGCTTTGTCTATTATAGCGCGGTGGGATGCGCTTTAGAAATTCCTTCACCGATGTCGGGTTCTAGTAAGAGTCTGGTAAAGCTACTGTGGTCTCTTCCCACCATCCTTTGGCCACTTTCCCTAAGGTTCTCTGGTCCTTCAGGTCACTTCGTCGACCAAGTAAATTTGTATGTTTTTTCATGAAACAGTCTCTCCCTTCCAGAAACTTTCATTTCTATTAAACCCCCTGTTTTAGGCTTTGTCTATTATAGCGCGGTGGGAGGCGCTCTAGAAATTCCTTCACCGATGTTGGGTTCCAGTAAGAGTCTGGCAAGCTACTGTGGTCTTTTTCCTACCATCCTTTGGCCATTCCCATAAGGACTTTTGGTCCTTCAGGTCACTTTGTTGACCATGCCAATTTGTTAGTTTCTTTCATGGAACCGTTTTCTCCTGTGAAAGTCTTAGTGCTTTCCATTTCTTGTGGATCTTCGATCCTTCGGTCATTATAGACCACACTAATTTGTGTGTCCTTTCCAGGACAAATTATTCCTTTTGGAATTATCGTTTTCTCAGTTTTTGATTCTCCGAAATTCTTTCACTCTTCTGCCGTTTGATCGGTGTAGTATTTTTGGTCTTTGTAATCACACTTTCCTTATAGATCTTTTTGATCATCTTCTTTACGGGATATTTATCCACTACAGAATTCTTTGACTTGAGTCTCAATCTTGTTACAGTTGTGTTGTAACGTCTTGCGTTATGTATGACTTCCAGATTTGTTTGGCCATTTTTCAGAATTGGTGTGCGTAGTGCATCAACCTACAGTCGTTCTTTTGAACGAATTTATAGTTTTGAAGAATTGTTCTTAGAACAAACTACCGTTTTGCTTCCCTTCTGTTCCGTTTAGATGATACTTCTCATCAAGCGTGTGATAGATTCTTACCGTTTCGTTCAGATTTGTTTGGATGATAATTTTCATCAAACCAATTTACGAAATTTTGCTTCATTTTCATCACCTTTGGACAGCTCTTCACCATTTGTAGTGTGAGTCCACTTGACTTTTGATATAAAATTTTGATGAGGTATTAGTAGGTTTTAATTCGTACTTCTATACTGATCCATCCCCTTATGAACCCTTGGCATTATAATTCAGATTTAGTCTGGTAGTGATAATTTGGAAAGGTTTATGTAACCTTTGTGTGTTTTGTCTAGGATCCCTATGTTATCCATAATTTTATGATTTTGAATTAAAGCAAGTACTTTAAGTCAGAATTCGCCTGACGAGTAAAGAAGTTGAATAGGTTTAATTGACCTTATTGATTTAACAAGGTTTAATTAACCTTATAGTTTTGAAAGGGTTTTAGTAACCTTAAGTTATCTAATTTACAGTTGCGGTTTAACGTACCCCATTTTATAAATATGAAAGGGTTTTAGTAATCCTAAGGTATTCAGTTTATAGTTACGATTTAACGTATTTAGGGACTATTTAAAGAGGTTTTAGTAACCTTGAGTTGCCTAATTGACAGTTACAGTTTAATGTATTTTATGAAATAAATATGAAAAGGTTTTATTAACCTTAAGTTATCTAGTCTACAGTTACTGTTTAACGCATTTTATCTTATAGATTTGAATAGGTTTAAATAACCTTATAGTTTTGAAGAGGATTTAGTAACCTTAAGTTATTTAGTTTACAGTTATAATATAACATATTTTACTTTATAATTTGAAAAAGGTTTTAGCAACCTTAAGTTGTTTAATTTACAGTTATGTTTTGACGTGTTTTATAGATTTAACAAGGCTTAATTAACCTTATAGATTTGGAAAAGGTTTTAGTAACCTTAAGTTGTCTAGTTTACAGTTATGGTTTCTTCGTATGCTATTTGGCATTTTGTTAGCTATAGGTATAGAATAACATGGGCTTCTTAGCTTTTCCTTTTTTATCGGTTTTTTCTTTTTCTTCGACGAGCTGGCGAGTGTAACGGTATGTTTTTATCAGCTCTGAATAATTGTAGTTTTGTCTGTCCGGTTCTGTAAATTTAAGTTTTTTTTATAATGTAAACTTGCGTTAGCATTTGGTACAAATAACCCCATAAAACTGATTTTAAAAAAAGGTTGGTTTCAAATCTTCTTAGTATTATAAAAAGTATTTGGGCAATAATTTATTTCTTTCTATATTCTATTTACGCACGTGTGCTTTGGCTAACGTAAGCTTCTTTGTTAAAAATCTTGGGAACTACTAAATATGGCTCATAATAAATTTATTGAAGTCACCTTTATCGAATTTCATGTTTGCTACGTGTTTAAAAAAGATTTAACTTGAAGCGTCTGCAGTTTCACAGATCAACATCTGAATTGCACATTCCGTCTGTGTGAATAACAAGCTACGTAGTATTTCTTAGTCCACGTGGATTGCTCTGCTTTGATTCGATAAGAGCAGACCAGGCGTCTTTTCGATTGGTGCATAATCAGATTTGCACCCTTTAAAGTTCAACAGTATATTATAATATAACCTGCAGTTTTTAAGAAAACGGACACTTCCTTGAGTTGCTGGTCCGAGACACACTTGACTTTAGTTTCGATCTTTATAGAATACAGTTGCATATAGTCCGGCTAAAGTTTTTGTGCGGCGTGCCTTGTGCCTCTGCGAGGTACAATTATACATCCTGTTAAGTGAATTTAGTAATTTTCCGTTTGAGTATGTTGTTAGTACTGTTCAATTTGTTTATTATAAAATAACAAATTAACTATTTAAAGTGCCGTCTTGTTTATCGAGTTATAAAAATACAGTTTTACAGTACCGCTTAAATATAGTTATTTGGTGATTCTTCATTTATTGAAGAATGGTTTAGTTGCCGGACATTTTGTCATTAGAATGCAATGTTAATTCCCATGTATAAGAAAAGGGGATTTTCATACCGTTACATTGTTCTTTCCGAACGATAATAATTTCTACAATTATTTTGAGCAACATTCAAGTAATTTCGAGTACCGTTCCAGTCAGAAGAATAATAAAGAATTTAATATTGTAGGCAGTTATTGTTCAATTATGTTAAAGTTTGATGAATCTCGTTAATAACATTTAGTTCAAAATCCAGAAGACTTCTTCCCGCATCGTTACGTTCAGCAGTTTGTTATTGTAGCTTTGTTTAAAGCTTTTAAGGTGTTTTGAGTGTCAAGAGTTCGAATCCTTCAACTTGTGAAAAGAATTGTATGAACACTACTTTGGACGATAAAAAAACTGTTATGGTATTTAATTTTATTAATAATATATTGTTAGATAATATTTAGTCATTTGGGATCCCGAAATTTTATTCAATTTTTGGAACAATAACTATTTTAATTTGATGTGCTTTGTATTTTGAATTTACAAATTTTCATTAATGTATAACTTCTTTGATGTGTTTTGTATGTACCATTTTCTTTTGTTTTAATATACAGATTTCAAATTTAATTGACTACTTGACATAGTTTGGCTAAACAGACTGCTGATGTTTTTTGTTTTCTTTGGCTAATCAAGATCTTTTATTGTTTGATTAATGTTTTAATTAAATTAACATCAAAATTAATAAGTAGGTTAGTTCCTTAGCTGATAACCTTCACTTTTTCCAAATTTTATTCATGTTTTATGAAAAACATCCTCAGCTTTGGTGGCGCCTAACATATTATTATTTATTCCTGAATCCGTTATTTAATTAGAAGCTTTTAGGGTTAACACTGGGACCTGAAAATCTTAATTTGTAAGAAAGAGCTAAATCTCAAGCCGGCATTTTTGAGCATTTTGATATACAGTAAGTATCGTAATTTATGTCCTAAATTTAGTTTAAGTAATTTGAATTCTTCGTTTGAAGGTTTAAGCTTTGTTTATTATTGTGTATTGTTGTTTTATCGTGCAGAAAAAAGCTTTGCTATACATTCAGTCTTTGTCAATGCACTTTTATGTATTGTAGATCCAATTCTTAGCTAATCATACATCATAATAATAAAAACAGAGAATAAGAGTTTTTCATACTGTTGAATATCAAGCTACCAAAACAATTAAATATTTTAAGTATTTTCATAGATTTATTGGTAAAATAAGAGTAAGATTATTGGTAAAATAAAAAATAATAAAGTAAGAAAAAATGCTTTTATTGAAAAATACACTAAAAATATAACACAATTTTCTTTTATTTACAGTTCGCCATAGGTCGTTACTTGTTTATTTTATAATTTTTCTTTCAAAACTTATCTTCTGGATCAACTTTCATATACGATCTCTCTATAAGATACAATTCTTTCAATCTTCAAAGAAAAGATTTTTTAATTTGTTTAGTATTTTTATTTGTATACCAAAGAATTCTCTAGCGGTGGGCGTGGCTTTTCATTATTTGCGAAATTGTATGGAAACATGTATTTTCAGTTTTCTCCTATTTTGTGTGGTTTCCAGTAGCTATAGCTACAATGTTCGTACAAACAACAATTATTATTTTTTCCTTCATTATTTTAAACCAAGACTAGAATATACTAATTAATTAAAATTAAACAATGACCTAAGTCATAAGATCTAATATACTGAAGTTACATTAACTTGTGTCGTTGATTGTCTTGATGCAAGGTCAAACTGGAGGAGTATTATTAAATAAGTAGAAATAGCTCCAATCATCTGAAACATAATAAAATTGTTGTGAGAATGAGGTATAGTTGAAATAATACTCCAATAGTATTTTTCTTTTTACTTATACGAATTAAATGAGGAAAAACCGTATCTAGATTTCTTTAAGTATGTGATTAATTACTAAAAACAATTTGCTCACTTAGCAAATAATTTCTCATTCAATAAGACTGTGTTCTGCATTTAGTATATGTGACCAGCTCCGAAGAAGAGGTCTTATGCCTAAGAATCTATTTTTGGGTCTCAATGGTTTTAGAATGCATATAACCTTCGTCCTTCACATGCAATTTGTCTGACGTTGAAATATCGATACATCGATTTAATTTGTTGCTACATACACTATATTTGTGGCACGCCACTATATTCGGAACAAACTGGAACAGACGCAAGTACTAACATAAGTGCTGTCAAAATTGCACAGTTGGGGATTAGCACAGTATAGACAACAAACAATGTTGTCAAACTTTAAACCTGTTTTTCTAGAAAACCTGAATTTAGGCATTAGCCCTTTTTTATCGGAGCCGGTCACAATTACAAAGCAGAAATATTGCGTAGTAAAAAATTTGTGCATGAAATATAAAAATACACGTGCAACTAGTAACTGAAAGAAATCATATTCTAACCTCATCATATTCTAACCGTTAATTTAAATAAAATGGAAATGTAATGCTCCAGGACAGCAAGGTTAATATGATGCTATTTTATTATTCTTTTTTCCAGTGTAAATGCATAGAGTAAAATAATAAAAAATAGCATTATATTAACCTTGCTGTCCTAGATCATTATGAAACCAATAGTACGTTCTTCAGGGTCGTCTTTTATAATCAGAAAAGATTCACAACACAACAATTTTAGAACTACATAAATATGTAACAACTGCTTAAAACGATGCACTAAATGGAATTAATGAATTTGATGTCCATAAACGCTAAATGCACTAAAATCAAAACAATTAATAAAATGACTCGTTCTTAGTTATTATTTAATACTTTTTTATGCTTAATATAATCTTTTCAAAAAGCAATATTCTTAAGAGATAAGAGATAATACAAATACTAATGAAAATGAAGGTTATATTCTTGAAGTTGATATTGAGTATCCTAAAGAGACTCATTGTTGACACAGAAAACTAAATTTTTATTCAAACAGTAATCAATTTGCAGTTGATTTTATGTAGATGGATGTCATTTATTTTCATTCAAAGTTTGATTCTATTTTGAATTATTTTGTAGTAGTTTATAACACTACAATTTTAAAAGGAATTATTTTAAACATTGTAATTCACTTGGGATCCTAGAAACCTTCAAACCATGGACTCTACGCATATGAGTAGGCTCATGAATTAGTATAGTATACTTATGCATTAATGTACTTACCGCATAAATTAATGTAAAATCCATAATAAAGAACCCTCCAGCCATAATATGTATGTCACAATGCAGAAGTTGTAATGCGAATGCATTTACCTAAAACAGTATTCTTGGTAACAGTTATATAAAGAGTCATTAATTAAGTTTACTTCTTTTCTGTAGGTGGTTGTTTTGATATTTGTCGCAGCTTTTATAAGTGCTGATTTCATATATTTACCCTGAAAATGAGGTCTTTGTAACTACTTAAAACAAGAAGGTGATTTCAGACTAACTTGCTTTATAAATAAATGTGAAGATAGAACAGCACAAATTGCACTACTTCCATAGAAAGTGCCCCACAGTAATATAGAAATTAACGTTCCTAAAGACATAGTGTCATGAAATAATATAAATCTGCTTATTAAATGAGCCTTAGAAACAAGTAAAACAAAATTTAGACCAGCGCTTGCTAAATTTGACAACGAATAAACATGATTTGCTAATTCGGTGACTTCTATTAATTCTAAATGAATGTTACGTATTTTGGTAATTAATCCTTTAAATGAATTATCTAGAAGGAGTTTGTTTAAAATTTGAAATTTGTCTTTTATTGTAGAAATATAGATATGAAATGACAGTTCGAAAATGGCTTTGTATATATCAAAAATAAAAAATACGGATATATCTACATAAGTCATATCTGCTTCAGAAATAAACATTTCAGTTATATATGAAAACAAAAGTATAAAAACTATAAAAATTATACATTTTATTGTGTATTGTTGAGTATTCTTATTATCGATTGTCATTTGAAAATCGTTTTTGAATTTTAGATCAATATTGTATAAGGCTTTCCATAATCCTAGCAAATTACAAGTACGAATCTCATTGAAAAGTGCTACAAAAGTTAAATAGACTGTAAGTAAAGATAGTCTAAAAACATTCATGAAGGTTTTAATATCATTCAACTTATAAACTTTTAAATATTTTACGTTATATAGAAGACCCAATGTAATGACTACCAACATGAACATCAAAAATGTTGCTTTATATGCACCAAAATATTTAATTTTCTTAATTACTGGATTTTTCGCAGAATACTTAACGGACACAGTGGATAAACCAACTAAGGTTGTTACTAAATGCAATGGACGTAAGGCTCTATAGATATCGATCATCTTGAAGCAAAAATTTTATATAGTATATAAAACGTAGGTTAAATATATCCTAATCACATAAGAGGCGCTAAAATAAACTGACTTGGCAGCTGTTTAACGTTAACAAATGAGGAACAGGAAATAAGGTTATTATTATTAATCTTCATTATTGCTTAAAAGACCTTTTAAAAGGGATAAACTATAATCTACACAAAGTGAAGCATATGTTATGTAACATATTAACGAATTAATGAACTCAATCAATAAACTACTGTATTATTAAAGTAGTACAACAAAAAAAATAATTTAGATAGGGTTTCGTTATTTTTGTAATATCATAACAATAGTCTAATAGTATTAGAAATAAAATAAAATTATAACTTAAAAAATATATAAGAAACTGTATTGATCGTTTGTCAATTTAGCGCTGTTTAATTAAAGTAAGTACTTTTTATTCAGAATTCCGTTTGTTTATTTCCTTTTTCTTTTGGTCGTAAAAGTTCGGTGTGTTTGTTGCCTTTAAAAAATGGTTACAGTTACCTACGAGATCATTAAGAAATTAAAAGCATTTTAATTTTAGTGATGTAATTTGTAACAGACTTGACAATAGACGTAACTAGGTGGGGGCTTGGGGGCCCCCCAAATTAGCCCCCCCAAAATAGATTCTAGCCAGAATTTTTTTGTAGTTAGTTTTGTAATAAAATGGCAAATATAATTAAAATAAATAAAAAATCAGCAAATAGCTTTTGTTTCTTGATTTAACGAAATTAGATAATAACGAAAGAATAGTTAATAATAGAATAAACAATAGTTAATAATAAACATTCTGTGCGACTAACTGTTCTAGCGAATGAATTTCACCGCCATACTCCGCTGCATATGGAGTCCTAAAGACAAGCTTCAGGAGATAGTTAAAAAACTTCAGGCGCATGAGTTCACTCTAACAGTAACTTATAGCCTATCGCCTTATAATTTTATAATAGGCCGTAGTTAAATTGGCTTAGTAGTTTGATACTTTTTATTTTTGAACGTTCGGGTGTTCCTTCCCGTCGGTTAGACATGAATTGAGTTACGCTCAATTAGCGCGCGACTATCAAAGATAGTGCTACCAGTCACTATCCATCCTCTACTAGCTTTCCAGGTTAGTACCGGAGCGATAAAAGTGCTCACCCGTCAACACTTTTTCCTAGGAGATTGTACCTCGTCCAGCTTCGGACCATCCCCCAATTCTATAGAATTGAGTGTGATCTACCCTCAATACTTTGTATCCAACAAAACCTGCAGCATATTGTTCGTTATCTTACGAGGGCATTATTCAATCGTTTAGTCATCAGTGGACACATAACAGGCTAGTTATGTGATAATGATATGGAATGATTTTAGAGTCAGTCTCGAACAGAAAGAAGTACTATGTACACGCTTTTAAATGTTATTACCGATATATTTATTAATAAATTATATTAAACAGTTGTGGTTGTTTATAGTTGCAGCGGCGTGTATTCATAAGTATGGCAACAAAAACTGTAAGTAATTCAGTTTTGACTATTTACTGTTATATTGATTAACGTATAAATCAACCAGTGTTTTTCATTTTGGTTAACGTGAATACCAATTAGTTAGTATTTCGTTAATTATAAGCTATTATTTTCGTTGTGATTCCATTAACGTATGAATCGAATGTTACTTAGATACGTTTATAATTAAGTCATTAACGAGTTAAGCTAGTATTTTTGTTTGATTAATGTATAAATCAAACTATTACTGATTTGTATGTTGCAAATTTAATTATTTGAGTTTGATTGGTTTGATTAACGTAAAAATCAAGGCTAAATAAGAATCTGTTATGAGTGGTGTTATGTAATAATTTGCCATTATGTTAACCCACCAAGTTTATATATAAAAAAAAGCATTTTTTTAAGTATTGCTGTATTATATCGGGGTGTTTCATAAATTTAGTACTTAATTGTTAGACAATCAAAAACTATTATTTTGGTCAAGAACAATTTTTATTTTCACAATTGTAAAGTTTGATACGATGGGGCGTAGCAGTTCTTCGTCTACAAGTTCAAGTTCTGATCGGTCTGAAAGGAAACGCCGTTCCAGAAGGACGCGATCGTATACGCGGAATGAGAGATCACATGGAGATTCTGTTTCGCGCGAGCGTCGTCATGCTAAAGAAGAGGAACGCGTTCGAAAATCAAGATCCCGTACAAGATCAGAAAATACGCATGCCGTTGCTGTGCACGATAGATCATCTACTAACAGAAGTCATTATACACCTCCAGTGCTCAGGCGATCGGGTTTTCGTGAAGATTTCCGCGTAACCATTCCGAATTCGCCTCCTCAGCCGTCACTTGCTGATACTTCAGAACGACTCGGTAAATTAAAACTACTTTTTGAGAAAATGATCACTCAACAAACGCAGCCAAAGGAACGTCCACCGAAAGTTTATGTGAATCCAGAATGCATTCCTGAGTTTAGTCCGGGAAATCCAAATTTAAGTTCTTCTAAATGGATAGAAAAAATCGAACAGCTGGCGCGGATTAATCGATGGGACGAATCCTCTATCATATATCACATGCAAAGTCGACTAACAGGTGTTGCCCGGAAATGGTATAATAACTTACCTACGTACCAATTAGGATGGGAAGAATGGAAGGAACTTCTATTGAAAACGTTCCCCGAACATCAAGACTTTGCAGCTATTTTGAGGAAACTTGTCAACCGATGTAAGCTTCTCAACGAAACATGGGAGCAGTATTATTTTGATAAGATGGAGATGCTTAGTGCTTGTGACATTTCCGGAAAAAAAGCAGTATCTTGCCTAATAGATGGAATACGTGATCCAACGATTCAGACAGGCGCAAGATCTGGGAGATATCTCACTCCAAATGCCTTATATGCTGAGTATCTTTCCGCCCTGAGGACCGAGACTTATACGACAAGTTTTCAAAATCGACCAAGAGTGTTTCGCCGCGCACACTCACGTGAACGTCGCGACCGCCGAGAAGATGGAGACCTAGTTGTCAAAAAATTTAAGTCAGGTGTCAAGACCGAACAACGTTGCTATAATTGCAAGGGGCGTGGACATTTTTCGGACAAATGCCCGAAACCAAGTTAGAATGTACCAATTGTAAGCGTTTGGGTCATCTAGCCAAAAATTGTCATAGACAACCGGTAAAGAATAATATTATCAAGTCGAGCTTAAGTAATGCTAACGACAGCTATTACTTTGAATGTCGGGTAAACGGAAGACCTTCTCGTGCATACGTTGACACGGGCTGTGGGGCTGTCCTACTAAGAAAGGGCGATGCTCATAAATTAGGGTTGAGCTACATCACCAGTACGATGACAGTGACCGGATATGGAGGGCTTATAGTTCCTGTAATAGGAGAGACGAAAGCCACGATTCTGCTTGACCGAGTTAAAGTCGATGTTAAAATTTTGGTTGTGCCTAACGATGTCCAAGACGTACCTTTAATGATCGGACGGACTTTTCTCAACCGACCAGAGGTTGTCATGATAGTCCTTCAAGAAACTGTTCGTGTACTGTCTGCTAACGACAATCTCGAAGATGTCTTAAACCTTTCATCCCGAAGAATTCCTCTTTGGGCTAAGCAAGATACCATCATTCCTCCAAAAATAACAGCTTTGGTAGCCGTCATTTCTAGGGATGCTGTTGATGGAGAACTTTACGTTCACGGGGGTTTACGAGCAATTCCTGGCCGAGAACACTACATAGATGAATGTATCACCAATGGTCTAGATGGTTTTCTCACCATAACAAACGTTTCACATGAACCCGTTGAGGTAAGTGCTGATAAGATTTTAGTTAGATCTGTAATATGCTTTGAAGATAAATTAGTTAGCATGCCAGTACTATCAGCCTCAGTGATAGGTGCTAAGCCCTTTTCATCGGTTGATGAAGTAGCATGTAACAAAAACCTCAGTGCGAGTCAGAAACAGAAGTTAATTGATTTATTAAATGAGTTCAGATGCTGTTTTGCTCAAAATACTAGTGAACTTGGTAAGACAGATATTTTAAAAATGTCTATACATCTAACGGATGACAAACCCATTGTTTATCGTCCTTACCGTCTTTCCCACAACGAACGAAAAGTTGTTAGAGGCATTGTTGATGATCTTATGAATAATGGTATAGTGCGTGAATCAGATTCACCTTACTCCAGTCCTATCTTGTTGGTGAAAAAGAAAAACGGAGAACAGCGAATGTGTGTCGACTATAGGGCATTGAATGCAAAAACCGTAAAAGATAGATTCCCTCTTCCTCGTGTAGACGATTTTCTGGAAATTTAAAAGAATGTAAATATTTTACAAGTCTAGATTTAGCAAGAGGGTATCACCAAATACCCCTCGAGGAATCTTCTATTCCTAAGACCGCCTTCATTACGCCAGATAGACATTATGAATATACGCCGGTTCCATTTGGCCTAGCCAATGCTCCAGCCGTATTTCAGAAGACAATCAATAAAGTCTTAGGTAATTTATGATACGGTAAGGCCCTAGCATACATGGATGATATTTTACTACCTGCCAAGGATTTTCAAACGGCACTCTCTAATTTAAGGGAAGTGTTGTAATCAATTAAAGACTCTGGGGTTACCCTAAGGTTATGGAAATGTCAGTTTTTTATGCAGAAAGTAGAGTATTTAGGGCATGAAATTAGTAAAGAAGGCGTGCAACCAGGATTAAGAAAAACGGAAGCCGTTAGTAATTTTCCAACACCTCTTGATGTCCACACGGTTCAACAGTTTTTAGGGTTAGCAAGCTATTTTAGAAAATACATTAAGAACTTCGCCACCATAGCTAGACTCCTAACCGCGCTGACTAAGAAGGATGTAAAATTCATGTAGACCGAAGAGCAGGTCAAAGCCTTTCAAACTCTCAAGGAAAAATTGGTATCGCGACCAGTAGCAATTTACGATCCGCAGTTAAAAACGGAGGTCCATACAGACGCCTCTAAATGGGGCATTGGAGGGATTTTGTTGCAAGAGCAACAAGATGGAGCTCTGAGACCTGTTCTCTATTACTCCAAGCAGACTACGAAGGAAGAACAACGATACCACTCTTATGAGCTAGAAACAATGGCCGTAGTTTATTCTCTCAAACGTTTTAGGATATATCTAATAGGCATCCACTTTAAGGTAGTCACAGAATGTAATTAGAACTACTCTCAGCAAGAGGGATTTAATCCCAAGAATTGGAAGATGGTGGCTATTAGTACAAGATTATGATTTTGAAGTAGAATATCGAGCAGGACCCAAAATGCCACACGCTGATGCACTAAGTCGAAATCCTGTAAATGATCTGTCTGAAAACCGAACTGAGCGAGTGTATACCGTCAATATAAACAAAGATGACTGGGTACTTACCGCTCAGATGATGGATGAGATGTGTAAGATGATTATTGACACCTTATCTTATACTGTTTAGTTAATGGCCGATTGTATAGAATAACGGAAGGGAGAATTCCGGAAGGCACGCAAACAGGTCGTTTTACAGTTTCATGACGGCATTGGACACTTATCATTAGAAAAGACAATCTCGGCTATATCCAAATATTATTGGTTTCCAAGTATGCGAAGATATGTAAAAAGATTTATCTCTTCCTGTTTGCAATGTTTATACAACAAGGAACCAGGAGGACGACAACCAGGATTCATGCACCCGATCGAGAAAAACGTCGATCCGTTCGATACACTACACGTGGATCATCTTGGCCCATTCGTGAAATCTAAAAAGAAAAACATGTATTTGATTGTAATTGTAGACGCCTTCACCAAATTTGTGTTTATGAAGGATGTACCGTCAACAAAAGTGCGACCTTTGATATTGTTTGTGACTAGTGTAATTCAGAACTTTGGAGTGCCAAGGAGAATAATAAGTGACAGAGGATCGTGTTATACGAGCAAACAGTTTGAAGAATTTTGTAGAGGTCTGAACATTAAACATGTGTTGAATGCCACTGCGACTCCAAGGGCCAACGGGCAAGTGGAGCGATACAATCGTACAATATTGGCATCGCTTTCTGCGTCGACTGAAGTCGAAAATAGGTGGGACGACATAGTGGAAAAGGTCAGGTGGGGTCTGAATTCAACGAGGAATTCAACCACCGGTAAGTCACCATACGAACTACTGTTTGGGTACACTCCCAGAGGAGTGGCAAATGCGGTTTTAGCAAACAAAGTCGCTATAGTACCAACGCACTTGGACAATATAAATGATGTAAGAAGCGAGGTGAAACGTATCACAGAAGCTAAGCAGGCCGAACGAAAGGCTAGATATGATACGCATCGTTGTGCAGGTAACCAATACCAGGTTGGGGAGCAAGTGGTGATGCGAACCTCTGCAACGAACAATCAGGGGCAAAGTCGTAAGCTTCTTCCTAAATATAGCGGGCCCTTTGTCATTACCAAAGTTTTAGATAACGATCGTTTGTTGAGGATGCGAGGGGATCTTCTCGATCGCAGAGAAGGTATAAGGGAATCGTATCCCTTGATTAAATGAAGCCCTACCGCATTGATGTTAGCTCGGATTCTGACAAAGAATCTGAAACGAATGAAAAGGATCCTTCATAAGAGAGCTCTCCTAAGGGTGCAGGTTCAAACGACAGACGTTGACGTTAAAACCTGACTACGTTGTTTGTTTAGTTTGAAAGTTGTAGTTTATGTGGGCTGTAAGAGAGTTGCATATGATAGTAATTTCTGTCAAGGTTGTAAATTGTGTGGACTGTAAAAGAGTTGTATATGATAGTAGTTTCTGTCGTAGCAGTTGTGTTTGGAAGGGATGCTTGTTATAGTATTATTAGAATGTTTAGGAGAAGGCGCATTATAATACTTCTCTGTTTCTACAGGTTTACTAAAAGGACCAATCCACGTGGACGTGGAATACGGTAGCGTAGCCGACTGTGATGTACCCTCAATACTTTGTATCCAACAAAACCTGCAGCATATTGTTCGTTATCTTACGAAGGCATTACTCAATCGTTTAGTCATCAGTGGACACATAACAGGCTAGTTATGTGATAATGATATGGAATGATTTTAGAGTCAGTCTCGAACAGAAAGAAGTACTATGTACACGATTTTAAATGTTATTACCGATATATTTATTAATAAATTATATTAAACAGTTGGGGTTGTTTATATGAGGACCACTGCCCGATCGAATCCAACCTCAATTGTGGCAGGACTTGGTGTTTTAATGGTTTTGCCACCCCGATCTACCAAATTACAGGCTTGGTGTGCCCTCGACATCGCTTCGTTTACAAGTCTACACGTTATAGACCCCCGCTATGTACCCTTTCAGGTGAAGTTGTCTTGAGAGTGAGAGGCTATGTACCCTTCTCGCATCACTCCCTTTAAGTGTAAAGGTTCTAGAGCCACTTCGAGTCATTACTGATCCGAGCAGCTTCCGGAGCAAGTATCTGGTGGCATGCAGTTTCCCATTGGTCCAGATTTACCCCTCTGTGACCGGGATAAACCTCACTTCGATTCTCCTCCTTAGATTTAATCAAACAGCGTGTTCCTTACGGTGACCATAAATGATCGTGATCCAGGCGAGAATTAAATCCACCCACACTGGTTCTCATGTTAGCAAAGTTCCCTCTGCAACGTTAATGAGTAACCGTCGAGTACACTTGCGTGTATCTCTACCACACATTTTGTCCTGGAAACCAGGCAGGGCAGGGGACCTAGGCTTTTTTTACTTAATAATCGTTACCCAGATAGGCCTGGGATAGGAGAGATCAGACCAGTTTTATGGGAAGGCGCCGTGTGGTCTGCTCCACCCCCCCTGAGTATTTAGTCCACAACTCAAGTCGGGGAACTTTGTTCGACCGTTATGGGTTCCCATACATGTTTTCCAGTTATAGGCCTGGTGTGCCCTCGACAGAGCTTCGTTTCCAAGTCTATACGTTCTAAACTCCCGGTATGTACCCTATTCAGGTGATGTTGTCTTGAGAGTGAGAGGCTATGATACCCCTTTACGCATCAACTACCTTTAAGTGTAAAGGGTGTTAACGAGTCATAGGGTGAAACGAATAGCTTCCAGAGCACAGTACCTGGTGGCATGCGGTTTCCCATATGACCTAGGTATACTCCCCTAGGCCGAGATAAACCTCACTTCAATTCTCCGCCTTAGAATATAGTCAATCAGCGGGTTCCTAACGGTGACCATAATTGACCTAGTTCCAGGTAAGAATCAAATCCACCCACACCGGTTCTCATGTTAGGAGAGTTCCCTCCGCAACGTTAATGAGTAATCGTCGAGAACACTTGCGTGCTTCTCTACTATACATTTGATCCTGGGAGGCCTAAGCGGGGAACCTAGAAGCCTTTTGTACTAAATAACCGTTACCCAGACAAGGCTGGGATAGGAGAGGTCGGACCAGTTGTATGGGTAGGCGCCGTGTGATCTGCTCCGCCTACCCTAAGTTAATAATAAACAATGGAAACAATAGATAATAATGAAAGATAAGTATGACTTTCTCTACATTGATTTCAGGTGGCATTACAGCCCCACGTTGAGACAAGCCAATTAATTATGCGATGGAATCCCCACTTTGGGAGAAATCAAATCAGTAAATGAACAGATGTGAATAAGTAATGAATTAATAAAATAAGATAGAATAGCTTTCGCAATTTTTTTATAATTAGTTTGCCTGGTGTCTTAAAGAAAAAGCTTAAACAGTAAACTTTATACTTTAGATTATCAGAAATAAATGTTACAAAATACTCTTGATGGACGTTTAAATAAGTATGGAATAATAACTTCAGTTATGTAAATTCTGATATAAACTTTAATAATACGTAATAAGATAATTGAAAAACCTTGAAAACAAAAACCTATGCATTCGTTACATCACCAAATCATTGTTAAAATTAACAGACTTATCTCACAAAAGTTCAAAAGAATTATTTTGCAAAAGTAAATATCGTTCAATCAATTATTATTACGTATTTATAAGTTTTTATAACTAACTGCAATGTCTACAACAACAGCTTATATCTTAAGGTTCATAAAAGTATGATGTAGAACTATACAACTATATTTACCTTTAAAAGTTACCTAGAAATTTACTTTAAAATAAACATTGCCAATTAAAAAAATCAAATTATAAAGAATTTGAAAAATCACCAAATTTTGGAAATGCATTAAAAATGTCATATTAGGAAATTGAATAAGTCAGTAGTCCTATGGTAAAACATTATCTGCTATTTTTTCAAAAGTAATTTTTGACAACTAAACTCTTTGATCAACTTAAAGTACATTATACTTTATTTGTGGCCATTTATTGCCAAAAAGTGCAGTTGAAAAAATGCAGACAGCATGTTTTGCCATAACACTACTGAAGTATACGAATTAAGGCGTACTTTTAAAAAATCCTTTGTAAAATCTCCCCAAGTAATTCAGTTAGTACTATCATTCTGATCATAAGTTTAAACAGTACTTACTTAAAATGGCGAGAAAAACAATAAGCCGTATTGGCATCTCACTGTTAAATTAACAGCATGTTTAATTACCAAGGTGACCAATTCTAATCTTTTCCCACCTATTAAAATTAGATAAAGCTACCTCTATTCTTGTTGATTTTAAACAAAACTTTAATTAGAGACACCTTTAATCGTGGCTCGTAAAGTCGTAATACGACCCATAATATTAAAATCTTGTTTTAAAGGAAAATCAGTAATATCAAAGTCGGAAAGTATAACCTACCTTTAAGAAAAATGTAGTACGCGCCGGCACTAATAATTTTTTGTAGCTCAGTAGTTAAAAGCGGGGCGGGAATAAACCAAAGTTGCTGTTGTCCCAGCTTCGATTCCAGCTCGCAGGAAACTTTTTCCGGAAAATATTTTCGGAAAGTAATTTTTGTTTTAAATTTGTATTTTTGAAAACAAATATTAATAAAGTTACCTGCCAGCTGGAATCAGACCTGGAGCGACAGCGACTTTGGTTTATTATCGCCCCGCTTCAACTAACTGCGCTACAAAGAAACATTAGCGCTCGTACCACATTTATTTTAAAACTTGTTAAAAGTTGTATTCATTTAAATAATTTTTCTTTAAAAAAAGGGTCTAAATCAAAGTTTTTCACAATTTTCAGGATATTAGTACTCTTTAAACTCACAAAGATAATGATAAAAAAATAATAATTTTAAATACTTATAAAAAGAGTCATTTTACAGATGATTTCTTAAAAGCATGGGTTATTTCCTATACTCGATATCCTAATGACACATATAGTATGTAGATACACAAATTTTCTTTAGCCCCCTTAAAAATCTAGACCTAGTTACATCTATGCAGTGAATTATCATATACCTGTTATTAAATTTATGTTACGTAGTGCTAGAATAATAAAAAAGTCCCACTTAGCGCTTAATTTAAAATAATGCTCGACACATGCTTCAGTGCATCTGTTCACGTACAAATAATACCCGACATTTCTTAAAGAAGAAACAAGATCCTTTATTCTTGAGGTCGAAGAATACCTAATAATAAAAAAATGAACGTTACATCAAATATTCTAAAAAAATAACAATGAATTTTATGTATATTGTGAATAACTAGACTAAATTTTAAAAAATCGCATGTATAGTTTTTAAGTTAGTCTAAAAAGTCTATAAAAATTGGGTTTTCTGGCAATAATTTAGTAACTAGAACTAGACAATAGACATCCGATCTTTCTTAATTTTTTCAAACAAAAAATTTGAAATAACTCAATAAGCATCGTTTTCAAACATGGTACATAGGTAAAATTATAAAAGGAAATTGAAACATAGTAGTAGTGAATAATGATATATTAATCACCGCTAGTAGTGAATAATGTATACAATTATAATTGAAGAAACACAACAATAATGAGTATATTACATAGTCGTTGTCAACGTAGTCGTTGACAAACATTTTTTAACATTCTTAGAATACTTAGTAATATAAAGCCGCCAAAGTAATCACATTATTATATTGTTCATGAAAAGAAAGGATTATTAATTATAAATGTGCAGTTAATATTTGTGCACCGTATTTGGCTGTCTAAATGGTCCCTTTTGATTATTTTCTTTAATTTGATTTAGTTATTCACAATATAAATAAAATCCATTGTGATTTTGTACAGAATTCTTGAATGTGCAGTTCAGTTTTTATTGGGTAAACTTGGACATTAAAGCTTTTCTCTAATTATTGTCCCAATACAAAAAGATATATTGGAACAATGGTTGGAAATATTTTTGACTGCTGCAACATTGCATAGCATTTTCAAGCAGTTTCTCCATTCAGACTTTGTCAATGCACTTTTATGTATTGTAAATCCAATTCTTAGCTAATCATACTTCATAATAATAAAAACAGAGAATAAGAGTTTTTCATACTGTTGAATGTCCAGCTACCAAAACAATTAAATATTTTAAGTATTTATTCATAGATTTATTGGTAAAATAAGAGTAAAATTATTGGTAAAATAAAAAATAAGAAAAAAGTTAGAAAAAATGCTTTTTTGCACGTCCTATGTATAGGGCTCTACTTTAGTGTCCCAAAAGAGGGAGTAAAGGAACATTTTTACTCCCTGAGGGAATAAAGTGTTTCCATGTCAACAACAACAAGTAAACAACAAAAAAAAAAAATAATCGCGGTACATGTTAGGATTTATTATCCTGAAATTATGTGATTTTGACGTTTGCAGAGTTCAATTGTCAGAATGACATGTAATGAAATCTTCGGAAAAGATTTTCGAAATTTTGAATTTTTGCGATAAAGTCCTTTAGGACGTGAAAAAATAGCGTATATACTACTGGACTAAAGTGCCTTTTAATCCCTCACGTGTTTATTTTCCGAGCGTCAGCGAGGAAAATAAACTAACATTTGGGATTAAAAGATGCACTTTAGTCCCTGGGTATATAACATACTATTATTTAAAAATGCACTAAAAATATAACACAATTTTCTTTTATTTACAGTTCGCCATAAAAGCGTAGGTCGCTACTTGATTAATTTATAAGTTTCTCTTTCAAAACTTATCTTCTGGATCAACTTTCATATACAATCTCTCTAAAAGATACAATTCTTTCAATCTTCAAAAAAAGATTTTTTAATTTGTTTAGTATTTTTATTTGTATACCAAAGACTTCTCTAGCGGTGGGCGTGGCTTTTCATTATTTACGAAATTGTATGGAAACAGGTATTTTCAGTTTTAATCACTAAATTGTAGTGTTCCTTTTTCCTATTTTGTGTGGTTTCCAGTAGCTACAACTACAATGTTCGTACAAACAGCAATTTCTGTTTTTTCCTTCCTTATTTTAAACCAAGACTATATATATTATAATATACTAATTAATTACAAATTAAAAAATGACATAAGATCTAAGATACTGAAGTTACATTTACTTGTGCCGTTGATTGTCTTGATGCAAGGTCAAACTGGAGGAGTATTATTAAATAAGTAGAAATAGCTCCAATCATCTGAAACAAAATAAAATTGTTGTGAGAATGAGGTATAGTTGAAATAATTCTCCAATAGTATTTTTCTTTGTATTTATATGAATCAAATGAACTAAAAAACGGTACCTAGATTTCTTTAAGTATGTGATTAATTACTAAAAACAATTTGCTTACTTAGTAAATAATTTCTCATTAAATAAGACTTAAATAAGACTGGTCACTATATGTGACCAGCTCTGAAGAAAGGGGTCTTATGCCTAAGAATCGATCTTTGGGTCTCAATGGTTTCATA
Source organism: Agrypnus murinus (assembly GCA_929113105.1). Classification (NCBI taxonomy): domain Eukaryota; kingdom Metazoa; phylum Arthropoda; class Insecta; order Coleoptera; family Elateridae; genus Agrypnus; species Agrypnus murinus. Next base: position 58,684,824 of record OV816025.1, read on the forward strand.
ATGCATATAACCTTCCTGTTTCACATGAAATTTGACTGAGGTTGAAATAGCGATAAATCGTTTTCATTTGTTGCTACATACACTATATTTGGGGTACGCCTCTATCTAAGGAACCAACTGGAACAGACCCAAGTACTAACATAAGTGCTGTCAAAATTGCACAGTTACGGAGTATCACAGCATAGACAACAAACAATCTTTTAAAACTTTAAACATGGTTTTTCTAGAAAACCTGAATTTAGGCGTTAGACCTCTTTCATTGGAGCCGGTCACACTTATAAAGCAGAAATATTGGATAGTAGAAAATTTGTGCATGAAATATAAAAATACACGTGCAACTGGTAACTGAAAGAAATCATATTCTAGCCTCATCATATTCTAACCTTTAATTTAAATAAGATGGAAACGTACGTGCTATTGATTACATAATGCTCTAGGACAGCAAGGTTAATTTGATGCTATTTTTTTCAGTGTAAATGCATAGGATAAAATAATAAAAAATAGCATCGTATTAGCCTTGCTGTCCTAGATCATTATGAAACCAATAGTACGTTCTTCAGGATAGTCTTTTGTAATCAGAAAAGATTCCTAACACAACAATTTTAAAACTACATAAATATGTAATGACTGCTTAAAATGGAGCACTAAACAGAATTAATGAATTTGATTCCAATAAACTCTAAATGCACTAAAATCAAAACAATTAATAAAATGACTCGTAGTTGTTATTTAATACTTTTTTATGATTAATATAATCTTTCCAAAAAGCGATATTCTTAAGAGAGAAGAACAAATACTAATGCAAATGAAGGCTATATTCTTGAAGTTGATATTGAGTATCCTAAAGAGACACATTGATCACACACAGTTCTCGAATTTATTCAAACAGTAATCAATTTGCAGTTGATTTTATGTAGATGAATGTCATTTATTTTCATTCAAAGTTTGATTCTATTTTTAATTCTATTGTAGTAGTTATAACATCACAATTTTAAAAGGAATTATTTTAATCATTGTAATTCACTTGCACAGAGAGAAATGTTTGTATATTTAGTGCACAATTGTTTAGAAAATTAAAACAAATTGTGCCTAAAACGGTGACAGAAACAATTTGTGCAATATAATTGCATTGGTTTGTGCAAAACAAATTGTAATGTTTATCCAAACAACTTATTATTTATATCTCCATACCAAATAGGTAACTACCTAAAACAATTTGTTTAAAGAATCTTCTACATTTTGTAGCATAGTTTTGCACAATGCTGTATTAAACACTTGCGATCCTTATGTGGAATTTTTGTACAATGCTGTTGGAAACACATACGAACATTGGAGTAATTGTGTATATAGTAGTTTAGTGCATATTTGCACCATATTGTGCTTATTTTTCTTTAACCTTTAATATTGCTGAAAGAAACGCCAAACACTGGGTGATTCAATAATACAAATTGTAGATAATTTTATTAAACATATATATATATATATATATATATATATATATATATATATATATATATATATATAATATATATATATATATATATATATATATATATATATATATATATATATATATTTACATCAGTCTAACAAATGGACGTCCGTACATTACGCATTTACCATCAGTTGGACGTCCGTTGTAATTGGACGTCCGTATATCGGACGTCCGATTGTATCACCTGTTCTTTGAATTTTTTTGGGATTACTAAAGCATCCTCTATCGTTTGGTGAAAATTTGTTTTAGACGTCAAATGACCGATTTTTACCGGAGATTGTGTATACCGTAGTTCAAGCGAATTCCACTAGATGCGCTAAATTCGACAAATATATACAGCTAAGTATATTGCAAACGGAAGGATCTACGTGTATAAGACGTCCGTGTCCATCACGAGACCTACATTCTTGCTGGCAACATCGCTTTTGTATATTTCAAGATTACTTTGATATTATTCGTGCATTTGACGTCTCTTTGTCTCGGTAACAGGATACGGCTGACCTGATTGTTAACACATGTTTTGAAATATTTATTTTGCCGTTAAACGTAGTAGGAAATGGTAGAAAGTAATATTGCAATAGAAACGTAAATTTTATCTAAATACAATAAATACCTAAACAACAAATTTAGATTTCATTTTTGTTTTTGGGTTTTCGTATTCAAATATTTTATAGAAGAATAATTTCATAAATCCTGAAGCCAACAGCTTTTCGATTTTCAAGCCATACAGCTTAATTATTTCTTGCATTGGTATTACTTACTTTTTAGTCTGAAGTTTAATTAACAATATGTTGCTAAACGAAAGCAAAAGATTATTATACGCATGTATATTGTGAATAACTACACGGTTATACACAATATATTAAATATGAAATAATACGAAAACAATGTTTTGCCAGAATTTCAATCAGGGTTTCGTAAACATTATCGTTGTAAAACTAATTTATCAAAAAAAATAATTTTTTTAATGATTTAGATAAAAATAAATCCGTGCTTCTTATTCTTTTAGATTTTACAGAAGCGTTTGACGCTATTAACCATAATATAATACTATCGATATTGCGCTTCATTGGTTTTGGTGCATCATCTATATCTTTAATCGGCAACTAAATATATTAAAGATTTTAATAAGATAAAGTCTTAAACAAAGATTACAAATGGTTCACTTATTCAATGAATCGTTGAGTGTAAATCAGTTCGTGTAAACGTTCAAATCAATTACAAGTAAATTAAGGTGTGCCGCAGGGCTCATTTCTCAACCAATTTTATTTAACGTTTATGCAAGTACTAATTTTATTTTTTTAATTATTGTTTATATACAGATGCTACACAACTTGTTCCAACTTTGGACATAGGCCTCTCCATTCTCGTCAATTGTTTATGTTTGTTGCTGCTTCTTTCTAACGTAATCCAGCCGCCTTTTTCAAATCTTTTTATCTTTTTCTGCGTTGCGTTGTGTTCTGTTCCATTTTAATCTTACGATGTTTTATTAGCTCTAGTTAGTGTCCAGGTTTGGCAGCTGTATCTAACGATCGGAAATATAAATACATTGGTTGAACACTACCTTTAAATGTTGTGGCATTTTAAGATTTCTGAAAATCAATTTTAGTTTTCCAAACCGTACCCATACCAATCGTGTTTTTCTAATTATTTCCGCTACTTGATATTCTTTATTTGGCTTCAGGATTTTCCCCAGATATACGTATTCATTGACCCACTCGAAGATACAGTCTTTATGCAGAAATTCGATATATAATCCATATCTTTAATTTCTTCAGTGTTTGTCATTATTTTTGTTTTTTGGATGTTCATCGTTAAACCTATCTTCGTAGAGGTTTTTGCTAGATACTTGATCATTGTTTGTAATTCCTTGAGTGTTGTGGTAATTAAAACTTTGTCGTATGTAAATGTAAGGCGAGTTAGTTCTTTATGTTTGTTACAAATCCTGTACAATCTAATGATCTAAATGCACCCTACGTTGCAAGAATAAATAGCTTCGAAGATATTGTGTCCTTCGAATCGCCAAACGTTTTAGTTGGTTACTACTGGTCTTTTGTTCCAATTGTATTTTCTTTTATATAGATGCTATTAGATATTATGAATTAGTTGCCTGTATCGAGAATCTATTCTACAGTTGTTCATGGCTTGTGCTACAGCCCAAAGTTCAACATAGTCGAATGGGAATATAGACAGGTGGTATTCATTTGCTTCTTTATGAGCGTTCTTACCGTAAGAAGAAGATCTAACGTGCTATATTCCTTCGTGAATCAAGCTTGTTCAACTGGTCGATACGAATCCATATTAGGCGTTAATCGGTTAATGATATTTTTATAAAAAAAAAACTTAAGATAGCAAAGAGATAGGCTGATAGTGTTCTCATTCAACTCTGTGTCACTTCTTGTGTAATAAATGTCTAATAAAACCATCTCATTTATTTTTAAAAAGAAAGAAAATGTATTTTTAGATTGCAGAATAAAACTTGCAGCCGAAAAAAACATTTTGAGAGAACAGTTTTATGACAGTCTTATACTAATCTGTATGTATATTTGTTACTTTACCACTAATTATGTAGACAAATTATTTTGTTAGTTATACAATATACTTTTGTTACAAATAATTGCAAGCAGAAAACAAAAATGAAAGTTTATTAGTAACTGATAAGAGACAAATAAATATGTATTACATGCGAGGCAGGCGCGGTAAGACGAGAGATGCGAACGACTTATGATTATAGGCCGGCCGTGGGTCGGTGGGACATCACAATAAATGATGTCTTACTTTTTATTACATATCTTGATTAATATTTATTTAAAATTCATAAATCAAAGACCATCGTAATTGCAAAAAAACGTGGTTACAATTTCACAAGAATACATGTTTTGTTAAATGCTACAGATATTAAATGCCCGAGATAAAACGGTGTAAAGCAAAAACTACTCGAGTTTAATTAGGTTTGTGCAGTGCTTGAAACGAGAAATCTGCATAAATGTAAATCCTTCTCAATTTTCACTTATGCGATTTACGTGCATTTTCAAACGGAAGCTCCTATTAAGACTTTAAAATCAATAAGAATCTCTACAAAAATATACACAATTTTGTATTACAGAGGTAGCTTATATCTTCTATTTTCTAACTACGTACTTAACTCGAAATTTTTAAATAGTGCCCTTTTGCACCATAGGGTTTTTTGACAAGTTGCAGTTTTATAATTTACAGAACCAAAGCTACAATTCTATTTATTTTATACATTTTTACCTCGAAGTCCTACAAAATGTGTTTTTTGTAAGTTTCGGGGCTCCGAGCACTCTACTAACTAGTATGTCCCCATCTCTTATCTAAATATTAACTTCTTTGTTTCATCACTTATCCTGTCTTCACTAGATTTAGTTTTTCATGCTACTTTTGTTCCTGCATTTAAAAGCTTTTTTCGGTCTGTTGTTGGTTATTTCGTTTATGTCGTTTCTAGTTTTTCTTGCTGGCAACACTCTTCTAGACTTTCTACTGTATACTTTCTAAACTGTCTTTCCTTTCTATTTTTTTTATCAAATCAAGCCTTAGCACGTAAGCTTCGATATACACTACCTGAGATGAAGTAGTCTATTTCATTTTGGGTCGTTCCATCAAGAGAGATCCACATCTATTTTCGACTAGCTTTTATTTGAAGCTAGAATATTTCGGATTCGCCAAAATTTCATACTAATTTGCCATTAAAGTCACCTAAGGTGATGGCTGGTTTTATCTTTTCTTCGTCTAAAGCTTTCGTTAGTTAGAAGGCTTCAAGTTTTTCTTCTGCGTGTGCAGATGTTAGCGCATAAACCTAAATCATCTTTAATCTGACCTTATATAACAACTTATTCAACTACGATATAAGCGACTCTGCCGGATATGGTTTCAGACTTGACCACTTGAAATGCAAGTTCTTTCTTTATTGGAAATCTTACGCTTCCATATGCTTCGTTTCCCTCTGCCTTGTAGTAGAATGTGATTCCTAAATTTAGTTCTATACATTGTTCTCCTCTTCTTTCTATTTGCGAAAGCACACTATATCCTTTTCTACTTTTTTAGTTCTTCTAATTCATAACCGACGGTTTTAAGCCGAGAAAAAGGTAACATCGTTACCGAAATACGTATTGAGCAATAGTTAAATAGGTACATTGTGTAGTTCGGAGACACCATTTAAAATATTGTGTTATGATAGACCATAGTCTTTACAATCTATTACTATTGCATTAAAATATACATAATCAAGAATTTATATATGAATTAACTCCTGAAGATAACTGCTAAATTTTATTATACTAGGCGAGAAACTTGGAGAAGCTTTCGCTGTAAGTTAGTTTTTAAATTGATATTCTTGATACAATATCTTATTATATATTTGTATTGTAGTATTAGAAAGTATTTACCTACTAGAAAAAGATAAGATTTTGGAAGACTGAAAGACAAAATTAGCCCCAAAAAAGGTGTTGGCCAATACAGCTCCCAGAAAACTTCATTAACTGCTACAAAGTTTAGCACAAAATTAAATCAATATACCAATGCATATAGCCTGTTAGCACATATGTAAAGCAAGGAAGGATTGTCATTAGCAACTAAAAAATATGAACCAAATTTCAAAATCAAATACCAAAAGGATTACAAAGATATAGGCTAATTTAACTTGATACTTCCATTCAAATCAACCAATTGTTATTGTTATTGAGATGTGTGATCCGAAGAAGAGAAAATGTGGCATAATTATTGTGGTTGCTCAAAATTTTATAGAAATTTCAAGCAAAATATTATCGTAAGGTTAAGAGGTTAAGAGATTCAAGACAGTAGAAGTTGAAAAAAAGGCAATTAAAAACTGTCAAACTCACAATTTGCTGTTGCAAGTCTAGTGACCAAACAGAGACAAAAGATCATAAAGGAAGTTTCTAAGGTACAAGATGGTTACATGAATTTCTCGTCGTTTGTTTATAAATCTCAGATAATCTAAATTCAATAGTGAAATGGTATTTTCTTTTGTTGCTAAATAACGTTATATCTATTCTTATATTTAAAAGGGTGTCTATAAACTACATATTTGTGTTTGACGTAACAATGCCAATACATATTTCGGAAACAAGGTTATTTTATTATTATAACCCTCTCTTCAGTGGGTACAAATGAAAGCATGGCGTTTAAGAAATATGTACTAATACAAAAGGGACAACCATCGGCCTTGGCTATTATGGGATCCATGTGTTACATAAAGATTTCTGACCTAAAAATATTTTGTTAGTTTTAAAATTAGGTACTCTGTTTTTCTCTTACGTAAAATTTTATAACTTTAACTAAAATTGACGGTATTATTAAAAAGAAAATAAATACACTGTTTACAATAATTATTTTTGTAAAAGTTAAAACTTAAATTGTTATAAATAACACAAATTCAATTTGCTAATTTAACCATTTCACAAAGAAAAATTGAATTGGAAGTTAGTAATTAAAATTGACGATATTATTTGTAAATTAAATGCACCGTTTAAAATATTATAAGTATCGTTTTGTCAACGAGAATTAAAATAGTTGAATACAACAAACTCGATTTTCTTATTTAATCACTTTGGGAATATATTTTACCTAAAAAGCTAATCATTTGTTTCTATCTTTGCTTACAAGTAAATCTTATGTTTGCGACCACTATTAAAGATTTAAAAACTGAAAGCCATAATTAGTAGTTTAAAAAATCATTTAGACTGACTCATTAAGACAGAAAGATGGAAAGTGGGCAACAAACAACGAACAAAAGGCAAATATTTTTGCGATTCATTTAGTAAAAACTATTTCAGCCACATAAAGAACAAAATTTACCTAATTTAAATGAGCCAATCCAACAAGATGAGATCAGACTTGCTTCACCTAAGGAAATAATGGCTAAAATCAAAGCTGACTTATCTAATAAATGCTGCCTGCCTTCATATTATTTAAAGTACGTGCCTAGATTGTGGAAAGTTGCGGAGGTCATCATGATTCCCAAACCAGGGAAACCATCTAACGAAGTTTTCAACACAGTCGAATGCCTTTCCATAGTTGACCAAGTCAGAGGATATAGACAGGTGGTATTCATTTGCTTCTTTATGAGTGAGCTTTTCGTAAGGAGACGATTTGACGTGCTATATTCTTCCTGAACCTGAACTTGTTCGTCTGGTTGATACGAATCCATTTTAGGTGTTAATCGGTTATTAATATTTTTTATAAAAAACTTTAAGATTTAAGATAAGATAGCAAAGAAATACTCCGATAGTTTTTAATTCGTCCCTATTTTCCTTCTTGTGTAACAAAATGCTTATACCTTCATGTCGATCTAAACCTGCAAGTAGTTGTAATACAATTTGTTTGAATGGTTCCCTACTGCGAATTACACATAAAGACACCAGTAAAAGGTCTACCACTCAACTATGTATATTTTTCCTTGTCGCCTCGCAAGGAACACAGGCACATGTTTTGGCTTGTACGAATATACCCATATTTCATATGTTACAAAGATCCTTTACATAAAATTTCTTTCTTACTAGATGTGAATCATATTTTGTAGAATTCATATGACGGTCATTGTTAAAATACAGTTAAATATCTTTTTCTAGAACTGTCAAAAAATTGTATTTCATATATCATAGCAACAAGCTAGGAAAAATGGCTATTTGGTGAGTTTTTTGATCGAGACGGAGCCCAGATTAGAAACATCTCGTGAATGGAAATAGTTATTTGTGTATTTTATTTCAAGAATGAAAGTCTTTTCGAAAATCTCATTCGAGACCACCAAAGTCCTTTCGATCACGAATTACGCACAACGTTTTTTCTGTAGCGTTATTAAAATAACCGAAAAGGTAATAAAGAATAACACAAGGAAATTCCTATTTTAGCGCAAAGTCGACAATTTGGTTGTTGCTACGGAAACGATATTGCTCAAATATGCATAAATCGCATGAATGCACGAAATATTTTTCGCTCTGAAGCGAGAAATATTTCGTGCACGTTGTCAAGTAAACAAAACCAATGTGGCATTTTGCATACGGATATTAATGACAATCCAACTCGAAAATTTTTAACCAATCAAATTACAGAATTTTTCAAATTGGGACCAATGAAATTAGTTTTATAGTGAAAAAACCACTAGTGGTTTTTTCAACAGTAAAAACACAAGAGCTTTTTTTTATCGGATAAATTTCTTTTTGTAACGAAATAATTTTGCAAATCAGTAATTTTACGAGAAAAACTGACATGGCAAAATCGCGAGACCGAAGGTCGAGCGATTTTGCCAAATGTCAGTTTTTCGAGCAAAATTACTGATGGAAAAATTTTGAGTTAAAAAGAAATTTATTCTTAAAAGAAAAGCTCGAGTATTTTTTGGCAAGATAAATTAACGACTGAATATATGAATGAACAACAACAATAATTATTTTTATTGATACAATTAAATTATTTGAATGAACAGTTATTAAATACACAATTGTTATAAATAATTATAACTGACAGGGCAGACATTAAAGTGACGTAAGCGTACTAGATGTAGTCTGGTTATGAGGAACAGGCGTTTTTATCGACTGTAATTACACGAGAGGTCTTTTTTTGTCCGGATAAAATTGATTTTTTTAACGATAATTTGGTTGCTTGGTAAATTGACGATACAAACCACCTACGATAAAAAAACGAGTCCGAAGGACGAGTTTTTTTATCTGGTGGTTTGTAGAGTCAGTTTACCAAAAAGAAACCAAATTAGAGTTTAAAAAATCAATTTTATCCCGGAGAAAAAAACCTCGAGCGTAATTCGATGAGATAATTTAATGAATAATAAAAAGGAATAACTAGGTAATTATGAAGAAGTCAAGAACACATTTATTAACTTGAAAATGACAATTATTAAAAACAATAATCAGGTTCGAGAAAGTTAGCCATGGAAGTTTAAACACATTTTATCCAGATGCAAAGTTAGGGCTAACTTTATCCGATGTCAAAGTGACAAATGTATCGCGGCTTATGGGATTTTTTATACATGAATTAAATTATCGGTGATAAAAAAGGATGCACCTTTTTTATCGCTGTCAAAATGACAAAACTGTCATCATTAAATGACACATTTTATATAGGAGTTAATTTATCACTAAGAAAAAACCACTTGTCAAAATGAAATGTCAAATTCAATTAAATTAATATTAACTACACACGCTAAATAAAAATTTGCTCGGTGGATCGTCAAGCCGAATACAGCTCGTGGTCTAATTTTTTCTTGCAAAATTTATCGTTTAAGACATTCGTAGCTTTTGCTTTTGGAAAATTACACTCGTCTTCTGCGTCGACTCGTGTAGTTTTCGTTGCAAAGCTACTCATATCTGAAACGACAAATTTTGTCGGAAAATATTAGACCACTTGTGATATTATATATGAAAAAATGTCATCATTTCTTGACAGCTGTAGAAAAAAAATATTTTTTCCTAGCGAGTTAACGCAAACTAAGCGTACCTACTCGATGTTCAATACAATTCATGAATCTTGGTTTAAGGTTTAAAAACCATTTTTTATCAAAATTAGAAAAAAATTTTGTAGGATACGGATTAGGAAATGCGATTTTGTGTAACTCTTGTGTTTTAAATTTACGATTTTCATAATAACCGTAATTATCTTTCGACCAATAGAAAGCGAGATATACGCGAAAAAAATCAATTTTCATGACTTTGATCTTGAATTACTTTCGAACCGAACATGATATCGATGGCGACTTTTTGCATGTTACTTATAACGTCCATATAACGGCTGTTGTGTGCAAAAATTCAGCTTAGTGCAAATTCTTCAGAAGTAAAATGCTAATGTTACTAGTCGAATTAGAAATTCTATTCCTGCGCGTTATGTACATTTTTTAGTGCATCAAATTATTTCGTAAATGAAAGAAATAGCGAGTCTCACTTTTCATTCTTGTGTTCCCTGGTTACTGAGTTTAAAAAATGATTTATTTGAGCAACAACCTTAGTTTAGTCTTTTAAAAATAGTTCTGTCGTTAGCATATTTTAACTTACTGGGGTTAGTAACTTATTACTAACAGTATGTGATATCTAAAGTGAACCCTCAAAAAATAGTACTATTAATGTACTGATTTTGTTATTAGCTCTGATTATTAGATTATTATTATTATTAGCTTTCTAGTTAGCAGTTCTATTATCAACTCTAAAATGTAAGTTATTTTAAAATTCTAAAAGTTCGCTTGAAGAAATAAAGTTCACCATCAAAGTTACAAACTAATTTAACATTATTTTTTACATATTTTACAGCTGTACTGTCCAAAAAGCATTGTACGCCCACAAAAAAAGAGTTCAATAAAGAAATAGTGGTTAATAAGTTTTAGATATAGTGCAAATCTTTTAGTTTTGTTATACAGATTTAAATATTTATTATATAATATTATACTATGCGTTTAATATAATTTATGCTTTTTGAATAAAATTATTCTGAATATTATTTCTATTAGCTTGTTATCTCCGCATTCGAAAAAACATTAAAGCTTTAAAGGAACCAACTTGTACTAATAATAATGTATGAAAGGCAATAAATACACGCCAGAAAGGTTGTAAAACGATTTCGGGAGTTTGTATTTGTTCTTACTTCTAAACAGAAATATCTTAGGAATGAAACTGAAACTTAGAAATCACTATAGGGAATGCTTTTAATTCTACCCGCATTATCTTGTTGGAGTATTATAAAGAACTATATATTTGAACTATGAAAATATTGATGGCATTTGACTTTTGACTACTTATTAAAGTACCCAAATAACAGAAAATTTTGAATTAGAGAATTTCAAAATCATAACATTACAATTACATTGTGTTCTTGTATTCTTGTGTGTTGTTTTTAAAATGCTAAAGTAAAAATATTTTTTAAGTTCTCTAACTAATTTAAATTTCAGGTAAGTTAATATTTCTTTCATAATAATGTATCAATCAAAAAATTTACACTTTTATTTTATAATATAAATATACATATTTTACAAACCAATTAAATAATTATTTTGAATCAAGACTTTTCAGGGATAACCTGATATATAATAACATAAGAAAGAAATTCTAAAGATTCTTCCCTACTTCCATAACAATATTACGATCACCAGATTTTTAAAGCGTCGTAAATATGTCTAACAATTCGTTTCGCCTTAAAAAGAATAAGACAACATACAGTACAACAGTGTAAGAAAGAGCCAGATGTTTCTTTTACACCGACAACGTTGCAGGACGTCAAAATACCGAATTCCACATTAGTGTATATCTCTGGGACGTCATTTTGTCGGAAATATTTATATGGATATACACTGGACGTTATAAGACTGTATTATGTGCGGACGTCGAATGACGGTGTATATTGACTTCTTTATTTTTGATTTTATTAAAAATCTAACTAGCACACGTAACACTACTATGTAAAATAGTGTATATACACGAACTAAATCTTCTCTAGCGTTATTAGTTGTGGTGGACGTCCAATTACTTAGATATGAAAGGACGTCCATTTGTTAGGCAGATGTAAATATATATATATATATATATATATATATATATATATATATATATATATATATATATATATAAACATAAAAGTACATAATATAATATATATATATATATATATATATATATATATATATATATATATATATATATATATATATATATATATATATATATATATATATTATATTATGTACTTTTATGTATATATATATATATATATATATATATATATATATATATATATATATATATATATATATATATTTAATTTAAATGCAAACATACAAAGAGAAAACATTCATATAAAGAAAAATACAAATTAAGCAAACGATCTAATTAAAATAAAACGATTTACTATTTAAATTAGTAACAAATCATGGCATATAAAAGTAAATTTTCAAGTTGGAAACATGAACTTTTTATTATTTTCTTAATAATGCCAAACACTGGAAGATCATCGGTCCATTCCTGAATTATTGGAAAATTTGGTTTGTAAAGTGGTTGATCCAAGAAGAAGAGAAAACTCCGCACCCAATTACGCCTGGAAAATGAATGTATAAATTAGTTATTTATTACATAGCACTTGCACTAAAATAAATGAGTAAATAAAATGCGTACCCTATCATAATAATAATAATTTAAAATATACGTAAAAAATTAAAAATACTTACATTAATTAAATTTTTATTCACCTATGTTATATCTGTATTCTGCAAGTATCACAAACTTACTAAACGAATGTGTTCATTTCCACGTAGCACAGCGTTTTTTGCAGTTTGTTTATGTCTGGAGCCTCTGATCTGAGGGGGAAATAAATGCAATAGGTCAATCCCACATTAAAAATAACTTTGATATAAGATTTCACTCAAATTGTATTACAGTTTCAAATTTTATTTGCATTTTTTGATCATATACAATTAAAAAGCTGCACAATATTGTGCATGATTACAGTTAAACAACTTGTATCAAAATATACAACAAGATTGTGGACAGACACAGCACAATTTTGTGAATTATTAATTCCTTTAGTTACTTCAATTTGCTTTGCACAATTTGTCAGATCAAATTTCACGACGTCTTCAAACAATCTTATTAAGAAAGAATACGCAACGCTTTTAAATAATGGAACCCAATTGTACAAAAAAATCGTACAATCACAATTAACCAACGTTGTGCAAAACTACGCTACTGCATTTTTCTCTGTGTGGGATCCTAGAAACCTAACCATGGAATCTACACATATGATTAGGCTCATGAATTAGTATAGTATACTTATTCCTTAATGTACTTACCGCATAAATTAATGTAAAATCCATAATAAAGAACCCTCCAGCCATAATACGTATGTCACAATGCAGAAGTTGTAAAGCGAATGCATTTATCTAAAACAGTGTTCTTGGTAACAGTTATATAAAGAGTTATTAATTAAGCTTACTTCATTTCTGTATGTGGTTGTTTTGATATTTGTCGCAGCTTTTATAAGTGCTGACTTCATAAATTTACCCTAAAAATGAGTGATTTGTAACTACTTAAAACAAGAAGGTGATTTCAGACTAACTTGCTTTATAAATAAATGTGAAGATAGAACAGCACAAATTGCACTACTTCCATAGAAAGTGCCCCACAGTAATATAGAAATTAACGTTCCTAAAGACATAGTGTCATTAAATAATATAAATCTGCTTATTAAATGAGCCTTAGACACAAGTAAAACAAAATTTAGACCAGCGCTTGCTAAATTTGACAACGAATAAACATGATTTGCTAATTCGGTGACTTCTATTAATTCTAAATGAATGTTACGTATTTTGGTAATTAATCCTTTCAATGAATTATCTAGAAGGAGTTTGTTTAATATTTGAAATTTGTTTTTTATTGTAGAAATGTATATATGAAATGACAGTTCGAAAATGGCTTTGTATGTATCAAAAATAAAAAATGCAGATATATCTGCAAAAATAATATCCGTTTCAGAAGTAAACATTTCAGTTATATATGAAAACAAAAGTATAAGAACTATAAAAATTACACATTTTATTGTGTATTGTTGAGTATTCTTATTATCGATTGTCATTTGAAAATCGCTTTTGAATTTTAGATCAATATCGTATAAAGCTTTCCATAATCCTAGCAAATTACAAGTACGAATCTCATTGAAAAGTGCTACAAAAGTTAAATAGACTGTAAGTAAAGATAGTCTAAAAACATTCATGAAGGTTTTAATATCATTCAACTTATAAACTTTTAAATATTTTACGTTATATAGAAGACCCAATGTAACGACTACCAACATGAACATCAAAAATGTTGCTTTATATGCACCAAAATATTTAATTTTCTTAATTACTGGGTTTTTCGCAGAATACTTAACGGACAAAGTGGATAAACCAACTATGGTTGTTACTAAATGCAATGGACGTAAGGCTCTATAGATATCGGTCATCTTGAAGCAAACATTTTATATAGTATATAAAACGTAGGTTAATATATCCTAATCACATAAGAGGCGCTAAAATAAACTGACTTGGCAACTGTTTAACGTTAACAAATGAGGAACAGGAAATAAGGTTATTATTATTAATCTTCATTATTGCTTAAAAGGCCTTTTAAATGAGATAAACTATAATCTACACAAAGTGAAGCATATGTTATGTAACATATTAACGTATTAATAAACTCAATCAATAAACTACTGAATTATTGAAGTAATACAACAACAAAAATTGATTTAAGATAGGGTTTCGTTATTTTTGTAATATCATAACAATAGTCTAATAGTATCAGAAATGAAATAAAATTATAACTTAAACAATATACAGGGTTGCGATTATGTATGGAACCGGGTTCGTTCTGCTAAAACGGTTTGAGCTAGAATCCTGAAACTTTAAAGAGACTTAGGACTCAATAAAAACTACTTATTAAAATTTAAAAAAAAATTTTTGATCCATAAGTTTTCAAAATGCAAAGCCAACTTGATTTTTTTTAAATGGGAACATGGGTTAAATGGGACATCGTTTTTTTTCATTTTTCATTTTTATTTTTTTTTCTGAAATTCTGTCAAACAAATCATCAAACCTATTATACCATTCAATTCGGAAAAAAATAACCTTTTAAACGATGTCCCATTTAACCCATGTTCCCATTTAAAAAAAATCAAGTTGGCTTTGCATTTTGAAAACTTATGGATCAAAAATTTTTTTTTAAATTTTAATAAGTAGTTTTTATTGAGTCCTAAGTCTCTTTAAAGTTTCAGGATTCTAGCTCAAACCGTTTTAGCAGAACGAACCCGGTTCCATACATAATCGCAACCCTGTATAAGAAACTGTATTGATATTTTTTCAATTTAGTGCTGTTTAATTAAAGTAAGTTCTTTTTATTCAGAGTTCCGTTTGTTTGTTGTCTTTAAAAAATGGTTACGAGATCATCAAGAAATTAAAAGCATTTTAATTTTAGTGATGCAATTTGTAACAGACTTGACAATTAACATATACCTTTTATTAAATTTATGTTATATAGTGCTAGAATAATATAAGAAAGTCCCACTGAGCGCTTAATTTAAAATAACGCTCTACACATACTTTGTTTAGATAACAAGTCTTTTTAGTATACAATTGAAGAAGATATTAAGTTAACAGGTAGACAATATAACAGAGTGCTCTTTGAAATGCGGTTTGAAAATGGTCAATGAGTGGTGGTTTTCTAAAGTATTCAGTTAAATAGGCTTGCTGAATTGGTAGTTTAGAATTATAATCCATTGTTGAAAATTGTAACTTACACGTTTTCTTCCTCTAACTATACTCAAAATACAAAACATACGTCGCGCGATGGAAGTCAACTGTAACACCAATAAAATTAAAAACACTTAATACTGACTACAGTTGCTTACTTCACAATAACAACGATATTTACTGTATTTTAATGCACCGACTTAAGATCTATACTGTCAAATTATCCTTCAGGGCGTAGGTGATTTCCATAGATTCTGGATTGTAATATTGTAAAGAAAAATAAAGTTTGTAATAATAATAAGGATTTGGGCGCCATTTGATTGCAAGTCATTAGAATACATCATCAAAATCCGCAACCAAAAAAAGGATTCTGATTATATTGATGGAATTCAATAACTAATCGTAATTAGTCAAATTATCATTAGGCAGGTTAACGTATTTCAATAACTTATGCAAGTAAACGGTCCAATATCATCACAACTGTATTTAATTTAAATTGGTTTGGTTATTTAGGTAGTACTGCTTCCTAATTAATCCTGAATAGATCTTCAAATCTACATAGTCACTCAAAATCACTCAACACTATAATGCCTTTTATTTGCACTTCAAATCACAATAAACTGTAGACACCAAATACATAAAGATATTCTTGTAAAACGAAGAATGACGAAGCCTGGTAAAGCTGTTAAAATTAATCGCTGGATTTTCGAACTGAAATTGCCGGAATAATGTCGTTAACATTTTTGCAATTACCTCTCAATAGTAAAGACTTTAAACGGATATGATTCCAGAAGGAACCTCTCTGATTAGCAGGTTTTCACTATTCAAACAAATTTGATTCCGATGGTTAAATTGTTTAAACGCAACAATACGTATTTAAATTTAGCGTTAAATTCTGCACTCCCAAAATATATTTATTGCAACGATAAAACGACTGAATGAAACGGTTAATAGCACAAACGTTCAATTTGTTAATGAATTTTTCACACAAAATATCAGCTGACTGCAATGGTTAACGTATCGATAAAACGAAATACTAACTACCTTCATATTCAATTTAAAATTGAATTCCATTCGTAGTGATCAACTAACTGCATACGGTATTACTGGTTGAAATTATTAACTAACGGACTGAACTGTACTGTAAATTCTTTAGATTAATTATTGAATCTAATAACTCGAATAACTAAACTGCATCATAAAACATACTCGAAAGAAAACTAACTCATTTCACTTGGCGGGGTTTTTGTAGCAAGTCGCCCGTGGGTGCAAGGTCCGTGACGGGACTTCCGTCACTTTGTTCGGTGTGGTTTCTACTTGACTTCTATATTAGACTAACTTCTTGGGGATGCAAACGTTTTTGTTTGCGGTATGATGTTTAAGGAGGGAACAAACATAAATATCTTATCAAGACAGCAATAACGTGTTACAAACCTAATCAGAATTTTTGTTCTAGAGAGTTCTATCGGGGATTCATAGCGACTAAAATCTGCTTCGTAGCGAGAAACTGGACCTTTTACATCTGGTTGGACCTATTTTTTATGTGCCTGAATTCAGAGAATCTATTCACCGAAAGCAAAGATAAACACTACAGGAAATATAAATTTGTAAAAATGCCTTTTTCGACGTATTATTCCTTTGTTAAAAGGTAATTTTATTTCTGTATTTTATTCTAAAAACAAGTTGTTTGCGTGAGAACGCTTTGGGAATAAACTTTTATATTAACGAAAACAACATTTGATTTATAATACCGTTTGCAATTTTTAAACCAACAAAAATGTATTGAAATATACAGGGCCGTACTAAGTTTCGTTACCATAAACGCATTTAAAATTACATTAAAATTAGATCTAGAATTTTAACACTTTACAAAATGATGGACTAGATTATACCAAAATTGAATATTCGATGGAACATATTTATAAAATTCTAACTCCAATATCAAATACATACCAATATTATATAAACCAAATTCGTTTTTAATTCTTCTACCCCATATTAAATATGACTTATGTTAACAGTGGCTGCAGGTTTGTATTTTTCCGGGAGTGGACGGCAATGATTTATTACGTAAACTACAATTTAGGTACCACATTTTCCTAGTCGATAACAATGCGTACTGTTATTCTTGATGGTAATAGTTCAGATACGAGAATTAAGAGCTTTCAAATTATTATCGAATTCCTTAAATTCCCCTTTTGACGTTATCCTATGACTACTCAAGTGTGCAAGTTCTAATTACAGATGATACTATAATATATAGGTTCTTTTAAATTTGTAATCAGTGAGTTTTTGAAGTTTTTCGTCGACATAAACTGATTTTTGCTGTGAGAGTATTTCAACTTGTCTGGTACTAATATTTTGTTGTTCTTTGACTTAATTTATTGGCTATGGATCTTTTGACAGCTACTAAGGAATCCTTAGTACGGTTCTGGCAGTTTAGTAAATTCATTTGTGCCGAAATAATAAATATTTCGTTAAGTAAATAATGCTTTCTTTCAAGTATAAAGGAGTCACCTTGGTGCATTTATAAACAATATTCTAAAATCAGCAAAGTTTTCGTTGGTGCGAACATTCATTTTGAGACGTTCCCATGTATATAATTTGAGTTTCTTTGAAAAATACGGTAATAAAATGTATTAGGTTTTTATTTATGGCTTTCTGTACTTATGTTTTCTGTGTTTATGGTGTGTTCTGTAGGAACTTTGTTTCTCGCCTGAATTATTCTTCTAAGCCCTAATTCTTTGATATGCTTTCTTTCATCTACAATCATACTCAAAAGCAAATTCTCGGGATGAGCAAAAAATGAGTTACATTCAATCACAGGGTCTACTACTTGAAGTAAATTTTTAGGTAAGAACCTTGATGTTTTTATAGCTTCAAACACATGTTTAGGGCCATCTGTAAAGTACTTGCTTTTCTTGATATTAAAGCAGTAGTAGACCCTGCGATTGAATGTAACTCATTGTTTGCTCACCCCGAAAGTTTGCCTTTGAGTATGATTGTCGATGAAAGAAAGCATATCGAAGAATTAGGGCTTAGAAGAATAATTCAGGCGATAAACAAAGTTACTAAAGGGAAGTCAATTAGGAGCTTTGTGACGCCAAAACTAAATTTTGCTGCTACCGACTACAGCGAAATGATAGATTGGAGTACATGTAATCTTTCACTGCCACCTTTGCTCCGAAGATTAAGTGATGAGGAGATTTCATCTATAATAAACACAGGAACAGAATCTGAATGGAATTTTGTCAAGTTTCCATGTCATACACAAGCAGTGGAGCGGTGTGTAAAGCTGGTGACTGAAGCGTCACAAAAAGTCGTTGGTGCCAAGTCCAGGGATGGATTTATCAGATCGACGCTTCTTTCACGATCCATCATGTCTAGTTTTTCGCATAAATCGGAGTTTAAAATAGCAAGTACCAAAAACAATGAGTAAAACACTATTGTCATAAAGCTATAGTTTGTAAAATGTATCAATAAGTATTTTATGTAAAAATTTAAAATTTGCCATTTTAATGCTAAAAACATGTTTTTCAGACGCAATGAGCGACCAATAAATATTGAAATATCTATTATTATTTAATTTCTTTACCTTCCCTGTGCTATTATTTACTTACTTAAAGCTGTAGTATTTAACTATAATAGAAAAAAAGAGTTTTCTTTATTACGAAAAATTGTTCAAATTTATCATTTTTTGTTATTTTCGAGGGCGATGCGCGACCGGAAAACATTAACCGATTTTTGTTTTTTTTGTTTTAATTTATTTGTCTGTCCTAGGGGCAAGTTTTCCGCGCTATAGCGAATCGAAAAAAAATAAAACCTTTTTTCGGCCCACCCTACTATACATACAATTAAAATTCAATATTTGGCCTTAGTATATTGAGGTGTTGGATAATAGGTAGTTAAGATACAAGCGCAAAAAGCCATTTTTTATTGTGCGAACGGTTTAGCAGCGAGGTACGAGCGAGTGCCTTAAAATATGTGAGTGCAATGAAGAGACTTTTTAGACGTGTATCTTTCAACGTTTTATCTGCGCTCATAACGCTTTACTAAAGTATTCATAGTATTTGATATATTTTTTAATTTGTGACCTATGTCATGTACATATATTAACGTGCCTAGATTTTTATGTGCTAAGTTGTTTAGCAGCCAGATTGTAAGATATTCATAAATCATTTATCATCTGCTGTTGTTGACATTAGCGAGCAATAAGAATTTTCCAAGCGTTCATAGCGACGTCGCTTTTTGATCCTTCGATTTCGGCTCTTCCTATCATAACACTGGCTCAATAAACGTTAACTTCCTACACGAAAATCAGTGTAAAAGTCAGTTTTTGTACGATCGTATAAATAAAATATTATATGACACAAGTGAATAAAGAGCTTTTATCCACTAGAGAAGATTGCACAAATGGTATTCGCCCTGTATGCTAGACGCGTCATAGATAAAAGCTATCTTCACTCCACTTCCTCATAAAAATTCAAAAACGTATATTCACTTTTTATATATAAGTAGATTTATAACCAAATAATCATGTTTAATTAAAATAAAACTAGTTTTGAACATCCTTGTTTTATTAATTACCTATATTAATTTTTAATGTGTTTTCAGAACTCGCTTATTGGAATTATAACAATCACTCTTCTTCACACCTCCAATAACCCATCACTCAAATCTCCATGTATCTGTACAAATGCTATGTCGAATTGTACCAGTATTATTAAATAGGTGGAGATAGCTCCAATCATCTGAAAAAAAACTTAATATTACAATCTATGTATATTAAATAATTTAAATATTAAAGCATTAATTAATTTAAGGCATTACTTTGTCGACTTGTTAGAAAGAAGGTTAATAAAGTTCAATTTTAGGAAATGGAGTTTGGCATAATTTTACTTTAAAAATTGAATAAAGACAAAAAAGTTGTTTCGAAAAATCGTCGACAACTGCTGCCAAATTTAGATCGACCGTTCATTCTATTACTGGATATGGATAATGCGCTTTACGATTCTGTTCTGCTTGAAAAACAACCTTTAAGTAAGTGGAGAAAATGAAATAGCAGAGTGGTTAACAAGTAATAGAATTCGTTTTCTTCAAAACGCATCAAAATAGAGATCATCGAATGTTTAAACCTTATTTATGTTATTGATCAAATTATTGAAGAGGCTGGCCACAAAGTTATACGTATTCTTCCGTATCATTGCGAGTATAATGCTATACTATAGAGTAAATATGGGGTAACTGCAAACAATATTATGATCGACATATTGGACAGGAAAAAGATGTGCTGGTAATGTAAGATGAAGCGTTGAATGGCGAAACTTCATAGATGTGGGATAGAAACCATAAAACGAGCAGAATCTTTAATAAAAATGTGCTGGAAAAAGAAGAGGCATTAGAACAACACTTTGTAGAGATAGCTTTAGTGAAGAGGAAGAAGAACTTTCTTTTTTGGAGACATGTCGCTTATTTACTTTAAAAAAACTTACTTTGAAAAGCGATTTAATAATTGATAAGAATTCATTAATTAAAAAATTATCTTAAGAGTAAATATTATTTAAAACGTTTAGAACCAATTCTGATTCTTTTTTTGTCAATGACTACTACCTTTACCTGTCATTCACCTATCTTTTTTCATACTACTATGCGAGCAACTAACAAACCAAAACGGTTCCGATGCCGAACAAAATCCTAGTAGACATACGTTCGTGCGTAGTAGATAATAAAAAGCTACTTTTAAAAATAAATGAAGTATACAGCGTGTCAGGAGTTAGACGCATTAACCTTAAGAGGTGATAGAAGACATCAAAAGGAACAAGAAGTCTGAATAAATTTTTTTCTATGTTAATTAGCTTTTGAGTAATTTAGAAAAAACTATTGCCATATCTGGCAGCCTTGCTTAAGTATAATCGCAGCTGAATCTGGATCTTGTTTTAGAAAATCAGACAAACAAACTGATGATGACAGCCGTTGTTTAAAAATGATAAACATCCGAAGCAGATTAGTCGGGTGACTAATTCTACGAAAATTGTAAACGGCACTGTTCTTCCGTAAACAAAATTTGTACGTTGTACGTTAAAAACGCGCTGATTCATAACAAACCAACTGTAAAAATAAAACAATAATTGACCTACATTTTATATTTATTAATTTTTGGAATATTTTCTAAATTTCTTGATGTATTTGTTTTTTTATTAAAAAATACTAACTTATTTAAAAAAGAATTTGACTAAGGCACCTAATTACCATAAAATTAAAGATTTTGTGATGTAGCTAAAACAAGGTGTCAACGAAATCCCTTAACTTAATTACCTACCCAAGCAACACAGGAATCTGCGTTATAGTTTAATATACGTGTATTCAATCATATTTTGGTAACTTTTTAGTTATGGTATATTTATTAAACGTGTACAATCTACCTATATGTTTTTAATTGTGTTATATACGTGTATTGTTAACCATTTTGATACAGGCACGGTGAGAATTTTGTGATATTTCATGTACTAGCGCCAGATTAGTACTTCTTTGTGTAGTACTGCATTTGTGGTAAACTAAGGTTCACCAAAAATGGTACTTATAATACACTAATAAATGCTTTTCATTGAAGTATACGCTATACGTAATTTAAACGTCTACATTCGATCATGTTTATTGCCGTCTTCGGTATTATTCGCATTTCTTCGTTTGCCTAAACCAATAGCGTTTGATGGTTTGAACACGTGCTGATTTCACGCGTCATCGGCCTTCATCGGTCTCCCCATTAGCGTTACAATTTGTTGCTGTAATGGCGGCGTATACGTGTATGTAGTAATTGTGCTTTGTTACTGTAGTTTGTAACAGTAGGCTGGAGTGGAGTATTAATAAGGTGAGTACAATTATTATTATAGTTATATGTTGTCATGACGAATCGTTTGTTATGTGCTACCTACGCTTTTATTGGCTAGTTTTTTCAACGGTGTTTGCTGCAATGGACACGCACATTCTGTAAATTTTTACACCATATTACGATAATCATTATTCCGGCCTCATGTTGTATAGCATGATAAAAACGTATACGCATTGTTAACAGTCTTCGCAAATTCTATAAATGTCAATAAAAAGACATTAATGACTAGTAACTTGACAGCTGAAGGTAAGAAAAACAATTTACGCGGCAAATTCAGTTTAAAGTTAGGTTTTATGTATTTATATATAAAAATTAGTCGGATGTAAATTGTATAATATTTTTATAATGAAGTCAACGTGGTACATATCTTAAAATATTTGTTATGTATACTTAATTGTTTCAGCCTCAATTTTTCTGCCAATTACCTGCAAGAACAGCTGTTCTTAAAAACAAATACTCTTTTATTATAACGTTATTATAACTTTTATTATAAACAGGATGGAACCGTTTTATTATTAAATAATAAATAAATAATATTTTTTCTTTTTCTGCAATTTTGTTTTTATGTTTTCTTAATTACAGTATACAAAATAAACATGAAACGTCCATTCTACCTACCTGCATTGACGTTTAATTGGTACTGAATATAAACCTATTGCATCAACAACTATTTAGTGTGTTTCATAAACGTTATTTATTTGTATATTGTACACTATATGTCAACGTTTATCTCTCGGACATCTTATCCTGTATAAGAAGTTGACATTCAGCCATAATTATACTACTGGTATAAACAAAAATTACACGTTTATTCAACTATTGTGTGTTGCTTGGGTGATTTAAATTAGATAAATCTTCTCTTTAAAAGATATTCTCTTATAAAATCATTAAAAACTGTTATTGACAAATTATTATTTCAAAGTTCAACAAACTATAAACTCAGTATTATCTCACTCTAAAAGGGTATTATTTTTCACAGCTGTGGTCAGGCATTGTCCCAAATAGTTTTCATTAAATTGCAAGATTGTAAACAAAGCGTGCTTCATTTCAATGTGAACAAACTTCCACATCAGTATTTTGTGCGGATGTGGAGTAAATTTTATTACAAACTTTGCAGGGTTGTCGTGCTTTTTAATTGAGTAAATAATGAATTTTTAATTGTAAAAAGAATTCAATTTTACGCAGAAACGACATATGATACGATAAAATTTTATTGAGGTTTGTTGTTGTGATAGATGAGATGCATCTGCCGACAAAGCGCCATAATTATAAAGTATATACGAAAAAATCTTGCTTTCAATATTTTACCTAATAATTTATCTAATTTACAAATAAACACGACTTCTTTTATTAATTAATAAGTTTATAAGTTTTAATATTTTACTTTTGAAGAGTCAAATTAATTCGAACAAAAACAGTTAGATAGATAATTTACGTTTGTATAGAATAGCAAATTTGCAAAATTGTCTGCTGTTAGCTTTTAAATTTTCGTGAATTGTTACAAAAAGTCCGGTATTTTGCGAGTTCTGACGTAAAGACTGTCTTTAATAATTAATATTTCAATAACTACTCGACAAAATTGAATGCAAGTAGCTAATAATGCTGCATGTATGTGGTAAATTTTGTAATTTGGTGTATGAGTTATTTCATAAAATAGAAGGCAAAGCCTTTAGGTTTTATGGGGCCTTAATCAAAATCTTTTTTCACAAAAGATAGTATTTTTTAATAAAACAACAAATACGTCAAGAAATCTTGAAAGTATTCACGAATTAATTAAATAAATAATTCTTTAAAGAATATACACTGTCTTCAATGCAAATGTTGCGTTTTTAGAATAACTTGAGAAATAATCAATATATTAAATTACAAAAATTACCAAATATATGCATGTAAAATTGCATTCAATCTGGTGGAGTGGTTATTGAAATATTAATTATTTAAGCCACGCTTTACGCCAGAACTCGCAAAAAACAAACTTTTTTCGAATATTTAAAAAGCTAAAATCAGATAATTTTACAAATTTACTATTTTATATATATAGTTTGGGTTAGCAAAGATTCTTATGAATATGGAAAAAGGCTAGTCTGTTAGCTGTAAAGATTTTTCTGAATTTTTTGTAGTTTATATGTCTAATTAGAATTGTAATTATTTTTATCCAAAATGTATAACAATTTATGCTAATACCATAAAATAAGCATAAAAAGGTTACTTCTACAAACTTAGTACAGTACTTCTTACTGTACTGAACTTATTTTGTATTCGAAAGTTCGTTTCGTTAGTTCTAGTACTAATTGTAGTTAGAATTCATTTTTGATTAGTAAGAAATAAATATTAAACAATATTACGTGTTTTATTACTTATGATGTTGTAGATCAAAAATCAAAATTATTAAAGATAAATGTGTAGAAGTATACACGTAACAAATAATAAGAACACGCCGAACTGCTTCAACTTATCAACTGCTAGAAAGCTTTTGTGAGACAACTTCCCATGTAATAACTTTGCTGATACCTCGCTTTTTGTAATCAAAATGCTTATTTCCTATACTGGAGTTTTTTTACTAACTATTAAAGAAATTCATTTAGAGAATTTTATTTTATTTTAAATTACATGAGTAGAAATGAGTAGAAGTTACTAAAGGTTGTATTTGCGGCTATCCAGCCGAACATAAACATTAGTAACTTCATCAATTTCTACATTTTGTAAGTAATTACAATAATTACTAGCATGACCAAAAAGTCATCGATTAAATGATTAAATTAAATGATTAATGAGAAGAATGTGGTTGTATTTTAAACTTAAACATTCTCTGAAAACTTGATTTACTATTTTATAGCGAATCCGTATTCCGGTACAGCATCCAATTTATTGCGATATTCCGTTTTTGTATTTCGCATAAAGATGTGGTAGCAAAAGGCACCAACTAATAAAGTAGTAATCAGGCCGTTTTTGTAGGAAAGTTTAAAGCTTTGCATGTTATATTACAGGACTTACAACTGGTCCCGCGGAACCCTAAAATATTTCCCCACAGGGCTCCAGGGGTGGTTGGGATACCACTTAAACTGCGTTTTAATTTCGTTAACTTTTTTTGACATTTCCCATTTCAATAATTTTCCGAAAATATTTTTATGGAAAGTTTCCAAAAAATAAATTTTTATTTTTATGTCATGTTTTTGAAATATGTACTAATAGACGTGTTCAAGAATTTTTTAAACAAGGTCGATTTTAGATTTTATTTTTATCATTTTATAATTTATACGCGTGCAGTATTTAAAAGTACTAGAATAAATTAATTCCAAATGCTAGGAATAACGCATGTGGCTTCGGCGGCCGCAGCCCCTACAGTCTAGCCTTCCATCATCCATCATTGAATGTTTAATAGGTATTCTAATTGTTCTGATGTATAGGCAAATCTTTGCATGCAGCCATACTTCTCCTTTATGAGTTCTACAAGACCGATTTGCTAATTCATTTTTACAAGTTTTGACATTATATTTTCTTTAGTCTTTAAATTTTTAAAACCATAAATTTAAAATACTTATACCTATTTAAAATACAAGACTTATTTTTGTTACGTTTCGTTTCAGACTTCTATTGGGTCGATCTACGCAATTCTAAGTTAAAGGTTTTATGCTGTATATTTGCCAGTCTTCATTATTTATTTATATTTTTAAAAGCGTTATTTGTAATCGATGCTTTTCTATACGCTCGAGATCGAATGTTTACTTATATCACTTGCTTCGGAACTAAACATCCTCCCTCTACTTTCTTACTACGTCACCGATCGCTTGCTTACAAATCATGTTACAAACAATTTTTGGCCGTCTGTCTGTCTTCAGTCATCCTTCCATTGTCTGTCTCTGTCTATTAGTTTTTCAAAATTTTTTAATTTTCGTTTCAAATTCGAATATTTGATGAAAAAGTAGAGTAGGAATGCCTAAAGAACCTACTAGAAAGTTGGTATATTAAGCATATGATAGATGAATTCAATATGTGGGCAAGCTGGGAGAGGAGAGTGCTAGGCTTAAAATTTTGAACTGTTTACGTTTGCGTTTATTTAAACAATAACTCATGAAAATCCGAAGGACTGTAATCACACAACGAATGTTGCATAGTATAAGGAAATCCTTCAATCACTTCAATCATTTTGACCGTCATGTCTTGACGAGGTTAGTATTTACTTAATTCCGATATACTTACAGCATAAATCAGAGTAAAATCCATAATAAAAAATCCTCCCGCCATAATGCTTATGTCAGTATGTAAAAGCTGCAAGCCAAACACATTAATCTAAAACAAATTGATTTAAAATGGATTGTAGCTTGGTTAATCATACCTAAATATACCTCTTTTCTTTGATCAGTAGCTATAGTATTTGTCATAATTTTCGCTAATGTTGTCTTGATTTTCTTTGTCTAAAAATATGCAAGGAACTTCCGTTATTTAAGTTTTTTAAATTATTGCATTAAATTACTTGATTCATAAATAAGTGTGCAGACAGAACTGTGAAGAATGCACACGTTATATAAAAGCCAGTCCATATAAATATGGAGAAGGTATATTTGGTGGATATATCGTCACGGAAAACAAAAAAACTGCATATTAAATGTGCTTTAGAAACAATTAATACAAAGTTTAAACAACAACTTAATAAATTTGGCAAAGAAAAAATTTTGTATGTAAATCTTGCGATATTTATTAATTCCAGGTGAATTTTTCTTGTGTTATCAATAACAGCCTTTGAAGGTTTTTTTAATAATGTTTTTATTAAAATCTTGAACCTAATCCTTATTAAAGTAATGTATATATGAAAAGATAGTTCTAGCGTTGTTTTATAGAAATCAAAAACAGTAAATATCATGATTTCTATTGGGGCCATATCTGTATCTGGAACAAAAAATTCGTATATGTACAAACTACCAACCAGAACAAGTATAAGAGACATTAGTTTTATTGAATATATCTGAATTTGTTGATTGTTTATTTTAACATTTAGCATCTTCGTAATTTCTCTATCAATTCTAACTATTTCTTTCCACAATTTAGAAAGTTCATAACTGCGAATTTCGTTAATAACGGCAAAGAGAAGGGTCGATATAGTTATTAAATACATTTTAAAAATGTGCACGAAAATATTGATAGTTTTCAGGGTGTAATATTTGTAATAGTTTGTTGTATTTGCTAATCCAGTCGAAAATACCGTGAATATAAATACGTAAAAAGTTAACTTGTACAAGCTCAAACGTTTCATATTTTTGAATTTAAAACATTTTGGAGATTTATTAATTGTAATTGTTGCCAAACCCATAAATCTAGTTAGCAGGTGTATAGGGCGCACAGCGGTATACACTTCGGCCATTTCTCGAGTTTGTCTTATAAACGAATTACAAATTATGTTAAAATACAAATTAATTTACTTTCAACGTCGGTATGGCTAAGTTATTTTTACATAATTACTGAACAATTGAAAAATATAATTATATAATTTGAGTTATATAATTGAATTATATAATTGAGCATGTTTGTAGTAGGTGTATGTGTTTAATATAAAAATACTCTCTCTGACAAGTTTGTTGATATTGATCTATCAACCAATATTTGTAAAACATTTTCATGATTAATGTGGATAAATTAACTATAGACATTTAGACTTTCTGGAATAGTCAAGTTACAAGCGGGTGGGGGGGTGGGTTAACTAATTCAAATAAAAATTTACTTTTGAAGTAATTCATTTAGTTACGTTTGCAATTTGCATTAATAGTATATTAAAGTATTAGTTTCATAAGACACGTCTTTAGCGCACGCGTCCGTGTTTAGAAAACGAAGGGGAAAAAGCGGGGAGTTTTCTAAAAAGGACAAGTGCGCTAAAACATCTTATGAAACGAATACTTTATACTATTTTTTCTATTTGCGTTATTTCATTATTAAATAATTACAAAAAATACTTAGTTTTAAATAAAATTTGTTAGGGATATTTTGGTAAGTAGCATGACAGTTGGCAACACTAGAAATTATACAATTGTTTTTTACATAACTCGTTAAATTTAGGTAATCCGCGCGACGTAAAAATTCCTTCTTGTCTGATACACACAAAGCGCGCTGCTAACAGCAGGACATCATTACATGATAGGTATTTGTTTACTAAAATCGATAAGTAATGTGTTTTCTTTTTAACCATAATAAATATTCATACTCTTGCATAAGGAAATTTTCAAGAAAAACGATTTAGGACTAGTAAGCTTTGATTTCTAGTTCTCAAATTAATAAAACATAAATATCTAGCAAGCTTAGGTACATAACGAAACTTTAGTTGTTCCAGTGGCGTATTTACAAGTTTTTCTCGGGGGAGGGGGGTTACTACTAAAATAAGTTTTTCAATTTATTTTATTGATTATTTATTTTTATACTGTTTTGTTCTACATCTTCCCTAATTGAAAATTAAAGACCATCAGAATAACTAAATGGAATATTCTGGGGAGGGGGGGTTAACGGGATGGAGCTACACCCGATTTTTTTAATAGTCCATGTCATTTATGTCAACATCTATGTTTTGTGAAAATACAAGTATTTGGATTCGGAATCTTTATAGAGTACCCTCCGCCCCAAGAAAAATTTGTAAATACGCCACTGGAACAACTAAAGTTTCGTTATTTATGCTAAGCTTGCCAGATAATTCTGTTTTATTAATTGGAGAACCAGAAACCAAAGCCTAATAGTCGTAAACCATTTTTCACGTTTTTCTTGAAAATTTTCTTATGTAAGTGTATGACTATTTATTATGGTTGAAAAGACAACATAATACTCTATCGATTTCAATAAAAAAATACCTATCATGTAATTTAAAAAAAGTTTGATGACGTCATCACGTTTACGCCGATTTAGGAATACAGAATTTTCTGAACGAGAACATAGAGAATTCTATGCGATTTAATATATATAGGGTTAATACCATTTCTGACTGAAAATAAAGTTGCTACAAAGCGGGGCGCTTTAAACCAAACATACTGTATAATTTAATGAAACTGAATTTTATTACGTTAAGTTTATCGTTAGCATATTGCACATATACAACACAATGAATCCCATATGATGACAGCATCAAAATTTACAATTTCGTTAATAATAAAGTAAAAACTGTTATCCATGCCCGTAACGGGGCTACGGTCGACAGCGCGCTGCGTCTTGCAATGGTACAGTTTAGCAGTTGCAAGTTTAGCGAGCGTTGCATTCGAGTTACAAAAGTTTACTGCGTAAATAAGATAAGTTTGACATTCTAAAGGTAAGTACTCACAACAGCGGATCCGATTGAGTCAAATCGACCAATCGTATGACCTCCGCCTGTGGATCCGCTGCCGTGAGTACTTACCTTAAGAACAGCTGTCTAACAGTGATATCAACTATAAAAAAAATAAAATGTTACTGTTTCCAGTATTCTAAAAAATTTCATTAGGACACGCAAAATGCGTGTCCTAATGACTTCATTAGGACACGCAAACATAAAAAAGATTTTAGGACATTCCATTATTCCATATAAAATTGGAATTGGTAATTTGAAACCATCAACCATCAATAAATATAATTCAGAAACCCTTATTAGAAATTTTCAAGGGGTTAAGTAATTTCTAAATATATTTAAGATTGGTAATCTTTTTTAAATTGTAATTTTATGTAGAAATGATCTAAGATTGATTTTAAAGGGCATTGTAAAAGCTTTTATTAACATCAAATTTAATACGAACGCTCAATTTTATACGTTTCAAGATCACTCGATAAAAATACTCCATGTAAAACTTTTAATTTTTTTATAAAATTGTATAAAATTGCTAATCACATCTTACACCTATTATCTCGATGCTAAAATTCATTAAAAAAATTTAAAATCGCTAGAATATATAATCAAAAAGAGTTTATAAAAATATACTTCATTAAATGTTCTTGGCTAAATGCTCCGACGTCCCGAGTCACTTGCACCTCTGCTACTGACATGCAAACCACACTCCCTTCTTATTGCAGTTCGTGGTATCAAGAGCAACTAGCAGAACCTTGCTATTAATTATTGATATATAGTAACTAAACTAGCTTACACTGAGAAAAATAGATAGTTATAGTAAGTATAAATATATTTAGCATCAATATATTCATACTTAGTACAACTACCTATTTTTCTCAGTATAGAACATGTTTATGCTTGTGTTCATATTTAGCCCCTAAAATTCGCATAACACAACACTATTTATAGTACTTGTCAAGGGTTATATCTATTTTTCCGTAGATTTACCATGTACGGCATACTTGGTTAAATTCAAAGGGTACATCCCAGCTAGCACACTGACGTTATAATGTCGTCGTTTTTTCGGCAGTAACGACATCAAATTGTCGTAAAACTGACATCATTATGTCACAGCCCAAAGACGTCATTAAAACGTCCTATACGAGGCCTAAGACAGGAATTATAAATAAATAGTTGAATATTGGAAATAACATTTATTATATATTACAGTCAAAACGTCTCTATATTGTGACCACCTGCTTAATATGACCAATATTCCTTGGCCCCCTAATGAAACTTGTACGTATTGTATTGTACGTCCAAAAGACGTCATTTTGAAGACGTCTACGTACGTCTCATTATATGACGGCTTATGGACATCATTTATTAGTCATACGACGTTGTCGACCAATATTGACTTAAAAATAACGTTATTATAACCTCAGTGTGCTGGCTGGGATATTGCCATAATATTTCATCATGAAACATAGCTAATGCACTTGTATTTTAATATTAGCCAGTGTTATGCAATTTAAATATTAAACACTGAATGGCTTGCGTAGTAGTCTAAGAGCTAGCGAACACGACCGCTTCACAACTCCGTAATGCATAAAATCTCTTTTACTATCTGTATTCATAGTATAAGAGTAGGAATACCCTTGTCTGGCAGGGCAACCCCTCTGATTTATGGAGGAAGAGATCAAATAGTGTGGTTAAAAAATGTCACATTTGAAACACATATGTAATAGTTTTTCTAATTTTTATATGAATCAAAATACTGAAAAAATACGATAGCAATCTTGCCAGACCAATATTCCTCTGATTAATTAGTACTAGATCAGTACTAATTAATTAATTACATATTAAAAGATTTTAAGTATAAGAGTATTGTGCACACATAGGAAACCAGATATACATAAAATAGCTTAAGTTTATTAACTTTTCAGGGATGAAATCAGTGGAATCTTGATCTGTTATTTTGCAATCACATTATACAAGGATCAACTATACTTAGTAAAAAAGACATACATTACACTTATACTAAAAATCTTTAAATAATTAATTAATGAGTGTTGATCTGGCACTAATTAGAGGAATATTTGTCTGGCAAGTTTGCTATCGTTCTTTTTCAGTATTTTGATTTATATAAAAATTAAAAAACCATTACATATGTGTTTCAAATGTGGCATTTCTTAACTACACTATTTGACCTCTTCCTCCATAAATCAGAGGGGTTGCCCTGCCAGACAAGGGTTTTCCTACTCATGTACTATGAATACAGATAATAATAGGGATTTTATCCATTACGGAGTTGTGAAGTTGTCGTGTTCGCCAGCTCTCCGACTATAACCGCACTTTCAAAATAAAAATTTTTAACAAAAATTTTCCTTCGAGAGTTAAATTCGAAACGTACATATTGTCGTAATATTTCATTACGCAACATAGAGAATGCACTTGTAGCATACTATTAGCCAGTTTTATGCAACTTAACTATTACTTGTTAAATGGGTTGCATAACTGTACTTTGAAAATGAAAGGTTTTGATAAAAATATTCCTTTATGAAATTGAATCTAGGTAGTTAGAACAAACATACGCACTAGAATACTTTAAGTAGATAAAGGATATGTGAAACTGATTTTTCATAATATATATACAATTTTGTTGTATAATTTTTTAACTTAATAAAGTTTAGGTGTGCAAGTTAACTTTTTTTGACGTGGACAGGCGTTTTTAAAATGATACTTTATTTAAAAATGCGAAAGACAGAGTCCAAGTTACAAAAATATAGGTACACAGTTTACTGTTAAACTTTATTCGTTGTGAAATTACACAATATGCACTTGCATAATTACTTAAACACTATGATACAGTTTCAACATTTAAAACTGGTAATAATGATCAGAAAGGCCACGGTCGGTATGGGACAACTCGGCGCAGACAGTTCGGCGCGGACAACTCGGTGCAGACAATTCGGCGCCGTGCCAATTCGGCGCCAGAAAACCCAATCAAACTGTATTTCTGTTAAATTTTACTTTATAGTTCAATAGTTTTTTCTAATTCCATTTACATCAGGTTGAGTTTTTCTTGGTAGTCATTACCTGAATATTATTCCTGTATGTTATTTACTCGCCCTCTCTAATCTTTTACTAATGCATAAGATAATCATCATATTAAGATAGTTGGTAAAATTTTCTAAGAAGAACTTATGCTCTGGGTTTTA
This sequence comes from Agrypnus murinus, assembly GCA_929113105.1. Lineage (NCBI taxonomy): Eukaryota > Metazoa > Arthropoda > Insecta > Coleoptera > Elateridae > Agrypnus > Agrypnus murinus. The sequence goes on from OV816025.1 coordinate 58,717,947, forward strand.
CTAATAGGGTAGGTTTTTTGTATTAGTTATTTTATTTTATGTTTGTTGATAATACATTTGTAGTAAGTGCAATATTTAATACTAATAAATTAATACAAATTGAAAGTTCTTGGCAATTAAAATTATTTAATTAATTAAATTTAAGCAAATAAATTACAAGATATTTTTTGATATTCATAGCAATAAATGACCGCCCCACGGCTCTATTATTATTTTAATAAATATTTAAATGAATTTACTTGCTCAATAACGAGTAATTTGTATGACAAAATACAATGTGGTACAAATTAGTAATGTTTCGCGCCGAATGTGTCCCGCGCCGAATTATCTCAGCGCCGAATCGGCCGCGCCGAATTGGCCGCGCCGAATTGTCGGCGCCGAGTTGTCCTAGACCCGACCAAAGTAAACGGCATCCCTGGATACTAGTTTCTACGGCTTTTTGATGGTAAGTTCTGACTTAGGTAAACAGCATCCCTGCATGCCAGTTTGTAAAGCCTGAACGTCGTCGTAACCTGAACTGAATGATCTCATTGAAGTTCGGTGTTTATATACCATCCTATCTTCATAAAATGCGCCTACTTAGCATATATTAAGTCGAAGTTATTAAAGAACCACATTAGTATTCAGCCATTAAGATAAAGATTCTGAGTACTGGAAAACGTTTGCATTCATTATGCAAATGTAGGAGAATAATTATGCAGATTAGAATCCGTTTGCATACATTATATGTAAATTATGATAAATTATGTGAATTGGCATAATATTATGAGAAGCGTTATCTAAAAGGCAAAGTTACCTTAGTGCAACTTACCTTGTTCAATTATAGTTAAAGTTTTGACTTTTTTATTAATGAGATTCTTTCATTTTGCATATTTCATATATTTCAGAATTGTAAAGCTTTTGGCTGGATTGTTTTTTTTTTGTAAAGTTAAAGAGCAGCTTATATACCACAAAATTAAAACATTTTTAAATGTAAGGGTTGCATCTTTGTTTTTCTAAATGTATAAAAACGTGTAATTAAGTTGCGCCTTTAGAACGTTTAGTTTCATGACATTCAAATAATGTTATTGATGATGTAATGTCTAGTTTTGTGACGATAGGGATGTCTAAGAAAGTAAATTTAGGTAATTCAGTCAATAATCTTCAAGAAGATGTGTGTTCATCGACATTCTATTTGTAAGATTAATTTTATTTGATGACTCAAGTGTTATATTATATCACTGAATTTGTGATTTAATTTTCTACAAAACTGTTTAGTTAGTTTTTGCATTAATGAAAATTTATAAAACAAGAATTTGGCTATTGTATTTATAATGTGTCAACATTCAACTGTTTTGTTAGAAATTACATAGAAGTCATTTGTTTTGATCAAATCATGTAAAAGGACAGCCATTTTTATATAACTCTTTTTGTCTTATTTTTCCAACATTCAAAGAGTGCCCACTTGTTGTAGACTATAAAGAAATCTAAGGTTATGTTTATAAAAATGTAAACAAATCAAATGTCAAATGTTTGAGGTTAAAGTTATTTATGAGAAACGTCAAAGTGATATAATTTAAAGTTTTAAATGGAAGTGTTTATTTAAGAAGTCTCTCAATTTAAACAAGTGATTAATTAATTCTACGAATGTTTATTGCTAACAAGAATAATTCATGGAAATTCTACTGGGGAATAATTGGATTTGGACATTTTATAAAATTTTATTTACTTATCTTTGATGTTTAAGTATTGTATGGATTTGGAATTCCGTTTTATAGAGCCTTTTTATTTGGAAATATTAATGAATGGATTGATGACACATGGTTATTAATTATTTGCCGAGTTTATACCAGGGAATTACAAAAATATACTTGTGGCACAAAATTTTTAAAAAGGAACGGATTACAATCTTAATAAATTTTTCGTAGTAATTAATTTTATTATTAGTTAAGAAATTTATGATACCAAAATACACTAAAATTATAAACACATTATATTCCTTCAGAAATAAATTTTTTGTAGAAAGAAAATTAAGTATTTGTTTGAAAAGAAATTTATGAATCCCCAAATAAAGGAAACTTAACTATTTTGGAATTGATCAAATTTAATTAAAGAATTAAAAAGAAATAATCTTGTAGTCAGATCTTTCCTTTGATAATTTAATGTAAAAAGGTAATAAAAAATAAGAGATTTCAATCATTTTAATTCACTTTATAGAAAATCTATTTTCTGGTGTCAATTATTTTTTTGTTTTTCGATACATTCTTTTATGTTAATAAAAATAAAATTATCACTTAATAAATTTTATGGAAAGTCCTTTATAGGAAATCATTGTACATCGTTTGCACATTGGAACTCAGAATCTTAAGTCCTGCGTTAATTAATTATATCCATTTTTTAACTAAATTAAGAAAGAAATTAAGAAAAAACTATAGTTTTCGTTTCATAATATTTGTAATTCCACTGATGGGTGATGTCAAGGTTATTACGCTTATGAAAAGTTTTGTTAATTGGATAAGATATTTCAAAATACTTCTAATTAAAGAAAGATATTCAGTACACATTTTATTATGAACTCAATAATGCTTTGCAACAAACCAGCAAGCACAAGTTGTTTATGCAATAAATTATAGCAAATGTAAACATTCCTGCAATTATCAGGACCACATCCCCGACGTGGTCCGCGATGTGGTCGAGGATGTGGTCGCGGACTCTAAGCGTACATTACAGTACATTCACTTATTAATTGATTAGTGTCAATTAATTACTATTATTTCAGTTACGCATGAAAACATGCTTTGAAATTTAACATTTTGCGCGTTGACAAAAAGGAAATCAGTAGCCAAGTTGGTCAAAACGTGAAAGGATCATGGCACTCAAATTGATTTATAAATAAAGAAAAAAATGCGACGAAAAAGTAGTCCTCCTACAAGTCAATATAAACCCTAACGCTTGTAAACTGCCTCTGTCAAAAAGAAGGGTTATTGAATTATTTGTATTGTTTAGTATTCACTTTTTAGATAAAATTTATTCAATTTTAAGGCCACTTTTCAGAGAAAAGACAAGGCCAAGGTTACGTTAAAAAAACGAAACTTTTTCCTGTAGTTCAGTCAAAATAGACACAAAAACGTATTAAGTTCGGAATAATTCCGTTGGAGTTAATTTTTTCTGTAAACCTTCATATTATCGTTCTAAATGAAATATCAATATAGAACTTTTTAATTGTTTTGTAACAATAATTACTAGATTGAGCATGTAGTGGCTGGACATTTTGCCGACCGGATACAACGGCAACAACTACGCGGATACTACGCCGACTGGAGGTTATTTTGCCGACCATAGACACTACGCCGACACCAAGCGGTGACACTTTGCCAACCTTAGACACTACGCCGGCTCTTAAGAGCCGCCCGTAGTTACAATTCTTATGGGGATGTTAACGTAAAGTTCCAAAGCTAAAACTAATTAAACTGTTGAATCGATTCTCATATGGTTTTCAGAAATGGCTTTAAATTAGATTAGATTAGCTTAGTGTCTACAGTCTTCGAATTATCCACCGGTTGTAGTCGGCCTAGTATCCACAGTCGGTAAAGTTTTCACCGTTTTCTGTCGGCTTAGTATCCACGTTCGGCAAAGTATCCAAAAATCTATTTTAAAGGTCGGCGTAGTGTCCACGGATGGCGAAGTGTCCAATCGTTGTAAAGGTACATACCTGAGCTTTTTATCTAAATATAATGAGTTTAATATTTTCTAATATTCTATTATTACACTACTTTTCAACACATTACCTTTCAACAGTCAAATTAACTACAACCAGCCTAATAAAAGAGAAAATTGAGAACATTCTAGTATTTTCAGTATTTTAGAATATTTCAAGAATTTTTGAAATTATTCTTATTTTGGGTATATCTTTGCAAGTTAAAGGTATATTCACGAGTCTTACTCACTTTTGAGAGTTTATTCTCGTTTCTTCTCGATTGTGCTCCAGAAATATTTTCCAAAAATACACTAGTCTAAAGGTACTAACAGTGTAACAGGTGCAAAGCATCCATTTACTGACTTAAGTACAGCGTCTGGTTCATTTTTCCTAGTGTATTGATTATTTTATATAATTCTTAATGTAATAAGATATGACACAATCTTTGTAAAATGTTATCATTTAAAATACTTATTGGTTTTAATATCAAATTTAATTTTCGTTATTAGCAAGATTGCAGTATATGTTACCTATTAATTTACTGATTACTTATTTAATTATTAATAGATTAAGATAAGCAGCTACACACCATATTTACCCATTCTCATGTATTCCAATGACATAAGAATCAATAATTTAGTAAGACTGTAGAACACCCCATTACTCTTTTTCAATAATGTTAGAGTGTAAAGATGAAGTTTATTCGGTTTTATACCCCATACACCTTTTATTTAAATTTATGGGTTTAACAAATACATATGTCAAAAGGGCGACAAGGAGAACAAGAACTAAAAGAACTGGTTTAGCAAGACTTACTTTTTATTTGCTAGTTGTCACATACACCATCTGTAATTTCGCGGTATTCTGTAAATCATTTAACTTGACTGACGTTGCAACTTTTATCCGTGCGTTAAAGTTGAATGCCATAATTGTCTTTTTATTTATCTTAGCAATTTGCACTAGAAATCTTGATACGAAATTGAAGAAAATCTGCCATAATTTAGAAGAAACTGATTTAAAGATCCAAACTTTGAAAACTAACATAAAAAGACCAAATATAAGGAGCTACAGCATAGTGCTAATAGCCTGCATATTCATTTCTACAGCTTTGATAGCATCTGCTTGTGCTTTTGTAATGGAAACCCAATTTTATGCCCTAACAGCTTCAATGTTTTTTATTTTTGATTTTTACAAATCTGCTACAGAACTTGGTTTCCACATCTATATTCGAGTTTTGAAACGGAGATTTAAAATTCTAATAGAAACCTTACATAAAATCAGAAAAGAAAGGTTATTTAAATGTTATATAAATAAAGCTATGAGAGTTCACTTAGAAATGGTACAAATTACAGAAAAGTTCAATAATGCATTTTCATTTTCTATTTTGTTCTGTATCGGTGCAGACTTTCTAATGCTTGTATCGAGAATCAGCGCACTATCTTTGTTTTCAGCCTTTTGTAAATTTTATTCCGAAAGATATGTTATTGTAATCGTAATTTGGATGGTATATTACATTGTGTGTTTAGTTTTCACGATATTGTCAGCGTCTTCATTAACTGCACAGGTAAGTAGTATAGTTATGATGTTAACATTAACATAGTAGTATAGTTGTGTATAATATTATGTTAGCATTCGATCACAGGTTTTCATTTTGATGAATTTTTGGATGATACTTTTTAAATTTATCTAAGCACCTGTGGAGGCCAAATTTTTTTTAATTAGCAAAAATACTATATCATGTTAATAACGGACGTGTCAGGTTATACAATGCAGGATCAAGGGCGTGCCCAGGATCTGAACTAGAGGAGGCCAATTCATATTAGTTTCGAGGAAGGGGGCAAAGTGAAACACGAAAATTTCTTACAAAATAAAACTCAAAACTATTGCAAAATAGTTTTTATTAGTCACTAAAATATGCATACTGATTTGGATTCCGCCCCGCCCCCGCATCAATTTGAAGAAGGCTTTATTCACCTTTATTTCTCTTCTAGAGGGGACAGTTGCCCCCTGCCCCTCGCTGGGTACGCCCTTGCTACTACTATAAAATAGTTAAACCTTTTAATAGAAAAAAGTATCCCAAAAATAATTTCCTCACTTTTAATTTTAATATTCGAGGACAATGAATGAAGGTTAGTAAGTAAAAATGTGGGTTAAATTCTTTCAATCGAATACTGCTATAAAATAGTTGCAAGAATTATTATACCAGTGCCGAAGTTTTAAAAAAATATTAATTAACAGTAAGATATGAAATAAAAACGTTTAAATACAAAATACAAATTTTATAAATAACATACATTATAATAAATAAGCAAGGCATTGATAGGAACATAAATGTTCTTACGATTTGGCTAACGGAGAATTAATGTACTTAATAATATTTATTAATATTTATTAATTAACTAAGTTCCAGATCGGATAATCTCTAAATATTTAATAGTTTTAGACAGTTTTTTGATTTTGTGAATTATCTAATGTATATTCCATCAACATTAAATTAGTTTTAAAAACTTTGTGGGGATACAATTGGGTCTAACCACCTCAATTGTCAGGGTCCATATTTTCAACATTCAGAGATGTCAAATCTAACTTAATAATAATTATGATCTACATGAAAAACAAATTTAAAAGTTGTAAGAGTTCTTTAAATTTAATTATGCACGAGGAGGACTTTGGGCTGAAAGCAACATTGCATTTGTTCGCGACTTCACATAGAAGGACGCAGTAGATGGTATTAGAGCGCGTCTTAAGATGGCTGCTAGGTTGAAAAGTTTTCGACGGGTCGACGGAGGCTTCATCTTAGAGCCGAGGCAGCTTTTCGAATTTTTATCTACTATGCGACGCCCTTCGGTCGGAGAATGTTGGTTGATGCGGTTCGGTCTCGAGCGCCAGTACTTTTTACCGAGAGTACACTTGTCAGCGGCGGGACCCAGCGCAGCTTCAGTGGAGACTCGGTGTCCAGGGCTCTTCGTCCAGGTTTAAACGGCTCACACTTACGGGTTATTAATACTACTATTCAAATAAAACTCCAATATCGTGTGCTACATATAAATAGCCAAATTACCATGCCAAGCCAAATTACTATGCCAAGCCAAATTACTATGCCAAGCCAAACTAACACCTTAAGCACTGATATGGGTTGCAGGAAAAGGTTGGAAACAGTTACGGTGCAACTATATGCAGGCAGGATGAGGCGGTTAAATACACTGTACACTATAACTTTGTATCTCGGTGTCGGTTCGGTAGTGTTCGGTATGTTGTTCGGTATGGTTGTATTCGGTAATGTTCGGTATGGTTGTATTCGGTAAGGTTCGGTGTATTCGGTATGGTCGTATTCGGTAATCTTCGGTGTGTTCGTTATGGTTGTATTCGGTGTGTTCGGTACGGTTGTATTCGGGAATGTTCGGTGTGTTCGGTATGGTTATATTCGATAATGTTCGATGTGTTCGGTATTGTTGTATTCGGTAAGGTTCGGTATGGTCGTATTCGGTAATGTTCGGTGTGTTCGGTATGGTTATATTCGGTACGGTTGTATTCGGGAATGTTCGGTGTGTTCGGTTCGGTTCGGTTATACTCGGTAAGTAGGTATTAGGCCACCTGAGACCAGCCCCTCCAGTTTTCTGGCCACGCCCCTTCCCCCTCCAGGCTCTTCCCCTCGTCTGTGATTGGTTACCCCCACTCCTGTAGCTCCTCCCCCTTCTCTGTGATTGATTACCCCCACTCCTGTAGCTCCTCCCCTTGCTTCTGATTGGCTGACAGCGGCCATTTTGGAACTCGTCGCCAATTTGACCACGCCCGCCGCCGCCATTAAGGGAATCTGTATTACCGGCAATCTGTGTGCTACCAATAGAGGGCGTAGTGCTACAATTAGTGTGTATTGCTAAGAGAGGGCGTCATGAAGGGATCTGTATTATCGATGCGTTGTGTACTACTACTAGATGGCGTGTCATGAAGAAATCTGTATTACTACTACAGAGAGGCAACCATTTTATATCACAATATCTTGCGTGCGCGCGCTAAATTTGAAATTTTAAAGATCTCACCAATAATACGGTGTATTCTGTTCGTGCGTGACAGTTATTTGTCATACGTCATCATGAACACAATAGACCTCTTCGGCAGAGCTATGAGGAGTATGACAGATGAAGCAATGTCTGCAACAAAACGTGGACCGAGAGGTTATGGTTTCAAATTAACACCAGAGGGTAATTCCGATGTTGAGAACCGACGTATAACTAATGTAGGCGCTCCTATCAACGATAACGATCTTGTCACGAAGCGTTCTGTACTAATGTTATCAGATAGCGATGAAGGTGTAATTGATGTTAAGAAAAGAAGACTAGTACATGTTAAAGAACCGCTTGACAACCACGATGTTTGTACGAAAAAGTATACCGACGAGCTGGTGGACGATGTTGAAAGAAAATTACTCTCTAATTGTTTGAGCCGACAACGAGAGGATAAAGGACAGGGGTCGTACTATGATGCTAAAGATGGAAGAATTTGTAATATAGGGGAGCCTCTAGAGGATAAAGATGTAATCTCTAGGCAGTATTTTAACAAACTAGCTATGCATACAAACGATCAAATGCAGTTTAATGCAGATGGTAAACGTATTATTTCAGTAAGTTATCCTATAGATGGCACAGATGTCACTTCTAAAGCCTATGTTGATGCTCAATTCGACTCTGCTGTAAAAACCTTCATTACAATGACTACCGACACTCAGAACACTATTAAAGATCTAAAGCAAAAGGTAACAAAGGTTGACATTGAAACTAGTAAACTTAACAGTTTGCTAACAACGTTGGAAAAAGAAACAAAGAGAAATCACCTAATAACGAATGATGAGATGGAAACTAATCATTCGAGTGTGTTGACAAAGATAGAAGAAACGAATAATACCCTAGATAGTAATTATAAAAAATTATTAGATAAACTACAAGTGCTCGAGGATACTCAAAAAGTTATGCGATCATCGTTTGATGCCCTAATAGCCGAATCTGCAACACGTACGAACTCTTACAACATAAAGAGAGTGTACAACGCCGACTAATAACGGAATTTACTACTACTACTATCGGCTGACCTAATCATATTGACACCTTTTTTATTCTAGTTTTAAGTATATTATATCAAATGCCTGATTAGCGCAGATAGGAAATGTGGTGAGCCTTACGGGAATGCTGCGCAAATGCTTAGTTTGCTTATATCAAATGCCTGATTAGCGCAGATAGGAAATGTGGTGAGCCTTACGGGAATGCTGCGCAAATGCTTAGTTTGCTTATATCTACGCTAATCAGTTATTTTTTTTTCTATCTTAGTCTGAATGTATTGTTGAAGAAATAAAAATGTATTTAAACAAAGTTTTAGTTTTACTAATATCAATAACTCTCCAAACATAACGATATGATAGTATGGAAGTATGCATACAGACAGGCGAGAAAGGGGGACTGGCAAACATTAGCTCTGGACAGATACCGTTTTCAAACAAGAATACATAATGTTGAAAAGCATCTGTGTGAAATTCTACAAGCTGATCATAGAGACTTTATCTATACGCAGAGATTTCAGAATACAGATTAGTCCGGCTGCAGCGGCCGAGTATAAATACAGGTACAAGCAGTCTCTTCTCTCAGTACCAGATGTTAGTTCACGAGGGTAACGGCTTTGTTAACAAGCTCATAGACAAGCTGCCTATTGAACTACATCTTCCTTCCTATCAATACTGTGGACCTGGTACTAAATTATCTAAAAGATTACAACGTGGCGATAAAGGTATAAATCCTTTGGACCAGGCGTACGCGTAAAATCTCGTACGCTCAAAGCTCCGATTTGAACAGTAGACACCAGGCTGATCGTGTATTAGAAGAAGCCGCTTGGAAGCGTGTTAAGGCTAAAGACTCTAAATTAGGGGAAAAAGCATCAGCTCTGTTTGTAACCGGTGTAATGAAGGCTAAAAGAAAGCTGGGAATGGGCGTAAAGACAAACAATCTGTCGGCGAAAAAGGGTCTCGCTAGAAAGATGATGAAGAAAACTGTCACTTTCAAAGGAGGCGTTTTAAAGAAGCTTGTTGGTGTAGTGAATCGTGCAAGCAAGAGACTCACGGGTAAAGACTTAATACATCATGCCCTGAGCGCTGCCAGAAGAATCATTCAAAACGTGGGCGGTCGAAAAAACGTTAAAGTACCCCGAATTATTCCAGTGCCTACAGCTACAGGAGGTATTTTACCACTCATACCAATTTTTGCTGGCCTCTCGGCTCTCGGTGCAATTATAGGAGGCGCCTCGGGGGTAGCAAAAGCTGTTAACACTGCTAATAGTAATAAGAGACAGCTAGAAGAAACAACGCGGCATAATAAAAGTATGGAAGCTATCGCTTTAGGCGGTAAGAACGGGAACGCCCTTTACCTGAAGCCGTATAGAGCTGGCGGAGCTGCATTGTACTTAAAACCATATGTCAGGCGATCAAAAAACTGAATAACTTGCCTCGGAGACCACTTACAGACCTAGATATAATAAAACATGCTAAAGACATTCCCTATTTTAGAGGTGTCTATATGAGAACAAGTCTACCTGCAACGAAACCTTTGCAATTCGAAAGAGCTATTGTTAATCTTGACGACGCTGGAGGGCCGGGTACTCATTGGGTTGCCTATAGAAAGGATCGAAAAGTGGTTTTGTACTATGACCCCTTCGGAGACCTGAGACCACCAGCTGAACTTGTGAAATATTTAGGGCCTCGCTGCGCTGTATACTACAACGTAGCCCAAGAGTAAAAGTTCAATACATACAACTGCGGACATCTGTGTCTACGATTTTTGTATAAAAGAGAGGTGAAAGTGTAAATCGGTTAAGTATGGCTAGGACCATCACGGTGTACGGTACAGGGAACACGCTTTCTACGGGTCGTATTTATCGACCTATAACACTAGATCACGTGCGTTACGAATACTCACTAGGTTTAGTCGGCTTATATACAAGTCACACGATACGGAATATATACCCAGGCAAAAATAAATTTTATTACGGAGAAAAGGCGATAACTATTGAACCGGGTAGCTACGAGTTGGCTGAAATCGTTAACTATATAAACAATCAAATTAGTGGCGATCCGGAAGAGGGAGATCTACTACTACAAATCAAAGCTAACACTAATACGGGAAAGTGTGAGATTGAATCAGCTACCGAGTTGATTGATTTTACCAAACCCGATAACATAGGATCACTACTAGGATTTAAGAAGCGCGTGCTAGAACCCGGTAGTAGACACGTATCAGATCGAGTTGTCGATATACTTTCAACTCCAAACATCTTTGTAGACACGAATATTACAGGCGGCTCATATAGAAACAATCAAGCAGGTCATACAATCTTCGAATTCGGTGTTTGCATACCACCTGGTTATCTGATTGAAAAGGAGCCATCGCATGTGATTTACTTTCCCATCACTGTCACCGAGATCGACAACATTACCATTAGACTGGTAGACGCGCGAGGAGAGTTGATAAATTTGTCTGAAGGCACTTTCACGAGTATCAGGCTAGAACTTAAACGTGAAAAATGGGAATAAACTTTAGCTATAAAAACATCAGCATATGTCCATCAAAGGTCATTCACCGTCGAACGTCGACACGTGCAGCCTTCGATTAAAACTAACTAAAGCTCGTCGCCTTTTTCTTGAATCTTTAGGCTTTAAAGTACCATAACAGCAGCAGCATCATGTCAAAACGAAGTAAAATGCATATTAACACTGACACCTTTACCATTGATAAATTAAACATATTTGGGAAGCCTCGCGTCGATACAGATATAATAAAAGAGGATTTTTATACCTATCTGCCGTTTACGCTAAATGCCAATCATTCCGACACCATTAGAATCAGCATACAAAATTCCCATAACGTTTTAGCTTTGTATGACAGCTATGTACTTGTTAAAGGTAGCATAACGCGTGCAGAAAACAAGCAATTCCTTCTGGTAAACAATTTTGCCCACTTTCTGTTTGATGAAATTCAACTAATATTAGGCACAAACCAGCTCATAGATGTCTGTAAACAGCCTGGCATTACAAGCACTATAAAAGGTCTCGTTTCACACGGCGCCGACGATAGAGCTTTAACCAGCACTGCATGGAACTTAGGGATTATTAGCGATAATGATTTGTTACATAACCAGGGGAATAACGTCTTTCATTTCACGTGTAGAATACCATTAAAAGATATCTTTGGATTTGCAGACGATTATAAAAAAGTAATACCTCATATGAGTTGTCAGCTAGTTTTAATTCGAGCCAAGAACGATTTTAATTGCTATAAAAGCGACGCAGGTGATGCAGGTACCGACGTAGATATCAAGATTGATAAGCTCTCGTGGGAAGTTCCGCATATACTGTTATCAGATGAAAGCAAAGTGAACCTGGTGGAGAGTTTAAGAGATAATTCTTCTATTATCGCTCCGTTTAGACGTTGGGAATTACACGAGTTACCCTCGTTGGGAACTACTAAAAACCAGGTTTGGCGCGTAAAGAACTCCAATGATCTAGAGAAACCGCGCTGGGTCTTTGTAGTTTTACAAGACGAGCGTCAGCTGGGTATAAGAACGGGTAACCCGACTACATTTACTCATTCGAACTTGGTCGACGTTAAGTTGTATTTAAATTCGCAAGTGTTCCCGCATCAGCGTTTAAATCTCGATTTCGACCGTATGGACTACATTCCTGCGTATCTGAATTATATTCGTTTTCGTGAGAACTACTATGACGGTATAGGTAGAGGTGCGGCTGAGAGCTGTTTACTCAGCTACAAATCGTTTGAAACGTATCCCATTTTTGTTATTGAATGTTCAAGACAGGTAGAGAGTTTTAAGGATTCCACTGTCGATATTAGACTAGAGCTCGAGTCTTCAGCCGCATTTACGAACACAACTAAGGCGTATTGTTTGATCCTTCACGACGCATTAATCGAGTATAATCCGTTTAACGAGACCGTGACTAGACACGTACGCATACCGTAATGAAGGTCGTTAAACAAAATAAGTCACTAAACATATGTAACCTAGACGACTGCGATGATACATCTTTACAACGACGATCAGGCGAGGATGTTAGGAAACATGGCGACCTGTTACCTGTATCATGTAGAGCAATATTGAGCGGTCCATCTTCCTGCGGTAAAACTAATGCTATGTTAGGTTTACTTATTAGCGAAAACGGATTTTATTTTTAAAAAATATCTACCTATACGCCAAGTCTTTATTTCAGCCTAAATATGAATTCTTAAGACGTGTTATGAAACCACTTACGGGTATGGGATATCATGAATTTAGCGAAAACGATGACGTAATCAGCCCCGGTGATGTTAAACCTAATTCAGTGTTCATTTTTGATGATATAATTTGCAGCAAGCAGGAAAAGATTAGAGAATATTTTAGCAAGGGTAGGCATAAGGGTGTCGACTGTTTTTATCTAGGCCAAACGTACGCCAAGATACCGAAACATCTGATTAGGGACAATGCAAACCTAATTATTCTCTTTAGACAAGACGAGTTGAACTTAAAACACGTGTTTAGCGATCATGTTGTAGGAGACGGTATTAGCTATGATCAGTTCAAAAACATTTGCTCTCTGTGTTGGAAGGAGCCACATGATTTCCTGGTAATTAATAAAGACAGCTCTCTAGACCGTGGGAGATATCGGAGGGGTTTTGATTCATATATAAGTTTATAATTAGACTCGATTCGTTTAGTAGTCTCTGCATAGCCGACATGTCCAACACGTATGATCTGAGTTTAAAGCGTAAAATAATACACGCTCGTAATGCTATACGTAAGAAGTTTGCATACTTTCGTCGTGATAGAGCAGAAGCAGAACGTATGTATCGCGTCAGGCACAATCCAGTTATATTGCCACTGGAAACCATTGCTAAATCAGTTAACACCTCTAACGTACCCCTATTGAAAGTTAAAACACAACCATCTGCTGCTACTACTACTACTACTGCTAGTTACATTCCCCAGTTGAAAGTTAAAAAACAACCTGCTACATCATCATCATCGGAAGCAGACGAAGAAGAAGAAGAAGAAGAATCTAATAAAACTCTTGATCTCCCTACTCATTACGGTATGCTGATAGCTAACGCTGTCGGAAACAAAAATATAGATAGAACTAGATTCGGTATTAGATATAAAATTGATCGAGACGCGTGGACATTTGCATCTTCCCCTGTGACTATGCGTGATACAAACATCATAATTAAAAACAACGTTTTCAAAGCAACACCCGGTCTGTTTGACTTACTCACGTTTAGTGAATTAGAGTCTATACCATCGCAAGCTGATATCAATAATTATATGCAGATAATAGCCCTTACTAATGCGCATAAGAAATCATATAGACCACAGGGTAAACTAACAGCTGTTAAACATTGGAAGTATGATTATATAATTAAACCGAACTTACCCAGAATCAAAGGTTTAGGCATTAGACTATCATCATCATCATCGTCAAATTTTAAAAAATTAAGCGATTGCAAAGTCGAATATGTCTACTGGAATAAGGCTAACGAGCTAGTCGACCGGCTTCGTTTGTTATATGGTGTAAAGAGTGCCGGCAACACTAGTCCACAGAATGAAAACGAAATAATATCAATTATAAGCGAACTTAAGGAGGAAGGCATCATAGAATAGAATATTTCGGGGGTATATAATGATATATTGCTTTAACATTGTTCAGTATTCATCAAACACGGCTGCTGCCAATATAATTATTTGAGACGTTGCTCTCTCGGTGTCGTTGAGATTAATTGTGTGATAATGACTAGTGCTAAACAAACCGTTGTTGATGAAATACACAGGGCTGCTAGAAAAAACTTTCAAAGACGTCGCACTATAATAAAAGATTTCCAGGACTTGTTCCAGGCTGACTTAGCCGAGTTTATGCCCTATGCTAAAGTAAATAAGGGGTATCGTTACATACTGCTGATGATAAACTGTTATTCGAAATATCTGTATGCACGACCGTTGAAAACTAAATCCGGAGAAGAGGTGACGGTTTTCTAAGGGATACACGCCCAGCTGGTGAACTGAATTATTCAAAATAGTTAAAGTTCAATTTACAAAACCTGTCACATATCTGCTGGAAGATCTTCATGGGGTTGCTGTCCGAGGAGCTTTCTACAAGTTCGAGCTGCAGAAACCCCAACAGCCAGACGTTTACTTAGTTGAAAAAGTACTTAAACGCCGCAGCAATGGTGACATGTACGTCAAATGGCTCGGCTTGAATGAAAAGTCCTGGATAAAGGCGGAATATGTTGTTAAATGACAGTTCTTACCTATATGAAGTTTATATTACTAGATTAAATAAAGTATGTTGTTGAGGTTTAAGTTTAATATATAGTTAATATTCTATTAAGTAAATGTTAAGTGTTAGAATATATATATATATATTTATAAGCCGATCTAAGTTATTTTGTTAGAAAATTAATTTGTAACATCCTCATATAACATGTCTAGTTTATATTGAGTAATAAAGTATTATACTATATATAACTATAATCACCTAGTTTAAGCTGATTTACAATAGAATATTAGTAATATTGTGTAATTTTACGAAAAATAATAAAAAACAGTAAAACATTTATCGATTTTTTATTTTCACGTATAAAATAACAAAGCCATCCGAACCAATCCCAGAACAGTAGACGTAACGGTTACCTCTATCCATTGCTGTTTCATTTACTAGCATTAGGATGAAGGGAGAGAGAGCGAGAGAGCGAGACATTGAGAGAGAGAAGACTTAGTGTTATTTGTATTGCTTTCTACTTAATTTAAAATGTTTTTTTTAAATTCGACTAGCAGATCTATAACAGCTGAGAAAACAAATAAAAACATTATTGAAGGATGGCTATAATATTCTTTAGTTCGACATTTTAACCTATTTTCACATAAAATCTTTAGATCGGCATGTCACTTTTCTTTTTAATAAACAAAAATTTGTTCCGACACTCTTTTTTTCACCTTAATTTTAATATTACAAGGAATCTAATAAACAACTCACCTATTTCCATGTGGCAATAAATCAATCACACACACAGGTCTCGTCATCATAACAATAATTAGTTTGCGGTCATTTCCCCAGTAAATCTAGAGATTATAAGTGTAACAAAATAAATGCAAAAAAAAGCTTATCGTTGTCGCGCTATAATAGCATTAGTATTTTACAGGGATAAAAGGTTCGGTTTATAATAAGAATTGTCTATATCGGGTATTTAACGAATTTCTTGTAAAAGTAGGTTGTGATATTTTCTTCATTTGAAGGTGTTTACGTGTATTTTTGAAAGTTAGAAACCGCCTCAGAGACCCAAATCAGCCTAATTTTTAGTGAAATATTATTATATGAAATTCGTTAAATTAGTATACAGGGAAAGCCTTATTTTTAAATTTTAATACCTTACTTTAAATTCTTTATTAAATACTTGTTAGTTTTCCTATTCTGTATTATCTTTTAAAATTATTAACACACAGCTATATTCTATAACATTCCGTTCTAAACAGAACTTATTTTCAAGTATATGAATCTCGACGACAAAAGGGAAACAAACTCCCTGAGGGTGTGTCTTGCATTCTTTTTAAAAAGACCCACTCTGACCTGTAACGTCGCCTACCTGCTTCGAGATTTTTGTCGAGTTTATAAATAAATTTAATGTACAAAGTTCATCCTCAATAATAAAAATCTATTTGGTTTAGTTTATTAGATTCCTTTGAGAATGCATTCAATTTCAAATAAATAAAACAATTTAATTTTCTTTTCATAGAGTTTATTTTCATTGAATAAATTTTTTATTTATAAACAAATTTATTTATGTTGGTTTGTTCAAACGAATGACCGTAGTTATCCTATTTTTTAAAATACGAAAGATGCATAATAATTAAAAGAGATATATTTGAAATATTTATTAAACTAGGGACCACATTTAATCAATTCAGAAGTCTTATAAAATCTATACCTGACTTCGTTGATACAAAATTCAATTCATTCTCTCTCTCTGTTTTATAAATTCGTTAGGGGTTGTGTGTGTGTGTGTAGCAGGGTAAAAACGCACAGATTTCAAATTTTAATATAAATTAAATGTAATATTTTCATCTTTATAAAAAATTACAGTACTCGTTTCTGCAGTCCATTAGAAATTCTGATTTTTAAAAACATTATTGAAGGAATAGGCTTCGCTTTTTTATTTTAAAAGAAAGATTATTTATTGCTTTGAAGGCATGCTTTTACATCGCAAAGGTTGAAAAAGGGATTTTTTAAACGTTTTCCTAGTGATTCATGTTTGCTCAATACAATTCATTTCATTTTTTTTTCGAATGTTATATACTAGTTAAAGTACTTTAGTGTCTTTCTCGGTTCTATTTGTGATCTTATCTGATAGTCCCATCTGATCGAAGAAAGAATTTTAACCATTATAGATTTTTTAAAGGTGTGTGAGTGTTGACTTTGTCAAAACAAATAATTTATAATATTTAATAGCAGCAGCATTCAGAGGGTCAACGTCGCATTCCTCAATAAAGAGATTCCTAAAGTGGATACAGGCTCTCTTCAAAATATCGACGTCTATATTTTTCAAAATATTTCTTAGAATTATAGATTAGATTTCTTAAAATATTTTATAGTATTGGGGATTAAGAATTAGATTTTTAAAAATATTTTTTAATGATATCCTTTTGCTCCGAGGGTAATAAATTTAGATTTTATCAATAGTTACATCTAAAAGTTGAATTTAAATTTTTTTTTAAATGTAGTAAATTATAAAATAGTTTTTACGACGACGAGAGTCAACCCTTTGTTTAGAAGAGCGGTCACGTAGATAAGTGTTACATTGACAGTGCAGGTGTTCTTTTGTTCGTTAACGAGTTTCTTTGCTCGGGACTGTGTGTAATAAATTAAATGCTTGACAGTGCAGGTGTCGACTCTTTTTAACGATATCCCTTGCTCCGAGGTTAATAAATATAAAAGCTAACGACACCCTTTTGTTCCGAGGGGGTAATAAATTAAGATTTTATCTAAAAACAGCTGTCTGATTGACAGCGCTACCCTTTTTAATGATATCCTTTTGCTCTGAGGGTAATAAATTTAGATTTTTTATCTAAAACAGCTGCTCAATTGACAGCACAGGTGTCGACCTTTTTAACGATGCCCATTGTTCAGAGGGTAATAAATTTAGATTTTTATCTGGTCTCAAGTATTAATTGACAGTGCAGGTGTCGACCTTTTGTTCCGAGGGGTAATAAATTAAGATTTTTATCTAAAAACATCTGCTTACTTGACAGTGCAGGTGCCGATCCCTTTTTTAACGATACCCTTTTTTTGCTCCGTGGGTAATAAATTAAGATTTTATCTAAAACGTGTTCATTTGTGCAGGTTCGAAGTTTATAAAAGCTCAGTCAAACCCTTCCATTTTTTAGTTTTGTCCTCGACGTCGGTTACGGTGATAGTAATATTGTTATTGCTTGCATCAACTAGGTATGTTAAAATAATCATTTATTATTCTTGTGAGTGTTAAAATTTTGCTCCTATTTAAGTTCTATCATGTGTGTCTTTGTTTTTACATAGAAAAAATGGAGCATTTGTTAAAACAGTTAAACAAACCTTCCATGAAGCCTATCAAGAAGTTATGTGATTACAAAATAAAAGAAATTACACAGATACTGCAATTCCAGAGGGTCGTTTGCCGTGATAAGCGTCAAAGCTTGATTGTTGATGCTGAAAATCATGTTACATTTCTACCAAAGAGGATCGGCGACAAGTTAACAGAACAAAGGGTTGCCGAGCTTAACCAGCAGATTGGAGCTAAAACGATTTCTCTAGGCCTCGTGTACTTAGGGAAAACAAGCTGCGGTTACGATGATTGCCTGTTTGTGGAAATAAATAAGGTAACGGGTAGTAAACATCAAGTTTACAATAAACCCTTTTTTTTAATGTTCTATTGTTATTGTTGTTACAGCCCATGGAACCGCAAATAGAAAACAGAGGTCAGTCCTGAAGTCCTCAAGCTATCATCACCAGCAATCTATCAATATTTTTTATTATAAATTAAATGTAGCCTTAACATTATATTAATAAACATAATTTTTAATTCCTATATGTTTTTATTATTTCTTCTAGAAAAGGTAGTGATGGAAAGAGTACAGAGTGTGCGCTGAAGAGAGAGAGGTAGCAGCCGAACTTGTAGTGGTATGACTGATGGACAGATTAAAATTGACAGATTTTAAAAATGACATATGCAATAATGACAAATTAAAATTGACAGACGCATAAATGACAGCTGCAAAAATGACATACGTATAAATGACAGCAGTAAAAATTGACAGATGCAAAAATTACATATGCAAAAATGACAAATTTAAAATTGACGGATTCAAATTTAGCGCGCGCACGCAAGATGCTGTGATATAAAATGGTTGCCTCTCTGTAGTAGTAATACAGATTTCTTCATGACACGCCATCTAGTAGTAGTACACAACGCATCGATAATACAGATCCCTTCATGACGCCCTCTCTTAGCAATACACACTAATTGTAGCACTACGCCCTCTATTGGTAGCACACAGATTGCCGGTAATACAGATTCCCTTAATGGCGGCGGCGGGCGTGGTCAAAATGGCTACGAGTTCCAAAATGGCCGCTGTCAGCCAATCAGAAGCAAGGGGAGGAGCTACAGGAGTGGGGGTAACCAATCACAGAGAAGGGGGAGGAGCTACAGGAGTGGGGGTAACCAATCACAGACGAGGGGAGGAGCCTGGAGGGGGAAGGGGCGTGGCCAGAAAACTGGAGGGGCTGGTCTCAGGTGGCCTAATACCTACTTCGGTAGTGTATTATAAATATTCTACCGCTCACTTGAAGTGATTCTGGTCGGTCGGTTCGGTATTCGGTTCTTCTGTTCGGCTGGTTCTATTTAAATTTAGCGGAAAGAAACTCCTCTAATAGTCCGGCGAGCCAGCTTATATACCCACTAGAATAGGTGGTGCTGCGCGTTGCGCTAGCGAGTGTCAACGGCTAAGAAAGGACGGGTGGGGACGCGACACTTGCTCTTCTCGGAGAAGAGCGAGGTCATGCGGCGAAACTTGCATGGTAGCTTTAAATAACAAATACATATACAAATAAATAATTATACCCCGACATAAGTAACTTCGTTACAACTACAAAATCTGATATTGAAGTAGTATGAGTTAATCCTTAATTTCCAGCATTGTACGGGGGTTGGGAGCCTGAGGAGGGAGCTGCATAACTGGTGGCTCTGATATCCGGGAAACTACTGATAAGAATTTGTTTTTGTTAATGCATATCGGTTTCTACTACCATACGTATCATTTTTGGTAAGTTTTATAATTTTATAAAATCTTTGGGAAATATAGAAAAAATATAATCTGACACTTGAGGTGGTTAGACCCAATTCTAAATCTTCATTATCTTGCAGCTTATCAAACGTAAACTCATTAATAGGGGTAAAAGAAATAAAATCAATATGAATCAGAGATAAAAGTTAAACTTTAATTTATTGCTTATTTTAAATATAATTATTAGAATTCTTAGAATGGATTTTGTTAATTACTGCTAGTTTTTGATTTTCGCTTTTCTTTTTGCTATTTTACCTTTTTTTTATTCTTCAAGTTTTCTTTCTAAATAGACAATACCTAAACGCCTCATTAAAAATTTAAAAAAATATTACTTGAAATCCTATTAAAAAAAATTGAAAAATAATAACTTTGTACATTTTAATTTTTTATTTGTACAAAACCAATCTACCACAGCTATTTCCATATTATTATTATGGGTAATAGAACATCAAACAGTATGTTAAACTATTAATGATTAATAGAGACGTGCATTTTAGGTGACCTTGCCTGAAAAAATCCTTGATTAGCTCATTTTTCATAAGCGCCGTCGCTACAAGTTATAGGACATATAGTTTACAAATACGAAAGCTGTTATATAAAACTTGCCATACCAATGTCTTTAACTCAAGTTGTTTATTTTAAATCGAACGCTTATGTTATATTGCAGTTTAAATTGCTTCGCTCCGTTGACATAGTAGTTTTATGCTTTACTAAAATGCATGTCTCTAATGATTAATGGTAAGTACTCACAGCAGCGGATCCGCAGACGGATGTCATACGATTGGTCGGTTTGAGTCAAATCGACTCAAACCGACCAATCGTATGACATCAGCCTACGGATCCGCTGCTATGAGTACTTACCTTAAGTATCAGTAACAAGAGCGCCAATATATGAAAAAAACGAAACCTATACCTAATAAATGCTTAAGACGCTATGGTCAGACCTCGGTTACTTTCCTGACGTCACAGCCAAACTCCACACGCTATTAGGCGTAGGTTCGTAAACTTTAGTTAATTTTAGATATTTAGTTAAGCAATCCTCTTTGTTCGAAAATTACTTCAAATATGAGGGTGAAACAGTTTATTAAGTACAGCAAACGATTGTTGTCACCATGAAAATACTTTTTTTCTCCAACCGCACGAATATGACACTATAACATCAAATTATTTTGTATAAAAAGTAGACCATTTAGGAAGTGTTACTCGTTACCATAGCAATTGTACAAAAAGTAATCACTTTTTGTACAATAAAAAAAGTAGTATGAGGTTATGTATGAACTATTTTCCGCGGTGCTCTATAAGATTTCCTTTTATAGCAATAATACGAAGTAATAAGTAGAAATTCTATTTAAATAATAATTATTTATCTTTTCTATGACAATACTAAAATATTAAATTAATTAAAGACATAAAAAAACAAAAACAAATTCAACGTTTCTATTAAAATTTTAGTTGCTGCTCGGAACGTCGTCGCAAAAACAAAAACCAATCCTAACCTTAATTATTTAACGGCAAACATATATCTTGAGACAACTCCTGTCGAAATTTCTGCGAATTTTCGACGAAATAGGAGTGAGATTATACATTTGCGAGTATTTCTTAGTGATATTAATTCTTTATATTCAAATTGCCACTTTTTACACATATTAGAATTGCAGTAAATAAAAAGTAGTTTACCGTCATGTTGTTTATTCTAAACAATCATTTATGAAACAATCCTCTCACAGAGTTTGCTAGTTAAAAATAAGCAGTTGGAGAAAAATAGTATGTTTAATTCGTACAAAAAATGCGTTTTTGGGACTTATAACTTTCTTATTCGTCCCAAAAACATGCATTTTTTGTACTAATGAAACAAATAACTATATTTCCCATTGAAAAAGTGACATTTTTATCTCTTAGTGTTCCTCTTTGAGGGTTTAATATAACGCTTTATTTACGTGCAAAAAATACATATTTAAATACCGTTGTGCATCTACATACCCTTAAATAGACTTGCAGCGGCTATTAATTACCAGTTACGTTTAATTAGATATTTAATAGATTCGTGCTAGTGTTGTTAGTGATGTTTATTTTTAAAAATGGTGGCACAGAAACGGTAATAATAGTTTTTTATGGTTATCTGAGCAGTTTGGTATTGAAATCTTGGTAACTGGGATCAAATGGTATCATCCAATTAGTGCTGTATTGAAAAATAGGACTCGCGTGTTTGTTATGCATATCTTAATTTTAGCTAAATAATAATGAATTAAATATCTCGTTTTCAACATTCTAATATTTAACATTTTTACGTTTTAGTAATAAGAATTAACTACTAAACTGTGGCGTATGTTGATTGGTTTACATGATGTCAAATGGTTGCTGAAGCCATACATGAGCAGAGTACCTTACTGTTAACAACTCTGGGACGAATTGAACGTGCCACCTTGACATTTCAAATTTTAAAGTTGACATAGAGTTTATAACATGTAATCAATAAGCCATGCTGGTGGAACAGAGTATCTTAAACGACGCCATATTCGGACAAAAGAAGCACGAAAGTGTTCATTATTTTTATCTGTACTGAATTTAATCAACTTCACGTTTAGCTTAAAAGGTTTTTTATATAATTGTTATTCTGAAGATCAAACTTCTAATATGTCAAATACGCGATTTTAATTTACCCATTATTAAAGATCATGCTTCTCTGTCCCAATATATGTATTGAATTTAATCAAATCCACGCTTACTTTAAAAGGTTTTTCTTATTCTGAAAGATCAAACCTCTAATATGTCAAACACGTAAAACGTGGTTTTAATTTGTCCATTATTAAAAATCATCTCTGCGTTTGCGTTACTCTGATCGACAGCTGGCCTAGGTGACTAAATGCAGTGACTCTAAGTGCGACCAGCGCCACCTTTGAAGGTTTATCCTTAACCTTAAAAACAAGTAAACTCGATAGGATTTGATTCACTTTTGTGCGACGTCTCTATCTTAATGTGTTTGATGGCTCTATTTGCGTCCGCACTCTATAAGAGCGTCGTTTCCTTGGACGCAATTTGTGATGCTGGTTTCGAACTTGAAACATAATTATCTATCATTCTACCCGATCTATCTCTTAGTGATTTTTGTATTTTCAAAGCTGAAGGAAAGTATTAGCGAGAAATCTTTTTAACTAATCTAATTTTAACTTAATCTAACTTTTTAAAAAGAGCGTTTTTATGTTAGAACATGAAGAATTCGTATCTTCAAGTCAACAACATCGTCAAATTAGCTGTAAAAAAGTAAAAAGGATCGAATAAATTGTACAGTAACGTGACTCTCGCAAATAATTATCATCCACCGCACAACAAGCCGACAGTACGTAGAGATCAGTTGTGCTTCATACACGTGACCGAGCACATCGAATTAGCCAGTGCCGGATAACCCCAATTGTGCAGTGCGAGTGCCGCAGAACACAGAAACACAGAATCAGGAAATCATGCAGAGATTGTTTTCAGACATTCAAGAAATCGGATGAAACTTTATTTGGAAAATTATATATGCTGCATCATAGTTTTATTCAATTTATTTCATCTATGGAAATACTTTTCAATAGCACTTCCAAGATATTTGTGTAAATGAAAATGTGGTCAAACGACTTGTGTCCATCTTCAAATCATACATCTGTGCATTAATTTTAAGTATAATTATATAGTACATCATTTACACGCTCGACTGCGACTGTATTACACTTTAAAAGACGTTAACAGAAATTTTAAATCATCCAAAGCTAGTAAAAAGATAATTATATTGAAACATAATAATAATAAAGCTTTCGTTTTGTAAATGAATATTCAATTATGCACGTTAATTTAAGTTCAGCTAATAACAAACTAATTGTTCAAAGGCGTCAATTAATTTTGTTGATTCACACAATTCTATTTCCTATTTTACTATACTATATACATAACAAGAGATTTTAATGTGAGAACATCATTTACTGAATACGTTTCTGGTCATTATTTACCGGCATTCGTAGGCGATGTCGACAGATAAATTTTAGTGCACTGCTTCGTTTATGGGCGTAATATCCGAAGCTGGCTTAACGACATGAAAGGTACCGGCACACAAGTAGATATACTAATTGTTATATATACTGTGCTTACGATTTAACGTAGAAAAATAAAATTGATTAAGTTCAAATTACATAATAAAAATGAAACAAACATTAGTAACAAAACATGCCAAAGAAGTTAGTTTATTTATTGTTATCATTTTACATGTAATGTATTCTTTTAAATTAGCAGGTTATAACACAATAGGAAGTTTACTATTTATCATGCATATGTTACGGTGAAAGTACATATTTGAAAAATGTACACATGTTCCGTTTTAAAGTATTCATGTATTCACAGGATTATAGAATCAAAACATGCACTAAAGAGCTAATTAACAAAATATTGAATATCAGCTGTTTTTATAGAAATAAGTTCACTTCACATGATATGAGGAACAGCAGATAGGATTTTGCATCTGTTGATAAACCAACTCAGTTTCGGTTTATGTTCCACCTGAAAACAAATAAAATGAGTCATTATCTAAAACCTTATAACACTAGAAATAACTTGTATTTATAAATGTCATTAATTTGAAGTTTTTCTCCTTTAAGCAAACGACCTAGTCATTATTTCAAATGTTTTATTTTATGAATTTTGTACAATGTTTCATTACAGTTAGCTGGATTATTGCACAAAGTTCTCGTTTTTTGTGTAATAATCCAGCTAAGTGTAATGAAACATTGTACAAAATGCATAAAATAAAACATAATTTGAACTGTTTAAGTTGTTCCTAGTTTAAGGTATTCTTAGGGTTCCAAAGACGTAATCCTAATGACAACATTAACAATAGCTCAGCGGTTAAATTATTTGACATTTTTCTCATACGTGTTTAGTTTAAGTCATGACTTTAATTCAGGAAAGTTGCAAGTTGATGCAATGCAGCTGTGCCTTATGATGGTAGGGCTTGAAATTGTGTAATTAAGAAGTAATCAACGTTTTAAGTTTGTGTTTGTCGTTATTTAGCAACCTTGTGGTACATTTTAAGATACAAGTGTCTTATGTCATTTTGTTTGTATTTTCATAAGCTATATCTTCACGTAAATACAATTAAGAAATTGGATAATTTTTATTATTGTTAAAATTGTCGTCAGCCGTTTGGAATTGGAACTTGATTGTTTTTGTTAAATTTTCTGTTGTTTTGCAAAAATGTATAAATGTATAAGTTAGTTAGCATATTTCAATCAAAGCCGAAGCACGACTGGTTAACTTAAAAATTTTTTAAGAAAAATAAGGTTATCGACCTACTTAGTAAACAGATGGGAAAATAAACCATTAAAAGGGAGATTAGATAACGGCAATAATTATTATTGGAATAAGAAGCTATTGTTTCTATATGGAAGTTATTGGAGTTTTCATTGGAATTTCCATTATTTCAAAATCAAGAAGGATTTTGAATTTGTTAAAATCAATTCAGTCAGTTCACATTCGATATTTGTTTGGCAGTTGGTTTCTGACAAGACCTACAGCTGCGTTTCAAACACCTGTTTCGTTACCAATGGAAAATTAGTCGAGGTGTATTTTCACGGATAATGTTTTTTTAAATAAAGTAAGTGTGCGCTTTATTTATTTTACTAATATCAGAAAATAAGAGACAAATTAAGATTAAATAAAAACAATCTTAGAACTCTTAATATTATTACTTATTTAAAAATTATTAAATAAAGTAACAATAGCCTTTAAATATCATTTCATTTGAATTGTTGATAATTACTTGAACTCCAATTGACTCATATGGTTGTTAGATTAGGAATTGATAATTCAAAGCTTTCATTTCATTTCATCAATTTTTATGTGTATTATAATAGATTATTAAAATAGTTCTCGTCCAGCTGCTGTAATCCAGGTGATTGGGACTAAATTTTGCTAATGGTACTGTATCCATGCGTAAAAGACTGAAATGTGTGAAAATAACCCAAAACAGCTTATTCATATTTTTCTATCTAACATAAAATAATATCTAGCATAAAACTGCATCTAGGGTGGCTTTGGAAGTTTGAACTCATGTGTATCACAAGAAAATTATACAAAATCATGAGTCCTTTGACTGTGACAAGTTGTTATTAAGCTTAAGAGTGTTTGACGCTTCCGAATTGCACAGCCTGGGTTGAAGCATTCGCAGTTACAGACCCTTCAATTAGAGTCTGATCAATGCGTTGCCACGGTGCTCGCCATTTATTATCACAATAGGCTAAATAATGTTCTACATACACAAACCACTAGATCGTTAATACGTTAATGTTTTTAATACCGTTAAGAGTTAAGTTAAATACCGGTTACATGCGTACCAATATTTGGCCGCGTAACCATTTCTGCAGTTTTCAAATTTAGCGCCACGTGTTGTGATATGTGTTGTGATATAAAATGGCTGCCTTGACCAGACTCTAATTGAAGGGTTTCTAGTTCGCAGTTCTAGTTATTCTAGTTATTTAGAATATTCTTCTATTTCTAGTTATTACGCACTCTACGTAAGTAACGACGAAGGTTCCAAGTCGTAAGAGATAATAAGATATAATTTAAAAATGATATCCATAAATATCATGAGAATTCTTTGGTAAGGTAAATGTGAATTGTCGCTCATAAAAAAGAATTTGAAAATGTGAAGGAAAGTCTGATCTGATCTGTAGTACATACATAACCTCATTAACTATTATATGGCAACGACTAAACACTATTAAAAGCAGCGATAACAACTGAATAAAAAAATTGACTAAGATATCTGTAATTGACATCCAAACAAAGATTAACGTATACCTTGTTTGCAGTTTCTTAAAGAATCTTAAACTACTCTAAGCAACTTGGATGAAAAATTATTCAGAGTAGACGAGTAGAGTTTTAGTCTATCTCTAAGTTAAGCATTATTTAGATGTCAAAAAATAACTGTACTAGGGGTCGAAAGATGGGAGTTTAGTAAAAAATGAGTGAAATATAATTTTTATGTTATTTGTCGCAGGACATCTCTTGCTATGCTGCGACAAAACTGTGAATTGTTACATCGACATTTAAGTAGTTTAAAAAACGCTTAAGATATGCATTTGCATTGTTTCTTACGAGAACTTCTACTTTAAAGTCGATTTTTTCGAAACAGCATTTTTAAGGTTTAACAAAATTACTTTTAACACTTAATAGTTTTAAATCTAGTACATATTTTAAAAAATTGCTAGAATAGACGTTTTGCGTTGATTTTCTGTGAACACTACGGTGCTTTTATTTTTGTCATACAAAAGGTACAAACAAAAATATTTGCAATACAACGTAAAGGGTACCGCGTCTCGTTTTTGCTGTTGGTAAAGGGAGAGGGAAATTAGCACGCTAATAATGCATACTTGCTACGTCTCACCCAAGATAAACAAACTATATTTATCTTATGCATCTTACACATTGCATACCATACACAGTGGGTATTTGTTTATTTTTCTTTCTTAAACTCATACAAGCAAAGATATTAATCAATAAATAAAAGCCGTCCAAGGATATCATTTGTAGTTTCACATACTTACAATTAGAAAGATATATTAAGGTACTGCTTTGTATGTAACCACAGAAATATTGTCTGTAATAAGTTCTAATACCTTAACTAAGAGAAAGCAAAATTAAAAAAATCGCATCTTAGATCTAGAATTATTTTTTTATAAAATCATGAGAATATTTAGGTTCTTACACGTCTTTTCGTGGATTTTTTATAAAATCACAAAGACAAATCAAACTTAAATTAAAAATACATATTGTGGAATTAGTCATCATTTGGAAGGAATAAATTAAAAAAGAAAAACTGAGTAAAATTATTTACTCGGATTTCGAATCTGTACCGATGCCTGCTTTAGGTAAACCATTTTTATTATTTTTCATCTTTCAGGACATTCGCACGTTGCTATGCAATAAAATGTTTGTTTTTCATGCAGAAACAGATTTTCGTCGAGCAGTCTGCAAAGAAAAACTAAATTACAACTAATTACATAACAGTTTGGATTTCATAATTCTGCTCATCAACTTCATAAATAATTGAGATTCTTCCTAAAAGGTTTGAACGTAAAAAACACGTAATTTACTTACTTCTAGATATTGCAAAAGAATTCAATAGTTTATCATGAAGGTTTGTTATAGAAGTTACTAAAATTAAAAATTCCTCCATTACGAAGAATTACATTGAGTGCATCTCATTGTTAAAAAAATATGTAACATGTTATTTTCTTTACATTTATTTAGATTAAATTTCATTTATTTTTTCAGTTCAATGCGTTAACTGACCTCACTTTTACATTATTATAATAGAATTGTAGCTACTTGCCACATATTAATTAAGTGATCCCAATATCTCATCTATTCAATATTTAACTTACCTTTCAGCTTGCCTTTATTACCAGTAGCAAAATAATTCTACCAATTCTTACTTTTGCAGAACCAAGAGACCATGAAGCCAGATATTTACTCAGACTTATATCCAATACATTTTTTATTCAAATTTCTTGGATTAATAAATTCACTCATTAGAAGACCATTTAAGAACAGAATAACCAAGAGCATCAGTTTATCAAGAGTTATCTTTTATTCAGCTATTGTAGTATCTATAATATTTAACGGCATGGTATATTCAAAGTCGTATAACTTGAATACTATTCCAGGCTATCTTCGTACCTTTAAAATATACACTGTATTTGTCTTCTTGTTTATATTAGCATTTTGTTCTAGAAACTATGATTGGAAATTGAGTAAGATTTGTAATGATTTAGCGACTATTGACTTAAAAATTGTAGAATTAAATAACGAAACTAAAAGAAAGAATATGCGAAACTACAGTGTGGTACTGATAGTTTCAGTGCTTCTTTTTACATTTCTTCTATCAATTGGGGTTTGTGTCAATCATTATATTCAATTATACTCCGTAGCAATAATTACGTTTTTGATATTCGATATATCCAAAACTAGTATCGAACTTGGATTTCATGTTTACTTACAAATTCTTGAACAGAGATTCGAAATTTTAAATAAAACTTTACATGATATTAAAAAAGGAAGTTCATTCAAGTGTGTTACTAAAATAATGGAAATTCATTTAGGATTATTACAAATTGTAGAGAAATTCAACAGTGCATTCTCGATTCCCATTCTATTTTGTATTGTTTCAAATTTTATTATGATTGTATCGAGAACGAACTCACTATGCTACTTTTTCATTTTTCATAAATATTATTCACTGGAATATACTAGCTTAATAGTTATTTTGCTGCTGTACTATGTGGTCTGTTTACTTTTCGTCATACTGACAGCATCATCAATACGCGCACAGGTAAATAATAGTTATTTACGGGACAAACTTTGTAAATTAATCTTTAAGTTTGAGCTGAAAAGGTTGTGCGGCAAGCTACGAAGGAGCAAGCCTCCACAATCTAGTGAGCCCAGTGAAGATTAGTTGCAAAGCATGCAAACTCGTACAAAGTTTTATTTCCACCTTCATTAGCGTTTTTTATTAATTTATCGTAGATTTTTGTATAAAAAGACTTTTTGTAATCAAAGGCGGTACGACAATTTATAGCTAGACGTTGTCATAGTGTTGTGATTAGTTTCCATTAGCTTTTTGCTGATCAGCAGAATTTTATGTCTCTTTTAGAATTCCGTAACATTTTACTGGACTATAGCTGTAACTACTCATTTACTAAGTTACTGCCTATAAAGTGCCATTTACATAGAAAGTGGAATGTATTAAGGGCTTGATCGAGTGTTTTAGAGCCCACAGAGTCAGTTAGCCCCTGAAGCGAAAGCTAACGGCGTTAAGACGATAAAGAGCTCTAAAACACTCAATTAAACCCGAAATGCATACGTTAGCTTATGTCCGGTCTAAATTTAAATTAATATTTAATTTTAAAATAAAAATAATTTGAAAACTGCTTGAAATATATGAACTCACAAGAAAAAACTTCAAAACAAATTGAGCTACAGAGATTTCACGAATTTCAGAGCAAGCCCCTTCATTTTCAAAAACTAGGTTCTGGATATTGAAGCCGAGATAAACTACTTTAATCATTTTTATTAAACCCATTATCTACTTAGGATGTTGTGAAGAAATCATGGAACGTGGTATTATGGTATCTGTTAGTTGAACCTTGAACGATGAGCAATTGCAGTTAATTGTTTATTTCCAGCACACTAAATAATTATTAATACTTTTAATGTTTCACACTGGAAATATTAATAAATAATCTTCTATGTCTTTTCTGCAATCTGGTTTCGCTAGATTATTCGTATTTCGAATCCTACACAAGACACTGATTAGATACAAAGGTTATCTATTCTCGACGAAATTTATTTTAGTTTCTTTTTCAGAATAGGCGCATAAAATTAACATTATTGGAACTAATGTCCAACTCCAACTGTCATTATCTAAGAAAAGAGGTAAATTGTATGACGTCAGCCTTCTAAAAGAAAGTACTCCATTGATTTATTTTATAGATTAATTCGTTTACTCTACAAACGCTCCATTTTGAAATAGCTATCAAAGCAGGTGGATTTTTTATTATTGACTGTACTCTTATTTTTAATGTAAGTAGAACAAAATTTATTGTAACATTTACATTATTATAGTTTCTTTTCATCTTTTTTAGATAATTGGGGCGCTTTGTACTTATTTAATAATACTGTTCCAATTTGAACTAGTTAACGGATATCACAAGTGATTAACAACAGGTTATACACTTAAAAAACTTCTTAGTATAAAAAGTTGTCTAATGCTACATCATTTTCTACTGACGCCTGTAGTTGACTTCTCTTTGTCCTGAAAACTATTCATTATAAACTGTAGAATCAGAGCTCTTGAGGTGGAGAAAAAAAATTCGAATTACGCTGTCGTAATATGGATTATGGGATTAAGGTAAAAAAGGCAAACACCACTGTCGTTATTAGAACGCCTTATGAAAATTATTTACAATTGCCTATTCTGAAAGTTCTGTTAAAATATATCTAAAATACACAAATAAACGTAAAAACAAATAACCATCAGTATTATATCAACAAATGAGTTTCCGGCAAAAGCATTGATGTGGTCAGTACAGAAATGAACAAGTTTTATTCTGTGACAAGCCCTGTTTTTCGCAAAATTAACAGACTTTGTTTATCAGAGAATAGCTGTTTTATTTAATTTTCGGTAATCAACCACTAAACGCCACTTTTGCTTTTCGTTGGTATGTGCCTTCGGAAACGATCCAGATTGGGTACACGGTGGAAGCAAGAAATTGGTTGATAACCTGTAGTTTAATTAGCATGCTTTATCTCATATATTATGATATTTATTATAAAAAGCCCTCACAATATACATTTATTACAAAACGCTATAATTACGGCTTGCTTTTCTCTGTATTTAGATGATCAAATTTATGAGAATTCAGTTTTGGTTGTACCATTTCGAAATGAATAAAGATCCTACTACTAATCGCTGAAGATTTATTTTTACCTCCTTTTTCCACAGTCCATATAAATAGGTGGATTTCTATTAAAAAAAGTGTGAAAGTCTTACAACTTGTGGAGCTTATAACTCTTGATGTTCTAAACAAAATATACAAAAATGCAAAACAATTATAAATAATTAAAAGGACCCCGCAGAATCCTTATTTGACCAGATTGCACTAAAACTTTGCTGAAAGATAGTTTTCCATGTGTAGATTAAGAGTGTCAATTGCAACAAAAGTCCTGAATCATAGTTTTCGAATTACAGCCGTTTGAAGTTGACAATTGCTGCACCCAGTAGAATCCTTATAGTATATGGGTTTCGGCTAAATTGTGCCCATTGACACTTTTGATCTACATATCGAAGACTACCTTTCAGAAAAGTTTCAGAGCAATCTGATGAAAGCCATTAAATTATTTTTTAGTTCTTGAAATGTTTGTTATTTGACATAGCACACTTAAAACTAATTACTAGAAATTAACTATTAGAAATAAGTAATCATTAGTTGTTATTACCAATACGAAATTGAATGACTGATTTCTAATAGGAAAGTTTTATACGTGATAATGTTCAATGTGTAATAGCACTTATCTCAAGCAATAGAAAATTATTGCTTTGAAAGTTTATGGCTTAGGTTAGGGCTGCATTGATTAGAGAAAGTGCAACTTAACAGTAAATATTTAAAAGTTATATAAATGTGAATAATAAAATAAAGTAAACCGTTTAAAATTTTCCCATCAAACCTACAAAATGTTTATAGTTTTGTAATTTTTCTCTTTATTATTTATGTTGAATTATAAAACAGATACGAGGGCGACACTGAAAATTCTTAGAAAATCAAACAAGGATTAGTTTTAAAAAAATTTAAATGATTTTATTGTTTTTCAAAATATTCCCCTTTATCATCAATACATTTTTGCATTCGATGAAACCAGTCCTTAAAGCAATGATGCCACTCTTCCTGAGACTCTTCAGAAACCAGGTTTTTGTAATGTTCCACTGCTTCATCTGATGGCGAAAAAGTGATTCCACGCATTTTATACTTAATTTTAGGAAACAAAAAGAAATCGCAAGGTGCTAGGTCAGGACTGTACGGTGGAGGGTCCATGGTGCTGACTTTTAGGGCAGCCAAATACTCAGTTGTTACTTTTGCTTTATGCGACGATGCGTTGTCATAATGTAAGATTATTTTCCTTTGGGGCGTTTTTCACGAACTTTTTCAAAGATTTGTGGTAAACAGACATTTGTGTGCCAATCGGCAGTAACGGTACGTCTATCTTCTAATGCTATAGTAGCAATATGACCCGTTTTAGAAAAAAAACTAGCAATCATCTTCTTACCAGCACTGCGAATTCTTCGAACTTTTGTAGGCTTAGATTCGGTTCGAAAGACCCATTGAGCCGATTTACTTTTCTTTTGAGGACCATAACAATAAATCCAAGATTCGTCACCAGTGACGATATTTCAAAC
This sequence comes from Agrypnus murinus, assembly GCA_929113105.1. Classification (NCBI taxonomy): domain Eukaryota; kingdom Metazoa; phylum Arthropoda; class Insecta; order Coleoptera; family Elateridae; genus Agrypnus; species Agrypnus murinus. The sequence goes on from OV816025.1 coordinate 58,750,994, forward strand.
CAAATTTGAAGTGCCACCTTGGGATTTTTCCAGAGTTTGTCTGCATCATTCAATGCGTTTTTTTTTGATCGGGAGTCAGTTTATGTGGAATCCATCGACAACAAAGTTTTCTCACTTCTAACTGTTGATGTAAAATGTTTTGTATTTGACTCATACCAATGCCCAATGTCGCTCGAATAAATTCATAAGATGTCCGTCGATCTTCCTCAAGCACTGCTCGAACAGCGCCAATATTTTCATCAGTAACAGCAGTTCTTGGGCGTCTTTCACGAAATTCATCACTAAGAAAAAAACGGTCTCTTTTGAATTCGCTGTACCAATTATAAATTGTTGCCTTAGACGGGGCTTCTTCGCCAAATGCACTTCTAAGCCGATCTTCACATTGTTTAGGCGTTAATGACGATTTAAAATCGTAAAAGATCATAGCCCGGAAATGTTCTCTAGTCAAATTCATTTTTGGGTGAACACACAATCTTTAAATTATGATAATTAAAAAATTATTAGAGCAAATCGAACAAACTAAACGGCAATCAACTCGCAAAACATTAAAAAGTAGCTCTCAACTAAAAAAAAATTTCATTCGTTTTTAGAAACATGGCATTCTAGATATTATCAGTGTTACCCTCGTATATAGTACACACTAGACAAAAACAGCCCTTATGAACTTGGCTATAAAAGTTTTAGGACACTTTTTGAAATATAGAAACTGTAAAATAAAATATTTACATATACAATTTGTTTCTTCTGATTGCATGTATTTTGAAAATAATTGTACATATATATTTTATTATATGTTTTTTAAAATAGATATTTATTTTATCGTTTTTAAAAAAATGTATAATTGTGATTGTATGTTCTAAATATAAATATTTAAGTACTTTATCGTTTGAATAACACATGCATAACCACAGAACTGAACAGCACAACACCGAGTGAAGTGAATCTCGTAGTTTTGAAGTGTCCTAAGTTCATAAATTAACTGGATTGTATTTCGCCTTTATATTTTTTTAACAATTTATAATAAAAGAAAATATACTAAATTAAAAATATTGTTAAAAAGCTATATAAAAGTAGACATCCGGGTATCACGCTCAGTAACTAAATAAGGATCATTAATAATAATTAACCAGAAAATGTGTAAATATCAATTTGCTATCTCGACTTTTCGCATATACCTTACTACTGTAAATTGATAGGTTATTATGTTTCAAACAACCTTAAGTATTACTTTAGTTATCAACCTTTACACAAGTACTGTAAGTACTAAATGTAAATAAATTTTTCTAACGACCTTTGATCTGATGACTTTTGAGTCTACAGAAGTCATAAGATGTTATATTTTTTTGTCATAATCTTGGTTTTACCCTTTGGTCATTCTTATGATTTTGTTACTAAAGTGCAAGAATTCCTTAAAAATGGAAATAGAATATCTACAGGTTGTGAACAGCAAATTCAATTGTATCTTCAGGGTTTAAGTTTAAGGTCCAAGTGTACCCAAAAAACGTGTGTTGTTTATTTAATAAATAATATAATAATGTGATAAGTTTGGTTTTAAGTTAATAGTCTATGAATGTTAAAAACTTGCTTACCTAACTTATTTTGGAAAAAAATTTTTTTTATTAAATTATTTCACATGTTATACGTGAAAATTTAATTTTGGAGAAACTGTACATTCAAAATTAATCAAAATAATACCACTTAAGTTTCATAGTATCTGAACTATTTTCCCAAAATTTTAAGAAAATCGTATGTCTAGGGACTAAACTATTACCCCCTTTTTGTCAAAAAATGCAGTTTTTTTTGGCAAAAAGCAGGTTTTTTGGCGCTAGACATACGATTTTCTTAAAATTCTGGGAAAATAGTTCAAATACTATGAAATATAAGTGGTATTATTTTGGTTAATTTTGAATGTACAGTTTTTCTAAAATTAATTTTTCACGTATAACATGTGAAATAATTTAATTAAAAAAACTTTTTTTCCAAAACAAGTTAGGTAAGCAAGTTTTTAACATTCCTAGACTATTAACTTAAAACCAAAGTTATCACATTATTATATTATTTATGAAACAAATAACACAAGTTTTTGGGTACACTTGGACCTTAAAAGAAATTTGGGCCTTAAGAAGTAAGTTGATTTTATTAAAATATTTTGTTTTGTTTGTTTGTTCTTGTATTTAGTAACTAAAAATCTTTTTAGTGTATGATGCTGAAGCAAAAATCCCCCTTTCTGACATTTTAGATGGTAATGCGTTTGATTTGGGGTCGTTTGATGAGTGTATAAATATAAAGCATTTGAAGAATGATACAAATATTTCTGGGAAGTATTGTATTGGGAAAACTTCAGTTAGTTTCAATTCTAGAAAAAATCCAAATTTTTCAGTAAAAGTAAGTTAATTTATGGTTAGGTATTTTTGATGTGATATGACACTCTGATACAAAACGTAGTATTAAAGTTATTTAAAACGTTGATACTAAAACTTACTATGCATGCATTTTTAAATGTTCTTAGGATTAAGAATTTGAATAGATTCTCTTGTATTTTTTAAATTTAGGAACATGTCGACTTAATATGGCATATAGTTTACTATGAAGTTCATCTACAACTAAGTTAACGTCTGAAAAATTATTCAAAGAGTCCCAGTCAGTATTTAAGAGGGAATTGTATAATGCAGGAATATCGGTTTTCTTAAAATTATATGAACAATTGCTAACATTAGAATCAAAATCATGTTTTGTTGGTATCTCTAAATTAACAAAAAGTGCAGGATGGTAAACATCTTTATCTACTAGGGGCGCATTATCATGTAAGACCTCACATTTGAGATTCGAGAAAACAAGGTCCAGTAGTTTATCCCTACTATTATATACAATTATATTGTTTTATATCAAAAAACTTGCACAATTGTTTATGACAGAAGTTTCCCTATCATGAACATTAGTATCAGCATAGTGTGGAATATTAAAATTGCCAAGAATTATAATATAACTTCCTAGTACAAATTGAAGCTGTCGAGAGCCTCAAAAAACAACTCAAAATTCTCTAAACTGACATTCGGTGGAATACAGATCACAAAAATGAATACAACTATAAATTTGATATGGCATTTCCAGCAGATAAGGTCAATTGTAGGAAAACATGTTGAGAAATACGGTAAATCAATTTTTTCTGTTTTCAGAGTACTTCTACAAGCTAAAAGAACTCCTCCTCCGGTTGTATAGTTTGTTATTTGTAGTTTTCTATCGCTTCTGTACACGTTATATTCATCCGGAAATATTCAGAACTCAATAAGTCTTCTTGAATCCAGGTTTCCAATAATGCACAAAAATTAAACTCGGCTTGTGAAATTGCTGCATAAAACAGTTGAGTTTTGCTATTTAGTCCCCGAACATTTTGGTAATAACAACTTAAATTGTGGATGTTGTTGGGCCTAGTTTAAAGATTTATGTTGAGTACTAGCAATTGGCAGTATTTTCGGTATATTGTTTACATATTTTATGGTTTTACTTGTGTCACCACTTTCTACTAATTGTCTAAGTTCATATTGCAATTTCTTTAAATAGTCTCTTTGCTTAGGTGTTTTATCGCTGTAAACTTTTATATTTGACTCATTTCTTTTTTTTGTATTTCAGGATTTGTTTTGCTTTATACGAACTTTTGAGCTCAACTTTAATTGGTCGTTTCTTACGGTTTACCGGATTGCCAAGTCTGTAAGATTTTACATTAGCAACATCAACATTATACTCATACGTAATGATTCGATGAATTGTTTCACAGCGTTTTCATCTTCAGCACGCCTTTCTTCCATTTCTTCATTTTCTGGCTCATCTATATTATAGATAATATTTTTTTCACGTTTATGACGTTCTTGAATTCTTGAATAAATTCAAGAAGATTTTATTTCCAATATTGATTTGGATAATCAACGCATTTACATTATAAAATCACCTCTCTGAATTAAATGCAGTACTACCAATTCAAATAAGATTGAAGTGGATCTCGACGTACTTTATATACAAGGTTGGTCAAAATAAAAGGTTTTGATTAAATTTTCCAATAAACAGAATTATAAAGACAATCTGAATAAATTCAGAATTCATTTTTCTCAATTTAAAAGTTCTTCAATAATAAAATTCTACAAAATAAAACAATTTAAATTTGTTTATTAAAATTTAATCGTCATAAGTTAAATTTATTTTAACATTTGTAAATATTTTTAATCGATAACATTGATTGATGTCAGTTTGCTCAAATGGAGAACAGTTATAGCCCTATGTCAGGTTAATAACGACTAATTTACACATTTGAGCAAGCTCAAGGAAGATTTTCCTATACTTTTTTTCAAGTGTCTTGGTAGTAAGTTCTTTTATTCCAGGTATAAGAATTAATAAGATTTTATTATTTCATTTATTTCATGCTCTATCGAATTAAAACTGAATCAGCCCATTGGGGAAAAAAAATATTGGGGTCAAATATTTTTTATTTTATTAAATTTCACCTCATATTTTAATGCAGCTGTCAACGAGAGGTAAAATTCTATTTTTTATTGAATAACACTCCAATATATTCATAAAGACTATCATTTCTTGGAGTGCAGTTCATAGCAATATATCATGCTGTTTGAATTAGAGTCGATCAACAATCAAATTACAAATGGTTCTACTATTACCCAACTCACACAAGGGCAGCACCATGGCTTAGTGGAATCATATTATGATATTTATTATTTGAAAATAAAGCAGGAAGATTTCAACTTTTTAAAAATAATGTAAGTAGTTTACTAAAGTTCTTTTTTCTTATAACAGATTTTCAACGTTTAACATTTAGATAATCATACGTACCTTATGGGTCAGTTGCTTGATAGTGTTGTGTTTTTGTGTTTTTGCCGAACATCGAATGGCTATCGAATTTTTAACAGGACTAACAGGAGAGAACACTAGCAGATTAACAAGCTCGTTTTATTTGGCGTTGGTACGTCCATTTTGGATAATTGCAGTTGGTTGGGTAACTCTTGCATGCGAAAATGGACGTGTAGGTAAACATTTTGCCATGATTAATCTTAAATAAATTTTTTGTATTACAGGTCCTATAAACTGGTTTGTATCTTTACCAACATTTCAAGTAATTTCTAAATTAATCTATACCCTGTATATTGTTAATTTTTCACTTATAAACATACTTATCGCACAAATGAGAGTTGTTATTTTTTATATTTTGGAAACTGTTAAGTTGACAAAAAGATTGGTTAGTCTAAATGCTTTATTTATTATTTTTGCAGATGCATACATTTTGGGGAGATTACGCATTGCCAACGCTTGTTTCTGTAATCCTAACGTTAACTGTAGAATTTCCAATGTTAACAATCAATCAAGTTCTGTTTCGAAGAGCAGCAAGTCAGTTAATCATTTTAAATGGATTTAGTTTTTGATCACGTACGTGTTATTTTCAGAGAAAGAAGGCTGATAAGTATACCTGAATGTGCTATTACCGAATAATAAGCCAAAACTTGGTAACTTAAAGTATCTATTCATTAGAAATATCTGTAAATAGTATTTTTGGGTAATACGGTTGATATTTTTCTTTTGTAGATGTTAATGTAATGTGATCATGTAATCGAATTACATTGGGAGTTAATAAAAGAAGTGGTAAATGAGCATTTAGCCGTTTTTTTAATGATAATGGGTTATACAAAAAGCTAACAGATGACCTAGTGTTATAAACTTCTTATTTTACGCTAATGTCAACAACAGATGTATGATAAACGATTTATGAATATTTTATACAAACTGGTTGCTAAACAACTTAGCACGTAAAAATCAAAGTACGCTGATATATCTACATGACATAAGTCACAAATTTTAAAAAATATTAAGTAAAATGAATACTCTAGTAAAGCGTTATGATCGTAAATAAAACGTTGTAGGATACACATGTAAAAAACTCTTCATTGCACTCATGTCTTTTAAAACACTCTCTCGTACCTTGCTTGTGCCTTAAAGCGTCCGCGTAAAAAAAAGAATACTTTTTATACTTGTATCTTAAATATCTATTTTGAACTCACCACTTTCAAAATCACCTTTTGCAAACATAACAATTGAACGCGAACGTTATGTTCACGCACTCGTGCCGTTTTACAATTTCACACTCGTGTGATTGCGGCATTCGACTTCGTCTCATGCCTCAACTTTTTCACACTCGTGAGAAATTGGCACTTTTCTGTACTTGTAACACAATATACTATTTTTTTTATTGTTAGTGCTCGTGTCAAATGACTATACAAAACTTGATATGCAAAGTAATTTTCGACGCATTTGCGCAAATGGATCACTCGCTGCTTCGTCGCTCGTGCTTTAAAAAATACGCTCATGCACAATAAAGACTTCCCGAACGCGTTTTGTAAACAACTATTACATTTGTATTAATTCTATTTAGATTTTTCTTTTCAGGGATAGCAGCTAGTGGAAACCTCGCTACCAGAATAAATCTTTTAACTAAATTATAATTCTGTACAAAAAACAAATTATCAAATCAATAAAAATCAATTCCAATTTGAATCATGTTGCGATAACTTATTTTTATATGTTTAAATAGCAGCTATTAAATAACCGCTGGCAAATAGCTTACATATCTTTATATGCATCAATAACTTTTAACTTCATCAACTGAGGCAAATCCATATGTTGTCGAGTTGGCTGGTGGGATGCTGTTGAATTTAGTGGAACTCTTTGATTTCTTGTTTGTTAGTTACCTTTAATGTTTTGTTTCTCCATAGTTTTATTTTATTTGCCAAAAAACAAATTGTTTTAATTTGAAACTTTTGAATAACTTTAACGTTTTACGGAATCAACTAAAATGTAATTTGTGTTTGTATTTGTCATTGTATTTGTTAATTTAGTATGTATTGTAGCGAATAAATATACGCTTATATCATTCGACTTTGCTTATCGTTTAATTGCCCGTGTATGAGGAATGTTCTACTCATTAGAATTTAGAAATTGGCAATACCATATATAATATTGAACTTGAGGGATATGTATCCTACTTTGGAAATTAACCAACAAAAGCGCAACTATGTGGTATAAATTTAAATGGTCCTTATAGCTGACGGCACTGCGCGGTGCAAAGTTTAAGTTAGGTTTAGCGAAGAAAAAAACTTGATATAAAAGCAGCTTCTTTTTGTTATGAAACCAGCATACGTAATTTCAAGGTTCGTACCCACATTATAAATAATTAAGTATATTAGTTAAGGGAATGAAGTGGGCAAGGTTCGAAGAACCGGCCTTATGCTGGTAGCAAATATTATAAGTGTTATGATAGAAGTATTATCACAGATCACACTATATAGAAAACTAGCAAATACCCGGCGCGCTTTGCTACGCTTTATTGAAATTACATGTTTTTACTTTTTGTAATTGTCAAATTACCAAATTTGACAATTGACAACATATCTATTCACATCAATCTCAGTACCCATTTTTAACTTCCATATATGGGTTTTTCGCTGTTATTTCGGACCACGATGGCCGATCAGAGTCCAATTTGGTCTTATTTTCTATTTTGGGCGAAGACCTTTCCAATGATACCAATTTCATCCAAATCGGTCCAGTGGTTGCGGAGAAAATCGCATACATACATACAGACAATCTTTCCCTTTTATATATATAGATGCATAGTGAATATATAACTCTACAATGATTAATAGTGTAAATTAACAGTAACTCAAAACACCGTTAGAATCTGAATTATAGGTGAGTATGAACAGTTTTACAGGTTAGAATAAAGTTAACCTTAAATTCTAAAGTCGAATAGTATTCCAGTATTTAATAAAGTATAAGATCTCGCAACTAGTAATCATAAATTACTCTTTTATATTAGAAAAATAACGTAAGCTTAATAATTCAGCGCCGTATACACTGAGCAATTACACAAGAATAAGTTAAACAAAAACTTAATTTAGTCGTTATATGTAAATTGCAATACAACTAAGAGTAAGATCAATAAATATAGTATGTTTAAATTTAACTAAGCAATAGCATTTCGGGATTAAGATTAAAACCACCATGGTTACTTTTGCGATATACTTACCGATGTAATAATTCGAGAAGATGCCAGATTTGAATAATGTTGAGCATCTCTGAAAACTTTATCGGCGAATGATTTCTTAATAAGCAGCTCTCAGGGATTCCATGAATCCATACTTGGGCAGTATATAATGTTGAATTAATATGAAACTTACCAGAAATACGATTGTTGTGTAATTAATGTTGTCAGTTTTTTTTGTAAATATAGCAATCATCTTCCTTAATATAATAACTGGTAAAAATTGCTAAATGTGTTATAGTTGTTTATGTACCAAGGGCGTTATGATGATGATAATACTAGGAGGGCAACAATGTTCCAGCCCGAGGTCCTAAAGGGACCGAGGGATGGAAGTCGCCCAATGGGCATTATCATGTAATGCCCGTGATGCATACAAAATTTTATTTTTCAGGAGAATTGTACAAGGAGAAAATTAATTCTTTGTGTTTGTTGGGTAGTAACAACTTTTACTAAATCTGCAAAAGTTAGAGATTTGATTTTTTAATTTGAAATTTTAAATTGATATTGTTGTGATATAGGCATCCCGCATTACATGTATGCACGATGTGTTGCCTATCTTCCAGGCGAAAGATGAAATTATTAAAGGATTTAACAATTTTTATTTTAAAACAATAAAATTTTACATTAAAAATGTTGAGAATACACATTACAACACTGCACTGGGAGATGGAAAGGGATGATTTTTAAACAGATTCTTCACTTGAATTTCACAAACTCAATTTTAAGATGAACGATTTTCTGTCGCTGGTTGATTTTTTCACACTTAGATATTTTGAAGCCATTTTATGGCATGTTTTCATCTGAAAATTATTAAAGGCATAGGTGAGAAGGTATACACAAGTATTTATTACTTTACTTACAGTTTTTATTAATGAATTTCAAGAAAATGTTCTATTTCTTTGACGATTCATAATTTTCCATAGTAAATATTGTTAACCAGGTTCTAGGGTGCATTTGAGACTAGAATGTTAAAGTGAGAAAGTTTTTACAGAGAAGTTTTAGACCTTTGAAATCACAAAATTGTAACGTTTCAGCAGGTTCTGCTAGAATGTTAAAGTTTAGCTTATATTTATAATTTTGGTGTCAAAATGTATGTAATTTTTGTTTAATAGGATCTTAGGATTAATTTTATGATAAGAAAACGATGTAGCAAGATGTTAAAATGTTTTTATTTGAATTCTTGTGAAGTTAAGTTTATCAGAAAATTCAACATGGTTGTCTATGAATCATAACTCTAAATTTGCATTTTAATAGCTATGTTAGGTACCAAAATAAAGGAAAAATTATCCTCTTTCATTTTATAACATTTATTTAAACAATTATTTTAATTTTTTATCAACAATTTGGTTAGAAAGGGTTTTGGTAGGAACGATGTTGTTTTGTTTCTAGTTAGAGACCAGACTAATCTAGTTCCGAACTAGAAATATCACTAGCGATTCGCAATTGTTTTCCAATTATTATAAAAACAGCATGAGAATTTGGTTACTCTCTTTTGAATTTTCGTATAGGGCAGAAGTCATGTCAGTTTGTACGTTATCTTGATAAAATTTGGTTAATGTCACGTCACTCAAATGTCAACAAAATGAGGTTATGACAAACTTTTGTCATCTTGTTTTTAATTTTTTTTATAAGTTCTTAATAATTTAATTAATAATAATTAAAATGAACAATCAAAGTGAACTTAAAGTGAAATAAACAAAAGTGCAGTTTTTGAAATTTGGTGTTCAGACTGTTATTATTATTTGGAGTAATGTTTGGAATTTTTATTTTGTATGGAACGAATTAAAGGAAGGTAATGGAATCTTGTTGCAAATAACCGAATTATTTTATGTACTCACGTCATGGAAGATACATGTTGCACTTTTAATAATTATAATTATCTTAAAAAATCACAAATAAAATCTATTTGAAGGATGACATGGAATGTGAACATTTTATCAACAAATAAGCAGGTAATTTTACCAACTATGCCAATTATTACCAACAGGAATCTGCTAACTTTCAAGTTAGGGTGATTAACTTTTGTGTGTGGCGGCAAATAATTTTAAAATTTAAAATAATTTTCAATTTTTTTCTTTTTTATTAATAGTAATTTAAGATTGTTGCATTGATCAGATAAGAATTAAAAAGGGAAGAGAATTAGAATGTCTTTTAATTCTTATTTTGTTAAATCTATTTGACACCGAGATTTAATTTGATTTTCTTTAATTTTAATTTTGAATTTTAATAGTTTTTCCTTTTTTCTTCATGGAATTTTAAATTTTTATTCCTTTTCTGTGTTAATAAATAAAATTATCCATTTAAATGTTTAAAAAGAAATTTATTTGTGTATTTGTTTGTGTCTGGTCCATTAACAACGTTTTACAGATATAATTTAAATAGTTTCCAGATTAATTAGCCTGATTTCGTCTCATGCATTTATGGAACTTGTTTTCCAGTTTAGAATTATAGCCAAAGAATTTTTTTTTATAAAGGTAACACATGAGAGGGCCGATTTGAGATAAATGAAAAATGAGGGTCATTTTCTCGATTTTTAAGCTTATTAATAAGTAAGCTAAAATAAGGGTCATTTTCTCGATTTTTGCGCTTGGGCCGGTTTGAGACAAATGAGACAAATAAGGGTTATTTTCTTTTTGATTTATAGTGGGCTTGTTTGGGACAAAATGAAAAACAAGGGTTAGTTCTCGATTTTGCTTATTTTAACTGTTGTATTTCTCAGGTTTCCTCCTTTCAGTAGTGTTCGTTTAATTTTAAGATAATAAACACTATTAAATCTATTATATATTTTATTTAATACTTATTATTATGATTGAAATAGAAAAATGAATTTTGAGTTATTCTGAGGACTGATGGCAATCAACTGCCTACAAAAGTGATCTATATTGAAAAAGAAAGTTATTACTAATTAGTTTACAGTTCAACGTTCATTAAGGAAATTTTCTAAATACAATATGCTGTCTGTAAATATAAATATTATTTAAAAGTTAATATCAATTATGTTTATCTAACATTAAATGGAAATTCTGTGATTCATTGTATGGCAATCATAAATAGTTTTAAATAGGTCAATGCTACACAATTTATAATTGATTGTAAATAAAAATGAACTAATGATTAAATGCTATAATAGGTGAACAGGTGATATGTGTAATGCTAATCTTAATGAAATATGAATGTTAATAATATTAAAAGAAATTAATAAAACAATATAATAATTATAACTACGGAAATAGTGAGTATCTAACAAGAATAAGATAATTATAAGAAATTTCTACAACAGCCGGCACAAAAATTCGTGGATTACGCTTCCAGAAACTATGTTACAAATACTCATGTTATTCTATTGCAACACACTCGTACGCAAACATGTTTTCTGCCCTAATGATCCAGATTACTATTGAACGTAACGCCCGGCCGACTCCGATTGCAAAGTAAATGCCGAGTAAACGCTTATAATAGTTATAATGCCCTGGTTGCTATGGATTTGTTTATGTAGTTTGTATCGCAGGTATGAACAACAAATAATATGCAAGTGAAACAAAATATTTAATACTTGATTACTTTGTTAGGTAACTCCTTCTTAAAATTGTTCAATATTAGTGTAATTAATTAAAATAAATAAATTAAATTAAGTCAATGTTTGTTTAAAAAGTTAATGTCACAATTTTTACGCTATTGAAATATTCACGATGAAAAAACTTCGAATACATAGGAATTTCGGTATGCGAACATATAATATGTCGACAATACGCAACGGAATAGGCAATCCCGTTATTTAATGTCTAATTTAAATTTTTTTACTTTGTCTGAATTAACTTTTCCATATGTTCATTTATTGCATTTAAATTCTTTGTTATTTTCAGATACTGAGAAACTACTCCTGTTATATGGTTAATAATCAGGGGCGGATTGGGAACGTTTCACTGGCCCGGGAAATTGAGCTACACAGGCCTCATGTTTTACTGCACAAGTCGTAATAGATTGATGTTTGCATTCATGTTTGCATATACAATTTAACATGAAAGCAATAGAAATCAAAGAAAAATATATTAAATTTTGTTTAAAAATAATAATTAGAATAAGAAATAATTAAAATATCGATTTTATAAAACTATACTACTTAAACTAAGGTCATGAGCGTCGCTACGAAAAAAATAAGGGGGGATGCAGATAGACAAAAAAATTACTAATATACATAACCATATAAAAAGTCAGTTATAAAATATAAAAATTCTAAAACGCAAAATGAAATATTCCCAAGCAGCATTTTTAGTCATCGCTACGTACCAGCAACTACCGGTGGAACTATTAAGTTTTAGCCACTAGTCACAAGCACGTAATTGCTACGGTTTTGTTACGTGCCTGGAACCAAAATGGGGAACAATTTTTGGGTAGCAGGTACGTGGCGGCGTAGTAATTGCTACTTTCGTGGAACTTCTTTTCTCTTTGACACATCGTGTCGCGTGGTTGCTCTCTCTTGCTCTTGCAACTTGTAGTGGTCAGACCTATAGTCAACCAGAATTATCAAAGTAGCTGTAGCAAGTCATTTTGTCACAAAACAATTTTCATAATAATCAATTTACCTAGTTCTGTTATTACATACAGGTTCAGGCAAAATATGTAATTTATTTTTAAAAATAACAACTATTTGATTAAACATAAAATGTTGGGGATGTTTATTACAGTTTCTTTGGGATTGATAACTTGATTTTATGTTTAGGGATATTTATTACAGATTCTATAATGTTGGTAGTTTTCATTTTTTTTGTAGTTAGGGGAGGATTGGTTTTTGTTTTTGTTTTAAAAAAGAGGGATGAGGGGATTTAAAACGGGTAGTAGGTAGCCATATTAGCTTGGTTTTAAAACTTAATATAAATTCATGTAAGTTTATTTCTGTTTATTTAATGTATGTTGATTCTAGTTGTGTGATGTAATTTTTGTATTGTTTAATTAATCTGAAACCCAAATCTCTCGTTTGAATCTATATATAAATCAAAATCTATACAGTAACTAGATTCGTTTGATACTTTTTAATATTTGATAAATTTGTCCCTTTTATGGTAAAATATGATTAGAAAATAATGTTTTATAACGTTTGTCTTAGCATTACAGCTAATTATTGCCAATTTGATATTTTATTAGTGTTTAAATATGACTACGGCTGTTATGTGTTTACTGTCAGTTGTTATTGAGTTTTTAGGTTAATATTTATAACCTAACAAAACATTTTACTTTGTGACTAAAAAAAATGAAGGGATAATCTTTTGGTCCGGAACAAGAGATTTGTTACCCTAAGGTTAGAATTATTATTATTTAAAAGTGTATTAATCTGCACGGTGGTAATAAAACCCATGATAGGCCGTTTAAGAGAAAATCTGATTTAGTATTTAAGAGACGAAGGCTCCACGGTGGCTTAAGTCCATTTGATAGGCCGTGTCGTAGAACCCTCAAACTGTTTTGTTTTGCATATTTATATTATTTATATGTGCTATGTTATTCTTTTTCAGTGCTTATAACACACTCTCGCTTGTCTAGGTATCTAGATATGAGCTTTCCCTGTTGTTGACAGTAAAACTATGTCTTGCAAAAGACGTGTTCTGATATAACCATATATGGTTTGGTCACAACGTATATGTTGCTATGTCAAATATGATATAATTTTTGTTCAGCAGTCCTTGTGTATTTATTTTAATCTGGCACGTTTACCTTGCCTAGTTTATCTGTAAATCTTTTGATTGACTCTGTTTCACTCATTTTTGATGTTTTATGTCATTGAGAGATTTGCGTTTGTCTATTTATAAATGCCTGGTATAATCACACAACTGTATCAACTTGATAAATTGATTTATTGACCTGTATTGTTTAATGTCACCAAACTAAATAATCATTTGATCACATATAAAACTTGCAGCGTGTACGTATTTAAGCTGGGCTAGCATATAATTTCAAGGAGGTTTTTAGAGAACTAGCCATTATTTGTATCAGTTTAAATACGTCCCTCCTCGCTCAAGATTAAGAATAAATTAATAAAATAATACAATCATATTTAATTGTTCTTTTATTTGTGTTCTTTTACTTGTGATTTCTCTTTCTCCGTCCGTATGAAGTAGATCAATCGTTATCAACCTTGGTCACATGGTATAAAAAATAATCACAACGTAGGATCCAGTTTGTTAAATATCAAGTTTGTTCTTTTTGTTATATTTATCTTTATAAAGTTTGTCATTTGTAAGGTTGGTAATACTGTGTCAATTTCCGGTTTGTTAAATATTTGAATTTTACGCGGGTAGAGTAAGATGGGCCGTGATCGTCTAGTGGGTAGGGACCCCGGCTCATTACAAACTTAACAAATATTCTATCATTTTCTATACTATATAATGCTGGATCGTGTCACAAAATGAATTACCAGTTTATTTGTAATACGTACTTAATACAAAGAACGATGAAATGTTTGTTTGATTATTTTGTCATTCCAGTACACCAAAATTATAAACCATTGCAACTTTTCTGTTAAATATGATGATGATAGATCGAAAAATAACACCGCGCCTTCTTTAAATATATTTTTTAGTAAAAAAATGTATTTAATAAAATATGATAAATATACACGAAATACTTATAAGTTGATACACATGATAGAAACCATTTTTATATTATTCCTGTTATGTTCTTTTATGTGTTGAAATGAAAGATACTCAATTATTGTCATTAATTAACTTTATTAATATTGAGTGAGCAGGGCGAATTACATACACAATGCATAGACTGTAGAAGACGTGTATCCTCCAAGCCGGCTCGAGTGTTACTGACGCTCGACCAAGGAACGGGCCAGGATCCCAGGATTGGTTAGTTACATCACTACAACTAAATGTTGCCAACTTCAACCTACATACATAACAATCCCTAAGGCACAATTTCGCACCAATTGTTATTTTTATTGAAGGTTATATAGTAAAACATCTATTAACACTCATAACAAATTGCAAATTGATTAATGATTATTGATTAATCCAACATTTTACAAGTAAATATGGAGATGGAGTAGTTTACGAAAAATTACTTTAATGTGATTCTCCTGGGTAGCAAAAACGTAAGTTTTACATTCAATACTACTGTAAGGTTGTAAAAACTTTAAAGTAGCTTTGGGAAAGTTACTGCTACAATCATAATACCACTTTGAAGTTGCAACGACTTTAAAGTAAGTGTACTAAGTGGCAATACCGTTCCACATACTTCAATAGTTACTCAGAAGTAATGAAACTACATAGTTCCAATAAATAGTAGAAACAACTACACAATTACTAAAATATTCCGAATTGAAGAAATTAAACCTATAAAGTCATAAATTTAGTTGCAGTTACGTAACAACTACTCAATCAAAGTTCCGATCTCAGTTACTGCTACTTAAATGCTGCTTGGGTTAGGCTGAGATTTATTTTAGCGAGCAGAAAGGAAATTTAACGCACCATACCTTTCGATGCAGCTTAACGAGCTGAGTCGAATGACACTAGTCCCAAGGTGCGGAAATACCCCGTTCAAAAGTTACGCCTCTTTCAGCTCCTTATGTTAAGTCTATGGGACAAAACTTTTTCATGAAAATCAATAGTACTACATTTAAGTTAGGTGGTGTTTTAGGTGACTTTCATGACTCCGTTAGTTAATTTAGGTTGAGTTAGGTTAGAAGAAAACGAGGTTTTGAAACTCACTGCACCGTTTGGCGATACTCACCAAAGTAACCAATAAGGATTGTTATTAGGTTTGGTTAGGTTAAATTAGATTAGGTTAGGTTAAGTTAGATTAGTAGAAAACGAGTTTTTGAAACTCACAGGTTTGGCTATACTTGGTGATAAGTGACCAATAAGGATTGTTAGGTTAGATTTGATTAGGTTAGGTTAGCAAAAAAAACAGTTTTTGAAACTCACTACACCGTTTGGCGATACTCACCAAAGTGACCAAGGAGAATTGTTAGTTTAGCTTTGGTTAGGTTAAATTAGATTAGGTTAGGCTAGATTAGATTAGATTAGGTTAGGTTAAATTAGATTAGGTTACTAGAAAACGAGTTTTTAATACTGCCTGCACCGTTTGGTGATACTCAATAACGTAACCAGTGAGGATTGTTAGCTTGGTTAGGTTAGGTTAAATTAGATTAGGTTCGATTAGATTAGGTTAGGTTAGGTTAAGCTATGTTGGGTTGGGTTAAGTTAGGTTAGGTTAGGTTACTAGAAAACCAGTTTTTGAAACGCAGGTTTGGTGATACTTGCCAAAGAGACCAATGAAAATTGTTAGGTTAGGCTTGATTAGATTTCTTCGGTGGATATTCTTAAAAAGGCTTCTAATTCATCTTCACCTGCTATCGTCAGATGTTCCTGCTGATTTACTATAATTTTTAATTGGTAAATAAACCCATTATAAAAGAGGTTTTAACGTTTTATAAGAAACCATATAATTTTGTAACATAATTTTTATTATAGTCATAAAGGAAATGTGTCGTTTCAGCAAATTCTGTTATCAAAGTAACAAAAACTTCTAATATTTATGACAAATTATTAAAAATAAATTTCATTAATTAAACAAACATACATAATTTATCCTTAGAATAAAAATTCTATTTAATAAGCAATAAATAGTCATATACTTTCTCGGTATATCTTATAATTTTTATTGACTCGATACTACTTTTTTTGTCAATTTTACATACAATTTTCTTTCAGTACCCTAAACTACAAAGTATAGGGAATATTTTTGTTAAAACGTACCTGATTTTACTTTCTTTTAATTAAACAAATTAAACTGTAAAATCCACACCAAACTCACTTTCACCTAATTTTATTCAGAAAATACAAACATCTCCGACGAGAATAGTAGGAGATTTTTAAAAATATAATATGAAAAACTGGTATAATTCAGAAAGCTGTAAACATTTCCATGAAGTCAAAAAAGTGCCCAACATTTGAAAAAGACAAATCGCAAACTTTTATTGCTCGGTCCTTTTGCGGTACAGTGCACGTGTTGTATTTCTTTGTCAGAATTCGGAAGACCAAAAGGGCCACCGAAAGAAATTCATTTCATAAATTATAGAGCGTTTCAGTTTCAGATTTCGAGGCCACAATCGCATTTTAAGCTTTGGTAAATGTGTTACTTTTATGTGAAGAGGCGGGCGGACGGCCACTGAAAACACTGAAATGTGAAACACATGTGAAAACAACCAGGATTTTTAAGTATTTACTACACATTCTTAAATTAAAGTTAAAACGATCATTACCCTAACTTGTAACTTATAAGAAAAGATTAGACCCCGGATTCCCAAGTTTAGCTGACACGTAAACTGTATCGCAATGTGCTGAAGCCATAAAGTTTATTACCTGCCGACTCATAAACGCTAAGAAATATTTTTACTACAATGAAAAATAAAGTTTTTATAATATCTGTATGTATTGAGAGACCATCGGCCTCGGATTTCGTTTATGCAACGGGCCTCTCGGGATTTTCCCGATTTCCCAACTGGCCAATCCGCCCCTGTTAATAATACCGACTTACGTGAAGTTTAATAAAGTATTCATTAACTAACAGCTTGAACAATTCAATAGACAGTCAATAGTAATTGGACAGACTATTGAAATAACTTTTCTTTGTTTCAATCAACATAAAAGCTTTCATGTTTGATGCGGTGAACATTAAATGATCACCTTATTGTTAAGTTTTGAGAAATATAAAGCTGAATCAGATGTATGGACAGGTTTATCACCTGCTTACAAACTATACAAATGGATGGGATTGGCACAATTTAACAGAAAAATTACCCTAATAAGTTCTTGGAGTCTTTATAGAATTATCTTCTACATTTTAATTTTGGTAGTTATATTTTTGGTAATGGCTATGGACGACGTGTTTTATAACCTGAAGATTCATAATGCCTTCCAAAGAAATGTGATCAAATTTGAAGCAAAGTCAGCTATATTGCTGATTCTTATAATGAATATTTCAAATGCTAGAGGCTATAAACGTATTATATTTTGTTTAAAAAGCATAATAGAACTTGATGAGAATCTTTTTAAATATGGAGTCAAGATAAATAACAGATCTACCAATAGTATATTACATGTTGAGTTGGTAAAGGATATCTTTACAAGCCAAGCGATAATTGTTTGACCGAGACGGTACGTCGAGGTCAAACAATATCGCGAGGCGTGGAAACTTTACCAACGAATCATGTATACTATTTTATTCACAATAATTAGACTTAAGATAATCAAAATAAAAAGTAATTTTAAATTTTAAAATAAATTTTTTATGAACTGTAATAATTTCAATGAGAGCCATCTATCGACCAAAAGAAATTTTAAGTAAGGTTTTATTCTTCGCCGCTAGATGGCGATGTATGCGCTCAGTATTTTAAAATTAGAAATTAATTAATTCCATTGTAATTATTAAATATAAAATATGGAAAAATAAAAATAAAACTAATATTAAATAAAAAATATGTTTTTAGCGTTAAATATATTTTAAGTTTTTAGACGTTAAGGACTGAATACATAATTCTATTAATGTTAACTCGTAGGTGCTGTTCGAGTTTGAGGTTCCACGCGTATTCGTCAGTACTCGTTTGTTGAACATGCAGATGTTCCTTGGCGTAGGTTACATTCTACATCGCATTCGAAAGACGTTTGCAACCTTGATAAACATTTATGCTGGTTGGAATGCAACTTGAGTATGCAACAATTATTTAATTCTGAATAATTCCGCCTGTGACAATATAGTTCCTAGAAGTTGGTGATCTTCTAGTTCAAAAAGGTTAAGAATTACCAACATTTCCACCAATTCGATTCAAGTGCAGTAAAGAATAGCGTAAATTTTGATGAAAGAAGAATTTTCTTTCTATCTACACCAATAATCGAGATGTTGACATGGTGAAGACACCTCTATACTTGTTTTGTGAATGCGAACATTATAAGAACCGTTCAAAAATTAGCTGGATAAGAACAAGCACTGCAACACGAAATTAACAACTTAAAAAGATTTGGAACACATCTCCGGACACCTTGCATATAAAAACTAGGGAGGGATCTCATGTAATAGTAAAAATTTAGCTTATACCGGTACAGAATTAAACTATGTATTTATTTTAATTCTGCAACAAAAATTATTGAAAAAGCAACTTTTAACGACACCGTTATCTTCTTGTAAATAAGGGGAATTATTTTGTGTTCAGTAAAATTGTCTACTTCTTAGCAAAACTTCCAAATTACAGAAAGTTGCTTCCAAACGTTTCTAGGGCAAACGCATCAGTACAAATTGCTGTCCATATCAGTAATCAATACATATATGAAATGGATAATTTCTTGTAGTAATGTTTTAGGCGTATTTATATTACATACCATAAACTGACTTGTTAATTATCTTCAATTGATCAAATGTATGTTAATCTATCAAAATTTTGTTATTGAAAGTGGTAATCATATTAAGTACGGTCGAAAAACTACTATCAAATATTTATGTAAAATAGATCAATTAACATGTACCAAAGTTTCTATTTATTAAAAAAAGTGCAGTTGCTTTATATATGCTTATGATGATTATATATGCTTACACATTATAAGTGAACAAACGATATAACAATACTAGATCAACTGATAAGTTTTTGAAAATATGATAGCATCTAAAGATTCTTGCAGAATAGCTGATAGTGATCTAGATATTTGGTCAGGTTTATCACCACCATACAAATTGTATAAATGGACAGGATTAGCTAATTTTAATGTAGTAGGACCAAAAGGAAATCGTAACATTAATCTAATCCGTATCTGTAGTTTCTATAAACTTGCTTTTTATTCTTTTATGCTTCTGTTTTACGTTTTGGTGATTCTTATGGAAGATGCATTCTCCATTGACACTGATTATTACTTTTTTCTGCAATATGTAGTTGTATGTGAAATTAGGCTGACGATATTAGTAGTGTGTATAATGATTATTACTAATTCACAAACTTATAGAGACCTAATACATTGCCTAAAACACACAATACAAATTGATGACATTCTTTCTACACATGGTATTCTAGTGAACAACAGAACTGTAAGAAATACTTCAATATTTTGGATTTTATTATATTTAATATTATTTATCATCCTTTATATCATAAATTTCCTGTTGGGATGGGATGAACTTCTAAATTCTATTACAAGTTCATTTTTTCTATTGATGCACATGTATAGGATCATTATCGTCATGCCATATAAAAGCTGGATGCATTCCATGGAACAACGCTTCGATGCATTAAATAAAATGACGATTTTATCAAAAGGAGTATACATACGAGATATAACCACTATATATCACAAGTTGCACACATTAACTAAAATATTAAATAAGTGTGCATTAATGCCAATGCTTATGTGCCTGACAGTTAATTTTTTACTGATTGCTGTACAGTTCTATTATCTTTCTACAATTATTTACCGAAAAGGAATCATTAAACTTAGATATATCATATTCTGCAGTATTTTTTCGATTATATGTATTGCAGACATTATGTCATTAGCATATTTTAGTGAGTCGCTAAAACAACGAGTAAGTATATTTTGTTTTAATAGTATTGAGTGTCTTGGAACCCGTAGAGTCAGTTAGCGCTTGAGGCGAAAGCCGAAGGTGCTAAGACGGTAAAGGGCTCTAAAACACTTATTAAGCCCGAAACGCATACGTTAGTTTATGTCCGATCTGAGCTTAAGTTAATATTATTTTTATATTAAATAATATTTAATATAATATTTAATTTAAAATAAAAATAATTTCAAAAGTGTAAAATTTCAAGTGGTATATAATTACTTTTTTCTATTTTGCGTCTATAATATAGTATATTAAACAACAGGTTTTATACGACATGATTTATTGAAAGAATGCTAGTTTAAAAAACGACCGCGTAGCGGGAGTTTTTTAAAGCATGAGTGCAATAAGTGTCTTATAAAACGAGTCCTTTATACTATTTTTTGTATGTTGCACCTCTTTTTTACTAATTTTATCCGTTTTAAAATAAAAATTCGCACTTTTAAAATTTGGGGAATTTTATCGAGGTTGGTACCAACAATCGATAAATGTCAAATTTTGACATTTGAAAATTCAAATTTTAATTTAACAATGATTTCAATGACATTTCATTTGTCATGGTTCATGACTGACAACCTCGAAAAGCTAAATTACACTAGTTCTAATTCGAAACTCAAATGAGCTAGTTCAGCACTACTTTCAGTTCTGAATGAGCCTTGATATAAACGCAAAGTACAAAAAAGCTCTTAATGCACCGAAAACAGTGCGTTAATAGCTCATTTGCGTGCTTTAATAGCCCAACTTTTTCAATGTTGACAGCATTGAAAAAATAATTGAAAAAAAAACAGAAAATTGACAAAAACTTCACTCAATTTTCTATGTCAATATTAATCTTCAAATGTCAAAATCAGTGTTGTCAACTACCACAAAAATCCCTAAATTTTGAAATTGCGATTTACTTATTTAAAAAGGGAATAAAAGACGCAAAATAGAAAAAATACACTTGTCCTTTAGAAAACTTGCCGCAAGTGACTCGTTTTCTAAATTTGGACTCGTGCAATAAATCTTGCTTTATGAAACTCGTTCTTTAATATACTATTATTACTATGGAGATGGCGTAAACAAGGGTACTACAAGGGAGTGCTCTAGTTTCGCAATTTACGCTCTAAGAACCGGCCGCTAAATAGGTCATAATCGCCCGACCGGACATAAATTATTATATATGTAATATTTTATTTTCTCAACGATGATTATAGCACTGAAATGTGTTTTGTATAGAATATATACTTCAATAATTCCGAATCATACCTATCTAATCCAGCAGGACAATTTGTACTGGTAGTAAGACACTTTTCCTCTTCTTTATGTAGAAATTAGTGTTTATGCTCATTGTTACCAGTACCGCTTTGTTCAGCTACTTTTTGAACGCTTTATACAGTATGTATCCCTGATACCATAAGAGGTGCTACTTGGTAGTCAAGAAAACCATAAAAATCAAAACACTTTAAAGCAAAAAATAATTTATAGTTTCCTTTCTCTAGCGAAATTACAAAGAATTCCGGAGGTTTAAAAAATAGATTGAAATTTGTTACCCACAAATTAGGAATCGGTAACAACTTTAACGGCAGTTAATTCTGTCGGCTGCCAGCTAGCTAGCGTGGGTTCGTGGATCTCACAAGATATCTTCCGCAATGGGTGCCAAAGTGTCGACAAAAATAGCTCCTAAGTCTACCGCTGGCAATATCTGTAAAGAACTACACAACTGCGACTACTTCCAATATAGTAGATTCTTCCCATCAAGACGTACCTAAAGAGCTGAAAGCTTTGCAGGCAACAAAACCACAAATAATACAAATAAATAATAAGTAACCAAATACAATATAAAATGCTACATTACAATGATAAACTAAGTGCAAATAAACTTCATATGGCTTAATGTAATAGGGTTGTACAAACAAAAGTTATTAAGTTAATGAATTTATGCTATTACTCAAAACTGGTTTATGTATAAAAAATCAATCAGGGTAGCACAAAATATCACGAAATGTTAATGCGTCTAATGGTTCACCTATATAGTTTGTACAATCAGACATGCCCCATGTAGATAGTAATAAGTTAATACTCTTTGCGAATCAAAGTAAACGGGCACACTCGCAGAAATAAATTCTAACAACGTTGATATATACATGTTGCTAAGTCGTACTGACACTGGAAAACCTATTTAAAACACAAAAAAGTTCTATAATTCTTCTTTTACATGAATACTGTATTTGTTATACTTATACGTACACATGAGACATTATAGACATACAACTCACGCTTCCTCTACGTTTTATAGAAATCCTCTAGTTAATGAATCGGATGGAATGTCACCATCTAGGTATAACGTTGCTTAAAGGCGTCAAAAGCAAGCAACCATATTCCAGATAATAGATGATGGTTTATAAGCCAAATGATAATTAAACAGAGAGAAAAGAAAGATCAAAAAGAAGGCCTGCACTAAACAAACCAATTACCAAACATGCACATCGTAAGCATTCAACTAGCTACCTTAGTTAAATGGCGGTTTCGAAGAATTGCTAAACCGCGTCAAAGTCGAGTTAACGTAATGAATACAGTAATTTTTACAAACCTTCACATAACGTGTGTTCATAACCTCCAAAGAATTACAGGGAAAAATTCCCGAAGGCGTCCAAAACAAATGAAAATACACCATTCAGAGAATCACATTTACACCGCGAAATGCGTTTCCAACTAATATAACGAAAGAAAAACGTAATTCACTCAAGCGGTGCTACTACTAATAGAACATTATTTCAAAGCTAACGAAACGAAAACGTATAGAGAAGTACTTATCAAAACAGGAAAAGACTATATTAATTTATCGAAATGCCTACTGAAGATGGCTACCAAAGTACAAACAGGTCTCATTTAGTCGGTTTTCTGGAGACAAAGAGTAATAACTCGGAATTCGCCTATTGAACACCGATTTTGGTTTTTTCTTAAATGGAGGTAATTGACTATATTTCAAAGTCTAAATGTTGAAATTATGTCCGCTAAAGCCTGTTTAATTGTTATTAACAAATTATTATTTTTTCCATAAGGGGCTAATTAATAAATAAATCATTTCATCAAATTTTTATTATAATTCAATAAAATTAGGTAGTTCTAGATTTTTTGGGGTTGCAGATTACGAATTCGGTGCCCAAATCCGCCAAAAGTGCAAAATGGCGGCTACAAAATGGCCGCTGAGATAAAAAATTTATTATTTGAAATGGCAAATGAAAAATAGTACTAGGGGGTTTTTAAAGTCGCAAATTGCGGTGTTATAAATTGCAGATAAGCATGTACCGGAGCTATAAGTTTGTAAGAAATGTCTTTTCTGACATTTTATTCCTTTGTTAAAAAGACTATGTTATTTCTGGGTATTTTACACACTAAATTTGATGTGTCTTTTCTCTATGAAAAAACAATTCGTAACCGTGAGAACACTTTGAAAATGAACTTTAATATTAACGAAAACACAATTTGTATTAATATGAAGTCTGTACTTTTTAACCAACGAAAATCTATTGACATAGGCAGGGTCGTGCAAAGGTTTTTTACCCTTAATGCATTTAAAATTGCATTTATATTAAATCGAGAATTTAAACACGTTACACATTTGACACAGCCACATCTTCCACCTTTATCCAGACCTGTTACATGTGACTGGCAACATGTGGCTGTGTATCGGTAACATTAACACTCTTATTAGCTGATGAGGTCATCGACACGGAGGCTAAACTGGAAGTAAAATCGTTTTTTGAGCCCCATGTAAAATTCAAAATGATAAGTCTCACATCTTGACTGTATAACGTTAATTGTGAACATGTCTAACCTTACTTTTGTAATTTTGTAGTAAATGGGTGACAGGTGATAACGCTTTGACATTACAAAAATTAAGTTAGCATGTTTTGTGGTATGTTCACAATGACTGTTTTACCACCAACTTCCACGTAAAACGGTTTACTTTTATTCCCCCCAGGACTAAAAGTGACTCTTTAATCTTCTAAATGAACGATTAAAATGGTACTTTTAATCTACAAGGTACAAAAAATAATTGCATCCTCCCTCGCGAACTTCGGTAAATTAGTTGTTTGTAATGCAACTATTGAGCTGGTAATTTTTCATAGAGGAAAAAAATTAAAACATGCCTTCTTCTCGGAAAGGAAGTAAAACTGTAGGCCTCGTGTCAGTGCGATGCTTGGAACAATAAAGATCCCTACTGGAGGTGGAATTCCCCCAGATTTAGCTAAATTCTAGTAGGGTTGGCCAAATGATCATAGTAATCGGTGTCAGTCACGACCACTCCGATTCCTGATCCAAAAATAAATAAATAAATTGTCTCTGCCTCTCTCAAGAGAAAATCTCAACAATTTTCGCTTTCTACAAAACTCGGGCCGATTATTCTTATACTTTAATCGAAAAACCCTGACCTGTGAGGGATACATCACCCAAGTACTGTGTATCTTGCAACCATAAACAAACTTTTATTTAATAAATATTTACTAATTGGTTTGCTGGTGTAGTATTCTGAAATATTTTTTTGATATAATAATGCAGAAGAAATAGGAAATAGAGTATAGAAAATAAAAATGTAAAACTGTAATACAGTTGGGAAAAAATTAATTCCCACGAAATACACTTTGTACGCCTTCGCTTCCCTGCTGTCAGCTAAGAAAGTGACAGCTTAATTGAAAAAGCACGAACAATAGACACAATATTTTATTAGCAAATTTGTCTGTGCATTGTGTATCATAAATCATACACGTATGTAAAACACAATATTTTTAATTTATGGATAATTCATTTAATAAAGTATATTAATAACCCCAGAAAGATTTTAATACGGTGTTATAAACAAATGTGTTCTTCCATATATTCGGAATAACAAAGTTTATACTATATTGCAAATTAACATCAATTTCAATATGGCTGTCGTAGACAGTGCACCTGAAATATATCATAATTATGACTTTTGGAAAGCAATAGCTCCTTCTTATACAATATATAAATGGCTTGGTTTGGCGCAATTCCACGTCACTGGACCTAAAGGAAATCGAAAATTTGTATTAATAAATTTCTTGAGTTTTTACAAAATAGTGTTTTACGCTTTTATTGCACTTGTAGCATTTTTAATAATTCTGTTGAATGATATCTTCTCGGTTTGCAAATCTTACAACAAGCTTCATGGCTATATTATAAAATACGAAGCAAATATTACTATAATTTTAATATTCTCAATGATAATTTCAAACGCCATGGTTAAGAAAAAGTTAGTGATTTCTTTAAAAGATATAATAAAGATTGATGAAGAATTTCTTAAGTGTGGGATATTAATTAATAACAAATATGCAAAAAAGATTGCTATACTATGGATTGTATCTTACTTAATTTTAATTATTGCTGGAAACATGTATGGCTATATTTTAAATTGGAATGATCTAGGATATTGTATAGCTAATACTTTATATATAATTATAACCATTTATAAGGTTGTTATTGGTGTACTGTATAAAAGTTGGATATTTTCCCTTAAGCAACGTTTTGAAGCTTTGAATAAAAAAATAACTACGGACTTTAAAATAAATGCATATCGCCTGAAAAGCGTTTGTACCATTTACTATTATTTATCTGTGAGAGTTAAAGCTTTAAATAAGTTCAGTACAGTACCAATATTAATGTGTATAACACTTAATTACTCTATGTTGACTATTGAGTTGTATCATTTGTGTCGGATCATATATCGCAACGAAGCTATTCAAACTGAGATTAGTATCATTTCTATCTTTTGGATAGTTATATATGGCGTTGACATGGGAATACTTTTTATTGTATGTGACTCTTTAAAAAAACAAGTAAGTACTCCAATGAAATATCTATACCACTTATAAATGTTGGTAACACAAACCATAATTAGTTCAAAATAATTTCGTACATTTTATTTGTATAGTTAAGCATAAATAATAAATTTAAGTAAGTAGATATACTAAAAGTTTTCTTTTGTGCATACTAACAATGGAACCTCGGACAAAATCTCGAAAGACACGATCGAAGGACATTTGATCGAACGGATAAATAATCGAATGGACATTTGCTTAAACGGACAAATAATCAAATGGACATTTGTTCGAACGGACATTTCGAACAGATATACATTCGAATAGACAATTGTTCGAATTTTTTTTCGAAATTGCAAACAATTCACCGAATGGCAAATTTCCCGAAAAATATGGAAACTTCTTTCAGCTTAGGACGTGCAGCATAATGCTGAGTGTGTTAAAAAGTTTTTTTTTATTTGCGTGTCCTAATGGCTTCATGTCCAAATTTTATTGAATACTGGAAACAGTAACATTTTATTTTTTAAAGTTGATATCACTGTTAGACAGCTGTTCTTAGAATGTCAAACTTATCTTATTTACGCAGAGAACTCTTATAACTGGAATGCAACGCTTGCAAAACTAGTCTTGCAGGCCACATAAATGCGCCGTATAATAAATATCCCTGTTAAGGGCGTAACGGTTTTTACTTCATTATTAATGTAATTGTAAATTTTCATACTGTCATATGGGATGCATTGTGTTGTGCAATAGCTCACGATAAACTTAACGTAATAAAATACTACATATGGAAAACTTTGTTATTATTGATTTTATGAAAAACAGTTATTCTTCATAAAAAGTTCTGCATGTTCTAAAACCCAAAATTCAACCATCAGATATTAAATTATATCAGTCGTATCATAATAATAATAATGAAATGTAAAAATAATATTTTGTAATTGCAAATAAACAATATTGAATATTTAAAAATTATTTTTAATCCATAACATCTTTTCTTATTAAAAATTTTCGATATGGTCAAAAATGAAAGTACTAATGAAGGTACTTTACTCTTGAACAAAAATGATATGATTATTATTATTATTATGATACGACTGATATAATTTAATATCTGATGGTTGAATTTTGGGTTTTAGAACATGCAGAACTTTTTATGAAGGATAACTGTTTTTCATAAAATCAATAATAACAAAGTTTTCCATATGTAGCCAACTTACGCGGACACGCGGTATATCTTTACCTTACCAGTAATAATATCCAAAAAATCCAATGAATAATTATTTTTGTTAACAAAAATCATTCTTTTCTATGAAACGAAATATAATTATTCTTATTTCATCCAATTTCTTTATTCATAGCAATTATTGGCATACTTTCTACATTGAATTTATAATAATTTTTAACAGTACATACAATACACCTGGAAATTTGAACGAGGTCCTGCTGTTAGCAGCGGACTTTGTGTGTATCAGACAAGGAATTTCTACGTCGCGCGTATTACCTAAAGTTAACGAGGTTATGTTAAAATTAATTGCATAATTTCTAGTGTCGCCAACTGTCATGCTACTTACCAAAATATCCCTAACAAATTTTATTTAAAACTAAGTAGTTTTTTTTAATTATTTAATAATGAAATAACGCAAATAAAAAAAATAGTATAAAGTATTCGTTTCATAAGACGTTTTAGCGCACTTGTCGTGAACTCGGACGCGTGCGCTAAAAACGTGTCTTATGAAACTAATACTTTAATATACTATTATTATTTTTTTTCCTACTTTATACTTTTTTATTAAAACTTTATAAAACTCTTCTTAAAGTGGGATTTTCTATACTCGTCTGAAGTTTGCATTTGACGAGTGCGTCGAACGCAGGTACTTAGACGCTACATTCAGACACACGCTACATACATACCGATGAGCGTCGGACGCATTAAAAAAGCGATAATAATGGGTCTTTACAGTGTAAGCATAAATAATCGCATTGAATCATGAATCATTAATATTCTTGTAGCTCCAATACCGCAATGGCTACATACAACAACAAAATTATTTTTTGTTTAAAAATATTATGGCAAAAATGGCATTAAAATTCTAGTTTTTTTTCAATAGGCCGGTTAATACGTAATAAAGACCAGACCAATAAGAAAGTTGTTGGTTGTGGGCACTTTCCTTAATGATGGTTTCTTCTTCCGTGATTGCTAGCGGCCTCTACATTTCTTCAGGGCAAAGTATCCACATTTCCAGTACTTTTTTTGCGTCTAATGATTTATCTTGGATGTATAAGTATGCACTTATGCATCCATAAACAGTAATTCGGATTTTCATTTTTGGCTAGTTAAATATCCTAAGGCCATTTCAATTTGCTATAGATTTACTGAACTGAATTCTTTCACAATTGAAAACAGAATATGCATATTTATCTATCATTTGCGGCTTTTATATAATCGGTAAGTACCTGGAATTCTGTAATTTATTTTTAACTTATCTTTGTAGTATCTGGAATTTTGTAGTTTTATTTAATTTTAATGCTCCTTAATTTTATTTTTTAACTTTTAAGGCTAAATCCCTTAAAATAAGACTGTCAACAAATTAGAAAGAAAAGTTCTAAACGCCTGTTAGAACAAATGTCCATTCGATCATATGTCCGTTCTATTATTTGTCATTCGATCTTTAGTTTCGAAATTCTGTCTTTCGATATTTTGTTTGAAACCCCTAGATATGACCATAATCCCTAAGATGTCACAGTTAAAGTTAATATTACACGGCTGAGTTTGTACACTCAGTGATAGCCCGGTACAAATTATAAGCTGACTCCTTTAACTTCAGAATCAAATGGATAGAAATTGAATTTGAAATATAAACGTCGCTAAAACAAACTATACTGACAATCAACAAATTACATACAAATACTTTAATATTATTAATGCCAGAAACTTATTTTAAAAAGTGGGAGACAAAATTTAATAGTGTCTCTCGCAACTGGTTTGCAACTTAACATGACATTTCTAAAATATTTAGTATGCTAGCATAGAAATAATAAACCACTACCTAGCAACAATAGTGTTTTTTTTAATTAATTGCAGGTTAATTAATTGCACTCACCGAAAAAAACATTGGTTAGTTGTACACCCATCTGCGAAGATGGTGCTTAAAAAATGTCACCTATAGAGACCCTTCAATTAGAGTCTGGCCAACGCGTTGCCATGGTGCCCGCCATTTTATATCACAATATTTTTAATATAATATTTTGGCTTTGACATCCTAATTTTAATGTAAAACAATGTTTTATATACACAACCCACTATTTCGTGTTTTTTAATTGAGTCAAATACCGTTCACATACGTGCCAATATGTCGGGTAACTATTTCTGTACTTTTCAAATTTGGCGCCACGTATTGTGATATAAAATGGCTGTCTTGGCCATAAAGATTTCTAGTCGCCTACTTTCATATGATATTAGTCGGGGATCTAGTAAGTAGTCATTTAAATGAGGGGGGTGTCAATTAAAGGGAATACAAAAATAAAAAATTACTTCTTATATAAAATCGCTTGTTGCATTTGAATCTGGAGTTCGCCAGTTCATTCCGAATTGCGAAATGGGAGAAAAAAAAACATTTAAAGCGAGAATCGGCAAAAATGCCAATTTAGTGTGTTTTTTACATTTTACTTCACTGTTCGGTGTTATTTCAAATATTCTTGGAAAACTAGTCTTTAGACATTGTTCTAGGAAATGGTATTAACAAAAATTATTTTCACAGAACAGTTTTTTGGGAAGATTGTACAATTAGTCATATATTCTTAAAAACTCTAAAATTGCATTGTACAATATTACATGCGACAAATGTTTTTATTATGATGTTTAGGGAACAAAGAAGTTTATGAATTTGTTGTCATAGTTATAAGACGTGTGGAATGCGAGAATTTGAATTAAAATTGGAAGATGGGGGAGTATGGGGGCTTTGATTGTCAAATCATACAATAATTTAATCACATTTGGGTCAATTTGCTAAAAATACAATGCATTTATTTACACATAGGCAGTATAGGTTGGATATAAATAAAAAAAGGTATAAGGTATTATATATTAAGATTGTTTATTGTTTCCAGCCTTATTTTGTGGAACTCCATAATCATGAAATAAATAAAGATTATTAAAAAAAATTAAATAATTTTAATAATCTTTATTTATTTCATATATTAAGATAATAAGGTTTAACAAACTAATTTATTTAATTTGTATTAAAAAACTTTATATAATAATTAGATATATACATACTACGTTAAATACGATAAATCTACCATACTTAAAATTTGTACCTAAACTGACTTTTCCATCTAACATTAGGACTTCGGCATCAATAATTATCGTTGCGGTAATAATTAATATGCTTTACATTTACACAAATATTTTAGCTCGCAAATTTCTGGTTTTGATTTTTTACTAGTCTTTTGTGGAACATTTTCTTTTGCCCTGCACGGCCTACACCAACACGAACTACCTACACCAAAATGAAAAATATTAGGAAGTTGCAGATGAACTAATATAAGCGATCTCCTAATATAATAATAGCCAGTTCCGATGTCCGATGTCCACCGAAAAATATCTCGAAAACTGGAAGACTTAGGAAGCTGAAATTTAATGAAATAGAAATCTTCTTTAAGAAACAAA
This sequence comes from Agrypnus murinus, assembly GCA_929113105.1. Classification (NCBI taxonomy): domain Eukaryota; kingdom Metazoa; phylum Arthropoda; class Insecta; order Coleoptera; family Elateridae; genus Agrypnus; species Agrypnus murinus. The sequence continues at coordinate 58,782,186 of OV816025.1, forward strand.
CTATCAAATGGTGAAAATGGCATCAAAATCTATTCAGTGGTTCTCGAAATTCAACAGTTTTTACAAAAACTGAGCTTACAAAAAATACAAAGTTAATCGGGGCACGCTGATTGGCAGCGATCGATGGCGCGTTTTCACTGTGGTTCCTCCACACGCCCGCCGTTGATTTTCCAACAAATATTATGCTAATATAAAGTAGGTAATATAATAAAAAACTACATATATAATTAAAATAACTATATTATGTATTTTCTTTAAACACGCCTGCCATTTGGTTAAAGTTATTTTGAAAAATAGCCAACTTATGTGTTTTTATAGCATTTATTTGAGCAAAAAAAGTTTGGGGCTTATTAGTAATTACGAAGAAAAACAGTGCTGATGATGAATCAAATGTGATTATTTTAAATTATAGTTACTAGTTACAATGTTACATGTTATGATCCTATTGACTTATTTTTAAGGACAATAAAAATTCATTTGGAGTAGTACAACCTGAGCTACGAGGCGACACTTCTTTCGCTAGGAGCGTTGTTCTGTTCATATATGTATAAGGAGCGACGCAACATCAGGCGAGTTTATTTCGACCGTTTTAACTTTTTTTACTTCGGATTTGCATTTAGGAAACTTACTTAAGGAATTGCCTTGAACTAGGTTTTCGATTTTGGATTGTTCGTTTTCACCTGAACTTTGTTTGTTACTTCGGATTCGTATTTAGCAAACTTTGTTAGAGAGTTGTTAATATTTGATTTTTACAATGGAGAAACTAGCAATGGAAGACGGTAAAGTCTCCCATCGTATTATGTCAATGAGCGGCGATAAGAACTGTCTATTTAGAGCTATCGCACAAGGTTTGTTTAACAGTTAGACAGTGCACGAGGTGGTAATGAACCTCATTTTCGGCGACGTGTGCAACAATTGGGAAGAGTTTGAGGTCCTTAGTTCGACTCCCCGCGATGATAATTACCTAACTCCTGCCGAATACCGAGCCTCGGTGGGTCTCATGGCTCGTTGTGTGAAGTTATTGTAGCTACCCAAGTCTTCCCATTTGTATTTGAAGTGTGGAGGGACGGCAGTCTTTGCTATCAGACTACACCTCAAGTTGACAGGTGAAGAAGGTTTAGAAGACGGAGGGTCTGTTCGAAAGAAGCACAAAAAGGGAAGTCAACAACAATTAGGGGCAAAAACATTCAAGTCAGAAAGCGAGATGGAGAGACAACGAAGAGTCTGGCCCAAAAGAAGATCGATTGCAATAAAGAGACAAGTCAGAGATAAAGAGAGTGAGGAATCAAAAAAGAAAAGGTTGGTGGATAACAGAGATAGACATACAAAGGTCGAATATAAAGAGGCTGACAAGGAAAAGAAGAAAAATGCTACAGATAAAGAAGATAAGGAATCGAAAAAGAAAAGATTGGAAGATAACAGAAATAGACGTGCAAAGGTCGGAAATAAAGAGGTTGACAGGGAGAGGAAAAAAATGCTAGAGAGAAAAATGAGAAATCAAAAAAGAAAGGTTGGAAGATAAGAGAAATAGACGTTGAAAGATTGGAAAAAAAGCGGCTGTTAGGGAGAGGAAGAAAAATGATAGAGAGAAAGAAGAAGAGGAATCAAAAAGGAAAAGGTTACGACAAACTTTGTGTATGACGAAATATTCAATTAAGGAATCATATCCGTTCGTTGGTCTGTATGACTACTAAAATAGGTGGCAAAGTGTTGGTGGTGGATCCCAGAAATTAACTTGTATAAGTAGAACTGTTTTCTTACTTCGTAGATAGACCAGACGAGTAACATCACCAGAAGGGGACCGTTGATTTTTCAACGGTATTATGCTAGGTTTGTATATTGCCGTCTTAAGGAAAGCTTTTTTAACATCTTCTCTTGTAATCAATGCTTACAAGAAGGTAGAGTCTCGGATGAATGGAACAATAGCTTAGTAATATTACTTTTCAAAAAAGGAGACAGAAATGACATCAAAAATTATCGACTATATTCCTATTATCACAAACATACAAACTTTACATAAAGATCATTAATAAATAGGTTAACTAGTAAGATGGATAAATGCCGACCAGTCGAGCAAGTCGGATTTCGCAAGGGGTACAGCACATCTGATCACCTATTGACCATAAAAACACGAATCAAAAAAGCGAACGAGTATAGTATAACCTCCCCCTGTTCTTGGCTTTCATAGATTATGAGAAAGCATTCGATACTGTCGAACTCTGGGCAATAGAACAAGGAATGAACAATTGTGGAATTGATTCCCGATATAGAATATTGATACATAATATATATGAAAATATGCAAGTATAACAGTGCAACTAGAAGAAAATACAAATCTCATCCCAATTAAGAGACGTATTCGACATGGGGATGTGATGTCGCCAAAGCTATTTACGTCAGCAATGGAAGACATATTCAAAACATTAGTCTGGTCAAAATATGGGATCAACATAAATGGAAGAAAACTCACTCATCCGAGATACGCAGACGACATCGTCTTGATCTCTAGTACATTTCAAGAACTACAAAAAATGGTCAACCAATTGGCTCAAGCATCCAGAAATATTGTCCTGGAAATGAATTTCCAGAAAACAAAAATTATGACAAATACCAACGAGGGAAGAGACATAACAGTTAATGGCTCCATACTTCAAAAGGTAAAAAAAAAGAAGGTTGAAACTAATATATTTTAATGTACTTAGCAATAAATATACCCATGTATTTTTACCGTGCTTTTACTTTATATTTTTTTTCTGAATTAATTAAAAAATTAGCAACATATTTTTTGGAGATACGACATGAAAGAAAATGTCCATGAAACAGAATTCGTTAAAGAAACGTACGTAATGTATCGTAATAAATCACAAATTAGTTATACACTAAATAACAAGTTACAAGTATTACATTGGATTTACAAAGTACACAAGGTATGACGACGGACAAGTCCTCCTAAAACTAACATTAAACAGGAGAGTTGTCGGAACCATCCCAGCAGTTACATACTACAACCTAGCGTTATTTACTAAAGCCAGGTAAGCGGTGCCCCTGGACACTAGCTTCTAGGCTTCCTAATACGAAGAGGTGGAGGGAATCACGTAAGCAGCGCCCCTGGATGCCAGCTTCTAGAAACCCCCTACAATTAATTAAATTTAAAGATTCTTACCTGCTTCAAGTTGTTGGTTCAATGGAGTCAATTTCACGACTGAATGTTTGACTTCAAACAGCGCTGTTATATACTATATCCTCATGAATACTGCTGAAGCCGTTAATGCAGAATTGAACATACTACTTATAATGAGATGAATATATAAATGCATATTAGAATATATTATCGTAATAGAATATATTATCATATAAATGGCGACGTCGAAGGCGATACAGCACGCAGGTTGTTTGATAGCCTAGGCAGCCGCTGCATAAACGTGTGTAACCTTGGTAACATTTGCACTTAAGGAATGCAAGTTGAGAAATTATGAAATTATTCAATTCGAAATAATTCCGTTTGTGAGAATAACATAAATCAGCTGTAAAATAAGATACAATAATTTACCAACATTTGCATTGGAAACATTCTTTAATGATTTATTTATTAATTAATTTCTGAATATTTTCAAAATTTCTTGATGTGTTTGTTGTTTAATTAAAAAATACAATTTTACAGTTACGAAAAATACAATACATACAACACTATTAGCAACTATCATATAAAATTGCATTCAATTCTGTCGAGTAGTTATTAAAATATTAATTATTAAAGATATACTTGACAAAATGTGGAAACTCGTAAAAAACCGAACTTTTTAGAAAATTTACTTTTAAGATTTTAATACATACATAATTCGCGAAAATTCAAAACTCTAAAATCAAACAATTTTGCAAATTTACTATTTTGTACAAAAATAAATTGTCTGTGTTTTTTGTTTTGTTTATGTTTGAATTAATTTAAGCAATCAGTTTTTTCGGTACTCGTCAAATTTTTGCAGACGATAGTAGCTACTTGTGTTGTAGATTTGACCATGTGTTATAAAGATGGTTTGCTTTATCAGTAATTCATGGTTATATTTTTCATTTTATGAATTTTGTATATTCTCTTTTCACCCCCTGAAAGCACTGGAAATTTATCTGCAACACCCTGTATAGTACTTATTGAACTGATGGATGAAGGTTACTATTTAATATGATTATTATTATTTATGAAATTTATTACGTCTTTTTTATTAAAAGTTTGTTTAAGTGTTCCTAATGTACTTACAGCATTTTTTGTTCTAGGCAAATTTAATAAAAAAGAAATTATTCAAATTAATGCTAGCAGCTAGCGATAGACAATTAAAAAAGGAGGTATGAAATTCAAATTTTCTTCTGTCATTAATCATTTATATACAATTTCCGTTTGTTAGATTAATTCTTTTGCACTTCAACTTCTTCACGATGATGTAAAAATCACAGCTAGAGACTTCTTCACCATCGACTTTTCGTTGATATTCACGGTAAGATGTTTCATAATCACACCAATTCTACAATATTAGTATCTTCCTATTTAAATGTTGAATATTTCAGATGGTTGGAGCTGGCAGCGCGTACTTGGTTATACTTATACAGTTTGACTTAGCGATTTCGTAGTAGAGATAAATAAGATAATACCGTGAGATCATTTAAATTTAAAATTAAAGTAGGCGGGAATTTTTTTATACGTTTGGCGATCCTGCCAATTGACTCGCTGTGTAAATTAGAGGTTATGCAATTTTATGTTCTAGATTAAATATTTTGGAGCGTCACTTTGACAATTCAAATCAAACTGTGAAGTGAACAGTTAGTGTTGCCAATCTAATTTAAAAATCACAGCCAACTTTAATTATAAATTCAAATGATCTCGTGGTATTAATTAAACTTGTTCAAATTATTTGGCCTTTGCATGCCAAACTGTACTGTATTAATTACAAATTAACTTATATGAATAACAAGAGTATCATCCACCAGTAATAGATCTACATACCATTGAACTTGTACTACTAGACAAATTACGAGTGATTATTCTGCGCATTGGTAAAGAAAGGGGGGTAACAGAATTAGAAACAAATCCTCGAGGATGTAGTTGTACTTACATTTATACTTACATTTCTATTATGCAAATTAGTTTTCTTACTTGATATTGAAAACTCTTATAAACTTTTTATTGTTATTCAAATATAAGTAAAAAATCGCATTTCTTTTACATCATTCTTACATAATAAAATCACTTGTAACGAGATAAACAGTATCAGCAAGCATGCTTGACCGTCGCACATGTTCCGGCCGGCGTATTAGTAATAGTTAACCGGACGAAGAGAGAACCAGTGCCATGGCATTACTTTATCTATCTTTGTTGAATACAGTATACGTAGGTAGAGCAGGTGTATTATTATTAGGTATAGGATTTGTATGCACTTAAAACTGCTGAAATATGCATGCACTTATGCACTATAAACACGTGAAATATGCACTTAAAAATTATGAAATATGCGTTTATTAGAAATTTTTAATAAATATATGCACTTTCATTATTAAAAAAACACCTGTTTAGCGTTATTTACATTTTATTTACAAAAATTATTTTAATTAGACATCCTATGCAATAATTTAATTAATTATATTTTCTAAACATAGAGCGTTACAGTTCACAATGACGTACATTTTTAAATTTTCAAAAGTAAACATATGCCTATTATCCCTAAATATTGTTTTATATTTTGAGAAACTCCGTTCCACATCGCAAGACGTAATTGGGGCATACTTAAAAATAAAATAATGTTTTAGCTCGTCTAAAATGTCTTGACCAGATAATGCATCGTTTATGCTTTTAATTAAGTGAAAACCAGGATTTTTGTCTATAACGGATTTAAATTTTTGTTTTATAGTCAAACCCTTTGGCCCTTTTACTTTATTCAAAGAAACACCTAAAAATTTTACATGCTCAAGAGATTCATCTAATTAATTTCCCTAACTTTCTAATTTCTGAATTACCTTAGCTAGACGCATAAAATTTGTCAAAACAAACAATAATTCTGCCCTCACCTCCTTAGTATTAAAAGCATCCTGGGCGCTTTGTATGAATAGTGCATCGTGTTTATTAAGTTTATTTACAAATGCTTTAATAATATCAAAATAAGTTGCATAATATTCTGCTGCAGAAAGCCAGGTACCCCACCTTGTTATTACAGGCTTAGGTGGGAGAGTCACTTCTTGAGCAGTTTCCCTAAATATTTGTATGCGATATGGAGCTTTACAAACAACTTTTTTTACATCTGAAATTATAGAGTTTACGTTAGGATATATTTCCCGCACTTTTTCCGCAACTCTATGCATTGCATGGGCAAGACAAGTTAAGTGGATCATTTTTTCGTACAGAACTTGTAAGCCTGCTCCAGCCTTGATCATGTACGGTGCCGCGTCGTTGACGAACAGGAGTCGAATCATTAAACAATTTTGCCACTGAACAATGATTGGTGCTCTTGAAAACGTCCATTGCTAATAGATAGGATTTGGGATTGTTCTCCGAATTTAAAACGCCAATTATAACGTTAGCCACGTATCTGAAAACAAAAATTTGATTTTTATTTTATCGAACTACATAATTAGTCGGTTACAAACAATTAGCGCAAAACAGTTATTTAAAAAAAATTATATTTTAATCAAGCAAAAATATTGTTGTGATTAGATATGTAACTAACAAAATAGAAAATAAAACATCCGTAAATTGCTCTGCTGTCTTTAATTAGTTAAATTTTACTAACAAAACGAAGGAAATGAAGTTTCTACGCACCTTCCAGTAGTGTCAGTAGATTCGTCAATGGAAACCCATATGTAGTTATTCGCTAAATGTTTTCTAATTGATTTTATGGTTTCTTCGTATAAACGAGGTAAATAATTTTTCCTGAGTGTAGACTCGTCGGGTATTGGCATTTTTGAAATTTCTTCCAGAAAATTACGAAATACTGAGTGATTAATTTTACTTAACGGGATATCTGCAGCCACTAATGCACTACATAGTTATTTATTAAATTCGATCGATTTGCTGGACTCACCGCGCGAATTATTAAGGTACCCCGGTAACAATGTTTGTTTTTTTGATGTCAGGGCAACACACTTTTGATGTCGAACCGTGTTTAAATCAACACCTTATCGTCAGTTGTAATAACACTGAATTCCTTAACATAACTTCGAAGTGTAACAGACACAGACGGTTTTCCTTTACCCATCTTTACACTAAAATTTCACACTGAAATGCAGTTTGCAATTTCTGAACTGTCTTAATTGAAACATTACAAGATTAGTAAACAAAAATACAGGCAAATTTTTCTATGAACAGGAAGTTGTCAAAGGGTCTTTGGAATTTCCTAATACCTATTTATCACAATACCGCAGGATGTAAGTAATTAAATTTTAGTTGAAACTTTTTCTTTCTTAGAAAATATTAACAAGTAACACAGATGGTTAAGGCAGTAAAATATTTTAACAATAAGCTTAAATAATGGGTTTCCCCTAGACTCAACTAAGCCGCCCTTGGTTGGTTGTCTAAAATGCTAAAATTATTTAAAAAATATTAGAAATTTCATAATTAAAGTATGTAAAACGCTCAAAAAGTGGTAAAAAGGCTAAAATATGCATGTATTTATAAAAAACACCAAAATATGCATTTTAATGCACTTTCAAATTGACATATGTGATTGATATCTGGCTGTAGAAATATAACTCTGCATATGTTTGCTATAAGCAGAAAAAACATGCAAATGCATAGAAATCCTATACCTAATTATTATCATCGAAAGCTTTACAGACAATTTTATTTTCCTTTGCCTCAGTTCCCGGCTGATCTTGTCGGAGCATATTTTGCAAGGTCAGCGTTTATTAAAAACGATAAGATGTCGATAATATACCGACCGAATAATAAGTTTTAAGAGGGATCAGATGATTTTATTTCCGAATTAATCACGAGAGGGTGCTAGCACTGCTTAAAATAGGTTTTTTTCATTATTGTTATTTAAAAATACTCAAAATAGTACAACCGTCGAAGTCCTAATGTTTTGTAATATCTTACGCTTAATGTAGCTTGTTTTAAAGCTAATGACTTTTAAAGTAACATTTAAAGTATGGGCTAAAGCTTTTAAAGTTTAATTATGATTTTTTTTTCAAATTATATGAATTTTACTAGAGGGTTTCAAACAAGTTTTACATTTTAGGGCTCAGAAAATATATCATCCCGAAAAGCAACCGACTCTTATCAATTAGCTAAAATTTTTATTAATATAATCTACTTAATTAACAGGCCATTGTTAACAAAAGTTAGTTATAATTAGTTACAGCGACCTCATTTAATTTTAATGAATTGAATGCCCCTCTTAAACTTTGAGTTAAATTATCGTCTACGTTGTCATCGATAAATAATAATAATCTATAGACCAAGGTGATTTAATTGTAAGCAAACGAAATACAAAACAACAAAATAAAGTTATTTATAAAACTGACTTGTAAGACTTTGTATATGAAATATGAAATTCAGTTAAACTCGTAGAGATAGGTAACTGAAAATTACTTCTTTCGAAACAGGTAGGTAATCTGGATACATTTTACTGCAAGCGTTACATTTCGATTATATCGCAAGTTTTATTATGATGACGAACTGATTAATTCTGATATTTATTTCTTGACATTATAGTAGCATAAGAAAACTTAATGTGTGTAATGTGCAGTAGCTGTAAAAGTGTAAACTATTATTTCTAGTGATCTCGATACTACCCGAGTGTCGCGACACTTGAGAATCGAAACAATATGGCGTGAGAAGTGTCGACTCTTCATGATACTTTAACGACACTTCGCCTTTACATCATGCATGCGCTAGTGTAAATGTAATCCAATTGAAACGAGAAGCGGTCAAGATTCATAGCTACATAAATCATAAGCAAACTATGGATTAAAAAACAATTATATGAGTAAATTCTGTTATGGTTATATATTTATGCATTAAGTACATTAAAAGACATTAAATTATTTATAAAAGCAAATACATATTATGAAACAGAAATTTAAAAGAAAAGAAACAAATTCTCTAAATAACTTTTAATTCAAGTCTATTCATTGGATTTATTATAAAAACTTTTTAAAAATGTAATTTCGCTGACGACGTTGGTCTTTAGTCGAGAACGTGTTTTTGTTAAGATTGAAGATGATACTTTTATTTTGGGTTTTCAGCAAAATAAATTGAATTAATTAAAGTTAATGAGATATATATATATATATATATATATATATATATATATATATATATATATATATATATATATATATATATATATATATATATATATATATATATATATATTGTAATGATGTTCGTCGACTTAACCAAAAAAAATCGACCAGAAAAATAAAAACTAAAAGCGCCAGCTCACTCAGATTGAGCATGATAAACATGTTACAAATTTCAAAAAGTTAATTGAAATTGTTGATCTCGGGTAGTGTCATGAAAATTTCTCAAATTCCTTCTATCCTAAGAAAATTTGATAAGCTAGTTTTATGATTCAAGTAACGATCAGACTTTACATTCTGTCTAATAATTAAAAAAAAATGTAACTACTACGACTTTCATAAAGCTGAGAATCTAGATTGTTGTCTCGTGGCTGAAAATTCTTTTGCACACACAATACAAAAATAAAGTTTCACCACACAATATTTTCCTACCTGGAGAAGCTCGCCGGAACATCAGCAGCTGAAGAGGTCATAGTTGATGCAGGACGCAGGATTACCAGGAAGCTGCCATCCAGAATGCCTTGGAGTAATGTGGAACATGGATCGAGCTTACCGTTCTTGAAGATTTGTTGATTTATTTTATAGAGTAAGTCTTTCTGTTTTGTTTTCTTATTTTTTTTATTGTAGTATTGTATAAGTAATTTGTATCTAATGTTTTTTATTAATAAAATAAAAACACAATAACACTTTAGTATTTATTTCCCGATGTTCCAAACAAAAATATTATTTCCACATAAACAAATTACAAACATTAGGCTATCACTGTGATGAACGTTTATTGTTTACATTAATCGTAATTATTATCAATTTATTTTCGTAAACTTTACAGTTTACACTCTTGTTTTTAATATCTAAATTTATTATTGCGGTGAACTTTATTGTTTACACCTTTTATTCTAAATATTACAATACTATGGTGAACTTAACTGTTTACACCTCAAGCATCATTTTTCAAGTGCCCTACATTTCAATTATCTTCCAAAAACATGACACATAAAGTGCCCTCTAGTAGAATTTTCAAAATTCTTCAAAATATTCCCATTTCTTAATATACAAGCTAATACAATATTTTTGGTTTACAAAATTAAATATAAAATAACTTATTAAATTGATAATGACACAATTTTTAAATGTTTAATTAGTCTGATAGTTTCCAAAATAGTAATTTGAAACTATCAATTTCAAAATAACACAAAATTAGCGTAAAATAAATCTCAAAACCAATGGCGTCACATAAATTTGGACACAATCACATAAAGAAAAATCATATTTCGTTCATTTAAAACGTAGACACAATAATGAAAACCTAATATCACGAAAATTGACCTAAGCCTAAAAAAAATATTTTCCTTTTTAAATAAATATTTTCAAAGGGCAAAATCCACTACAATATATATATATATTGCTGTGGATGGTAGTTTCAAAATTTTGGAAAATTTTGAAAATTTTGTGAAAATCTAAAATCTTTGTTAAATACTAACACTTTTGAAATATTTTTATCAACTTTTCCAATTAAATATAAATTTAAGTTACTTAATGGTGTGTCATTGATTATACAATCAATGTATATACTTTTTAATAAGGTTAAATAATACATATTTCTTTATTTATTATCAAATAGCTTACTCACCGATTACTTAAGTATACGTAACATCCAGTTGTCCGCAAGTTTTTGTTATGATGTAATTCAATTATGTATACTTTTAAATGAGTATATCGACGGGTTATGTGATTCTTTAAGGTTTAGTTAATGTAAATAGATCGTCTTTATTGCGTAAAAGTATTGTGTAATTAATGTGTAATAGATGTGTCACTTTTATAAGAATATTAATCTGCTATTATGTATCATATAAGTGTACAGTTTGTATTAGTTCATAAGGTGACGTCAAATTGTGTAATATAATTATGTAAATAGTCAATAGTATATAAGCTTAGAAAATAATAATTTTAAGGACACTTACTGTTAAACGACGAAAGAGTAAAGATATTATAGTAAATCAAGCGACAAAGTAAAGTCGTGGTTGATAATATTATAAAATTGTAAATAGTTTAGTCTTAAAATAGACAAGTTAAGTTAGTTGGTGATTTGAATACGGCGAAAGTGTAAAAAGTATAAATTGTAAAAGTGTATAAGATTATAAAGAACCCCTTTAAGATAAATTACTCGCTAAAGTTAAGCAAGATAATAAATCTACGTTAAAACCTTAAACTGGTGTTTTATTTAGTTAAACACAAAAAACAACTATAAGTATTCTACGAAAAAGGGAAATTGTACCCGCAATTAATAAACAAAAGTGAGTTACCAAAATCAAGTTTTAGATGAAATTATATGGGAAATCCATGCAAAAGGAAGAAAGTCAACCGGAATTGGAAACCAGCCCTGGGTCAACATAAAGTGATCTACTCTGCCAATGGTATGGGAAAGAGGACATCTATAGTAAAAGGAAAGAGGACATCTATAGTAAAAGGGAAAGAAGAAATATTATAAAAAGGTAAGAAGTTATTTCCTTTTTGTATTGGCATTTGGTGAAGAAAAGACTATCGTTTGTGAAGTGAAATAAAGTGATTTGAACAATTTAGTAATCGTTAAAAATTAATTAAGATTTCAATTTTAAAAGTGATTTCAAATTTCAATTTGTATATATTTAATACCACAAGAATCCACATTCACCCTGAGATGAGTCTTTATTAAATTTAATTCTGTTATTTTAAGTTATTTAACTGGCGCCCAACTCTCTTACGTAAACTTGAGTTAGTCAAGAACTAACGTCACACTAATTTTATATAACCATTGCATTATTAAATCTATTAAAGGGTATTTTCAAATTATATTAGAATTTATAAAAGAGGGAAGTTGAAAAGCATTTCCAAAGTTCAATTTATTATAAAGTAATTATCTACGATCAAACGGCAATTATTCACAGTTTCAAAATATAATAAAATTTTTTAAAATAATTTTTTTTTAATTAACCAATATTCAGCATTTATTTATGGCGACCGGCAACGTGGGGCCTTTTGTGTTACATATAACCTTTTGTGGTACATATAACCTTTTGTGGTTTATATAATCTTTTGAAAATAGTAGGCTTATAGTAGCTTTTAATAAATTATTTGGCTTTTGAGATTATTTAGTTTTTGTAGGTTATTTTGCTTATAGTAATAGTTAGCTTATTACGATTATATTAAATTATTAGGCTTATAATAGCATATTTAAAAGATATTCAGAAGATTTTTAGTGATTAATGTATGACGTCAGTTAAAAATATATATTCTGCCGCGGAAAGTAATTTAGTATTGAAAAAGAAGTATACAGATAAAGAATTAGTTGTGTCTGAGAAGCAAAAAGCTTCAATCAGTTCAGTGATGGAGGGGAACGGCGAAGAAGGCAAGCCAGCGGGATCTGAACTATCACAACTTATAGCACTTGTGCAGGATATGAATGCTAAATTCGATGCTAGATTCGATAAACAATCAGAAGAAAGAAAAGAAGACATGAAAGAATTTAGTGCTAAATTAGACAAACAATCTTTAGAAATGAAAGAAGAAATAAGAATTCAATCAGAAACAATGAAACAAGAAATAAAAAATGATATAAAGGAAATAAAACAAGAACTAAAAGATTATACTGAAACAATTATTAAAGAAATAAGAAGTAATACAAAAACATTAGAAGAAGATCGGCAACTTGTAGAATTAGAAAAATTAGATGTAGGCAATAATCAGGATAACATTGTGAAAGATGAGTTAGAAATTGTAAATGTAAGTTATAATGTTAAAGAGGATGAAATTTTAAAGGAAGAAATAATTAAAAAGTTAGATTATAGTAGAAAAGATAAGAAAGGGGTGGTTATAGGTAAACAAATTAGGAATAAAAAACTAAAATTAAAATACAGACTGAAGAAAAACAGAAGTAAAACTATGTTATGTAATTTTAAGGCAAAAGAGAAAAATAGGAAGTTTGAGACAGGTAGTAGGAAAAAGATTAAAATTAGAGATAAATTTTGGAAACGACAAATTTTACCAATTAGTAATTTTCATCTAACGAATTATAAAAGCAGAAGAAAGAAATAAAGATCTTTGTAGGATATTATTTTAATTAGAATTTACATAACCATTTGTGACAAGAAACCCAGATATGACGTAATTTAAAATGATTCAGACTTAATATAACTGATTTGACTTTATATAATAAACAGGCTTATGGAATTTTATACTCAATTAGGACTTATGTATTATGTTATTAAAAATGAAAGAGGGAAAGAGTATGAATAAATTGAAAATTAAAGTTTAGATGAAAAATGAAATGTTTATAGGGGAAAATGGGGATTAGAAAATGATATTAAAATAAAATTATGAATGAAAGATAAAAATGATGATAGGAATAGAAGTATATTAAATAATGATTTTAGAAAAATGAAAGATTAATGAATAATGAGAAGATGAAGGATTATGAAGTAAATGAGAATAAAATGAAAATTATGATTGAAATATGATATTGATGAGGAAAAAATTAGTAAATTTATTAAGAGTACATTTATTAATAGTGAATTAGAAAATTTAATGATTATGTCGATATAAAGCAAAAGAATTATGAAATAATTAAAGGAGTAGGATTGAGATGAGGATTAAAAGATGTAATTATTATAAATATTGTAGATAGCTTATTAGTATAGATTAGACTAGGAAAATTTATTGGGGATAAAATATGAAACTACAAAAAAAATATTGGTGTTTAAAAAATAAAACTAGTTTAACATTTGTTGTTTAACTTATTTGTGTTTAAAAGTAAAATTGCATTTTACAATTTTATTTGAAACAGGAGGGGATAAATGCTGTGGATGGTAGTTTCAAAATTTTGGAAAATTTTGTGAAAATCTAAAATTTTTGTTAAATACTAACACTTTTGAAATATTTTTATCAACTTTTCCAATTAAAAATAAATTTAAGTTAGTTACTGGTGTGTCATTGATTATACAATCAATGTGTATACTTTTTAATAAGGTTAAATAATACATGTTTCTTTATTTATTATCAAACAGCTTACTCACCGATTACTTAAGTATACGTAACATCCAGTTGTTCGCAAGTTTGTTATGATGTAATTCAATTATGTATAATTTCAGATGAGTATATCGACGGGTTATGTGATTCTTTAAGGTTTTTTTTTGTTAATAAGATTAAATAATCCATATTTCTTTATTTATTATCAAACAGTTTAATCACCAAATTACTCAAGTATACGTAACATCCAGTTGTGCGCAAGTTATTGTTATTATCTCATTCATTTATGACTAATTTTCAAATGAGTATATCGACGGGTTATGATTCTTTTAAGGTTTTTGTTTATGTAAATAGATCGTTATTATTGCGTAAAAGTATTGTGTAATTAATCTGTAATAGATGTGTCACTGTGACAAATTATGTTTTAATCTGCTATTATGTTTGTAAATAGTGTATGATCTCTGTATTAGATGGTAAGGTGACGTTAAATTGTGTAATATATTTATGTAAATAGGAAATAGTATATAAGCTTAGAAAATCATATTTTTAAGAGACTTCACTAAAATAATTGTCCAGTACAGGGTATTCTCCTAAAAACATATTATTTTTACTGCAAAATTATCATAATACTACAACCAACAATAACAACAACATCGCTTGATGAATTTTGCAGAAGTGATGCTAAGGTAGAAGATGATAACCACGATTGCCCTGTGATGTGTCATTTAATGGTAGTTACCTTAGTGATTTTATAAAATTACTGATTTATTGAAAGTTATGAACAGTAACGTTTTTACTCAACGATACAGGAAAACATTCGTTTTTAAGATACTCAAACATTCAAATCCATGTTTTTTGGCAAATCTCTGCATAATGAAATATACAATACGAAGCAAATGTTTTTATCAAATATGATATTTTTATAAACAATAAGAGAATAAACAAATTTTTACAGCAAACAAAATTAACAAAATATCTTATTTTAAACGATTCTCTTACAAATTAAGAAAATTAATAATTATGAAGAGAAACGGTAGATTTTGCAGATGGTCTACACAGTGTGTGTCATAAAGTAGAATCTATATGGGAAAACCTTTTAATATTCTTTGTTGAAAGGAAAAAACTTTGTTGTTCAATCACTTCTGCTTCTAAAAATACTTAAAATACGCCATGTCAGAGTTTACAGGTGACAATAGGTGTTTAAATCGAGATGACCTTATTTGTTAAAATATAGAAAAATTTTATTAAAAAATAATATTCCTAATGACATTTTACGTTCATAAACCGAGCTTGAAGAAATATTCCGATAAGAAAAATTCCTTTTTTGATAATATTTTTTGATACACCCCCGTAACTGATTATTTTGAAATCATTAAAAATGCTTTAAGGGAGTAGGATGGCAACAATTGCAGAGCATATTTTCTAATAATATTGAATGGTGTATACATTTTTGACGAATATTAAAATTATCAAAAAACAAAATAAAACGTTTTGGCGATTTTCCAATTTACAAGAAAACAACGTATAGTTTTATTAATTTTTTTAAAATAATTGTTTGAATAATACAAGAATTGTTGTAATCATAAGTCAAACAACTAAACACGAAACTACTACTTAAAAACTTAATATATTAATTCGCAAAAAATAGTACAATTTTGAGGTTTCGGAACCGATCAACAAGAATGAAGATAAGAGACGACGAAAGAGACTCCCTTTTTGGTAGATCTATATCTTCCTATACCATCAATAGAATTTAAAATTTTTAAAAATATTCCGGGTGGTCTAGATAAAACGCTTCAAACTTTGGGGAGTCCAATGACGATTGTTACCTACCTCAAAATAGCTGCGCGTTCGTTAAAGCATAATTTTAAAAGTCTAGATAATTACAATACATATTTAATTAATAGCACTTCTAATACAATAATATTGTAGAGTATTGTATTGTAGAGTTTACATATATACTAGCTTCACCAATAAAATTACACTATTTTCCCCATTTTCAGTTATGATCATCGTCAATCGTGCTTTCCACTGTATAATACATGGGTAGATCAGTATTTACGGTCCCTGACATAGTAGGCTTTGCATGATATCGTCACTCATTTTTCTATGAAAACTGTCATTACTAATTATTTGTTGTGTCAAGTTTTGCGTAGGTGCGTGTTGTTCTTTGAAAGTTATTAATAATTAAGCTGGTCGATAACAGACAATTTTTAAAAATGGAAAAAAGTGAAGTCAGAGCGGTGATAAAGTATTTGCAAAAAAAAGGATTAACACCTACTGAAATTCACAAGGATATGACAGACGTTTTAGGGGACTCTGCCCCTTCTTACCAAGTGGTGAAAAATATGTCTCGTGAGTTTAGATTAGGCAGAACAACTTGCGAACATGCGAAAGGTGCGGGACGTCCAGTCTGTGTCACCGTTGACAAAAACATCAATTTGATCCATGATATGGTAATGGCAGATAGAAGACTGACTATTCGCCATATCGCGGAAATAACGAACATCTCTTATGGGTCAGTTGAAAATATTTTAAGAAATGTTCTTGATCTCAGAAAAATTTTGGCGCGTTGGGTTCCAAAGATGCTGACCGTCGATCAGAAACGCTCTAGAGTGCTGCATTCGGAAGCCAATTTGGAGTACCTGAAGGCCAATCGGAAGCAATTTCTCACTCGCTTTGTGACTGTGGATGAAACATGGGTGCACCATTTTGATCCTGAGACGAAAAAACAAAGTATGGAGTGGCATCACAGAGGTTCTCCACCTCCACGCAAATTTCGAGTTCAACGGGCGGCTGGAAAGATTATGGCCATAGTGTTCTGGGATGCAGAAGGCATTTTGATGATCGATTATTTGCAGCGTGGACACACAATAACGGGTTCTTATTATGCAGGGTTAATTCCAAAATTGCGCGAAAGCATCGACCGAAAAAGACCAGGAAAGTTGGCACACAAAATTTTGTTCCATCAGGACAACGCTCCAGTCCACAAGAGCTGCATTGTCATGGCTGCCATACAGAACGCTGGCTTTGAAATCCTAGAACACCCTCCATATTCACCAGACCTGGCACCCAGTGATTACCATCTATTTCCAAAATTAAAGGAAAACCTGCGTGGAAAAAAATATGGAGACGATAATGAAGTTATGACCGCAGTAAATGGCTGGTTTGAGGAGCAACCGGAAAACTTCTTCCTGAAAGGCATTGAAGCATTGGAACATCGGTGGACCAAGTGCATTGAAGTCCAGGGAGATTATGTTGAGAAATAAATAAATAATGTTTTAAAAATTCTTTTTCTTTCTATATCAGGGACCGTAAATATTGATCTTCCCTCGTAGCTCACGGAATAGTTTCTTGAAAATCTAAATCTCTCCCTTTCAGGTCTTCCCTATTTTTAAACGGTTTCAGGATACTGCTCACTTTTCTCTGTAAAGCGTCCCAACCTAGTAATCATAAGAATTAAGGTCTGGCGAATTTGAAGGCCAATGTTTGGCTGAAATAAAATTAGGGCAATGTTTTAGTAAATTAATTATGAGAACCTTTAAGCTTGTCGAGAACGATACAATGGATTTCTATCCATAAACTAAAATAAGATTTATCTAGGTGCAGTCGTTCACATTCCGGAAGAAGTTGTAAATGTCTAATAAAAGTTTCATTGTTGAATTTTGTCTTGTAGATTTACAAGAAAACAGTTCATTTCAGGAAACAAAGCATATACCACAATTTTTAAAGAAAACCTGGCTCGGTGTTTGTACAAGCGTGGTAGGGAGATGTTACTTTCTAAACCTCGACTGTTTGTCCGATTATGTTATTTTGCCAATTTGTGGGAGCATTCAATGAAAAATTTTTCGTTTTGAAAACGCATTTGTTTGACATCATTGAACATGTACATTCGCTACAGATATGACTATAAACGTATTTCTATCGTCGTTGCATCTAGTACCCTACTAGAATATTTTTTCTAAGTGTGAGAGGAGAAAGAAATCTGCACAAATTTGAAATATGAATAATTCTTTTACTATTGAGTTTAGATAAGCTGCAATTTTTAAACAGATAACGAGATGTTCATACAACAGAATCAGCACCTTAGAAACTTTCGGTTATTTTCTCTTTGACAACCTATAGAGACTGTAATTTTATTGGTGTTGCATCGGTTAGCATTTGGTACTAATGTTAGTCATTAGCTTGTATATAAGCCAGGAATCTGTGTGTGGGTTTGACAGGTGATTAGCTCCAGCTGTTTAGAGTGCAACTAACTCAAAACAGTCTGTCCTAGAGCAGCGGTTCCCAACCTTTTTCGTTCGCGGGCCGCCAAACTACGTAGCATTTGCTTGCGGACCGGTAAGGTAAAAAATTTTAAGAAAACATTTCGCAAAATAAATCTTATAATAATAAATTTATTTTTACACTGTACAAGAACAACTTGTGAGCAACAAGAACAACAACAAGAAACATTTAGAGATTCGCCGTCGGTTTGGCTCCTATAGTTTCCGAGATACCGGCTCTTTAAAACGAGCGGAGCTTCCTAGAGCGGAGATACGGAAAAAGCAATAGATGCACCGGTCAAAGCAGGCCTCGTGACATCGAACACACGTTCGATCGCTCCCAAAAACTCCATCTCACCCTTAGCTCCACGCCCCCGGAAGAGTGTTGGCAAGAAAGACGTTTCCGGTAGAAACGATTGGGGTACTACGCTGGCAAAGATTCCGTTGTCAGATTTTCGCTCCGACTTACCGTAAGGCGGAGGCAGCTTTTTCCTGCTTCCGCCAAAACGGTTTACCGGAGACGGTCGGGACTTCAAATCTAAGACGGG
The DNA here is from genome assembly GCA_929113105.1 of Agrypnus murinus. NCBI lineage: Eukaryota > Metazoa > Arthropoda > Insecta > Coleoptera > Elateridae > Agrypnus > Agrypnus murinus. Next base: position 58,801,282 of record OV816025.1, read on the forward strand.
AACTGCCCAACGCATCGACACACAAAAAACGGTCCGGATCGAAGCAAGTTTTGTTGCCCGTCGAAACCGCGAAACCCGAATTTTGACCGTTCGCGTTAATCGGGGACGCTAGACAAAAATTCTTTCGGTTCTGGTATGCCTAGACCCATATGCGCCAAACCCGTTTAAAAATTCTAAAATGGGAGATTCTCCTTATTACTCATTACTGGATATTACCCCACCACTTAGGTACAGAGCCGGCGCGTTATAAGGTATATCACGTAGTATGTTTGTATATAGCGCCGGCTCCGTATAAAAGTCTGAGTTTACTGTTGGTCAACACCGATAAACTATTTGACCCTACGTTAGCTCCAGGATAACTCGAATTAAAAAAATTCTTTCAGTAAGATTTTGAAAATACTGTTATTTCTCTGCGGACCGTCAAAAATTTCTGATGGACCGGCACCTGTCCGCAGACCGGCGGCTGGGAAACGCAGTCTTAAGAGTATCACTTGTGAATTCCACACATTTCATTATTACTCTAGGTTAATCGTCTTTAATAGTCTTAGTAAATCTTTTATATTTTAAATTGTCAATTCCTATACGATGTTTTGTCTTTACCGATTCACTAGATTTACAAATGGCAAATTTGGAGTTTCCCGGAGTTTTTAGTTACTTTTTCTTTTTAACAATCCCTGTCTTGTAGTCTAATCTTTACTGCGAATTTCTCGTTTACAATATTCATGCTATTGGTTGATTTATGGAATCGTCAAAAAGTTGTACCGGTTTATAGGAGTTTATAGAGTATTTTTACAAACCTTTTAGTAGGTATTTGATTGTAATTTAGTATATATTTTGGAGTTGCTAATGACAAACCTTTCTTGTTGTAAATCCTACCATGCTTTATTGCAATATTGAATCTTTGACGTAGGATTTGTATTGTTTGATCAAGCTTTCCAAAAGCTGCATGTTGTTTCCAGAATTCCAATTTCAGAAAAGTTTATAGCTGAATAGTTTTTCAAAATTCCATTCCAAGTATAAAATTTGTCAATTATCTTCGAGTTAATTCTTGTTTATTCTTGATTATTTATGCATTAGAAATCAATTCTACTAGCTAAGTAAAAAAAGACCAGAAAGTATTCATAGCATTCTAGATGAATCCAAGCAAATTAGAGATCGACCAAATTTTGCAAATATCTTGTATACTTTTGAGATTTATGTTCATATGCAGTCATCCAGTAGGTACCTGTCAGAGATTCTGTTGAAATTAATTATTTTATAAAGCCACTTTTTATCTTGAATAATCGTGTTGTCATAGAAATATCCGACTTGGGCGTCACAGAATTTATGCAGAATAGTGTAATTAACAAACAAAATTTTAGTCATTGGACAGGTGAAAATATTGGCAAGCAATAACAAAAAACCTACATAGCTCTAAAGTCATTGTTTGGTATAGTGTAGGATCGTTTGGAATTATAGGTCAATACTTTTTCAAAGACGAAAATGACATTCCGTTACAGTAACCTTCCAACTCTACTCGCATATGTTAAAAACCTATGCTGTTCCCGGATTAAGAAGACGGAGATTGCTAAATAATGGCCTGTTGTTCCAGCAGAATGCGACAACTCATACAGCTGGAAATTCAATGAAGATTCTCAGGCAATATTTTAATGGCCAAATCAATTCACGTTTTGAATATTTACCGTGGTCCGTGTGGTCGACCGATCTAACTAGAATCTAATCTATTTGAAAGCGAAAGTAAGTCGTCTTAGAACCATTGAGGAACTAACAGCATGCATTTATAGAGAAGTCGCTGTAATAAATGAAGGTTCACTCCACTGGGTAATGAATGTTGGTGAGGGTCACTTAGATGGTCTAATCTTTAGAGATTAAGCAAATATCCACCCTGTTTGCTAAGTTTCAAAGATTTCTCCTCTTTCTTGTCCTACATACGGTCGAAATCCCTGCTTTGGATATCGCACACTACACCAACATTTTACCCGGAATAGCTTTTGCCTTACAGTTTACATTATCTGGTAGTTCATTGATGTTATCAGATGTTATCAAAGAAACCTTCATTTCCTTTTATTCAGCAATTACCAAGAGTAAAAGATGTCTCATCATTCTTAATAATGACTCTATTTTCCGAAAAGTAGTTTCTGTTCAGTGAACAACAACATACAGGTATGCGTTGCAGCTGGATTTGGATATACTTATTTGGACATTTTTTCTTTTTCTGTATTTTTGACCATGTCTGGACACTTCCCTTGAAATTGTTGATCTTGAAACGTTGAATTGATGAAATCATTTACGAGTTGAAATTGCGATCCTGCCTTTGGCTCTATTTATCATTCTGTTTACCACAGGTTCATCGTAATATATTAATTCGCAGAGGGTAGTACAGTTTGAGGTTTGGGAATCCGAACTTCTATCTTATAAAATTTAATGACAAATTTAAACCCCAAAACTGAAATGACATTGAAATCACGTAACAACAAGCTTGTTTCGTAGTAACAACCTGTTAAAAATAAATTACAAAGCCCTAAACATTGTGTCAAAGCTTTTGAGGCATTCGTTAAGTACCTGTTTTTTGTAGATCTAGAGCTTCTTATACGGTCAATGCAATTTAAAATTTTTAAAAATATACCAGGTGGTCCAAGTAAAACGCTTCAATCTTTGAAGCTCAAAATGGCGATTGTTACCAATCTCAAAATAGCAGGGTGTTCGTTAAAGCATAATTTTAAAAGTATACATAATTACACATTTAATTAATAGCAATTCTAATACAATGTTGGGCTGAAATAAAATTATGATAATGTTCTAGTAAAATAATTTTGAGATAATCTGAGTTTGTAAAGATGGATTGCCATCCAAAAACTAAAATAAGATTTATCTGGATGCAGTCGAAACAAAGCATATACCACATTTAAAAAAAAAATCTGGATCGTTGTTTGTACAAGTGTGGTGAGGAGATGTTACTTTTTAAACCTCGACTGTTTATCTGATTATATCATTTTGCCAATTCCTGGGGGCATGCAATGTAAAATCTATGCTGTTTTGAAAACGCATTCGTTTCATATCATCATTCAACGTGTACATTCGCTAAAGATATGACTATAAATATATTTCTATCGTCGATACATTTGGTAGGGTACAAGAATGTTTTTTCAAAGTGTGTGTGGAGAGAAAGAAATCTGCACAAATTTGAAAGATAACTAATTCCTTTACTATTGAGTTTAGATAAGTTGAAATTTTTAAACTGATGAAATGTTCATACAACAGAATGGACATCTTAGAAACTTACTTACTAACTTAGTCCTGGGCCTTTCTACCTTTAGGTGTAAGGCTAGGGGAGTTGAGTCTTATATTTTCGTCTCCACTGCTTTCTATCTTGCGTTAGGTTTCGTATTCCATCTTGTCTTTTGTCCTTTGTTCGGGGTCTTCCTTTTTATTTGTTCCCGGCACTCTCGTTTCGAACACTCGTTTTGTAAGTCCTGTAAGTCGCTCCGCTCGAGGCGTTTAGCTCGCATACATTTATAATGAGATCGCACTTCGCTTGGGTAATGAACAAATGTTAACTGGCCTGTTTAAGCGTTTTTAGAAAAATCGGTTGGGTTCGCTTTTTTTTAATATTCCATACTTTAATCCCACACTGTATATATATTTTGCGGTGATATTGGATAATTAAAAATAATAAAATTATTTTTGTTAAATTTCATCATATACTTTAACATTGTGAATAATTGCCTTTAAATCGTAGATGTTTTTTATAATTAACTTGATAACTTTAATCACCAGTGAACTTTGTAAATACATTTCAACTTCGTTTTTTCTAAATTCTTATATGATTTTAAAATACTTTTTAATAGATTTAAATAATAGTTATATAAAAATGTTACGTGAGTTCTTAACTAACTCAAGATTACGTAAAATAAGTTGGGCGCCAATTAAGTAACTTAAACTAACTGAAATAAATTATTACGAAACACTTATTTCAGAGGGATGTGGATTCTCATGGTTGTAAAAAAATATAAAATACAAATTGGAATTTAAACTATTAAATTGAAAACTTATAAATAAAGTTTAATTATAATGTAATTGTTTAACTCGCTTTTTTCCACTTCACGATGATCGTCTTCATCTTAGTTGTAGGTTCCAATTACCAAAAAGGAAAATAACTTTCCTACCTTTTTATATAGTCGGTCCTTCCCTTTTACTATAGTTGTCACAATTCTCTTCACCAATATCCTTCCCCAAACCATTGGCAGCGTATGTCACTTCTGTTTCAATGCTGGTATGTTTGCCTTTGCATCTTATTCTAGTTTCCATTACCTTATGGACTTCCCATATTAACCATCCAAACACTTCACAAAGGAATAATAATCGTGATAACTCACTGCTGCTTTAATTAGTTACGGATATATTTCCCTTTTATTCGTAGAATATTGCATTTTGTTTTATGTGTTTATTTAAATAAAACACCAATTTATACTTTTACTAAGATTTATTGACTTACTAAACTTCAGTAAGTATTTTAAATCAATAATTGCAGGTGGTTCTTTAGAACAATATAAACACTTTTACAAATTTATTAACGACTCTCACTTTTACCGTTTATTATCAACTGACTTTTACAAATTTCGCAACGACCTTACTCTCTCACCGTATATATCAGACTGACCAACCAACTTGATTGTCTATGCAAGACTAACTTTTACATTTTTACTATATTATTTTTTAACGACTGTACTCTGTCGCCGTATTTAATGAACTAACCTTTACATTCGTTCTCGTTCGCTGTTTATATCTGAATAACTTGGTCAATAATGTTGCTTTCGCTTAAATACTACTATTTACATCATAACATTACTCAATTTTACGTCGCCTTACGATCTAATAAAATGACTATACACTTATATATAACACATAACAGCAGGCTGTAATGGTTGAACCATATATTACAGTTTATTAACGAACACTTTATGCAATATTAATGATTTATTTATATTAACAAAAATATAGAGTATCTCATTGCCCTTAGATATTACTCATTTAATTACATAATTAAATTACAACAAACAATTACATAATAACAATAACTTCCACACAACTGTATATTTCGTATTTTTTAAGTCTTGCTGACTAAACTGTTTAATAATGAATAAAAAGTTGCCTATTTAACATTAGTAAAATGTACATATTTAATCTGTAATCATTGACACACAATTAAATAACTTTATATTCATTATTAATTGGAAAAGTTGATCAATAACTACAAAAGTATTAATTTTTAAACAAAGATTTTAACATTTTATGAAATTTACAAAATTTTATAAAAAAAAATATTTTACCACCTGTAGTTCCGGGTCATAAATAATTGCTTTGATAGCTTGTGAGTTAATCCAACACTCACTCTTATATTATATGAATATTTAAGAGAAATACGAAGGGTATGCTTGTTGTTAAAAGGAAATTTGTTGATCTATTTTGAAGGTATGTCATTAAGTAATTACTAAACGTGAATTATTAATTATTAGTAAGTAATTCCTAAGACTTACTAAGTGATGAAAAAGATTATTTGGCTTTGCTTACTAGGAATATTTGCTAAACAATTCATATTCAATTATAAGAATTAAACTAACAGCTAGCACCAATAGAATAATTCTGTGAACCATATCCCTTATTCATTAATTTAATTGAATTAGGTACCGTACAATGCAGGACTTACACAAGATATTTGTTTTAATAAATTTTCTATTAAAAATTACTGGTTTGACTACTTTTTCTATAAAAATAATTAAAAAGAACAATACGTTTACAGTAGTAAAACCATCGCCACTTTATAAGCTTATTTTCTATTTATTTGTTATGTTTTTAATGATTTTGTCGTTGGTAACAAATTATTTTATTCATCATTTTGTTGAAGATATCAAAGGATTAACTTATTTTACAAAAATGTTAATATCTCCTGCCTATGTTTTAATCGCAGTAATTATCAATGAACTTAATGGAATCAAATTGCTTGAATTATGGAAGAACATCATAAAAGTAGATAAAATGATGAAAACACTAAAGATGAACATAAATAATGAACTTATAAAAATATATATAATACTATTAATTGTTCTTGGATTTACTTCAATTGTCTTAGTCAATTCATACGTAGCTGTGAAATATAATATAGATCCTTACCTGAGTATTGTTCATAATTTACAATTTATTTACAATATCTATAAAATTACAATAGAAATATGTTTTTTTAGTCATATAATTATTTTAAAACAAATGTTTAAAACTTTAAATGCTTGCCTGACAAAGCAAAATTCCATTAAAAAAATAAAAGATTTGTCTAAATTATATGAACGCCTATATAATCTAACATTACAAATTAATCAAATCTATTCCGTCCCTATACTGCTAAATATGGTCAAGAATATTATATTTGTTACTTCACAGTTTCATGCATTTTATGAAATTGGATTTGAAGGAATTTCTTTTATATTCTTGACATTTTTAAATTTATATTTACTAGATTTGCTATTAACAATAATTCTGTGCAATGGTTTATCTAAACAGGTAAGTTCGTATTGTTAACCAATTTAATTGTACCATTTTGGCATTTCATATTTGAACTATTTCGTAGGTGGGCTATATAAAAGATACATTAATGAAAACTCTATTCGTTGTTAAAGAAGAAAAGCTGAAAAGAGAAGTAAGAAAATATTCGAAGAAAACTCTGAAATCTCAGTACCTACATTTTTTTCTATTCTAGATAAATGTCTTTTCAATGCAAGCAACGATCTGTAACGTAGAAATCACAGCTGGAGGCGTCGTTACTGTAAATGCACCGCTTATGTTTACTGTAAGAATTTTTTTTAAATAAAAGTAGTTGCTTACTGTAACTTCAATTATTTATTATTAGATAACTGGGACTCTTGCTACTTACTTTTTGATATTAATTCAGTTCGATCAAGCTACAACATTGCAGTGCTAAAAAATTAATGAAGATGAAGGCGATAGTTTTCCGATGCTGATATAATGTACGTATTTCTTGATCAAAGAAGAGACTACAATAATAATTATAATAATATAATAATTACTACAACCCATAACCTAAACCAAGGCCCCAGAAGCTATAAGCTTGTGCGGGAGGGAGGGGGCGATTATTATTATTATGTAGGCCCAATGTGCGGCTGCAGCCGACTTATAGATGGAACATGTATAAATAACAATGGTCATGTATAATAGTATATGGGCATAATATAATATTAAATAGTTAAAATACATTCTTTTTTTTTCTTACAATTTATTTATATGCAGATAATAACACCTTTTGCAAACGAATTCTTTCTAAAAATCATAATAAACTACTTATGGACACAGTGGCGTATTTAAAAAATTTTCTGCATAACCTAGTGTCATGTTTTTAACACTCCATCAGAAAATTTAAGCAACTACATTTACATCCATGCTTTATGGGTTGCATAACTTTTAGGCAAATGGAATTTTCTGAAACTTTCTGTTAAAAATTGTAATAAATATGTTTCAATTATGATTATAAAACACTCTATAACACATTAAGTAAAAAATGGATAAATCTCAAAGTGATTTTTCTTTTAATTTTAGTAAGTTTGCTTGGCTGTTTAACGATTTCTTATCGTTACTTAAAATTTGCACATAATTAGGTATTAAAGCCATTTCAAGGTTTGTTTTCATCTAGCACAGACAAGGGGTATGGTTGTGAAGATGTATACAGATATTTATTACTTTACCTACTATTTCCATTGTGGGGAAAATTAAAAATTTTCTTCAGACCCAACGATTTGGGATAGTTTCATGTTAAATTTGTAATTTTCAATGTTGAGAAATCTTTGAACTTAAATATTTTATTGTGATTTTGTCAAGTAAGTTCTTGAGTACAATTGAGACATAAACGCCAATATAGGGACCATTTATTGTAGAAGATTTGGGCATTTGAAAACCAAAAATTACTGCGATAAACCATAGTATTCTGAAAATATGTAAATGAGCTATTAGTTAGGAGTTGGGTATTAAAATTTGTGTAATTATTGTTCTATAGGATTTAAGGATAAAGTTTATAACAAGAAAAGGAAGTAACAAAGCGTTTAAAACATTTATTTCTAATTTATATAATGTTTCTGTTTAGTGGAAAATCAAATTGGTTGCCATTCAATCCTAAGCTTATGTTTACATTTTAGTATGAGTTTTTTATATCATTTAAAAAAAGAAAATTTTCTTCTAGCCATCTACATTATTTGTTTAAACAATTAGTTTAATTTTTAAATAACAATATGGTTATGTAATTTTAGTAAAAATTTGATTCGATTGTTTCCCACTAAAAATAGTTACTGGTTTAGTGCATTCCACCAGAAAAATAACCAGTTTTTCGTTTGTTTCTTGAAAACATATAAATTGAGCTAAAAATCTGGCGAGGCTCTTTCGAAAAAATTCATTTGTGCAAAACGCGCGTTTACATGCAGAGCAGAATTTACAAAATTTTGAGGTTATGTTGTGTTAAGAAACGTCAAAGTCAATCTCATGTCAAAAATTTAAGGTTATGTTTTATTGTTACGTAAAAATGTTAAGAATTATAAAGTTTTTTGAATTTAAGTAGGGTAATTAATAATAAACGATTTAATTTAAATAAATAAACAGTGCCGTGAAGTTATTTAATGTTTTTTTATAAAGTTTAATAATGAACATTGGAATGGGATGGAATTACCTTATATCCGAAATACAGTTGGTGTTGATTACTTCAACTTTAATTAGTTACTACAAGATTTGTTTATAAAGAGAGATGGAGTTTTGTGGCATTTCGACCATTTTTATTCTGAATCATACGGAAACAGAATTTTAATTGGCCACATGCCAACTCAGGCATAAAATTGTATTTTTATATTAGTATTTTTCTTCTTCGACTTTTTCCAATGATGAATTTTAGGTCTGCAATTAACAGACCAGTTATCAAATCAACTGTACATCTACAAGCAACAATTTCAGATACACACTCTGTAACGTATTTAAATTTTTTGAATTTTATAGAAATGTAATTTTATCCGTATTAATAGTAAATAATCTCAGTCCTGCCCTGAGTATTTCAAATGGTGCTTTCTTAAAATGCCCGGGGTTACCCTAAAACGTTTTCGTCTAAACGACATTTCTTCTAGAATAATGCTCAACATTTTGACGTCTTTGCAAATGCTAAAGTTCAGTTCAAGACTGTCCCCATAGTTATAAAAGTTATTTTGTAGAAAAGAACCTTGATATAGAATATTCTTATAAAATTTATAATTATTTTAAACTAATACCGCCTTTTCTACAAAGGATTTCAGTTCCTAAAATGCAGTTAGTTTTTATTTACGGCTTCCTGTTCATACTTATCGACACTGTGCATAAACAAAATTCTCTGCAGGCACACAAAAAATATCTAGTTGATAAACACGTGTGGGTATCGAATTCTTTTCGGTAAGTAGATTTTAGTTGCGGCGAAGCCCCTTGAAATTACATAGAATGCACTCGAAATTTCTTTTTACGCGTCGGTTCTCCCATTGGCCGTAGAAATATTTACTCTTCTTGGATAGGCCAGTTTAAAATTCTTTTCTTAAAAGATTATGGCGCGACTATATTGTTGACACAACCCTCCAAACAGTCTTAATTAGAACTTCATACAGTGTAGATTGTAGCTTTACTTAGAGAGTCTAGTGTGGGGGTTCTCTCTTCTGGGAGGCCCCCGGCGAAATTATTATGATAGTTGGCGTCCCTAAAATTGTAAGTTTTATGTATGGAATAAAGTTACAGTTTGAAAAGCACTAATTACTTGTGGTAATGCCGTTTTGTGTATTATCGTGCAGTACAGAAAGCTTACTTGCTTCAATTTATCGTTTGATTTTCGGTGTTAATAAATCAACACAAATAATTCGGTTTATCGGAGTTGTGAAAAAAGTTGTGAATTGGATTTTAAAGTTTTTCGTTAACGAACTTAGGTTTAATTTAGAGTGTTAGTAGTTACAAATTTTCGTTTTAATAGTAATATAGTAAATTAGCAGAATTTGTGTTTGCTCTACAAAAATTACGTGATTACGAAATGATACAACCTTTTAATAACGAAATTTGGTTAATGAATAAATTTTGTAACTATTAATTCAATTATTGGAACTTCAAAAATTCAAAGTTCTTTTTGTTATGCAGCTATAACTTGTGAGGTTTATACCTAGTGTTTAAGTGGATTAAGGTAATTTTTTGTGCAAGTGTTGTTTGTGACATTTTGAAGAATTATAAAATTCTACTATTGTATGAAGGACTTAAGGATACTTGTTTGCTAAAAGTAAGTTTATGTAAGTGTGAAACTTATCTGTATCATTTTTTTGAACATTTCCTGTAAACCATTGTACTGTGTGTTCCTTTCTAAGAATTTTTATTAGTGTATTATTATCAAAACGTTACTATTGTCATTCGAGACAATTGAATATTTTATTTATGAATAAACAAACATTTAAATTAAATTTTACTATGGTAATATTGGACCATTCACGTGTGTCTTTAATGTATTCTAACTATTTTAACATTAACGTAACTAAACATGACTATTAATTGAATTTAATCAACATTGCCAGTATTCGTTTCTGCTTTCGAATGCTGACGTTAAAGACTATCAAAGCAGATGGCGCCCAAACATTTTTTTATTGTGTCTATCTCCTGTTATTTTTTTTACAATTAGCAAGTTATGAAAATCAGACCTACGCCTGAACTACAATTTGATATAAAAAATCTCAAACGCCGGAGCATTACAGTAAGTATTTGTTTATGAGCTTTACAGTAAGCATTCAGTATTCAGAATAATTTCGTGTGTGTGAAATTTCGAATATTACAATTGGCGTCTAAGAGTAGGACTTATATGTTTATAGAGTAAATTTCATTCGTTACAACTCAACAGTTAAAGAAACCATTGCCAGTTGAGCAGAATTAGTAATTAATTAAATCAACGATTTATTTCCCCTTCGATCATTTATATATGGTGCTACACACTGGAGAAAAACCATGCGCTACAGAATAAATGTACGATATAAAAAATCAGCTGCCCTGTTAATAACTTGGAGCTGTTTGAAACAGGGGACTTTGGGTAATTTTAAATCAAATATAAATTGTATTACAGAGATTATCACTGAGCGTAAGCTTTTCCATCAAAGTATAATAATATAGAGGCTTCTATATATGTAGTTTTTCTGTGAATCTAATTAGGAAACAGATAGAACTGATTAGGCTAGAATTTATTATATATTTATTTACAGTTGTATAGACATTAACAATGTTATGTATGTGTAACTTTAGTAACTTATTAGGAAATAACAAAAAAAAGATAGAAATTAATCAATAATACGACTACCTTCTATTAGGAATTATCTACAGTATGTCTCACTTGAGAACTGAACACCTATATATTATGGTTATTACTGTGATAAGTTTAATACAACTTTAATAAACGTATCTACCTTTATTAACGCAGAATTAAAGAATTGAAAAAACAGAAACGTAGTTAGTGGTCCTTGTTTTTTGAACAACTTATGAGACCTACTGTCTTTCTGTCTTTTCGAATTTTTACGTCTATTGCTATTGATGATGATGTTAATGTTAATTATAATGAACATTGCTTAACAACAGAAGTATTAATATATATACTGAAAAAAATGTTCAGGTTAAATTAACCAAAAATGAGTTGCAGTAATCCGAAAATATGGTACAAAAAGTGACAACAATACTTGTGGGTAACACGAACTATATGATTTTAGTAAAATGTGTTTGGTGAAATTTACCCAATAAGGTTAAATCAATCACACTCTCATATTGTAGAAGCAACCGGTAAATAGTTAAATTTACCATACCGTGTTAGGTTGTTTTAGCCTTGCATATAGTTGAAACAGTCTTAATACTATAGTTAGATATACGAAATGAGACAGTTAGAAATGAAGCTCATATAGTTAAATCAACCTAGTAGATTAGTAAAAGCAACTCACGATGTAGTGGCATTAGCTTGGATTTTCTGGCTGATGTAATAATATTGGATAGTAAAAATACCTATATGTCAAGTCAGCATCTTTCAAAGGTGAAGTCAGCTACATATGATAGCAGTTATGACCATTGCATATAATTAAAATACCATTCTGTTTAGTTGATTTTACCCATCGATACAAGTTCACATTACTATATTTTCTGTTTTTTTCTACCAGATGACATTGGTGATTTCAACTCACCATTTTTGGTAGTTTGCTTAATTTTCTATTCATAATCTCCAAATTTTCCCCACTCGTTGAAAATCCTATTTTAAGCTAATTCTAGGAGAAACCCTGTAATGAGATGGGAGGAAAATGCACATTGAAGATATGAATGTTTTCAATTTTTACACCTCTACTACATTTCAATGTGTATTACCTTCATCTGCTATATAAGATTTTCTCACAGAGATAGCTGAAAATATTTTTAATAACTGATTGAAATCTAGTAATTCTGAAGAGCAAATCTGGCTAACTAGCAATAATAGTGAGTTCAGTCACCAATATATCATACTTACACAAAAAAAGGTTGAAAAGAAAGAAATTCAATAAAAAAACTGTTGTTAAAAAATGAAGGCAAGACAAATAAAATAAAACGGTGTTTACTTAAAAAACTTACATTAGAACGATTAATTATATTGTATTCATTATAGTCAACATCCTGAAATAATTATGCAAATAATTATAATTATGATAACATGTGACAATTATAAGTACAAATTAACGATTCCAATAAAAATCTAAAACTAAAGACGCGTATTTTCTTTGGTTCTCTTTCTGGCTGTCTGATCTAGGATACCTTTTTCGAAGTACAGATCTAATAAGGCTCTGCCCTGTGGGGTTAGTTGCAGTGTTACAGCATACACTTCCTGCAATGAAAAGAGAACATTACTCAAATTTCAGAAATGATAGGTATGTAAAAAATATTGAAGTAAAAAATAATAGTCAAATCACTATAGTACAGTCAAATTATAAAAAATAGCCGAAAGTCGAGGTAAGTCCGTGAATTTTTGCATAGGGCTCCCTTGTGGGTTGTTAAATCACCCCCTCAAAGTCAACACCTGTAGGTGATGAGCTCAAAGAGATAATGAGGGTAAACCACTCCCCCTACCGGTTTTTGTCGTTTTTCTCGAAAACTATTAGGTTTATTGAAATGGAGATTATGTAACATCATGCTTTGTTTTGTGTATTTGAAGAAAGAAGGTATGTCATACATGGATCAGCAATTTGCACCAGTAAATTTCCTCAAGAAACTTTCGGGCGTAACTTTTTATGGTATCATATTCGTCGTGAAGTAGCTAAGAAAAAATTGTTGAGAGTCCAGTCATCTCTTCGTCAAAACCCATCAGGCGAGATTATCGATATTCTTGGTGCCAGTCGGCTGAAAAATTCGTATTAGCAAGTTAATTCTTGGGAGAGTACACTGTACCAGTTAATTTTTGTACCCAACCCAATACGTACAGGGTGTTTCGCCTATTTTGAAATCCTAATTTTCTTTATTTATAAGACGTTGGTATCGAGTAAATTATTTTCTTGAATGATTTTTGATATAAAATTGAAATACACGATTTAATTCCTGACTTGCTCTTATTGTACGGGCGCCACAGTAAGGCAACAGTTTCGTTTTAACTCGTATATTTCAGTTTTACAGCAAAAATCATTCAAGAAACAAATTTACTGATCTTATAAATAAAGGAGATTAGGATTTCAAAACAAGCGAAACACCTTTACATAATGGGTTGAATAAAAAAAATGACTAGTACAGTGTACTCTCCTTAGAATTAACTTGCCAAAACGAATTTTTCAACCAACTGGCACCAAGAATATCGATAATCTCGCCTGATGGGGTTTGACAAAGGGATTTAAATAAGCTTTATTTTACCTAATCTCCTTCATCTCGATAAACCTAATAGTTTTCGAGAAATGACAAAAACTGTTAGGGGGCGTGGTTTACACTCATTATCTCTTCAAGCTCACCATCTACAGGTGTCTCTTATACTCTCGTGGTCAGGAATGTTTTGAGAAGTGCCCCGAGTCACAGATGAGGAATAATTTTCTTTAAACATTCCTGATCGAGATAGAATTTCTTGTTACTAATTCAAGCGCGTGTGCAATTTGGTACGAAGATTTCACACCAAAGAAATACTATCCTGGCTGAAGGATGGATTAGAACTATAGGTGGCCTCAGATTGACTTTGGGTAGTGCTAGTCAACTGACCAACTGGTAATGGCAAGTCTCCAATATCTACGTTCTGAAAATCAGTCGTAGCAAGTGACTGAAAAAGAACAATGTTTCTGTTACTGTAATAAATAGTCATTATTAGTTCTTGAAGTTCAGTCTATAATACTACATTTCTTATGTCAACATTTCGAAAGCCCCCCCCCCTTGGAGAGACCAGGTCCAGAAATGTTTATTTAAAAAGTTATTGCCGAAAAACTATTAAAAATCACGTTTTTACGTTATAGATGTTTAAATTTCAACCGTACTAACTGTACTTTAAAGCGTACTAACCTTCCTTATTGCTGTCCCTTGGAATGTAAATTTTCGCTGCTATAGGTTAAACATAAAAACCGAGCGGTCCCCTGCAGCCGGTATCAAATCTCGGACGATATCTGCTGTCAGGTATTTGTCTAGTAACAATAGACGGCAGCATTAATTTTCAATAACAATGAAGTAGTGAGAAGTTCAACTTAGAATGAAATACGTTAAAATTATGCTTAAACACAAATGCAAGATAATTCGGAAGAATCCATCTTTACACCTATAAATTCTATGGGTTTGCTCTAAAAATTTATGAATTCGCTGAGACATGAAAGACGAAAAAGTAACAAGATTTTACGCGTTAATGACTGTGGAACAAGTTATTAAAGTACAAAAATTATGCTTAAAGACCCGACTCATTGTCAGATATCTAATTTTTAATTATTTTTTTTCTTGTCATTGCAAGACAGTTGAATATTATTCGTATCATGAACACATATAGTAAAGTAACTTACCTTTGAATTCATCGCTTCATCAATAATCAATAAACTTCATCACATCAATCATAATTAAGGCACGTTGTAAAAAACTTGTCGCACTGTTAACACATCGATGTTCACTTGTCATATAACGATGTCAGTACTTGGTAAACTGAATTGCGTTTAAGAAACATAATATAAAATGTCTTTTAATTTTCGCAGGCTAAAGCTGATATAGCATTTTTAATGGGAATGTTTATAACAACAGCTTCACAAAAACCCAATATAAGCTGTATATTTAAGACTCGAAAATAAAATTTAATTCCAGAGACGTTTTATCAAAACATAAATGCATTATACGTGCTTGATAAATGCTATGGATATCAAACAACAAAGCCACTTTTGTTTATGTACGTATTGCAATGGTCACTTTTGAGCTAAAGAGTAAATAATATGAGAAAGTGCATTCGATTATAAACTTTGGAGATTCATTATTCATTTGAACAATGATTCCAACCAAGTCTGTGGTTCTTGGATATCATTAAATAAAACATAAATAATGTCTTAACGTTATACTAAGATTAGAAAACTCAATATAAAATTGAAATACGATAAATCAAGTTGGAATAGCATATCTTTATTAAAGTATAACAGTTTACAATATTAAATACAAATTAGGATGGTAGGAGGAAGGAGATCTTAGTCAAAGGTCAACCTGAAAAAGAAAATTATATATATATTATGAAATAAATAAAGATTATTAAAAGTTTCACAGTTTTATTAAAATATACCTGACAATATTGTTTCAACAGCTATGCTGTCATTATCAAAGGTAATATAATTATAAACAAACACGTCGCTAAGGTAGATACAAAATAGGTAACTAGATAAAATAATAATAATAATAAAAATTAATAATAAAAATCATAATTAAACATCTAATACTTCCAGTAACGGAGAATTACTGAGCTCAAGTTGTTCATTCATTAAAGGTACCCTGAGTTTGTGTTTGTATATCTCAAAGGCTTCTAAAATGTCTAATTTGCGTTTGTTATTACAAAAATGTAGGAATTTAATATTATTTTGAGGAGTCATTGTGTGATTTTGTTCTAAAAGGTGTTTGGCGTAATTCGATTTTTCAGGATGTTTATTTTTGTAATGACGTACGTGTTCTTTATATCTTATGTCAAAATTTCGAAGTGTTTGTCCAATATATACCGAACTACAAAAAGAACAATTTAAACGGTAAATGCCCGATTTCATGATATCATGTGTTCTGTCTTTAGCATTAAATAAGAATGAAAAAGTGTTAGTGTTGGTTTTAAATGTTATTTTATAATTGTTGGTTTTTCTTAGTATATGTGCAATTTTTTCTGATATTTTGCCAAAATATGGTATAGATATGTAATTTGTGTCTTCTGTTTGATTGTCAATGGGATATATTCTTTTGATAGCTAACCTATAATCTTTTTGTTTAATTAAAGTGTCAATCATGTTCGGATTATAATGATTTGCATGTGCTAGTTGTTTAATGGTTGATATCTCTTTGCTAAAATCTGATTTTGTTAGTGGAATAGTTAAAGCTCTGTGTACTAATGATCTGTATGCTGCTATTTTATGTGTATTGTGGTGACAAGATTCATTTGGTATTGTTATGTCTGTTTGTGTTGGTTTTCTGTATATGGAAAATTCAAAAAGATTGTCTGCGTTGATCTTGATATTTAAGTCTAAAAAGTTTATAGCCCTGTTTTGTTCTGTTTCTAGTGTAAATTTTATATTAGGATGGATATTGTTTATAAGAATTAAAAATTCATTGATAACCTCAAAAGAACTGTCAAAACAAGCTAAAATGTCATCAACATAACGAAACCAGAAGATAATGTGTTTAGAGAGGTTTAATTCAAATATTTGATCTTCAAACTTGTCCATAAATATGTTAGCTAATAGAGGACTTAGAGAATTACCCATAGGTAAACCATCTTTTTGTAAATAAATTATGTTATTAAAAGTGAAATAATTTTGACTTATACAAAGGTCAAATAATTGAATTAACTCTAACCTTTTAACTAATTCTATATTACTATTGATCAAGAAACTATCTAATAAAGGAATGCATTCTTGTGGTGGTATTCTGGAGAACATGTTGCAAATATCAAAACTAACAAGTTTTGAATGTGGTGGAAGATGTATGTTTTGCAGCTTATCTACTAATTCTAATGAATTTCTAACAGAGTATTTCGATTTGTAACCTATCGTGTTAATAATCTGGTTCAGTTTTTTGGATAAAATGTGATTAGGTGCATTGATGTATGATACAACTGGTCTTATTGGCATATTCTGTTTGTGCGTCTTGACTAATCCATACATTTTAGGTATTTGTGGGTTTTTATTAATGATTTGTTGCTTTTCTAAGCAACAAATCATTAATAAAAACCCACAAATACCTAAAATGTATGGATTAGTCAAGACGCACAAACAGAATATGCCAATAAGACCAGTTGTATCATACATCAATGCACCTAATCACATTTTATCCAAAAAACTGAACCAGATTATTAACACGATAGGTTACAAATCGAAATACTCTGTTAGAAATTCATTAGAATTAGTAGATAAGCTGCAAAACATACATCTTCCACCACATTCAAAACTTGTTAGTTTTGATATTTGCAACATGTTCTCCAGAATACCACCACAAGAATGTATTCCTTTATTAGATAGTTTCTTGATCAATAGTAATATAGAATTAGTTAAAAGGTTAGAGTTAATTCAATTATTTGACCTTTGTATAAGTCAAAATTATTTCACTTTTAATAACATAATTTATTTACAAAAAGATGGTTTACCTATGGGTAATTCTCTAAGTCCTCTATTAGCTAACATATTTATGGACAAGTTTGAAGATCAAATATTTGAATTAAACCTCTCTAAACACATTATCTTCTGGTTTCGTTATGTTGATGACATTTTAGCTTGTTTTGACAGTTCTTTTGAGGTTATCAATGAATTTTTAATTCTTATAAACAATATCCATCCTAATATAAAATTTACACTAGAAACAGAACAAAACAGGGCTATAAACTTTTTAGACTTAAATATCAAGATCAACGCAGACAATCTTTTTGAATTTTCCATATACAGAAAACCAACACAAACAGACATAACAATACCAAATGAATCTTGTCACCACAATACACATAAAATAGCAGCATACAGATCATTAGTACACAGAGCTTTAACTATTCCACTAACAAAATCAGATTTTAGCAAAGAGATATCAACCATTAAACAACTAGCACATGCAAATCATTATAATCCGAACATGATTGACACTTTAATTAAACAAAAAGATTATAGGTTAGCTATCAAAAGAATATATCCCATTGACAATCAAACAGAAGACACAAATTACATATCTATACCATATTTTGGCAAAATATCAGAAAAAATTGCACATATACTAAGAAAAACCAACAATTATAAAATAACATTTAAAACCAACACTAACACTTTTTCATTCTTATTTAATGCTAAAGACAGAACACATGATATCATGAAATCGGGCATTTACCGTTTAAATTGTTCTTTTTGTAGTTCGGTATATATTGGACAAACACTTCGAAATTTTGACATAAGATATAAAGAACACGTACGTCATTACAAAAATAAACATCCTGAAAAATCGAATTACGCCAAACACCTTTTAGAACAAAATCACACAATGACTCCTCAAAATAATATTAAATTCCTACATTTTTGTAATAACAAACGCAAATTAGACATTTTAGAAGCCTTTGAGATATACAAACACAAACTCAGGGTACCTTTAATGAATGAACAACTTGAGCTCAGTAATTCTCCGTTACTGGAAGTATTAGATGTTTAATTATGATTTTTATTATTAATTTTTATTATTATTATTATTTTATCTAGTTACCTATTTTGTATCTACCTTAGCGACGTGTTTGTTTATAATTATATTACCTTTGATAATGACAGCATAGCTGTTGAAACAATATTGTCAGGTATATTTTAATAAAACTGTGAAACTTTTAATAATCTTTATTTATTTCATGATTATGGAGTTCCACAAAATAAGGCTGGAAACAATAAACAATATATATATTAGTTAAGGATATTAAAGTTTTTTTTAGTGTTTTTAGTTTATACGAACCGTTATAACATTATGTTTTTGTAACTCTGAAAGAAAAAGATAAAATAATATCAGAATTATGCATTTGTTATATGTACAGTCATTATTATTAATTAGTGCTTAAGAGAGTGCATGTGCATTAGACGTGTGTGCATCGTCTCTTTACAGTTTCCAATGCATGTGAGTTTATTCTAAAGTCATCACATATATTTTTTTTATGCTGACTGATTTGTTGCTCTAATCTGAATCCTGATTAAATATAAACATTCCTATTGCTGCATAAACGCACGAGAATAAAGTGTTATTTATCTACATATATGTATATCAGAACTCAAGGATGAGCACATGTATAGTTTGTCACAATAGCATAAATAATCTACCGACTACTAAATGCGATGGATTTAAGGGCATCGTTCATTTATCTTGCATTAATCTTTCTGAAAATGATCTAAAGATTACAAGATCTAAGTCTAAATCTCTAAAGATTATCTGTGAATCGTGTAACAACAACTTGATACAACTTAATGATTTAAAGGAACTTATATCATCAATTAAAGCAGATTTCAATAGAGCTTTATCGAAATTTAATAGTGAGGTCGAGAGTAAAATTGAAAATCTACACACTGAGTTCTCCGAAAAAGTCAAACAAATTGAAATTAATACTAAACAAAATGATTTCGATTTCGAAGATGTATGCAATGAAATCGACGAGCGTAATAACAGAAAAAATAATCTTCTCTTGTTTGGCATGAAAGAACAGTCCTCCGAACTTTCTAAAGACAATAGAAATGCAAACGAGAAGACTCAAGTAACTGAAATTATAACACAACTTAGTGCGTCTATTTTAACAGCTAACGTCCGTCCTATTAGACTTGGACGCTTTAATTCAGCAAACTCTTCTCCTCGTCCCATAAAAATAACATTACCAAATCAAGCTGCTGTTCATGAATGTATAAAGAATGCAAGAAAATTAAAAACATGTCCAAATTTTAAAGCTATATCCATATCCTTTGATCGTACACCTCGACAGGTACAATTATATAAAAACGTTAAGGCAAAACTAAATCAGCGAGTATCGAATGGCGAAAAAAACCTAAAAATTAAATACATAGCAGGTGTTCCTAAAATTGTAACGGAAAACTAAATCAACCCAAACACTGTGCCTCGGATCAAATTACCATCTGTTACCAGAACGTCAGAGGACTTCGTTCCAAGATTATACCTTTTTTTAACTCTGTGTCTGTTAATGAACATAGTATCATTGCCCTTGCTGAAACGTGGCTTACAATGGATATTGAAAATTCTGAACTTTTTCCTAATTACTACAGTGGTTTACGTTGTGATCGGGATTTAGAAGCTACTGGTCTGTCAAAAGGTGGTGGTGTGCTTTTAGCAGCAAATAATGGTGTAACTCTTGTTTCCCTAGACGTATCTAACTTAAGATTGTCATGCCCTTCTATAGATGTTATTGGAGCTAAAGCAAAAGTTCATGGAATAGTGTTTTATATTGTTCTTGTTTACATTCCACCGTCTATATCTTACAACGAATTTGAAAACTTTTTTGATTCGATAATAACTGTAAATGTACTGCATAAGGATAATGTTGTCGTAATAGGTGATTTTAATGTTCCCGCATTTGATATTAATCCGACAGATAGAAATACTCGCTTATTAAGTAACATTCAGCAGTTTTTTAATTTTACGCAGTACAACAGCATTGTTAACTCATTAAATAGAAAATTAGATTTAGTTTTTTCTAATACGTATTGCTTGGTGACTAAGGATGCTCATCCACTAGTGGGTGAGGATCACTACCACCCAGCTCTGTTAATAATAATAGGTAATGTTATTAAAGATGCCAAGCAGTTTCAAGCGAACACAGCTGCTAAAAAGTACAATTTCAGAAAAGCTAATTTTCCATTACTGTATAGTATGTTGTTTGACGCTGATTGGTCTGATATTAATGCCGATGATGATATTAATGTGGCCTGTAGCAAATTTTACAAGCATCTATTTTAAATTTTTGATTTAACTGTACCCATCACAAAAAATGTCAACTCAAAACATAAAAACTATCCCCCCTGGTTTACCAAACCTATTATTTCCATGTTAAAAAGGAAAAATAAAACTTTTGGCGAGTATTTAAAATATGGTGGTGTATTTCGACTCGAAAGATATAAACATCTTAAGTCCCTCACTAAACAGGAAGTACAGAGATCCTATATTAGTTATATGAGATCCATGGAAAACACTATTAGTAATGATCCACAGAAGTTCTGGGCGTTTGTACACTCAAAGAAACGATGCACTAGAATTCCAGGCCTCGTCAAAGATGCGAATGGCCATGAGTTTCATAATCCTACCTCAATTGTTGAAGCATTTCGTGCTTATTTTAACGATGTTTACATCCCGTCAGATCCAAATCTTGCTAATAATAATTTTCACAGTATACTTAACAGTATATCAATTAATATCAATCACATATCAGAAGAAGATATTAAAACTTCCATAGCAAGATTAAAAAATAAAGGTACTGCAGGCATTGACATGGTTCCAGCCTTTGTTATTAAAGATTGTTCTTCTGTACTAATTAAACCTCTATTCGTATTATTTAACCATATTCTTAAAAAGTCTACATTTCCTAATGCTTGGAAACAAGCGAGAATCTGTCCCGTCCTTAAAAAAGGCGATCCATCGTTAGTAAGTAATTACAGGCCAATATCCATTATTAGCAATTTTGCTAAACTATTTGAGAGTATTTTGTATAGTAAGATCTACCCCTTATTGAAATCCAGTATATCACCATACCAGCATGGTTTTATGGAAGGTCGATCAACGTCTACAAATCTTGTCTGTCTTACTCAATACATATCGGAAGTTTTAGATTCTTCGGGCCAGATAGATGTCATCTACACCGACTTCTGCAAAGCGTTTGATCAAATTGATCATTACATACTACTAAATAAATTACAAATTTCTGGATTCTGACCCTCGCTTTTATCTTTATTCTCGAGCTATCTTTTATCTCGTACTCAATATGTTGAGTATCGGGGTTTTAAATCGGACCCCATAATACCTTCTTCAGGCGTGCCCCAAGGTTCCAACCTGGGACCACTTTTGTTTCTAGTTTTCATCAATGACCTAGCAAACATAATCCAATGCAATAAGTTATTATTTGCAGATGACCTTAAACTATTTAAGTCTATTATAACACATACAGATTGTGATGAGTTGCAAAGAGATCTGATAAATATTTCTAATTGGTGTAAATTAAATCACCTACGGCTCAACATCGATAAATGCTGTGTAGTAACTTTCACGCGACGAATAAACGTTATCAACTTCGATTACTCTATTGATGGTAATATGCTTGAAAGAAATACCACTGTTAAAGATCTTGATATAATTTTTGATAGCAAGTTTACATTTTCCAATCATATAGATTCTATAGTTTCGTCAGCATTCAAGATTTATGGTTTTATCTATAGAAATTGTGGTTCTTTTAATAGTGAACAGTGTCTAAAAACATTATACGTCACCCTTATTCGATCAAAGTTAGAATATGGTGCCATCATCTGGTATCTAATATATAGCACCTACGAAAATAAATTAGAATCTGTCCAACGTAAATATCTGAAATTTATGTCCTTACGGTGTGATGGTGTATACCCAGAAAGAGGTGTAGACCAAGACGACCTCCTTCACAGATTTGGCATACTTTCTTTAAGAGTTCGACGTGTGCTTATGTCGATTAGATTTTTATATAATCTGTTATATAGTAATGTTGATTGTGAATGGATCTTAAGTAAAATTAATTTTATTGTTCCGCGATTAAACGCACGTCAATCTCTCTGCTTTTACATCAACACCCCTCGAACTAATATTGCATTTAGAAATCCAATTAATGTAATGTGCAGCAATTTTAATACTATAAGCCATCTTTGTGACATTCATGCAGACAATTTCTCTGTCATTAGTAATAGGGTAGTTAGATTATTTTAGCAAAAAAAAAAGAAAAATAAATTTAGATATATAGAAGAATTTAAATATTCTATAGATTTTATTTATTCAATTTATTTATTGTCTAATTTGTAAATTACATATACTATACATATACACAGTTACACTTATTATTAAATTAATGTCTACAAATTATATTGTATTAGTGTCTTAGTCTAGGTTTTTGTACTGTTATTTGCATGTTATTAATATTATTAATGTCTTTGTGATGTCAATGTGTTGTCTTTGTATATATTGAAAAATTCCAGTGTTTGGGTTTTGTACCTGTTTTGGAATAAACATTATTCTTATTATTATTATTATTATTATTATTAAAGGATCATATGAAAATCAAAACTGCACCTTCAATAACAATGCAAAATTGAAATTTTAAATAAAGAAATTAGTTTTTCATAACTTTAGAAATATGCATTGTTATTGAAAGGGCAGTAAGAATGATCATAGAAAGGTGATATTTCTAGAGAAAATAAATATAACAAATAAAATAAATGAAATAGAGGTTTCTCAGAGAGATGAAAATAATAAGTTTTTGTTTTGAAAAAAAGATGGTTGTAATTGTAAAAAGCTCTTAAAAAAGGATTATTAGTTAATAAATATTAAATGAAAGTCTAGTGTTTTATTGAAAAAGGAGAGTTAAGTGTAAGAATTGAAGGAAGAAATATAAATTATTAAAATACTACTGAAAAAGAGAAAATAAAAGAAAATTTAGAATTAAACATAAAAGGGGGAAAAAGTTAACACAAATAAGAAGTAATAAAGAAATATATACAGAAGAGTGGAAGAACAGTATTTTTAAGTGGTTCAGGAATAAGTAAAGAACCATAAGGGTGAGACAATTTAAGAAAATCATCATCAATACTTACTGAGGTGTGGAAGAATAGTAGTCAGCAGCAGTTCCTGTATCGGAGGAGTACCAATAGGGTGAGAGGCCATTTCCAAGATTCACATAAGTTACTTACCGGAGGTGCTGAAGAAGTGTGGCCGTAATAATAGTCCTGTCAAAGAAGATAGTAACGGGTGGCTTATATGAAAGAAGTATAGAGTTGCCTATCCAGCAGGGAAAGATTGAAGAGTTAGAAGGTTTGGCGGTCCATCATCAGAGAGTGCAGAGGAGGAAGATTGAAAAGAGTAAGAAGCGTATGTGCTGTGAAAGTGCAGTTATAGAAGGTTTAAAAGGGAGTGGTCTATCAGTTAACCTACTTGGAAAATCATACATTGCAGATTTAACTAAAGGAAGGAATAACTGTAAGTTGACACGGTAAGATTTCTTTCTTTTAACATCCTAAACAAAAGAGTGGTAAATAAAGAGATTAAACAAATATTTATTTTATGTTATGCTTACTTGATCTTATATACTTTAATTTGGGAACTGTCATGTATGACATTGCGGGTATATGTGTCAATGGTTGTCACTAACCCCACTTTATTTAATAAAATTCAATAACCACAAATAGGTAAAGTTTTTGGATCATTTAATAAAAGGATAAAGTTTTGACTATCGATGAGTAAGGAAGTACGGCGACCTAGCTTCGCGACCTGCTTTGTTAACAATAACAGTGAAGTGCTGATAGTGCAACTAAAAGTAGTCCAGAAAACATGACGTCGTGTTTGTTTATTAAGTATAACACGTAACGTAAGTAAAAAGCAATTATAAAAATTTAAAAAAAATGCCATCAAATCCTTTTTCAAAAAGCTGGAAGATTATAAGATCTCCCACTAAACAGCTTCAAAATGTACAGCAACATCAACATAATGTAACAAATAATGTAACAAATAATGTAACAAATAATGTAACAAATAATGTAACAATACCTCCACAAGGAATTCCCTTACTCGATGTTAATGAACCGCTACCGGTTAACAACGAGCAAATGCAATTATTACCTATATGAACAAAATTATGCAAGAACAGAAAATTCCGATATGGAAATAGCAACTACAAGTTCAACTGACCTAGAAAAAATTTCCTTCCTTGAAAAGGAGTTAAAGAAAGCCTTGAACGAAATAAAAATTTTAAAAGAGCAATTAGCATTAGTTCAATCAAAAAAGATATCTTACAGCCCAATCAGTTCTGACGAAGAAGAAGAAATTGTAAATAGAGAAACTGCGTGGTAGTTACCTAAAAACAAAAGCGTAAAGCCGTTTCTTCTCCTGAACAAAACAAGGATAGTCCAGTCAAAAATAAAACCAACGCACTGAAAGTGCAGAAACCTCCGCCGGTAGTAAGCAATGTAGAGAACTATCAGGAAATCAAACAAAAGCTCTAAACAAGAAACCTAACTTATAATGCAACTTTGTTAAACAATAATCAAGTCAAAATTAACGTCAATAACGAAACAGAATATAGTGAATTGACAACAATGATGAATGAAACTAATCAACAATGGCATTCATACGAAAATAAGCAAGAAAGGCCGATTAGGATTATGGTCAGAAACTTGCATCCATCTTGCGATTCGAAAGAAATATCACCTGAATTAAAAGTGAGAGGTTTCAAAGTAATGTCCGTAGAAAATAAATTAAAAAAGTTAAGGAGAATAACAGGGTTGAACATATTAAGCTACCGTTGTTCGTTATAACCTTCCATAAAACGGAGGACATCAAAAAAATATTTGAAATAAGGTATTTGGCTAACATGAAAGTCAAAATCGAAGCGTTGAAAGCCAACAAGTTAGTACCTCAATGTAAAAAGTGCCAAAGATTTGGTCACACTCAGCAATACTGCCAAAGAAGTCCTGTCTGCGTCAAATGCGCTGGTGTTCACCTCACAGCTGATTGTTCTAAGCCTAGAAGTATCCCAGATAAATGCTCAAATTATGCTGAAGCTCATCCAGCGAGCTACAGAGGATGTGTTATTGCAAAAGTATTACAAAAACGGAAGAAGCAACAAATGCAGAAAAAACCGCAACCCAGAACATTTAGCACTAAGAAAGTATCTAATGAGATTTCATATGCTAATGCTGTTCAAATTCGTAAGGTCCAACCCTCAAATCCTCAATCTTCGACCACATATGAAGAACATGGTTCCATGCAGCAGATGATGAAACAATTGATGGATATGTTTAATCAGTTTGCTGTTAGACAGACCGATTAGAAGCGAGAGCCACTGGTGCTATTCCCAAAAAGAAATAATTCATGGATATAACTGACCTACGAATTGGACTCTTGAATGCCAATGGCATTCTAAATCGTAAATATGAATTAGAAGTATTCCTTATCAATCAGAACATTGATGTATGCTTAATTTCAGAAATACATTGTACTAATCAGTCATACCTCAAATTTAGTGGATATCAATGCGATCAATGCATACATCCAAGAAACCAAGCTAAAGAAGGTAGTGCAATCTTAATTAAAAACAATATTAATCATTATGAAGAACGTCACCTTCAATCTGAAGAAATACAACTTACTGTAGTAGGCATCAAATCCACCAAACAAAAATTTAATTTGGGTGCCGTATACTGTCCACCCAAATATAACCTTAAACGACCGGAATATCTTGAACTTATACATAATATGGGTGAGAGATTCATATTGGGAGGAGACTATAACGCTAAAAATGTAGATTGGGGATCTCGCCTGACCACAACCAAAGGTAAAGGACTTAGACTGGCAATAGAGGAAACAAGTTGCAATTTTCATTCTACAGGCAAACCCACCTATTGGCCTACAGACTTAAATAAAATACCTGACTTGCTAGATTATTTTATTACAAGAAAAGTGTCACTAAACTTTGTTGATGTACATGAAAACTTCGACCTAAACTCTGATCATTCGGCAGTTATTTTAACACTCAGTGAAAGAATAATCAAAAAAGAAACCCAGCCAAGATTAGTTAATAGAACTACTGGTTGGGAAAGCTTCAAAATTGACCTTGATAATAATATCAACTTGAATGTCAATCTAAAGTCCAAGGACCAATTGGATAATGAAGCTGAGAAGTTCCTCCGAATCATTCAATCGGCGGCGACTAGCAACACCAAAGAAATTACATGTCACCAAAGGGAATAATTACCCACTGGAGATTAGAGAATTGGTCAAAGATAAAAGATAAAAGAGAGGCTAGAAGAAAATGGCAGCATTCAAGAAACCCGTTGGATAAAACTATTTTAAATAATAAAACTCAGAGGATTAAAAGAGAGGTTCAGAAGTTGAAAGAGGACTCCATAAGAAGATATCTCATAGACTTGTCTGCAGATAAAACCACGGAGTATTCCTTATGGAAAGCCACCAAAAGAATCAGAAGACCTGTTTCATCTATTCCATCAATTAAGAAGGAAGATGGATCGTGGGCTCGTAGTAATAAACAAAAAGCTGATGTGTTTGCTGATCACTTAGGCAATATCTTTAAACCAAATCAAATCCAATCAGATGTATTACTTGAGGACACATTTGATCCAGTTTCAGAAGAAATAATGTTGGTTACGCCGAAAGAACTGGCCAATGAAATTAAAACTAATCTGAATCTTAAAAAAGCCCCTGGTTTTGATCTCATTACTGGAGAAATCTTTAAACAACTGCCGAAGAAAGGAATAGTGATGCTTACTTATCTCTTCAATGCGCCTCAGATACGTTCCTGCTATCTGGAAGGTGTCAGAAGTAATTATGTTACCAAAACCTGGTAAACCAGTAAATGATGTCAAATAATATAGACCTATTTCTCTACTTCCAATTATCTCGAAACTGTTCGAAAAACTACTAATGAAAAGACTGCGGCCTATAATAGAAAACAATAGTTTAATCCCAGATTTTCAGTTTGGATTCCGCCAGAAACACTCCACCATCGATCAAGTGCATCGAATTACTGATGTTATTGAGAGAACTCTTGAAGAAAAATTAGTATGCTCGGCTGCCTTCCTCGATGTTGCCCAGGCTTTCGACAAGGTCTGGCACGATGTTCTAGTCCATAAATTAAAAAGAATGCTACCGAAACAATATGTTGAAGTTATATCATCATACATATCAGACAGACTATTTCGCATCAAACAAGACGACGAATATTCAGATATCAAAGAAATAAGTGCAGGTGTACCACAGGGAAGCGTCCTGGGACCATTACTTTACCTCCTTTACACCAGTGACTTGCCAGAAACAAGAGATATGACTACCGCAACATTTGCTGACGACACGGCTTTGCTTGCTGTTGGACACAATTCTGAAACCTCTACCGCTAAGCTGCAAAATGCTAGTAACAGAATTCTTGATTGATACTTCACCAATAAAAGGTTGACGGACCCCCCTACGCTTAATATCAACGGTAACATTGTACCTCAAGTAAACAACGCTAAGTACCTTGGTATGAACTTGTATGCTAAGCTACGCTGGAAGGAACATGTTAAGAAGAAACGGTCTGAACTTGGTATGAAATACAAAGAATACTATTGGCTCCTTGGTAGAAATTCCAAGCTGTCATTGCACAATAAAACTCTTATTTATAATCAGATTTTAAAACTTATTTGGCTTTATGTAATTCAACTCTGGGGTTGTGCCAAAGGTTCTAACATAAAACTAATTCAGACCTTCCAAAACAAAGTGCTGCGTAACATGGTAAATGCTCCATCGTACGCAACCAGGACCTCCATCGTGATCTTGGCATCCCAATGGTTCGAGAAGAGATAAAAAGGTTCGCTGGCAAACATCTGGCCAGACTATACCATCACGTCAACGCAGAAGCCCTTCAGCTACTGGATAACCAACATCTTGTCCGAAGACTGAAGAAGACCAAATCGTTTGACCTTGTGTAGTGTTTTGTATAAAAGCAGAGCATTGTGCGCGAGTGAGTAGTATAAGTGTATTTTGCGCAGCCAGTACAAACTAAAGGACATCATTGGATGAACTCTAGTTTATAAATGTTTAGTTATTAAGATTTATCAAATTCAAATTATTGGTTAGTCATTTGTGACTAGTTTTAATATCTCGAACACCATGTAGGTGTTTATTAAGAAAAAAAAATTAATAAAAGAACCCAAAGTTAGATGATCGAATTAACAGTCTCGTAGTAAGAACAATAAATAAAATTAAACATTGATATTATTATATAAATATATATATATATATATATATATATATATATATATATATATATATATATATATACAATTTGTGCGACCCTGAGATCAAAAGGTATTCTTTTAAATATAAAACTAACCAATAACAATTTAAATAAGAAATAAAATAAAATTATAATAACATCACAGTATGTATGACAACATCATTTATGGTAAATATAACTTAAATACAAAGTTAATCCTACTATTTCGAATGGTGTAGATTTAACCCAATTAACGTAAACTCCTAGTTAAGCTAACGTTACCCACACTAATGGTTGACTTTACTAGAAACCGAGTAAAATCTGCCAAAGACCGATTAACCATAACTAGATAGTTCACTTTACATATCTTTGTTTATTCTGACCTAGATTTTTAGTTAACTCTGCTAAAATTAAGTTAGAACAACAAAAAATCGGTTTACTATAATATAGTTAGTGATATTTTTCTCAGTGTACTTGTGCATGGTACATGACGAGATATTAATCTTGACGACCACCACAGGTAGGTGTTTGAGTTGTTACCGAGATCGACTGCTTAACGTGCCTCCGACAGCACAGCGAAGTATACTGAAGAAAGTCTTTTCGCCGGTTCAGGGGATTAAACCTACCTGATTCAAAGTAGACTAGGGTAGTAATAAACTGCTTTAAGGTTATTACGGCATCTATTTATTATAAAGATGTTAATATGTATGATGTAGTTCTGAAACGAGACACTCTATATGCAGATAAGACCGCATGTAAGATTTTTTAAAACTATTAATGCAGACACATGTGCGCTAGCGCTATAATAGGCATGCCATTTTAGTAAAAATCGGCTAAAAACTGATATTAGTATATTTCAATCATTTCAAATTATTATATACATACATATACAATTCTACACTTTTGTTCATATGTCCTTGACAAATCTTTCTTTACAATATTTATTGTTGTTTACGTATTTTGTCAATAATAGATGATACAATTTAGAAATTGCCTACAATATCAACTGTAACGTTGAATATTGCATTAGACATTTGATAGTGAATTGTGAATAATGAAATTATTACATTTGTTAGTAAAACGAAAGACATCTAACCAAGATGTGTTCAAATTATTTAAACCAATTTATTTTTTACAAAATCTAATTGGTTTATCTAAATTTACCATAGATGAAACTTCTGAAACAAAAACCTTTAGAATCATTTCTAATAGAAGCAAATATAAAATCGCGTTTTACATGTTTTGGTTTGTAACAAGTATTGTCGCTTTTTTCATAAATAATATTCATATGAGACATGAAAAGAATGCTAAAAACTTAATGTATTGGTTCTCATTCATTTATGAAGTCAACGCTGATGCTATACTAGTATTAACTTTAATAATATCCAATGAAATGCTTGGAAGAGACTTCATAAATATTTGGAAAAATGTTATTTTAATTGATAAAAGGTTTTCAGAACTCGGACCAGTATTATCGTCTAATTACGAATATGTAAAAATAGTTTCGGTCTCTTTATTGGTTTTCAATTTGTTTTTTGTGCTTGCATACAACTTTTATTCGATTATTTTTGACATCCACGATACATACATGCTCATCAGCAGAGGCCTGTATACAATTAATAACGTTTATAAAATTACTTTGACAATGGCATTTAGAACATGGTTGCTAATCTTTAGAAGCAACTTTAAACGAATAAACAAATGTTTAAGTAATCCATCTTGTAACATTGTTACTATTGTAGTATTTAGAGACATACATAAGGAATTGGTAACCTTAACTTTGAAGTTCAACAGGATTTACTCGACGTCCATGTTAATGTACATGGGGATGAATTTTGTAACGCTTGTGATGTATCTTTATTGGACTTTTTTCTGTTTGTACTTTGAGGGTTCTAGCATAATTATGCTTACAAATGGAATTCCTATACTCTTTTTCAGTTTTGATGTTTTAACTGTGATTCTTGTCTGCAGTTCTTTAATCAAGCAGGTAAGTGGTATTAACGATATGTGTCACTGCACATGAAAAGGGACCAGATGTATAGTATAAAGGGTACAAATACAAAAACCAATACATTCAAGAAGCATTTTTTTATTCGGTTAACGAAAAACGGTTTGAACGTTGGTAGCTGAAGAATACTAATCTCAGAACATTGGCTTTAAAAATTTAACATATCATAAAATACACTTTTCTATTTTTTATTTTGTTAAAATTAATAGTAGTATTCTGTAACCAAAAAATTCCTCTATACTAATCAGCAATTACCTAAATTTGTTTTTTGGACCTTTATTGGCAAGACATAATTCATGTGCAGTGACACAGACAGGCTTATTCCAATAAAGGCATAGGAATGTAGGCATCATAGATTTAGTTTTATTCCATTTATCATTATAATATTTACTTGATATTTAGTATCTAGCAACAAGTGCACTATGCTTGAACAGAACAATTCTTCAGAGAGTTGAAGATTGTGTCAGCAGATTAATAGGCGTTGCAATACGACATCTGAACGCAATGAGCAATTACATATTATAAATATTTATATCATAATTAACACAAAGTGGGTGTAATTTATTAAGGTGAAAATATTTAAAGCTCAAAGTCTCACCCACTAAATGAAATAGATGTGTACAAATCACAGACGGTACTCCGAGACGGACTGTTTCGAGTTTATTTACTCTCTTCAGTCGGAGATAACCGTCTGTGATTTGTACGCATTATGCTGTACGCCTTATATATGAGCCCTGAATAACATTAATACCAAGCGGTATAATGTGCGACACCTGTGGAAAACCAACCGCACTAAGCGGTAAAATAGTTGGCTTCACAAGTGTCAATAGTATGGTCGACAAATGCGAAATTAAAAAATATAAATATAAATATTTAAATCATAATTAACACAAGGTGGGTGGTTGGTTTTCCACAGGTGTCGCACATTATACCGCTTGGTATTAATGTTATTCAGGACTCATATATAAGGCCCAGGATAGTGCGTACAAATCACAGACGGTTATCTCCGACTGAAGAGAGTAAATAAACTCGAAGCAGTCTGTTTCGGAGTACCATCTGTGATTTGTACACATTTATTCCATTTAGTAGGTGAGACTTTGAGCTTTAAATATTTTCACCTTAATAAATTACACCCACTTTGTGTTAATTATGATATAAATATTTATATTTATATTTTTTAATTTGGCATTTATGGTTGTCGACCATACTATTAACACTTGTGAAGCCAACTATTTTACCGCTTAGTGCGGTTGGTTTTCCACAGGTGTCGCACATTATACCGCTTGGTATTAGTGTTATTTAGGGCTCATATATAAGGCCCAGGATAGTGCGTACAAATCACAGACGGTTATCTCCGACTGAAGAGAGTAAATAAACTCGAAACGGTCTGTTTCGGAGTACCGTCTGTGATTTGTACACATTTATTCCATTTAGTGGGTGAGACTTTGAGCTTTAAATATTTTCACCTAAGCAATTACATAGTTACAGAGTTTACTAAATGAGCAAATTTTACTGGTCAAATAAAAAAAATAAAAAACCAAGTTAAAGTTTATTTTCCGTACTTGTTACCTGAAAGGTAATAGCTAGCAGGTAGCACTGTATACCCGTACGAAATATTTCCTTAGGAATGACAAAATAGCTTAACGAAAAGTGAACAATAATTAAAAAAAACTTTTTAAAAGACTTTTTTGGCAATGGAGCATTGGTTATCATGATTCCATTTTTGTCTGAACTATGGCAAGTTAGCTGTTTGAGCCCTTTGGTAGATACATAAGAACAACTAATGTCAAGGGCGCATAATGAGTTTTGTTCAACAATTAACAAAACTTGACTGATGGATGACTTCAGCAGATAAAATCGAGAGGATGCTTATATACAGTCGCATTTACAGATATCCCGGAGTTGGGGAAAGGAAAGACAAAAAAAGGCTAAAGCTACGGTTTTTTAGGGTAGGGGTGCCGTCATATAGCGGCCGTAGTATTACGGTGAATGACGTCACGAAAAACGTTTTTTAGATTTAAATCGTTGCGGTTATCTAATAGAGAGGGCCACATGCGCCGTCACGTAAAAAAGCGTCAACGTCATTTTTTTTAAAACGTTTTAGTACGCGTGACGTACGGTGACAATTGCGATGAAGTATTTCTATGCAATATCGTAAAATATTTCCTGGAATAGCGAACAGGACGAAATATTAATGCATTTTGTGAGAAACCGAGATTAACAATGTAAAAAATAAGAATATAGCCGTGCAACATCAGAACAAGTGGTGGCAGCTATAGATTTAGGCGAGGTGTTCCCTTCTGCGTCATGTTTTAAATATGCCAAATTCCTTTAAACATTCTCTCTTCTTTTGGTGACTCTTTACCTTTCAAAAATATTAATAATGCTAAATCAAGATTGTTCACGGCCGCTATATGATGGCACCGCTACCCTAGGAAACCTTAGCTTTAACTGATAATTTTGAAGCGATGAAAGCTATTACTACTTCGTGGCAAAAGAAAAGTTTTGGTGAAAGCACACTTTAGTTATTTTATTTTAAAATGTGTAAATGTATTGATATGAACAAAGCAGGTGGGAAGGTAGGAAAAGTACTGGTGTAAAGTGCTTGAATTACCAAGTACCGAGCACATAGCTTAAGTACTTCAAATTCTTAAGCATCAGATACTTATATTTGTATAATAACTTATATTCTATTATCAAGCACAGTAATTGAAAACTTAAAATATCAATAACCAAGCACTCGTAAATTAAGACTGCAAGCACAAAGTACTTTTCCTAAAGTGCTTGAAATAAAGTTTCAAGACACCCTGCCATTGTCAATATCTGTTGTGGTCAAACTACGCACTGGAACTGTTTGACACTCTCTTAACAAGTAGACAACAAACCATACTGTGATGGTTTTAAGCCGTTATGCCACTTGTATAAAAACTCGGGTAGATATCGTTGAGCTACTCGTAGATACCTCATAGCTGGACTGGCAATCGAAAAAGGAAATTGTAAATTCTTCGCTTAAATAGTCTTGTATCAATGGCAGGTACACTGATGTATATTGTCACGATTGGAGGTTGTCGTGACTAGGGACGTAGTTTATGATACAGACAGAATTAAACACAAAATTTACCTTAATAATTCATGAACATAAAACAACTACAAACTAATAATACAGAAGCAATGAAACAGTCAGATAACGATCTAGTCAGCCAAGGTTTTAGGTATATGCCAAGTAAGCATTAGGAAAGGTAGGTTATCACTATGTCAACCTTATTAATAAATTAAAAATAAAGTCATATACCAAGGCGGATGGTTGGTGACCTCCCGAAGAAAACTGAGTTCTCTTAGAGCAAAGCCTCGTTTATATAGGATTTCTAATTGCAAGATCAGCAGTTTAACAGTAGAAACATGCGAGAGAGAAATTAAGGGGGTAATTTGGGAGACCACGTTGTATGTTAAGCTCACACATGCGTAAGTAGCTCTATATTTAGTAGGCAAGACGCGGATTACCTGTCAGCCGTTTGCTAGGGTATTAATAGCAGCAAGATTGCACTAGGTTGAAGAAATATGTGCAACCTTGATGAACATTTAGGTATAGTAGTTGAAATGCAACTTGGGAAGTAAAGAAAAAGTTAATTTCCAACTATTTCATCTGTGATAATGCCTATTTCTTTAATATTTCTTTGTATTTACATGTACATTGTTATATTGAAGATTTTATTTAATATTATTTTAGGCAAATACCACGAAAGAATTGTTACTAAAGGTAACGCTAGAGAAACGTGTTCCTAAAATAAGAAGAGAGGTAATGAATATTAATATAAGGTTACAGTTACCAATTATTCTAAAACTAATATTTCAGATACATGCCTTTTTCTTACAATACCTTCATGACAACTTGTACATTAGCGTTGGAGGATTTTTTAATATGGATTTGTCTGTGATCTTCATAGTAAGTACATTAATATTATATTAACAGAAATAATATCTGCATTAAGGGAGGCCCATAAATAATTAATACAGTAATAAATTAGTAGCTCTGGTAGTAATCAAAGTTCGGTTATAGTGGTGGTATACATACACATTGTAAAAGGAAAAGAGTAAAGAGCAGGGTAGCACAGCTACATTATTTTTATTTTCAAATGTAAATTGAATACTGCAGAGAATATGGCGTTGAGCAGCGAAGACCTTACTTTGGAATTCTCTAGAGTTCTGCTGTTTCCTGCTCTCCGCCTCATTGTGCACTCCTTCGCATGAGCAGTTTTTAAGGACCAACTGGGTTAGTTTAGTGGATGGTGTAAGTATACATAAGCTGTCGCGTTCCCAAGAATGCGCTATTTTCTAAACCAATCAAATTTGGTCAAAAGTGCAAACAGAAACACGTGCGGAAGTTGACGTTTGTGTGAAAAGTTTTAACCTCAAAACGGTTGCGTATGTTCGTAATTATTTTTATTATAAAAGATTTCTGTATTTATTAATTGACATATTTTATTTATTAATTAACAGTTATTTATTTAAATTTAAATTTATAAATTAAATATACATTTTGTGGCTTTATATGACATTCATTATTTAGATTCCCCTTTATTTCCTTTTGAATAATTTCAAATTAGCGCGCACTTGGCATCCTGCACTTTTGACCAATTTTCATTGGTTCGTGGATGCTCTCCTTCTCTACAAACCTCTCTAGATGCGGAAAGCGCCTCATGTACATTTACCTAATGGTTCAGTGCAGTACGGTGACACGTGTTTTTGTTGTTTGTACATTTATAATAGTAATAATTTGAAAAATAATATTGCCTTCTACAAGAGGAAAGTTTAATGCACCTATAACTTATTTTTTCTGTTACTCTTCTTTGGACAGCGCTTACTATATCCAGCATCTCTTTATGGTTAACTTTCAGATGACGTTTATTTAGGTGTATAAACAAACTACAGTACTGCTCTGAACTGAAGTACACTTAAGTCCGGAATATTCGATTGCTCTAAGCTACTTTGCTCTGCACTTCCGATAAGTGAATAAAATTATTTGTGGAAGAGGTTTTACTATAAATTGTAGTTCCATAAATATATATTTGTATAGTTATATTATGACGTAAATCAATTAATATAACGTTTTTCTTTTAAGATTATTGGAGCTGGAAGTACATATTTGATTATTTTAATACAATTTGATATTACTTCTAATTTAACTATGAATAGTTCTAATGATACTTATTGTTAATAATTCTGTTTAATAATAAACGAAATGAAATTCTGGAATTTTCGTCTAATAACAGTTACTGTTTTTAGTTTCCTTCTTTATGTTAAATAATATCAATATATCAAGTTGTAATTATTGAAACTAATAAAAATCTTAATAAAAAATTATTTATTTATACAGTAGAACCTGTAGTATTTCACCTATTTTTTACCTTTTAGCCTTTATGCTACTACTTATTTACTATTATTATTACTGACTAAACTTTTGTATGCTAGTGTAGTACTTCCACAATATAGAGCGATGCCCTTTGAAAAAAAGAACTTGTGGCCTTTTCTTCTTAATGAATGCAATCGATTGTATAGGGTCCCAGCCATGCTTCTGAAATATAAAAACAGTGTTACTTCCAAAAAATCAATTTTAAATTTTTTTTTCTCAACAATTTGTCTCAGTGGTCAAATATATACACAAGAATTGAAAAAAGCATGCATTTTAAATGGGAAACTTTTCCTCGTTACAGCGAATAATTAGAATAGAGATACGAAGTTCGTATTGGTCTTAAAATTTTCAGTTTTTTTTAGAATCAAATGGGCACTCGGCAAAACCGAAATTCTAACATGACCCAAATAAGAACCACCCTAATACATACATATGGAAATTCTACATTGAATCCATATATCATATGCTTATTATACCAACTTCCTAGTGGTTCTTCAGGCATTCCTATTCTACTTTTTCATCAAATATTTGAATCAACAGACACTCGTTTCGAATTTCATGAAAATGCTCCACATCAAATACTTTAACACTCGGGTGAGAATTGTTTGTGATATAATTTGTAAGCAAGTGATCGGTGACGTAGTAAGCAAGTAGAGAGAGGATGTTTAGTTCCGAAACGTGACGAAGCGAGTGATGTAAGTAAACATTCGGTCTTGAGCGTATAGAAATACATTAATTACAATTAACGCTTTTAAAAATATAATTAATAATTAAGAAATCGCAAAACTATGAAGAGCTGGTTAATCTACAGCGTAAATCTTATAATTTGAAATTGCGTAGAACTGCCCTGTATAACTCTGAAACGAGGCGTAACAAAAGTAAGTCTTGTGTTTTAAATAGGTATAAAGTATTTTAAATTTAGAATTTAAAAATTTAAAGACTAAAGAAAATATAATGTCAAAACTTAAAAAAAGTATTAGCAAATCGGTCTTTTAGAACTTATAACGAAGAACTTTCTTAACTATACAAAATTCTTGAACACGTCTATTATTACGTATTTAAAAATCATGACATAAAAATAGTGGTAGCAAATTTTCGGAGATTTATTTTTTGGAAACCTTCCATCAAAATATTTCCGGAGACTTATTAAAATGACAAATTTAAAAAAAAGTTAACGAAATTCAAACGCAGTTTAAGAGGTATCTAAGTGGATCATAAATGACAGAACAAAAAAACACAAAAATGAAAAATTATTCCAAAGAAGACTGAAAAAAAAAGAAAATAATAAGTAATTATAAAACACTAACGATCGTCATGAAATTTACGTTTATCTTTGATGATGAATGAATGAGGATACTTAATAGTTTTATTTTATTAAATTTTAATTTTAATAATTTTGGTATTTTGAACTAAAAATTAAAAACTGCAAAAAGAGTACATCGTTTAAAAATGAGGTTATAAACTTCAAAAATTGAAATGCGCAACCATACACTAATTAAAGGTTAAGGTGGAGACTTAATTGGAAAATCGGAAATTTATCAATGTTTCCTTCTTGAAATATTTCCAAAGTCCATTTTCCAACACTACATAAAAACGATAAAAACTCAAACTTTGGTGCTTTAATACAGAAACAACTACATATATTTCCTACCTTGAATTGATTGTTTACTGTTTTAAGATTTTTATGTATTTTTAAATATTATAAAATATAATCACTGAATGACTAAAATATATAGATGGGAGATAAAGATAATGAGATATATATCGACAGCTTCGATTCTTGACGCTAATAAAAATAGTGACTTAAAATAGCGCCTTAAGCAGATTTTTGGTCTCGTGCATCTCGAATTAAGCATTTTAGATTTATTTAATTTAAAAATATAAAATTAAAAACATATAACAATGAAGTAGTGTTGACTAATCTACACAGCGAAAGCTTCAATATAAAAAAGAATTACGTATTTCGGCCCAGTGAAACTTTCGAACAAAAACGATCTGAAACAAAAATAAGCCTCGTGTTTTAAATATATAGATATATAAATATTAAATATATAGAGTCTTCAACTACGTATGCCTTGAATAAGTAATAACAATTGGAAAGGAAAACCAAGAATTAGAAATTGACAAAAGGATACGACAGGGCTGGGAAGCGTATGACAAATTAAAGGATATATTAACGATGAAAATACCCATAGCACTAAAATCAATACTATATAACATGTGCATACTACTGGTGGTCACGTATGGAGCAGAAACCTGTATCTTCACAAAAGCAATAATCAACAAGTTACAAGTCCATCAAAGGGCGATAGAAAGAAACATACTAGGAATCACTTTGAAAGACCACAAGACAAACATTTGTATAAGACAAAACACAATGGTAGAGGACGTTATTAGAAGGGCAGCATCATTGAAGTGGGAATGTGCAGGACATGTGGCCAGAGGACTAGACAAATGGAGTGGGAAAGTAATTAGATGGAGACCATGGGGAGAAAGACGAAGAGTAGGTAGACCCCAGATGAGATGGAGCGACGACATCAAGAAAATAGGAGGATTAAACTGATATGAAGTCGCACAGGATCATAAAAATTGGAAAAACTTGCTTAACGACATATTAATGCGGAATATTATTTATTGTGTTTTTAAAACGGTTTTTGCGTAAATATCTTTGTAGTTTTATTTATTTTTAAATAAATGTTTTAATTGCATTTATTTGCAAATAAAACATTGTAACTTTACAGACGTGGTAATCCGAAAACCGCGATGATTCGGATTGCCGCTGTTTCAATTAGTCCAAATTAGCGAGGCTTCACTGTATTTGCCTGTGTTATTTGCAAGATTGTACAATCCTATTTTTCTTAATTTTATAAATAAGATAAATGATTTAAATAAATATGATTAACTAATTTAAGCGATTTAAATAATCAATTAATGTAATATACAGCTTGTTTACTCACCTCCATTAAATAACAAGTAACTAATGTTGCACTTCTCGTCCTTTCTCCCTTGCAATGCACGTATATCGAAGGCTTTGATTTACTAACGTTATTATCAGTACTTAAATGTTTACTAAACTGTTTAATAAATTCCACACCTTGCCTCAAGTCTTTTTCATTCGGCACTTCAAATATATTTGCGGTTGGTAGTTGAAGAAATTGGACATTACAGCTTTCCCATTGCTACAAAACACTACTATAAGGTACTAAACATACGCTATAGAATTACATTGCCATTACCTTTTTACCATTTGCAAACCACTGTTCATAATTTTCACTTAATGAAATTACAGCTTTTATATTTTCTTGACTAATGAGCTGAAAAATAGGGTAAATATATACAGTTTTTCTTACCAGTTTTAGTATAAAAAATTAAAAACCTTTGATGCAAGACTAGAAAATGGCAAAGCACCTAGAACTATAGTATCGTCTATTCTATCATACCAGTTTTGTGTATTGATTATTGTTAAAAATATATCGTATAATAAAGAAGGAATAAATAGTAATATTGACAAGATATTCATAGTGTCTTGAACATAACTAACAAAGTTATCATAATTTTAAGTGTTGGTATAATTTACTTATTTATTTAACTGACGTAATGTGCAAATTACTTACCTGTTGAAAAACTAAAAAGATAAAAGTTTAACAATGTATCTTAAAAAAACGCTAGGAAAACAGGTTTTACAACTATATTATAAAAGTAGAAAAAAGTGAGAAAGCTGTACCTATATCTATAGTTCATTCACGTTATGACGGGCAAATAATTTGTTTGGTGCTTAAAGAGACGCACTTCAATTTAAATTTTTTTTTAGTTTCATTTAAAAGGTTTTTTTTTGATAAATGATCTAGTCATTACAATAAATTCATGTATCATACATTTTTATAAAAAATGTACTTAAAATGCGTAGCTACCGCATCGTAATTACTGTAATGAAGTGATAACGTGTCAGTGAATAGATGATGCGTAAGTAGTTTATTACGTGCTAATTTTGTAACACCCGGTATAGCTATGCTTTTGTGTTAT
The DNA here is from genome assembly GCA_929113105.1 of Agrypnus murinus. Lineage (NCBI taxonomy): Eukaryota > Metazoa > Arthropoda > Insecta > Coleoptera > Elateridae > Agrypnus > Agrypnus murinus. The sequence continues at coordinate 58,841,938 of OV816025.1, forward strand.
ATTGTATAGCGTTACGAGATTTTCGTATTCACTCTCCTTTTAGTTGCCATTTTTGTTCGGAAAATTTAGTTTCCTGTTGATGGGGCGACTGACACTTTGTTCGTTGGTTCGTAAAGCAACTTTGTTAAAAGAATGTTTTAGTGAAATTGATTTACCCTTTAAGTTGTGAAATGGGAAATGCATTTATGCAGATTTATAATCAACTTTTGGTGGTGATTTTCAATTTTTATTTTGGTACGTTTGGTTTTCTTCAGGTAAGTATTTAGAAGCAGTAACTTTATCACAAGGTCGCCTTCCATCAAAGGTACTTATTCAATGTTTGCTAGGTGCATTCTGGTAATTGATCTTGTTCGTCACAGACCTTTTTTATTTTACCTTAACTTCATACACTCTTCGTTGTATATTTGTGTTTTTAAAAGACCACTACACTGAGCTTTCTGCTCACGTATAGTTAGTTACTTGATTGCTGGTTGTCCACGTTCAAACTGGTTGGTGGCGTTCCTCTTTAGATTGGAAAGACACACCTGCATCCTGAGTCACTTATAGTGTCTCAACTATTTATGACATCATTAACGTTTGGTAACGTTTATTGTAAATAAAACATTACTGTATATTTGTATATTATAATTTTCTGTATTGAATGGTTTTTCCCTAGTGTGCGTGTAGCATTTAGATCTATGTATCTATTCCATATACATTATATTATCAGTTTACTTTGTTAGAAATGTTTGCGAGTGTGTAAACGCATAACTTTGCTCCGTAATGGTTAAACTACTAACTACTAAGGTTAATGATCGCGCAATCGGATTGGTACCTGTAGTCGCGTTAATTTGCTGTGCCCTTTTGTTTACATTTTTGAGACTTGAGTTTTAGTCAGGTTTAGAATAATTAGTTCCGCTCGCATGAATTTCCACCCCGTTCAAATGTAAAATAAGAATTAATAACTTGCATATAATTTTTGCAAGGCTATTTCACCTTGATTAAAAATATTACAATTAATTGATTTAACTGATAATTTGCTTTACTTGATAATAAAGCACTGTATATCATACCTGAAGACTTATTATTTATCTGAGTGTTATTTGGGGGTTTATATTTATAGCTATCAAGATATCTATATTGGGAAAAGACACATTGGAAGTAGTCGCAAATGTGTTGTTGTTTTCAGATGTTTTTGGTAAATACTGGAGCTATTTCAGACGACTCTTGGCGAACATTACAGAAGACCTCTTGAGGGACCCACGACCTCACACTAGTTAGCTGGCAGCCGACAAATTGAACTGCGGTTAAAAGTTGTTACCGTTTCTCAATTACCAATCCCCATTTTGTGGGTAAAATTCATTTTTTAAGAAAACCTATTTAAGCTTAGAACGCAAGATATTATCTTAACAATTAATATTTGATGCTTTAAGCTGTGCCTTGTTTGACGGTTGCAATGAGAGGCGCAAAGGGAGGGAGGAGTCTATTGTTTGTATGTTCAATTTGATTCTGTGATCTGTCCGTCTCTCACCTAAGCGACCTGGGTTTGACTCCAGATACCGACAGATCTGGTTTAGATTTTCTGCAGTTTTCTTTAGCTGTAACACAAATGTGGAATTTGTGCTATACAATCAGTCGGCCGCAGACGCACGTTGTGCTTCGTAATAGTAATAATCGCCCCTCCTCCTCGCACAAGCTTCAGAGCTTCTGGAACCTGGTTTGCCAGGTAATGGGCAGTAGAAATTAATATATATTATTATATGAATGGCTAACAGGACGTGGCTTTAATTGGATTTGGGTTCAAATGGCTTTCATTTGGGTTCTGTGGATTCGTATAATCCACAGAATGTGGAATTGATATCATTCATCAATTTAATATCCAGGAGGAATTCATACATTATTTAATAGTCGTAGAGAAAGTTAATAACAACTCTCACTGTCTGTCAAAGGACTCTGATTATTTTGTATAATTTTCTGGTGTTACAATACACATGGATTTAAAATTCCAAATGCACCTTTGATGTAATTACTTTTTGCTCATATGTTATTAGGCAATCCAAGTCGCCGAGTAGTTGTAATAACTACTAAATCCGTGTTCAAATACCGAACCTAGCATAAAATAACAATCCTTTTACAGAATAGCTATAAATACATAATATACATTTACTCGCTTACTTTTGGATAGTGTCAGATTTATCTAGTTAGTCAGTAGCTGATTTTAACTAGGTCTTGTTCATAAATATTCTCATGTAATATAATTAGTTTTTCGACCATTTTCTAAAGTGTTTGTAAATTTTGAATAAAAAGAAAAATTTAAAAAAGAATCGTTTCTTTGCAGTTTTGATACTTCTTCTCACAGTACATTTTCTCTTTAAAACGGACATCTCTTATTACAGTAGATTCTGAAAGACAGATTTAGTAGGAATAGATACAGCAGTAAGAGACAATGTCTTAAAAACTGATGCATCAAAACAACAAAAGAAGAATAATATAGAAAAATCGAAGCCAAAATAAGCAAAGTGTGCTTTCATACCCTACTGCATTTCAATACAAAGTTGCTATTACTGATAAAAAAACAAGCAAATAATAGGACGCATAAAACCGATATAATGTTAGACATCGGTGTCAAAAAAAATAAACACCTAAAAGTGTCAAACGTTTACTATTTATATCATTTATTGTTATATAACCCTTAACTTATTATATTATTATCTAGTCACAGGAACTTTATAGTTTATGCAAAGTTCTATACAGTTTAGGTTCGTATTTTCATTTTTATAGACATTTTACTTAAAACGCAATCTAACTCAAGCTCGTTACTAAAAACCTATTAATACTTCCCAGTAAACAGAGTGTGGTGTGGTGGCATGTATGGTCGCTGATGACGAATACCCGATTACAACGTTATAATAACGTCATACCAGTAAGACGAATGTAGAGTTATGACGTCTCAATGACGTCGACAATTTTTACACGAGAATACGAGAATTTTGAAAATTTTAACCAAAATCTTGCTGGAAATTTTCCACGAAATTTTTACAATAAATTTACAAATAATAGGTATTTTCATTAAACTTGGATAAATAAAATTAACCTAAAAATACCTTGCACACTTAACGCTCAAAATTGCTCAAAATCCTGGGTTTATAGAATTTCCACCACCAGATCCTACAAAAATTAAAAAAATTAGTAAGAAAAGGAAAACTGGTTCAGCCGGATCAGATGAGAGTGCTTCGTCAGGTATTCGTGTCAGTTTGGATTACCCAACTTTTTTGATCGTCGAAAAAGAGGAAGGAGACTTTTCTAAAGTTAACCCTTTCCTAATTAATAAAGTAATACAGTCTAACGTTGGAGACGTTAAAAACATTAGAAAAATAAAGGAAGGACTTCTAGTTGATACTGCTTCTGCTAAACACTCAAAACGTCTTATTGAATTGACGACCTTTGATAATTTTAAGGTAAAAGTACGCCATCATTAGGCACTAAATTATTCTAAAGGAATAATTTCCTGCCGAGATTTGATAAATTGTAGCACGGAGGAGATAAAGTCGTCTCTGTCTGCCTATAATGTGGTGGATGTTAAACGCCTAACATACAAGCGCGATGGTGTTGTCCAAGATACGGGTTCCCTTTTAATTACCTTCAGTGGCACCGTTCTGCCCGAGAAGGTAAAAATTGCTTTTTACTCATTACCGGTCAGACCTTATATACCAGCACCTTTAAGGTACTTTAGGTGTCAGAAATTTGGACACTCTGCAATCAACTGTCAGAGAGAACAGGTGTGCGTATGTGGTAAACCCCTCCACCAAGGACAACCTTGCCAGGCACCAGTTAGGTGCATCAATTGTGAAGGGCAGCATTCTGCGAGGTCACAGAACTGTCCTATTTATAAACAAAAGGTGGCTATACAAAGAGTTAAAACTTTGAAACGATTATCCTACGCAGACGCCAAGAAGGAAGTCGTGGGGACAAGTACTCCACAACAGTCTTACGCCAAAGTAGTTGCTAGCTCTTCACCCACAGTTCAACAACAGCCGCTCATAAATTCAATTATTCCTGAAATCAAGAAACTTTTTGATAATTTTATTAAATACTTCACGCTATCGATTCGTCAGACTCGTACAGCCTTGCCACTAAGCCAGACACAGCAGGTATATACACAAGAACAGCCAGTTACTACCTTTACTACACAACTACCAAGTATGGTTCCTAGCATCCTAAATCAAGAAACATCTAATTGTTTCACCATCCAGTCTACAGAATCGGAACCCATTGTAATTACTCAGTCGCAATCTCCAGGCACATCAATGCCAAATAGTCAGTCGACGTCAGTATGCAGCGAAGGTTCCACAGATATCGGAATTCTAGAATTTCCGGAACAGACAGTCCGGAAAGGTAAAAAAGGTTGGCCTAAGGGCAAACCCCGTAACAGGTAACCTGTCTCTATTCTTTACTTGCATTATCGGCTACATTACCAACATTTTTTCCCCTTTTACCAATTATGTATAGTTTACCTAACATTTCAAACGACCATATCGTGTCTTGGAACTGCCTAGGGTTTGTTAACAATCTCCCGCACCTCCAGCTAATGGTAGCCGAACATAAACCTTACCTACTATGCTTACAAGAAACCCTATTTAAAGAACACTATACGTATCGTCTCAAAGGATACACAAGCGTCAGATGCGATGTTCGTATTAACCCTAGAGTTCGCGGTGGCTCTGCCATTTTCATTAAGGATGGCGTCCATTATGAACCACTGTTGCTCAGATCAGATCTTGAAGCAGTTGCAGTCCGTGTAACGCATCCATTTAAGGTGGTCGTGCGTTCTGTGTACTTACCGAGGTCTTGGTCCATACTTGGTCCAAGGAAGATCTAGAAAAACTTCTAGTTCAGTTACCCACACCATTTATATTAACTGGTGATTTCAATGCTCACAGCGCTACGTGGGGCTCCATCAAAATCGATAGTCACGGAAGGATCGTAAAGCAGCTACTCGAGCAACAGGAAGTGTCGATATTAAACAACGGCGAACCCACGCACTTCATAGCCGCCAGCGGCAATTTTTCCGCCATAGATCTAAGTCTATGTTCTCCTACATTAACCCCAGATCTAGAATGGAACGTAATTGGTAATCTATACCACAGCGATCATTTTCCAATTTCTATTAACTTTTTGGATATTAATGTCAACTTAGACGTCCCACGATTTTCCAGGTGGTTGTTAAAACGTGCGGACTGGCAGCTGTACGAAGAAACTGTCAACCTACCAGAAGTGATGAACGACATTGAAGTCTCAGTACAACGCATCACGTCTGCAATAGTCGATGCCGCAACAGTAGCCATTCCAAAGTCTGTCACTAGCAATACACCAGCGCGCGTCTCTAAGGTGCCCTGGTGGAATCTAGAAGTCAAAGCAGCTGTTGTAGAAAAGCGCCTGTCGTTTCGACGTTTTCGAGCTACTCCCACAAATGAAAATTTAGTCGCTTTTAAGAAGGCGAGAGCGAGGGCGCCTAGGGTCGTGTTGGAATCCAAGCGCAAATCGTGGGTTGAGTACGTGTCCACTATCAATAATGAAACTACTCCATCAGAGGTTTGGCGGAAGGTACGCGCCATTCGTGGTCGGCATAATCGGCCGCTGCCCATTCAATTATCTCGCGGCAACGAGATCGTGTGTGACGCAGCTGAGGTAGCTAATATGCTCGCACGTCAGTTTGCAAATGTCAGTAATGACCACGGGTGCACTGAGGAATTTGAACAGAGTAGACGGGAACTTGAACGACCGTTAAACTTTGTAACGACGGATGTTTTGTATTACAACCGTCCATTCTCCATGGAAGAACTTGTTCAAGCTCTAAAACGTTGTAAGGGTTCGGCTCCAGGCCCTGATACCGTCCATTACTATATGCTCACTCGGTTGCCGCTGACAGGAAAACGGGTACTACTGAGTCTTTTTAACCAGATCTGGAATAGCGGACAGTATCCGTCAGGTTGGAGAGAGAGACTACCGTCGTGCCTATTCCTAAGAATGGCGCCAAAACAACGGATGTCTCAAATTATCGTCCGATTTCCTTAACCTGCACCATGAGTAAAGTCCTAGAACGGATGGTTAACCTGCGCCTAGTCTGGTTACTCGAATCAAACAGCCTGTTAGACTCGTACCAGTTTTGCTTTCGAAAACATCGATCATGCACTGATGCCCTGGTACAACTAGAACATACAGCGCAGGCTAGTTTCCACAGGCAACAGCACATGTTTTCAGTATTTGTCGATTTACATAAGGCCTACGATACCACGTGGCGTTACGGAATTTTGCAACGACTTTACGGCTGGGGTATGAAAGGCAATCTGCCATCATTCGTGGACGGTTTCATGAAGGAGAGATATCTCCGTGTCCTAGTTGGAAATACACTCTCAGACAGCGTTTATGTCAAAAACGGAGTCCCACAGGGTTCGTCCATTAGTGTGCCGCTGTTCTTAATCTCAACCTTCGGTATCCTTAGCAACATTGGCCCTAACGTTTACGTATGTCAGTATGTAGACGACCTTGTGATTTATACAATCAGTTCGACCGTCGAAGAAGCACAAACTAGACTTCAGTTTTCCCTAGATACTTTGGTACGGAGAGCAGAGCTGAGGGGTTTCACGTTCGCCCCTTCAAAATGCAAAGGAGTACATTTCTGTCAGAAATATTCCTGTACTACCGATCCCCTTATTAGATTAAAGGGCAAAACAGTTAACTTTGTCGACGACGTTCGTTTTCTTGATTTACACCTTGATCGCCGTTTAAGGTGGATAAAGCACATCAGAGAAACGGCAGGACACTGAAGGAAAACCTTAAATATTCTGTTAAGTGTTTATCAAACACGAGGTGGGGAGGCGACAGGGAAGTAATGTTGCAAGTGTACCAGGCAGTCGTTGCCTGCAAGATCGACTACGGCGCAGTAGTATACGGGTTGGCGAGACCGACTGTTCTTCGACAGATAGATGTAATTCACCACGCAGGAACAAGATGGGCAACAGGCGCGTTTAGAACTAGCCCAGAACTCTGCGAAGCAGGAATTCCTCCGTTGCAAAGCTGACGAAACATGTTACTAGCAAATTACGTCATCAAAGTCACAGCCTGCCCTTCAAATCCTAACTTTAATTTAGTTTAGGATCCAGCTCAACATCATTATTTTGCTCGTCGCCCGAGCGCCACCACACCAGCGTTGGTAAGAGAAAGGTCGTTATTAGAACGCCTGCATGTATCGATTGACATGACCGGTTTATACCCAATTGAAAACTACTCTGTAGCGCCGTGGCTAGTCCAACCGCCAGAACATCGTTTAGATCTCCTTAACATGCCAAAAGATCGTACTCTGCCAGGAGAGTACCGCAACCATCAACGCGAACTGTTCGCGGAGTATCTGGGCTACCTGGTTATCTACACGGACGGTTCCAAGTCGCCCAACGGTGTTGGGTACGCAGTATACTCGTCGGAGTTTAGCGGATCGTGGTCCCTTTCACTTGAATCTAGCGTCTTTACGGCTGCACTTTGTGCCATCTTTCACGCACTATGTTATTGTTTACGCTCATCTAATAGTTTATTCATTATTTGTTCGAATTCTTCAGCAGCACTATCATCTATTTGCAACAATTCTTCCAATGAACCTATAGTAACTTAGCTTATAGAACCCCTGTGCATAGATTGCACATGGCAGGGAAGCAAATCCTTTGGGTTTGGGTACCCGGTCACGTTGGAATTCAGGGAAATGAACAAGCCGATCTATTAGCCAAAGAAGCGGCTTACTTAAAGACCTTCCGAGCATGTTTCGTGTTACAGTATCGGATCTTAAGGCCAAAGCAAAGCAGTGCCTTATAGCGGAATGGCAGCAGAACTGGCATTCTACTGTTTCTAAGTTGAGTGCTGTTAAGCCTACAGTGTCCAAATGGACGTGCCCTGTTAAACTCACGCGAATTAGAATTAAATAATTTGGAGGCCAGAATTTAATAGAAGTATTTATTGATAAATACACAAATAAGTCTAAGTCGACAAATTTGACTCTACGTTTGTGCAGACACTACACTTATCGCTGGCTCGGTGGTCTTGAACGTTGTTGCTTGATGTCGGACTATTTCTAACAAGGTTACCAGTGGAACCTTCCTTTATAGCTGATGTTTCTTGGGTGTGGGTTTTGTTTGTTTGCTCCTGCCCTTGCTTGACTTCCATACGATTTCCAAGAACGTCCGTGGGCGCAAGTAGAAATGCATAGTGTACGTAACTTGATAAACGTGGCTATATTTAGATTGTGCTCAATGTCAACAAGACCTTGGCACTCTAAAACTGACTTAACAGTTACATTAAATGAAATATTCTTCACAACAAATTGCAGTATCTTCGACTGCATAAAATATTTATAGGTAGTTTAAGTAAAGTGACTTAATCTAATAGAAGTTAGAGCTATATGTAACTCGCGCAGGGAACAGGTAACTCTTACCATACTGCGCATTGGGCACACGCGACTGACTTCCTCATACTTATTACGAGGAGAAACAGCACCCGTTTGCGAACACTGCCAGATGTCGCTTACGGTACAGCATTTACTGACAGGCTGTGCGCAGTACGTAGAACAAAGACGGCGCTTTAACATAGCTGGTACATTAGCAGAGGTGCTAGAAAACATCACCTCTTCTATTAAAAAACTGTTTGCCTATCTGCGCTCCATCGAACTTCTCTCTAAGCTCTAGATTGATAGTTTATGATAGACATTTTTTTTGTCTTCCCATTTGCTTTTTATAATATTTTGATTAATATTATAACATATTGACTGTGATATAGCTCATAAGGTTTTTTATTTATAGTCTGTATATTTATTTTGTACATACATTTATTTATTTCTTATATTTATTTTATATATACAATTATTTTATTATGCAACATTATCGCCGTTTATATTTTATTATGTTTGTGTTTTTTGTATGTATGAGTATTGAGTATAGTTGACAATCGTGCACAGTTATAATACTGGAAACATTCAGACTAGATACTGTAATAGAGATCAGAAAAATAAAATACACTGGGTTTAGTATCTTTTTTGACGTAACTCTAGACAAATGTAACAATGTAGCATTAATGTAGCAATAACCCAAGTAAAGCGGCTAATAATCTTAGCAATTGATGCCGCTAATCTGATTTAAAAAAAAGAAATACGAACAATTTACATCATTTATGTAATTTTGAATATTTCAGATAAATATTTAATACGTAGGAACCTTTGAACAAGAATCTCCCCTGCATCAGTCTTTCTTTAGTAAATTATAACTCGTAAGATACATTCCAGCTGTTTTCAAATATTTATCATTAAATAAAACCTTATGAACATCTTGCATAGGAAATATTCCATTATTTAATAAGTAAATATGCAGTAAAGTGAAAATTTCTATAACAACAGCGTTCTCTACAAATGAAGAACAGAAAAGAGGCCGTTATATTTAATGCGGCATCTTCTAACTCATGTTGTAAAGTACTTTTTTCAATAGTGTTCTTATGTCTATAACGATCACATTACAGGACAGTTGTGAGGTAATAGTTCATGTTCGTATTTCTGTCTATCAAACTGTATAATATTATACTGTCAATTAAAAAACTACAGCGAGCGTTGTTACAACCGAGTAATCTCTAAGTTGCTATAATAATCCCATAACACATCCCAATTTTTTCTAAATAGTAATATATGAGGTCGTTTACTTTTCATGTAATCGACAGCTCGTTCTGGATCCCATCCATGTTTCTGAAACAATGAAGTAACAGAATTAGACCTTAATAACATATAGGTAGTTTTATATATAATATGAAAAAAAATAGTTATTTAAGCTACTAGGAATGTAATGAACTATATAATATCTTAGGAAGATTATTATATGCCGAGATGAAATCGAGGTATACAATTTATCTCGAGAATGTTTAGTCGTTTCTTATATTCCATGTTCTTTAAATAACATTTTGTGTGCTACTGGAAAATATTAATTTGTATATTTAATTATAAAAAAAGATAAATTGTATAATATATTATATAATGAGTTGGTAATGGGCATCTTTACAAGTCAAGCGATATTGTTTGACCGAGACGGTACGTCTCGGTCAAACAATATCGCGAGGCTTGGAAACTTTACCAACAAAACATGTATACCATATTATTCACAATCATTAGACTTAAATAATCAAAGTAAAAATAATTATAAATTTTAAAATAATATTTCTGTAAACTGTCGATAAAATACAATCAGCCATCTACCGACCAAAAGAAATTTTAAGTAATGTTTGATTGTTCGCAGCTAGATGGCAGTGTATGCTCTCAGTATTTTAATGTTGGAAATTAATTAATTCCATAGTTATTTATTAAATATGAAATACGGAAAAGTAAAAATAAAATTAATATTAAATAAAACATATATTTTTAGTGTTAAATACATTTATAAAAACCTACATTTCGGATAAAACGTCTTGTTCATATTATTTACTACATTATTTAAATTATTAAAATTGGGCAAAACTTTACTGGTTAATTTCACAGACTGTAATAGTATATTGTACAACTAGCTATGAAAGTCATACTTTTTTTCACAAATTTGCAGTATGCGAAATTTGTCCTAAAATTTTGCATAAATGCATAATTGCATTAAAATTTATGGATTTATACAAAATTTTAGAAAAATCAGAAATACAAAACTTTGACAATTCTCTTGACAGCATATTGAAGTTTGTTTTTTTTTGCAAACACAATTTAAAAATAATGAAAAAAAGTGCTACTCTCATTACGATAATTAATTGATAATTTAATTAACCCTGGCTACCAGTTTCTACGGCTTTCTGGGTGAGTATGTCTTGAAGGAAGGTAAACAATAGCCCTGGTCATCAGTTTTTATCCCCAAGTCCGTTGTAACTCGGACTGAAGGATCTCATCGAGGTCTGGTGTTTACATACCATCCTATGGTCATAAAATGCGCCTACTTAGCATATATTAAATTGAACTAACCACATTAGTATTCAGCCATTAAAATAAAGATTCTGAGTATCTTGCATACATTATTTAAATTAAAATAAGATTTCTAAGTACGTTCGCATGCATTATGTAAATGAGAAGAATAATTATGCAGATTAGAATCCGTTTGCATATATTATGTAAATTAGAATAAATTATGTAAATGAGCATAATATTATGAGAAGCGTTATCTAAAAGGCAAAGCATTTGGTTGATACATCGTAGTATATTACTGCATACAGTTCGAATGTTAACTCGATTGTTTGTTAAAAAAAAGTCAAAGTTCATAATCAATATGCAAAACAAAATAATATAAAAGAAGTGCTACTTTCATTAGGATTTTTCGTTAAAAAAAAGTCAACTTTCATAATCAATATACAAAAAAGGAAATTGTTAACCTTTGCTGTTGTTATAGCAATAGCTTACTTTCCAAGATTTTTACAATGATAGAAATGTACATATTGCAATATGATTGTGAATAAGATTTATTTTTGACATTCGATTAAATATTTTGTCAGTCAGTCAAATCTCACTTTTTATTTAGTTTTATTATTATTACCGGCAACAGAAAAATAAATATAGGTACGTGCGAGTCTATAATATATTTGTATATGTAAAGACGCTGTACTATTGATTTCATAATGATCTAGGACAGCAAGGTTAACATGATGCCATTTCATTCTTTTTTTCATATATAATTTAACAAGTGGTCTAATTTTTTCCGACAAAACTTGTCATTTCAGAAATTCGATTCAGAAATGAAAATTGGTCATTTCAGAAGTGTAATTTTCCAAAAGCAAAAGCTGCGAATGTCTTAAATGATAAATTTTGCAAGAAAAAATTGGACCAATAGTTGAATTCGGCTTGACAATCCATCGAGCAAATTTTTATTTATTTTGACATAAATTTTTTCACCATTAGTGGTTTTTTCACTATAAATTAATTTCATTGGTCCCAATTTGAAAAATTCTGTAATTTGATTGGTTAAGATTTTTTGAATTGGATTGTCAATTTAAATGTATAGGATAAATGAATAAAAAATAGCATCATAATAGCGTTGCTGCCCCAGATCATTATGAAACCAATAGTACATGTAAAGTGATTTTTGTACTTTGCGTTCACAATGGGCTCATTGTGACACCGAAAACGATTTCATAATAGAGGCTATTATAACATCGTTTTTGGAGACTATTTGTTTTGTAAGATTGGTAACATTTGTTTTATATTACATATAAACACATTTAATCTTGACACATTCTAACCTCACAAAACGCGAAAAGTCATTTTATAGAGTTACCACATGTTAAACGCAAAAATCACTAGATTGTAATGCAATGCTTTTAATAGCTTGAATTTACAATTTCTATAAAATTAATGGCGCAAAGTACAAAAATAGTATATTATACTTGTTTTATAAGACGTATTGTAGCACTCGTTCCTTTGGAACACTCCTCGCTTCTCTCGTCGTGTCCCAAACAACTCGTGCTACAATAGACCGTCTTATACAACTCGTATAATAATATACTATTATACAGTATCCACTCAAAATTATGTAACCACATACAATGCCTTATGACGTCACGACAGTTTTAAATGACAACCCTATTTTCTAATAATGTGTCTTTAATCTTTATATTATTTTGTTAATAATGTCCTTATTTCAATCTTGTATAAACTGTTGGATTCCTAACGTATTTAAAATAATATAAATCGAAATAAAAATCATACTGGACTATTGATAAACTATGGATAAATTGATAAAATATGAATCAGTCTGATAAACATACCACAGGCGCACGATACAAGGCTACAAGTCTACTTTACTGATATTTGTAATTAAACAACCTTTATTGACTTCAAAGTTCAAACCATTAAATATTTTAAATAAGTTGTTCAAATCTACTTAGTCTTCGAGTAAAATTGAATATCTTTCATTTAATTGGCAATTGTCTCCTTTAATTCTGTCTTATTGACACTAATCAAGTACTTACTTACCACGGAAAGGTTTGGTTACCTAACTGAAACCTATCGGATCGAAATTCTAATGATAACAGGTTACGAGGATAGGACCAGCACTCAAAATCAAGTTGCCCTTCTATTTAGGGAGAAATATCCCGATTTACCACCTCTGTCTTGGAGTACTGTAAGCATGATCGAAGCGCAGTTTCGAACACATAAGATCTACAGCTACTTAACGGCAAAGAGCACCGAACAATGACGTTAAACCTAATGTTGTGTCCAAAGAAACCCATTAGAGTTTTTGCAGGGTCGAAATATTAATCTCGACCACGCAGTTAACCAGCGAAAACGGTATAAATCAATCATCAGTAGGAACGATACTTGAACACCAAAGACGTCTTCCTTATACGCTACGAACTCTCCAGAAACTGATAGAAGACTTTAGTTTTGTGAGTTAATCTCCTTAATAGATAGAATTGTCGTTAATGGGCAGACGATAATCCACACTGGATGGGGAAAGACCACACCCAAGGTTCAGAGAAAATTAATGTTTGGAGTGGAGTTGTCGGTGACCGACTGATAGAACCAACATTCTTCAACAATAATCTCACTGGAGAGGGGCATTTGGAATTCCTGCAAGAAGAACTTATTCCTAATTTGGCTATTTTATTTGCCAGTCCGCTAGAATCGGATGTTCCAAATGGAAATACTTAGTTTGAACAAACTCCATATCTTGCAAGACCTGTTTGTGAATATCTAGATGAATTCTTCCCAGGCAAATGGATAGGAAGACCAGTACTCCTGGCATGGCCAACAAGATTTCAAGACCTCACTCATCTTGATTATTCTTTGTAGGTTTATTGAAATAGCAAAGTCTTCAAGACGTAATCGCCAAATGTGTAGATGTGTAAGACACGAGTGTATACTTATTGCGCCCAAAGTAATGATAAATGTATGAAATGGGATTTATTTCTGTTTAGAATATTGCTAGTAAGTAAATGGCGACGCATCAGGCCCGGATTAACCTCCTTAGCGCCCTGAAGCTCTTCTACGGCTGGCAACTTTTGATGATATATCATCAATTAATAGTATACTATAACGGCGTTGTCCGGCCGATCTGTCCTGGTTTGGAAAAGTGTACATTATAGCCCCTTTATTTTTAAACAATAACGATAATATAACGGCGTTGTCCGGTCGGTTTGTCCTGCTTTGGAGAAGTGTAGCGCAGCGTTCCGCAACATTTTTATCTAGCGACCCAAAAATATCAATAAAATTATCAAGCGACCCATACCAGAAGAAATTTAAAATTAGAGGATCTGATTTCTTGTGGCATATATTTTTAACATGAACATAAATGATATAATAAAAATAAATAATTATGTGACCCATTTTTAAACTTTCGCGACCCAATGGTTGCGGTCCGATGGTGTATAGCCCCTTTATTTTCAAATAATAGCGATGATTGATCTCGCCCCTGAAGCAAACGCACCAGAACGATGTTGGCGGCATTGAATATTACCAGGTTTGACATTCTGTCTTACAATAAATTTTAGGTTTAATAATAGTAACGCACAAGAGTATTCACAATTTAACATTAATTTGACAGTGGACATTCATGTTCTGTAAAAACATAATTGTAATTTATAACCAATTTTTTTATTAAATTTCCGTAACAACATGCATATTAGTAATTTTTTCTTTATTAAAGTTTGTGCCAGGTTTACCCCAGGATGTCGCTACGATTTAGGAACTAGAGTCTAGAGCAGAGTCCCTTCAATTACAGTCTGACCAAGGCAGTCATTTTATATCACACGTGGCGCCAATGAAAAGTGCAGAAATTGTTACACGGCCAAATATTGGCACACCTGTGACCGGTATTTGACTCAATTAAAAAACACGTGTGAATGCAGTGAAATGTTAGAATCTATGTCATTCACCCTATTGTGATATAAAATGGCTGCCACCGTGGCAACGCATTGGCCAGACTCTAATTAAAGGATCTCTAGTGTACAGGAACATCAGGCGCCACTATGCGATGGAAAGTGATGCTTGAGCAAGTCATACAACAAAGCGCGGCAACTTTTGACTTTTTTAATTAGTTAAGCGCAGTTGGATTTAATTTGATAGGTCTTTCTCCGACCATGCTAAGGTTCAAAGAACCAGCTTTATTGGTTAGTAACTAAATTCCGGCCGCGATAGCTATTCGGAGAATGTAAATTGTGCGCTCAAAGCCGCATTTACATAATAACGGGTTACCGCTAGTAGAGCGGTAACGCCACAATTAACTTAGGTCAACAAGCATGGCATTCCTGCATCTACGAAAGTATTTAAATTTTAGTTTTCTCTTTAAAATTTTGGAAAACGTGTAACCGTGTAACATGAAAATTAGTAGTGGGTGTTCATCCGTATTTCCGCGCTTAAGTAAATGTAATTAGTCATTAGTTTGTTTACAGTCTCCGATTAGCTATCGTAACTAAAGTAAATAGAAACATTTCAAGCAAGTTCTGTTTTTCAATATAAAATCATAAAAACAGAAATTAAAGGTTTTCAATTCAATTTTATTCTTCCGGCGGTTCAGTCCTAAACGTTTCAAAGAATTTGCGCTGTAAACCATGTCTGGCGCTGGCGCCCCCAAAAACATGGTGCCTGAAGCACGAACTTCGTAGGCTTCAGTGTTAATCCGGGCCTGGCGACGCTCTGAATATTTGTAGCAAATAGTCATAATTTTCATTAAATTCTAAAAGAAAAATCTTTTATATGTCATATGTTAGGAATAGTTAATAGGAATAGGAATAAGATAAAAGTGTAAAATTTGGTTACTGGTATACAACTTTAAACGTCCCTCAAAAATATCCCTGACTGATTTTATTTCATGTTAGAGACTCACACTGTATATGGTCAAGCAGTCTTGTTGTCCGGTTAAATGTCACAGTGGGAGCAACAAAGCAATACATCATTTCTAATAGCAGTTATGACCGGTTTCACAAAGCTTGATTACGTTCTGATTAACTTCTGAATAAATTTGAAATTCAGAAATTTGGCTGAGATTTAACAGACCTTGAATTTTATCCAATTATATTTCTAGATTTCATTTTTAAACACAATTAAGTTAATCAGAGTTTAATCAAACTTTGTGAAACCGGCTATAAAGAATTGTAAACTTTATCGATAAGATTAATAGAAAAGGTTCAGTGCATTATAAGTGTCCACCGTTAAACAGCTGGTATAAGACCATTGACGAATAACACAAACAAATTCAAAAACCCTAATGACATTATCATGGACAGTGACAAACATTTTATAAGAACATATTCTGTCCCAGAACACCATGATGCATTCACTCACTGTGCTCAACAAATCAACCTTTTTGGAGTCTTCTGGCATCATACTACTAGAACACCCCCCCCTTACAGTTCCAACTTAATTCCCCTGTGACTTTGAATTTTGTCCACTTATGAAAGGACGCAAGTATTCTTCTGATGTCAAAATTTTCACAGCGTGGGACGAAGTATTTGATTTTATTCCCAAAGAAAAAGGGAAAGATTGGTTTAACAGTTAATTTGGTCGCATAAATACAAGGGTGGTTTGATAAGTCAGTGACTTTTTGAATTTCCCGCGCAGTAACTTTAAATGCAACACTGCTCCCGTCCACTGACATCTATAAATTACTATAAATAATTAGACTACTGTAAAATTTTGAGAAGGCTGCGCCATTTAGTTTGTGTTTGACAGCCATTGAAAGCAAACAACCTCGTGAATTTTAACGAAAATGGAAAAAAATGAATTTTGTGTGCTGATTAAGCATTATTTCTTGTGTAAAAAAACATCATCGAAACCAAGGAAAGGCTTGATAAATACTATGGGGACTCTGCACCATCAGTTTCAATGGTTAAGAAGTGATTTGAGGTCGCCCAAAAATGATACTGGACGATCGGAGAATGAAAGTGCGTGAAGTGGCTGAGGCTGTAGGCATCTCAATGGAGCGGGTACATCACATTTTAAATGAATATTTGGACATGAAAAAGCTATCCGCGCGATGGGTGCCGCGATTGCTCACACTCGACCATAAGTGCAGCCGTTTGAGCACTTCAAAGGAGTGTTTGGCGATGTTCAGCCCCAATCCGAACGAGTTTTTGCAGCGTTTCGTTACCGTAGATGAAACATGGATCAATCACACTATACCAGAGACCAAGGAACAATCAAGACAAGGTTTCTCCGGGTGAACGTGCACCAAAGAAGGCCAAGGTGGGTCGGTCGGCCAACGAGGTCATGGCCTCAGTTTTTCGGGATGCACGCGGTGTCATTCACATCAATTACCTTGAAAAGGGTTAAATGATCACCGGCGAATATTATTCAGAGCTTTTGGACAGATTCGATATTGATTTGAAACAGAAACGACCGCATTTGGCGAAGAAAAAAGTGCTGTTCCATCAAGACAATGCACGGGTGCACACGTGTGTAGTCACCATGGCAAAAATCCATAAATTGAGCTACGAACTGCTACCCCATTCCAGCATGTTCTCCAGATTTAACCTCCTGTGACTGTTTCCTGTTTCCAAACCTGAAGAAATGGCTGGGCGGTAAGAGATTTGGGTCGAATGAAGAGGTCATCACTGAAACAAACGCCTATTTTGAGGGCCTTGAGAAAACCTATTATTTGGAAGGAATAGAAAAATTGGAAAAACGCTGGACTAAATGTATCGAGCTAAAAGGAGACTATGTTGAGAAATAAAACGCTTATTTGCCGAAATAAATATCTTTTACTCAAAAAGTCACTGACTTATCAAACCACCCTCGTAAATTTAATGTATAAAGTGGAACGGGAAATCCTTTGAAGAACTCCAACGTTTAAACTATGAATAACAAAACTTACCGTCTGATCTATATATAAAGGCGTTTGAAATTTGAGAAGTTTGAAAATGGTTTATACCACATGAATACCACATTAATAAATTAATAAATAGATGTACTTAACCTAATCTAACGAAATGTGTATGTGTGTGTGTGTGCGCGCGCGCGTACGTGTGTGCGCGGGGTATGTAGAAACACTAAGATACAGTTGATTAAGTGTCATTAAATTAATAATATATAAATGCTAAACAGCACTGGATCTAATATAGAACCCTGTGGTACATCAGGAGAGATAACAAAATGATCAAGCATTGTTTAGACTTACAACAGTTTGAAATTATTAAAACATTACTTCTTTAAAATTCTGGTTGTCCATGAGCTACTTTGCTACTAAAGAAAATATATGTAATTTATATATTCCGATTTTATCGTTTGTAAAAAATTCAGCTAAGAATTTGGTAGAATGCAAATTTCAAACTGTTTTAATATAAGGTACATGTATTCTTGGTATAGGCATTGCGTAAGGTTTTCTTCATATTAAACTCATGACATGAATTTGAAACAAAAGTTTTTAGCACTTACTTCCATTAAATAGCAGGCAACTAATGTAGCACTTCTCATTTTTCCTGCTTTACAATGCACATAAATTGAAGGTTTAGGATTGTTTGTATTTGAAAGACGTGCGTATTGACAAAATTCTTGTATGAACTGTACACCTTTTCGCAAATCTTCTAAGCTCGGTGCTTCAAATACATCTGCAGTTGGTAACTGTAGAAAATGTACGTCTAAATTCTTCCATCTCTAGAAAGTAACGGTTAAAGTTTCGATTGTAGTCATTTCTTTTCAAAATTAGGTACCTTTTTACCATTTGCAAACCAAAGTTCATAGCTTTCATTTAATGAAATGACAGCCTTTACATTTTCATCATTAAGAAGCTGAAAACAAATAAATATATTTTAGTAGCTAGTAAATTTTATACATAAAAATCAACATGTACTTACCGTGTCTGTGAAATTAAAAAACGGTAAAGCACCTAAGATTACAAAGTCGTCTATTCGATCATACCATCTTTTGTCGGTAACAATTGTTGTGAATATATCATACATCAACGAAGGAAAAAATGTTATAAATGATAATAAATTCATTTTATGAAATATTAATTATTATCAGTCTAGTGTAGTAGTTAATTAAATGGCACTTTTATAATTTACTAATTAAGATGGTTTTTTCACGTGTTCTGGCACCATTAACTTGAATAATTCTAACCGGAAAGATAGAAGGAACTTGAACGTATCTTACCTTGATAACCTCCAAACTGTCTACAACAGTGACGCACAAACAAGTAAAACATGTTAGCTGTAATTACTTTTTTTCTAATGTTATTTTAATAACAATGAAAAGTTGTATTTCAATCTCAGTTTTAGCAAGCAGCGAGTTTAATTAGGAAGCAATTAATCTTAATTTGATATCTCATAATTTTAAAAAGTCAAAAATAGATTGGAATTACTGGAGTTTATGAACCATAAAATAAAAATGATGCAAATTTGCAAATAAAAAACGCTGTAGGTAGTATACTCTTTTTCATGTTATGTAGGGTTGCCAACTTTTGAAAGTAGGAAGTGAGGACAGTCAAAAATTTCCTGAAACGTTATTTATTTTATTCATTTACAATAATAAAGATTTTCCAACGCTATTTATTATTTAATGCTATTTAAATGAAAACGAAACGTCAATGTAGTAAACCGACCAATGTCGCTAAGGGCTTACTTGAATGCTCGCGAAGCGGTTCTCTCCACATATACACGAGTTTACCTCTAGTATAAATTTAAGGGATAGTTATTATAGAAACCAAAGTTTTTCCAAATTATTGTTATTTATATAATAGCGCTACGTCGAGTTTTGTTAATTATTGTAAATAAAGTAGGCGCTTGATTAGGTGAACTAATTAAAACCAAGCTTGTTGATACAAACGAGATGTTCACTCAATTGAATGTATCTCTTTAAAATGGGTTTATTATATTTACTAACTTGAATACATTTTATAACTGACACTATCTGGTATACAAAAATTATTACTGACAGATTATTTATACATGTGAATTCAGCAAAGTAAGTCATATATTTCGGTTATTTTTTTCTGTTCATTGAATCATACATGTTATTGTTTAAATTTTTGTTGTTCATATAAACGAATTATTCATTTAATAGAGTATTCACTCCAACGAGCGGCTACTGTAATATTATCAAAATAATTTAAAAACCGACTAAATAATTTCGAAAATCTGAATTAGCAGATTTTCCAGGCAACTTAATTTGTGGCGTCATTGTATATGTATATACTTACTAAGCACTGTAATCAATTAATAAGTGAACGTACTGTCGTTAGTAATTGCAAAAAATCATCAAAAACTAATTGATATTAAAAAAGAAACGAACAAAAACATGATAAATGGCATTCATTTAAGAATGTACACTGTACAGACAGCATGACCAACTGGAAGGCGTGCTGGATTTACGATTTCAAAACCCCCGTTCTATTCTCAGTTGAAGTAATTTTTTAATAGAATATTTAATATATTTCATAAATACACATTTTTTTATAATTATAATGTTTATAAAAAGAAATAACTCGCAATTAAATACTAATATGATATGCATAATCATTTAGTTTTATTTTTATGTAACATAAGTATACATAGTTTAAACAACGACTATAAAATCAAGGGATAATTTATGTAATAGACGAAGGGGAAGGTATAAATCACCAGACAATCAAAAATCAGATAATAAAAGAGTACAGAAAAAGAATAAGATTGATACTTAGATCTGAGTTAAGCAGCAAGAATAAAATAACAGCTATAGGACAATATGCATTGCCTGTAATCCAGTACAGCATTGGGATAATCAACTGGCGGCTTGAAGAGATAAAGAAAATAGATCGAAGCACAAGGAAACTACTTACAATACATAAAATGCATCATCCAAAAGCAGATGTAGACAGATTATATGTCTCAAGAAAGGAAGGTGGTCGTGGGCTGCAACAGGTAGAGGCAGCCTATAAAGCGGCAATGATAAATATCTCCAATTATCTAGAGGAACCATCACCCGACAGATATCGTCATATAATTAGGGAGTATGATAAACAGTTACCATCTTTAAGATCAATTACAAAGACGGCACTTGATTTTCAACAATGCCTCTGACTCAATCCTAACAACACCGCTACCAAACATAAAGTGAAGCGGCAAATATCTACTAATCTAAAACAAACCTGGAAAGACAAGATCATGCATGGGCAATTCTTAAGAGAAAGTGTCGAGCAAGAGTATGTAGATAGAATCAACACGTTTGGATGATTAAGGAGATCTGAGATTAAAGGAGAAACAGAGTGTCTGATTATCGCAGCCCAAGATCAGGCTATTAAGACTAAATATTTTTCAAAGAATATACTTAAACAAGGAACGGACTCTAAATGTAGGATCTGCAGAACCTATGAAGAAACAATAGCTCATGTGGTGTCAGGGTGCCCTGTACTAGCCCAAAGGGAATACATTGAGCGACACGATAAGATTGCAAAATTACTTCATTACCGAATTTTCGAGAATCTACAAGTCGAAAAGAATTGTACGATCATGTTCTTGAACCAGTAGCTGGTAATGAAGAGGTTACAATCCTATGGAATCAGCAAGTACATACAGACAGGCATATCGCAGCCAATAAACCTGACATCATAACCAAAGATCGAAAGGCTAAAGAGGGTACGATTATAGATGTCGCAGTACCAAACGACGCGAACATAGTAAAGAAAGAAGCGGAGAAATTTCTAAAATATCGCGATTTATCTATTGAGATAACTAGAATGTGGAACATGAGAACTACCATAATACCTGTAGTGGTGGGTGCGACAGGCACAATCTCCAAACATCTAGAAGGAAATCTAGATAAGATTAAGGGAAAACACAACATACAACAAATACAAACAACAGCTATATTAGGTACAGCACACATTATACGAAGAGTAATAGCGTAGCTCTACGACCCAAAGAATACGGAGTATTCTCGGTTGTAGAAAAAAGTACTAGTCAGCGAAGAATACTGACCGAGATGAAGTAAATATAATAATAATATTAATATATTAATATTAATAGAGCAGATATAAACAGAAAAAAATGTTTAGAAGCTATATATAAAACTGGGCTAAATGCAAAGAATAAAACAACAGATATAAACACATGTGCAATCCCTCTTATAACATACACTTTCGGATTAATAAAATGATGCACAGAACTAGAGGAACTAAATCGACTAACAAGAACGACTGCTACTAAATACCGTATTCATCACGAACACTCTGCAGTAGAAAGATTCACTCTTCCTCGAAATGAGGGAGGACGAGCTTTTACTGATATAAAAAACACACACTACCAGCAGATCAGTAACCTACGAAAATACTTCTACTCAAAAAAGGACAACCCTCTATATAAAATAATAATTAAAATAGATAACTCGATTACTCCATTAAACTTAAAAAACGTAGAGTATGATTCGGAACAAACAATTGTATTAAACAGTCATAAAATAGAAACTTGGAAAAACAAAACACTACATGGCTCATACCCTTATCATATAGCCATGGAACACATTGACAAAGAAGCATCTAGTAAATGGCTAAAATCAGGTACCCTTTTTGCCGAAACAGAGGGATTTCTGATAGCCATCCAAGACAGAACTATAAAAACCAAAAACTACAGCAAATATATTTTAATACAAGAACTACTAGATGACAAATGTAGAAAATGCCACAAAACATCAGAAACAATAGAGCACATTACCAGTGCCTGTACTGAATTAGCTAAGGTGGAATACACAAACAGACATGATAACGTCTGCAAAATTATACACCAAGCACTGGTAGACAAATACAAGCTACAAGAAACCATAGAACCGTGGTACAAATACCAACCGGAAGCAGTACTCGAAAATACGGAAGTGAAACTATACTGGAATTGAAATATCATTACCGACCGAACAGTTACACACAATAGAACGGATATCACGTTAATACACAAAATAACTAAAACCACATACTGCATAGACATTTCCATACCTAATACACATAACCTGCAAGAAAAACACGCTGAGAAAATTCGCAAGTACACACCTCTCATAGAAGAAATCAAAGGAATGTGGAAACAAGATAAAGTAACAATAATACCTATCATCCTATCAGCTACAGGAGTTATACTGAAACAAATTCACCAAGCAATAAAACTGCTAGATCTTAACCCAGACATCTACGTAATTCTGCAAAAATCAACTATCATTAATACCTGTACAATAGCCAGACGTTTTCTTAATATGCAATAAAATTAGAGTAGCTTGACAACGTCCGCACTCTAATTACAAACTAGGCCTTTTGACTTATGAAAGTAAAAATAATAATAATACATACTATACACGAAGAGAATAATGCAACTATTGATGAATATTTGGATACACTAAAACAACGGATCACCGTTCTTTCCATGAAACTACAAAGCTACAAAGACAGTGGGCAGAGAAGATACGAAAACAAGTTGTTGTTCCTGGACAAAGAAGATAGATTCTATAGATATCTAGAAACAAAGAACAAAAGTCCAATAACAAACACACCATCTAAAATAGAACTAGAAGAATTTTGGAAGAGTATTTGGTCAACTGAGGAAGAATATAATCGGAAAGCTTCATGGGTAGCCGAAGAGAAAGACACAAGCCAACAAATAACAGCTATGGAATTTACCGGAATCACAAAAGACGAACTTACCAACATAATAGAGGGAACACATAACTGGGAGGCTCCAGGGTGTGACTTTGTGCACAACTTTTGGCTTAAACATTTAACCAACATGCATGATACCTTAACTAAGTATTTAAATGAGTTTATTAAATATCCGGACACAACTCCCTTGTTTCTTACGCAAGGGACGACTTAATTGCTACCTAAAAACGAAGAAACCCAAAACCCAGCGAATTACCGTCCAATAACATGCCTCCCAACTTTATATAAGATATTAACGGCATGCCTAAGTCAAAGCATATATGAGCACTGCGAATACAACAGTATTCTAACCGAAGAGCAGAAGGGATGTCGCAAGAATGCACAAGGTTGTAAAGAGCAGCTAGTCATAGACCAGGTAATAATGACTCAAGCCCACAAAAAGAAACGCAACATATACACCGCCTATATTGACTACCAAAAGGCGTTTGATTCCGTGCCGCACCGATGGCTACTAGAAACATTAAAAATTTATAAAATCAATCCAACTATCATAATGTTTTTAGAAACTGCAATGAAGCGCTGGAAGACCAAACTCAATCTACAAACAGAAAACGGAAATATTAGCACCGAACCCATAGAAATCAAGAGGGGTATATTTCAAGGGGACTCTTTAAGCCCCTTATGGTTTTGCCTTTCTCTTAATCCACTATCGAGAATGCTAAATAACTGCAGGGGGTATAATATCACAAAAATTCAACGCAACAATGTAAACATAACCCACTTGATGTATATAGACAATATCAAGATTTACAGCAGTACGTTACAACAGTTGAAGCAAATGTTAAAGATGATTGAAAATTTCAGTAAAGATATAAAATATGAAGTTTGGAATAAATAAATGCAGAACACAAAGCATGCATAGAGGCAAAAGAGAAGTGGTTGATTTTGAAACAGCAACGGGAGAGAGCGTAAAAGGCATGCAAGAAGACGATGTAAACAAATATCTAGCCATGAAACAGTCACATCTACTACAAACAGCACAAATGAAAGAAGTACTGTCAGAATACCTACACCGAGTTAAAAAGCTAACAAAAACAAAGCTGTATGGGAAAAATATAATCAAAGCCATTAATACCTATGCTGTGCCTATTTTAACATACTCTTTTGGGGTATTACAATGGACAGACACAGACCTCCAAGATCTGCAAAGAAAAACTAGAAAACTTATTAACATTTGCCAGGTTTCATCATCCTAAGTCGGCAGTAGAGAGACTTACTCTGCCGCTTACCGATGGCGGGAGAGGATTAACTGATATCAATAACCTATTAAATAGGCAAAAAACACTTCTACGAAATTACTTCTTTGAAAAACAGAACGCTTCGACCCTACATGAAGCAATAGTATCGGTAGACAACAATTACTCCCCACTTAATCTGGCAAGCGAAGTAGTCTTTACACAAATTACAAACGAGGAAAAACATGATGGACAATGGAACAAACAGACAATGGAACGAAAAAGCCGTACACGGAAAACACGCTTACGAACTGAACCAACCCCATGTTGACAAAAGAGCCTCCAATGCATGGCTGACATGCTGGTTTGTTCCCCGAAACTGAAGGTTTTATATGTGCGATACAGGACCAGGTGGTAAAGACTAGAAACTACAAAAAACATATTATCAAAGATGGCACACAAAACGATCTATGCAGACGATGCAATGTGGCAATAGGAAATATTTATTTAAAGAAGAAAATGTACCTTATTATAAATACAATCCCGAAAAAGTGTTAGAAGATGAAACTACCCGGATATACTGGGATCCAGGAATAATAACAGACCATACAATATCACACAATAGGCCGGATATTACTTTAGTGAATAAAGAACGGAAGACCATTTACCTCATTGATGTCACTATACCGAACACCGGCAATCTCCAAAGTGCGCATACTAAAAAATTACGAAGATATGCTGAATTAGTCGTAGAAATAAAAAGAATATGGAAAATGGAATATGTGTACGTAATACCTGTAGTAATCTCAGCTACTGGGGTTATACCTAAAACTCTTCACGAATCCTTTCGCAAGTTAGATCTACCGCCGCAAACATACATATCTATGCAAAAATCAGTAATTCTAAGTACCTGCAACATGGTTAGGAAATTCTTAGGTGCAACTTAAATAATTTAAAAAGAAATATAAATACATGCAATAATTAGTGTAATAATTTACTTCACCCTGGTCGATAGACCGTAAGTAAATAATACTACCGTGCCTAAGCGCGAGATAATAATAATAATAATAATAACAATAATAACAATAACAATAATTGCTACAACCTATAACCTGAAACCAGGCCCCAGAAGCTATAAGCTTGTGCGGGAGGGAGGGGGCGATTATTACGTAGGCCCAACGTGCAGCTGCAGCCGGCTTACATGGCACATATATTGGCGGTTAATTTGAAGTTTACAATTCGTGATTCTTGAAAGCTATTTTCCGTGATTAAAATGAAGTTTTAATTAAAATATTGAATCATTTTCGTTGATTGTTTTAAATAAGGACAAAACCTGTCCTTTCCTATAACACGAAAGGACGAAGGACACACTCTTAGAAAGAAGGACGGTCCTTCCGAAAAAAGGTCAGTTGGCAACCCTAATGTTATGTGAGAAAAGTTATCGATCAAGCAATGCACGTCATTTCTAAAATTATGACGATGTTTACATTATTTAATTTAATTTAATTTAATTTAATTAATAACACGAACTTGATATTTTGACCTTGTATTGTCAAACTTTAATACAAAATACGTGCAAAATACAACAACACTAAACAGATTCTTTTCTTATAATGACATCGAAGAAAGAACCAAAAATCTAATTATATTTATAGTCCCAACCAAAGTCCGTTAACCTTTATACATAGGTTACCTGAGTAGAGCCCTCGTTGAGACGAAAGGGACCAACGACTTGTCGAACTATTTGTTCTCACTTTCACTCATTGTTGTTTAATGCAGCGGTCGCAGTCAGTGTTGGGCCTTTTTTGCTTTTGCAAATTTAATTCGTAGTAAAAACGGCAGTTCTTGTCAGTAATAACTGCAATTATTTATTAATTCCTAGTATGTTTTTTTTCAGTGAAACCGTATTTTCGAAATTTTATTAACCGCATTTAATTTCATGTTTTCAATTAGACGGTTTGTTTTTTACTATTATATTCTCCTGAGTCCTGATGTCCATTTAATTGGACGTTCAGTTTAATTTTTTTAAATAGCGCATTTTTAAATATACGGCTTCAAATCCCTCGGTACATCGTAATGGACATACTATTAGACGCGACAACAGCGCCTCGTTGCTAGTTATTTGGTGTTACTAAGTAATTGTTGATTGTTTTTAGTTATTTCGATTAATTAAGTTGTAACTGACATGTACAAATATTAACAGTAACCTAAAATAATTTTTTCTGTTCATTTTGAATAAAAAATAAGTATGTCCATTTTGCTGGACATCAGGTCATTATGCCTACAAAAAAATTAAATAAGTTATTCTTTCTTGCAGGAATTTTTGGCAATAAAGCATACTTGAGACCTGGAGTAGACGATGATAAGTTACTGCAATGCCTAGACAACTCAGATTTAGACATGTCTGATGATGAAATGAGTCTGAAAATGAGCTAGATGATTTTGATGCGATAGCAGACAATGACAATGAAGAGGGATCTGATCTTCCTGAAAATAATGTACAGAACACAGAAATAGAGATGGTTGAAAACGAGTTATAGAAGAAGAACCACAAGAGGAGGATTCAGATGATGAGCCACTTAGTGCAATAAAGAAAAGGCTTTATGATTAAAGGGCTGCTGGAAATTCAAAGCAGAAGACCTGGAAAAAAATGGGCCAGTTTGTTCCATTGAATTTTGAATTTACTTTCATAGATCCAACGTTCCATGAAAGAGAAAGATGGAAAGTGGAAGATTACATCAAAGTTTATTTTGACGATTCAGACTTCGAGAATATTTGCAATTGTACAAACGTCAAGTATTTGAGAGAAAAGGAAAAACCCATGCACCTATCTACAGCAGAAATAAAGAAATTTTTTGGAATAGCTATTCTAATGTCTTGTCTGAAATATCCCCAAATTAAAATGTACTGGGCTAAAATGACTCGGGTTAACGCAATCGCCAGAGTCATGACCCGCGATAGATTCTTCCTAATAAGAAATCATTTAAAAATTGTTATCGATGCTGATGTATCCGAAACAGTCAGGAAGGAAGATAAACTTTTTAGAATTCGCCCTTTACATGAAAGAATTAAAAAGGGATGTTTGTCACTCCCTAGATACGGCGAGGTTGCAATAGATGAGCAGATAATCCCTTTTTCTGGAATGTGTCACAAGAAACAATTTGTGCGAGGCAAACCAAATCCAGAAGGGTTGAAAAATTTTGTCTGTGCTACTCCAACTGGCCTCGTCTTGGACTTTGAAATTTACCAAGGAAAGCACACTTTTCTGCACAATGACGTGAAGAATCTAGGTGTTGGACCCTCTGCTGTTGTAAGGCTATCTACCACACTTCTGGAAGGAACACATATCTACGTAGACAGATATTTCACTACCATTCCATTACTTGAATACATGCTAACCAAAAAAAAATCACGTTACAGGAACTACCATGAAATCCAGAGTGCCCAAATCTGTGCATTTAACATCAGACAAAATAATGGCTCGAATGGGCCGTGGTTCTTCGGAACAAGATGTACGATCTGACGGACACAAGAACATTGTTTAGTGGTATGATATGAAGCCTGTCATTTTGGCCTCAACAGCTGTACAAATTGATCCTTCTGATGAATACAAACGATGGTCGAAGAAAGACTCGAAATTTATTCAAGTACCACGACCAAACGTAGTCAAAAAATACAATGAGTGCATGGGTGGTATAAACCTCATTGACCGGATGATAAGTTACTACAGAATGGGATCCAGAAGTAGAAAATGAACAGTGAAGACAATTTTTCATTTGTTTGATCTCGGAATCGCAAATTCCTGGATACTGTACAGAGATGACAGAAAGAACTTTGGAGAAAAATATATGAAATTTTTGGATTTCAAAACAAGAGTTACTGTTAGAAGATTCAAACACTGAAATATCTACTGGACTTAGCAGTATCCCATCATTAGTAACCAGAAGTGCTGCAAGTACAAGGCGTTCAAACTCCCCTTCTGTTGGACCAAGAAAAAAGTTCTAGCATTGTCCTGCCGTTGCATCCGACCTGAAGAGCTCCGTACGATGCAAAAATCCCGGTTGCAAGCTGAAAACTAAATTCTATTGCGAATCTTGCAATATATTTTTGTGTTTGACTGGTTCCAACAATTGTTTTAAAATATACCATTTGCGAAATTTGTCCTAAAGTAGACCCGATGTCCAACTTGGTGGACATCATTTTTTCATACTAAACGAAAAATAAAAATTTTAGTTATGTTTTATTTATAACTAACATAATTCTAAGATTTCATCAAAAATAAAAGAATTTTCAATGCTCGGGACTCAGGAGGATATAAAGCTTTTAAACAAGAATTATTGGTTTGTTTTATAGCATTATTCCTGGAAAAAGAGCTATAATTTATTGTTTAGAATACCTATATAATTTAATTCATAAAAACAAAATTGGAAAATATCTCAGTAAAAAATCTTCAGTAATTGTGCTTTTTATTAATGCTAATTCTGTGTGTTGTATTTACAAAACATAAAATACTAGAAGCTTTGTATTACTATTTGCCTATTCAGTGCCGGCTCCACACGGTAAGCAAAGGATGCGTCGCATCGGGCGCCATACGCGAAGTGCGGAACACTTTAATAATGTAAACATTTGGCGACCCACCAAGAATCTAATGTTAGTATAGTATTTTGATAAGTCTACTCATAGTCATATACGCATATAAGCACTCAAGTATATTCTTATTACCTGTTTTATAGTTTCTAATGAAAATATATTGTGTCAATAAATTCATTAAGGGTGCCGAAACAATCTTTGCATCGCGGCGCCATAACGCCTAGGGCCGGCACTGTGCCTATTTACGAAATGAAATAACTTTGGTGGTCATGTTTACATAACTGGGTGTAACGTCGCTTTTTTCTTACTCTAGATTGCTGAATCAGAACATAAAATATGCCGCGCGATGGACGTCACTATAACCTTAAAAATTCTCAATCTGAATACTTACTGTAAAGCTCATAAATACGATACTTACGTTATGTGTATAATGCCATGGCTGGAGACATCTTAAAATCAAATTATAATACAGGCGTATGTCTGATTTTCATAGCTTACGAATTGTAAAGAAAATAAGAGTTATAGACACAATAAAAAATAGAGTCACTACATCTAGTTAGATCAGAGTATCGATAAAAGAAGCACGAATTTGTTCATTATTTGTATCTGATTGCATTTAATCAAAGCCACGTTTACTTTAAAGTGTTTTTCTTATTCTGAAAGATGAAACCTCTAATATGTCAAATCGAAGAACGTGGTTTTAATAGCTAACAGGAAGACATTTAGTTTTTTCCAAATTAATGGTCAATAAATTTGCGTCTAACCATTTTATAACTGCAGGGAGAGTATTTGATATTTTTAAATAAAGGATTTGCCATGATTTGTTCGAAAAATATAGAACAATATCATCTGCATATGATATAATATCGCAGTGAACATCAAAGTTAAATAAATCATTTAGATAAATAATAAAAAACACCGGCCCGAGCACGCTTCCCTGAGGTACACCATATGCGCTTTTTTTCTTGTGAGTTACAGTATTACCAATTTTTACTTGTTGCGTTCTATTCTCAAGATAGCTTTTTAACAATTCTAGACATATTCCTCTAAAACCATAATTATATAAATTTTGTAATAGAATTTCGTGACATACAGTATCAAAAGCTTTAGCTAAATCTAAAAAGACAGCAGCCGAAGCCAAAGAATTATCTAAATTTTGATAAACTTTTGATGTAAGAGATTCTATTGCATCACTTGTTGATTTATTTTTTCTAAAACCATATTGAAATGAAGATAGTAATTTTATTTTATCAAGATATTCAATAATACGGTTTTTGATTAGCTTTTCACATATTTTTGATAAATTTGAAAGAATAGCACTAGGACGATAATTATTTACCAGAGTCTCATCACCTGTTTTATAGATAGGAATGACCACTGCATTTTTTAAAGAATCCGGGAAAATTCTCATTTCAAACATTGTGTTGGTAACATGCTATAGAGGGTGTGCTATATAATTTGCAACCAGTTTAAGAGATTCTACACTTATTCCATATCTCTGCAGCTTTTAGTGTTTTTTAGACACAAAATTACCGATTGAACCTCTTTAATCGTCACTGGTGTTAAAAAGAAGGTAATGTTTGTTAAATGAGGTAATTGGATTTGATTATTAGTACTAATATTTTTATCATGAAGCTTTTTTGCATACTTTTGACCTATTTCACTAAAGAAATCATTAGATATATCAAATTCGTTTCCATGTCCTTTCCATTCTCTAATTTTAATTTATTGATTGTTTTACGATCTTTACATTCTGTCAACTACAGAATGTGATTCTTTTACAACATTCCATAAACTTTTCGAATCATTTGGAGACTGCGTAGTTTTATTCTTAAAACGTTTTTGTACGTCTGCACTTATGAAAATCTGTTCATCCAAACTAAAAATTAGCACGTACAGCAGGGCCGTAGCCAGAAATTTATTTCCGGGGGGGTTCTGGGGGAATTTATTTTCGGAAGGAAGCAGAATAGAAAAATAATTTTATTTTGTTAGTATTAAGTTAATTTCGGGGCGGGGGTCAGACCCCCTAACCCCCCCTTGAATACGGCCTTGACGTACAGGATCTATAAATTTAAGGTTTTATGCGTTTTCAGATAAATTATTCCCTTGTTAAAAGTCGAAATTATTTTTCTGCCTTTATAATCTTGATTTTTGTATGTGTTTTCGTTACTAAAAACGATTTTTAGCTTTAGGAAGGCTTTGCAATGAACTTTGGTATTTACAAAGACGTCAGTATGTTTATTCTTGAAGCAATGTTATCTGTTATTTTACTCTAGAAAGAATCTCATCCTATACGAAAACATTTTAAGGTGACCCTTGGCATTAGAAAAACACCATTTAATTCGAAATACCGTCTACATCTTTAATTCAACTGAAATATGATGAACAACGCAGGACTGACCTAAGGTTTTTTTATCATTTATCCATATAAAATTGCATTTCTATAAAATTGGGAATTTAAACACATTACATGGGTCAAACCATATGAAAGGTATATTCTTGCTTTGTGCATTGCGTTTGGCTCGCCGACTGAAATCTACCTGAAACCTTCTGGGATTCGTGCAAAATAAAAATGATGGCGTTTATGGCATGCGTTAGTTACCTGCATATTTTTACCTGATCTTATCCGAATATCAAGTACGATAGTAACTTTAATATACTACACTTCAGCTAACACAGAGCTAGCTAAAAAGTAAGCAAATTTCTCTCTCTTTAGAACTGTCTTTTTCCTTAGCGAGCTGTAATTTATTTGACACTATAATCAAAAGACTCTCTTTAAAAATAACTTGCGATTCCCACAATCTCACAGATTTTAGTATCAGTCGATGGCTCTTTAAATCCGTTTTATAAATCACACTCGAAGTTTGAGCATTTTTGTAAAAACTGAAAAAGTTATGAGGAAATTTTGGAATTACATCTACCGTTTTTCGAAATACTTTTTGTCTTTGTTTTATTAGCTATACTATTTATACGATCAACACTTCTAATAAATAAATTCGGTATAAAAGGTATCGTGGCTCTTGTAGGATACAATTTACCTGAATCTATGGACATCGTTTATTTATCATAAGTAGCGGTAAAAACAAACACACAGAAATTTTACTCAATTTAGAATATTGATGGATAATACAGATCTACTGGAAAGTAGATAATACAGACTAATTAAGTTTACTTTCTTGCTTAAATTTCCTTCAATTGAAAATTTGCCTAACAAACCAAGAAACATTTTTTTAATTATTTGCATTAAATCCATAGTGTATTTGAATTTACACTTTTTAAAGAATTTGGTTTTAGAGAGACTAATACCTACATTGCTTTATACCACTAACATTATCTGCAATTTCCTTAAAAATCATAACATAATTAAATTTTGCAATATGAAAAAGAATAGATAATATGCAGGATTTAAAGAAACTTTAATACGGGAAACCTTACTTCCCTTAAGTGACGATGAAGATGTTTTGTAAATTGTCATAACTGTTAAAGTTGTTTGAGTGTGAACAAGTATTCGTATACTTGTACTTATATATTATACATTTTCATTAATAATATCTAATAATTTTTTATTTATATACACTTATCCATTATTATTGTTTCTTTATTAATTAGGATATAAGCGTAGCAAAAATATTTAATTTAAAAAATCCATATAATTGATCAAACAGTCGAACTGTTTAAAAAATCACATGATTACTTAACAAAATATTGAGAAAAATTATTTATCTAAACTAAATTAGTACATTTTATAAACACTTTAGATTTTTGTGTTTGGTGAAAAAAATTTATAAAATACTGGAAATTAACAATTTGTATGTAAAAATCTTATTTTAAAAAGTATGTAAAGTCAGCAGGGAAATGCTAGATGAGCGCACAAGTCATTAGTACCAAATTTGATTGTCCATCTGGTTTTCGCACAAAACGAGACGGTTTTAATTAGCACGAAACGCCCACAAATCATATGAAATCACCCAATGATGGTTGCATGACCGTTTCTGAAAATTTTTATTTTTTACTGTTATATTCCCCTGTACAAAGACATAAACATATCCACAGATGAAACGTTTTTGCCTTTTTTTTATTCATGGTTGCCATTTTTTCATCCCTGACGCTCAATTTCTACAAAACCAACGTTTACAAAAACATATCTTTTGAACGAAGCCAGGTGGAAGAATAAATCAAAAACCAATTTCTAGCTATTGAAATGGTTCGTCCTTTTCTGTCAAGTATTTTTATATATTTTCTACAAAAAAGCTGAAAGTAAGGCCTGGATCTCGGGCTTGAATCTATCAAAAATGCAATTTTTGGATTTAAATTTTAGCATGGAAAAAGTCTAACACTTCAAACTTTTACATTAAGTTTGTCTGTACCAAGATGGTTTACAGCCCAAAAGTCTTGATAATTTCACCCTTCTCTTGTAACGGGATCATTAATTCGCTAAATTTCTAAAAACACCCACATTTAGCGCATTATATCTCTGGTGGGGAAGTTTAAAAAATCTGAAAATTTCAGGTGATTAAGAACCAATAAGAAGCTAACCCAAGTATAAATCTTAAGTTCTAAACTTTCAGTTTTAGACTTATTTGTGCAGTATTTATTTGTCTGGTGTAAGATTTGAAGCAAGACCTCGATCGATATAAATTCGTGTTCATGTTTGGTCATAAATTATTTTATATTTTTTGTTCTAATGAAACCTCAATAACGAAAGTTATATTGTGTTGCTTGTTTGTTATAAATAAAGACATGTAAGTATAATAGCGTAAGTAAAAAATATTAGTGAAGATTGATATTTAATAAATGCATAGCAAATCAAAATTTAAATTCATAAATTAAAATAAAGTTTGAAATTTCTTTAAGAAGGCCGCGATTCTGTTTTCCTCTAAAAGAATTTCAAATTTTACTTCTAACAATAATGATCAACAAATTATAAACACTCTTTATTGTCAATAATTTAAGCGCCCTCTATTGAATTAAAAAAAATTATTAAATTTGTCAAGAAGTTTACAACCTTACTTTGTCAGGTAAGAGTTTTCAATTTTATTGTTTTGCTTCTTTCTGAATTATTGGTTTATGAATTCTATTTTAAGAAATAAATAACTTATTGAAGAGGTTTACAACTCATTTAACAAACCTTAAATTATCTAGTTATAACTGCAGAACTTCCAAAGTGATGTACGAGTATATGTAAGTAATTTATTTTATTATAACGGTTGCACTCTCACTTTGCTCTGCTTTTAAATGATAATTACACTTATTTCACTTGAATAAATGAGTAGCAATTATCCAATTTCTTCTCTTTCTTGTAGCTCAGCTGGACAATTACCTTGATCACGAAAACTGTCTCTTGAATCTTCCTGTAGCCTGGATTCTGCTAGCTCTAAATATGAATTGGATTTTCTTAAACAAGATATTTGTTACTCTTTATACAAATAATAACGATTGAGGGACTTATAATTAAATTTCTATTAACATTTACATATGTTGATAATTCTTTTTGAAATGATACTAGGTAATGAGTAGTAGCAACCATTATTATTATAAATTTCTTTTTAAGTCAATGTGTCCTTTTTCGTTTAAATTAAGATTTACTTTTCTCCAGACGATCCGAAAATTGTCACACAGTATTTACTAGTTTTTAAATACATACTTAATTAAGATTACTCACACAACACACTTTCAATACAAGCATTTTCTAAAATTACAATATCTGTTTATACTAGTTTGTGATAGAATTAGGTACTTCTTAATGTATTAATAATATTGAAAAGTAACAATTAATCTCTTCTTCCTTTGAAATTCTTCTTTTTCATTTGTTAGTACATCTATGCATTCTAGTTTAAGCTTTGGTGGCAACGCACCGATACCATCTAAGATTACATGACCCAACACTTCTTCAATGATTGGTTTTGTAGCTGTATCTGTTTTGTTTTTCATTAGCATTAATAGTAAGTCTCTCAGTAGTTGACCTCGAGCGTTATAATCTTCTATTGGAAAAGATTTCACGTTGCTGCAATATTAACATTTCTTATTTAATTGTTCCACTCTAGAAAAATAAATTGAATAAAAAAATCCATGTATACTTACAGTAACAGATCTTTTAACAGTTCTAAAGTTTCATTTGAAACATCCTTATCGAGTGCTGTTAATAATGATTGGATATTTAATCTGACTGCATGTTGTCGTCCCCCTTCACAAGGTCCATCCATTTCCACTATATCCCATACACTAAAATTAGCCATGTGCGTAGAATTATTTTTGCCACCATTCTTATTTGTTTTCTCTATACTTGTGTCTGTAGAAAGCAACGAGCTGTTATAAAGAACTTGCATGGTACCATTATAAGTTTGATTTCCAAACGTATCTCCTTCCGATTTATTTTTTGAAATAGTTAATTTACTAGTATCAACCTCTCTGCTAAAAGTATCATTCGCCGTCTTTAAACATTTGTCTGTAGAAGACAAGCTTTTCTGAATAGTTGATATAGTTCCGTTAGTACTCTGATTACGAGTTTTATTGTGTGAAGTAAGAGTTACGTTCTGGATAATGGACTTAGAAATAACCACTTCTTTAGGATTAATTTCTGTAGTCGAATTTTCTGCTTTACTTGCCTTCTTTACAATTTTGTCTGTAAAAGCCAAAAAACTGTTGATAATAGTTCCATTAGTAGTTCGAATGTTAGTTTCATTTTGAAAGACACCGCTGACTTCTAAATTAGTCAAGTTTTGAGGAAGGGATGTATAATCAATTCTATCTCCAGTGGTATAACTTTTGTTATCTTGGATCGATGGCACTGACCCATTAGTATTTCGAATATAAGTTTGGTTCTCAAACATATCTATCACAAATCTATCCTTTGGAATAGTCAAATTGCCAGAAGTGGGTTTTAGAACAGTTATTTCTGCAGTATCAGTTTCTTTAGTAAGATTCTCATATGCTTTGTCTGCGCCTTTGTCTGTAGAAAAGAAAGAGCTATTCTGAATAGTTAATATAGTTCCATTAGTACTTGAGATATGACTTTGGTTTTGAAACACACCTATGTCAAATATATTCCTTGAAATAGTCAAGTTGAGAGTAGTGGGTTCAAAATCAACTGTCGAATTTTTAGTGTTATTCGATTTATCTGCAGTTATGGCTTTATAAACTAAAGAGCTATTTCGAATAACCATATCAACTGATGTGGTTTTACTAGTGCTTTGGTTTCCAAGTATATCAGTTACAACAGTCAAATGATGAGTAATGGGTTTAGAATTACCTTCTTTATCGGTATTAATATCAATTTCTTTAGTGAAAGTTTTAGAATTATTTGTTTCCTTAACATTCTTATTTACAAAAATTGAAGAACTGTTCAGAACAGTTGGCATAGTATTATTAGTTGCTGGCACATTTGTTTGATTTTGAAGCGAGACGAGTTTATATTCCGAATTAGTCAAGTTGTGAGTTATTAGTTTAAAATTAGTTGTATCATCGTTATTATTCTTTTTGATAATGGTAGTTTTTACTTTCTTGATATCTTCTTCTGTAGAAACCGAAGAGCTATTTTGAATAGTTGGCATAGTTTTATTAGTAATTTGGATATAACTTTTGGTTTGAATAATATCTTTAATCAGTTGACTTTTCGAATTAGAAATATTCCGGGTAATGGGTTTCAAATCCGCTTCAAGAATTCCTTTGGTAAGGTTTCTGGTCTTATTTGTTTCTTCTAAGCTTGCATTTGTGGAAACCCAAGAACTATTATGTGTAACTGTTACAGTTCTGTTAGTGGTTGTTTCGATATGAGTTTCATTCCGTAATACATTTTTAAATCCAGTGTTAATTTCTTTGGTAAAATTTTTAACCTCTATAATTGGCTTCAATGTTTTCTTTACAATTTTGTCTGTAGAAACGAGAGAGCTCTTTAGAATAGTTGATGTAGTTCCATCAGTGTTCTGTATTTCGGTTTGATTTTGAAACATATCTCTTACAGCTTTATCCTTTAAGATGGTCAAGTTGTGATAAATTGGTACAGCGC
Source organism: Agrypnus murinus (assembly GCA_929113105.1). Taxonomy (NCBI): domain Eukaryota; kingdom Metazoa; phylum Arthropoda; class Insecta; order Coleoptera; family Elateridae; genus Agrypnus; species Agrypnus murinus. The sequence goes on from OV816025.1 coordinate 58,879,338, forward strand.
TAGTATCAACTTCTTTGGCCAGATATTTGATTTTATCTGTTTTCTCTGGACTTTCATCTGTAAATATCAAAGATCTATTTGGAGTAGTTATAATTCCTTTAATAATTACGGTTTGATTTTGTAATATACCAGTTGGTTTCAAATCAACCTCTCCAGTATTGATCTCTTTGGTATAAGTAGAAACCAAGGAGCTATTCTGAATATGTAGCATAGTTTCGTTAGAACTTTTGATACGAGTTTGGTTTTGAAACATACTTTCAGTATCATCAATATGTTTAATATTTTTTGTGTTGTTTATTTTGCCTACATTTTCCTCTGTAGAAATTACAGAACTATTTTCAATAGTTAATACCATATCCGTGCCAAGTTCCTTCTTTGCAATAGTAATGTTGTCTGCAATAGGTCTAAGGAATATTCCATCTCCAGTTACAATTTCTTTGGTAAAATGCTTGGAGATATTTATTTTTCCTACAGTTTTGTCTGTTGAAACTAAAGAGCTGTTCTGAATAATAAGGATAGTTTTATTAACACCTTGTAAATGGCTTTGGTTTTGAAAGACATCTCCGACAGATTTATCTTCTAAGAAAGTCAGATCCTCAATAATCGATTTGAAATCGATTCTATCTTCGGTATCAATGTCTTTGGAAAACGTAACATTTATAAACATTCTTGAATCTTTTGGAGGTTTTTTATTTTTTGTTGTGTCTTCGCTAATAAATGTTACACTTATGTTGCCAGTCAGTAAAATTTTGTTTATTTTCCTAAAGTTTTTAGATTTATTAAAATCTGCATCGACATTTGATAAAGACAAAATTAACGGAGAATTCAGTGTATTCTTATAGGCCTTTTTATTCAAATTCCTTTTTTCTGAGACTTCTTCAGGTTTGTTTAACATGGTGCAGACGTGCTGATTTATAATTAGAAAGAAAATGGCGTCGTTTTCATACGGTCTATGCGATTGTTGAATTAGTAATTCACATATCATATCGAGTACTAGAATCCTGGGATTTTTATATTTCTCATAAGGAAACTTAGAGTGTTTCAAAACTTCCAACCACTTGGGTTCATGTAAAAGGTAATTTTGAACATTTCTTAAAGTTCTATGAGTTATATTTGTGCTTGCAAATGCGTTTGTTAATATGACCACATCTAGGTTAGATTTTGGAATGAACATCATATTGGTAAATTTCAGCTTTACGTATGAGAACAGCGCAATGTAATAACGTCTTGGTAAGTCAGATTTTCTTGGATTTATGATGTGGTTATGCAAATATTGTTTCAAGGTCTTTACTTTTGAGCAATTAAGCACGTTGACCATTTTATGAGAATTGTTAAGCTTATCCATTAATATATACAAATCTGTAGGGATTTCACTTCTATCAAATGTTTCAGTTATTATATTGGAAAGTTTCGTTTTTGGTGTCTTACATGAAGAATTCTGTGGAAATTGTCTGTATATAGAAAGTATAGTGAAACAGTTCTAAAACTTACATTAATTTGGTCCGTACTTATTGCTTCACTTTTCAGCAACGCACTCACCGTGATAAAAATAAACAAAAATATTCCAACCTTTCCATACATTTTAGAAAAGTATACACTTCATTACTTGCAGATTGAAAGCTTACTGCTAGATTAAAATCAGTTTTATTTTTAAATATATAAAAATTTAAACAATAAGAATTACTAAGTTCGTACCTGCGCTCTATAGTGTTGTGTACTTTACTTATAATGTTTAACAATATTCTTTATCAAGTATTTATTGAATGGAAATGAGTAATTTCAGAAATACATAACAACAACAAATGTACATATGTTGATTAATACTTCTGCATTTTATGTTTAAATAATTTATAGCTTTCATAGAAATTACACTAAATGAAGCTAAATATGAATTTTTGCCCAAAACATTTAGATTGAACGAGAAGAAATTCGGGTTTCAACTAAAAGGACATTAGTAGGGAATCAGCCAGCCTTAATTCGACATGGTCATACGGGCTCGATGACATACTTGTTTTTAAAACTGTTTTTTAATGTAAATTCTCCTGCAGTATCTGAATTCGGAAGGTACCCGTCGATTTGGAATGGCTTTGACCATTAAACAGCCATTATTGTGTAAAATTTTGAAAAATCAACAACGCGCTACTTCTACGTTGCTACGCTACGTTTGCATCGTCATAACTTCGTCATGGATACGGCTAGAAAGTTAGTTTTTGTACTTTGCGTTTATATCAAGGCTCATTCAGAACCGAAAGTTGTGCTGAACTAGCTCATTTGAGTTTCGAATTAGAACTAGTGTAATTTAGTTTTTCGAGGTTGTCAGTCATGAACCATGACAAATGAAATGTCATTGAAATCATTGTTAAATTAAAATTTAAATTTTCAAATGTCAAAATTGACATTTATCGATTGTTGGTACCAACCACGATAAAATTCCCAAATTTTAAAAGTGCGAATTTTTATTTTAAAACGGATAAAATTAGTAAAAAAGAGGTGCAAAGTACAAAAAATAGTATAAAGAACTCGTTTTATAAGACATTTATTGCACTCATAAATTCGTGCAATAAATCATGTCGTATAAAACTTGTTCTTTAATATACTATTTTAGAAACTGAATTTTAAGTAGTGCGTTGCAATCTACAACTCTGGGCCCAAGTAACAATTTAAATGCTTGTTAGGTTTATTTTGGTTTTTTTATGGTTTTATAACGGTCAACTGAAAAACCAGAGACTTATCTCAGATTTAATTCAATTATTCAAATACAACTATACTGTTTTAAAAATTGTTTTGAAAAGTTCTTAAAGAACTCCTTTTAAAGCTAAATAACCTTTATGCACAGATACATTATAATTATCCTATTAATGCTAGACTCATCTAAACATAACCGTCTCTTTATGGCCCACGGGCATCTTTATGGTCCGACGGGCAATAAAGAAACGTCAATTAAATGTCAGAGCTATTTGTTGTAGAACTTGATTGGTTCCTAATTTAATTTGTAAACTTATCACCAATGAAAATAAACTGTAATTAAATATTTTGGAATAGTAACTATAGTAACGTACTTCGTATAAGCACATAAGTATACGCACAGCGGCTTGATGTACCTTACGTACTGATTTAATTATATCTTTTATACAACAATAGATTTGAGATAAAAACCTAATCTGTGCATAAAATAGTGTATGTATAGCGGGCATAACTTGCTTTTATGACCCTACAGCCTACACCCTACAGACCGTACAGGAATAACGCTTCTGTCCATAAAAGCTTCTTTATGCCCTTAATACATAAATAACTATTAAGCCTTCAATGGCTTATGACTGACTTATAAAGGCATTAATCACCCATTTTATAAAACTTTTCAGCTGTCAAATCCCGGTTAAGCGACCAAGGTGTGGTTTTATAACAGCTTTATAAAAAATATCTTCCAGAAGTTGATTATAAAACATTTTTCTAAGTTTAAATTGAAACCACATAAAACTCTTTTTTTTTCTAGAGTTTTATTAAAGCAGGCATAAATGTGCATTAAGTCTTCTGTAAGTACAAGAGGCTCCTGTCTTGCTTTCTTCAGAACTTTTTGACTTAAATAAGTGTAGTTTTACGCTTATAACATATGAAGCAGTGTTATCGTCATATTTGTTTTTCTAGATTATGTTATTCTGATGTCGCTTCCGTAAATCTTACCCTTCTGGGTATGCCTTTCAGTGCTGGAAAGATTTAAGATAGATTTCAATGAATTTAAGTGGGCATTATAGAGGATCACATTAAGAGCAATAGGTCACTATTAAGATAAAATAAAATATAAATAGAATTATATGAAGCTTTTAGGTTTTATAAGTAAAAACGCCATTATTGTTAGTTGTTATCTGACATGCCATAGTCAGATATTGGGCAATGTTCACAAGAACAAGAAAAGTTTTGAAACAATAGGTATATATTGGGTTTGGCATTAACGTTTTTTTAACAATAGTACACTAACTGCGAATTCAATAAAAATGGGGTGCTACTAATTTACATATTTTTATCTCCTCCAAAACAATTATGCAATATAACTGTATTTTTTGAAATTTCGTTTGAGGGAGCACTTGAATTTTAAGATGACTATTTGCCCCATATTCTACAATAAACTTCGTTGTTGTTGTAATTTTCAATCCTCTCTTGAGTAGTTCTAACACCAAAGTTTAACTATTTATCTCGACATAAAAATCACCGTAGGTATAATTTATTGCAAGATTTTCATGTTTCATAATGGCACGTAACTAAAGCTATTTTGTTGTGCAGATAGAATTATCATTGTGTAATTACAATCCTTCGGGTTTCAAAGCGTGATTATTTAATATTAATATTTATTAAATAAACACAATAGAAAGAAAACAGTTGAAAATACCAAGCTTGCCATTTTCAGACCAACTTTTGAACGCGTTATTTAACATTTTCATCCATGTCCCTTAAAAGATAAAACATTACTTATTAGACATTTGTTACCCACAAAATAGGGATTGCTAATTGGGAAACGGTAACAACTTTTAACCTCAGTTAAATGTGTCGGCTGCCAGTTAACTAGTGTGAGGTCGTGGGTCTCACAAGAGGTCTTCTGTAATGGGAGCCAAGAGTCGTCTAAAATAGCTCCAGTATTTTCCGACAAAATCTGAACACAACAAAACAAAAACAACAACACATTTGCGACTACTTCCAATGTGGCCGACTTTTCCCAATATAGATATCTCGATAGCTATAAATATAAACTCCAAATAACATTCATATAAATAATGTCTTCAGGTATGATATACAGTGTTTTATTATCAATTAAAACAAATTATCAATAGTTAATAAATCAATCAAGTGTGGTTATATTTTAATCAAAGACAAATAGCCTTAGCAAAAATTAAATGTTAGTTATTAATTCGCATATATAAATTTGAACGGAGTGAGAATTCATGCGAGCGCGACTATTTACTCTAAATCTGACTAAAAGTTCAAGTCTCAAAAATAATCAAAAGTACTCTACAGGTACCAATCAGATTGCACAATCCTTAACTCTAGTAGTGAGCTGTTCAACTATTACGGAGGAAAGCTATATGTATTGCATTCACTCGTAAATATTCCTAAATGTAAACTGATAAAATAATATATATGAAATATATAGTTACGTAGATATAAGTGCTACACTCACACTGGGAAAAAACCATTTAACACATAAAATTATAATATACAAATATACAGTAATGTTTTATATTTACAATAAAGGATTGCCAAATGTTACTAATGTCATAAATAGTTGCTGTAATATAAGTGATTCACGAAACAAGTGTGTTTTCTTCGAGCTGAAGAGGAACTTCACCAACCAGGTTGAGCTTAGCGTGATCCAAGGTGATAAACAGCAACCAAGTAACGGCACATGAGCGAGAAGTTCAACGTAGTGGTCTTACTAACCCAAAAATACAACGAAGTGCATGAAGTTAAGGTAGAATAAAAAGGTTAATATAAAAAAGGTCTTAGATGGATGGTGACCTACTGAAATAGTTATACCGCTTCCAAATGCGGCTAACGTCGATTAAATATCGAATCCTCGAACGTGCTTCTAACCTCCAAAAGAACTAGTGGTAAATACCTTATGTACCAATAAAATTGGAAATCACCACCAAAAATCAATTATAAATCTGCACAAATGCAATTCCCATTTCCCAAAATAAAGAAAAAAATCAATTTAACGGCGATGCCAATAAAACATTCTTTTAAAGAATTTGCTTCCCACGAACGAACGAACGAAGTGTCAGTAAACGGAGAGAGAATACGAAAATCTCCAAACGCTATACAATGCAACACAAAAGCATAGCTATACAGGGTGCTACGATATTAGCACGTAACGCATTCTTATTCTACTTTTTCATCAAATATCCCAATCTGCAGTCAAGATTTCGAAATAAACTGACACACTCAGAGACAGACAGCTCCACATATTAATTGTTGATGGCATAGTAAGCAGGTATATGGAGGATGTTTAGTTCCAAAACGCGAAGCAATCACTATAAATGAATAGTCGGCCTAATGCATCGATCACAAATAATGATTTTGGTGCACCTAATGAAAAAGAGGCACTTTGTTAGAAAACGGCAAAGAAAAGTGTTTACTTTTCTGCCTAGCAACACTTATCTTTAGTTAGCACTCGCTTAGCTAGTTACAACCACTTATCCAGTTAGCCACATTATTTGTTATTAATTGCTTACTATACTGGTTGCTATTTATAACATTATTAACATTAAAGTTGTTTTAGAATTAATCTTCCTGTATTTTTCAAGTACACGAAAAACTAGTATGTTGTACGTGTTAGAAAAGTGATTTATCCATGCTCGTGTAAAATTAATCCACTCGCTGACTTCGCTCGCTCGAGAATTAAACGTTTTTACACTCGCTGGAAAAATTTCAATTTTCTTAACTTGTAAAACAATCTACTATTTTAAATTAAAAATATAAATACGTAATTAAAAAATCACAATACTAAAACTCCACACACACTACAAAAAATAACGGTTTCAAAAGTAATCGCACCAGTCATTTACAACTGTTTGCAGACGTATCTCACGCTACTGTTCTTGTCCAAACAACACCTGAAACAGCTGTAGATAAGCAATTGCCATCAGGACATCATCTAATATTTGTATAATTTGTCTGCTTTCCATGGTTTTCAATTATGCAAACTTTTATAATCGTGAATACTTCCTAAACTTAGCAACGCTGGGGAATGAGAGGGCGCTGCAAGTCGTTCTCATGCGTATTTAAATAAACGTTTTAGATTTATTTATTTAAAAATATAAAACGTAAATAAATACAGATATTCAGTAGTGTTGACTAATATACACAACAAAAACTTCAGTATAAAAATAGAGTCAAGTAAATCGGCCCAGTAGAACTTTCAAACAAACTGGAACAAAAATGAGCCTTGTGTTTTAAATTGCTTGGCCATTTCTACCGTTTTATTTGTTGATCCCCTAAAGCCCAAACATTTGCATCTGCGATAACAATATAAAAGAGCAAATTAATAGTAATCATTTATTTCGTAAATATCACGGCTTTTTACATAGAATTATTAATAATTTATTAATAAATAGGATTATTGAATGTAATATCAAAGCTACGTTCTAATATTAAGTATTTGCCCAGTCAAGTTGCACAAGAATCACTAAATATGTTGTACCTGCACCAACCATCTGTAACAAAAGATTAGCATTAATAATTGATAATTAGATTAGACTCGTATAACTAGAAAAAAAAACTAACATATTAGCTATTTGTAGTATTAGGGAAGACAGTGAAACAATTAAAGTACCAAAAGAAAAATAAAGTTTTCCTTAGTTATACAATATACATACGTACATATTGTAGTGAGGTTTATTTATAAAATATTTCTCTATATAAAAATTCTTATTTGTTCTTTGTTTTAAAAGAAATTACTTTATGATATCTCAGGGTCGCACAACTGAATTTATGTAATGTTTTTAATATGAGACTATTCATTCAATCATATAACCATAGGTTCTTTTATTATATGATCTAAATTTTACTTATTATGGTTATTGAATGTTATTAAATAAAGTAAGGTTATAAATAACCATTGACATTTATATCAGTACTGTCATACATGACAGTTCCCAACTTAATGCATATAAAATCAAGTAAGCATAACAAATCAATTATTTATTTAACCTCTTTATTTACTACTCTTTTGTTTTGGATGTTAAAAGAAAGAAATCTTACCCAGTCAACTTACATTTATTCCTTCCTAGAATGTTAATGGATAAAACCACTCCTTTTTCCTCTTATCTAACTGCACTTTCACTGCACATACACGTCTTGCAATTTTCACTCTTCCTCCAAGACACACCGACGACTTAAGTTGAACAGGATCTGCAGACCACCTCTGTACTCTATGATCATGATGGACCACAAACCTACTAACTCTTCTATCGGTCCGTGTTGAATAGGTAACTTTATACTTCCTTCTGCACCTCCGGTAAGTATTTTTCGGTTAATCTTGAATTGGCCTCTCAATCTACTGGTATACCTCCAACAGGAACTGCTACTGACTAAATATTCCACACCACATTAGGTATTGATAATCTTCTTAAATTGTGTCACTCCTATGGTGAATTACTTTTCTGGAACTACTTAAATTCTACTCTTCTATATCTATCCTCTTCTTTTTATTATTTATGATAAATTTTACCCCCACTTTTATGGTATATTCTAAATTTTCTTCTATCTTCTCTTTTCCAAACTTATTTAGTAATTTATTATCTTCCTTTACTTCTTACACTTAACTATTCTTTTTCCAAATAAAACACAAGACTTTTATTCTATATTTATTAAATTTTTAACTTCTTTTTTTAAGAGCTTCTTACAAAAACAACCATCCTTTTCCACAAACAAAAGCTTATTATTCATATCTCTCTGAGAAACCTATATTTCATTTATTTTAATGTTTTATGTTATTTTTATCAGAGATATCACATTTCTTTGATCATTTTTACTACCCTTTCAACAATAATGCATATTTCTATAGTTATGAACAACTAATTTCTTTATTTAAAATTTCAATTTTGCATTATTATTGAAAGTGCAGCCTTGATTTTATATGATCCATTGATATCCTTAATTAATGTACAAAACTTTCTTTTTCAGGCTGACCTTTGACTAAGATCTCCTTTCTCTTACCATCCTGATTTGTATTTGATATTATAAACTCTTGTACTCTAATAAAGATATGCTATTCCAACTTGATTTATCGTATTTCAATTTTGTATTAAGTTTTCTAATCTGAGCACTACGTTAAGACATTATTTATGTTTTATTTAATGATATTCAAGAACCACAGACTTGGTTGAATTGTTGTTCAAATGAACAATACATCTCCAAAGTTTATACTCGAATGCACCTTCTCATATTGTTTTCTCTTTAGCTCAAAAGTGACCATTGCAATATGTTTAATTTTTCTTTGTTACAAAAAATAAAAGTTCTTACCTCCGATTGTCAGCCCAATGACTTTTTGTCTAATGCACTCTTGTTGCAATGTTATTTGATTCAACGGTACTTTTTGCCCAAAGGACTTCAAATTTAATGATGTTTTGGTCCAACAGCAGTACCGGACTTTTCGTCCAATGAGATTTCAAATGAGAAAAGTCAAATATTCTATTTTTAAATTCATTATTAAAGAGAAAACATAAAACTGTCATCAGAGCCAACGTTTTAAGTTAATCCAGTCATTTCGTTTTAGTTAGGTTAAATAGCCCAGTCAAATTACACAAATCGGTGGAAAAAGAGTTTTGTTGTAAAAAGTCGAGGGTGGGAGGTGAGCTTGAGGAGGGGGAGGGGTTTAAATGTCCCTTTTTTTTAGTTGTTCGCTTGTATCTAGGAAACTATTACTCCTACAAAATACTTTATATACAAAATTGAAGCTGACAAAATTTGCTATAAAAATGGTACTACGCATTTTTGTCCTAGGACTAACCGGTTAAGAATTACAGGGCTGACAAAAGTAACACCATTTTAAAAATTGTGCTTTATTCACATTTAAAACCAGATTACAGTCTACAATTCTCTTGTACATTACTATTGGTGATTTTAATTACATTATGAGTAAATTTTAAACAGTTCATTACAGGATGTCAAGGGGGTCTTCAGGGTCGTCCTCATACGCTGAATTCTCGTCTTCAAATGGAGGGGCATTGGTGCACGCGCTCTCACAACCGCATATTGAAGAGCAATTATGCCTGCCTTAAGGCATCCACAGCGTGTACTACAGCCTTTGGTGCAGCTGCAAAATATTGTTGATAGGATTGCAGCTGGGGCAGCGTGATGCAAGGTAGGCAAGGGCTGAAGATCTCCATCTGCCCCTCTCATCCAACCCCAATCAGTAGGTGGCAGCTTGTTGCCCAGCCATTCCTGAACTTGCAAATAGACTCTGTATGAATGTTACAGTGCATAGACTTTAGTTGGTGGTACAGAGGGGAGGTCTGGCTTCACCCTTGTGGTGGATTTTTGGAAGGTTAAGTACCGCGGTTTGTCCAGGTCTGTTACCCTGGCGTTGTACATCGCTAAGAAGATCTGTTCCCCTGCGTCTGCGACTTCCTTGTGTGTTGAAGTGTTTGTGTAAAAGACGTAGGAGATGGAATACAGGCTGCTGTTCATCATGAATAATTTAGCAATCGATGACTTGCTTTTTCGGGAAATTGCAGAGGTTGTATCACAGCCGCTAAAACTGTGAATGAACAAAATGCTCTTGGCAAAGTCATGTTCCTGCAATTCCGTGGAGGAATAAGTTCTGCTTTTCTCATTCCCCTTCCCTGGTTTGAAAAACTTTATCTCTTGTTCCCTTAGAGCTAAAGCAATCAGCAGGACCAGCAGATCCACATCCTCGCCGATGACAGTAGTAGAACAACCAGATTCTGCTTTTTCCAATGCACACTTCGCTATCGTTTTATCAGCATCAGCCTGTCTGACTCCAATTCCATCAGCAATCATTTTCTGAGTCAGCATAGTGATGAACCTGGCCTTATTTTTTTCGTTACTTAAAAAGTGTTGTTGTTGAGCCGTCACTGTCATCTCTTCAGTAAAGTCAATATCGACTGATGCGGTGATGGTGGTGGTTCGACGTTTTTGTTCTGCACGTTTTGTGCTTTTCACAGTGTCAGAATAACAGTCATTCACCATAGTGTTTTTTAATGTAAATCACATATTGATTAAATATCACTGAGAAGGTTGATCCTATACCCCACCTGACTCGAAGTAGAAGGAATCTGCCATCAATCACATTAGTGTGAAGTTTGAGGTCTGGAGTAACGAGGTGAACAGGGAAAATATCATATAATGCAGACTTCTTTGTCTTTCGTATCCCTTTTTCATTAAATAGTGATAATGGAAAAGGCGACAGTTTGTAACGGAGAAGGTCTTCTAGATCCTCGTTGTTCTTCTTGGAAATGGCTATTCGTTGGAATATTAGAAGAGGATCAACCACCACAACATTGTCAATTTTGATAGTACTGCTCATGGCGGCCAATGATGAGAACTTGTCTTTTCGAGCCTGTGTTATCTCCCCAAATTTTTGCCCTATCATCTTTTTGTCCGATTTTTAACGCTGGAATATGTAATTTGACTAAGCTTCCAAATTTCAGAAGCTCATAGCTCGGCAAACACATCCTAGGACAAAAATGCGTCAGACCATTTTTGTAGCAAATTTTGTCAGGTTCAATCTTGTATATAAAGTATTTTTTTGTAGGAGTGATAGTGTCCGAGATACAAGCGAAAAACTAAAAAAAGGGACATTTAAACCCCTCCCTCTCCTCGAGCTCACCTTCCACCCTCGGGGACTTTTGACACACATCAACCCAAGTCTAAAGGAAGCGTTTAATGCCATTTCCAAAACTCTAGGATTTTTTCCACGATTGCCCTTTTTTGTCTAATTTGACTGGGCTAAAAGCTTCTATGGGGTGAAAGGTGCTATTGTATGAAAAGTCCCATTGGATTTAACGTTGGATCGAAAGTCATTTGACAAAACAATAAAAATTGTATAGAAAACTTTTTATTTGACAATTGTAATAAATCAGCATCAATAAGACAGCTGCTATGAAACGGAATAGGAAATTACTTTCTGCCCTTGCGAGAGAAAGGTAAGAATTTCATGCTTCTAGAAGTATGAGAATAGAAAAGCTTACTTTCTGATAAGGCATTAGAAAAAAATCGTAAATATTTGTGTACAAATAGCATTCAACTGGCACCACCTGTTGATGTATTGCCGTTGCTGATAATTAATTATTAAATTGTATTATTTTTGGCCCTCCGCGGTCGAGTAGTAGAGATCCTACTTCTCGTTGAGAGGGACTTCAAAACTCGGTTGCGACAATTCTAAAAATTTTGCACTATCGTATTTGAGCTCCTTAGGATACGGTACAAAAATTGTATGAGTGAAAGGTATAGGGGAGCGTAATGTACTTGCTATAATAGTTCCATTACCTCCGTTGTACTCCCATAAGAGTTTGTGTGGAACCCCGACACTGCAAATGCGGTAAAAGGAAAATGGATTATGTATGTATTATTTTAATACGAGTGATGTAGTGTAGCGGTGATTAAAACCCAGTACTTAGTTATACAAAGAATAAACAAACATTGTACAGTGTGTACAAGGTGTGATTACTATATAGAGTAAGACTGACTAAAAAAAACTTAACCTTTTCTAACATTGTTATAAAATAAAATAATAAGATGCGTCCAACACTGCTAACTCAATTGTCAGTTCTTTAAAGCGCTTCACAGTGGTGGACGCCAATAATACACAACACATAAATTCAAAAGCATGATTGAGTTATTTCATTTCGATTCTCTGTATAAATATATACAGAGAACTATTAAGAGAATAGTAAAGCCTTTTACTAGCCAGTGCAATGTATATTTTATTAATCTACAAGCTATCAAAACATATACTTACTGTGAATATTAGTGGTACATCGATTGTGAAAAAACCACCAGCTGTGATCTTCATATCATCGTGAAGTAATTGCAGAGCAAAGGCATTGATCTACAAATAAAATGTATAACATTTTAGATATCGTTCCAATAATAGGGAATTTAAGTAGCAGTACTGTATTATATTTAGTATTTGATTTCTGATTTTTTAAATACAATACATATTTGTCAATAACACGACAATGTATTTTAGGCCATTATCAAAGATTATTTTAGTTTTAGTATGCTCTGATCTATAAATAATCGAAGTTATAAGATAAAGTCGAATCGCAGTCGAATAATGTATGGAGCATATTGAATAATGTATAATCGTATTAAGAGTAGGGTAAAGGTACTTTTGTTGTTACTCTGCCAGTTATTTGCACTTAGTCATTATTGTAAAATAAAGTGTCCAAATCAAATATAAAGAACTTTTGAAATATCAGCACTTCGCAGATAAGGGCTGTTGCATATCCTATCAAAGTTTATGACAATTCTAAAGTTGGTGACGCAAACACGTCACTTCAAAGTATTTTATATTATCCAAAAACCACTTAATGGAGCGCGTGAAAGGTTGACGTACACTCTAAACGAATTTTTTTAAAACAAGTTATGTAATGATTGTCCGATTAAAAGTTCAGAGGTTATGCTACAGCTAAAGGATGCGTCACTTAGGTCGTGTGCATTATTATATTCCGACGTCATTTCATTAATACCCTAATTTATATTTACAGACTCCTATATTCCTAATAACAGTAGGAAAACTACAAAGAAAAAATGAAAAATATGTAGTTGTGAAAACCGAAAATTATTTAACCGAAGAAAACAGCAAAACCAATTTATTAATAGCATAATTACCTCTTTCTGGAGTGTACCATTGTTGTTGGAAGAAGTCAGTTTGATAAGCTGTTTCTTCATTATGTTTGCCTGAAGAATATATTGCATTATTAATCAGTTGATAATAATAATAATAATAATCATATGCTAGTAATAAACGAATTTTCATAAATCGCGCATATTTGTTATACTTTTATGCAAAAATGGGTGCAGTAGAATAAAAACTGTCATTCGGTGCATTTACGTAATTACGGTAGCGGTTTAAGACAATAATGTCAATGAGTTTAGTTTTAAATTGCAGTTTATTTTTATTGAATATAAAAAGTGTACTAGACAAATAAAAATCGATGAAATTAAAAGAAATTGTGTCTGAACTCAATAATAATTATGAATGAAATATGTAATTTTGGGTATGTCACAGTACGTAACGCATATGACATTATACAAACGTACGTAACGGTTTGAAGATCTAAATTGATCATTAAGGACATTTTAAAAGAAAACCGTAGGTATGGCATTATTTTTGGTGTTTTCTTTAATATACGTTCTAGTCGGTTTCCCAGAGAAAAATTCCTCGGAATTCGCCTTTTGGGCACCGATTTTGATGATTTTTTTTAAATTGTAGGTAATCGACTATATTTCAAAGTCTAAATGTTGGATTTGTCCGCTAATGCCCTGTTTAATTGTTATTAACAAATTAATAAATGGCGGCTGCAAAATGGCCGTCAAGGTCAGACATTTATTATTTGAAATGGCAAATGAAAAATAGTACTAGGGGTTTTTTAAAGTCGTAAATTGCGATGTTATAGTTATTTAGGTATTATTTACGGCCAAGAAAGCTGTTTAAAGCTTTAATGCTTCCGCGGTCGGAAAAGCGAGTCGTTAAAAAAGACCGTCTGTTGAAACCTCTTTTAACAGCCCTAAATGTTAACAGGGTGTTATTGACAGCTTAACGGTCGTCAAGAGTTTTTTTGTCTTTTGTCTCCAGAAAACCGACTATTAGTATAAATAATCAACTTGTAAGTTTTTTATGAATAGTTCGTAAAACTATTACAAAACCTATAATTACCTAGTATTTCATGTCTCCATTTTGTCATTTGTACGTAACGCACCTAATAGCTTGATCTGTTTGTAAACAACATTCGATATAAAAAAACAAATGTATTTTTATTAAGACCGAAAAATGCAGTAAATTAAAAGTTTAGTTACTTAAAAATGACTTCTGGGGATTCGCTATTCATAAAAATGCGTCGGAATGCGTCACGGTACGTAACCGCCAAATACGCGAGGTAAAATAAGTTTCATGACGTAAAGTTACTTCTCGACATAAACACGATTACTTTTATTGTTTCTCGACCTGGAGATATTTGGACTTGCCAAGTGCTAGTAAATTAAATTAGCGAGTAGAATAACAGGTTATAACGACTTTTGATCGTCAAGTCTTGAAAGTAGTTGGAATGGTGCTGGTTTTTTGAACGCGTTATAAGAATAACTGCTTCGGCTAGCTCTTGTAGTGGATATAATCCAGGAATTATTAAATACTAAAAAATAATCAGTAATAACAGTTATTAGATAATCAAACAGTCAGTAGAATCACTAATTAACAAATTAACAAAATTATATGCAATAAAAAATTCAGATTATTCAGCGAAGTCGTCTCCCTGTACTATAAATTATTGTTCAAATTACCTGTCAAAAAAATAAATTACCAATTAACTATCGCATTATCAAAAGAAAATTCCGTAAAGGCCTTGACGTAACCCCAAATACATATTTCACAGTATCATGGGATATAACTTTCGGATCTCAAGCAAATACCTTCACTATTAATAATAATAATAATCTATCAAAATAATCAGTGGTCGGAATTAAAATTGACTATAATCTTCCTGCTGACGGGTATCAAACGTATTTTTGTAAATAATTAATAAATATGTTAATGTCACTTGATTACACGCTTAGTAAAAGAACTTGAAAATAACTAATTAGTATATGTAATTATAATTAAAATTAAAAGTAAGTAAAAATAATATGTATTAGTATAACCTCTTTAATCCTTATATCTGTAGTGAATATGAACTTTATCTGAAACAATATTTACAGAAAATAATAACTACGAACAATACGAAGGAGTGAAGAAAATTGACCAATAAAATCAATAATTACCACATTATAGGTACTCTAAATCCTTCCCACTATCGTTTGCTTGTAGGTTCTAAACAAAAGTCATTTAGATTAATGATCCAGTATCAACAATTAAAGGTTTTGTAAGTAACTAGGTACGTAATCAAAATAAGACAAAGGAAATTCAACAGATTACCATCTTCTGCAATTTCACGATGACATGAGACCAAGGGGAGATGCTGCTTTGGATATATATATACACTAAATCCTAGCAATTTCATACAACTAGAAAAATTCACTTAATAAAACCTTATCTTGATTATATTTTTATATATCATATATCAATATCTTTTTTAAAGATTTAATCCACTAAGTGAAAAATTCGAAATTCTTTGAAAATATGAGTAATATTACCTACAAAAGCGGAAGTAAAAGTGTTACTTTACCAAAAAGGTGCATGAAATGTGAAAAATCTGATCAAATACATAGATAGCATACCAACAAATAATCCCAAAAATGGAAACTACAAAGTCCTTCAAAAAAGAAACCAGATCACATAAGCAACCAAACAAACAACCAGGGAAGGGGAGGAATTCCGGAAAGTAATGGAAAAAGCGCATAACGGTAACCAGAAACTATTCTGCAAGGTATTTAAAAACATGCAAGAAGGCAAAGACTGCCCATTTAAGTTCATACGCGATAAGGAAGATGTGCTTCTAAGTCATGGAACGATGGCGGCGATACTTCAAAGAACTTGTAGAATGCAGTGACCAGCAGCAAGACATCGACCCTCATCAAATTGATCAAATTGAGCAAGTGACCCAAAATGAAGATAACGAGAACAGAACCACACAATCAGAGTTCGCAGCAGCGTTAAGAAAGGTAAATCTTGGAAAAGCTGCTTCTCGACGTTTTCTAGATACTACTAGGGATCACTACTAGGCGTACCGAAAAAAGTATATTCTTCCATACTGGAACAACGATTCATGAAGCAAATAGAGCTCCAACTAGAAGATACACAACGTGGTTTCCAAGGTGGCCGCAGTGCACAAGATCTTATCTTTACAGGACGTGGAATATGTGAAAAGGTATTAGAACATAATAGCGAGGTCTACTTCTGCTTTTTGGACCTCAAAAAAGCGTTTGACAAAGTCCCACTGCAAGAGCTTTGGCGGACCCTTGAAGAAAGTAAATGGAAAAGGGACTGATCGATGCAGTCAAAAGTTTCTAGCAAGTCCAAAAGTTCAAACGCTAGCAGTTCAAAAGCAAGTCCAAACAGTAGGCATCTTGTCTGAAGAATTCAAAACGACTGCAGGAATAACGCAAGGCGACGTGCCTATCTAATACATATTTATCACACCAATAGACGACACCCATAAACCATGTAAAAACCAAATTAAAACATTCAAAGTGCCAACCCGTAAGGATTATATGGTCTTGATTGCAAAGACTCTACGCAACTTGACCATCTGGGGCAAAGTAGAAACAAAATGCAGAGTAGAAACATGACATTCAGCTTGGCAAACATCAAAACTATGCTTGTAACAACAACAGCAAATGTTCAACATCCTATCAAACTTAACGGCCAAAAATAGGTCACCAACTTTAAGTACCTAGGCGTCACGATAACCCAAAACGGAAAAATGTTTCTATCGACCAGTCTATCTACCATCCGTAACATATAGTGCAGAATCGAATGAGTCGCCTGCAGGTAGCAGAAATACGGTAGTTAAGACTAGTGGAAGGAACGCCACGACGAGATAGAGTGCGTAACCATCAGGTTAAAATCTGCAACTGAGATGGCTTGCTCACGTCGTTAGAATGGCCGTAACGAGATATCCTCGCATGACCTGAGACCTCCATCAAGAAGCCAGAGATCAAGAGGAAGACTCCGTAAAAAAGGGTTAGATAACATCAAAGAAGCATCTGAAGAATAAGACATAAGAGATAACTCGATAACTTAATGGAATGGAACCAAATATACCAAACGATAATAAAAGGACTGGTCCTATACAATTCGGGAAATTATTAATAATATAGTTACTATAAGTATAATATGTACGGTTATGTTTACTATTATGGCAGTAAAACAATTCAAAAATAGCTCTTACACAAATTATTACTTGATCATAGAGATTTCTACCGTGTCTTCTGGCAGTACTTTTTACCTACATCATATCACTGATACTATTTTGGAAAAAAGGAATACATTATATAAATGTATTAAATTTTAATTGTAACAAATGTTCAATAACATACTGATAAATAGTTGGCCTAGCCTAGAAAAAAGCTACATGTTTTCGAAGTAATAGTATTTTATTCAACATAATCACCTTTCAACTCTATACATTTAATGCATCGATCAAAGAGTTATTCTAATCCTTTAGAAAAAAAAGTTGTATCCTGTTCTGCAAACCACGACTCCACAGCATCAATTACCATCTCGTTTGATGTAAATTTTCGTCCTTTCAATAATTTTCTGAGTTTCGGAAAGAGATAATAATCCGATGGGGCCAGATCTGGAGAATATGGCGGATGATCCACAATTTTAAAGCCAACTTCATTGATTTTTTGTAGGGCAATAAGTGATTTGTGGGCGGGCGCATTATCTTGCAAAAACAAGACGCCTTTGGTAAGTTTTCCTCGCCGTGATTCCACAATTTTCGCTCGAAGTTTGATTAATAGAGATGCGTAATATTCTCCCGTGATTGACTTTCCATGTTCTAAGTAATCCACGAAAATTATACCATCTTTGTCCCAGAAAATGGAGGCAAGAACTTTTCCAGCAGACTTCTGCACACGAAACCTTTTGGGCCGAGGAGAGCCAGAATGTTTCCACTCCTTAGACATTTCTTTAGTTTCTGGATCATAATGATGAATCCAAGTTTCATCCATTGTAACAAGGCGATCCAAAAAGTTTGATTTTCTATCGTTAAATTGATTGCATATCCACTGAGATGTTGTCACCCTCAATCGCTTTTGATCAGCATTGAGACATTTGGGTATCCATTTTGCGGATAGCTTTTTCATTCCCAATTCATTATGAACGATATGAAAAACGCGTTCGTATGAGATATTCAAAGTCTCTGATATGCCTTTTAGGCCGATTCGTCTATTATCCAAAATCATATCATGGACAGCATCAATGTTTTCTTGCGTTGACACAGAAATCGGTCTCCCAGACCTCTTCTTATCGGTGACATCTTTTCTTCCACGTTTAAAATCAGCAACCCAGTTTTTAATGGTTGAATAGGATGTACATTGATCTCCTAACGTTGTTAACATGTCATCATAAATTTCTTTACCAGACAATCCCTTCAAAAACAGGTACTTGATAACCGAACGATACTCGATTTTGCTGAAGTTCCAATCTTCATCTGACATGGTTTACTTTTCTTAATCTCAATTTCAAAACAACATCACCTTTTGGGCTGACACTTTGCACGTGCACTTGTCAAAGTTTCAACTTGTTTTCCTAGCAACGCGATTTATTTTTGCCTGCTAGAACTATTCAAGGCCAACTATTTATCAATGCCCCCTCGTATAAGCCCAAATTACCTTTGACTGTTATTTCTCTATTAGAAAAGCATTGGTTGGAACAACTGCAAGTGATTGTAAGGGACTTGAGATTTTATTTTATTGGCCATACTTAGGCTAATTTCATGCCAAATTACCTAATTTTAAAACATGACCGTGCTTCGATATCTCACACCCACTTACATCATATAACTAAAATTGTTATAACTCCCTTACTGTTTGAGTTATCTGGCTCATCTAGGTATCGGATTAAAGCTACTTAGGTCTTTCAAGGTTCAAGGTATATCAAGAAACGTGCAAAGACATTGGATAAGACATGGGAGTTATGATAATTTTCTGAGACATTGAAGCACATAGCTCTAGATGCTTTAGCATTAAATTAGCTACGTTAGTATATAAATTACTTACATGTTTATTAAGCGATGCGCATGCCCAAATCGTTGCTATAGCATTGAATGTATACGTTAACTCACCAAAAGCTATAAAAACGACAAAGATTGTAGGCATAGGCTTTCCAATGAGAAATACAGTAGCATATCGATAACTGCATATTAGTACGTTTGTTACGTCATATGTCACAGTAACTAATGTCGGAATGGAATAAATTTTATTGAAAACTCTGGTAATCTTAATTAAGTCAGAATAAATATCCGCTAGTTCAACAATGAAGTTTCTAGGAAAGGAACCTGGTTCTTCAATACAACCTTTAATTAAAACCTTATTAATTTCATCTATCCTCAGTTTTATGGAAATCATCCAATCTTGGAATGTAATTAAAAGCGAATTCTTATACACGCTACTAATCAAATAAATCTAGTGCCCCCATTGGTATTTTATTTCGAGGTTTCGTATAGTATAATAAATAAACAAAATTAAAACTGCGATTATATTAACAAGAAACCAAAATATTGAATAATTCCTAACTGCGTAATTATCAATTTTAATATGAAAGTTGTAAAGCCTTTTATCAACCCGTACAAAATCATCCCACATGTAAAACCGGAGTTTGGAATAAGCTGTTGAATAAATAACCATTGTAACATTTAAAATAAAATACATATGCAACTGATACATATGCAAGTACCATGTCAAACCTTTACTATGGTCATATTCGAAAGAAGTATTGTTTTGCCATACCATAAACATTTGAATACTTATAACAGCAATGGGCACTATTCTGCCAATGCGTGTTTCTCGTTTCATTAATATTCTGTTCCCTGGCATTCCCTTAATAGAAAATGCACTCATTCCAAGATACTTTTCTATGTTATAAGAAAAAAATAATGCGGTTATTATATCTGATGTAGTATGGTAGTTACGCATTGTTAATAGAAAATATCAAGAGGGCTAGGTTTTGTTCTATTTTAAATGTAGTAAGCAGTCTAATGGTAATTCTTTTCAAACCATTCACTAATGAAACGTCTATTAAAAAAATAATAGGCACTTGCTGTAGTGAAGTTATAATAAAGCTTTTAGTCATATTAATAATTATGCATACATGGAGTAGCTTTTTATTCCCGTGTCTCAAAGTAATTTTGAGCTATACATTCAAAATTTCTCTCATGATATTTAATGTACCTAGATATTACTAGCGGTTTCCAACCTTTTTGGACTCGCGAAACTCTTTTTAGAATCAATTGCTATGGCGAAGATACAAAATGGTGTTTAGGGTAGTGTTGTGTGGGGAGGAAGAGGGGATCAAGAGTAAACGGTAATGTGAAGTAAAGAGATACCTAAACAATTGCGGAATGTCTATGCAATTTAATTATATTTTTAAAACTTTGAGATTTAGCGTAATGTCTCAATTTATTCTCAACTCCCACCAACACACATGATATTGGGACATGTGAATAAAATGTAGCTTTTATTAAAACAAAAGATAACAGATATGATTTTTAATTAATAAGAATAAGCTAGAGTATAGTAAAAGTTTTTACTACATTTTATTTACATGACCATTGTCAAGAGTTAGCTGTTTAATGCGAATTAGTGAGTGATACATTTAATTTAATACACCCGTGTCTCAACAAATTGCACTCGAACAGTACAAATTGTACATACAGAAACTGTGCACGAATTACCCACAAACAGTGTCGAAATTGCACACAAATTGTACACAAAATGCACAGAAATTGGACAAAAATGGTACCTAAATTTGATATAAATTAAACAAATTACATACAAATTGCACCCATATTGCATACAAGTTGTTTACAAATTGTATCCAAGAGTGCACAAATTGCACACAAATTGTACAAAAATGGCATACAAACTGTACGCAAATTGTACACAAACTGCACACAAACATTACCTACACAAATTGTACACACATTGCATACAAATTGCACACCAATTGCACATACACCTGTACAAAGAAGTTTGTGTACAATTCGCGTGATTTGTGTGCACAAATCACACGAATTGTACACAAACTTCTCACAAATCACAAACTAATGCTCATAAATTGCACGCATATTGTACACAAATTGTACATAAATTGTACACAATTTATACACAAATTGTAACTCGAAGAACCACACTCAGTATTATACGCTATTAGCATATAACCTTACGATAAACGAAACGAAAAAAATGACCGCAAAACAAACTCAAATCTCAACTATTGGCACATATCGGACCACACCAAAATCTCGTGGTACTTGACGAATTCACTTCCAGTCTGCTATATGTGTCCGATCCGGCAAACTGATTTGAACCCTTACGTGCGTTTTGCTTCACAAATTATTTCAAACTTTTTATCACTTTATCGAATCAACTGATTAGACTACTGCACTGTACTGAACTGAACTGACAATACCAGATCCCTATCTGTCTTCAACTGAACTTTTCTAACTCCTTAGTTTGGGGATGCAGATCTATGTTTACGTTAATATTTTTGAGATTTGAGATTTGTTCCAGAACCTTCGAAGGGAAATTTACAGCGACTATATCTTGCTTTGTAGCGAGAAACCTGATATTTACAGAAGATTGCAGACTATTTTTTTGTATATTTAATTTCAGAGAATGAAAATAAAATAAGCACGAATATTATAAGAAATGAAAATAAGCACGTAGAAAACACATAAATTTGAATTTAATGCATTTTTGGACATATTATTTCGTCGAAAACTCGTTTTATCTCGTATTTTCCTTACAAAAACAAATTTCATCTGTGTGAGAACGCATTGGGATGATCTTTCACATTAACGAAAACACCATTTGATTTAAAATAAAATCTGTAATTTTAAATCAACGAAAATGTATTGAAATTACGGGGGACTCAACTGAGGAGACGAAACGAGTCAAATAAAGCGTCCCCGACCTTGAACGTTAATTCAAGTTTGAACGTTACTTCTAGATGGCGCTACGATTCTGGACAACGCTGACAGTGTTGACAGATTATGCGATTTATCGCAAATTTTATCGCAAATCTGGCTAATTTTTATGAAACATTGCGACCCATATGGCACTCCAGCGAACTGTCAACAATGGCCAGCGTGGTCTGAGCGTTGTCAAGGACCGAAGCGCCCTCTAACGAAAATTTTTTAAAATACAGGCCATTGGGAACGCAAATGTTTGGAACGCCCATTGCCGATTCGTCTCCTCAGTTGAGTCCCCCGTAATTGAAATATACAGGCCGTACTAAGATTATTGTGTGCACAAATCACACGAATTGTACACAAACTTCTCACAAATCACAAACTAATGCTCACAAATTGCACGCAGATTGTACACAAATTGTACATAAATTGTACACAATTTACACACAAATTGTACGCAAATTGTTCACATATTATAGATAAATTTAACAGAAATTGCAACCAAAGATTGGGGAACCACTGCTGTAAATTATTTAACTAATTTAGTTTCATATTAAATATTAATAATAAATAGCTAAAGGTAAGTACTCTCAGCAAGGGAAACAGACGTTAAGAGTAGTCAAACGATTTTTGTTTGTTTTTCGAGGTATCGAGGTGACGGTGAATATGATGGTACCTCATGACATCGATTAGTCTGATTTTGTTTGTTTCTTTGTCTAATCTCACTTAACCGAATCTGAGGGAACCTCAGTCCAGAAAGGATTTTATTGTGCTAGACATCGCGTTCACGCAGGCCATACAGTTTTACTTTCTTAACCGAGAATAAGGCATTTTTTAAATTTTGAAGGCCAGGAACGGACGACCCTTGGATTATGAGATAAAAAAAGTTATTTTGTGATACTAGGCTCGAAAGTGGATGGTTTCTGGTTAAAACAAAATATGGGAACACCTCTGGAAGACCAGAAAAACACTTCTCTGCCGTATTTTGTTAGTACACTTAATTTAAGGTGGTTTTGTATGTCGTAGGAAAACCATAATGCAGTTATTACATACAATTTATATAGTTAACAATTTCCCAGGATAAAAAAGGGGTTATTGGTTTAGGTGTATTTCAAACACAGTAAGTAATATTTATTATTAAAGCTTCATTATTCTTTCATAGTATTTCTCTTTGAAGCCCATCGCTTATGACATGTTTATTCTACAAAGATGGTTTCTGTTTAATTAAATCATATCAGCGCTTTTAAAAATATTAATGTGTGTTACAAACATTTATCTTTTGTTAATAGTATTAAGATTGATTTTATCAAGACTTAAGTGTTCTAATCATATTTTCCTATCTACATTTCCCTTTTAATATTTTTTACAACTAGGTTACATGGGTTTGAAATCTGGAATATACAGAGTGTTTCAAATCAATTTGTAATTCCATTACGGAGTTACTGTAGAATGTGTCTTATAAAAATTCACTGTAAAATGAATGCTCTCCTTGGAACAAATTAATAGCACATCATACTTAGTAGCTGTCATAGTTGTAACTGTTGTAATACATGTTAATTTGTCAGCGTTGGTCCACTTTGAGTGAATCCAGAATAGTATAATCTGTAAAGAGGTTAAAATAAAAATTCGATGCGAGTGGAAGGTTCCGAACGCCAGCCGAAAGCTAGCGAAAGGAACCGCGAGTATCGAATTTCCATTCTAACCGAGTAGCAGACTGTGCTTTCTCTAAATCGACAAGACAATTTGAATTTAGCAGTATTTAAAATTTGAAGACAAGTACAATAATTTTAAAAAGTATGACATTTAATGTAAACAATGAAATTTGGGCTAAACGTTTGTTTGTACTTATTCATTCCATGTTTAGTGATGGAATGCAATACATACAAAACTTAAGTAGGGTAGTGTTTTAGAATATTTGTTCAACAACAAGAGTTAGAATATTAAGTTTCTATTATAAAAATTCATTTCAGAATTAACAAACATCCATTAAGACATCCTTTACCTACTACTTATTTCTCATTAAAATTGTATTGTAATCGCAAGTGTTATCAGTCTGTAGATCTGAATTTCACGTTTCAGTCTGGGTTGTATGGCACTATGCCAATAGCTTTACTAACGAATTAATGAAGTTAGTTAAATTGCAGGGAGTGTAGTCAAAATTTGACTGCGACAGTAAGCAAATATTCGTTGCAATATTTCAATCAGAGTGTACCTGGTTTGTGCACATAAGTTTGAGGAATACAACCTATGAGGTAATCGGAATTGTGTTACAAACAGTAAAACGTGATAAACATCAACGTGACGATATTGCCAAAAAGAAAACATCGTAAGGCTAATAGATGTTCACTCGACTGTTAAAGTATCTGTTTAAATTATATACCGCCAAGGCGGCAAATAAACACTTTACGCCTTATACATAAATAATATTATTAGACTGCTGTATCACCGTTAAAAAAGTATTTTAGTGTAATAATGTTATGTTGAATTTGCTGTTTTGTCTAGAAGATTATTCTGCGTTGATGTGTTTGTATTTCTCGATTTAAGCTGTCTTACAAGTTCAAGATTTCCTTTGTTTAGTATGCAATGGTAGGTAACTAATTAAAATGTAATAAAACACAAATGCAAACAGTAACTTGAACAATTTTAATTATGTAATCAATACGAAGAAATGAAGGAAAGCGGTAACCCCTTGGGGCTTTTGTAGATGCTTATATTCACATGACAATTTGGCAGTTTATTAACTGGTAGCTCAAGTTATTTCAAGCCACCACGTATTTAAATCAATATCAATCATAAGCGTGTTAAAAAATTAATTCTGATTTTTAGATTTTGCATTTCTTGGACTCTATAATTCATTACCCCTTAAGAAGTTTACACTACCATTCAGAAACACCCTGTAGTACACAAACGATCTTTAAAAATCGACGTCTTGTAGTTACCCTACTTACCCTGCTAGTTAGAATTGCATATGCATAGCACAGTATAAGTATAACCAGAAGATTCACTCTGTTGTCGGCACTTTGATCATTTTCAGCAAGTTTCGAATATTTTCGAATACACACACACACGATCAATTCTCAGAAGTCTGCCAATCGTCATCGTAATAAAAAGTTAAGAATACTGACTTCGTTCTGTTAGTATATAGGAAATAGTATTGTGTGTAAAATTAAATAAAATTGAAGTTGTGCAATGTAACGTTACGTTTTTGTCGGTTATTAAATGATACAATTTAGTATGCGTATTTGACAAAAAATTCTAAATGCGGTCCTGTATATTCATATATTTTCTTTTAATTTAAAATCATGTTGGTATACTGCATAAAATGAACCCCATAAAATATTAAAGGTCATCTCAAAGAAGCACTCCAGACTAATAAAAATGTTTTTACAAGAATTTACGGATCTTATTTCAAATAAAGCTATTATGAGCCGTATTCGCATCTCACTATTAAATTAACAGCATGTTTAATTACCATGGTGACCAATTTTAATCTTTTCCCACCTATTAGAATTAGATAAAGCTATCTCTATTCTTGTTGATCTTAAACACAACTTTAGTTAGAGACACTTCTAATCGAGGCTCGTAATACCGCCCATTGTCTTCACACGTGTTAGTATCTACCATTTCATATTGTTCCTGGGAAAAAGAATAATTTCAAATAGACTAGCCTTTTAAAATATAAATTGTCAGCTATTTTTGTCGATGTGAAAGAGTATTTGCAAATATTTCCATCCAAATCAGTTGAGCTTCTACGAAAAACATACTAATAAAATCTATCTGGTTTAAATTTACGATTTCCGTGTACGAGCTTGTCAACTAATTTTATACAAACAGATTTTCGTTTATCAACTGTCTGGTTTTTTCGTATATGGTGCAAGTTTCAGCCACGTGTAAAATCCCGAACTCCCGATTCCGTCCTTTGTGTAAAAACAATCAACTTTCATTAGCGTAATCAAGCGGCGCTGTTTTCTCGTTGGCCTATTTGAAAGCGCACCACTCTTAAAATCCCGTCCATCGTCAAAATATCTTTAGTTTTTAGTCAGTTTATAGTCAGGATTTAATGAAGCAAGAAGAACATATACACAGGGCGAAACGCCTTCACGTATTGGGCCGGGGTCTCGGACCCCGTGCCATTAATTAGTATCTTTAAAGTAAATTGCCGAAGGCCAGAATATTTTTGTGGCGTTTTAGTTAATGTTAACGTATAGTAAATACAGTGATAGTGGAGAATTAATTTTACCGAAATCTAAAGTTTAATACCGTACAGTTTCCCGATAAAAATAATAGAGTGTAATTAGTGTTTTAGTGGTCGTAATTTAGTTTTGTAAATGATCTCGTTAAGGGATACAGTTATAATATGAATGACCATCGTCGCCTAGTTGAATTCTTAATGAATTAAGTTTTTATAAAATCTTGTCCGGATATATTTAATTTGAAATCGGATAACATTAAAACTTAAATAAAACTTAAACCGTACGTTTTACTGGATGTGACTGTTAATAAAGGCAGTCTTTTCTTCCTACACAATTATTCAAACAAGTAATTTTTATTAAAGTTATTTGGCTGTATCGGTTATTTGAAAGAGGGAACATTACTAATGAGTATTTCCCTAGTAGTACAGTATTGAAATTTTAATTTTCGTAGCTTTGGGTTATTAATGATTGCAGAATTTTATGAAGTTTTTCAAGTTCTTA
Source organism: Agrypnus murinus (assembly GCA_929113105.1). Classification (NCBI taxonomy): domain Eukaryota; kingdom Metazoa; phylum Arthropoda; class Insecta; order Coleoptera; family Elateridae; genus Agrypnus; species Agrypnus murinus. Next base: position 58,906,342 of record OV816025.1, read on the forward strand.
TAGTTCAATGACAACTGTTCATACCTGTGCTGGTAAAAAGCAATATAGTGTAAGTTTGTTCTGATTTAGTTTTGTGAATTAAACAATTTGAACGAGATATTGCAAATTGTTGACTCTTTGAATTTTGTGAACATCGTGTAAGTAGTATATTGTTTATGTACCGATTATTGTTGTTATGTTGTTGTGCGAAAACGTTCCCATTTGATAAGAATTCTTATGCAGGGTACTGTGATTTTACTTAATGATTTTTTTAACTAGTTGTTATTTTTTCAACTTTTTGGTTTATGAATAAACACAACTTTTTTAAACTTAATTAGACTGAATAATATTGACCCATATAATTATGAAAGTCTTTATTTATATTTTATCCAACCCAACTTTGAGATTATTAAAGATGACTCACAAGTTGAATTAAATTCATTAGATCTGATTCCAGTTTCTAGTTAATGGCACCAGGTTATTGTTTTAATTACTATCATTATCAAAACTTTCATAATCAGATGGCGCCCAAATATATGTATTTTCTTGTGTTTTTTGAAACCTTTATTCATCCTTTTAATTATTAATTAACTGTGGAACCAATACCTACGACCTGAAATTTAAATTTGTAAAGGTAAGATCTAAAGCTGGGGCAATTTTAAGTATTACCGTAACCTAAGTATAATATTTTGAAGATTTTAAATGTAAATTTAGTCCGGAAAAATAACGAGCGTTACAAGAATGATTTAGGTTGTAAATTGTACCTAAATTCAAGGGGTCAGTAAATCTTTTATAGACTACAATGTAAAGACATTTTTAATTAACGTTACTTTTGAAGTAGATTTTGTCATTTTTTGTCTAAATTGGGAACCTTGCAGTGTGAACCATCTAACACGTCTAATATTCCATATAATTCGAATCAACTGAATTGCTGTATACATATAAAATCTCCATTGTACAAAAGTCAATTCTTCAATGCATCATTTTTATGAAAACGTCTATTAAAAAAATAGATACGAAAAATAACACTTACCAGTGATTATCCAAAAGAAATCTGAAAAACTAAATGTGGTAGTTTCCAAAGTATCCCAGCTTTTGGCTGCACAGAACTTCATAGAATTACGTCTCATTTATTACGAGGTCACTAAACAACGTAAAACGTCAAGTTATACGACTCTGCTGTAATAGATGTGTTGACTGCAGATGCTATGCTGCATCTGCTACTCCGTAGTCTACCAGCAGTCTGGGACTAAGTCAAGGTTGCGAGAGTGTATCTGCTGGTTACTCTTATGCTGTGCGCATAGAAAGTCAGCTTATGCCTCATACATTTTATTACTGGATTCAACAAAAATTAATTTTTTAAAACCACTTTAATTAATCCTTTAATCGCTTTTTCCTAAAAGTTTCCATTGAAATATAATTGTAGTTATTGTAAAGCAAAGCAGGAATTCTCATATCATAAAATTATTTTTTCCTGTCTGTTATAGTAAGATCGTTCCTGTTTAGTGTTAATTCTATCTCGGTAAATTTCCTCCCCACTAAAGTCATTCCTAGCTTTTACAAAAAATATGTCTCCTAAATATATTCAGCGACGAGAAGTATAATTATAATATGATTCATTTAAAGTTTCGAATAAACAGAATTTTAAATACATTCATTCCTGTAAGCCACTTTGCTGCTTACTAAAAAAAGTACCTGATATCCCATCCAAAGTATTTACAGTGCAAACGATACTAAATTATTCTTTCGTGTTTTACCGGGGAAGCTTCACGGTCTGAAAGTACCAATCAGTCAACGGAAGCGCCCTATATAGCACCATTTTTAACAATTTTGTTAAAGATGCCGTTGAACCTTATTAGATTTATGTCAAGTGTATCGATTGCGAAAAAGAAATGTACGCGTTATATTAGTTTGATTTATAAAGTGTCAAAGACTAGTGCTAATATAAAATTCATATTGAAGAGAAGCATTTTTTAGGAATTTTTGTTTATTTAGATTTACTATTTACGTAACCAGGTCATCTGTAATTATTTATACTTCTTCATTTCATAATTGATAGTTGTAATACTTAAAATAATACACCTTTCAGATGTTCAAACTGGTCGTTTAAAATCGAGAATGCAGTATAGGAATCTAAAATGTTTTTTACGTTCAAGTTTTAAACAAGCCTTTATAAAAAACAATTACAAAAAATATGTTTTAATAATACGTTTTAAAACATAAATTGTTGAAAGTCTCGGTGGATTAGTGGTTTGCATGTTTGCTTCATAATCCAAAGATCGCAGGTTCGATCCCCGGCCTAGCTGGTAATTTTTCATAGCGGAGAAAAATTTAAAACATGCCTTCTTTTCGGATAGGTAGTAAAACTATAGGTCCCGTGTCAATGCGATGTTTGGCACGATAAAGATCCCTACTGGGGATGGAATTCCCCCAGATTCGGCTAAATTAAAGTAGGGTCGGCCAAATGATCATAGCAATCGGTGCCATGAGGTACGAAGGATGCTCCGCCGTCCTGATTCCTCGCCCAAAAACAAACAAACAAACAAACATAACTTGTTTAAATCTTACATTGATGTTTTAAACTAATTTTAAACAAGTGTTTTAAAAAATGTTTTAAACATGCCAACCCTGGATCTAACTGACTTCCAGACTGACATTCCAACGCTCTTGAATATCACATCTCTGGCCAGTTTCTGATTCAAATGAGGTAGGAGAAGTGTAGAGAAATTTTAAAAACAGAATTTTATTAGCCTAAAATCCTTTAAACGCCTGGCTAGCTAGATAGTTAGCTAGGTATTTTGACTTAACGGTAATATGATGGATTCCAAATGAAAACACATCTCTTGTTTTCTGTTTATTTTTGAAGAACCTAATTGGCTAGTAGGGGACCGACGGTAGATGAATAAACTACTCGTGTTCTTGTAAATGGGCGTGGGTTCAAGTTCCAGTTGGGACGGCAAGATTTTTCTAAATTCGAAAGTTCAGCTGTCTAAACTATGGGAGTTTGTTTTGCATGTTAAACGGGTGACATTTGACCTTATATGTTGTTTCCCCTGTAGTGCAGGCGTAAAATACAAAAAATATTTGATAAATTATGTTAATCACCAAAGGGAAACAAAAAGATTGTTTACAAATAATTCCTATTACTTACGTGTTCATTAGGCATTGCACATAACCAAACTGTTGCTAAAGCATTAAATGCATAATACATTAAGGTACAGCCTGTAAACACTAGCACATATGTAGGGTCAGTATTTGTACCAAAATACGCACTTAGAAAACGAGAAACACAAATCAACGTTACCGTAACATCATATGTTATATTCACTAATGTTGCAATGGAATAAACTGCATTGAAACTTTTTGTTATATGAATTAATTCGTAATAGGTAGCCCGTAGCTTAGCAATTAAATCTCCAGAAAGTGAGTTTGGTTCTTCAGAGGAATTTCTAATCAAGATCTTACTAAGTTCACTTATCCTTAGCTTTATTGATATTATCCAATCTTGAAAAGTAACCAAAAGTGAGGTTTTGTACATGCTACTAATCAAGTAAATTCAGTGTCCCCATTGGTAGTCTTCTTCAGTTCTTCTTATATTGTAAAAAATAAACAAAATCGTAATTGCAATTAGATTAACTATAAACCAACTTATTGAAGATTTCTGTATTTCATTGTTGTTAATCTCAATGTTTAAGTTGCGTAGGTTTTCATCAATCTTTAAAAAGTTATTCCACATCCGCAAGTGTGAGTTTGAATGAATTTTTGAAAAAACTATGAGAACAACATTTAGACAGAAATCCATATCTACCAAATACATATGTATATACCAAGACAAAACGTTCTTGTGATCATACTCTACAGAAATGCTATTTTTCCATACTAGATATATCTGAAGGATTAAAATTGTTATGGGAAATATCTTATTAATATTAGTTCCTCTTTGTATGGTTCTTTTTCCTGGTATACCCTTTATAGTAAAGTTATTAATACCAAGATATCTTTCGAACTTATAAGAAAATGATAGTGCTGTTACAATATCCGACGTACAATAGTTATTATTCATTCTGAAAAGGTAACGATTTATTCCATATCGCTGTTTAGTACCAGGGTCTACTTTGCTTGATAATAATAACCCTTTGCAGAATCGGTTTTAATATAACCAATAATCAGGTATTATTATGAATATTAAGAAATTACATATACAAATTTTGATTTCGCAACATTAAGATAATAGAGAAAATTGCATAAGTAAAAATATTGCTTGTAATTTAGTAATAGCTCTGACCCAAAATTTCACTTAGCATATTGAAGAGTTATCTTCATCATCATGTTGGCATAACTCATAATCCCATTATAAATTGATTATCTTTTATACAAAGGGACTTAAGTAAACTTACGCCACTTTCATCAAGCAAAACCTGATAATTGAATATTGTTCGGTTGTAGAATAATCTTTATATCTTATAGCGTTATTCTTGACGTTTTTATCTACTTGAAAACAAGCGGAAAGTGATATACCAATCTGCATATACAGAGAGCTAGTAGTTCTAAATAGAATACAGCAAAATATTCAATAAACGGTCTTGATGGTTCCATACCTCTTTTCACTTAAGAGAACAGATCTCTTAGTAATAACAAGGTTTGGTAGATAAGAAGATTTTTATATGGGTATATGTTTAAATGTGTTTAAACCGAAACAGAAGTTATCAGGATTAATTAATACTAGGAAAACCTCGTCAAGACAAAACGGTACTAATACCTAGATTAGTAATCGTAAATAGTTCTAAAACTTACGACCGTAGAAATTGAGAGGGCGCTCCAAGTGAATGTCCGATTCACGCGTCTCAAATTAAACATTTTATATTTATTTAAATTAAAAATATAAACATTAAAAAATTATATAAATTAAAAAATAGTGTTGACTAATCTACACCGCGAAAGCTTCAATATAAAAAAAGAACGACGTAAATCAGTGGAACTCTCAAACGAACTAAAACAAAATAAGCTTTGTGTTTTAAATATACAAATCATATATCAGGTAATGATTGTAAGTAATGGTGTATATGTAGTGCAAACCAATAAATGGAACAACATACATTAGATACAAAAATTACAAAAGCAATACAGCTTTGGTATCTCATTTAGTAACGCTCAGCGGCAAGTGAACAATCTCACAAATCATAACCCAAGCGAACTATGCATTATAATTATAATACTATATACAGGGTGTTTCACTTAAGATTGATAGCCACTGAACTGATAGTATAAAACGCACATAAAACGCAACAAAAAAGCTAAATACCATTAGTGCCTTTCTTTCATAATAACCGAGAAAAAAAATTGTTTTTGAAAAGTGGATTGGTGGTCACTGGTTTAAAAATCACCGCTGGAGCTGGATGTACCTAACTGCATTTTCAACGTGATATCTGATACATTAATGTAGCTGATGCTAGGTGATGTCACAGTGTGTTTTGACTATCTTTAACAGCAGTTCCCAAAAGTTGACCTACTTAGCAATTTTTTTTTCGATGTGCGTAAAATCAAAAATGGCATAACGGTTGTTTGATCGTATTGACGAGTACTATCACCTGTTCAGAGGATACGAATCTCAAGTGAATCACCTTGTATATTTTTACCGCTGTCTGCTACCCACACGTTGTTTTTAAGTAATTGCCAATACGTATGTCAGTATGTTACCGAAGAGAAATCACGCATAAAAAAATCAAGTGTCGCTAAACATATCTATGGTACAACTCACGCGATTACAGTAGATAAATTAAAATTATTGAAAAGTGTTCATTCAGCCAAAGAACTCGATGCCCATGCAAGCATCTTTAATAAAAGGAAGGAACATGTGTTAAACAAAGACCCGGGAAATATAGACAGTTCGGTGCTGTTAACGCTGGTGCACGGAATAAAGTGAAAACCTGCGTAAAGTTGACAAAAACAGTTTAAAACATAATAAATTTAGCTGGTTAGGAATTATTCTAACAGTGTTTTTAAATAATAACGTAATACTCAGTAAAAGTCACCCTCGGTTTGTGAGTATGTGGTAGCAATAAAAATTGGTCAAGCTATTCTCTTCCCTTTGGTTTAAAAATATATCTATATCCTTAGTTGCACGTTTGTGTTAAAATTTTTTTATGGTTATGATTGGCCCTTTATAATTCACCCGCAGAAGCAGAGGGTTATTTTAACAACTTTTAGAGTTAGACAGTTTTATGCCGAAAAAAAGGTAACTACTTACCGAAATACGTATTGGTAATTAGTCAAATACATATGTGGTTAGGAGACACCGTTAAGAAATATATAGTGCTGTGATAAACCACAGTCTTTACAATCCATTATTAGTTATGTGTTATAAACAAAAACCACACTGTGCAAAATATAATTTAATAGTTTCCGCAGCAACACGTAACTTTCACTTCTAGAGAAGAAAGTAAGATTTTCATTTAGAATACTAAACAGTTAGAAATAGCCGACTTCTTTATTGAATCGGATAAGTTACAACTCTCGTATGTGACTAGTCACGCAGTTATAGTCTTCTTAAGTAATACTTAGACGCTGTTTGAATACTTACTGTGCTATTATTTCATATACTGTATTTGATATTCTGATTCAATTCCAAAACTCAGAAACCAGATACCAGAAATAGCTCAAACCGATTTTGAAACATTAAACAGCCATTGCATTTAGAGACCTCCGCAATAAGAGACAAAGGTAGTAAGAGACGATGCTTAGGTATCAAGGACTAAGACGTGGGGAAGGATAAATTAAGTCTTAACTTGTTACACACACCACATACACTACATAGAAAGATAAATTAAGACTTAATCTTGTAACGTGCAGAAAATCCGAGTGTCTTTTATAAATTTGAATATGCATTTAATAGAAATAATCTTACTACGGTCCGGTATAATATCGAAATATTTCACTTGGGTTTAAACTAAATTCTCAGGATAAAATTGCGTTTGTTTCAATATATTCATGGGTAGCTGTATGTGTAGGCGAAATGGATTTAGCGTGGTAAATATTCAAGAGTCCGGATAATTTGTCGACAAGGGCAGTCTTTTGAAATCTTCCCCGAGAAATGTTCTTGCTATAGTTAGTGAACGAATTATTGTTTTGCCTTCTATAGGAATGTCACTATTTTAGTGCCTTCAAGAAGGGAATAATAAGATTAAATACCGTAAAAGACGATGTTTACTGATTACAGTTTTGGTGTTTTAAAGTTAACAAAATTAATTCTTTCCGTCTCGTAATAATATGTTATTAGTTCATGACCATAGGCGCCCGGAAGGGGGGCAAAGAGGGGCACTTGCCCCCCCTGGAACATGGACAATTTGAATTTTATTAAAATTTTTTTATAATATGCGTTTTCTTCTAGGTTGCCCCCTAGCATGTCGTTTATTCTAGGCTTGCCCCCCTAGCATGCCGTTCATTCTAGACTTGCCCCCCCCCTGGACAAATTCCTGAGGGCGCCTATGTCCAGGACTATTAAATAAAGTATAATCTTTAGAGTTTTAAGGAGTTAATACGTTAACCAGTCGAATTTATTTGTGTCAGTAAAAAAATTAAGATTTCCGGTTAATATTTAAATTCGTGGAGTAAGCCTAATTAAGGCTGAAATATAATCAAATTAAACTAGTGAGAATGCGCAGAGCTAGCATTGCCATGAGGAACAAAAACAACTATATACTTAAAAAACTAATTTATTTTTGAAAACTAATGTTGACGTAACACATTAGTTGCCATAAAAACTAAAATTTTCTAAAAACTAAAAAAGTCCTAAAATTTTTCGAATTTTTTGTTGCTAAAAATGTTTATTTTTTTGTAAATTAAAAAAAAAATACAAAATTTTTCATTTTTCAAAAATTTACCGAAATTTTCGGTGGTCATTTTGACCACTTTCCCGAAGAGATACAAAAAAATGTTTCAACCAAAAGTTTCATAGAATTTGATGTACTATAAGATTCCAACAACAAAAATTCAAAAAAGGCGACAGACTGACAGACAGACAGACAGACAGACTTCACGCGTTCAGAGACGAACTTTTTGTTCGTCGAATATTAATTCAAAGTTTTACAAGTTTAATTAGTTTATCTTAACCTGACAATATTGTTTCGACATTAAAATGTCATTATCAAAGGTAGATAAGATTGATAAACAAACACGTTGCTAAGGATAAATACATACAGAAAATAGGTAACTAGATACAATACATAACAAAAACTAAATATCTAACACTTCTAATAAAGGAGAATTACTAAGCTCAGTTTGTTCATTCAATAAAGGTACTGTGCGTTTATGTTTGTATATTTCAAAATCTTCTAAAATGTCTAATTTGTGTTTGTTGTTGCAAAAAGGTAAGAATTAAATGTTGTTTTGAGGTGTAATTAGGTGGTTCGGTTCCAAAATGTGTTTGGCATAATTCGATTTTTCTGGATGTTTAAGTCTATAAGAGCGTACGTGTTCTTTGTATCTTATGTCGAAATCTCTAAGTGTTTGTCCAATATAAACCGAGTTATAAAAAGAACAATTCAAACGGTAAATGCCGGAATTCATGATATCTTGTGTTTTGTCTTTAGCATTGAATAAAAATGAAAAGGTGTTGGTGTTAGTTTTATAAGTTATTTTGTAACAGGTGGTTTTACGTATTATAGTTGCAATTTGTTCTGATATCTTGCCAAAGTATGGTATTGATATGTAGTTTGTGTCTTGTATTTGAGTGTCAATTGGAAATATTCTTTTGATAGCTAACCTATAATCTTTTTGTTGAATTAAAGTAAACGCTAATTAAGGCTACTTAAATTTTCTTATGCTAATGAAATTAAATTGGACGAATTCAATTTCTAATGGCATTTGCTGAATTGAGATTTAATTGCAACCAGCTTCAGTCATAATTAATGTTACTAAAGTCGTGTCTTTAACAGTCTTCAAAGTTCTGCTTCAAAGTAAGTGTCAGATTGATGACTAGTGATGTAAGATACAGTACGTGAGATCATTATTGTGTGCAGTTTTTTGCATTTAAATGATTACCAGGCAATTAATTGCCATGTTTATAACTTATTGAAGGTAATTTTATGTTCAACAATAAAGTTATCACCTGATAACATCTGTTCCTCTAGGTTAAGTAAACAATCTTTTTGTAAGCTCATCAGTCTCTTCAAAGGAAGTTAACATTCTAAAACGTATACACATATAAGAGGATTATGAAGCTAAATATAAATCTTATTATCACATGCAAAATAACGATTAGTCAGCTGCGTGATAAATACCGCCAACGTATGCAGTTTTCGGAAACCATTCTAAATATATTAATTATGTTCATTTAGTTTATGTTTTTAACCATTATCTTAATGTCTTTATCCATTAACTTTTTATGTCTTAAACCATTATCTTAATGTCTTTACCCATTAGCTTAATTATGGTCATATATTTTTATATGTTTGATACGAGCACAGAATAGTATATAAACACTGCAACTTGGTAGGATAAATCAGTTCGAGTTGCGACTGCAGTACGGAAGGCTTAGAAACTGGCATCCAGGGATATTGTTTACCTAGCTTTCCGAACTTAGCTTCGACACTTAGAAGCCTTAGAAACTGGCATCGAGGGATGTTGTTTATTTAGGCTTTCTGGGTATTAGTACCAATTTAATGTTGAAACTGTATAATAGCATTTAAGTTATTATGCAAGTGCATATTGTGTAATTAACAACGAATAAATATGTTATTGTACTTAACAGTAAATTGTGTTCATTCTGTAACTTGTAACTTCCGCCTTTTTGAATAAAGTATTATTTTAAAAACACTTTTCAACGTCAAGAAAAGTTAATTAGGGATCGTTGCTTTAATATTTACTATTATTATATAACCAAAACGATATTTATTCAGTAAATAAATGCAGTTTAATTTAAATGATGTGGTGATATTATTGGTCCAGTCATTTGTCGGAGTTTTAGATTCAATCAATTTAACTGATGACTGTGATTTATGACTATGCTATTAAACCAATCAAATCAAGAAAGAAACATTTTCTCCCTTGTGGGTATTTTGATTAAAACTAAAATAACACAAGAGAGTGGCGCCCATATTTCTAAGTATTGACCTATATTTCCTTGATTCCCCTTTGCAATTTATGAGCGAAAAAGCTATTGAAAAATGTTTTGCAAATAATAATAGAAGACTAAATTAGAGCAAGCGCGCGCGCGGGTGTGTGTGATTTTCAAATTGTGAGAAACATTTTTTATAAAGACTTTATGAAATAGGTGAATTTCTAATTTATCATATTTGTGTTTTGATTTTTGCTTTAACTGAGCGCTTCCTCGCGAAATAATCACCAGCCGCCACTGTCGTAGACAGAAAACTATTAAATGATGAACAACTTTGAGATTGCAATAGTAACGCAATAGTCGGTGCTTCGTACCTCATTCGTGATATTTAAGATTCTTCCCACAGACTTTCATTTGCCTCGAATACATTCTGACAGGGAATTATATACGTACATATAGGACAGTACCTACATATAGGCTCTAATTGGCTAACTACATCGACATTCAAAAGAACTTTGAATCCAATATAATTTATTTCTAATTGTGGTGAGATTAAATACTGCTTAGAAAAATTTATTGGCGGAGAGTTTTTAATTCTGATCTAAAATTGTTATCTTGTCCAGTAGATTCGGTCACAATCTTAAAATTAACATATTTGCGGCAAATGCATGATGGATTCCATTAAATCGTGCCAGTTAACTTCTTATTTCATTGATTGTTGTTTTGTTAAAATTGTTTGAAGATAGCTTTAGAGTTAATAAACAAATACTTAATAATAATAATAGACCGTTAAAAGAAACTGTTTACAAATTTCTGGTACTTACATGCTTATTAAGTAGTGCACATAACCAAATTGTTGCCAAAGCATTAAACGAATAATACAGCATGGTACAAGTTGAAAACAAAAGATTATTTGTAGGATCAGTATTTCCAATGAAAGTTACACTTGCAAAACGATAAATACAAATCAGCGACTGCGTTACGTCATATGTAATGTTTACTAATGTTGGAATGGAATAAACGGTATTGAAACCTTTTGTTATATGCATTAAGTCGCAATATATATCACCTAGTTTAACAATGAAATAGGAAGGAAGGAATCTTGATTCTTTAGTGCAACTCATAATCAAGATCTTGTTAAGTTCATTTATCCTTAGCTTTATAGATATCATCCAATCTTGAAAAGTCACCAATAGCGAAGTTTTATACAAGCTACTGATCAAGTAAATCCAGTGTCCCCATTGGTAGTTTGTTTCGGTTCTTCGTATATTGTAGAAAATGAAAATAATTGTAGTTGCTATTAAATTAACTATAAGACCATATATTGAACATTTCCTGACAGCATAGTTATTAATCTCAATGTGGAAATTGCGAAGTTTCTCGTCAATTCTTAGAAAATCATTCCACAACCGGAAATGTAATTTTGAACGAATTCTAAGAAGAATTATTAGAACAATAATTAAAAAGAAATCCATATATACCATGTACATATGGATATACCAAGACAACACGTACTTATGATAGTATTCTACAGAAACGTTATTTTCCCATACAAGAAATACTTGAAGACTTAAAATAGCTAAGGGAAGTAGTTTATTGATATTAGTTTCTCTTTGGATAGTTCTATTTCCAGATATACCCGTTATAGTAAAATCATTTATACCAAGATACCTTTGGAACTTATAAGAAAATGATAGTGCTGTTATAATATCTGAATCTGACGTACAGTAATTCTTCATCCTTGTATGTATTTTGGACCTTTTTTGTTGTTTATTAGATGGTTCTACTTTGCTTTGTAATATCACTCAATATTAATTTTGATTGGCATAACGTTGATGTGTAACAATGGAGAAGTAAATAAATAAATAAATGAATATTATCTCTAATTTAGTTATTATTTCTATTTAGTACTAAATTAGTCTAATTTAGTTTGTAATAGCATCTCAGTGTGTCATGTCATTTAGAATATTAAAGGGATGGCTTCATTTTATTTCATTGTATAAGTTATTCTACTAACTATACACTGAAACCTTACCAAACATTTCTAATATAAATTCTTCATCCAATAACCTAAAACTGTACACGTATAGATTGTTTACAGAAATAGTTCTTTATTATATGAGTGCTAAATAAATAGTTTTATAATGTGAGTATTGTAACTTACTCTTACTCAAACACAAATTAATTAACTAATTAAAATCTTGCAAAGTTGTTTAACGATACTTACTTTAAATCTTATATGCCAGGCTGATTTCTTTCTTATCAGATTATTTACAGTATCGTGGGTGCTAGTTTCCAACGCATCTTTTTAAATTGCAATCAGGAATTAGAGAATTGTAATTAAGGATTAGTACTTTTTTTAACAACCAAGTCTAACAAAAGACGTTGCTTACGCTCTTATTTTATCTTAATGTGTTGATCACGCGTTGACTTAGATTCTTCGTTTGTTTGTTAAACTTTCTTAATAAGTCAGCATAAAGAATTATCTGGTAGAATTTCGTAATGGCTTATTTGTTCTACTACGTATTAGCCATTCAATGTTAATCAATTGGTAAATATATGCAAAAGTGAATTCTTAAATACGGCATTGTTTTTACAAGAGCATTTATTAAAAAGTAATAGTATATATGAAAAAAATAACACTTACCGGTGATTATCCACCGGAAGCCCGAAAAAACTAACTGAAGTTTTTAGCGACGTGTTTATACAGCCTTTGCTGGGACAATGACAGTGTTTACCCATCCCGCACTACGGCCCACTCGCAATGCACAATTGGCGTTATCCGGCCCTGTCTAATTTGAAGTGTTCGGTCACGAGTATGAAGCATAACTGATACCTACCTTCTGCCTGGATTATGAGCGGTGGCTATCAATATTTGCGAGAGTCAAGTTACGACTATCCCAACACCAACACCTAAATAGAGGTGGATCGTTTCTCCTCTTCTCCAAAAACACACCAATAAGAAACCTGCCTGGACACGTACACGTTTATATAACATTTTACGTAAACATTTACACTGTAACGTTTTACATAACCATTTACAATTTATTAAGTCAGTGGCGCAGGAACCTATGTGCTCATGTTGCCGAAGCAACACTAATCGTATTTTTGGTATTGCTCAGCAATATCATTTCAATTACATTCACATTACAATACTCAGTTTTAACTATACTTATTTGTGTATTTTGTATTATATTGTATTTAATAATTAAATTTTTTACGAAATTAAAAATCGTTTCACAAAAAAGGAATTGCATTCTTTCACAGACTGCACCTGTGAAACGTTTTCTGAAAAAAGTCCTATTGAAATAAGTAGTCATAGAACATAGCACAGAGTATACGCGTTTGATGCGTTTTCTGACACTGTAAAATGTATTTTGTAATGTAAAGTATGTAATTCTATAGCCTTTTTAGTAATCAGCAAACTAAAGCCATAATGAAGTGAAATGGTTTATTTTCTATACAAAAATTAACGATTATAACGTGCGATGTGCAATCCTTTTCTTAAGAAATACTATTTAAGCAATTCCTGCTTCCATACCGAATGTTAATAAACATGCTCCATGGAAAACTATTACAATAACAAAAAAGCACTCGCCTTGGTTAACCGATAATGTTAGATTACTAATGCGTTTGAAGGATAAGGCGAAAAATAAATTCAAATGTATAAAAACCACTGCTGCATGGGAATATTACAGGACGTTGCGCAATTACACAAATACCCCAATAAAGAACGAGAAAAGAGTTTACCTACAATTTAAACTTGCTCGCACTAATAATTCTAATGCATTATGGAAAGAATTCAGAGCATTAAATGTACTACCTTCTAAATTAAATGAAAACAGCATCTTTAAAGGTAATATTGATTAAATTAATAGCTATTTTGTAAACAGTATTCCACATATATCCATTCCACAACACGTACTAGATTTTTATAAAAATAATAAATTAGATGAAGCTGGGGAGTTTAGTTTTAACCTAATAGATGATAATGCTGTTGCAAAATTGTCGATTTACCAAAAAGCAATTCGACGGGATCGGACGGATTAAATATTACTATGATAAAATTATGTTGTCCTTTTATATTGAGTACTTAGTACAGATTGTTTGTTAACTCGTGTATATTAGAAATAACATTTCCCGGCAGCTGGAAGTCGGCTCTGGTAACACCAATAGCACAATGCGAACAAGCTACAGGGTATAAGGATTACAGGCCAATTAGTTTACTACCAACATTCTCCAAGATAATTGAAAAAGTAATTAATTTACAACTTAGGCAATATTTAGAATGCAATCAGTTGTTTCCATCATGCCAATCAGGATTTCGACTTGCTCACAGTTGTACAACCGCCTTGTTAAAGATAACAGATGATATTTTCAAAGCTTTCGATGAAGGAAAATGTACATTATTCACTCTTTTAGATTTTAGCAAGGCGTTTGACACAATAAATCATGAGTTATTGCTTTGTATATTACACTTCTTTGGTCTTGGTAGTGATGCAGTTGGTCTGTTCCAGAATTACCTGAATAATAGAACACAAAGGGTCAGGGCATCTGCTGCTGTCTCAACACCTGTTGATGTTACCAGAGGGGCTCCTCAGGGATCTATATTAGAACCTCTGCTGTTCACCATGTATACCAGAGGTCTTTGTGATTGTATAGGGACCTGTAATGTTTATATGTATGTAGATGATACGCAGATCACTATTCATTCAATCCTAATGATATTGAGAACGCTACTGATATATTAAACAACGATTTACAAGCTGTATCTGAATTTTCCATAGAACACGCTTTAATTTTAAATCCATCTAAGTCTTGTGCTTTACTTTTAGGCAAATCGATTAGTAATTATCAACTATCTCCCATTAAAATTGGAGAAATTAATATTCCTATAGTGGAAAGCGCTAAAAATTTAAGCCTAATTCTATATAATAAAACGTCTATAGATAAAACGTTTATCTTCAAAAAACAAATTAACAAATATATACAAAATGCTTATTATAATTTAAAACTTATATATCCGCATAAAGATTACTTAAGTAAAGAAGCAAAGATTTTACTACGTGAATCACTTGTTTTATCGCAATTTAATTATTGCATGCCTGTATACGGTCCTTGTCTTGATTTTGAAACATCTCAACGTATACAACGTGTGCAAACTTGCTCCTAAATTTGCCTATATATCTTCAAAATTAGCTCCAACTTGATATGAAACAACGACGTTACACACAAATAACAACGTTTTACCATAATATAATAATTAACCGGCAGGCTATGCAATAAAATAAATTATAGAACAAATGTACACAATATAAATGTGCGACATAGGGATCTGTTGAGTATACCCAAGCATAATACCGCACTTTTTGAACGATCATTTAGTTATAGTGTCGCGAAGTTTACAATGGTATACTGCCATCATTAAAAGTTACCAGTTAAGCAATTTAAAAAAGCTTTTGTTAAGCAATTGACGTTAGATTGACATTGATACACCAGATCGTAAACAGTCTGTATTGAATATATGTTTAGTTTCTTATGATAGTCATGTTGTTTATAGTCACTTATATTATGTTTTTTTTTGTAATAGGTCCGACTAATATATTGTTTTGCTCAAAGTATGCAAGGGGGGAATGGAAGAACAACCTTGTTGAATTCTCTCCTTGAGGTTTTATACTATGTAAATATATAGAATAAATACTATTATTATTATTATTATTATACATCCCTATAAAGGTAAGTTATTTTTAAAATTATATAGTCTACATGAGTATGACCAAAAATGGAATATACAAAAATAAGGTTATAATCATGGGATATCGCGCAATAGATATAAAAAGATGAGTTGCAGCCGCCTACACGTGTTTTCGCACTTATTAATACGCATGGGGACAGCATAGCAGATAGAATGAAATAAAAGCAACGAATTCACGAAGATGCACAACACAAGGTTTCACAGATAGCAGCCATCCACAACAAACGTCAGTACGTTTGTTGTTGCACTGAAAAGTCAGTGTCTTCGCAAAAGTATGATTGGCTGCTATCTGTGAAACCTTGTGTTGTACATCTTCTTGAATTCGTTGCTTTTATTTCATTCTATGCCGTCCTGATGAGCACTATTAAGTGCGGAATACGCAAAGACGGCTGCAGTATCGTGCTTGGTGTCCGTGGTGTGAATATGTGCGATTAGCATCTCGAAGTACGCTGTTAGTAGAGATGCTGTCTAAGCATTTCGCACCACGGCCGGCAAGGGTGCTCAGTGGTCTATGTGTAGTGTTAACCGGTGAGTCGACTTTTCCTTCCAAAAATCAGCCCCTTTTCCTCCTTAAGCTATTGGTTTTGAATGTAACTATTAGCTGCGGTATAACATCGATTACCGGCATTCCGCGCCCGTTCCTCGGAACGGGGGTAGTGTCCCCAGGGTCCCGTCACCATCCTTCTTTCCAAGGCAGTTGCCAGTTACTGAAAGGTAACTTCGGCGGGTTTTTACGCTGGGGGCTCACCGGTGTCCCTGGAAATAGCTGGCGCCTGTCTGTCCTTTTCCTTCCTCCCTAACCCGGGTGGCCGTTCCCTCTAAGGGGGCTCTTTGGTGGAAGGTTAAGTCGACTTGTTGCTTGGTGCTACACATCCCCCGAAAACCATATATTTCGAGGGTGGATGTGAAAAGAGCCGGGTTTTGTTTTCATTAACATCATAACTTAACGCTCTCAACATCTTCTCGCCATCGACATTCCAACGTTATCGCCCATATCAACATATTCCCCATGTTGGTATGGCCGATAACAGGCATATGTGACCATGGATGCATGAAATTATCGAAGAATACAACAAGTACAGAGCGATTGTGGTTATCATTACCAATATTATTATTAATACTGCTAATAATAACCACAAAGTCAAAGTCAACGCCGTTGCCGGGCTGGCTATTATTAAATTTTATTTAATAATAACTGGTCTGCCAACGGCTGGCTGAAGAGGACTACTTGTGTTAGTCCTATAACAGCCTCACCCCGCTTCGCGGGGTTATGAAAATAACACTGAGCAGTCAGACGGCTGCAACTCACTTTTTCTTTATATCTATTGCGCTATAAAATGACATGATCGCAGCAATAATACAGTTGTCAACTAAAACAGATAAAAACGACCAGTTCTACTGCGCGCCAAATTCAAACTGATGACAGCATTGCGTTTGTCATTTGTCAAACTTTTGACAAGTCAGTTTCTGATTTTAAGTGGGTCTTGTTCATAAATATACTCATGCAATATTAGATATTTAAGATATAAGTGTAAAAAGTCATTCTTTATTGCGCGAACGGTTTAACACACGAGAGAGATACGAGCCAGTGTCTTAAAGTATGTGAGTGCAATGGAGAGACTTTTTACACGTATATCTTACAACGTTTTATCTACGATCATAGCGCTTTACTAAAGTATTCATTGTATTTGGCATTTTTTTAAATTTGTGACTTATGTCGTGTATACATATATTGGCGTGCTTAGATTTTTATGTGCTAACTTATTAGCAACCAGTTTGTAAAATATTTATAAATCATTAATTTATCATGCATATCTTGTTGACATTAGGGTGCAATAAAGATTTTATAACACTAGCTCAATAAACGTTAACTTTTTACGCGAAAATTAGTGTAAAAAGTGGTCACTTTTTGTATGATCGTAGAGAAAATAAATTTTTAGACCATCTTCTAGAATGTTTGTGAATTATGGACACAGAAAAAACATCAAAAAAGTATTGCTATAATTTTTCTGGCTTTAAATTTTCTTTTTGAAACAATCATCAATATATTTAAACCACAAAGCTGATTTTTGTTCCAGTGCGTTTGAGAGTTCTACTGGGTCTATTTACGTGAAGCTCTCGCTGTGCAGATTAGTCAACACTACTTTAATATTTTTATATTTTTAAATGCAAAAATTAAGAAAATTCATTTCGTGACACCCGAGAATAGCCATCCAATGGAACGCCATCTGAGATCCCAGCGTGTTAACTTTTGGGGCTACGCTTATAGACACACTATTTCAATCACTATCACTAGGGTCTAGGGGTTTAAGCCGACTCCTTCGGAGACGAACTCAGCCGGGTAAACACGTAAATAACTCCGACACTAGTCTGGAGAGCTAGTAGAGGGTGGATGGAGTTACTGGGAGCTCTTACAGTGTAACTGACGCGCTAATTGAGCGCAACTATATTCGTTGTCCCCTAAGAGGGACCGTGGTCATAAGCTAATGCAGGTGGGCCACGTTAAATAAAACTTTGGATATCTGTAGCTATTTCCAGCAGTTGTAGTTTTATATGTCAGTGGTTGCAATACTCAAAAAATATATAAATATTAAAATAGCAGACAAAATTCAATTCAAAATAAGGAAAATAGTTACTATTTCTGTATTAAGACACCGACTTCTTATCACAAATGTGAATATAAGTTAAAATTTTAATAAGATTACCACATGAATAATAAGATAATAAGAATAATGTTTGAAATTGTGAAGTTATAAAAAATATAAAACAATAATATTTAACTTTTAGGTTAGTGCTCTTCACGTAAATAACAATAAAAACTACAATAAAGGTATTTATAAAATAATATTTTCAGCAAAACTAATTAATTCTATGTTACAAACATACTGTATATTAATATTTATTGTAATTAAACAATATTGGTTTGAAACAATAATTTTAACTTGCATAAAAACGTACAATAATGGATTATTGGACTGTCGATTTAAAAAATATATATTTTATAAGTGAGATATAGTCACCGGAAACAACGTTTGTAGATCAAATTTGTTTACGACTTGACCTTAAAGTCTATAGCTTGGTTGTTCTGGAGAACTACTGATAACACTTTTTTTACTTAAACTAACCATGCTGGTGCCCATGATCCATAGCTCTGTTAAATCCGCTGAAATTCCAATTCACCTACGACCTACCTTAATTTAATGAGAGAATGAGTCGTCCTCATTGTTCAGGCTAAACCGAGGCCTATTTAAACATAACGTAAGTAGTTTGTATGTTAAATGGACGGTCCAGTGCGGGGCCATTATTTTTTTAAATGTTAGAGTAATTTTTAATGCTACAAGTTACAGTATTTATTTAATACTTTTATTCGTTCTCTGACTTAATTACCTCCGGAAACAGTTTTTAAATTAATAATAATATAGTATGAAGTATGGGCAAGTAGCGACCGCGTGCGTAAGTGCGGCGCGGGAAGGAATTAGTGACTTAGCGAGTCACTGTGCAACACCTCATGTTTTCTTCAATTTTATATTTATTATTAACAAAAAAATTATTGCAAGATCATCGTCATTCCAAGAAAGTCTAAACAATTTTGCGAGAGAAAAAAGAATCTTTTTTTGATTAGAGGCTTAGAGTCCGAGATTTGGAGTGATAAAGGTTAAGAAGCAGTAAAATTTGCAATTTTTATCGTCCTTCAAATCGAGAAAACGACTTGTACAGTTTAAACACTCCATAAGCCTAATAGTAATTTCAAAATTGAATTTCGGTAGGAAGAGTTTGGTCCGAATGCTCTTTTGGTCCAGTCCAGTGCTCTTTTGTATAGGACTATCATGGGACGAATTTTGATTTAGCATATATATATAATAAGCATAAGTTTCAATTTAAAATACGTGTCAACTTTTAGTCGTTAAACCCCAATCTCATGACATGCTTCAAGAAGTTTGGCACTCTACTACGATAATAATAAGCGGTTAAAAGAAATTGTTTACAATATTCTAGTACTTACATGCTTACTAAGTAGTGCACATAACCAAATTGTTGCCAAAGCATTAAATGAATAATACAGCATGACGCAAGCTGCAAACGTAAGTATATATTCAGGATCAGGATTTCCATTGAAAGCCATACTTGCAAAACGATAAATACAAATCAGCGCCTGCGTTACGTCATATGTTATGTTTACTAATGTTGGAATGGAATAAACGGTATTGAAACCTTTTGTTATATGTACTAAGTCGCAATATATATCACCTAGTTTAACAATGAAATAACTAGGAAGGAATTTTAGTTCTTCGGTGCAACTTCTAATCAAGATCTTGTTAAGTTCATTTATCCTTAGTTTTATAGATATCATCCAATCTTGAAAAGTCGCCAACAGCGAAGTTTTATACAAGCTACTTATCAAGTAAATCCAGTGTCCCCATTGGTAGTTTGCTTCAGATTTTTGTATATTGTAGAAAATGAAAAAAATTGTAGTTGCTATTAGATTAACTATAAGACCATAGAAAGAACATTTCCTGACAGCGTAGTTATTAATCTCAATGTGGAAATTGCGAAGTTTCTCATCAATTCTTAGAAAATCATTCCACAACCGGAAATGTGATTTTGAATGAATTCTAAGAAGAATTGTTAGAACAATAATTAAAAAGAAATCCATATGTACCATGTACATATGCATATACCATGTCAACACGTACTTATGATCGTATTCTACAGAAACGTTATTTTCCCATAGAAGAAATACTTGAAGACTTATAATAGCTAAGGGAAGTAGTTTATTAATTTTAGTTTCTCTTTGTATAGTTCTATTTCCAGGTATACCCATTATAGTGAAGTCATTCATACCAAGATATCTTTGAAACTTATAAGAAAATGATAGTGCTGTTATAATATCTGAATCTGACGTAAAGTAATTCTTCATGCTTGAAAAGTACAAACAATGTGTTTTGAACTTATTCTATTTTGTTGTTTGTTAGATGACTCTACTTTTCTTGGTAATAGCAACGCATATACGTACTACACTAATTTTAGATAATCAGTTATGATGTATATTTATTAATATTTAAGAAATGGAACCTACATCACTTAATACAAATTTTGATTGACATAACGTTGATGCGTAACAATATCAGTAATGGAAAAGTGAATAAATAAAAATAGTATTTCTAATTTAGTACTAAATTAATCTAAATTAATTTGTAACAGCATGTCTATTTACATCACTTAGAATAGTAAAAAGATGGGTTCATTTTATTTCATTGTATACGTTCCTGTACTAACTATATATACAATGAAACATCAACAAACATTTCTAATAGACGTAAATTCTTCGCCCATTAATCTAAAACTGTACACATACAGGTTGTTTAGAGAAATAGTTCATTACGATATATTTAGATTTACGATTTAGATTATGATGTGAGTACACAGTAAAAATAATTTTGTTAAGTTACATTTTGTCACATTCACTACAATTTTATTCAACAATGTTTAAAATTCTAATATAATTCAACTAAATTCAAATATCACGTAATTTGTTACCGGGCTCTATTGCTAATAAAGGAAAACTGATTGTCAATACAGCAAATATTTTGTTGAAGTTCAAAATGTTTGTTGAAGTTACTAAACAGATGATTACTGTAAACAATAATCCTTGCGATTTATCCACAACAAAATATAGAATCAATTCTATTCTGTGTTCTACACGTTTTCAACAAAATATAGAATCAATTGTGCAGAAATACATGAATTTTTAACAACAATATTTCAAAGGACCAACAAAACTAGATGAGTTATTTGACAATAATCTAGTTAAAATATCGAACTCACTTGCTACAGAAATGAAAACCTAAATTAGTGAAAAGTTCAAACATGTTTTAGTGAAGTAACAAATAATTCTGTTTATTGAACAGTGCTATGTGTGCATGGATATCAGTTTTAGTTATAATAGCAAGAATATTGTATTATTTTCTTATCTTTTTTTCCATCTGTAAGTCGGCTGCAGCCGCACTTAGGGTCTACGTAATAATAATAATCGCCCCCTCCCGCACAAGCTTATAGCTTCTGGCAGTGGCGGTTGCTGCAAACGTCAAACTCGGGGCACACGACAAACTGGTATATCGCTATCATGCTCGTACGCACACATTAAAGCAGTATATCATCATGTGTTGCACTGCGAGTGTCCCGGGTTTACGTATGCAGCGACCGCCACTGGCTTCTGGGGCCTGATTTCTAGGCAATGGGTTGTAGCAATTATTATTATTATTATTTTCTTTCTATTCTCGTTTTTTTTAAACACCGGTATCACTCCTACAATCGGGAACAAACCATATTCCTAGGACTGTAGTGTTGTTTATAATACTTTGCGTATAATGTGTGCTGTTTGCAAGACGGTTGTTTTCTGTATGTCTGATACATATTGAACCCCGGGCAACTCGTTGAGGTTTTTTTCTAAACTAGTTGATACCGTTCCCAGTGCTCCGATTATAATTGGTACTACTTTTGTCTTTACACCCCACATTCTCTGTATTTCAATGCTGAGGTCTTTGTATTTCAGCCGTTTTTTCTCTTCTTTTCGAATTGTGTTTCTGTCCTTTGGGATTGCCACATCTATTATTAGGCAGGTCTTGTTGGTTAAGTCTTTCACAATTATATCGGGTTTGTTGGCAGTAATAGTTCGGTCAGTATGTATTTGCTGGTTCCATATGATTGTGACTTCCTTATTTGTTTCAACTGATTTTGGTTGATGGTTGTACCAAAATTTTTCCCTTTCCATCCCCATTGCTTTTCCTATATGATAGTGGAGGTAGGAACAAACTTTGTCGTGTCGCATTATATATTCATGTTTAGCCAGTATAGGGCATCCTGATACTAAATGTTCAATGGTTTCTGGTTGTTCTTGACAGAGTCTGCATCGATCGTCGTTGGTTGTTTTAAGTATACTTTTCTGATAATATCTTGTGTTCAAAGCTCCTTCTTGCGCCGCTGTTTCACCTTTTATATTGCCCATTCTCAGCCAGTTATAACTTTGATTTTTATTTATTAGTGGCTCTTCCAGCTAACTATCAAACTGGCCGTACATCACTTTTTCTCTCCAGGTTGTTCTAATTTTCTTTGCCATGTTGTCTTTTTTGTTGTCGGGTTTTTGTTGGTACTTCAACCTCTTGGATCCTGATACTTTATATTTTTTCATTTTTTTTAGCAAAGACTTCTCGTTCTTGGTTAAATCATGTGCTTTAATTATTCTTAGTTGATGGTCTGTCTGGTTATTCTCAATGTATTGTCCTAGGTTAATTATTTCTGTCTTATAGCTTCCTTCCACTTGCCTCAGTCCTCGCCCGCCTTCTTTTCTCTTCACGTAGAGTCTGTCTACATCTGCTCTAGGGTGTAGTTGTCCATATATTGTTAGCAGATTTCTTGTTTTGCTGTCTACGGCCTTAATTTCTTGCAAAGTCCAGTCTATTATTCCAAACGAATATTGGAGTACTGGCAAGGCTAGGCTGTTAATAGCTTCAAATTTGTTTTTGCTGTGTAGATTTGTTTTAAGTATAAGACGTACTCTTCTAAAGTATTCTTGTCGGATCTTATTTTTCATATCTATGTTAATTCCTTCATTTTCTTCCATTCCCAGGTATTTGTAGGTTTCTTCCGCTTCCAACTGTCTGATCTCAGTTTTTTCATCTAATTTTATGTTTTTCGCGCCAGCAATACGTCCTCTCTTGAATGTAACCATTGCACACTTATCTAATCCGAAATCCATCCGTATGTCGTCACTAAGCTTTTTGACTGTTTCTAGTTCGCTTTCTAATTCTGTGTCATTTTTTACTACTAATTTAAGATAGTACATATATAGCCTATGACGATAGGCACGATAGTTGTTTTGCAGTGCCACATCCTCTCTATTTCTATGGCTAGATCTCTGTATTTTAACAGTTTTTCCGCCTCTTTGTCCCTAATTCGACGATCTCCCGGTACTGCAACGTCTATGATATAGCATGTTTTGTTCTTTTTATTTTTTATTGAAATATCAGGCTTATTGGCACGACTCTCACGATCGGTTTGTATTTGCTGATTCCACATGATTACTGTATCATCTTTTTCAGTTACCTGCTTTGGTTCATGCTGGTACCATCTTGAACACACATCTATACCAAAGGCTTTACTGATGTTATAGTGCAGGTTTCTACATACTTGGTCATGTCGCCGTATGTATTCGTGTTGTGCCAATACCCGACATCCTGATACGATATGTTCCGTGGTTTCATCAAATTCTCCGCAAAGCCTACATTTTCCATCTATTTGCTGTCTTAAGATCGTCCTTGCAAAGTACCTAGTGTTTATGGCCTGGTCTTGTGCGGCAATAATTGTACTCTCTGTTTCCCCTTTTAAACTCCCTTCAGTTAGCCAATTGTAGGTTCGCTGTTTGTTTACTGTATTTTCATTTATTGCCCGGGCATATTGACCATGCATCTCTTTGGTATGCCATGAAATTTTAATTTGATTCGCAATAGCTCTTTTTGTTTGAAATTTTCTTTGCTGCTTAGAAAAGTTGTTTTCTTCCCCTTCTTACTGGTCTATCTGTAGATTTCATTTTAGCATCTTTGCGATTTTGATTAAAGACTTGCTGTTAGGTAGTTGTCGATCTTGTCTTTTTATGATGCTTTTGTATTGATCTTCGTTGTCCTCTTGCAAGTAGTCAGCTAAGTTTATTATTGCGGATTTATAAGCTGCTGTTACCTGTACCAATCCTCGGCCTCCGTCTTTTCTAGCTACATATAACCTATCCACATCTGCTCTAGGGTGCTGTAGTTTGTAACACGTGAGTAATTTTCGGGTCTTTGTATCTATGTCTTTTACTTCTTTTTCTGTCCAATGTAGTATTCCAAAGGTATATAACAGTACCGGTACAGCTAGTGATCCTATTGCTAGTATTTTGTTCTTTCCTGATAATTCTGTCTTAAGAATCATTCTTACCCTGCGACGGTACTCGGAAATTAGTTTTTCTTTCATAATGGCTTGTTCGAAGCCCGCGTGTTCTAAAATTCCGAGGTATTTGTAAGACTCTGCTTCTTCCAGATCTCTGATAGTCTGATTTTCGATCATTATATTTTCCTTTCTTTCCACTCTTCCTCGTACGAAAGAGATTTTTGCGCACTTGTCCAACCCAAACTCCATTTTAATGTCATTGCTGAATGTCGCTACAGTGTTCAGTATATCAGTCAGGTCTTCATCATTCTTTGCAAATATTTTTAGGTCGTCCATGTACAGTGAATGCGATATCCGTTGTCTTTCGCCCTTGATGGTGTATCCTTTACCTCTGTTGTTGATTTCGCCCGACAGAGGCGCCAGAGCTACACAGAACATTAGTGGTGATAGAGAATCTCCTTGGAAGATACCACGTTTTATTTCTACCTTGCCAATTTCCATGGCGCCATGTTGGTGATTTATTCTTAAGTTGATCTTCCAATGCTTCATGCTTTCTGAAAGAAATTTTAATAGGCGACCTCTAATTCCAATCATTTCTAACGACCTTATAATCCAGCTGTGCGGTACACTGTCGTAAGCTTTCTTGTAGTCGATATACGCGACACTTAAGTTTTTCTTGTGCCTTTTGCAATCTTCTGTAATTATTTTCGAAAGTAACAATTCATCTTTACATCCTTTCGTTTTGGGTGTACAACTTTTCTGTTCTGTGGGTAAAAGATTATGTGATGCCAGGTGAGTTGACAATCTATTTGCTATTATGCTTGTTAGATTTTTGTAAACAGTGGAGAGGCAGGTGATTGGTCGATAATTGCTTGCTTCTTGGGTGTTTTGCGACTTTGGGATAAGAAATGTATCTCCCGTAGTTAACCATTCAGGTATTTCTTGAGGGTTGGTTATTATGTGATTGTACTGCTCTGCTAGACTATTGTGTATAGTTGTTAGTTTTTTTAGCCAAAAGTTAGTAATGCCGTCTGGGCCTGTTGTTTTCCAATTAGATGTTGTTTGGAGGCTTTTTTGTACTTCTTCTGAACTTATTGGTTCCCATTGCATTTGTAAATCAGGTCTTTTGTCTTGTCTGTTTATCCACTCAGTTTCTTCTTCATGTTTTGTATCTGATTCCCATATACTCTTCCAGTATTTGGTTATCTCTTGAGGGTTAATTGGTTCTGCTGGTAATATTTGTTTGCAACTTAGTCTTCTATAGAACATTTTTCGGTTTTTCTCAAATAATTTATTATCAAAAAACTGGTTTCTTCGCCTATCATATCGCCTTATCCGCTGCACTTTTGCATCTACCCTTTGTCTAAGTAATTCTATGGTTTCTGTTAATTTATCTTCATGGTCTATATTATATTTCCTATAAATTTTTATAAGTCTTGCCATAGAATCTGGTTTAACAATGGTATTCCTACATTCTACGAGTAATGATAACTCCCTTCTTATTTTGTCTATTTGTTGTTGAATTCTATCTTTCCACTCTGTGCCGTTTCTTTTTCTTCTTGGGTATTTCTTTTCAGGTGTTCCCAGTATGGAATTAGTGACTACTGTGGCTGTTGCATACACTAAGAGATTTATTCCAGTCAAGCTATTCGTTTGTCTTTGCAAGATTACTCTTAATGCTTCATTTGCTATTTCTAGCTGATGCTTAACTTTTTTGGTTTCTTTAATTTTCCAAAGCTTCGGTCTTTCAAGTATTGGTAGTTCTTTGTATTTATATATTTCTGTTTCTATTTTCTCAATCATTTCTGCGGCCTCTTCATTGTTTGTCTGTATAGGTTCCACATGTTCGTTCAGATCTGGCTGATGTTCTATTTGTATTTGTATTTCCTCGTTGCCTTGCCCTTCTTCAGGGAGTCTTTCGCCTTCATTATTTTCTCTCTGAGCACTGCGTTCTATTTCATCTAATTCAATAGGTGTAAGTTTATTTGCTCTAATTACACAATTCTTTTAGTTTAGCAGCTTTTTATTATTATTATTATTATTATTATTATTATTATTATTACTACTATTATTATTATTATTATTATTTTTATTATTATAAATGCACATGCAGCTACTCGCGTTTTTTTATTTAAACATTTATTGCATTAACAACCTCAGTTTTTTCTATCCTGACGTAGCGATGATTTGAAACTGTGGATTTAGCAGAATTTAGCCCATGTCAGGGGGGCGCTCGTCACGACGTAAGTGATTCGCGCAGAAAGAGTTGGGTACCATAGTCCGGCATTTGTACTTTGCATTTTGGTGTAAAGGTGAAACACTATTATACCTATAGTACCGCGTTTATAGTTGGTATTTGTGTTTTAATACTTTAATTTTAATCACGGATGATTCGCCTTCCATATATAACTTAGATAAACCCCCAAACAAAAAATGTACTTTAGAGTCAAGTAGAAAAAAACAGGAGATAATTAGTGCAGGTAAGTACATATATAAATATATTTTTTCTTTTAATACGTTTTTTATGGGACAATTATGCATTCTATATATCTGCAAGTAAAATCTTAAAATTGGGAAAGGTAGCTTTCATCTGTTATAAATGTGTGAATTATTATTTGATAAAGGCATCCCGATATTTTCATAATGTTATTTGTTGCAACTGTTTCCTTTGATAGTTTTTTCATTTGTGTCTTTAAGCAGTTTGCCTTGCAAATCAAAAAATTGTTTGATCTATTAGAAATCAACCTTGCGTCTCTTTGTTGAGAAATTATGTCTGACACCATGACCTCCAGTCACTCTTTTCGATACATATATTAAACGTACATACATTATATTTACTAGTATAAATTTTAAAAGATTGTCAGATTTTTTTCTCGAAGGAATATTTTTATTTACTAAATTTTCAGGTTTGCTTTATTTATTTATTTCGGGCGAGGAAATGGGATATCGAAGCATCCTTCGTACCTCATGACATCTCTTACTTTGATCATGTGGTCGACTCTACTAGAATCTAGCCGATTCAGCTTTGATATCTTTATTATTGAATTTTATAAAGAATGTCTTTTCTTTAGTTTTATGATTTTGTAGTTCATTGTTATATTGACTGATTTTTTTAAATTTCTTTTGAATGATTTTGTATTTTAATTTTTATTAAAAAGATTTTTATGATTATAAAATAACTCACATTTTACAGTGCCCCTGGAAAGTATAAAATCAGTTTAATATTAAAATATTTAACAAATATTGTTATGGTATGATAAGACCCTTCCTAGTTAACTTTTATTCGCGTTCACAGCATTAATCTCTATTTGTAGGTTAGAATGTCAAAGTCATTGTCATTTTATTTGTTTGTGTCAGTTATAGGTTAGAACTTCAATATAATGTAGTTTGTCAATGTTGTTAACTATAAAGTTGTTATCTAGTGACATGTAATAAAAAAAAGTGAAGTAGGAATTCAGTTGTTAATAAAAGATGATATTGGATAAAATTGAAATAAAAGGATATAGAAATTGAAGTTTTTTTTTATTGGAATTAATAAAATAAAATTCAATAAAATCTATAAATAATAATTTAATAAAAAGATATAAAAATATTCTAATAAAAAGAAGAAGGATAGAAAAATAATAAGAAGGAGAAGAAGGTTCAGTATTAATTAAGAAGAAAAAGTATAGAGCAATATAAAGGAAGAGATAGTTAAAATTTAAATCATCAAGGAAGTTCATTACAAAGATATAAAAATAAGAAGAAGGAAAATAAGATTCCGTATTGGATTAGAAGAAATATAAAAGAAGATACAATTAAAATTTAAATCACCAAGGAAGTTTTACAAGATAGAAGATTAAGAAGAAGGTTCCATATAATATAAATGAGTTTTGGCGCAGTGAAGAGGTGTTAAATATAAGATACGTGTAGTTATATAGCTTGAACTCACATAATTTAAATATTTCCCTGAGAGTATTCATGTTCTAGGTTATAATAGTGGACAGTTCCAATATATAGAAGATTAATGTTGCCAACTGTATTAAATGGAACAGAAGGTTATCTTGTCATACATGTCCACAATAATATATGTATTTGGTTAATCAACTTTGTCGCACTGTATGTTATTATGGTCTGCAATTTACACATTTTTCGATTTTTTATATTGGTTAGTTTTCAAGGTACACGGCCATTTTGATTTTTTAAATAACAGGAGGGATCAAATAATATATATGGTATCATTGGAAACGCCATTGCACAAGTTGTTTTGGAGGAAAGGAATTTTTGCGCAGATACATCATGTTTGCAGATTTCCAAAAAGCATTGTTATTATACTATACCTATTGTAACGGTTCGTTTTTTTGAACTTCCGAGAAATGCGATTTTATTTGCATAAATGACAAAAAACCCTTAGTGCAGTTCTGCATATTAATGTATAGTTCTTCTTGATTTGAAAATACGTTGGTATTCTGCATAAAATAAGTCCGTTAAAATATCAAGGATCATTTAAAGAAACATTCCCAGATCGATAAAGTTTATTTCTAGAAAAATCTGCAGATTTCCTTTTAAAAGCACCGCCTTTGCAGTGTTAAAAGTTTATTTCCGAGCTTATAAGGGTTAAAATCTAATAGTTGAGTTAACAAAAATCTCCCTATAGTCAAATATGTATGAAAGTTACGATTTCTTTAGTAAATAATTTACCGCCAAAGGGACTTTTCTCGAACGAGTCGCCAAGACACCATGCGTGGAGGCTTCAGTTTTGTGTGTATAGATTCGAAAGGGAATGACGTAAATATATTTTATTGGCTAATGAATATCCCACCACTTTTCTATTGGATTGTCTAAAGTTTCGTCCTCTTCAAAAAATCAATACCACCGCGAAATAGTTTTAGTTTACAATAAGCCTCCACTAGAGCTTCAATTCGGACAACGGGTCTCGTACCCTGAAGTGGCGTCCGTTCGGACAATAGGTATCTACCTCAAGTTAGCGGGCTTGTCCCAGTATTTTAGTTCTCGCGTTATTATCGAATAAAGTTAATTAAGTTGTGTGATTACCGTTTTGCGTTTCTTCGCTTAATACATTAAGCTTATTGGCTTCAACCTACCGTTTTAGTTTTGTGTTAATAAAATTAACCAAATCCCGTTCCCGTTCGTTAAAAGTTCTAGTGAAAATTTAATCTATTATTGAATTTTAAAGTTTGTTTCTCGGTTAACGCATTAAAGAATAATTCAGAAGATTATTAATAAATAATTTAAGAAGAGAATTTAAAGTATTTTAAAATTTAAAATTAATAATTAAATTACTGAAATTACTGCAGTTTAAGAATTTTATTATGGTGGTTTAGTGCCGAATTATCATAGAAATAATTTTAGTAACTTCATTCAAGAAATTTCAGTTCATCGTTGCAGCATCTTTACCAACATTCAAAGTTTTAAAGTTTAGTGAATAAGGTCTTTTATTGTAAAGTGTTTTGTGACATTTTGAAGAATTGTAAAATTCTACTTCCGCATCAAAGATATTAAGGATATTTGTTTGATAAGAGTAAGCTTATGTAACTGTGAAATTATTTGTATTGTTTTTTGTTTCATCGAATGTTTTTATAATTTGACGTATTTTGACCCTTTGAATAAGAATTCTTATCAAGGTTTTTTATTTTATTATTAAAACTATTACCATCAAAACTTCATTATTGTCATTGGAGATAATCGGATATTTTTATTTTTGAATAAATAAATTTATAAATTAAATTTTACCATATTGATAATGGACCTAGCATTAATTGAAATTATTTAATAATTTAATTTGTGTTAACGTCAATCAAACTAATTTTAATTAGTTCCCTTTTTAATCTTTAATCAAAGTTGATTAAATCTAACCCTTTGTTATTTGGGGGTGTGTTAGAATAATTTCAAATAACTGGCGCCCATTATTTTTTGTGACTTTTAAAAAACTTTACTTTTCCTTATAATCTGTGTGTTATGGAAATAAATACCTACATCCTGAGCTATAATTTGTGAAAAGATGTCTTAAAGAAAGTCGGAGCATTTTATATGCAGTATCGTATTTTGTGTTCAGTAAGAAAGTTATGAGCTTTATTGCAAGTATTCAGAATAATTTAGAGTAAGAAAAAAGGGGCGCTGTTGTTTTTTTGTTCTGGGTTAAAATGCTTTGTTTCACTATATACAGGTTTTCATTCATAGTAAAGCAAGTGTTTCCTGGTCTTGAATTGGTGGAGGTCACACTTCAAAAGAAATTTGGATCCAATCTGAGGGAGAATTTTGTAGAATAGAATATTAAGATTTCCCATAGAGGTGTATTATTTAAGATTCGTGAACGTAAGTAACTTCTATATTATTATAATGATTAAAGTGTTGTATCTGAAAATCTATTATCACAGAATTCCATACTTTTGAATCTGCTGCTACAATCAGCATATAAAGCCTCAGTCCAAGAGAAGATATTTCTCTAGATGATGATGATACCGCATCTTTGTTATGGCAATTTTAACCATCCTGCAGAGGGCAAACGAGTTCTGACATCAAATTGTCGAAAATCTATTACATCTGAGATATGTTATTGTTGATAAGTTTATTATTTATTGTTCTATTATAATATAAACTGTAGGGCTTCGAGATGCATTAGAAAAATCACCTGGAGAGAAGGAGATTTTATACACAATGCTAGCAATAATACAACTTTTGTTTTATGTCTTTTATTATAGCTTCCATTGCTAGAATGAAACAGTAATATTTCAAGAGATAATTATACTTTTTAGATTTTATTGTTAATATTAGCATTCTCTGATCTTGCAATCTTATATCTACATAAATAATATGAGAAGTAAAATAATATACTTGTTGATTTCAGAATAATTTTATGATTAAATGTTGTTATAATTTGTTCTGAATGTACTAATCTTTTGTCTAGTATGTAATCATTATATTAAATATATTATTTTCTTTTTAATGAAAAATAAATATCTATATTGCACTTGTAATTGGTATTATTTTCTTCCCTATTAAGTTCCTTCTTAATATTAATAATCAAATAAAAATAAATAGGTTATTATATATGTTTGGATATCTCTGTCTGGGAGATGCAAAGAATAATTATCAACCCAATATCTTTCTCATACAAACAACTTTAACCATTTTAATTAAATCAAACAACTTACCAAAGAATTTGCAGTTTTACAACATATTTACTTAATGTAAGTCCTCTCTAATATTTTTCTGAGGGCTGGATCCTGCTGAATTGTTATAACTTAGCTTAGAGTGCAGGTACAGATTCAGAGTTCTTCCAAATTAGAAGGGATTTATAAGTAAATATATTACAAATCTAAAATTACAGTCGGTTCGAGTGTTCAATTTTATTTAAAATATTTCAAGTTGTTTGTATGGATAAGTCAAGGATTGCCGAATATTCCAGGCATTGATTTCCATGATTGTATAACCTTGGTAGCTTTCGTATTTCGTTATTTAATAATGTTGAATGCTCTGTTAACACTACATCATATCTAAAAAAGCGCACAGTTGTTAAAGTAACAACATACTTTTAGTTGTAGTAACAAACAGTGTTTGCAAATAAATAAAGACGAATGTTAAAATTACAACACCTATAATAAAACTACAAAAGAAATACTAAGAGCTAACTAATTTTTGTGTTAAATTACTATAGATCTTTGTTACAGTAATTGACCGAAATAGTAAATAAAACGAACAAGAATGCTAAAACTACAACAGTGCTTAATATGACTATAATTAATATTTTGAATTAAACAAACCCTTGTTATACTGATAACATATAATTGCGTAATATATGTTATAATTTGTGTATTTCTACAACTAATTTCGTACATCTAATAAATTTTGTTGAACTGCCAACAATACAGAATTGTCAATTTAATACATAACGGAGTTGTTGTAACAATATTTTTTTTGCAGTCCTCTTTGGTCAGGAATATGATTTAACAAGTAGTTTTTGTAAACTTTAAAAAGGTATTTATGTTAGAGCTAACAAAATCCAGTATTGTTAAGTGCACAACACTTTGTAGTGGATCGTCTGGGACCGAATATTTAGTTAAAATTTAGTTAAATTTAACTACATATTTTTTACTGTGTACTTTAGTCAACTTTAGTACTGCTAGTACTTTACTCAAACACAAATTGATTAACTCATTAAAATCTTGCAATTAAAATAATCAAAGTTGTTTAACAATAGGCTTTTGAGAGGCCTTACCTGATACAACAAGATTATTGAGCGGCGTTAATATTTCAGCTCAGTTTGGCATGAGTTTGTGATAACACGAAGCAAGGCCATATGCACCAGTGGTATGTCTTGGTTAAAGAACCTACCATCGGTATTACTTAGTCTACGAGCTACGATAAAATCCGAATTAGATGTTTCACCTGCGTAAATATTATACGGAATAATTGTACTTCGTTTGCAAGGAGATTTTTTTTGAGGAGAAAACCCGATGAGAATTTCCGCATACCACAATTTCTTCGCCAATTGAAACATCGTATGCACAATCAGAAGTTTTTTTTCTTCACAAGGACTTCAATAAGTCGAATTCTTCCGTTCCCAAATAATTACATACTTGCATACATGTTTATTAAGAACCGATACACATGATTTGAACATTAAAGATACCTATATCGGCCCCTATAAAGTATTGGTAAGAGCTGCTGAATATTTTATGCTAGATGGGTTAAATCAATCTATATCAATAGGCAGACTTAAAGCCTGCTTATTTTAAATAAATAAATTTTTCATTCATATACTCTTTTCGTTCTAGTAAGAAAACCTTCAAGAGATACGTGCGCCTGCTGCTACAGTTTAATTAAGATTAGTTGAATTGTATTATCTTCAAGTTATTTTTTAAATATTATTACTTGATTATATTATTACATTTTAATTTAAGCATTTATGTATAGAGAATCCTGGAAAAACTTCCCACCTGATTTTTTTGTAGCTAGAATGTATTATACATCCATATGAAAGGACGGTAATACATTCTATCTTTTTCTTGGAGAATACGCTCAGTGCCCTCCTTATTCTGAATTACCTTTTAAAATATGTTTATCTTTTTTAC
Organism: Agrypnus murinus; assembly: GCA_929113105.1. NCBI lineage: Eukaryota > Metazoa > Arthropoda > Insecta > Coleoptera > Elateridae > Agrypnus > Agrypnus murinus. The sequence continues at coordinate 58,940,126 of OV816025.1, forward strand.
GGGTAATGCTATGTAATGGTCTTCTATAAATGATATATAAATGATCATGTATATCATTACATTCATAACTTCCATTAGGAAGGTATACTGAAGCATATGGATTGCCATTGCGACAGAATAAATAAATCAGCAATAAATAAAGACTTTATAAGATATACGGCGTTTCATTGAACTTAAACTATTTTACAAGCATCTTTAAAAATAGTTTAAGCTCAATGAAACAGGGTATATCTTATAGTGATCTTTATTTATTACTGATTCATTTATTCTGTCGCTATGGCAATCCAATGCCTTCCTGATGGAAGTTATGGATGTAATGATATACGTCGTGATTATATATCATTTATACAAAATCATGACAGTACTTAATTTATCTTAGGTTATTTTAATCAAAATTGATTAAGGCTCCGTTATCGCCTAAGTAAAGTACTGATGCTTAAACGGCTCTAAATAATTTCATTACAATTTTTAAAAATTGCACTTAGTTTACATTTATTGTACATGAGATCTTTTCTTAAAAGTGTTATCTAGTTTATATTATGCTTTATAGCAGGCGCGATTTCATTCAAGCTTACTTTTTTATTAGTAAAAATAAAATAATATGTAAACACTAAAACATAAAGAAATCTCCCTAGAATATAAATAAATAACACGCTTCTATATTACTGGAAAAATGACAACATTGCCTTAAATTGGCACCAGTATTTCGTTTGTTGTTCTGATGAATACATATTAATGCACTAAATGACGTTGACTCAAGTTTTGAGGTTATCTTTTCAAATATATGTATATAAAACGATGCATGACACTATTCAGATTCATTTAGAAAGTAGCAGTAAAATATTTTAGAATTATGTATCTTTTTATTTAATACAACTGATTTTGTTTTCGAGATGTAAATTACGAGCGACATGTGGTGATGCATGTAGTTATATAAAGCATTTAAGTTTCCCGCTCGTTTGTCGCAATGCAACGTTTGTTACTTTGCGAGCTATATCAAGCATTCAATAGACAAATTCTTCGTATTAATTTTTTTGCCAAAAATATCTTTCTAACAAATTTGAAACTTTAACAGCACAATCTTACAACTTTTTTACGTGAAATGTTTTGGTGTCAATTTTTTATAGTTCTTTATGAAGTTATTATAATATAAATGTATTAATAATTTAACATTTTGCATAAGATCGCGTGTTATTTTCAAATGCAATTTATGCATCAACAAACTTCCTAACATTCAAGATTTTTCAGAAAATAATTTTGTGCATTAAAATCTATCAACTGCACTAATTTATTTTACATTTTCATCATTTTTTTTGTACAGCCACACCTTCCTTAATGTTTATTAAATATTGTGCAATATATAACATTTATAAATAAATATACATAGGATAAAAACAAACAATGTTTGTTTAATTATTTTTTATTTAAAACAATTATTTTTTCAAAAACCTCCCCCTCCCAAACTAATTCTCTGGATCCGCACCTGTTTATAGCAAATACAAAATTACAAAAGCTATTTCCTTAACGAATAAAAAAGTGTAAATTTATAAAAACAAAACTATAGCTAGCGGGCTTTTAAAAATGGTAAGGTGTACTTCCTAAATTATCGTTCAAGTGTTATTTGAGATAAAAATGTCCGAATATACAACAATATAAAAGAACTCTATGAACTAAAAAAAGGTCATATCCCGCGTTTATTCAAACATTTTGGTAAATGACAACTATCATTTTTAGTTCAGGCTTTTGCTCACGTAACGTGCTGTAGGCGGATTGAGTTAAAATGCGGGAAGTTTCAACGAGTTTGATTTGACTGTTAATACATTTAACGCATTGTCGTTATTGTTACATATATTTTTGTGATTGTCGATGTAAAGTAACAGATTATGGTTTATATCTCTTCCCATACTTTAACTTTCCTAATCTTTTGGCTATTATTTAATAAATTCCCGAAGTAAATGTTGTTTTTCTTTACTTAAGAGCATGTGACGGTTAATTTTTGAATAAACTATTTCACTCTTAATTATTCTTAATTAATTTCTTAAAACAAATATACATTTTCAATATTTTAATATAGTAATACTTTTCTTTTTCTTAAAACCAGCAAGAACAACTTATATCTTTAAAGGTATTTAGCAGTTTTATATTCCCCCTTTTTAATTTCAACTACCTTAAATTATTCCTTGGCATTTAAAAATTAAAAACTACAGTTAAACTTAAAATATTTTGAAAGTTCACGCATGTCTGGCAACACTGTGAGCAGAGAACTGCGATGCGATCAAATAATGTTTCTATTTACATTTTCAAATTTTAGTTTTAAAGAAATTAATTCTCTTTTGCGAACCATAGCGCCATCTTTAGGTGTTTATAGTTAATGAAGCTTCCTATTATTAACACTGGCGGCGATAACGGGCCCTTAAGTTTATCGTAATCCTCTTACCTCTTTCTTATTGTCCTGAGAGATTATCCGCAAACATCATATATACACACACACTATAAAGGCCTTGATACACTAAGAAAACCACTGCATAGATGTATCCTTAACACTGTAATCACATAAGATTGTAGAAGTGAACTTTGAATTGTCAGATCATAAACTATCGTTGAAACTTTTGGGTTATAATTACTGATCACTAGAGTTAAAGAGTTAAAGTTATTTGAATGATGCTAATAATAATTAATTAAGACTTGCTTCCATTAGATTATTATTACAATGCAAACACAGAATAAAGTTGAGTTATTCCAAAATTTCTACTATTCATGTAGTAAAAATGAAACTTGAGAGTGTATATAAACTTCAGTCAACGATAACTATTATTAAAGCGTTTAAAAATTAATGAAAACTCTTTAATTTATATTCCTAAAGAAAACCGTATTAAGGTAATAATTTTAAATTCAGATTTCCAACGTCGACTGTACTATTATTATTGCACTTCACTAATTGTTTTACATAAAACTGCATTTTCCCAACATGAAAATTATTTGTCTCATTAATTTCCAAACTCTACAAGACGGCAAAACAAAACCGATTAATTATCTTAGCGCGAAACACTCTGAATAAGTTACACTGGACGGGACAGTAACGCGCGCTTTCTTAGTTGGGCTTTGTTGCCAGTATTAGTAGAGTGAGTGCTCGGAGCCCCGAAACTTGCAAAAAGCACATTTTGTGGGACCTCGAGGTAAAAATGTATAAATTACATAGAATTTTAGCTTTGGTTCTCTAGATTCTAAAAGTGCAACTTGTCAAAAAACTGTGTGGTGCAAAAGGGCATTATTTAGAAATTTCGAGTTAAGTACGTAGATGGAAAATAGAAGATATAAACTATCTCTGTAATAAGAAATTATATATATTTTTGTACAGATTCTTACTGATTCTAAAGTCTTAATAAAAGCTTCCCGTTGACAATGCACGTAAATCCCAAAGGCGAAATTTGAGAAGGTTTCACATTTATGCAAATTTCTCGTTTCAAGCACTGCCTAAATCTAATTAAATTCTACTAGTTTTGCTTTACACCGTTTCATCTCGGGAAAGGTAGCATTTAACAAAAAAAATGTATTTTTGTGAAATTGCAACCACGTTTTTCGCAATTACGATAGTCCTTGATTTATGAATTTTAAATAAATATTAACCAAGATATGTAATAAAATGTAATAGGACACCATTCATTGTGATGAACCACCGGCTGCGGTCGTAGGTGCTCGCATCTCGTTTTAACGCGTCTGCCCCTCATGTAGTACATATTTATTTGTCTCTTATCATTTACTAATAAATTTTCATTTTTGTTTTCTGCTAGCAATTATATTATTCGTAACAAAAGTATATTATATAACCAACACAATAATTTGTCTACATAATTAGTGGGAAAGTTACAAATACACGTACAGATTAGTATAAGACTGTCATAAAACTATTCTCTCAAAATGTTTTAGTCACTCAAATCCAAGCAGGGAAAATACAGAACAAGGAAAGTAAAAAAACAACAAAATATACCGTAAATACATAGATTGAAACTACTAGAGATCACGTTAACAACTATCAGTTAATAATCTTCCAAAATATCTTAATCTATTTCTTGAGATGGAAATGATGTAATTTCTATAGAATATTTGCATGATTTCTGTCCCATATAGCGACTTGATCCAGTGCAAGTAATTTTTTTTTAACTGCAAGTTTTACTTCTGCAAACTATAAATAAATCTTCTTGTACCTAAATAACAGTCCATAATTTAAAATGAATTAATAGAATACTTTTACCTTTTTTACACCCACATGCTATCAAAATATTTAAGTTTTCAGATAAAGCCGATAATGTTTGTAAAACAGGTACTATTTTGTCGTCTATTGCAGTCCATCCGACGTCTTGAACATTGTACAAGCAGGAGGTGAGAGATGCGAGCACTTAGGCCGCGACCGGTGGGACATCACAATGAATTGGTGCCTTACATTTTATTATATATCTTGGTTATTATTTATTTAAAATTCATAAATTAAGGACCATCGTAATTGCGTAAAATGTGGTTACAATTTCACAAGAATACATTTTTGTTTGTTAAATGCTACCTTTCCAGAGATAAAACGGTGTAAAGCAAAAACTAGTAGAATTTAATTAGATTAGTGCAGTGCTTGAAACGAGAAATTTTCATAAATGTGGAACCGGAAGCCTTTACTAAGACTTTAAAATCAATAAGAATCTGTACAAAATTATACATAATTTTTTATTACAGAGGTAGCTTATATCTTCTATTTTCCATTTACGTACTTAACTCGAAGATTTTAAATAGTGGCTGGCCTTTTGCACCACACAATTTTTTGACAAGTTGCAGTTTTAGAATCTACAGAACCAAAATTCTATGCAATTTATACATTTTTACCTTGAAGTCCCACAAAAGTCATAATATGATGCAAATTGCACCCTACTATACGATACTTTCAGACTAACCCTCGCAAAACGTCCAGGCTGACCGCTAAGGGTGCAAACTTTCGTAGCATTATACATTTTTAACAAAGGGTAATTCGAATGCACCTTTCGGAATTTAAGGTAATGCTATTTTTTTTTCATTCAATTGCAAAATATTGTAAATAACGTTCACGGGGATCTTTAAGGAAATAAACTCCGTCATATATTTTATCAATGGTAATAAAATGTATTTTCAGTCTGATATATTAAATATCCAAATAAGAATGTTTACTACTCTTATCTGCAAATTTTATAGTATTTCAGCGGAAAACAAGATTTGACTTTTACAGTCACATATAATTACCTATAATTACCTAATATTTCATGTCTCCATTTTGTCATTTGTATGTAACGCACCTAAGAACTTGATCTGTTTGTAAGCAACATTCGATATAAAAAAACAAATGTATTTTTATTAAAACCGAAAAATGCATCAAATTAAAAGTTTAGTTACTTAAAAATGATTTCTGGGGATTCACTAATCATAAAAATGCGTCGGAATGCGTCACGGTACGTAACCGCGAAATACGCGAGGTAAAATAAGTTTCATGACGTAAAGTTACTTCTCGACATAAACACGTTTACTTTTATTGTTTCTCGACTTGGAGATATTTGGACTTGCTAAGTGCTAGTAAAATAAATTAGCGAGTAGAATAACAGGTTATAACGACTTTTGATCGTCAAGTCTTGAAAGTAGTTGGAATGGTGCTGGTTTTTTGAACGCGTTATAAGAATAACTGCTTCGGCTAGCTCTTGTAGTGGATATAATCCAGGAATTATTAAATACTAAAAAATAATCAGTAATAACAGTTATTAGATAATCAAACATAGTCAGTAGAATCACTAATTAACAAATTAACAAAATTATATGCAATAAAAAATTCAGATTATTCAGCGAAGTCGTCTATACAATAAATTATTGTTCAAATTACCTGTCAATAAAATAAATTACTAATTAACTATCGCATTATCAAAAGAAAATTCCGTAAAGGCCTTGACGTAACCCCAAATACATATTTCACAGTATCATGAGATATAACTTTCGGATCTCAAGCAAATCCCTTCACTATTAATAATAATAATAATAATCTATCAAAATAATCAGTGGTCGGAATTAAAATTGACTATAATCTTCCTGCTGACGGGTATCAAACATATTTTTGTAAATAATTAATAAATAGGTTAATGTCACTTGATTACACGCTTAGTAAAAGAACTTGAAAATAACTAATTAGTATATGTAATTATAATTAAAATGAAAAGTAAGTAAAAATAATATGTATTAGTATAACCTCTTTAATCCTTATATCTGTAGTGAATATGAACTTTATCTGAAACAATATTTACATAAAATAATAATTACGAACAATACGAAGGAGTGAAGAAAATTGACCAATAAAATCAATAATTACCACATTATTATTACCACTCTAAATCTATCTGGCTTGATTTCATTTTCCAAGAGGACTGTCTTCCCACTATCGTTTGCTTGTATGTTCTAAACAAAAGTCATTTAGATTAATGATCCAGTATCAACAATTAAAGGTTTTGTAAGTAACTAGGTACGTAATCAAAATAAGACAAAGGAAATTCAACAGATTACAATCTTCTGCAATTTCACGATGACATGAGACCAAGGGGAGATGCTGCTTTGGATATATATACACTAAATCCTAGCAATTACATACAACTAGAAAAATTCACTTAATAAAACCTTATCTTGATTTTCATATTATTTTTTTTAAAGATTGAATCCACTAAGTAAAAAATTCGAAATTCATTGAAAATATGAGTAATATTACCTTCAAAAGCGGAAGTAAAAGTGTTACTTTACCAAAAAGGTGCATGAAATGTGAAAAATCTGATCAAATACATAGATAGCATACCAACAAATAATCCCAAAAATGGAAACTACAAAGTCCTTCAAAAAAGAAACCAGATCACATAAGCAACCAAAAAACAACCAGGGAAGGGGAGGAATTCGGGAAAGTAATGGAAAAAGCGCATAACGATAACCAGAAACTATTCTGCAAAGTATTTAAAAACATACAAGAAGGCAAAGACTGCCCATTTAAGTTCATACGCGATAAGGAAGATGTGCTTCTAAGTCATGGAACGATGGCGGAGATACTTCAAAGAACTTCTAGAATGCAGTGACCAGCAGCAAGACATCGACCCTCATCAAATTGATCAAATTGAGCAAGTGACCCAAAATAAAGATAACGAGAACAGAACCACACAATCAGAGTTCGCAGCAGCGTTAAGAAAGGTAAATATTGAAAAAGCTGCTTCTCGACGTTTTCTAGATACTACTAGGAATCACTACAAGGCGTACCGAAAAAAGTATATTCTTCCATACTGGAACAACGACTCATGAAGCAAGTAGAGCTCCAACTAGAAGATACACAACGTGGTTTCCAAAGTGGCCGCAGTGCACAAGATCTTATCTTCACAGGACGTGGAACATGTGAAAAAGTATTAGAACATAATAGCGAGGTCTACTTTTGCTTTTTGGACCTCAAAAAAGCGTTTGACAAAGTCCCACTGCAAGAGCTTTGGCGGACCCTTGAAGAAAGTAAATGGAAAAGGGACTGATAGATGCAATCAAAAGTTTCTACAAAAACTGCAGAAAGCAAGTCCAAACAGTAGGCATCTTGTCTGAAGAATTCAAAACGACTACAGGAATAACGCAAGGCGACGTGCCTATCTAATACCTATTTATCACCCCAATAGACGACCCATAAACCATGTAAAAACCAAATTAAAACATTCAAAGTGGAAAATTGGAAGTGCCAACCTGTAAGGATTATATGGTCTTGATTGCAAAGACTCTACGCAACTTGACCATCTGGGGCAAAGTAGACACAAAATGCAGAGTAGAAACATGACATTCAGCGTGGCAAACATCAAAACTATGCTTGTAACAATAACAGCAAATGTTCAACATCCTATCAAACTTAACGGCCAAAAATAGGTCACCAACTTTAAGTACCTAGGCGTCACGATAACCCAAAATGGCAAAATGTTTCTATCGACCAGTCTATCTACCATCCGTAACATATAGTGCAGAATCGAATGAGTCGCCTGCAGGTAGCAGAAATACGGTAGTTAAGACTAGTGGAAGGAACGCCACGACGAGATAGAGTGCGTAACCATCAGGTTAAAATCTGCAACTGAGATGGCTTGCTCACGTCGTTAGAATGGCCGTAACGAGATATCCTCGCATGACCTGAGACCTCCATCAAGAAGCCAGAGATCAAGAGGAAGACTCCGTAAAAAAGGGTTAGATAACATCAAAGAAGCATCTGAAGAATAAGACATAAGAGATAACTCGATAACTTAATGGAATGGAACCAAATATACCAAACGATAATAAAAGGACTGGTCCTATACAATTCGGGAAATTATTAATAATATAGTTACTATAAGTATAATATGTACGGTTATGTTTACTATTATGGCAGTAAAACAATTCAAAAATAAATAGCTCTTACACAAATTATTACTTGATCATAGAGATTTCTACCGTGTCTTCTGGCAGTACTTTTTACCTACATCATATCACTGATACTATTTTGGAAAAAAGGAATACATTATATAAATGTATTAAATTTTAATTGTAACAAATGTTCAATAACATCCTGATAAATAGTTAGCCTAGCCTAGAAAAAAACTACATGTTTTCGAAGTAATAGTATTTTATTCAACATAATCACCTTTCAACTCTATACATTTAATGCATCGATCAAAGAGTTATTCTAATCCTTTAGAAAAAAAAGTTGTATCCTGTTCTGCAAACCACGACTCCACAGCATCAATTACCATCTCGTTTGATGTAAATTTTCGTCCTTTCAATAATTTTCTGAGTTTCGGAAAGAGATAATAATCCGATGGGGCCAGATCGGGAGAATATGGCGGATGATCCACAATTTTAAAGCCAACTTCATTGATTTTTTGTAGGGCAATAAGTGATTTGTGGGCGGGCGCATTATCCTGCAAAAACAAGACGCCTTTGGTAAGTTTTCCTCGCCGTGATTCCACAATTTTCGCTCGAAGTTTGGTTAATAGAGATGCGTAATATTCTCCCGTGATTGACTTTCCATGTTCCAAGTAATCCACGAAAATTATACCATCTTTGTCCCAGAAAATGGAGGCAAGAACTTTTCCAGCAGACTTCTGCACACGAAACTTTTTGGGCCGAGGAGAGCCAGAATGTTTCCACTCTTTAGACATTTCTTTAGTTTCTGGATCATAATGATGAATCCAAGTTTCATCCATTGTAACAAGGCGTTCCAAAAAGTTTGATTTTCTATCGTTAAATTGATTGCATATCCACTGAGATGTTGTCACCCTCAATCGCTTTTGATCAGCATTGAGACATTTGGGTATGAATTTTGCGGATAGCTTTTTCATTCCCAATTCATTATGAACGATATGAAAAACGCGTTCGTATGAGATATTCAAAGTCTCTGATATGCCTTTTAGGCCGATTCGTCTATTATCCAAAATCATATCATGGACAGCATCAATGTTTTCTTGCGTTGACACAGAAATCGGTCTCCCAGACCTCTTCTCATCGGTGACATCTCTTCTTCCACGTTTAAAATCAGCAACCCAGTTTTTAATGGTTGAAAGGATGTACATTGATCTCCTAACGTTGTTAACATGTCATCATAAATTTCTTTACCAGACAATCCCTTCAAAAACAGGTACTTGATAACCGAACGATACTCGATTTTGCTGAAGTTCCAATCTTCATCTGACATGGTTTACTTTTCTTAATCACAATTTCAAAACAACATCACCTTTTGGGCTGACACTTTGCACGTGCACTTGTCAAAGTTTCAACTTGTTTTCATAGCAACGCGATTTATTTTTGCCTGCTAGAACTATTCAAGGCCAACTATTTATCAATGCCCCCTCGTATAAGCCCAAATTACCTTTGACTGTTATTTCTCTATTAGAAAAGCATTGGTTGGAACAACTGCAAGTGATTGTAAGGGACTTGAGATTTTATTTTATTGGCCATACTTAGGCTAATTTCATGCCAAATTACCTAATTTTAAAACATGACCGTGCTTCGATATCTCACACACACTTTACACACTTACATCATATAACTAAAATTGTTATAACTCCCTTACTGTTTGAGTTATCTGGCTCATCTAGGTATCGGATTAAAGCTACTTAGGTCTTTCAAGGTTCAAGGTATATCAAGAAACGTGCAAAGACATTGGATAAGACATGGGAGTTATGATAATTTTCTGAGACATTGAAGCACATAGCTCTAGATGCTTTAGCACTAAATTAGCTACGTTAGTATATAAATTACGTACATGTTTATTAAGCGATGCGCATGCCCAAATCGTTGCTATAGCATTGAATGTATACGTTAACTCACCAAAAGCTATAAAAACGACAAAGATTGTAGGCATAGGCTTTCCAATGAGATATACAGTAGCATATCGATAACTGCATATTAGTACGTTTGTTACGTCATATGTCACAGTAACTAATGTCGGAATGGAATAAATTTTATTGAAAACTCTGGTAATCTTAATTAAGTCAGAATAAATATCCGCTAGTTCAACAATGAAGTTTCTAGGAAAGGAACCTGGTTCTTCAATACAACCTTTAATTAAAACCTTATTAATTTCATCTATCCTCAGTTTTATGGAAATCATCCAATCTTGGAATGTAATTAAAAGCGAATTCTTATACACGCTACTAATCAAATAAATCCAGTGCCCCCATTGGTATTTTATTTCGAGGTTTCGTATAGTATAATAAATAAACAAAATTAAAACTGCGATTATATTAACAAGAAACCAAGATATTGAAGAATTCCTAACTGCGTAATTATCAATTTGAATATGAAAGTTGTAAAGCCTTTTATCAACCCGTACAAAATCATCCCACATGTAAAACCGGAGTTTGGAATAAGCTGTTGAATAAATAACCATTGTAACATTTAAAATAAAATACATATGCAACTGATACATATGCAAGTACCATGTCAAAGCTTTACTATGGTCATATTCGAAAGAAGTATTGTTTTGCCATACCATAAACATTTGAATACTTATAACAGCAATGGGCACTATTCTGCCAATGCGTGTTTCTCGTTTCATTAATATTCTGTTCCCTGGCATTCCCTTAATAGAAAATGCACTCATTCCAAGATACTTTTCTATGTTATAAGAAAAAAATAATGCGGTTATTATATCTGATGTAGTATGGTAGTTACGCATTGTTAATAGAAAATATCAAGAGGACTAGGTTTTGTTCTATTTTAAATGTAGTAAGCAGTCTAATGGTAATTCTTTTCAAACCATTCACTAATGAAACGTCTATTAAAAAAATAATAGGCACTTGCTGTAGTGAAGTTATAATAAAGCTTTTAGTAATATTAAGAATTATGCATACATGGAGTAGCTTTCTATTCCCGTGTCTCAAAGTAATTTTGAGCTATACATTCAAAATTTCTCTCATGATATTTAATGTACCTAGATATTATTAGCGGTTTCCAACCTTTTTGGACTCGCGAAACTCTTTTTAGAATCAATTGCTGTGGCGAAGATACAAAATGGTGTTTAGGGTAGTGTTGTGTGGGGAGGAAGAGGGGATCAAGAGTAAACGGTAATGTGAAGTAAAGAGATATCTAAACAATTGCGGAATGTCTATGCAATTTAATTATATTTTTAAAACTTTGAGATTTAGCGTAATGTCTCAATTTATTCTCAACTCCCACCAACACACATGATATTGGGACATGTGAATAAAATGTAGCTTTTATTACTATTAACAAAAGATAACAGATATGATTTTTAATTAATAAGAATAAGCTAGAGTATAGTAAAAGTTTTTACTACATTTTATTTACATGACCATTGTCAAGAGTTAGCTGTTTAATGCGAATTAGTGAGTGATACATTTAATTTAATACACCCGTGTCTCAACAAATTGCACTCGAACAGTACAAATTGTACATACAGAAACTGTGCACGAATTACCCACAAACAGTGTCGAAATTGCACACAAATTGTACACAAAATGCACAGAAATTGGACAAAAATGGTACCTAAATTTGATATAAATTAAACAAATTACATACAAATTGCACCCATATTGCATACAAGTTGTTTACAAATTGTATCCAAGAGTGCACCAATTGCACACAAATTGTACAAAAATGGCATACAAACTGTACGCAAATTGTACACAAATTGCACACAAACATTACCTACACAAATTGTACACACATTGCATACAAATTGCACACCAATTGCACATATACCTGTACAAAGAAGTTTGTGTACAATTCGCGTGATTTGTGTGCACAAATCACACGAATTGTACACAAACTTCTCACAAATCACAAACTAATGCTCACAAATTGCACGCATATTGTACACAAATTGTACATAAATTGTACACAATTTACACACAAATTGTAACTCGAAGAACCACACTAAGTATTATACGCTATTAGCATATAACCTTACGATAAACGAAACGAAAAAAATGACCGCAACACAAACTCAAATCTCAACTATTGGCACATATCGGACCACACCAAAATCTCGTGGTACTTGACGAATTCACTTCCAGTCTGCTATATGTGTCCGATCCGGCAAACTGATTTGAACCCTTACGTGCGTTTTGCTTCACAAATTATTTCAAACTTTTTATCACTTTATCGAATCAACTGACTAGACTACTGTACTGTACTGAACTGAACTGACAATACCAGACCCCTATCTGTCTTCAACTGAACTTTTCTAACTCCTTAGTTTGGGGATGCAGATCTATGTTTACGTTAATATTTTTGAGATTTGAGATTTGTTCCAGAACCTTCGATGGGAAATTTACAGCGACCATATCTTGCTTTGTAGCGAGAAACCTGATATTTACAGAAGATTGCAGACTATTTTTTTGTATATTTAATTTCAGAGAATGAAAATAAAATAAGCACGAATATTATAAGAAATGAAAATAAGCACGTAGAAAACACATAAATTTGAATTTAATGCATTTTTGGACATATTATTTCGTCGAAAACTAGTTTTATCTCGTATTTTCCTTACAAAAACAAATTTCATCTGTGTGAGAACGCATTGGGATGATCTTTCACATTAACGAAAACACCATTTGATTTAAAATAAAATCTGTAATTTTAAATCAACGAAAATGTATTGAAATATACAGGCCGTACTAAGATTATTGTGTGCACAAATCACACGAATTGTACACAAACTTCTCACAAATCACAAACTAATGCTCACAAATTGCACGCAGATTGTACACAAATTGTACATAAATTGTACACAATTTACACACAAATTGTACGCAAATTGTTCATATATTATAGATAAATTTAACAGAAATTGCAACCAAAGGTTGGGGAACCACTGCTGTAAATTATTTAACTAATTTAGTTTCATATTAAATATTAATAATAAATAGCTAAAGGTAAGTACTCTCAGCAGCGGATACGCTGGCGGATGTCATACGATTGTTCGATTTGACTCAAACCGCTCCGAACCTTCCAATCGTATGACATCCGCCTGTGGATCCGCTGCTATGAGTACTTACCTAATTGCGTCGGAAGGGAAACAGACGTTAAGAGTAGTCAAACGATTTTTGTTTGTTTTTCGAGGTATCGAGGTGACGGTGAATATGATGGTACCTCATGACATCGATTAGTCTGATTTTGTTTGTTTCTTTGTCTAATCTCACTTAACCGAATCTGAGGGAACTTCAGTCCAGAAAGGATTTTATTGTGCTAGACATCGCGTTCACGCAGGCCATACAGTTTTACTTTCTTATCCGAGAATAAGGCATTTTTTAAATTTTGATCGGCCAGGAACGGACGACCCTTGGATTATGAGATAAAAAAAGTTATTTTGTGATACTAGGCTCGAAAGTGAATGGTTTCTGGTTAAAACAAAATATGGGGACACCTCTAGAAGACCAGAAAAACACTTCTCTGTCGTATTTTGTTAGTACACTTAATTTAAGGTGGTTTTGTATGTCGTAGGAAAAACATAATGCAGTTATTACATACAATTTATATAGTTAACAATTTCCCAGGATAAAAAAGGAGTTATTGGTTTAGGTGTATTTCGAACACAGTAAGTAATATTTATTATTAAAGCTTCATTATTCTTTCATAGTATTTCTTTTTGAAGCCCATCGCTTATGACATGTTTATTCTACAAAGATGGTTTCTGTTTAATTAAATCATATTCTTTACAACTAGGTTACATGGGTTTGAAATCTGGAATATACAGAGTGTTTCAAATCAATTTGTAATTCCATTACGGAGTTACTGTAGAATGTGTCTTATAAAAATTCACTGTAAAATGAATGCTCTCCTTGGAACAAATTAATAGCACATCATACTTAGTAACTGTCATAGTTAGTAACTGTTGTAATACATGTTAATTTGTCAGCGTTGGTCCACTTTGAGTGGATCCAGAATAGTATAATCTGTAAAGAGGTTAAAATGAAAATTCGATGCGAGTGGAAGTAAGTCGACAAGACAATTTGAATTTAGCAGTATTTAAAATTTGAAGACAAGTACAATAATTTTAAAAAGTATGACATTTAATGTAAACAATGATATTTGGGATAAACGTTTGTTTGTACTTATTCATTCCATGTTTAGTGGTGGAATGCAATACATACAAAACTTAAGTAGGGTAGTGTTTTAGAATATTTGTTCAACAACAAGAGTTAGAATATTAAGTTTCTATTATCAAAATTCATTTCAGAATTAACAAATTCTATAGTAGTCGTGGAGAAACGACATCCTTTACCTACTACTTATTTCTCATTAAAATTGTATTGTAAGCGCAAGTGTTATCAGTCTGTAGATCTGAATTTCACGTTTCAGTCTGGGTTGTATGGTACTATGTCAAATAGCTTTACTAACGAATTAATGAAGTTAGTTAAATTGCAGGGAGTGTAGTAAAAATTTTACTGCGACAGTAAGCAAATATTCGTTGCAATATTTCAATCAGAGTGTACCTGGTTTGTGCACATCAGTTTGAGGAATACAACCTATGAGGTAATCGGAATTGTGTTACAAACAGTAAAACGTGATAAACATCAACGTGACGATATTGCCAAAAAGAAAACATCGTAAGGCTAATAGATGTTAACTCGACTGTTAAAGTATCTGTTTAAATTATATACCGCCAAGGCGGCAAATAAACACTTTACGCCTTATACATAAATAATATTATTAGACTGCTGTATCACCGTTAAAAAAGTATTTTAGTGTAATAATGTTATGTTGAATTTGCTGTTTTGTCTAGAAGATTATTCTGGGTTGATGTGTTTGTATTTCTCGATTTAAGCTGTCTTACAAGTTCAAGATTTCCTTTGTTTAGTATGCAATGGTAGGTAACTAATTAAAATGTAATAAAACACAAATGCAAACAGTAACTTTAATATAACTGGTAGCTCAAGTTATTTCAATCATACCAATCATCACATTTCAGTTATATCAACCATAAGCGTGTTAAAAAATTAATTCTGATTTTTAAATTTTGCATTTCTTGGACTCTATCATTCATTGCCCCTTAAGAAGTTTACACTACCATTCAGCAACATCCTGTAGTACACAAACATCTTTAAACATCGGCGTCTTGTAGTTACCCTACTTACACTGCTAGTTAGAATTGCATATGCATGGCACAGTATAAGTATAACCAGAAGATTCACTCTGTTGTCGGCACTTTGATCATTTTCAGCAAGTTTCGAATATCGTACACACACACACACACGATCAATTCGCAGAAGTCTGCCAATCGTCATCGTAATAAAAAGTTAAGAATACGGACTTCGTTCTGTTAGTATATAGGAAATAGTATTGTGTGTAAAATTAAATAAAATTGAAGTTGTGCAATGTAACGTTACGTTTTTGTCGGTTTTTAAATGATGCAATTTAGTATGCGTATTTGATAAAAAATTCTAAATGAGGTCCTGTATATTCATATATTTTCTTTTAATTTAAAATCATGTTGGTATACTGCATAAAATGAACCCCATAAAATATTAAAGGTCATCTCAAAGAAGCACTTCAGACTAATAAAATTGTTTTTACAAGAATTTACGGATCTTATTTATATTATATTAGAACTAGATAAAGCTATCTCTATTCTTGTTGATCTTAAACACAACTTTAGTTAGAGACACTTCTAATCGAGGCTCGTAATACGACCCCTCACACGTGTTAGCATCTACCATTTCATATTGTTCCTGGGAAAAAGGATATTCTCAAATAGACTAGCCTTTTAAAATATAAATTGTCAGCTATTTTGGTCGATGTGAAAGAGTATTTGCAAATATTTCCATCCAAATCAGTTGAGCTTCATAACAAAAACATACTAATAAAATCTATCTGGTTTAAATTTACGATTTCCGTGTACGTGCTTGTCAACTAATTTTAGACAAACAGATTTTCGTTTATGAACTGTCTGGTTTTTCGTATATGGTGTAAGTTTCAGCCACGTGTAAAATCCCGAACTTTCGAGCGTCCTTTGTGTAAAAACAATCAACTTTCATTAGCGTAATCAAGCGGCGCTGTTTTCTCGTTGGCCTATTTGAAAGCGCACCACTCTTAAAATCTTTAGTTTTTACAGTCAGTTTATAGTCAGGATTTAATAAAGCAAGAAGAACATATACACAGGGCGAAATGCCTTCACGTATTGGGCCGGGGTCTCGGACCCCGTGCCATGAATTAGTATTTTTAAAGTAAATTGCCGAAGGCATTTACAGAATATTTTTGTGGCGTTTTAGTTAATGTTAACGTATAGTAAATACAGTGATAGTGGAGAATTAATTTTACCGAAATCTAAAGTTTAATACCGTACAGTTTCCCGATAAAAATAATAGAGTGTAATTAGTGTTTTAGTGGTCGTAATTTAGTTTTGTAAAGGATCTAGTTAAGGGATACAGTTATAATATGAATGACCATCGTCGCCTAGTTGAATTCTTAATGAATTAAGTTTTTATAAAATCTTGTGCGGATATATTTAATTTGAAATCGGATAACATTAAAACTTAAATAAAACTTAAACCGTACGTTTTACTGGATGTGACTGTTAATAAAGGCAGTCTTTTCTTCCTACACAATTATTCAAACAAGTAATTTTTATTCAAGTTATTTGGCTGTATCGGTTATTTGAAAGAGGGAATATTACTAATGAGTATTTCCCTAGTAGTACAGTATTGAAATTTTAATTTTCGTAGCTTTGGATTATTAATGATTGCAGAATTTTATGAAGTTCTTCCAGTTCTTATAGTTCAGTGACAACTGTTCATACCTGTGTTGGTAAAAGGCAATATAGTGTAAGTTTGTTCTGATTTAGTTTTGTGAATTAAACAATTTGAACGAGACATTGCGAATTGTTGACTCTTTGAATTTTGTGAACATCGTGTAAATAGTATATTGTTTATGTACCGATTATTGTTGTTATGTTGTTGTGCGAAAACGTTCCCATTTGATAAGAATTCTTATGCAGGGTACTGTGATTTTACTTAATGATTTTTTTTAACTAGTTGTTATTTTTTCAACTTTTTGGTTTATGAATAAACACAATTTTATAAAATTTTATTAAACTTAATTAGACTGAATAATATTGACCCATATAATTATGAAAGTCTTTATTTATATTTTATCCAACCTATCTTTGACATTATTAAAGATGACTCACAAGTTGAATTAAATTCATTAGATCTGATTCCAGTTTCTAGTTAATGGCATCAGGTCATTGTTTTAATTACTAGCATTATCAAAACTTTCATAATCAGATGGCGCCCAAATATATGTATTTTCTTGTGTTTTTTGAAACCTTTATTCATCCTTTTAATAATTAATTAACTGTGGAACCAATACGACCTGAAATTTAAATTTGTAAAGGTAAGATCTCAAGCTGGGGCAATTTTAAGTATTACCGTAACGTAAGTATAATATTTTAAAGATTTTAAATGTAAATTTAGTCCGGAAAAATAACGAGCGTTTCACTGACGGTCCAATGTGGGCTTAGTTAAAAGGGAGTGTTTCAGGAATGATTTAGGTTAATGATAAATAGGTTGTAAATTGTACCTAAATTCAAGGGGTCGGTAAATCTTTTATAGACTACAATGTAAACACATTTTTAATTAACGTTACTTTTGAAGTAGATTTTGTTATTTTTTGTCTAAATTGGGAACCTTGCAGTGTGAACCATCTAACACGTCTAATATTCCATTTAATTCGGATCAACTGAATTGCTGTATACATATACAATCTCCATTGTACAAAAGTCAATTCTTCAATGCATCATTTTTATGAAAACATTATTAAAAAATATATACGAAAAAATAACACCTACCAGTGAGTATCCAAAAGAAATCTGAAAAACTAAATGTGGTAGTTTCCAAAGTATCCCAGCTTTTGGCTGCACAGAACTTCATAGAATTACGTCTCATTTATTACGAGGTCACTAAACAACGTAAAACGTCAAGTTATGCGACTCTGCCGTAATAGATGTGTTGACTGCAGATGCTATGCTGCAGCTGCTATTCCGTAGTCTGCCAGCAGTCTGGGAATAAATCAAGGTCACATTCCGCAGCTGAAGATGTTTTGTGAGAGTGTATCTGCTGGTTACTCTTACGCTGTGCGCATAGAAAGTCAGCTTATGCCTCATACATTTTATTACCGGATTCAGCAAAAATTAATTTCTTAAAGCCACTTTAATTAATCCTTTAACCGCTTTTTCCAAAAAGTTTCCATTGAAATATAATTGCAGCTATTGTAAAGCAAAGAGGCATTCTCATATCATAAAATTATTTTTTTCCCTGTCTGTTATAGTAAGATCTTTCCCATTTAGTGTTAAATGTATCTCGGTAAATTTCCTCCCCCTAAAGTCATTCCTAGCTTTTACAAAAAGATATGTCTACTAAATATATTCAGCGACGAGAAGTATAATTATAATATGATTCATTTAAAGTTTCGAATAAACAGAATTTTAAATACCTTCATTCCTGTATGCCACTTTGCTGCTTACTAAAAAAAGTACCTGATATCCCATCCAAAGTATTTACAGTGTAAACGAAACTAAATTATTCTTTCGTGTTTTACGGTCTGAAAGTACCAATCAGTCAACGGAAGCGCCCTATATAGCACCATTTTTAACAATTTTGTTAAAGATGCCGTTGAACCTTATTAGATTTATGTCAAGTGTATCGATTGCAAAAAAGAAATGTACGCGTTATATTAGTTTGATTTATAAAGTGTCAAAGACTAGTGCTAATATAAAATTCATATTGAAGAGAAGCATTTTTTAGGAATTTTTGTTTATTTAGATTTACCATTTACGTAACCAGGTCATCTGTAATTATTTATACTTCTTCATTTCCTAATTGATAGTTGTAATACTTAAAATAATACACCTTTCAGATGTTCAAACTGGAGGTTAAAATCGAGAATGCAGTATAGGAATCTAAAATGTTTTTTACGTTCAAGTTTTAAACAAGCCTTTATAAAAAACAATTACAAAAAATATGTTTTAATAATACGTTTTAAAACATAAATTGTTGAAAGTCTCGGTGGATTAGTGGTTTGCATGTTTGCTTCATAATCCAAAGATCGCAGGTTCGATCCCCGGCCGAGCTGGTAATTTTTCATAGCGGAGAAAAATTTAAAACATGCCTTCTTTTCGAATAGGTAGTAAAACTATAGGTCCCGTGTCAATGCGATGTTTGGCACGATAAAGATCCCTACTGGGGATGGAATTCCCCCAGATTCGGCTAAATTAAAGTAGGGTCGGCCAAATGATCATAGCAATCGATGCCATGAGGTACGAAGGATGCTCCGCCATCCTGATTCCTCGCCCAAAAACAAACAAACAAACATAACTTGTTTAAATCTTACATTGATGTTTTAAACTAATTTTAAACAAGTGTTTTAAAAAATGTTTTAAACATGCCAATCCTGGATCTAACTGACTTCCAGACTGACATTCCAACGCTCTTGAATATCACATCTCTGGCCAGTTTCTGATTCAAATGAGGTAGGAGAAGTGTAGAGAAATTTTAAAAACAGAATTTTATCAGCCTAAAGTCCTTTAAACGCCTGGCTAGCTAGATAGTTAGCTAGGTATTTTGACTTAACGGTAATATGATGGATTCCAAATGAAAACACATCTCTTGTTTTCTGTTTATTTTTGAAGAACCTAATTGGCTAGTAGGGGACCGACGGTAGATGAATAAACTACTCGTGTTCTTGTAAATGGGCGTGGGTTCAAGTTCCAGTTGGGACGGCAAGATTTTTCTAAATTCGAAAGTTCAGCTGTCTAAACTATGGGAGTTTGTTTTGCATGTTAAACGGGTGACATTTGACCTTATATGTTGTTTCCCCTGTAGTGCAGGCGTAAAATACAAAAAATATTTGATAAATTATGTTAATCACCAAAGGGAAACAAAAAGATTGTTTACAAATAATTCCTATTACTTACGTGTTCATTAGGCATTTCACATAACCAAACTGTTGCTAAAGCATTAAATGCATAATACATTAAGGTACAGCCTGTAAACACTAGCAGATGTGTAGGGTCAGTATTTGTACCAAAATACGCACTTAGAAAACGAGAAACACAAATCAACGTTACCGTAACATCATATGTTATATTCACTAATGTTGGAATGGAATAAACTGCATTGAAACTTTTTGTTATATGAATTAATTCGTAATAGGTAGCCCGTAGCTTAGCAATTAAATCTCCAGAAAGTGAGTTTGGTTCTTCAGAGGAATTTCTAATCAAGATCTTACTAAGTTCACTTATCCTTAGCTTTATAGATATTATCCAATCTTGAAAAGTAACCAAAAGTGAGGTTTTGTACATGCTACTAATCAAGTAAATCCAGTGTGCCCATTGGTAGTCTTCTTCAGTTCTTCTTATATTGTAAAAAATAAACAAAATCGTAATTGCAATTAGATTAACTATAAACCAACTTATTGAAGATTTCTGTATTGCATTGTTGTTAATCTCAATGTTTAAGTTGCGTAGGTTTTCATCAATCTTTAAAAAGTTATTCCACATCCGCAAGTGTGAGTTTGAATGAATTTTTGAAAAAACTATGAGAACAACATTTAGACAGAAATCCATATCTACCAAATACATATGTATATACCAAGACAAAACGTTCTTGTGATCATACTCTACATAAATGCTATTTTTCCATACTAGATATATCTGAAGGGTTAAAGTTGTTATGGGAAATATCTTATTAATATTAGTTCCTCTTTGTATGGTTCTTTTTCCTGGTATACCCGTTATAGTAAAGTTATTAATACCAAGATATCTTTCGAAATTATAAGAAAATAATAGTGCTGTTACAATATCCGACGTACAATAGTTATTATTCATTCTGAAAAGGTAACGATTTATTCCATATCGCTGTTTAGTACCAGGGTCTACTTTGCTTGATAATAATAACCCTTTGCAGAATCGGTTTTAATATAACCAATAATCAGGTATTATTATTATGAATATTAAAAAATTACATATACAAATTTTGATTTCGCAACATTAAGATAATAGAGAAAATTGCATAAGTAAAAATATTGCTTGTAATTTAGTAATAGCTCTGACCCAAAATTTCACTTAGCATATTGAAGAGTTATCTTCATCATCATGTTGGCATAACTCATAATCCCATTATAAATTGATTATCTTTTATACAAAGGGACTTAAGTAAACTTACGCCACTTTCATCAAGCAAAACCTGATAATTGAATATTGTTCGGTTGTAGAATAATCTTTATATCTTATAGCGTTATTCTTGACGTTTTTATCTACTTGAAAACAAGCGGAAAGTGATATACCAATCTGCATATACAGAGAGCTAGTAGTTCTAAATAGAATACAGCAAAATATTCAATAAACGGTCTTGATGGTTCCATACCTCTTTTCACTTAAGAGAACAGATCTCTTAGTAATAACAAGGTTTGGTAGATAAGAAGATTTTTATATGGGTATATGTTTAAATGTGTTTAAACCGAAACAGAAGTTATCAGGATTAATTAATACTAGGAAAACCTCGTCAAGACAAAACGGTACTAATACCTAGATTAGTAATCGTAAATAGTTCTAAAACTTACGACCGTAGAAATTGAGAGGGCGCTCCAAGTGAATGTCCGATTCACGCGTCTCAAATTAAACATTTTATATTTATTTAAATTAAAAATATAAACATTAAAAAATTATATAAATTAAAAAATAGTGTTGACTAATCTACACCGCGAAAGCTTCAATATAAAAAAAGAACGACGTAAATCAGTGGAACTCTCAAACGAACTAAAACAAAATAAGCTTTGTGTTTTAAATATACAAATCAAATATCAGGTAATGATTGTAAGTAATGGTGTATATGTAGTGCAAACCAATAAATGGAACAACATACATTAGATACAAAAAATTACAAAAGCAATACAGCTTTGGTATCTCATTTAGTAACGCTCAGCGGCAAGTGAACAATCTCACAAATCATAACCCAAGCGAACTATGCATTATAATTATAACACTATATACAGGGTGTTTCACTTAAGATTGATAGCCACTGAATTGATAGTATAAAACGCACATAAAACTCAACAAAAAAGCTAAATACCATTAGTGCCTTTCTTTCCTAATAACCGAGAAAAAACATTGTTTTTGAAAAGTGGATTGGTGGTCACTGGTTTAAAAATCACCGCTGGAGCTGGATGTACCTAACTGCATTTTCAACGTGATATCTGATACATGAATGTAGCTGATGCTAGGTGATGTCACAGTTTGTTTTGACTATTTTTAACAGCAGTTCCCAAAAGTTGACCTACCTAGCAATTTTTTTAGCAATGTGCGTAAAACCAAAAATGGCATAACGGTTGTTTGTTCCTATTGACGAGTACTATCACCTGTTCAGAGGACACGAATCTCAAGTGAATCACCTTGTATATTTTTACCGCTGTCTGCTACCCACACGTTGTTTTTAACTAATTGCCAATACGTATGTCAGTATGTTACCGAAGAGAAATCACGCATAGAAAAATCAAGTGTCGCTAAACATATCTATGACACAACTCACGCGATTACAGTAGATAAATTAAAATTATTGAAAAGTGTTCATTCAGCCAAAGAACTCGATGCCCATGCAAGCATCTTTAATAAAAGGAAGGAACATGTGTTAAACAAAGACCCGGGAAATATATACAGTTCGGTGCTGTTAACGCTGGTGCACGGAATAAAGTAAAAACCTGCGTAAAGTTGACAAAAACAGTTTAAAATATAATAAATTTAGCTGGTTAGGAATTATTCTAACAGTGTTTTTAAATAATAACGTAATACTCAGTAAAAGTCACCCTCGGTTTGTGAGTATGTGGTAGCAATAAAAATTGGTCAAGCTATTCTCTTCCCTTTGGTTTAAAAATATATCTATATTTTTAGTTGCATGTTTGTGTTAAAAATTTTTTATGGTTATGATTGGCCCTTTATAATTCACCCGCAGAAGCAGAGGGTTATTTTAACAACTTTTAGAGTTAGACAGTTTTATGCCGAAAAAAAGGTAACTACTTTACCGAAATACGTATTGGTAATTAGTCAAATACATATGTGGTTAGGAGACACCGTTAAGAAATATATAGTGCTGTGATAAACCACAGTCTTTACAATCCATTATTAGTTATGTGTTATAAAAAAAACCACACTGTGCAAAATATAATTTAATAGTTTGCGCAGCAACACGTAACTTTCACTTCTAGAGAAGAAAGTAAGATTTTCATTTAGAATACTAAACAGTTAGAAATAGCCCACTTCTTCTTAAGTAATACTTAGACGCTGTTTGAATACTTACTGTGCTATTATTTCATATACTGTATTTGATATTCTGATTCAATTCCAAAACTCAGAAACCAGATACCAGAAATAGCTCAAACCGATTTTGAAACATTAAAGAGCCATTGCATTTAGAGACCTCTGCAATAAGAGACAAAGGTAGTAAGAGACGATGCTTAGGTATCAAGGACTAAGACGTGGGGAAGGATAAATTAAGTCTTAACTTGTTACACACACCACATACACTACATAGAAAGATAAATTAAGACTTAATCTTGTAACGTGCAGAAAATCCGAGTGTCTTTTATAAATTTGAATATGCATTTAATAGAAATAATCTTACTACGGTCCGGTATAATATCGAAATATTTCACTTAGGTTTAAACTAAATTCTCAGGATAAAATTGCGTTTGTTTCAATATATTTATGGGTAGCTGTATGTGCAGGCGAAATGGATTTAGCGTGGTAAATATTCAAGAGTCCGGATAATTTGTCGACAAGGGCAGTCTTTTGAAATCTTCCCCGAAAGATGTTCTTGCTATAGTTAGTGAACGAACTATTGTTTTGCCTTCTATAGGAATGTCACTATTTTAGTGCCTTCAAGAAGGGAATAATAAGATTAAATTCCGTAAAAGACGATGTTTACTGGTTACAGTTTTGGTGTTTTAAAGTTAACAAAATTAATTCTTTCCGTTTCGTAATAATATGTTATTAGTTCATGACCATAGGCGCCCGGAAGGGGGTCAAAGAGGGGCACTTGCCCCCCCCCTGAAACTTGGACAATTTGAATTTTATTAAAAAAATTTTATAATATGCGTTTTTTTCTAGGCTTGCCCCCCTAGCATGTCGTTTATTCAAGGCTTGCCCCCTAGCATGCCGTTCATTCTAGGCTTGCCCCCCCCCTGGACAAATTCCTGTGGGCGCCTATGTTCAGGACTATTAAATAAAGTATAATGTTTAGAGTTTTAAGGAGTTAATACATTAACCAGTCGAATTTAATTGTGTCAGTAAAAAAATTAAGATTTCCGGTTAATATTTAAATTCGTGGAGTAAACCTAATTAAGGCTGAAATATAATCAAATTAAACTAGTGAGAATGCGCAGAGCTAGCATTGCCATGACGAACAAAAACAATATACTTAATAAACTAATTTATTTTTGAAAACTAATGTTGACGTAACACATTAGTTGTCATAAAAACTAAAATTTTCTAAAAACTAAAAAAGTCCTAAAATTTTTCGAATTTTTTTGTTGCTAAAAATGTTTATTTTTTGTAAATTTTTAAAAAATACAAAATTTTTCATTTTTCAAAAATTTACCGAAATTTTCGGTGGTCATTTTGACCACTTTCCCGAAGAGATACAAAAAGATGTTTCAACCAAAAGTTTCGTAGAATTTGATGTACTATAAGATTCCAACAACAAAAATTCAAAAAAGGCGACAGACCGACAGACAGACAGACAGACTTCACGAATTCAGAGACGAACTTTTTGTTCGTCGAATATTAATTCAAAGTTTTACAAGTTTAATTAGTTTATCTTAACCTGACAATATTGTTTCGACATTAAAATGTCATTATCAAAGGTAGATAAGATTGATAAACAAACACGTTGCTAAGGATAAATACATACAGAAAATAGGTAACTAGATACAATACATAACAAAAACTAAATATCTAACACCGCTAACACTTCTAATAAAGGAGAATTACTAAGCTCAGTTTGTTCATTCAATAAAGGTACTGTGCGTTTATGTTTGTATATTTCAAAATCTTCTAAAATGTCTAATTTGTGTTTGTTGTTGCAAAAAGGTAAGAATTTAATGTTGTTTTGAGGTGTCATTAGGTGGTTCGGTTCCAAAATGTGTTTGGCATAATTCGATTTTTCTGGATGTTTAAGTCTATAAGAGCGTACGTGTTCTTTGTATCTTATGTCGAAATCTCTAAGTGTTTGTCGAAATCTCTAAGTGTTTGTCCAATATAAACCGAGTTATAAAAAGAACAATTCAAACGGTAAATGCCGGAATTCATGATATCTTGTGTTTTGTCTTTAGCATTGAATAAAAATGAAAAAGTGTTGGTGTTAGTTTTATAAGTTATTTTGTAACAGGGATTTTACGTATTATAGTTGCAATTTGTTCTGATATCTTGCCAAAGTATGGTATTGATATGTAGTTTGTGTCTTGTATTTGAGTGTCAATTGGAAATATTCTTTTGATAGCTAACCTATAATCTTTTTGTTGAATTAAAGTAAACGCTAATTAAGGCTACTTAAATTTTCTTATGCTAATGAAATTAAATTGGACGAATTAAATTTCTAGTGGCATTTGCTGAATTGAGATTTAATTGCAACCAGCTTCAGTCATAATTAATGTTACAAAAGTCGTGTCTTTAACAGTCTTCAAAGTTCTGCTTCAAAGTAAGTGTCAGATTGATGACTAGTGATGTAAGATACAGTACGTGAGATCATTATTGTGTGAAGTTTTTTGCTTTTAAATGATTACCAGGCAATTAATTGCCATGTTTATAACTTATTGAAGGTAATTTTATGTTCAACAATAAAGTTATCACCTGATAACATCTGTTCCTCTAGGTTAAGTAAACAATCTTTTTGTAAGCTCATCAGTCTCTTCAAAGGAAGTTAACATTCTAAAACGTATACACATATAAGAGGATTATGAAGCTAAATATAAATCTTATTATCACATGCAAAATAACGATTAGTCAGCTGCGTGATAAATACCGCCAACGTATGCAGTTTTCGGAAACCATTCTAAATATATTAATTATGTTTATTTAGTTTATGTTTTTAACCATTATCTTAATGTCTTTATCCATTAACTTTTTATGTCTTAAACCATTATCTTAATGTCTTTACCCATTAGCTTAATTATGGTCATATATTTTTATATGTTTGATACGAGCACAGAATAGTATATAAACACTGCAACTTGGTAGGATAAATCAGTTCGAGTTGCGACTGCAGTACGGAAGGCTTAGAAACTGGCATCCAGGGATATTGTTTACCTAGCTTTCCGAACTTAGCTTCGACACTTAGAAGCCTTAGAAACTGGCATCGAGGGATGTTGTTTATTTAGGCTTTCTGGGTATTAGTACCAATTTAATGTTGAAACTGTATAATAGCATTTAAGTTATTATGCAAGTGCATATTGCGTAATTAACAACGAATAAATATGTTATTGTACTTAACAGTAAATTGTGTTCATTCTGTAACTTGTAACTTCCGCCTTTTTGAATAAAGTATTATTTTAAAAACACTTTTCAATGTCAAAAAAAGTTAATTAGGGATCGTTGCTTTAATATTTACTATTATTATATAACCAAAACGATATTTATTCAGTAAATAAATGCAGTTTAATTTAAATGATGTGGTGATATTATTGGTCCAGTCATTTGTCGGAGTTTTAGATTCAATCAATTTAACTGATGACTGTGATTTATGACTATGCTATTAAACCAATCAAATCAAGAAAGAAACATTTTCTCCCTTGTGGGTATTTTGATTAAAATTAAAATAACACAAGAGAGTGGCGCCCATATTTCTAAGTATTGACCTATATTTCCTTGATTCCCCTTTGCAATTTATGAGCGAAAAAGCTATTGAAAAATGTTTTGCAAATAATAATAGAAGACTAAATTAGAGCAAGCGCGCGCGCGGGTGTGTGTGATTTTCAAATTGTGAGAAACATTTTTTATAAAGACTTTATGAAATAGGTAGAAATTTTGAGATTGCAATAGTAACGCAATAGTCGGTGCTTCGTACCTCATTCGTGATATTTAAGATTCTTCCCACAGACTTTCATTTGCCTCGAATAGATTCTGACAGGGAATTATATACATACATATAGGGCAGTACCTACATATAGGCTCTAATTGGCTAACTACATCGACATTCAAAAGAACTTTGAATTCAATATAATTTATTTCTAATTGTGGTGAGATTAAATACTGCTTAGAAAAATTTATTGGCGGAGATTTTTTAATTCTGATCTAAAATTGTTATCTTGTCCAGTAGATTCGGTCACAATCTTAAAATTAACATATTTGAGGCAAATGCATGATGGATTCCATTAAATCGTGCCAGTTAACTTCTTATTTCATTGATTGTTGTTTTGTTAAAATTGTTTGAAGATAGCTTTAGAGTTAATAAACAAATACTTAATAATAATAATAGACGGTTAAAAGAAACTGTTTACAAATTTCTGGTACTTACATGCTTATTAAGTAGTGCACATAACCAAATTGTTGCCAAAGCATTAAACGAATAATACAGCATAGTACAAGTTGAAAACGAAAGATTATTTGTAGGATCAGTATTTCCAATGAAAGTCACACTTGCAAAACGATAAATACAAATCAGCGACTGCGTTACGTCATATGTAATGTTTACTAATGTTGGAATGGAATAAACTGTATTGAAACCTTTTGTTAAATGCATTAAGTCGCAATATATATCACCTAGTTTAACAATGAAATAGGAAGGAAGGAATCTTGATTCTTTAGTGCAACTCATAATCAAGATCTTGTTAAGTTCATTTATCCTTAGCTTTATAGATATCATCCAATCTTGAAAAGTCACCAATAGCGAAGTTTTATACAAGCTACTGATCAAGTAAATCCAGTGTCCCCATTGGTAGTTTGTTTCAGTTCTTCGTATATTGTAGAAAATGAAAATAATTGTAGTTGCTATTAAATTAACTATAAGACCATATATTGAACATTTCCTGACAGCATAGTTATTAATCTCAATGTGGAAATTGCGAAGTTTCTCGTCAATTCTTAGAAAATCATTCCACAACCGGAAATGTAATTTTGAACGAATTCTAAGAAGAATTATTAGAACAATAATTAAAAAGAAATCCATATATACCATGTACATATGGATATACCAAGACAACACGTACTTATGATAGTATTCTACAGAAACGTTATTTTCCCATACAAGAAATACTTGAAGACTTAAAATAGCTAAGGGAAGTAGTTTATTGATATTAGTTTCTCTTTGGATAGTTCTATTTCCAGATATACCCGTTATAGTAAAGTCATTTATACCAAGATACCTTTGGAACTTATAAGAAAATGATAGTGCTGTTATAATATCTGAATCTGACGTACAGTAATTCTTCATCCTTGTATGTATTTTGGACCTTTTTTTGTTGTTTATTAGATGGTTCTACTTTGCTTTGTAATATCACTCAATATTAATTTTGATTGGCATAACGTTGATGTGTAACAATGGAGAAGTAAATAAATAAATAAATGAATATTATCTCTAATTTAGTTATTATTTCTATTTAGTACTAAATTAGTCTAATTTAGTTTGTAATAGCATCTCAGTGTGTCATGTCATTTAGAATATTAAAGGGATGGCTTCATTTTATTTCATTGTATAAGTTATTCTACTAACTATACACTGAAACCTTACCAAACATTTCTAATATAAATTCTTCATCCAATAACCTAAAACTGTACACGTATAGATTGTTTACAGAAATAGTTCTTTATTATATGGGTGCTAAATAAATGGTTTTATAATGTGAGTATTGTAACTTACTCTTACTCAAACACAAATTAATTAACTAATTAAAATCTTGCAAAGTTGTTTAACGATACTTACTTTAAATCTTATATGCCAGGCTGATTTCTTTCTTATCAGATTATTTACAGTATCGTGGGTGCTAGTTTCCAACGCATCTTTTTAAATTGCAATCAGGAATTAGAGAATTGTAATTAAGGATTAGTACTTTTTTTAACAACCAAGTCTAACAAAAGACGTTGCTTACGCTCTTATTTTATCTTAATGTGTTGATCACGCGTTGACTTAGATTCTTCGTTTGTTTGTTAAACTTTCTTAATAAGTCAGCATAAAGAATTATCTGGTAGAATTTCGTAATGGCTTATTTGTTCTACTACGTGTTAGCCATTCAATGTTAATCAATTGGTAAATATATGCAAAAGTGAATTCTTAAATACGGCATTGTTTTTACAAGAGCATTTATTAAAAAGTAATAGTATATAGGAAAAAAATAACACTTACCGGTGATTATCCACCGGAAACCCGAAAAAACTAACTGAAGTTTTTAGCGACGTGTTTATACAGCCTTTGCTGGGACAACGACAGTGTTTACCCATCCCGCACTACGGCCCACTCGCAATGCACAATTGGCGTTATCCGGCCCTGTCTAATTTGAAGTGTTCGGTCACGAGTATGAAGCATAACTGATACCTACCTTCTGCCTGGATTATGAGCGGTGGCTATCAATATTTGCGAGAGTCAAGTTACGACTATCCCAACACCAACACCTAAATAGAGGTGGATCGTTTCTCCTCTTCTCCAAAAACACACCAATAAGAAACCTGCCTGGACACGTACACGTTTATATAACATTTTACGTAAACATTTACACTGTAACGTTTTACATAACCATTTACAATTTATTAAGTCAGTGGCGCAGGAACCTATGTGCTCATGTTGCCGAAGCAACACTAATCGTATTTTTGGTATTGCTCAGCAATATCATTTCAATTACATTCACATTACAATACTCAGTTTTAACTATACTTATTTGTGTATTTTGTATTATATTGTATTTAATAATTAAATTTTTTACGAAATTAAAAATCGTTTCACAAAAAAGGAATTGCATTCTTTCACAGACTGCACCTGTGAAACGTTTTCTGAAAAAAGTCCTATTGAAATAAGTAGTCATAGAACATAGCACAGAGTATACGCGTTTGATGCGTTTTCTGACACTGTAAAATGTATTTTGTAATGTAAAGTATGTAATTCTATAGCCTTTTTAGTAATCAGCAAACTAAAGCCATAATGAAGTGAAATGGTTTATTTTCTATACAAAAATTAACGATTATAACGTGCGATGTGCAATCCTTTTCTTAAGAAATACTATTTAAGCAATTCCTGCTTCCATACCGAATGTTAATAAACATGCTCCATGGAAAACTATTACAATAACAAAAAAGCACTCGCCTTAGTTAACCGATAATGCGTTTATTAATTACTAATGCGTTTGAAGGATAAGGCGAAAAATAAATTCAAATGTATAAAAACCACTGCTGCATGGGAATATTACAGGACGTTGCGCAATTACACAAATACCCCAATAAAGAACGAGAAAAGAGTTTACCTACAATTTAAACTTGCTCGCACTAATAATTCTAATGCATTATGGAAAGAATTCAGAGCATTAAATGTACTACCTTCTAAATTAAATGAAAACAGCATCTTTAAAGGTAATATTGATTAAATTAATAGCTATTTTGTAAACAGTATTCCACATATATCCATTCCACAACACGTACTAGATTTTTATAAAAATAATAAATTCGATGAAGCTGGGGAGTTTAGTTTTAACCTAATAGATGATAATGCTGTTGCAAAATTGTCGATTCACCAAAAAGCAATTCGACGGGATCGGACGGATTAAATATTACTATGATAAAATTATGTTGTCCTTTTATATTGAGTACTTAGTACAGATTGTTTGTTAACTCGTGTATATTAGAAATAACATTTCCCGGCAGCTGGAAGTCGGCTCTGGTAACACAAATAGCACAATGCGAACAAGCTACAGGGTATAAGGATTACAGGCCAATTAGTTTACTACCAACATTCTCCAAGATAATTGAAAAAGTAATTAATTTACAACTTAGGCAATATTTAGAATGCAATCAGTTGTTTCCATCATGCCAATCAGGATTTCGACCTGCTCACAGTTGTACAACCGCCTTGTTAAAGATAACAGATGATATTTTCAAAGCTTTCGATGAAGGAAAATGTACATTATTGACTCTTTTAGATTTTAGCAAGGCGTTTGACACAATAAATCATGAGTTATTGCTTTGTATATTACACTTCTTTGGTCTTGGTAGTGATGCAGTTGGTCTGTTCCAGAATTACCTGAATAATAGAACACAAAGGGTCAGGGCATCTGCTGCTGTCTCAACACCTGTTGATGTTACCAGAGGGGCTCCTCAGGGATCTATATTAGAACCTCTGCTGTTCACCATGTATACCAGAGGTCTTTGTGATTGTGTAGGGACCTGTAATGTTTATATGTATGTAGATGATACGCAGATCTACTATTCATTCAATCCTAATGATATTGAGAACGCTACTGATATATTAAACAACGATTTACAAGCTGTATCTGAATTTTCCATAGAACACGCTTTAATTTTAAATCCATCTAAGTCTTGTGCTTTACTTTTAGGCAAATCGATTAGTAATTATCAA
This sequence comes from Agrypnus murinus, assembly GCA_929113105.1. NCBI lineage: Eukaryota > Metazoa > Arthropoda > Insecta > Coleoptera > Elateridae > Agrypnus > Agrypnus murinus. The sequence continues at coordinate 58,972,219 of OV816025.1, forward strand.
CTATCTCCCATTAAAATTGGAGAAATTAATATTCCTATAGTGGAAAGCGCTAAAAATTTAAGCCTAATTCTATATAATAAAACGTCTATAGATAAAACGTTTATCTTCAAAAAACAAATTAACAAATATATACAAAATGCTTATTATAATTTAAAACTTATATATCCGCATAAAGATTACTTAAGTAAAGAAGCAAAGATTTTACTACGTGAATCACTTGTTTTATCGCAATTTAATTATTGCATGCCTGTATACGGTCCTTGTCTTGATTTTGAAACATCTCAACGTATACAACATGTGCAAACTTGCTCCTAAATTTGCCTATATATCTTCAAAATTAGCTCCAACTTGATATGAAACAACGACGTTACACACAAATAACAACGTTTTACCATAATATAATAATTAAGCGGCAGCCTATGCAATAAAATAAATTATAGAACAAATGTACACAATATAAATGTGCGACATAGGGATCTGTTGAGTATACCCAAGCATAATACCGCACTTTTTGAACGATCATTTAGTTATAGTGTCGCGAAAGTTTACAATGGTATACTGCCATCATTAAAAGTTACCAGTTAAGCAATTTAAAAAAGCTTTTGTTAAGCAATTGACGTTAGATTGACATTGATACACCAGATCGTAAACAGTCTGTATTGAATATATGTTTAGTTTCTTATGATAGTCATGTTGTTTATAGTCACTTATATTATGTTTTTTTTTTGTAATAGGTCCGACTAATATATTGTTTTGCTCAAAGTATGCAAAGGGGGAATGGAAGAACAACCTTGTTGAATTCTCTCCTTGAGGTTTTATACTATGTAAACATATAGAATAAATACTATTATTATTATTATTATTATACATCCCTAAAAAGGTAAGTTATTTTTAAAATTATATAGTCTACATGAGTATGACCAAAAATGGAATATACAAAAATAAGGTTATAATCATGGGATATCGCGCAATAGATATAAAAAGATGAGTTGCAGCCGCCTACACGTGTTTTCGCACTTATTAATGCGCATGGGGACAGCATAGCAGATAGAATGAAATAAAAGCAACGAATTCACGAAGATGCACAACACAAGGTTTCACAGATAGCAGCCATCCACAACAAACGTCAGTACGTTTGTTGTTGCACTGAAAAGTCAGTGTCTTCGCAAAAGTATGATTGGCTGCTATCTGTGAAACCTTGTGTTGTACATCTTCTTGAATTCGTTGCTTTTATTTCATTCTATGCCGTCCTGATGAGCACTATTAAGTGCGGAATACGCAAAGACGGCTGCAGTATCGTGCTTGGTGTCCGTGGTGTGAATATGTGCGATTAGCATCTCTAAGTACGCTGTTAGTAGAGATGCTGTCTAAGCATTTCGCACCACAGCCGGCAAGGGTGCTCAGTGGTCTATGTGTAGTGTTAACCGGTGAGTCGACTTTTCCCGCGAATCAGCCCCTTTCCCTCCTTAAGCTATTGGTTTTGAATGTAACTATTAGCTGCGGTATAACATCGATTACCGGCATTCCGCGCCCGTTCCTCGGAACGGGGGTAGTGTCCCCAGGGTCCCGTCACCATCCTTCTTTCCAAGGCAGTTGCCAGTTACTGAAAGGTAACTTCGGCGGGTTTTTACGCTGGGGGCTCACCGGTGTCCCTGGAAATAGCTGGCGGCTGTCTGTCCTTTTCCTTCCTCCCTATCCCCGGGTGGCCGTTCCCTCTAAGGGGGCTTTTTGGTGGAAGGTTAAGTCGACTTGTTGCTTGGTGCTACACATCCCCCGGAAACCATATATCTCGGGGGTGGATCTGAAAAGAGCCGGGTTTTGTTTTCATTAACATCATAACTGAACGCTCTCAACATCTTCTTGCCATTGACATTCCAACGTTATCGCCCATATCAACATATTCCCCATGTTGGTATGGCCGATAACAGGCATATGTGACCATGGATGAATGAAATTATCGAAGAATACAACAAGTACAGAGCGATTGTGGTTATCATTACCAATATTATTATTAATACTGCTAATAATAACCACAAAGTCAAAGTAAATGCCGTTGCCGGGCTGGCTATTATTAAATTTTATTTAATAATAACTGGTCTGCCAACGGCTAGCTGAAGAGGACTACTTGTGTTAGTCCTATAACAGCCTCACCCCGCTTCGCGGGGTGATTAAAATAACACTGACCAGTCAGACGGCTGCAACTCACTTTTTCTTTATATCTATTGCGCTATAAAATGACATGATCGCAGCAATAATACAGTTGCCAACTAAAACAGATAAAAACGACCAGTTCTACTGCGCGCCAAATTCAAACTTGTGACAGCATTGCATTTGTCATTTGTCAAACTTTTGACAAGTCAGTTTCTGATTTTAAGTGGGTCTTGTTCATAAATATACTCATGCAATATTAGATATTTAAGATACAAGTGTAAAAAGTCATTCTTTATTGCGCGAACGGTTTAACACACGAGAGAGGTACGAGCCAGTGTCTTAAAGTATGTGACTGCAATGGAGAGACTTTTTACACGTATATCTTACAACGTTTTATCTACGATCATAGCGCTTTACTAAAGTATTCATTGTATTTGGCATTTTTTTTAATTTGTGACTTATGTCGTGTATACATATATTGGCGTGCTTAGATTTTTATGTGCTAACTTATTAGCAACCAGTTTGTAAAATATTTATAAATCATTAATTTATCATGCATATCTTGTTGACATTAGGGTGCAATAAAGATTATATAACACTAGCTTAATAAACGTTAACTTTTACCGCGAAAATTAGTGTAAACAGTGGTCACTTTTTGTATGATCGTAGAGAAAATAAATTTTTAGACCATCTTCTAGAATGTTTGTAAATTATGGACACAGAAAAAACATAAGAAAATTATTGCTATAATTTTTCTGGCTGTAAATTTTCTTTTTGAAACAATCATCAATATATTTAAACCACAAGGCTGATTTTTGTTCCAGTGCGTTTGAGAGTTCTACTGGGTCTATTTACGTGAAGCTCTCGCTGTGCAAATTAGTCAACACTACTTTTATATTTTTAAATGCAAAAATTAAGAAAATTCATTTCGTGACACCCGAGAATAGCCATCCAATGGAACGCCATCTGAGATCCCAGCGTGTTAACTTTTGGGGTTACGTTTATAGACACACTATTTCAATCACTATCACTAGGGTCTAGGGTTTAAGCCGACTCCTTCGGAGACGGACCCAGCCGGGTAAACACGTAAATAACTCCGACACTAGTCTGGATAGCTAGTAGAGGGTGGATGGAGTTACTGGGAGGTTTTACAATGTAACTGACGCGCTAATTGAGCGCAACCATATTCGTTGTCCCCTAAGAGCAGTTGTAGTTTTATATGTCAGTGGTTGCAATACTCAAAAAATATATAAATATTAAAATAGCAGACAAAAATCAATTTAAAATAAGAAAAATAGTTATTATTTCTGTATTAAAACACCGACTTCTTATCACAAATGTGGATATAAAATTTTAATAAGATAATAAGAATAATGTTTGAAATTGTGAAGTTATAAAAAATATAAAACAATAATATTTAACTTTTAGGTTAGTGCTCTTCACGTAAATAACAATAAAAACTACAATAAAGGTATTTATAAAATAATATTTGCAGCAAAACTAATTAATTCTATATTACAAACATACTGTATATTAATATTTATTGTAATTAAACAATATTGGTTTGAAACATTAATTTTAACTTGCATAAAAACGTACAATAATGGATTATTGGGCTGTCGATTTAAAAAATATATATTTTATAAGTCAGATATAGTCACCGGAAACAACGTTTGTAGATCAAATTTGTTTACGACTTCACCTTAAAGTCTATAGCTTGGTTGTTCTGGAGAACTACTGATAACACTTTTTTTACTTAAACTAACCATGCTGGTGCCCATGATCCATAGCTCTGTTAAATCCGCTGAAATTCCAATTCACCTACGACCTACCTTAATTTATTGAGAGAATGAGTCGTCCTCATTGTTCAGGCTAAACCGAGGCCTATTTAAACATAACGTAAGTAGTTTGTGTGTTAAATGGACGGTCCAGTGCGGGGCCATTATTTTTTTAAATGTTAGAGTAATTTTTAATGCTACAAGTTACAGTATTTATTTAATACTTTTATTCGTTCTCTGACTTAATTACCTCCGGAAACAGTTTTTAAATTAATAATAATATAGTATTAAGTATGAGCAAGTAGCGACCGCGTGCGTAAGTGCGGCGCGGGAAGGAATTGAGGGACTTAGCGAGTCACTGTGCAACACCTCATATTTTCTTCAATTTTATCTTTATTATTAACAAAAAAATTATTGCAAGATCATCGTCATTCCAAGAAAGTCTAAACAATTTTGCGAGAGAAAAAAGAATCTTTTTTTGATTAGAGGCTTAGAGTCCGAGATTTGGAGTGATAAAGATTAAGATGTAGTAAAATTTGCAATTTTTTATCGTCCTTCAAACCGAGAAAGCGACTTGTAAAGTTTAAACACTCCATAAGCCTAATAGTAATTTCAAAATTGAATTTCGGTAGGAAGAGTTTGGTCCGAATGCTCTTTTGGTCCAGTCCAGTGCTCTTTTGTATAGGACTATCATAGGACGAATTTTGATTTAGCATATATATATAATAAGCATAAGTTTCAATTTAAAATACGTGTCAAATTTTAGTCTTTAAACCCCAATCTCATGACATGCCTCAAGAAGTTTGGCACTCTACTACGATAATAATAGGCGGTTAAAAGAAATTGTTTACAATATTCTAGTACTTACATGCTTACTAAGTAGTGCACATAACCAAATTGTTGCCAAAGCATTAAATGAATAATACAGCATACAGCAAGCTACAATCGTAAGTATATATTCAGGATCAGGATTTCCATTGAAAGCAATACTTGCAAAACGATAAATACAAATCAGCGCCTGCGTTACGTCATATGTTATGTTTACTAATGTTGGAATGGAATAAACGGTATTGAAACCTTTTGTTATATGTACTAAGTCGCAATATATATCACCTAGTTTAACAATGAAATAACTAGGAAGGAATCTTAGTTCTTCGGTGCAACTTCTAATCAAGATCTTGTTAAGTTCATTTATCCTTAGTTTTATAGATATCATCCAATCTTGAAAAGTCGCGAACAGCGAAGTTTTATACAAGCTACTTATCAAGTAAATCCAGTGTCCCCATTGGTAGTTTGCTTCAGATTTTTGTATATTATAAAAAATAAAAAACATTGTAGTTGCTATTAGATTAACTATAAGACCATAGAAAGAACATTTCCTGACAGCGTAGTTATTAATCTCAATGTGGAAATTGCGAAGTTTCTCATCAATTCTTAGAAAATCATTCCACAACCGGAAATGTGATTTTGAATGAATTCTAAGAAGAATTGTTAGAACAATAATTAAAAAGAAATCCATATGTACCATGTACATATGCATATACCATGTCAACACGTACTTATGATTGTATTCTACAGAAACGTTATTTTCCCATAGAAGAAATACTTGAAGACTTATAATAGCTAAGGGAAGTAGTTTATTAATTTTAGTTTCTCTTTGTATAGTTCTATTTCCAGGTATACCCATTATAGTGAAGTCATTCATACCAAGATATCTTTGAAACTTATAAGAAAATGATAGTGCTGTTATAATATCTGAATCTGACGTAAAGTAATTCTTCATGCTTGAAAAGTACAAACAATGTGTTTTGAACTTATTCTATTTTGTTGTTCCTGAGATGAATCTACTTTTCTTGGTAATAACAAGGCATATACGCACTACAGAATATAATTTTAGATAATCAGTTATGATGTATATTTATTAATATTCAAGAAATGGTACCTACATTACTTAATACACATTTTGATTGACATAACGTTAATGTGTAATAATATCAGCAATGAAAAAGTTAATAAGTAAAAATATTTAGTACTAAATTACTCTCATTTAATTTGTAATCATCATCATGTCAATCTACTGTTAGATACTGTTTTATTGCTATTTTTTATATAATTAATTGTCTTTACATTCTATGTCATAACCATAATTACATTTCATAGTTATTATTGTATGTTTAATTAGGAAATGTTTACTCATATTCAATAAGGACTTTCAAATATAGTCATTATCGTTATTCACATATGTAGGGTAAATTCAGGAGAGACGCCTCCCATTTTTGAACTTATTCTATTTTGTTGTTTATTAGACGAATCTCCTTTTCTTGGCAATGGCACTACATAATAGACTTCTAGATAATCAGTTATGATGTATATTTATTAATATTCAAGAAATGGAACCTACATCACTTAATACAAATTTTGATTGACATAACGTTGATGCGTAACAATATCAGTAATGGAAAAGTGAATAAATAAAAATAGTATTTCTAATTTAGTACTAAATTAATCTAAATTAATTTGTAACAGCATGTCTATTTACATCACTTAGAATAGTAAAAAGATGGGTTCATTAATTTATTTCATTGTATACGTTCCTGTACTAACTATATATACAATGAAACATCAACAAACATTTCTAATAGACGTAAATTCTTCGCCCATTAATCTAAAACTGTACACATACAGGTTGTTTAGAGAAATAGTTCATTACGATATATTTAGATTTACGATTTAGATTATGATGTGAGTACACAGTAAAAATAATTTTGTTAAGTTACATTTTGTCACATTCACTACAATTTTATTCAACAATGCTTAAAATTCTAATATAATTCAACTAAATTCAAATATCACGTAATTTGTTACCGTGCTCTATTGCTAATAAAGGAAAACTGATTGTCAATACAGCAAATATTTTGTTGAAGTTCAAAATGTTTGTTGAAGTTACTAAACAGATGATTACTGTAAACAATAATCCTTGCGATTTATCCACAACAAAATATAGAATCAATTCTATTCTGTGTTCTACACGTTTTCAACAAAATATAGAATCAATTGTGCAGAAATACATGAATTTTTAACAACAATATTTCAAAGGACCAACAAAACTAGATGAGTTATTTGACAATAATCTAGTTAAAATATCGAACTCACTTGCTACAGAAATGAAAACCTAAATTAGTGAAAAGTTCAAACATGTTTTAGTGAAGTAACAAATAATTCTGTTTATTGAACAGTGCTATGTGTGCATGGATATCAGTTTTAGTTATAATAGCAAGAATATTGTATTATTTTCTTATCTTTTTTTCCATCTGTAAGTCGGCTGCAGCCGCACTTAGGGTCTACGTAATAATAATAATCGCCCCCTCCCTCCCGCACAAGCTTATATCTTCTGGCAGTGGCGGTTGCTGCATACGTCAAACTCGGGGCACACGACAAACTGGTATATCGCTATCATGCTCGTACGCACACATTAAAGCAGTATATCATCATGTGTTGCACTGCGAGTGTCCCGGGTTTACGTATGCAGCGACCGCCACTGGCTTCTGGGGCCTGATTTCTAGGCTATGGGTTGTAACAATTATTATTATTATTATTTTCTTTCTATTCTCGTTTTTTTTAAACACCGGTATCACTCCTACAATCGGGAACAAACCATATTCCTAGGACTGTAGTGTTGTTTATAATACTTTGCGTATAATGTGTGCTGTTTGCAAGACGGTTGTTTTCTGTATGTCTGATACATATTGAACCCCGGGCAACTCGTTGAGGTTTTTTTCTAAACTAGTTGATACCGTTCCCAGTGCTCCGATTATAATTGGTACTACTTTTGTCTTTACACCCCACATTCTCTGTATTTCAATGCTGAGGTCTTTGTATTTCAGCCGTTTTTTCTCTTCTTTTCGAATTGTGTTTCTGTCCTTTGGGATTGCCACATCTATTATTAGGCAGGTCTTGTTGGTTAAGTCTTTCACAATTATATCGGGTTTGTTGCAGTAATAGTTCGGTCAGTATGTATTTGCTGGTTCCATATGATTGTGACTTCCTTATTTGTTTCAACTGATTTTGGTTGATGGTTGTACCAAAACTTTTCCCTTTCCATCCCCATTGCTTTTCCTATATGATAGTGGAGGTAGGAACAAACTTTGTCGTGTCGCATTATATATTCATGTTTAGCCAGTATAGGGCATCCTGATACTAAATGTTCAATGGTTTCTGGTTGTTCTTGACAGAGTCTGCATCGATCGTCGTTGGTTGTTTTAAGTATACTTTTCTGATAATATCTTGTGTTCAAAGCTCCTTCTTGCGCCGCTGTTTCACCTTTTATATTGCCCATTCTCAGCCAGTTATAACTTTGATTTTTATTTATTAGTGGCTCTTCCAGCTGACTATCAAACTGGCCGTGCATCACTTTTTCTCTCCAGGTTGTTCTAATTTTCTTTGCCATGTTGTCTTTTTTGTTGTCGGGTTTTTGTTGGTACTTCAACCTCTTGGATCCCGATACTTTATATTTTTTCATTTTTTTTAGCAAAGACTTCTCGTTCTTGGTTAAATCATGTGCTTTAATTATTCTTAGTTGATGGTCTGTCTGGTTATTCTCAATGTATTGTCCTAGGTTAATTATTTCTGTCTTATAGCTTCCTTCCACTTGCCTCAGTCCTCGCCCGCCTTCTTTTCTCTTCACGTAGAGTCTGTCTACATCTGCTCTAGGGTGTAGTTGTCCATATATTGTTAGCAGATTTCTTGTTTTGCTGTCTACGGCCTTAATTTCTTGCAAAGTCCAGTCTATTATTCCAAACGAATATTGGAGTACTGGCAAGGCTAGGCTGTTAATAGCTTCAAATTTGTTTTTGCTGTGTAGATTTGTTTTAAGTATAAGACGTACTCTTCTAAAGTATTCTTGTCGGATCTTATTTTTCATATCTATGTTAATTCCTTCATTTTCTTCCATTCCCAGGTATTTGTAGGTTTCTTCCGCTTCCAACTGTCTGATCTCAGTTTTTTCATCTAATTTTATGTTTTTCGCGCCAGCAATACGTCCTCTCTTGAATGTAACCATTGCACACTTATCTAATCCGAAATCCATCCGTATGTCGTCACTAAGCTTTTTGACTGTTTCTAGTTCGCTTTCTAATTCTGTGTCATTTTTTACTACTAATTTAAGATAGTACATATATAGCCTATGACGATAGGCACGATAGTTGTTTTGCAGTGCCACATCCTCTCTATTTCTATGGCTAGATCTCTGTATTTTAACAGTTTTTCCGCCTCTTTGTCCCTAATTCGACGATCTCCCGGTACTGCAACGTCTATGATATAGCATGTTTTGTTCTTTTTATTTTTTATTGAAATATCAGGCTTATTGGCACGACTCTCACGATCGGTTTGTATTTGCTGATTCCACATGATTACTGTATCATCTTTTTCAGTTACCTGCTTTGGTTCATGCTGGTACCATCTTGAACACACATCTATACCAAAGGCTTTACTGATGTTATAGTGCAGGTTTCTACATACTTGGTCATGTCGCCGTATGTATTCGTGTTGTGCCAATACCCGACATCCTGATACGATATGTTCCGTGGTTTCATCAAATTCTCCGCAAAGCCTACATTTTCCATCTATTTGCTGTCTTAAGATCGTCCTTGCAAAGTACCTAGTGTTTATGGCCTGGTCTTGTGCGGCAATAATTGTACTCTCTGTTTCCCCTTTTAAACTCCATTCAGTTAGCCAATTGTAGGTTCGCTGTTTGTTTACTGTATTTTCATTTATTGCCCGGGCATATTGACCATGCATCTCTTTGGTATGCCATGAAATTTTAATTTGATTCGCAATAGCTCTTTTTGTTTGAAATTTTCTTTGCTGCTTAGAAAAGTTGTTTTCTTCCCCTTCTTACTGGTCTATCTGTAGATTTCATTTTAGCATCTTTGCGATTTTGATTAAAGACTTGCTGTTAGGTAGTTGTCGATCTTGTCTTTTTATGATGCTTTTGTATTGATCTTCGTTGTCCTCTTGCAAGTAGTCAGCTAAGTTTATTATTGCGGATTTATAAGCTGCTGTTACCTGTACCAATCCTCGGCCTCCGTCTTTTCTAGCTACATATAACCTATCCACATCTGCTCTAGGGTGCTGTAGTTTGTAACACGTGAGTAATTTTCGGGTCTTTGTATCTATGTCTTTTACTTCTTTTTCTGTCCAATGTAGTATTCCAAAGGTATATAACAGTACCGGTACAGCTAGTGATCCTATTGCTAGTATTTTGTTCTTTCCTGATAATTCTGTCTTAAGAATCATTCTTACCCTGCGACGGTACTCGGAAATTAGTTTTTCTTTCATAATGGCTTGTTCGAAGCCCGCGTGTTCTAAAATTCCGAGGTATTTGTAAGACTCTGCTTCTTCCAGATCTCTGATAGTCTGATTTTTGATCATTATATTTTCCTTTCTTTCCACTCTTCCTCGTACGAAAGAGATTTTTGCGCACTTGTCCAACCCAAACTCCATTTTAATGTCATTGCTGAATGTCGCTACAGTGTTCAGTATATCAGTCAGGTCTTCATCATTCTTTGCAAATATTTTTAGGTCGTCCATGTACAGTGAATGCGATATCCGTTGTCTTTCGCCCTTGATGGTGTATCCTTTACCTCTGTTGTTGATTTCGCCCGACAGAGGCGCCAGAGCTACACAGAACATTAGTGGTGATAGAGAATCTCCTTGGAAGATACCACGTTTTATTTCTACCTTGCCAATTTCCATGGCGCCATGTTGGTGATTTATTCTTAAGTTGATCTTCCAATGCTTCATGCTTTCTGAAAGAAATTTTAATAGGCGACCTCTAATTCCAATCATTTCTAACGACCTTATAATCCAGCTGTGCGGTACACTGTCGTAAGCTTTCTTGTAGTCGATATACGCGACACTTAAGTTTTTCTTGTGCCTTTTGCAATCTTCTGTAATTATTTTCGAAAGTAACAATTCATCTTTACATCCTTTCGTTTTGGGTGTACAACTTTTCTGTTCTGTGGGTAAAAGATTATGTGATGCCAGGTGAGTTGACAATCTATTTGCTATTATGCTTGTTAGATTTTTGTAAACAGTGGAGAGGCAGGTGATTGGTCGATAATTGCTTGCTTCTTGGGTGTTTTGCGACTTTGGGATAAGAAATGTATCTCCCGTAGTTAACCATTCAGGTATTTCTTGAGGGTTGGTTATTATGTGATTGTACTGCTCTGCTAGACTATTGTGTATAGTTGTTAGTTTTTTTAGCCAAAAGTTAGTAATGCCGTCTGGGCCTGTTGTTTTCCAATTAGATGTTGTTTGGAGGCTTTTTTGTACTTCTTCTGAACTTATTGGTTCCCATTGCATTTGTAAATCAGGTCTTTTGTCTTGTCTGTTTATCCACTCAGTTTCTTCTTCATGTTTTGTATCTGATTCCCATATACTCTTCCAGTATTTGGTTATCTCTTGAGGGTTAATTGGTTCTGCTAGTAATATTTGTTTGCAACTTAGTCTTCTATAGAACATTTTTCGGTTTTTCTCAAATAATTTATTATCAAAAAACTGGTTTCTTCGCCTATCATATCGCCTTATCCGCTGCACTTTTGCATCTACCCTTTGTCTAAGTAATTCTATGGTTTCTGTTAATTTATCTTCATGGTCTATATTATATTTCCTATAAATTTTTATAAGTCTTGCCATAGAATCTGGTTTAACAATGGTATTCCTACATTCTACGAGTAATGATAACTCCCTTCTTATTTTGCCTATTTGTTGTTGAATTCTATCTTTCCACTCTGTGCCGTTTCTTTTTCTTCTTGGGTATTTCTTTTCAGGTGTTCCCAGTATGGAATTAGTGACTACTGTGGCTGTTGCATACACTAAGAGATTTATTCCAGTCAAGCTATTCGTTTGTCTTTGCAAGATTACTCTTAATGCTTCATTTGCTATTTCTAGCTGATGCTTAACTTTTTTGGTTTCTTTAATTTTCCAAAGCTTCGGTCTTTCAAGTATTGGTAGTTCTTTGTATTTATATATTTCTGTTTCTATTTTCTCAATCATTTCTGCGGCCTCTTCATTGTTTGTCTGTATAGGTTCCACATGTTCGTTCAGATCTGGCTGATGTTCTATTTGTATTTGTATTTCCTCGTTGCCTTGCCCTTCTTCAGGGAGTCTTTCGCCTTCATTATTTTCTCTCTGAGCACTGAGTTCTATTTCATCTAATTCAATAGGTGTAAGTTTATTTGCTCTAATTACACAATTCTTTTAGTTTAGCAGCTTTTTATTATTATTATTATTATTATTATTATTATTACTACTATTATTATTATTATTATTATTATTTTTATTATTATAAATGCACATGCAGCTACTCGCGTTTTTTTATTTAAACATTTATTGCATTAACAACCTCAGTTTTTTCTATCCTGACGTAGCGATGATTTGAAACTGTGGATTTAGCAGAATTTAGCCCATGTCAGGGGGGCGCTCGTCACGACGTAAGTGATTCGCGCAGAAAGAGTTGGGTACCATAGTCCGGCATTTGTACTTTGCATTTTGGTGTAAAGGTGAAACACTATTATACCTATAGTACCGCGTTTATAGTTGGTATTTGTGTTTTAATACTTTAATTTTAATCACGGATGATTCGCCTTCCATATATAACTTAGATAAACCCCCAAACAAAAAATGTACTTTAGAGTCAAGTAGAAAAAAACAGGAGATAATTAGTGCAGGTAAGTACATATATAAATATATTTTTTCTTTTAATACGTTTTTTATGGGACAATTATGCATTCTATATATCTGCAAGTAAAATCTTAAAATTGGGAAAGGTAGCTTTCATCTGTTATAAATGTGTGAATTATTATTTGATAAAGGCATCCCGATATTTTCATAATGTTATTTGTTGCAACTGTTTCCTTTGATAGTTTTTTCATTTGTGTCTTTAAGCAGTTTGCCTTGCAAATCAAAAAATTGTTTGATCTATTAGAAATCAACCTTGCGTCTCTTTGTTGAGAAATTATGTCTGACACCATGACCTCCAGTCACTCTTTTCGATACATATATTAAACGTACATACATTATATTTACTAGTATAAATTTTAAAAGATTGTCAGATTTTTTTCTCGAAGGAATATTTTTATTTACTAAATTTTCAGGTTTGCTTTATTTATTTATTTCGGGCGAGGAAATGGGATATCGAAGCATCCTTCGTACCTCATGACATCTCTTACTTTGATCATGTGGTCGACTCTACTAGAATCTAGCCGATTCAGCTTTGATATCTTTATTATTGAATTTTATAAAGAATGTCTTTTCTTTAGTTTTATGATTTTGTAGTTCATTGTTATATTGACTGATTTTTTTAAATTTCTTTTGAATGATTTTGTATTTTAATTTTTATTAAAAAGATTTTTATGATTATAAAATAACTCACATTTTACAGTGCCCCTGGAAAGTATAAAATCAGTTTAATATTAAAATATTTAACAAATATTGTTATGGTATGATAAGACCCTTCCTAGTTAACTTTTATTCGCGTTCACAGCATTAATCTCTATTTGTAGGTTAGAATGTCAAAGTCATTGTCATTTTATTTGTTTGTGTCAGTTATAGGTTAGAACTTCAATATAATGTAGTTTGTCAATGTTGTTAACTATAAAGTTGTTATCTAGTGACATGTAATAAAAAAAAGTGAAGTAGGAATTCAGTTGTTAATAAAAGATGATATTGGATAAAATTGAAATAAAAGGATATAGAAATTGAAGTTTTTTTTTATTGGAATTAATAAAATAAAATTCAATAAAATCTATAAATAATAATTTAATAAAAAGATATAAAAATATTCTAATAAAAAGAAGAAGGATAGAAAAATAATAAGAAGGAGAAGAAGGTTCAGTATTGATTAAGAAGAAAAAGTATAGAGCAATATAAAGGAAGAGATAGTTAAAATTTAAATCATCAAGGAAGTTCATTACAAAGATATAAAAATAAGAAGAAGGAAAATAAGATTCCGTATTGGATTAGAAGAAATATAAAAGAAGATACAATTAAAATTTAAATCACCAAGGAAGTTTTACAAGATAGAAGATTAAGAAGAAGGTTCCATATAATATAAATGAGTTTTGGCGCAGTTAAGAGGTGTTAAATATAAGATACGTGTAGTTATATAGCTTGAACTCACATAATTTAAATATTTCCCTGAGAGTATTCATGTTCTAGGTTATAATAGTGGACAGTTCCAATATATAGAAGATTAATGTTGCCAACTGTATTAAATGGAACAGAAGGTTATCTTGTCATACATGTCCACAATAATATATGTATTTGGTTAATCAACTTTGTCGCACTGTATGTTATTATGGTCTGCAATTTACACATTTTTCGATTTTTTATATTGGTTAGTTTTCAAGGTACACGGCCATTTTGATTTTTTAAATAACAGGAGGGATCAAATAATATATATGGTATCATTGGAAACGCCATTGCACAAGTTGTTTTGGAGGAAAGGAATTTTTGCGCAGATACATCATGTTTGCAGATTTCCAAAAAGCATTGTTATTATACTATACCTATTGTAACGGTTCGTTTTTTTGAACTTCCGAGAAATGCGATTTTATTTGCATAAATGACAAAAAACCCTTAGTGCAGTTCTGCATATTAATGTATAGTTCTTCTTGATTTGAAAATACGTTGGTATTCTGCATAAAATAAGTCCGTTAAAATATCAAGGATCATTTAAAGAAACATTCCTAGATCGATAAAGTTTATTTCTAGAAAAATCTGCAGATTTCCTTTTAAAAGCACCGCCTTTGCAGTGTTAAAAGTTTATTTCCGAGCTTATAAGGGTTAAAATCTAATAGTTGAGTTAACAAAAATCTCCCTATAGTCAAATATGTATGAAAGTTACGATTTCTTTAGTAAATAATTTACCGCCAAAGGGACTTTTCTCGAACGAGTCGCCAAGACACCATGCGTGGAGGCTTCAGTTTTGTGTGTATAGATTCGAAAGGGAATGACGTAAATATATTTTATTGGCTAATGAATATCCCACCACTTTTCTATTGGATTGTCTAAAGTTTCGTCCTCTTCAAAAAATCAATACCACCGCGAAATAGTTTTAGTTTACAATAAGCCTCCACTAGAGCTTCAATTCGGACAACGGGTCTCGTACCCTGAAGTGGCGTCCGTTCGGACAATAGGTATCTACCTCAAGTTAGCGGGCTTGTCCCAGTATTTTAGTTCTCGCGTTATTATCGAATAAAGTTAATTAAGTTGTGTGATTACCGTTTTGCGTTTCTTCGCTTAATACATTAAGCTTATTGGCTTCAACCTACCGTTTTAGTTTTGTGTTAATAAAATTAACCAAATCCCGTTCCCGTTCGTTAAAAGTTCTAGTGAAAATTTAATCTATTATTGAATTTTAAAGTTTGTTTCTCGGTTAACGCATTAAAGAATAATTCAGAAGATTATTAATAAATAATTTAAGAAGAGAATTTAAAGTATTTTAAAATTTAAAATTAATAATTAAATTACTGAAATTACTGCAGTTTAAGAATTTTATTATGGTGGTTTAGTGCCGAATTATCATAGAAATAATTTTAGTAACTTCATTCAAGAAATTTCAGTTCATCGTTGCAGCATCTTTACCAACATTCAAAGTTTTAAAGTTTAGTGAATAAGGTCTTTTATTGTAAAGTGTTTTGTGACATTTTGAGGAATTGTAAAATTCTACTTCCGCATCAAAGATATTAAGGATATTTGTTTGATAAGAGTAAGCTTATGTAACTGTGAAATTATTTGTATTGTTTTTTGTTTCATCGAATGTTTTTATAATTTGACGTATTTTGACCCTTTGAATAAGAATTCTTATCAAGGTTTTTTATTTTATTATTAAAACTATTACCATCAAAACTTCATTATTGTCATTGGAGATAATCGGATATTTTTATTTTTGAATAAATAAATTTATAAATTAAATTTTACCATATTGATAATGGACCTAGCATTAATTGAAATTATTTAATAATTTAATTTGTGTTAACGTCAATCAAACTAATTTTAATTAGTTCCCTTTTTAATCTTTAATCAAAGTTGATTAAATCTAACCCTTTGTTATTTGGGGGTGTGTTAGAATAATTTCAAATAACTGGCGCCCATTATTTTTTGTGACTTTTAAAAAACTTTACTTTTCCTTATAATCTGTGTGTTATGGAAATAAATACCTACATCCTGAGCTATAATTTGTGAAAAGATGTCTTAAAGAAAGTCGGAGCATTTTATATGCAGTATCGTATTTTGTGTTCAGTAAGAAAGTTATGAGCTTTATTGCAAGTATTCAGAATAATTTAGAGTAAGAAAAAAGGGGCGCTGTTGTTTTTTTGTTCTGGGTTAAAATGCTTTGTTTCACTATATACAGGTTTTCATTCATAGTAAAGCAAGTGTTTCCTGGTCTTGAATTGGTGGAGGTCACACTTCAAAAGAAATTTGGATCCAATCTGAGGGAGAATTTTGTAGAATAGAATATTAAGATTTCCCATAGAGGTGTATTATTTAAGATTCGTGAACGTAAGTAACTTCTATATTATTATAATGATTAAAGTGTTGTATCTGAAAATCTATTATCACAGAATTCCATACTTTTGAATCTGCTGCTACAATCAGCATATAAAGCCTCAGTCCAAGAGAAGATATTTCTCTAGATGATGATGATACCGCATCTTTGTTATGGCAATTTTAACCATCCTGCAGAGGGCAAACGAGTTCTGACATCAAATTGTCGAAAATCTATTACATCTGAGATATGTTATTGTTGATAAGTTTATTATTTATTGTTCTATTATAATATAAACTGTAGGGCTTCGAGATGCATTAGAAAAATCACCTGGAGAGAAGGAGATTTTATACACAATGCTAGCAATAATACAACTTTTGTTTTATGTCTTTTATTATAGCTTCCATTGCTAGAATGAAACAGTAATATTTCAAGAGATAATTATACTTTTTAGATTTTATTGTTAATATTAGCATTCTCTGATCTTGCAATCTTATATCTACATAAATAATATGAGAAGTAAAATATACTTGTTGATTTCAGAATAATTTTATGATTAAATGTTGTTATAATTTGTTCTGAATGTACTAATCTTTTGTCTAGTATGTAATCATTATATTAAATATATTATTTTCTTTTTAATGAAAAATAAATATCTATATTGCACTTGTAATTGGTATTATTTTCTTCCCTATTAAGTTCCTTCTTAATATTAATAATCAAATAAAAATAAATAGGTTATTATATATGTTTGGATATCTCTGTCTGGGAGATGCAAAGAATAATTATCAACCCAATATCTTTCTCATACAAACAACTTTAACCATTTTAATTAAATCAAACAACTTACCAAAGAATTTGCAGTTTTACAACATATTTACTTAATGTAAGTCCTCTCTAATATTTTTCTGAGGGCTGGATCCTGCTGAATTGTTATAACTTAGCTTAGAGTGCAGGTACAGATTCAGAGTTCTTCCAAATTAGAAGGGATTTATAAGTAAATATATTACAAATCTAAAATTACAGTCGGTTCGAGTGTTCAATTTTATTTAAAATATTTCAAGTTGTTTGTATGGATAAGTCAAGGATTGCCGAATATTCCAGGCATTGATTTCCATGATTGTATAACCTTGGTAGCTTTCGTATTTCGTTATTTAATAATGTTGAATGCTCTGTTAACACTACATCATATCTAAAAAAGCGCACAGTTGTTAAAGTAACAACATACTTTTAGTTGTAGTAACAAACAGTGTTTGCAAATAAATAAAGACGAATGTTAAAATTACAACACCTATAATAAAACTACAAAAGAAATACTAAGAGCTAACTAATTTTTGTGTTAAATTACTATAGATCTTTGTTACAGTAATTGACCGAAATAGTAAATAAAACGAACAAGAATGCTAAAACTACAACAGTGCTTAATATGACTATAATTAATATTTTGAATTAAACAAACCCTTGTTATACTGATAACATATAATTGCGTAATATATGTTATAATTTGTGTATTTCTACAACTAATTTCGTACATCTAATAAATTTTGTTGAACTGCCAACAATACAGAATTGTCAATTTAATACATAACGGAGTTGTTGTAACAATATTTTTTTTGCAGTCCTCTTTGGTCAGGAATATGATTTAACAAGTAGTTTTTGTAAACTTTAAAAAGGTATTTATGTTAGAGCTAACAAAATCCAGTATTGTTAAGTGCACAACACTTTGTAGTGGATCGTCTGGGACCGAATATTTAGTTAAAATTTAGTTAAATTTAACTACATATTTTTTACTGTGTACTTTAGTCAACTTTAGTACTGCTAGTACTTTACTCAAACACAAATTGATTAACTCATTAAAATCTTGCAATTAAAATAATCAAAGTTGTTTAACAATAGGCTTTTGAGAGGCCTTACCTGATACAACAAGATTATTGAGCGGCGTTAATATTTCAGCTCAGTTTGGCATGAGTTTGTGATAACACGAAGCAAGGCCATATGCACCAGTGGTATGTCTTGGTTAAAGAACCTACCATCGGTATTACTTAGTCTACGAGCTACGATAAAATCCGAATTAGATGTTTCACCTGCGTAAATATTATACGGAATAATTGTACTTCGTTTGCAAGGAGATTTTTTTTGAGGAGAAAACCCGATGAGAATTTCCGCATACCACAATTTCTTCGCCAATTGAAACATCGTATGCACAATCAGAAGTTTTTTTTCTTCACAAGGACTTCAATAAGTCGAATTCTTCCGTTCCCAAATAATTACATACTTGCATACATGTTTATTAAGAACCGATACACATGATTTGAACATTAAAGATACCTATATCGGCCCCTATAAAGTATTGGTAAGAGCTGCTGAATATTTTATGCTAGATGGGTTAAATCAACCTATATCAATAGGCAGACTTAAAGCCTGCTTATTTTAAATAAATAAATTTTTCATTCATATACTCTTTTCGTTCTAGTAAGAAAACCTTCAAGAGATACGTGCGCCTGCTGCTACAGTTTAATTAAGATTAGTTGAATTGTATTATCTTCAAGTTATTTTTTAAATATTATTACTTGATTATATTATTACATTTTAATTTAAGCATTTATGTATAGAGAATCCTGGAAAAACTTCCCACCTGATTTTTTTGTAGCTAGAATGTATTATACATCCATATGAAAGGACGGTAATACATTCTATCTTTTTCTTGGAGAATACGCTCAGTGCCCTCCTTATTCTGAATTACCTTTTAAAATATGTTTATCTTTTTTACGGGTAATGCTATGTAATGGTCTTCTATAAATGATATATAAATGATCATGTATATCATTACATTCATAACTTCCATTAGGAAGGTATACTGAAGCATATGGATTGCCATTGCGACAGAATAAATAAATCAGCAATAAATAAAGACTTTATAAGATATACGGCGTTTCATTGAACTTAAACTATTTTACAAGCATCTTTAAAAATAGTTTAAGCTGAATGAAACAGGGTATATCTTATAGTGATCTTTATTTATTACTGATTCATTTATTCTGTCGCTATGGCAATCCAATGCCTTCCTGATGGAAGTTATGGATGTAATGATATACGTCGTGATTATATATCATTTATACAAAATCATGACAGTACTTAATTTATCTTAGGTTATTTTAATCAAAATTGATTAAGGCTCCGTTATCGCCTAAGTAAAGTACTGATGCTTAAACGGCTCTAAATAATATCATTACAATTTTTAAAAATTGCACTTAGTTTACATTTATTGTACATGAGATCTTTTCTTAAAAGTGTTATCTAGTTTATATTATGCTTTATAGCAGGCGCGATTTCATTCAAGCTTACTTTTTTATTAGTAAAAATAAAATAATATGTAAACACTAAAACATAAAGAAATCTCCCTAGAATATAAATAAATAACACGCTTCTATATTACTGGAAAAATGACAACATTGCCTTAAATTGGCACCAGTATTTCGTTTGTTGTTCTGATGAATACATATTAATGCACTAAATGACGTTGACTCAAGTTTTGAGGTTATCTTTTCAAATATATGTATATAAAACGATGCATGACACTATTCAGATTCATTTAGAAAGTAGCAGTAAAATATTTTAGAATTATGTATCTTTTTATTTAATACAACTGATTTTGTTTTCGAGATGTAAATTACGAGCGACATGTGGTGATGCATGTAGTTATATAAAGCATTTAAGTTTCCCGCTCGTTTGTCGCAATGCAACGTTTGTTACTTTGCGAGCTATATCAAGCATTCAATAGACAAATTCTTCGTATTAATTTTTTTGCCAAAAATATCTTTCTAACAAATTTGAAACTTTAACAGCACAATCTTACAACTTTTTTACGTGAAATGTTTTGGTGTCAATTTTTTATAGTTCTTTATGAAGTTATTATAATATAAATGTATTAATAATTTAACATTTTGCATAAGATCGCGTGTTATTTTCAAATGCAATTTATGCATCAACAAACTTCCTAACATTCAAGATTTTTCAGAAAATAATTTTGTGCATTAAAATCTATCAACTGCACTAATTTATTTTACATTTTCATCATTTTTTTTGTACAGCCACACCTTCCTTAATGTTTATTAAATATTGTGCAATATATAACATTTATAAATAAATATACATAGGATAAAAACAAACAATGTTTGTTTAATTATTTTTTATTTAAAACAATTATTTTTTCAAAAACCTCCCCCTCCCAAACTAATTCTCTGGATCCGCACCTGTTTATAGCAAATACAAAATTACAAAAGCTATTTCCTTAACGAATAAAAAAGTGTAAATTTATAAAAACAAAACTATAGCTAGCGGGCTTTTAAAAATGGTAAGGTGTACTTCCTAAATTATCGTTCAAGTGTTATTTGAGATAAAAATGTCCGAATATACAACAATATAAAAGAACTCTATGAACTAAAAAAATGTCATATCCCGCGTTTATTCAAACATTTTGGTAAATGACAACTATCATTTTTAGTTCAGGCTTTTGCTCACGTAACGTGCTGTAGGCGGATTGAGTTAAAATGCGGGAAGTTTCAACGAGTTTGATTTGACTGTTAATACATTTAACGCATTGTCGTTATTGTTACATATATTTTTGTGATTGTCGATGTAAAGTAACAGATTATGGTTTATATCTCTTCCCATACTTTAACTTTCCTAATCTTTTGGCTATTATTTAATAAATTCCCGAAGTAAATGTTGTTTTTCTTTACTTAAGAGCATGTGACGGTTAATTTTTGAATAAACTATTTCACTCTTAATTATTCTTAATTAATTTCTTAAAACAAATATACATTTTCAATATTTTAATATAGTAATACTTTTCTTTTTCTTAAAACCAGCAAGAACAACTTATATCTTTAAAGGTATTTAGCAGTTTTATATTCCCCCTTTTTAATTTCAACTACCTTAAATTATTCCTTGGCATTTAAAAATTAAAAACTACAGTTAAACTTAAAATATTTTGAAAGTTCACGCATGTCTGGCAACACTGTGAGCAGAGAACTGCGATGCGATCAAATAATGTTTCTATTTACATTTTCAAATTTTAGTTTTAAAGAAATTAATTCTCTTTTGCGAACCATAGCGCCATCTTTAGGTGTTTATAGTTAATGAAGCTTCCTATTATTAACACTGGCGGCGATAACGGGCCCTTAAGTTTATCGTAATCCTCTTACCTCTTTCTTATTGTCCTGAGAGATTATCCGCAAACATCATATATACACACACACTATAAAGGCCTTGATACACTAAGAAAACCACTGCATAGATGTATCCTTAACACTGTAATCACATAAGATTGTAGAAGTGAACTTTGAATTGTCAGATCATAAACTATCGTTGAAACTTTTGGGTTATAATTACTGATCACTAGAGTTAAAGAGTTAAAGTTATTTGAATGATGCTAATAATAATTAATTAAGACTTGCTTCCATTAGATTATTATTACAATGCAAACACAGAATAAAGTTGAGTTATTCCAAAATTTCTACTATTCATGTAGTAAAAATGAAACTTGAGAGTGTATATAAACTTCAGTCAACGATAACTATTATTAAAGCGTTTAAAAATTAATGAAAACTCTTTAATTTATATTCCTAAAGAAAACCGTATTAAGGTAATAATTTTAAATTCAGATTTCCAACGTCGACTGTACTATTATTATTGCACTTCACTAATTGTTTTACATAAAACTGCATTTTCCCAACATGAAAATTATTTGTCTCATTAATTTCCAAACTCTACAAGACGGCAAAACAAAACCGATTAATTATCTTAGCGCGAAACACTCTGAATAAGTTACACTGGACGGGACAGTAACGCGCGCTTTCTTAGTTGGGCTTTGTTGCCAGTATTAGTAGAGTGAGTGCTCGGAGCCCCGAAACTTGCAAAAAGCACATTTTGTGGGACCTCGAGGTAAAAATGTATAAATTACATAGAATTTTAGCTTTGGTTCTCTAGATTCTAAAAGTGCAACTTGTCAAAAAACTGTGTGGTGCAAAAGGGCATTATTTAGAAATTTCGAGTTAAGTACGTAGATGGAAAATAGAAGATATAAACTATCTCTGTAATAAGAAATTATATATATTTTTGTACAGATTCTTACTGATTCTAAAGTCTTAATAAAAGCTTCCCGTTGACAATGCACGTAAATCCCAAAGGCGAAATTTGAGAAGGTTTCACATTTATGCAAATTTCTCGTTTCAAGCACTGCCTAAATCTAATTAAATTCTACTAGTTTTGCTTTACACCGTTTCATCTCGGGAAAGGTAGCATTTAACAAAAAAAATGTATTTTTGTGAAATTGCAACCACGTTTTTCGCAATTACGATAGTCCTTGATTTATGAATTTTAAATAAATATTAACCAAGATATGTAATAAAATGTAATAGGACACCATTCATTGTGATGAACCACCGGCTGCGGTCGTAGGTGCTCGCATCTCGTTTTAACGCGTCTGCCCCTCATGTAGTACATATTTATTTGTCTCTTATCATTTACTAATAAATTTTCATTTTTGTTTTCTGCTAGCAATTATATTATTCGTAACAAAAGTATATTATATAACCAACACAATAATTTGTCTACATAATTAGTGGGAAAGTTACAAATACACGTACAGATTAGTATAAGACTGTCATAAAACTATTCTCTCAAAATGTTTTAGTCACTCAAATCCAAGCAGGGAAAATACAGAACAAGGAAAGTAAAAAAACAACAAAATATACCGTAAATACATAGATTGAAACTACTAGAGATCACGTTAACAACTATCAGTTAATAATCTTCCAAAATATCTTAATCTATTTCTTGAGATGGAAATGATGTAATTTCTATAGAATATTTGCATGATTTCTGTCCCATATAGCGACTTGATCCAGTGCAAGTAATTTTTTTTTAACTGCAAGTTTTACTTCTGCAAACTATAAATAAATCTTCTTGTACCTAAATAACAGTCCATAATTTAAAATGAATTAATAGAATACTTTTACCTTTTTTACACCCACATGCTATCAAAATATTTAAGTTTTCAGATAAAGCCGATAATGTTTGTAAAACAGGTACTATTTTGTCGTCTATTGCAGTCCATCCGACGTCTTGAACATTGTACAAGCAGGAGGTGAGAGATGCGAGCACTTAGGCCGCGACCGGTGGGACATCACAATGAATTGGTGCCTTACATTTTATTATATATCTTGGTTATTATTTATTTAAAATTCATAAATTAAGGACCATCGTAATTGCGTAAAATGTGGTTACAATTTCACAAGAATACATTTTTGTTTGTTAAATGCTACCTTTCCAGAGATAAAACGGTGTAAAGCAAAAACTAGTAGAATTTAATTAGATTAGTGCAGTGCTTGAAACGAGAAATTTTCATAAATGTGGAACCGGAAGCCTTTACTAAGACTTTAAAATCAATAAGAATCTGTACAAAATTATACATAATTTTTTATTACAGAGGTAGCTTATATCTTCTATTTTCCATTTACGTACTTAACTCGAAGATTTTAAATAGTGGCTGGCCTTTTGCACCACACAATTTTTTGACAAGTTGCAGTTTTAGAATCTACAGAACCAAAATTCTATGCAATTTATACATTTTTACCTTGAAGTCCCACAAAAGTCATAATATGATGCAAATTGCACCCTACTATACGATACTTTCAGACTAACCCTCGCAAAACGTCCAGGCTGACCGCTAAGGGTGCAAACTTTCGTAGCATTATACATTTTTAACAAAGGGTAATTCGAATGCACCTTTCGGAATTTAAGGTAATGCTATTTTTTTTTCATTCAATTGCAAAATATTGTAAATAACGTTCACGGGGATCTTTAAGGAAATAAACTCCGTCATATATTTTATCAATGGTAATAAAATGTATTTTCAGTCTGATATATTAAATATCCAAATAAGAATGTTTACTACTCTTATCTGCAAATTTTATAGTATTTCAGCGGAAAACAAGATTTGACTTTTACAGTCACATATAATTACCTATAATTACCTAATATTTCATGTCTCCATTTTGTCATTTGTACGTAACGCACCTAAGAACTTGATCTGTTTGTAAGCAACATTCGATATAAAAAAACAAATGTATTTTTATTAAAACCGAAAAATGCATCAAATTAAAAGTTTAGTTACTTAAAAATGATTTCTGGGGATTCACTAATCATAAAAATGCGTCGGAATGCGTCACGGTACGTAACCGCGAAATACGCGAGGTAAAATAAGTTTCATGACGTAAAGTTACTTCTCGACATAAACACGATTACTTTTATTGTTTCTCGACTTGGAGATATTTGGACTTGCTAAGTGCTAGTAAAATAAATTAGCGAGTAGAATAACAGGTTATAACGACTTTTGATCGTCAAGTCTTGAAAGTAGTTGGAATGGTGCTGGTTTTTTGAACGCGTTATAAGAATAACTGCTTCGGCTAGCTCTTGTAGTGGATATAATCCAGGAATTATTAAATACTAAAAAATAATCAGTAATAACAGTTATTAGATAATCAAACATAGTCAGTAGAATCACTAATTAACAAATTAACAAAATTATATGCAATAAAAAATTCAGATTATTCAGCGAAGTCGTCTATACAATAAATTATTGTTCAAATTACCTGTCAATAAAATAAATTACTAATTAACTATCGCATTATCAAAAGAAAATTCCGTAAAGGCCTTGACGTAACCCCAAATACATATTTCACAGTATCATGAGATATAACTTTCGGATCTCAAGCAAATCCCTTCACTATTAATAATAATAATAATAATCTATCAAAATAATCAGTGGTCGGAATTAAAATTGACTATAATCTTCCTGCTGACGGGTATCAAACATATTTTTGTAAATAATTAATAAATAGGTTAATGTCACTTGATTACACGCTTAGTAAAAGAACTTGAAAATAACTAATTAGTATATGTAATTATAATTAAAATGAAAAGTAAGTAAAAATAATATGTATTAGTATAACCTCTTTAATCCTTATATCTGTAGTGAATATGAACTTTATCTGAAACAATATTTACATAAAATAATAATTACGAACAATACGAAGGAGTGAAGAAAATTGACCAATAAAATCAATAATTACCACATTATTATTACCACTCTAAATCTATCTGGCTTGATTTCATTTTCCAAGAGGACTGTCTTCCCACTATCGTTTGCTTGTATGTTCTAAACAAAAGTCATTTAGATTAATGATCCAGTATCAACAATTAAAGGTTTTGTAAGTAACTAGGTACGTAATCAAAATAAGACAAAGGAAATTCAACAGATTACAATCTTCTGCAATTTCACGATGACATGAGACCAAGGGGAGATGCTGCTTTGGATATATATACACTAAATCCTAGCAATTACATACAACTAGAAAAATTCACTTAATAAAACCTTATCTTGATTTTCATATTATTTTTTTTAAAGATTGAATCCACTAAGTAAAAAATTCGAAATTCATTGAAAATATGAGTAATATTACCTTCAAAAGCGGAAGTAAAAGTGTTACTTTACCAAAAAGGTGCATGAAATGTGAAAAATCTGATCAAATACATAGATAGCATACCAACAAATAATCCCAAAAATGGAAACTACAAAGTCCTTCAAAAAAGAAACCAGATCACATAAGCAACCAAAAAACAACCAGGGAAGGGGAGGAATTCGGGAAAGTAATGGAAAAAGCGCATAACGATAACCAGAAACTATTCTGCAAAGTATTTAAAAACATACAAGAAGGCAAAGACTGCCCATTTAAGTTCATACGCGATAAGGAAGATGTGCTTCTAAGTCATGGAACGATGGCGGAGATACTTCAAAGAACTTCTAGAATGCAGTGACCAGCAGCAAGACATCGACCCTCATCAAATTGATCAAATTGAGCAAGTGACCCAAAATAAAGATAACGAGAACAGAACCACACAATCAGAGTTCGCAGCAGCGTTAAGAAAGGTAAATATTGAAAAAGCTGCTTCTCGACGTTTTCTAGATACTACTAGGAATCACTACAAGGCGTACCGAAAAAAGTATATTCTTCCATACTGGAACAACGACTCATGAAGCAAGTAGAGCTCCAACTAGAAGATACACAACGTGGTTTCCAAAGTGGCCGCAGTGCACAAGATCTTATCTTCACAGGACGTGGAACATGTGAAAAAGTATTAGAACATAATAGCGAGGTCTACTTTTGCTTTTTGGACCTCAAAAAAGCGTTTGACAAAGTCCCACTGCAAGAGCTTTGGCGGACCCTTGAAGAAAGTAAATGGAAAAGGGACTGATAGATGCAATCAAAAGTTTCTACAAAAACTGCAGAAAGCAAGTCCAAACAGTAGGCATCTTGTCTGAAGAATTCAAAACGACTACAGGAATAACGCAAGGCGACGTGCCTATCTAATACCTATTTATCACCCCAATAGACGACCCATAAACCATGTAAAAACCAAATTAAAACATTCAAAGTGGAAAATTGGAAGTGCCAACCTGTAAGGATTATATGGTCTTGATTGCAAAGACTCTACGCAACTTGACCATCTGGGGCAAAGTAGACACAAAATGCAGAGTAGAAACATGACATTCAGCGTGGCAAACATCAAAACTATGCTTGTAACAATAACAGCAAATGTTCAACATCCTATCAAACTTAACGGCCAAAAATAGGTCACCAACTTTAAGTACCTAGGCGTCACGATAACCCAAAATGGCAAAATGTTTCTATCGACCAGTCTATCTACCATCCGTAACATATAGTGCAGAATCGAATGAGTCGCCTGCAGGTAGCAGAAATACGGTAGTTAAGACTAGTGGAAGGAACGCCACGACGAGATAGAGTGCGTAACCATCAGGTTAAAATCTGCAACTGAGATGGCTTGCTCACGTCGTTAGAATGGCCGTAACGAGATATCCTCGCATGACCTGAGACCTCCATCAAGAAGCCAGAGATCAAGAGGAAGACTCCGTAAAAAAGGGTTAGATAACATCAAAGAAGCATCTGAAGAATAAGACATAAGAGATAACTCGATAACTTAATGGAATGGAACCAAATATACCAAACGATAATAAAAGGACTGGTCCTATACAATTCGGGAAATTATTAATAATATAGTTACTATAAGTATAATATGTACGGTTATGTTTACTATTATGGCAGTAAAACAATTCAAAAATAAATAGCTCTTACACAAATTATTACTTGATCATAGAGATTTCTACCGTGTCTTCTGGCAGTACTTTTTACCTACATCATATCACTGATACTATTTTGGAAAAAAGGAATACATTATATAAATGTATTAAATTTTAATTGTAACAAATGTTCAATAACATCCTGATAAATAGTTAGCCTAGCCTAGAAAAAAACTACATGTTTTCGAAGTAATAGTATTTTATTCAACATAATCACCTTTCAACTCTATACATTTAATGCATCGATCAAAGAGTTATTCTAATCCTTTAGAAAAAAAAGTTGTATCCTGTTCTGCAAACCACGACTCCACAGCATCAATTACCATCTCGTTTGATGTAAATTTTCGTCCTTTCAATAATTTTCTGAGTTTCGGAAAGAGATAATAATCCGATGGGGCCAGATCGGGAGAATATGGCGGATGATCCACAATTTCAAAGCCAACTTCATTGATTTTTTGTAGGGCAATAAGTGATTTGTGGGCGGGCGCATTATCCTGCAAAAACAAGACGCCTTTGGTAAGTTTTCCTCGCCGTGATTCCACAATTTTCGCTCGAAGTTTGGTTAATAGAGATGCGTAATATTCTCCCGTGATTGACTTTCCATGTTCCAAGTAATCCACGAAAATTATACCATCTTTGTCCCAGAAAATGGAGGCAAGAACTTTTCCAGCAGACTTCTGCACACGAAACTTTTTGGGCCGAGGAGAGCCAGAATGTTTCCACTCTTTAGACATTTCTTTAGTTTCTGGATCATAATGATGAATCCAAGTTTCATCCATTGTAACAAGGCGATCCAAAAAGTTTGATTTTCTATCGTTAAATTGATTGCATATCCACTGAGATGTTGTCACCCTCAATCGCTTTTGATCAGCATTGAGACATTTGGGTATGAATTTTGCGGATAGCTTTTTCATTCCCAATTCATTATGAACGATATGAAAAACGCGTTCGTATGAGATATTCAAAGTCTCTGATATGCCTTTTAGGCCGATTCGTCTATTATCCAAAATCATATCATGGACAGCATCAATGTTTTCTTGCGTTGACACAGAAATCGGTCTCCCAGACCTCTTCTCATCGGTGACATCTCTTCTTCCACGTTTAAAATCAGCAACCCAGTTTTTAATGGTTGAAAGGATGTACATTGATCTCCTAACGTTGTTAACATGTCATCATAAATTTCTTTACCAGACAATCCCTTCAAAAACAGGTACTTGATAACCGAACGATACTCGATTTTGCTGAAGTTCCAATCTTCATCTGACATGGTTTACTTTTCTTAATCACAATTTCAAAACAACATCACCTTTTGGGCTGACACTTTGCACGTGCACTTGTCAAAGTTTCAACTTGTTTTCATAGCAACGCGATTTATTTTTGCCTGCTAGAACTATTCAAGGCCAACTATTTATCAATGCCCCCTCGTATAAGCCCAAATTACCTTTGACTGTTATTTCTCTATTAGAAAAGCATTGGTTGGAACAACTGCAAGTGATTGTAAGGGACTTGAGATTTTATTTTATTGGCCATACTTAGGCTAATTTCATGCCAAATTACCTAATTTTAAAACATGACCGTGCTTCGATATCTCACACACACTTTACACACTTACATCATATAACTAAAATTGTTATAACTCCCTTACTGTTTGAGTTATCTGGCTCATCTAGGTATCGGATTAAAGCTACTTAGGTCTTTCAAGGTTCAAGGTATATCAAGAAACGTGCAAAGACATTGGATAAGACATGGGAGTTATGATAATTTTCTGAGACATTGAAGCACATAGCTCTAGATGCTTTAGCACTAAATTAGCTACGTTAGTATATAAATTACGTACATGTTTATTAAGCGATGCGCATGCCCAAATCGTTGCTATAGCATTGAATGTATACGTTAACTCACCAAAAGCTATAAAAACGACAAAGATTGTAGGCATAGGCTTTCCAATGAGATATACAGTAGCATATCGATAACTGCATATTAGTACGTTTGTTACGTCATATGTCACAGTAACTAATGTCGGAATGGAATAAATTTTATTGAAAACTCTGGTAATCTTAATTAAGTCAGAATAAATATCCGCTAGTTCAACAATGAAGTTTCTAGGAAAGGAACCTGGTTCTTCAATACAACCTTTAATTAAAACCTTATTAATTTCATCTATCCTCAGTTTTATGGAAATCATCCAATCTTGGAATGTAATTAAAAGCGAATTCTTATACACGCTACTAATCAAATAAATCCAGTGCCCCCATTGGTATTTTATTTCGAGGTTTCGTATAGTATAATAAATAAACAAAATTAAAACTGCGATTATATTAACAAGAAACCAAGATATTGAAGAATTCCTAACTGCGTAATTATCAATTTGAATATGAAAGTTGTAAAGCCTTTTATCAACCCGTACAAAATCATCCCACATGTAAAACCGGAGTTTGGAATAAGCTGTTGAATAAATAACCATTGTAACATTTAAAATAAAATACATATGCAACTGATACATATGCAAGTACCATGTCAAAGCTTTACTATGGTCATATTCGAAAGAAGTATTGTTTTGCCATACCATAAACATTTGAATACTTATAACAGCAATGGGCACTATTCTGCCAATGCGTGTTTCTCGTTTCATTAATATTCTGTTCCCTGGCATTCCCTTAATAGAAAATGCACTCATTCCAAGATACTTTTCTATGTTATAAGAAAAAAATAATGCGGTTATTATATCTGATGTAGTATGGTAGTTACGCATTGTTAATAGAAAATATCAAGAGGACTAGGTTTTGTTCTATTTTAAATGTAGTAAGCAGTCTAATGGTAATTCTTTTCAAACCATTCACTAATGAAACGTCTATTAAAAAAATAATAGGCACTTGCTGTAGTGAAGTTATAATAAAGCTTTTAGTAATATTAAGAATTATGCATACATGGAGTAGCTTTCTATTCCCGTGTCTCAAAGTAATTTTGAGCTATACATTCAAAATTTCTCTCATGATATTTAATGTACCTAGATATTATTAGCGGTTTCCAACCTTTTTGGACTCGCGAAACTCTTTTTAGAATCAATTGCTGTGGCGAAGATACAAAATGGTGTTTAGGGTAGTGTTGTGTGGGGAGGAAGAGGGGATCAAGAGTAAACGGTAATGTGAAGTAAAGAGATATCTAAACAATTGCGGAATGTCTATGCAATTTAATTATATTTTTAAAACTTTGAGATTTAGCGTAATGTCTCAATTTATTCTCAACTCCCACCAACACACATGATATTGGGACATGTGAATAAAATGTAGCTTTTATTACTATTAACAAAAGATAACAGATATGATTTTTAATTAATAAGAATAAGCTAGAGTATAGTAAAAGTTTTTACTACATTTTATTTACATGACCATTGTCAAGAGTTAGCTGTTTAATGCGAATTAGTGAGTGATACATTTAATTTAATACACCCGTGTCTCAACAAATTGCACTCGAACAGTACAAATTGTACATACAGAAACTGTGCACGAATTACCCACAAACAGTGTCGAAATTGCACACAAATTGTACACAAAATGCACAGAAATTGGACAAAAATGGTACCTAAATTTGATATAAATTAAACAAATTACATACAAATTGCACCCATATTGCATACAAGTTGTTTACAAATTGTATCCAAGAGTGCACCAATTGCACACAAATTGTACAAAAATGGCATACAAACTGTACGCAAATTGTACACAAATTGCACACAAACATTACCTACACAAATTGTACACACATTGCATACAAATTGCACACCAATTGCACATATACCTGTACAAAGAAGTTTGTGTACAATTCGCGTGATTTGTGTGCACAAATCACACGAATTGTACACAAACTTCTCACAAATCACAAACTAATGCTCACAAATTGCACGCATATTGTACACAAATTGTACATAAATTGTACACAATTTACACACAAATTGTAACTCGAAGAAACACACTAAGTATTATACGCTATTAGCATATAACCTTACGATAAACGAAACGAAAAAAATGACCGCAACACAAACTCAAATCTCAACTATTGGCACATATCGGACCACACCAAAATCTCGTGGTACTTGACGAATTCACTTCCAGTCTGCTATATGTGTCCGATCCGGCAAACTGATTTGAACCCTTACGTGCGTTTTGCTTCACAAATTATTTCAAACTTTTTATCACTTTATCGAATCAACTGACTAGACTACTGAACTGAACTGACAATACCAGACCCCTATCTGTCTTCAACTGAACTTTTCTAACTCCTTAGTTTGGGGATGCAGATCTATGTTTACGTTAATATTTTTGAGATTTGAGATTTGTTCCAGAACCTTCGATGGGAAATTTACAGCGACCATATCTTGCTTTGTAGCGAGAAACCTGATATTTACAGAAGATTGCAGACTATTTTTTTGTATATTTAATTTCAGAGAATGAAAATAAAATAAGCACGAATATTATAAGAAATGAAAATAAGCACGTAGAAAACACATAAATTTGAATTTAATGCATTTTTGGACATATTATTTCGTCGAAAACTCGTTTTATCTCGTATTTTCCTTACAAAAACAAATTTCATCTGTGTGAGAACGCATTGGGATGATCTTTCACATTAACGAAAACACCATTTGATTTAAAATAAAATCTGTAATTTTAAATCAACGAAAATGTATTGAAATATACAGGCCGTACTAAGATTATTGTGTGCACAAATCACACGAATTGTACACAAACTTCTCACAAATCACAAACTAATGCTCACAAATTGCACGCAGATTGTACACAAATTGTACATAAATTGTACACAATTTACACACAAATTGTACGCAAATTGTTCATATATTATAGATAAATTTAACAGAAATTGCAACCAAAGGTTGGGGAACCACTGCTGTAAATTATTTAACTAATTTAGTTTCATATTAAATATTAATAATAAATAGCTAAAGGTAAGTACTCTCAGCAGCGGATCCGCTGGCGGATGTCATACGATTGTTCGATTTGACTCAAACCGCTCCGAACCTCCCAATCGTATGACATCCGCCTGTGGATCCGCTGCTATGAGTACTTACCTAATTGCGTCGGAAGGGAAACAGACGTTAAGAGTAGTCAAACGATTTTTGTTTGTTTTTCGAGGTATCGAGGTGACGGTGAATATGATGGTACCTCATGACATCGATTAGTCTGATTTTGTTTGTTTCTTTGTCTAATCTCACTTAACCGAATCTGAGGGAACTTCAGTCCAGAAAGGATTTTATTGTGCTAGACATCGCGTTCACGCAGGCCATACAGTTTTACTTTCTTATCCGAGAATAAGGCATTTTTTAAATTTTGATCGGCCAGGAACGGACGACCCTTGGATTATGAGATAAAAAAAGTTATTTTGTGATACTAGGCTCGAAAGTGAATGGTTTCTGGTTAAAACAAAATATGGGGACACCTCTAGAAGACCAGAAAAACACTTCTCTGTCGTATTTTGTTAGTACACTTAATTTAAGGTGGTTTTGTATGTCGTAGGAAAAACATAATGCAGTTATTACATACAATTTATATAGTTAACAATTTCCCAGGATAAAAAAGGAGTTATTGGTTTAGGTGTATTTCGAACACAGTAAGTAATATTTATTATTAAAGCTTCATTATTCTTTCATAGTATTTCTTTTTGAAGCCCATCGCTTATGACATGTTTATTCTACAAAGATGGTTTCTGTTTAATTAAATCATATTTTTTACAACTAGGTTACATGGGTTTGAAATCTGGAATATACAGAGTGTTTCAAATCAATTTGTAATTCCATTACGGAGTTACTGTAGAATGTGTCTTATAAAAATTCACTGTAAAATGAATGCTCTCCTTGGAACAAATTAATAGCACATCATACTTAGTAACTGTCATAGTTAGTAACTGTTGTAATACATGTTAATTTGTCAGCGTTGGTCCACTTTGAGTGGATCCAGAATAGTATAATCTGTAAAGAGGTTAAAATAAAAATTCGATGCGAGTGGAAGTAAGTCGACAAGACAATTTGAATTTAGCAGTATTTAAAATTTGAAGACAAGTACAATAATTTTAAAAAGTATGACATTTAATGTAAACAATGATATTTGGGATAAACGTTTGTTTGTACTTATTCATTCCATGTTTAGTGGTGGAATGCAATACATACAAAACTTAAGTAGGGTAGTGTTTTAGAATATTTGTTCAACAACAAGAGTTAGAATATTAAGTTTCTATTATCAAAATTCATTTCAGAATTAACAAATTCTATAGTAGTCGTGGAGAAACGACATCCTTTACCTACTACTTATTTCTCATTAAAATTGTATTGTAAGCGCAAGTGTTATCAGTCTGTAGATCTGAATTTCACGTTTCAGTCTGGGTTGTATGGTACTATGTCAAATAGCTTTACTAACGAATTAATGAAGTTAGTTAAATTGCAGGGAGTGTAGTAAAAATTTTACTGCGACAGTAAGCAAATATTCGTTGCAATATTTCAATCAGAGTGTACCTGGTTTGTGCACATCAGTTTGAGGAATACAACCTATGAGGTAATCGGAATTGTGTTACAAACAGTAAAACGTGATAAACATCAACGTGACGATATTGCCAAAAAGAAAACATCGTAAGGCTAATAGATGTTAACTCGACTGTTAAAGTATCTGTTTAAATTATATACCGCCAAGGCGGCAAATAAACACTTTACGCCTTATACATAAATAATATTATTAGACTGCTGTATCACCGTTAAAAAAGTATTTTAGTGTAATAATGTTATGTTGAATTTGCTGTTTTGTCTAGAAGATTATTCTGGGTTGATGTGTTTGTATTTCTCGATTTAAGCTGTCTTACAAGTTCAAGATTTCCTTTGTTTAGTATGCAATGGTAGGTAACTAATTAAAATGTAATAAAACACAAATGCAAACAGTAACTTTAATATAACTGGTAGCTCAAGTTATTTCAATCATACCAATCATCACATTTCAGTTATATCAACCATAAGCGTGTTAAAAAATTAATTCTGATTTTTAAATTTTGCATTTCTTGGACTCTATCATTCATTGCCCCTTAAGAAGTTTACACTACCATTCAGCAACATCCTGTAGTACACAAACATCTTTAAACATCGGCGTCTTGTAGTTACCCTACTTACACTGCTAGTTAGAATTGCATATGCATGGCACAGTATAAGTATAACCAGAAGATTCACTCTGTTGTCGGCACTTTGATCATTTTCAGCAAGTTTCGAATATCGTACACACACACACACGATCAATTCGCAGAAGTCTGCCAATCGTCATCGTAATAAAAAGTTAAGAATACGGACTTCGTTCTGTTAGTATATAGGAAATAGTATTGTGTGTAAAATTAAATAAAATTGAAGTTGTGCAATGTAACGTTACGTTTTTGTCGGTTTTTAAATGATGCAATTTAGTATGCGTATTTGATAAAAAATTCTAAATGAGGTCCTGTATATTCATATATTTTCTTTTAATTTAAAATCATGTTGGTATACTGCATAAAATGAACCCCATAAAATATTAAAGGTCATCTCAAAGAAGCACTTCAGACTAATAAAATTGTTTTTACAAGAATTTACGGATCTTATTTATATTATATTAGAACTAGATAAAGCTATCTCTATTCTTGTTGATCTTAAACACAACTTTAGTTAGAGACACTTCTAATCGAGGCTCGTAATACGACCCCTCACACGTGTTAGCATCTACCATTTCATATTGTTCCTGGGAAAAAGGATATTCTCAAATAGACTAGCCTTTTAAAATATAAATTGTCAGCTATTTTGGTCGATGTGAAAGAGTATTTGCAAATATTTCCATCCAAATCAGTTGAGCTTCATAACAAAAACATACTAATAAAATCTATCTGGTTTAAATTTACGATTTCCGTGTACGTGCTTGTCAACTAATTTTAGACAAACAGATTTTCGTTTATGAACTGTCTGGTTTTTCGTATATGGTGTAAGTTTCAGCCACGTGTAAAATCCCGAACTTTCGAGCGTCCTTTGTGTAAAAACAATCAACTTTCATTAGCGTAATCAAGCGGCGCTGTTTTCTCGTTGGCCTATTTGAAAGCGCACCACTCTTAAAATCTTTAGTTTTTACAGTCAGTTTATAGTCAGGATTTAATAAAGCAAGAAGAACATATACACAGGGCGAAATGCCTTCACGTATTGGGCCGGGGTCTCGGACCCCGTGCCATGAATTAGTATTTTTAAAGTAAATTGCCGAAGGCATTTACAGAATATTTTTGTGGCGTTTTAGTTAATGTTAACGTATAGTAAATACAGTGATAGTGGAGAATTAATTTTACCGAAATCTAAAGTTTAATACCGTACAGTTTCCCGATAAAAATAATAGAGTGTAATTAGTGTTTTAGTGGTCGTAATTTAGTTTTGTAAAGGATCTAGTTAAGGGATACAGTTATAATATGAATGACCATCGTCGCCTAGTTGAATTCTTAATGAATTAAGTTTTTATAAAATCTTGTGCGGATATATTTAATTTGAAATCGGATAACATTAAAACTTAAATAAAACTTAAACCGTACGTTTTACTGGATGTGACTGTTAATAAAGGCAGTCTTTTCTTCCTACACAATTATTCAAACAAGTAATTTTTATTCAAGTTATTTGGCTGTATCGGTTATTTGA
This sequence comes from Agrypnus murinus, assembly GCA_929113105.1. Lineage (NCBI taxonomy): Eukaryota > Metazoa > Arthropoda > Insecta > Coleoptera > Elateridae > Agrypnus > Agrypnus murinus. The sequence continues at coordinate 59,008,608 of OV816025.1, forward strand.
AAGAGGGAATATTACTAATGAGTATTTCCCTAGTAGTACAGTATTGAAATTTTAATTTTCGTAGCTTTGGATTATTAATGATTGCAGAATTTTATGAAGTTCTTCCAGTTCTTATAGTTCAGTGACAACTGTTCATACCTGTGTTGGTAAAAGGCAATATAGTGTAAGTTTGTTCTGATTTAGTTTTGTGAATTAAACAATTTGAACGAGACATTGCGAATTGTTGACTCTTTGAATTTTGTGAACATCGTGTAAATAGTATATTGTTTATGTACCGATTATTGTTGTTATGTTGTTGTGCGAAAACGTTCCCATTTGATAAGAATTCTTATGCAGGGTACTGTGATTTTACTTAATGATTTTTTTTAACTAGTTGTTATTTTTTCAACTTTTTGGTTTATGAATAAACACAATTTTATAAAATTTTATTAAACTTAATTAGACTGAATAATATTGACCCATATAATTATGAAAGTCTTTATTTATATTTTATCCAACCTATCTTTGACATTATTAAAGATGACTCACAAGTTGAATTAAATTCATTAGATCTGATTCCAGTTTCTAGTTAATGGCATCAGGTCATTGTTTTAATTACTAGCATTATCAAAACTTTCATAATCAGATGGCGCCCAAATATATGTATTTTCTTGTGTTTTTTGAAACCTTTATTCATCCTTTTAATAATTAATTAACTGTGGAACCAATACGACCTGAAATTTAAATTTGTAAAGGTAAGATCTCAAGCTGGGGCAATTTTAAGTATTACCGTAACGTAAGTATAATATTTTAAAGATTTTAAATGTAAATTTAGTCCGGAAAAATAACGAGCGTTTCACTGACGGTCCAATGTGGGCTTAGTTAAAAGGGAGTGTTTCAGGAATGATTTAGGTTAATGATAAATAGGTTGTAAATTGTACCTAAATTCAAGGGGTCGGTAAATCTTTTATAGACTACAATGTAAACACATTTTTAATTAACGTTACTTTTGAAGTAGATTTTGTTATTTTTTGTCTAAATTGGGAACCTTGCAGTGTGAACCATCTAACACGTCTAATATTCCATTTAATTCGGATCAACTGAATTGCTGTATACATATACAATCTCCATTGTACAAAAGTCAATTCTTCAATGCATCATTTTTATGAAAACATTATTAAAAAATATATACGAAAAAATAACACCTACCAGTGAGTATCCAAAAGAAATCTGAAAAACTAAATGTGGTAGTTTCCAAAGTATCCCAGCTTTTGGCTGCACAGAACTTCATAGAATTACGTCTCATTTATTACGAGGTCACTAAACAACGTAAAACGTCAAGTTATGCGACTCTGCCGTAATAGATGTGTTGACTGCAGATGCTATGCTGCAGCTGCTATTCCGTAGTCTGCCAGCAGTCTGGGAATAAATCAAGGTCACATTCCGCAGCTGAAGATGTTTTGTGAGAGTGTATCTGCTGGTTACTCTTACGCTGTGCGCATAGAAAGTCAGCTTATGCCTCATACATTTTATTACCGGATTCAGCAAAAATTAATTTCTTAAAGCCACTTTAATTAATCCTTTAACCGCTTTTTCCAAAAAGTTTCCATTGAAATATAATTGCAGCTATTGTAAAGCAAAGAGGCATTCTCATATCATAAAATTATTTTTTTCCCTGTCTGTTATAGTAAGATCTTTCCCATTTAGTGTTAAATGTATCTCGGTAAATTTCCTCCCCCTAAAGTCATTCCTAGCTTTTACAAAAAGATATGTCTACTAAATATATTCAGCGACGAGAAGTATAATTATAATATGATTCATTTAAAGTTTCGAATAAACAGAATTTTAAATACCTTCATTCCTGTATGCCACTTTGCTGCTTACTAAAAAAAGTACCTGATATCCCATCCAAAGTATTTACAGTGTAAACGAAACTAAATTATTCTTTCGTGTTTTACGGTCTGAAAGTACCAATCAGTCAACGGAAGCGCCCTATATAGCACCATTTTTAACAATTTTGTTAAAGATGCCGTTGAACCTTATTAGATTTATGTCAAGTGTATCGATTGCAAAAAAGAAATGTACGCGTTATATTAGTTTGATTTATAAAGTGTCAAAGACTAGTGCTAATATAAAATTCATATTGAAGAGAAGCATTTTTTAGGAATTTTTGTTTATTTAGATTTACCATTTACGTAACCAGGTCATCTGTAATTATTTATACTTCTTCATTTCCTAATTGATAGTTGTAATACTTAAAATAATACACCTTTCAGATGTTCAAACTGGAGGTTAAAATCGAGAATGCAGTATAGGAATCTAAAATGTTTTTTACGTTCAAGTTTTAAACAAGCCTTTATAAAAAACAATTACAAAAAATATGTTTTAATAATACGTTTTAAAACATAAATTGTTGAAAGTCTCGGTGGATTAGTGGTTTGCATGTTTGCTTCATAATCCAAAGATCGCAGGTTCGATCCCCGGCCGAGCTGGTAATTTTTCATAGCGGAGAAAAATTTAAAACATGCCTTCTTTTCGAATAGGTAGTAAAACTATAGGTCCCGTGTCAATGCGATGTTTGGCACGATAAAGATCCCTACTGGGGATGGAATTCCCCCAGATTCGGCTAAATTAAAGTAGGGTCGGCCAAATGATCATAGCAATCGATGCCATGAGGTACGAAGGATGCTCCGCCATCCTGATTCCTCGCCCAAAAACAAACAAACAACCATAACTTGTTTAAATCTTACATTGATGTTTTAAACTAATTTTAAACAAGTGTTTTAAAAAATGTTTTAAACATGCCAATCCTGGATCTAACTGACTTCCAGACTGACATTCCAACGCTCTTGAATATCACATCTCTGGCCAGTTTCTGATTCAAATGAGGTAGGAGAAGTGTAGAGAAATTTTAAAAACAGAATTTTATCAGCCTAAAGTCCTTTAAACGCCTGGCTAGCTAGATAGTTAGCTAGGTATTTTGACTTAACGGTAATATGATGGATTCCAAATGAAAACACATCTCTTGTTTTCTGTTTATTTTTGAAGAACCTAATTGGCTAGTAGGGGACCGACGGTAGATGAATAAACTACTCGTGTTCTTGTAAATGGGCGTGGGTTCAAGTTCCAGTTGGGACGGCAAGATTTTTCTAAATTCGAAAGTTCAGCTGTCTAAACTATGGGAGTTTGTTTTGCATGTTAAACGGGTGACATTTGACCTTATATGTTGTTTCCCCTGTAGTGCAGGCGTAAAATACAAAAAATATTTGATAAATTATGTTAATCACCAAAGGGAAACAAAAAGATTGTTTACAAATAATTCCTATTACTTACGTGTTCATTAGGCATTTCACATAACCAAACTGTTGCTAAAGCATTAAATGCATAATACATTAAGGTACAGCCTGTAAACACTAGCAGATGTGTAGGGTCAGTATTTGTACCAAAATACGCACTTAGAAAACGAGAAACACAAATCAACGTTACCGTAACATCATATGTTATATTCACTAATGTTGGAATGGAATAAACTGCATTGAAACTTTTTGTTATATGAATTAATTCGTAATAGGTAGCCCGTAGCTTAGCAATTAAATCTCCAGAAAGTGAGTTTGGTTCTTCAGAGGAATTTCTAATCAAGATCTTACTAAGTTCACTTATCCTTAGCTTTATAGATATTATCCAATCTTGAAAAGTAACCAAAAGTGAGGTTTTGTACATGCTACTAATCAAGTAAATCCAGTGTGCCCATTGGTAGTCTTCTTCAGTTCTTCTTATATTGTAAAAAATAAACAAAATCGTAATTGCAATTAGATTAACTATAAACCAACTTATTGAAGATTTCTGTATTGCATTGTTGTTAATCTCAATGTTTAAGTTGCGTAGGTTTTCATCAATCTTTAAAAAGTTATTCCACATCCGCAAGTGTGAGTTTGAATGAATTTTTGAAAAAACTATGAGAACAACATTTAGACAGAAATCCATATCTACCAAATACATATGTATATACCAAGACAAAACGTTCTTGTGATCATACTCTACATAAATGCTATTTTTCCATACTAGATATATCTGAAGGGTTAAAGTTGTTATGGGAAATATCTTATTAATATTAGTTCCTCTTTGTATGGTTCTTTTTCCTGGTATACCCGTTATAGTAAAGTTATTAATACCAAGATATCTTTCGAAATTATAAGAAAATAATAGTGCTGTTACAATATCCGACGTACAATAGTTATTATTCATTCTGAAAAGGTAACGATTTATTCCATATCGCTGTTTAGTACCAGGGTCTACTTTGCTTGATAATAATAACCCTTTGCAGAATCGGTTTTAATATAACCAATAATCAGGTATTATTATTATGAATATTAAAAAATTACATATACAAATTTTGATTTCGCAACATTAAGATAATAGAGAAAATTGCATAAGTAAAAATATTGCTTGTAATTTAGTAATAGCTCTGACCCAAAATTTCACTTAGCATATTGAAGAGTTATCTTCATCATCATGTTGGCATAACTCATAATCCCATTATAAATTGATTATCTTTTATACAAAGGGACTTAAGTAAACTTACGCCACTTTCATCAAGCAAAACCTGATAATTGAATATTGTTCGGTTGTAGAATAATCTTTATATCTTATAGCGTTATTCTTGACGTTTTTATCTACTTGAAAACAAGCGGAAAGTGATATACCAATCTGCATATACAGAGAGCTAGTAGTTCTAAATAGAATACAGCAAAATATTCAATAAACGGTCTTGATGGTTCCATACCTCTTTTCACTTAAGAGAACAGATCTCTTAGTAATAACAAGGTTTGGTAGATAAGAAGATTTTTATATGGGTATATGTTTAAATGTGTTTAAACCGAAACAGAAGTTATCAGGATTAATTAATACTAGGAAAACCTCGTCAAGACAAAACGGTACTAATACCTAGATTAGTAATCGTAAATAGTTCTAAAACTTACGACCGTAGAAATTGAGAGGGCGCTCCAAGTGAATGTCCGATTCACGCGTCTCAAATTAAACATTTTATATTTATTTAAATTAAAAATATAAACATTAAAAAATTATATAAATTAAAAAATAGTGTTGACTAATCTACACCGCGAAAGCTTCAATATAAAAAAAGAACGACGTAAATCAGTGGAACTCTCAAACGAACTAAAACAAAATAAGCTTTGTGTTTTAAATATACAAATCAAATATCAGGTAATGATTGTAAGTAATGGTGTATATGTAGTGCAAACCAATAAATGGAACAACATACATTAGATACAAAAAATTACAAAAGCAATACAGCTTTGGTATCTCATTTAGTAACGCTCAGCGGCAAGTGAACAATCTCACAAATCATAACCCAAGCGAACTATGCATTATAATTATAACACTATATACAGGGTGTTTCACTTAAGATTGATAGCCACTGAATTGATAGTATAAAACGCACATAAAACTCAACAAAAAAGCTAAATACCATTAGTGCCTTTCTTTCCTAATAACCGAGAAAAAACATTGTTTTTGAAAAGTGGATTGGTGGTCACTGGTTTAAAAATCACCGCTGGAGCTGGATGTACCTAACTGCATTTTCAACGTGATATCTGATACATGAATGTAGCTGATGCTAGGTGATGTCACAGTTTGTTTTGACTATTTTTAACAGCAGTTCCCAAAAGTTGACCTACCTAGCAATTTTTTTAGCAATGTGCGTAAAACCAAAAATGGCATAACGGTTGTTTGTTCCTATTGACGAGTACTATCACCTGTTCAGAGGACACGAATCTCAAGTGAATCACCTTGTATATTTTTACCGCTGTCTGCTACCCACACGTTGTTTTTAACTAATTGCCAATACGTATGTCAGTATGTTACCGAAGAGAAATCACGCATAGAAAAATCAAGTGTCGCTAAACATATCTATGACACAACTCACGCGATTACAGTAGATAAATTAAAATTATTGAAAAGTGTTCATTCAGCCAAAGAACTCGATGCCCATGCAAGCATCTTTAATAAAAGGAAGGAACATGTGTTAAACAAAGACCCGGGAAATATATACAGTTCGGTGCTGTTAACGCTGGTGCACGGAATAAAGTAAAAACCTGCGTAAAGTTGACAAAAACAGTTTAAAATATAATAAATTTAGCTGGTTAGGAATTATTCTAACAGTGTTTTTAAATAATAACGTAATACTCAGTAAAAGTCACCCTCGGTTTGTGAGTATGTGGTAGCAATAAAAATTGGTCAAGCTATTCTCTTCCCTTTGGTTTAAAAATATATCTATATTTTTAGTTGCATGTTTGTGTTAAAAATTTTTTATGGTTATGATTGGCCCTTTATAATTCACCCGCAGAAGCAGAGGGTTATTTTAACAACTTTTAGAGTTAGACAGTTTTATGCCGAAAAAAAGGTAACTACTTTACCGAAATACGTATTGGTAATTAGTCAAATACATATGTGGTTAGGAGACACCGTTAAGAAATATATAGTGCTGTGATAAACCACAGTCTTTACAATCCATTATTAGTTATGTGTTATAAAAAAAACCACACTGTGCAAAATATAATTTAATAGTTTGCGCAGCAACACGTAACTTTCACTTCTAGAGAAGAAAGTAAGATTTTCATTTAGAATACTAAACAGTTAGAAATAGCCCACTTCTTCTTAAGTAATACTTAGACGCTGTTTGAATACTTACTGTGCTATTATTTCATATACTGTATTTGATATTCTGATTCAATTCCAAAACTCAGAAACCAGATACCAGAAATAGCTCAAACCGATTTTGAAACATTAAAGAGCCATTGCATTTAGAGACCTCTGCAATAAGAGACAAAGGTAGTAAGAGACGATGCTTAGGTATCAAGGACTAAGACGTGGGGAAGGATAAATTAAGTCTTAACTTGTTACACACACCACATACACTACATAGAAAGATAAATTAAGACTTAATCTTGTAACGTGCAGAAAATCCGAGTGTCTTTTATAAATTTGAATATGCATTTAATAGAAATAATCTTACTACGGTCCGGTATAATATCGAAATATTTCACTTAGGTTTAAACTAAATTCTCAGGATAAAATTGCGTTTGTTTCAATATATTTATGGGTAGCTGTATGTGCAGGCGAAATGGATTTAGCGTGGTAAATATTCAAGAGTCCGGATAATTTGTCGACAAGGGCAGTCTTTTGAAATCTTCCCCGAAAGATGTTCTTGCTATAGTTAGTGAACGAACTATTGTTTTGCCTTCTATAGGAATGTCACTATTTTAGTGCCTTCAAGAAGGGAATAATAAGATTAAATTCCGTAAAAGACGATGTTTACTGGTTACAGTTTTGGTGTTTTAAAGTTAACAAAATTAATTCTTTCCGTTTCGTAATAATATGTTATTAGTTCATGACCATAGGCGCCCGGAAGGGGGTCAAAGAGGGGCACTTGCCCCCCCCCTGAAACTTGGACAATTTGAATTTTATTAAAAAAATTTTATAATATGCGTTTTTTTCTAGGCTTGCCCCCCTAGCATGTCGTTTATTCAAGGCTTGCCCCCTAGCATGCCGTTCATTCTAGGCTTGCCCCCCCCCTGGACAAATTCCTGTGGGCGCCTATGTTCAGGACTATTAAATAAAGTATAATGTTTAGAGTTTTAAGGAGTTAATACATTAACCAGTCGAATTTAATTGTGTCAGTAAAAAAATTAAGATTTCCGGTTAATATTTAAATTCGTGGAGTAAACCTAATTAAGGCTGAAATATAATCAAATTAAACTAGTGAGAATGCGCAGAGCTAGCATTGCCATGACGAACAAAAACAATATACTTAATAAACTAATTTATTTTTGAAAACTAATGTTGACGTAACACATTAGTTGTCATAAAAACTAAAATTTTCTAAAAACTAAAAAAGTCCTAAAATTTTTCGAATTTTTTTGTTGCTAAAAATGTTTATTTTTTGTAAATTTTTAAAAAATACAAAATTTTTCATTTTTCAAAAATTTACCGAAATTTTCGGTGGTCATTTTGACCACTTTCCCGAAGAGATACAAAAAGATGTTTCAACCAAAAGTTTCGTAGAATTTGATGTACTATAAGATTCCAACAACAAAAATTCAAAAAAGGCGACAGACCGACAGACAGACAGACAGACTTCACGAATTCAGAGACGAACTTTTTGTTCGTCGAATATTAATTCAAAGTTTTACAAGTTTAATTAGTTTATCTTAACCTGACAATATTGTTTCGACATTAAAATGTCATTATCAAAGGTAGATAAGATTGATAAACAAACACGTTGCTAAGGATAAATACATACAGAAAATAGGTAACTAGATACAATACATAACAAAAACTAAATATCTAACACCGCTAACACTTCTAATAAAGGAGAATTACTAAGCTCAGTTTGTTCATTCAATAAAGGTACTGTGCGTTTATGTTTGTATATTTCAAAATCTTCTAAAATGTCTAATTTGTGTTTGTTGTTGCAAAAAGGTAAGAATTTAATGTTGTTTTGAGGTGTCATTAGGTGGTTCGGTTCCAAAATGTGTTTGGCATAATTCGATTTTTCTGGATGTTTAAGTCTATAAGAGCGTACGTGTTCTTTGTATCTTATGTCGAAATCTCTAAGTGTTTGTCGAAATCTCTAAGTGTTTGTCCAATATAAACCGAGTTATAAAAAGAACAATTCAAACGGTAAATGCCGGAATTCATGATATCTTGTGTTTTGTCTTTAGCATTGAATAAAAATGAAAAAGTGTTGGTGTTAGTTTTATAAGTTATTTTGTAACAGGGATTTTACGTATTATAGTTGCAATTTGTTCTGATATCTTGCCAAAGTATGGTATTGATATGTAGTTTGTGTCTTGTATTTGAGTGTCAATTGGAAATATTCTTTTGATAGCTAACCTATAATCTTTTTGTTGAATTAAAGTAAACGCTAATTAAGGCTACTTAAATTTTCTTATGCTAATGAAATTAAATTGGACGAATTAAATTTCTAGTGGCATTTGCTGAATTGAGATTTAATTGCAACCAGCTTCAGTCATAATTAATGTTACAAAAGTCGTGTCTTTAACAGTCTTCAAAGTTCTGCTTCAAAGTAAGTGTCAGATTGATGACTAGTGATGTAAGATACAGTACGTGAGATCATTATTGTGTGAAGTTTTTTGCTTTTAAATGATTACCAGGCAATTAATTGCCATGTTTATAACTTATTGAAGGTAATTTTATGTTCAACAATAAAGTTATCACCTGATAACATCTGTTCCTCTAGGTTAAGTAAACAATCTTTTTGTAAGCTCATCAGTCTCTTCAAAGGAAGTTAACATTCTAAAACGTATACACATATAAGAGGATTATGAAGCTAAATATAAATCTTATTATCACATGCAAAATAACGATTAGTCAGCTGCGTGATAAATACCGCCAACGTATGCAGTTTTCGGAAACCATTCTAAATATATTAATTATGTTTATTTAGTTTATGTTTTTAACCATTATCTTAATGTCTTTATCCATTAACTTTTTATGTCTTAAACCATTATCTTAATGTCTTTACCCATTAGCTTAATTATGGTCATATATTTTTATATGTTTGATACGAGCACAGAATAGTATATAAACACTGCAACTTGGTAGGATAAATCAGTTCGAGTTGCGACTGCAGTACGGAAGGCTTAGAAACTGGCATCCAGGGATATTGTTTACCTAGCTTTCCGAACTTAGCTTCGACACTTAGAAGCCTTAGAAACTGGCATCGAGGGATGTTGTTTATTTAGGCTTTCTGGGTATTAGTACCAATTTAATGTTGAAACTGTATAATAGCATTTAAGTTATTATGCAAGTGCATATTGCGTAATTAACAACGAATAAATATGTTATTGTACTTAACAGTAAATTGTGTTCATTCTGTAACTTGTAACTTCCGCCTTTTTGAATAAAGTATTATTTTAAAAACACTTTTCAATGTCAAAAAAAGTTAATTAGGGATCGTTGCTTTAATATTTACTATTATTATATAACCAAAACGATATTTATTCAGTAAATAAATGCAGTTTAATTTAAATGATGTGGTGATATTATTGGTCCAGTCATTTGTCGGAGTTTTAGATTCAATCAATTTAACTGATGACTGTGATTTATGACTATGCTATTAAACCAATCAAATCAAGAAAGAAACATTTTCTCCCTTGTGGGTATTTTGATTAAAATTAAAATAACACAAGAGAGTGGCGCCCATATTTCTAAGTATTGACCTATATTTCCTTGATTCCCCTTTGCAATTTATGAGCGAAAAAGCTATTGAAAAATGTTTTGCAAATAATAATAGAAGACTAAATTAGAGCAAGCGCGCGCGCGGGTGTGTGTGATTTTCAAATTGTGAGAAACATTTTTTATAAAGACTTTATGAAATAGGTAGAAATTTTGAGATTGCAATAGTAACGCAATAGTCGGTGCTTCGTACCTCATTCGTGATATTTAAGATTCTTCCCACAGACTTTCATTTGCCTCGAATAGATTCTGACAGGGAATTATATACATACATATAGGGCAGTACCTACATATAGGCTCTAATTGGCTAACTACATCGACATTCAAAAGAACTTTGAATTCAATATAATTTATTTCTAATTGTGGTGAGATTAAATACTGCTTAGAAAAATTTATTGGCGGAGATTTTTTAATTCTGATCTAAAATTGTTATCTTGTCCAGTAGATTCGGTCACAATCTTAAAATTAACATATTTGAGGCAAATGCATGATGGATTCCATTAAATCGTGCCAGTTAACTTCTTATTTCATTGATTGTTGTTTTGTTAAAATTGTTTGAAGATAGCTTTAGAGTTAATAAACAAATACTTAATAATAATAATAGACGGTTAAAAGAAACTGTTTACAAATTTCTGGTACTTACATGCTTATTAAGTAGTGCACATAACCAAATTGTTGCCAAAGCATTAAACGAATAATACAGCATAGTACAAGTTGAAAACGAAAGATTATTTGTAGGATCAGTATTTCCAATGAAAGTCACACTTGCAAAACGATAAATACAAATCAGCGACTGCGTTACGTCATATGTAATGTTTACTAATGTTGGAATGGAATAAACTGTATTGAAACCTTTTGTTAAATGCATTAAGTCGCAATATATATCACCTAGTTTAACAATGAAATAGGAAGGAAGGAATCTTGATTCTTTAGTGCAACTCATAATCAAGATCTTGTTAAGTTCATTTATCCTTAGCTTTATAGATATCATCCAATCTTGAAAAGTCACCAATAGCGAAGTTTTATACAAGCTACTGATCAAGTAAATCCAGTGTCCCCATTGGTAGTTTGTTTCAGTTCTTCGTATATTGTAGAAAATGAAAATAATTGTAGTTGCTATTAAATTAACTATAAGACCATATATTGAACATTTCCTGACAGCATAGTTATTAATCTCAATGTGGAAATTGCGAAGTTTCTCGTCAATTCTTAGAAAATCATTCCACAACCGGAAATGTAATTTTGAACGAATTCTAAGAAGAATTATTAGAACAATAATTAAAAAGAAATCCATATATACCATGTACATATGGATATACCAAGACAACACGTACTTATGATAGTATTCTACAGAAACGTTATTTTCCCATACAAGAAATACTTGAAGACTTAAAATAGCTAAGGGAAGTAGTTTATTGATATTAGTTTCTCTTTGGATAGTTCTATTTCCAGATATACCCGTTATAGTAAAGTCATTTATACCAAGATACCTTTGGAACTTATAAGAAAATGATAGTGCTGTTATAATATCTGAATCTGACGTACAGTAATTCTTCATCCTTGTATGTATTTTGGACCTTTTTTTGTTGTTTATTAGATGGTTCTACTTTGCTTTGTAATATCACTCAATATTAATTTTGATTGGCATAACGTTGATGTGTAACAATGGAGAAGTAAATAAATAAATAAATGAATATTATCTCTAATTTAGTTATTATTTCTATTTAGTACTAAATTAGTCTAATTTAGTTTGTAATAGCATCTCAGTGTGTCATGTCATTTAGAATATTAAAGGGATGGCTTCATTTTATTTCATTGTATAAGTTATTCTACTAACTATACACTGAAACCTTACCAAACATTTCTAATATAAATTCTTCATCCAATAACCTAAAACTGTACACGTATAGATTGTTTACAGAAATAGTTCTTTATTATATGGGTGCTAAATAAATGGTTTTATAATGTGAGTATTGTAACTTACTCTTACTCAAACACAAATTAATTAACTAATTAAAATCTTGCAAAGTTGTTTAACGATACTTACTTTAAATCTTATATGCCAGGCTGATTTCTTTCTTATCAGATTATTTACAGTATCGTGGGTGCTAGTTTCCAACGCATCTTTTTAAATTGCAATCAGGAATTAGAGAATTGTAATTAAGGATTAGTACTTTTTTTAACAACCAAGTCTAACAAAAGACGTTGCTTACGCTCTTATTTTATCTTAATGTGTTGATCACGCGTTGACTTAGATTCTTCGTTTGTTTGTTAAACTTTCTTAATAAGTCAGCATAAAGAATTATCTGGTAGAATTTCGTAATGGCTTATTTGTTCTACTACGTGTTAGCCATTCAATGTTAATCAATTGGTAAATATATGCAAAAGTGAATTCTTAAATACGGCATTGTTTTTACAAGAGCATTTATTAAAAAGTAATAGTATATAGGAAAAAAATAACACTTACCGGTGATTATCCACCGGAAACCCGAAAAAACTAACTGAAGTTTTTAGCGACGTGTTTATACAGCCTTTGCTGGGACAACGACAGTGTTTACCCATCCCGCACTACGGCCCACTCGCAATGCACAATTGGCGTTATCCGGCCCTGTCTAATTTGAAGTGTTCGGTCACGAGTATGAAGCATAACTGATACCTACCTTCTGCCTGGATTATGAGCGGTGGCTATCAATATTTGCGAGAGTCAAGTTACGACTATCCCAACACCAACACCTAAATAGAGGTGGATCGTTTCTCCTCTTCTCCAAAAACACACCAATAAGAAACCTGCCTGGACACGTACACGTTTATATAACATTTTACGTAAACATTTACACTGTAACGTTTTACATAACCATTTACAATTTATTAAGTCAGTGGCGCAGGAACCTATGTGCTCATGTTGCCGAAGCAACACTAATCGTATTTTTGGTATTGCTCAGCAATATCATTTCAATTACATTCACATTACAATACTCAGTTTTAACTATACTTATTTGTGTATTTTGTATTATATTGTATTTAATAATTAAATTTTTTACGAAATTAAAAATCGTTTCACAAAAAAGGAATTGCATTCTTTCACAGACTGCACCTGTGAAACGTTTTCTGAAAAAAGTCCTATTGAAATAAGTAGTCATAGAACATAGCACAGAGTATACGCGTTTGATGCGTTTTCTGACACTGTAAAATGTATTTTGTAATGTAAAGTATGTAATTCTATAGCCTTTTTAGTAATCAGCAAACTAAAGCCATAATGAAGTGAAATGGTTTATTTTCTATACAAAAATTAACGATTATAACGTGCGATGTGCAATCCTTTTCTTAAGAAATACTATTTAAGCAATTCCTGCTTCCATACCGAATGTTAATAAACATGCTCCATGGAAAACTATTACAATAACAAAAAAGCACTCGCCTTAGTTAACCGATAATGCGTTTATTAATTACTAATGCGTTTGAAGGATAAGGCGAAAAATAAATTCAAATGTATAAAAACCACTGCTGCATGGGAATATTACAGGACGTTGCGCAATTACACAAATACCCCAATAAAGAACGAGAAAAGAGTTTACCTACAATTTAAACTTGCTCGCACTAATAATTCTAATGCATTATGGAAAGAATTCAGAGCATTAAATGTACTACCTTCTAAATTAAATGAAAACAGCATCTTTAAAGGTAATATTGATTAAATTAATAGCTATTTTGTAAACAGTATTCCACATATATCCATTCCACAACACGTACTAGATTTTTATAAAAATAATAAATTCGATGAAGCTGGGGAGTTTAGTTTTAACCTAATAGATGATAATGCTGTTGCAAAATTGTCGATTCACCAAAAAGCAATTCGACGGGATCGGACGGATTAAATATTACTATGATAAAATTATGTTGTCCTTTTATATTGAGTACTTAGTACAGATTGTTTGTTAACTCGTGTATATTAGAAATAACATTTCCCGGCAGCTGGAAGTCGGCTCTGGTAACACAAATAGCACAATGCGAACAAGCTACAGGGTATAAGGATTACAGGCCAATTAGTTTACTACCAACATTCTCCAAGATAATTGAAAAAGTAATTAATTTACAACTTAGGCAATATTTAGAATGCAATCAGTTGTTTCCATCATGCCAATCAGGATTTCGACCTGCTCACAGTTGTACAACCGCCTTGTTAAAGATAACAGATGATATTTTCAAAGCTTTCGATGAAGGAAAATGTACATTATTGACTCTTTTAGATTTTAGCAAGGCGTTTGACACAATAAATCATGAGTTATTGCTTTGTATATTACACTTCTTTGGTCTTGGTAGTGATGCAGTTGGTCTGTTCCAGAATTACCTGAATAATAGAACACAAAGGGTCAGGGCATCTGCTGCTGTCTCAACACCTGTTGATGTTACCAGAGGGGCTCCTCAGGGATCTATATTAGAACCTCTGCTGTTCACCATGTATACCAGAGGTCTTTGTGATTGTGTAGGGACCTGTAATGTTTATATGTATGTAGATGATACGCAGATCTACTATTCATTCAATCCTAATGATATTGAGAACGCTACTGATATATTAAACAACGATTTACAAGCTGTATCTGAATTTTCCATAGAACACGCTTTAATTTTAAATCCATCTAAGTCTTGTGCTTTACTTTTAGGCAAATCGATTAGTAATTATCAACTATCTCCCATTAAAATTGGAGAAATTAATATTCCTATAGTGGAAAGCGCTAAAAATTTAAGCCTAATTCTATATAATAAAACGTCTATAGATAAAACGTTTATCTTCAAAAAACAAATTAACAAATATATACAAAATGCTTATTATAATTTAAAACTTATATATCCGCATAAAGATTACTTAAGTAAAGAAGCAAAGATTTTACTACGTGAATCACTTGTTTTATCGCAATTTAATTATTGCATGCCTGTATACGGTCCTTGTCTTGATTTTGAAACATCTCAACGTATACAACATGTGCAAACTTGCTCCTAAATTTGCCTATATATCTTCAAAATTAGCTCCAACTTGATATGAAACAACGACGTTACACACAAATAACAACGTTTTACCATAATATAATAATTAAGCGGCAGCCTATGCAATAAAATAAATTATAGAACAAATGTACACAATATAAATGTGCGACATAGGGATCTGTTGAGTATACCCAAGCATAATACCGCACTTTTTGAACGATCATTTAGTTATAGTGTCGCGAAAGTTTACAATGGTATACTGCCATCATTAAAAGTTACCAGTTAAGCAATTTAAAAAAGCTTTTGTTAAGCAATTGACGTTAGATTGACATTGATACACCAGATCGTAAACAGTCTGTATTGAATATATGTTTAGTTTCTTATGATAGTCATGTTGTTTATAGTCACTTATATTATGTTTTTTTTTTGTAATAGGTCCGACTAATATATTGTTTTGCTCAAAGTATGCAAAGGGGGAATGGAAGAACAACCTTGTTGAATTCTCTCCTTGAGGTTTTATACTATGTAAACATATAGAATAAATACTATTATTATTATTATTATTATACATCCCTAAAAAGGTAAGTTATTTTTAAAATTATATAGTCTACATGAGTATGACCAAAAATGGAATATACAAAAATAAGGTTATAATCATGGGATATCGCGCAATAGATATAAAAAGATGAGTTGCAGCCGCCTACACGTGTTTTCGCACTTATTAATGCGCATGGGGACAGCATAGCAGATAGAATGAAATAAAAGCAACGAATTCACGAAGATGCACAACACAAGGTTTCACAGATAGCAGCCATCCACAACAAACGTCAGTACGTTTGTTGTTGCACTGAAAAGTCAGTGTCTTCGCAAAAGTATGATTGGCTGCTATCTGTGAAACCTTGTGTTGTACATCTTCTTGAATTCGTTGCTTTTATTTCATTCTATGCCGTCCTGATGAGCACTATTAAGTGCGGAATACGCAAAGACGGCTGCAGTATCGTGCTTGGTGTCCGTGGTGTGAATATGTGCGATTAGCATCTCTAAGTACGCTGTTAGTAGAGATGCTGTCTAAGCATTTCGCACCACAGCCGGCAAGGGTGCTCAGTGGTCTATGTGTAGTGTTAACCGGTGAGTCGACTTTTCCCGCGAATCAGCCCCTTTCCCTCCTTAAGCTATTGGTTTTGAATGTAACTATTAGCTGCGGTATAACATCGATTACCGGCATTCCGCGCCCGTTCCTCGGAACGGGGGTAGTGTCCCCAGGGTCCCGTCACCATCCTTCTTTCCAAGGCAGTTGCCAGTTACTGAAAGGTAACTTCGGCGGGTTTTTACGCTGGGGGCTCACCGGTGTCCCTGGAAATAGCTGGCGGCTGTCTGTCCTTTTCCTTCCTCCCTATCCCCGGGTGGCCGTTTGGGTGGGGGGGGCTTTTTGGTGGAAGGTTAAGTCGACTTGTTGCTTGGTGCTACACATCCCCCGGAAACCATATATCTCGGGGGTGGATCTGAAAAGAGCCGGGTTTTGTTTTCATTAACATCATAACTGAACGCTCTCAACATCTTCTTGCCATTGACATTCCAACGTTATCGCCCATATCAACATATTCCCCATGTTGGTATGGCCGATAACAGGCATATGTGACCATGGATGAATGAAATTATCGAAGAATACAACAAGTACAGAGCGATTGTGGTTATCATTACCAATATTATTATTAATACTGCTAATAATAACCACAAAGTCAAAGTAAATGCCGTTGCCGGGCTGGCTATTATTAAATTTTATTTAATAATAACTGGTCTGCCAACGGCTAGCTGAAGAGGACTACTTGTGTTAGTCCTATAACAGCCTCACCCCGCTTCGCGGGGTGATTAAAATAACACTGACCAGTCAGACGGCTGCAACTCACTTTTTCTTTATATCTATTGCGCTATAAAATGACATGATCGCAGCAATAATACAGTTGCCAACTAAAACAGATAAAAACGACCAGTTCTACTGCGCGCCAAATTCAAACTTGTGACAGCATTGCATTTGTCATTTGTCAAACTTTTGACAAGTCAGTTTCTGATTTTAAGTGGGTCTTGTTCATAAATATACTCATGCAATATTAGATATTTAAGATACAAGTGTAAAAAGTCATTCTTTATTGCGCGAACGGTTTAACACACGAGAGAGGTACGAGCCAGTGTCTTAAAGTATGTGACTGCAATGGAGAGACTTTTTACACGTATATCTTACAACGTTTTATCTACGATCATAGCGCTTTACTAAAGTATTCATTGTATTTGGCATTTTTTTTAATTTGTGACTTATGTCGTGTATACATATATTGGCGTGCTTAGATTTTTATGTGCTAACTTATTAGCAACCAGTTTGTAAAATATTTATAAATCATTAATTTATCATGCATATCTTGTTGACATTAGGGTGCAATAAAGATTATATAACACTAGCTTAATAAACGTTAACTTTTACCGCGAAAATTAGTGTAAACAGTGGTCACTTTTTGTATGATCGTAGAGAAAATAAATTTTTAGACCATCTTCTAGAATGTTTGTAAATTATGGACACAGAAAAAACATAAGAAAATTATTGCTATAATTTTTCTGGCTGTAAATTTTCTTTTTGAAACAATCATCAATATATTTAAACCACAAGGCTGATTTTTGTTCCAGTGCGTTTGAGAGTTCTACTGGGTCTATTTACGTGAAGCTCTCGCTGTGCAAATTAGTCAACACTACTTTTATATTTTTAAATGCAAAAATTAAGAAAATTCATTTCGTGACACCCGAGAATAGCCATCCAATGGAACGCCATCTGAGATCCCAGCGTGTTAACTTTTGGGGTTACGTTTATAGACACACTATTTCAATCACTATCACTAGGGTCTAGGGTTTAAGCCGACTCCTTCGGAGACGGACCCAGCCGGGTAAACACGTAAATAACTCCGACACTAGTCTGGATAGCTAGTAGAGGGTGGATGGAGTTACTGGGAGGTCTTACAATGTAACTGACGCGCTAATTGAGCGCAACCATATTCGTTGTCCCCTAAGAGCAGTTGTAGTTTTATATGTCAGTGGTTGCAATACTCAAAAAATATATAAATATTAAAATAGCAGACAAAAATCAATTTAAAATAAGAAAAATAGTTATTATTTCTGTATTAAAACACCGACTTCTTATCACAAATGTGGATATAAAATTTTAATAAGATAATAAGAATAATGTTTGAAATTGTGAAGTTATAAAAAATATAAAACAATAATATTTAACTTTTAGGTTAGTGCTCTTCACGTAAATAACAATAAAAACTACAATAAAGGTATTTATAAAATAATATTTGCAGCAAAACTAATTAATTCTATATTACAAACATACTGTATATTAATATTTATTGTAATTAAACAATATTGGTTTGAAACATTAATTTTAACTTGCATAAAAACGTACAATAATGGATTATTGGGCTGTCGATTTAAAAAATATATATTTTATAAGTCAGATATAGTCACCGGAAACAACGTTTGTAGATCAAATTTGTTTACGACTTCACCTTAAAGTCTATAGCTTGGTTGTTCTGGAGAACTACTGATAACACTTTTTTTACTTAAACTAACCATGCTGGTGCCCATGATCCATAGCTCTGTTAAATCCGCTGAAATTCCAATTCACCTACGACCTACCTTAATTTATTGAGAGAATGAGTCGTCCTCATTGTTCAGGCTAAACCGAGGCCTATTTAAACATAACGTAAGTAGTTTGTGTGTTAAATGGACGGTCCAGTGCGGGGCCATTATTTTTTTAAATGTTAGAGTAATTTTTAATGCTACAAGTTACAGTATTTATTTAATACTTTTATTCGTTCTCTGACTTAATTACCTCCGGAAACAGTTTTTAAATTAATAATAATATAGTATTAAGTATGAGCAAGTAGCGACCGCGTGCGTAAGTGCGGCGCGGGAAGGAATTGAGGGACTTAGCGAGTCACTGTGCAACACCTCATATTTTCTTCAATTTTATCTTTATTATTAACAAAAAAATTATTGCAAGATCATCGTCATTCCAAGAAAGTCTAAACAATTTTGCGAGAGAAAAAAGAATCTTTTTTTGATTAGAGGCTTAGAGTCCGAGATTTGGAGTGATAAAGATTAAGATGTAGTAAAATTTGCAATTTTTTATCGTCCTTCAAACCGAGAAAGCGACTTGTAAAGTTTAAACACTCCATAAGCCTAATAGTAATTTCAAAATTGAATTTCGGTAGGAAGAGTTTGGTCCGAATGCTCTTTTGGTCCAGTCCAGTGCTCTTTTGTATAGGACTATCATAGGACGAATTTTGATTTAGCATATATATATAATAAGCATAAGTTTCAATTTAAAATACGTGTCAAATTTTAGTCTTTAAACCCCAATCTCATGACATGCCTCAAGAAGTTTGGCACTCTACTACGATAATAATAGGCGGTTAAAAGAAATTGTTTACAATATTCTAGTACTTACATGCTTACTAAGTAGTGCACATAACCAAATTGTTGCCAAAGCATTAAATGAATAATACAGCATACAGCAAGCTACAATCGTAAGTATATATTCAGGATCAGGATTTCCATTGAAAGCAATACTTGCAAAACGATAAATACAAATCAGCGCCTGCGTTACGTCATATGTTATGTTTACTAATGTTGGAATGGAATAAACGGTATTGAAACCTTTTGTTATATGTACTAAGTCGCAATATATATCACCTAGTTTAACAATGAAATAACTAGGAAGGAATCTTAGTTCTTCGGTGCAACTTCTAATCAAGATCTTGTTAAGTTCATTTATCCTTAGTTTTATAGATATCATCCAATCTTGAAAAGTCGCGAACAGCGAAGTTTTATACAAGCTACTTATCAAGTAAATCCAGTGTCCCCATTGGTAGTTTGCTTCAGATTTTTGTATATTATAAAAAATAAAAAACATTGTAGTTGCTATTAGATTAACTATAAGACCATAGAAAGAACATTTCCTGACAGCGTAGTTATTAATCTCAATGTGGAAATTGCGAAGTTTCTCATCAATTCTTAGAAAATCATTCCACAACCGGAAATGTGATTTTGAATGAATTCTAAGAAGAATTGTTAGAACAATAATTAAAAAGAAATCCATATGTACCATGTACATATGCATATACCATGTCAACACGTACTTATGATTGTATTCTACAGAAACGTTATTTTCCCATAGAAGAAATACTTGAAGACTTATAATAGCTAAGGGAAGTAGTTTATTAATTTTAGTTTCTCTTTGTATAGTTCTATTTCCAGGTATACCCATTATAGTGAAGTCATTCATACCAAGATATCTTTGAAACTTATAAGAAAATGATAGTGCTGTTATAATATCTGAATCTGACGTAAAGTAATTCTTCATGCTTGAAAAGTACAAACAATGTGTTTTGAACTTATTCTATTTTGTTGTTCCTGAGATGAATCTACTTTTCTTGGTAATAACAAGGCATATACGCACTACAGAATATAATTTTAGATAATCAGTTATGATGTATATTTATTAATATTCAAGAAATGGTACCTACATTACTTAATACACATTTTGATTGACATAACGTTAATGTGTAATAATATCAGCAATGAAAAAGTTAATAAGTAAAAATATTTAGTACTAAATTACTCTCATTTAATTTGTAATCATCATCATGTCAATCTACTGTTAGATACTGTTTTATTGCTATTTTTTATATAATTAATTGTCTTTACATTCTATGTCATAACCATAATTACATTTCATAGTTATTATTGTATGTTTAATTAGGAAATGTTTACTCATATTCAATAAGGACTTTCAAATATAGTCATTATCGTTATTCACATATGTAGGGTAAATTCAGGAGAGACGCCTCCCATTTTTGAACTTATTCTATTTTGTTGTTTATTAGACGAATCTCCTTTTCTTGGCAATGGCACTACATAATAGACTTCTAGATAATCAGTTATGATGTATATTTATTAATATTCAAGAAATGGAACCTACATCACTTAATACAAATTTTGATTGACATAACGTTGATGCGTAACAATATCAGTAATGGAAAAGTGAATAAATAAAAATAGTATTTCTAATTTAGTACTAAATTAATCTAAATTAATTTGTAACAGCATGTCTATTTACATCACTTAGAATAGTAAAAAGATGGGTTCATTAATTTATTTCATTGTATACGTTCCTGTACTAACTATATATACAATGAAACATCAACAAACATTTCTAATAGACGTAAATTCTTCGCCCATTAATCTAAAACTGTACACATACAGGTTGTTTAGAGAAATAGTTCATTACGATATATTTAGATTTACGATTTAGATTATGATGTGAGTACACAGTAAAAATAATTTTGTTAAGTTACATTTTGTCACATTCACTACAATTTTATTCAACAATGCTTAAAATTCTAATATAATTCAACTAAATTCAAATATCACGTAATTTGTTACCGTGCTCTATTGCTAATAAAGGAAAACTGATTGTCAATACAGCAAATATTTTGTTGAAGTTCAAAATGTTTGTTGAAGTTACTAAACAGATGATTACTGTAAACAATAATCCTTGCGATTTATCCACAACAAAATATAGAATCAATTCTATTCTGTGTTCTACACGTTTTCAACAAAATATAGAATCAATTGTGCAGAAATACATGAATTTTTAACAACAATATTTCAAAGGACCAACAAAACTAGATGAGTTATTTGACAATAATCTAGTTAAAATATCGAACTCACTTGCTACAGAAATGAAAACCTAAATTAGTGAAAAGTTCAAACATGTTTTAGTGAAGTAACAAATAATTCTGTTTATTGAACAGTGCTATGTGTGCATGGATATCAGTTTTAGTTATAATAGCAAGAATATTGTATTATTTTCTTATCTTTTTTTCCATCTGTAAGTCGGCTGCAGCCGCACTTAGGGTCTACGTAATAATAATAATCGCCCCCTCCCTCCCGCACAAGCTTATAGCTTCTGGCAGTGGCGGTTGCTGCATACGTCAAACTCGGGGCACACGACAAACTGGTATATTCGCGAAAATCATCAAAGTGGCTGACCTCTGGTGGCGAATTTTGGCAACGTCGTTAAAGGGAAAATAATGCCATTTTATGTTTATCTCAACGTGTGATTTTAATCATAAAGCGTGTAATCTATTTGATTAAACCTATTTTATAAAAGTAGTTATCATTAATTTAAAGTTGTTATAACCAAAATTAATTAAAGATCAGTGCATAATGCAAGCGAGCAAAAGATTTTGCTCTGTTCCTCAGTGCACTACATATGGTGGCACGGGTTGTTCTCTCCACTTTTTTCCAATAAAAGACAAAAATTTGTGTTTGAAATGGAAAATTGCTTTAAAGATTGGAAAACCCATAACAAAATATATGATGGTATGCAGCAAGCATTTTTTAGAAAGTGATTATTATCCCAGTAAGTTAAGAACATATCACAAGCAAGTTAGTTCATTATAAAAGTGCTTTTTAGTTACACCAGAAACGCGACGAAGATGTTTGAAAAAAATAGTAGTTCCGTCTCAAAATCTGCCCGTTGGAAGCCACGATGTAAAAAAAATCAAGAAGCGTAAATCTGAACGGTTTCATAGAGAACAGTAAGTTAAAAACAAAACACATTTTTAAATGAAATATTTAGAGGTTATGTTGTTGCAGACTTCTTTCTAGAGACGGTGAAACTTGTATGAATTTTGATGACGCTATAGAAGTCAATAATGAATTAATCATGATTCCCGAAAATCAAAATTCTTCCATAATAATTCCCAGTTCATCATCAGCGTCTACAAAAACATACGTCGATCGTGGTACACAAACAGAGGACTGGAATAATACATTGCCTGATATTTTAAATCATGATGAAAAGTTGAAAGCCTTTACCAATGTCGATTTTCAGTTGTTGGAAACATTACATCAATGCTGCAAAAATGTGGCCTCTGAAAACGCCTTGAACATCGGTGACATGAGAATAAAAATTATCTTGGTACTGGTTAAATTGAAATTGAATTTACCTTTTTTGTGTTTGGCAATTTTATTTAATATTTCTTCTACAACTTGTACCAGATATTTTTATTCATTTGTGTCGTTGTTAGCTACAGCAATCAAACCTACCATTTACTGGCCTTCAAAAGAAGAAAATCTGTCAAATATGCCTACATGCTTTCAATCTTTTAAAAAAACTTGCATTGTACTTGATTGTACAGAGATCCCGGTCGATAAATGCAAATGTTTGCACTGCAGAATTGTGACTTACTCTCACTACAAAGGTAGGCACACTATCAAATTTTTAATCGGCATAACTCCATCCGGGTTAATAGCTTTTTTAAGTTCAGGGCATGGGGGGCGAGCAAGTGATAAAGCTATCTTTAATAAGGAGAAACTTGTTGAAAAAGTAGAAGTTGGAGATGCTATAATGGTGGACAAAGGATTTTTGATTGAGAAAGAATGTGAAGAAAATTTAATAACCTTGATAAGACCACCTTTTTTGAGAAAATGCAAACAATTTTCTAAAGCAGATGCCGAAAAGACTGCATTGATAGCAAGAGCAAGAGTGCATGTTGAGCGTGCCATCCAACGAATAAAAATGTATCGTATTACAAGTGACCAAATAAGTTGGTATTTGATACCTTACATAAACGATATTATGACGATAGTTGTAGGATTGGTCAACTTATCACCATCAATTTTAGCAGAGGACAAATTTACACACGACATTTAAGTACAGTCGAAAGCATTAAACTTATGTTGAAAATGACCAAAATCTAATATTCTATTTATTTTTATTTTCACAGTACACATGTAACATATGGTTAAAATAGTTGTTTGAAATTGTAATTAATAAATCTTGAGTAAAATGTTCATCAAACTTAACATTAATTTGTAAAAATGATTTAGAATAAGGGGAATATAGGATAAAGTACGCCATAGGTACGTTTAATAAGGCCATTCCCATTTGTACCTGACCATAATATTGGTGTCGCTTTTTTAGTTCAATTTTATCATCCTTAACTTGTAGGTAGTCACAGCTGTCTGCAAATGTTTCTGCAGGGTTGTCTTTACCTAAAACCAGAAATATTTAAAATAAGACAAATAAATTTAACTGAATTACCTGAAAATGGACATTTAATTTCCAATAGGGCTACAGGATTTTCATGTTCTAAAATAACACCATCAGGTGAATATCCGAGCCAAGGAAATCGTTCACATACGATAAATGGTGGCGTCGCTACCTCATGTTTGCTTACATTCCTGAAGCATTGCAGTGCCTCTGCTTCATATCGTTTGCCATACTCCGTTGCTTTTACTGTAAACCCTTTTGGCCAAAAATAGGTAAAAGCCTTTTGTGTCCACTCGTCTGTTTTTGAGTACGTAAATACAGCGTAACATCGAGACCCTAAAATATTTAAATTTGTATGTGCTAAGTGGATAACATTTCAAAACTTTGTTAGACTGTAATTGGAATTTTTTTCTGTTGAATAATAAACAGTTATTATTATTAACCTGTTATCCGTAACTGTCGTGCTTTCTTCCACTCATCTGACCCCTGTGCCATGTTCTTAACTATCTCTGTATCAAACAGACTGTTAAGAACATCTTGACAACACGGTTGCATAGGCTTCAAATTGATTGCAATATTGCCTAAAAATTTTGACTTACGCATGTTGTCAATCATACAATCCCATTTCTTTGGTCCTGTGTCACACGTTTTCAGATTCCTGAAACAATACAGAACACAGCAGACAAGGAACTACAAAGTAAAACATGTGTAGTATTCTCATGAAAATTGCAAAAGCTTGATATGCCATTTAAAAAAGGAATACCAATACAACCTTGACAAATTCTCGTTGTTTTCGGTGCGCTCAAAAAATTTTCCAATGGCGGATTTCTGACTATCTAGAAAAATATTCAATAATTATTTTATATTTATGAACAAAATGGTGTCAATTCTTACAATTAACAAGAAGTTCTAAATTAAGCTGGTTTACACGAGTAGAATGACGAATTGGGGTAGAGCACTTCCCTTTTGGATTATGACAAAATGCCTGTACCTCTGTGTTTCCATACTTTTCTGCAATCGCCTTTTTCTCCTTGCCCCAGGACTGTGTAACATCGGTACAGCTAATTAATTCCAGATCTTCATTCCTAAATTTGTGTCTATTAAATTTGTATTTTGCAAAAAAACATTGCCTTACCGGTTTACATATATTAATGTCCCCACGATATGCTTGCAATATCCGGAGTTTCCAGCTTTACAGCTGCACAAGCAAATCCACTTTTCACTGCTAAGATCGATCAAAATTTCATGCGGGGGTGACGTTAAAGCGGAAGTTTGCAAGCACAAACTTTTAACTTGACCTTCGTGGTTAACCCCACACAGAACAATATGACCGGCATTAAATAAAGCTTCACCTTCTTTTATGGCCCTAGAACGGTCTCCCACATAGGTAAAGATGTCGAAAAATGATATGTGTACTTTCGGCATCTACAAAAAACACAATCAACACCTAACTCAAGCATAAACAAAACTCACAATGTCTAGTAGCACAATTTTCAAGACACAAAATCTAATAGTTAACAGGAGTGACACTCAACTAAACAGTTATAAATTAGAAGTGAAAAGTCTAAATCGCGTTCACACACAAACAAAACTATAAATCAGCAAACACAAGGCACACAAATTGGTAAAAAAAATCACCAAAACTGCACGTTAAGCAAATGACAGCTGCTTCGTTTTCCCTTGATCATCCGACATTTTGGTTTTAGCAGCGCCCTCTCTTGGTTGCTGATTTTCGCGAATCGCTATCATGCTCGTACGCACACATTAAAGCAGTATATCATCATGTGTTGCACTGCGAGTGTCCCGGGTTTACGTATGCAGCGACCGCCACTGGCTTCTGGGGCCTGATTTCTAGGCTATGGGTTGTAACAATTATTATTATTATTATTTTCTTTCTATTCTCGTTTTTTTTAAACACCGGTATCACTCCTACAATCGGGAATAAACCATATTTCTAGGACTGTAGTGTTGTTTATAATACTTTGCGTATAATGTGTGCTGTTTGCAAGACGGTTGTTTTCTGTATGTCTGATACATATTGAACCCCGGGCAACTCGTTGAGGTTTTTTTCTAAACTAGTTGATACCGTTCCCAGTGCTCCGATTATAATTGGTACTACTTTTGTCTTTACACCCCACATTCTCTGTATTTCAATGCTGAGGTCTTTGTATTTCAGCCGTTTTTTCTCTTCTTTTCGAATTGTGTTTCTGTCCTTTGGGATTGCCACATCTATTATTAGGCAGGTCTTGTTGGTTAAGTCTTTCACAATTATATCGGGTTTGTTGGCAGTAATAGTTCGGTCAGTATGTATTTGCTGGTTCCATATGATTGTGACTTCCTTATTTGTTTCAACTGATTTTGGTTGATGGTTGTACCAAAATTTTTCCCTTTCCATCCCCATTGCTTTTCCTATATGATAGTGGAGGTAGGAACAAACTTTGTCGTGTCGCATTATATATTCATGTTTAGCCAGTATAGGGCATCCTGATACTAAATGTTCAATGGTTTCTGGTTGTTCTTGACAGAGTCTGCATCGATCGTCGTTGGTTGTTTTAAGTATACTTTTCTGATAATATCTTGTGTTCAAAGCTCCTTCTTGCGCCGCTGTTTCACCTTTTATATTGCCCATTCTCAGCCAGTTATAACTTTGATTTTTATTTATTAGTGGCTCTTCCAGCTGACTATCAAACTGGCCGTGCATCACTTTTTCTCTCCAGGTTGTTCTAATTTTCTTTGCCATGTTGTCTTTTTTGTTGTCGGGTTTTTGTTGGTACTTCAACCTCTTGGATCCTGATACTTTCCTTATATTTTTTCATTTTTTTTAGCAAAGACTTCTCGTTCTTGGTTAAATCATGTGCTTTAATTATTCTTAGTTGATGGTCTGTCTGGTTATTCTCAATGTATTGTCCTAGGTTAATTATTTCTGTCTTATAGCTTCCTTCTACTTGCCTCAGTCCTCGCCCGCCTTCTTTTCTCTTCACGTAGAGTCTGTCTACATCTGCTCTAGGGTGTAGTTGTCCATATATTGTTAGCAGATTTCTTGTTTTGCTGTCTACGGCCTTAATTTCTTGCAAAGTCCAGTCTATTATTCCAAACGAATATTGGAGTACTGGCAAGGCTAGGCTGTTAATAGCTTCAAATTTGTTTTTGCTGTGTAGATTTGTTTTAAGTATAAGACGTACTCTTCTAAAGTATTCTTGTCGGATCTTATTTTTCATATCTATGTTAATTCCTTCATTTTCTTCCATTCCCAGGTATTTGTAGGTTTCTTCCGCTTCCAACTGTCTGATCTCAGTTTTTTCATCTAATTTTATGTTTTGGTTGTGTCACATTTTGGTGTAAAGGTGAAACACTATTAT
Organism: Agrypnus murinus; assembly: GCA_929113105.1. Lineage (NCBI taxonomy): Eukaryota > Metazoa > Arthropoda > Insecta > Coleoptera > Elateridae > Agrypnus > Agrypnus murinus. The sequence continues at coordinate 59,036,319 of OV816025.1, forward strand.
ACCTATAGTACCGCGTTTATAGTTGGTATTTGTGTTTTAATACTTTAATTTTAATCACGGATGATTCGCCTTCCATATATAACTTAGATAAACCCCCAAACAAAAAATGTACTTTAGAGTCAACTAGAAAAAAACAGGAGATAATTAGTGCAGGTAAGTACATATATAAATATATTTTTTCTTTTAATACGTTTTTTATGGGACAATTATGCATTCTATATATCTGCAAGTAAAATCTTAAAATTGGGAAAGGTAGCTTTCATCTGTTATAAATGTGTGAATTATTATTTGATAAAGGCATCCCGATATTTTCATAATGTTATTTGTTGCAACTGTTTCCTTTGATAGTTTTTTCATTTGTGTCTTTAAGCAGTTTGCCTTGCAAATCAAAAAATTGTTTGATCTATTAGAAATCAACCTTGCGTCTCTTTGTTGAGAAATTATGTCTGACACCATGACCTCCAGTCACTCTTTTCGATACATATATTAAACGTACATACATTATATTTACTAATATAAATTTTAAAAGATTGTCAGATTTTTTTCTCGAAGGAATATTTTTATTTACTAAATTTTCAGGTTTGCTTTATTTATTTATTTCGGGCGAGAAATCGGGATATCGAAGCATCCTTCGTACCTCATGACATCTCTTACTTTGATCATGTGGTCGACCCTACTAGAATCTAGCCGATTCAGCTTTGATATCTTTATTATTGAATTTTATAAAGAATGTCTTTTCTTTAGTTTTATGATTTTGTAGTTCATTGTTATATTGACTGATTTTTTTAAATTTCTTTTGAATGATTTTGTATTTTAATTTTTATTAAAAAGATTTTTATGATTATAAAATAACTCACATTTTACAGTGCCCCTGGAAAGTATAAAATCAGTTTAATATTAAAATATTTAACAAATATTGTTATGGTATGATAAGACCCTTCCTAGTTAACTTTTATTCGCGTTCACAGCATTAATCTCTATTTGTAGGTTAGAATGTCAAAGTCATTGTCATTTTATTTGTTTGTGTCAGTTATAGGTTAGAACTTCAATATAATGTAGTTTGTCAATGTTGTTAACTATAAAGTTGTTATCTAGTGACATGTAATAAAAAAAAGTGAAGTAGGAATTCAGTTGTTAATAAAAGGTGATATTGGATAAAATTGAAATAAAAGGATATAGAAATTGAAGTTTTTCTTTTATTGGAAGAATTAATAAAATAAAATTCAATAAAATCTATAAATAATAATTTAATATAAAGATATAAAAATATTCTAATAAAAAGAAGAAGGGTAGAAAAATAATAAGAAGGAGAATAAGGTTCAGTATTGATTAAGAAGAAAAAGTACAGAGCAATATAAAGGAAGAGATAGTTAAAATTTAAATCATCAAGGAAGTTCATTACAAAGATATAAAAATAAGAAGAAGGAAAATAAGGTTCCGTATTGGATTAGAAGAAATATAAAAGAAGATACAATTAAAATTTAAATCACCAAGGAAGTTTTACAAGATAGAAGATTAAGAAGAAGGTTCCATATAATATAAATGAGTTTTGGCGCAGTTATGAGGTGTTAAATATAAGATACGTGTAGTTATATAGCTTGAACTCACATAATTTAAATATTTCCCTGAGAGTATTCATGTTCTAGGTTAATAATAGTGGACAGTTCCAATATATAGAAGATTAATGTTTCCAACTATATTAAATGGAACAGAAGGTTATCTTGTCATACATGTCCACAATAATATATGTATTTGGTTAATCATCTTTGTCGCACTGTATGTTATTATGGTCTGCAATTTACACATTTTTCGATTTTCTATATTGGTCAGTTTTCAAGGTACACGGCCATTTTGATTTTTTAAATAACAAGAGGGATCAAATAATATATATGGTATCATTGGAAACGCCATTGCACAAGTTGTTTTGGAGGAAAGGAATTTTTGCGCAGATACATCATGTTTGCAGATTTCCAAAAAGCATTGTTATTATACTATACCTATTGTAACGGTTCGTTTTTTTGAACTTCCGAGAAATGCGATTTTATTTGCATAAATGACAAAAAACCCTTAGTGCAGTTCTGCATATTAATGTATAGTTCTTCTTGATTTGAAAATACGTTGGTATTCTGCATAAAATAAGTCAGTTAAAATATCAAGGGTCATTTAAAGAAACATTCCCAGAAGTTTATTTCTAGAAAAATCTGCAGATTTCCTTTTAAAAGCACCTCCTTTGCAGTGTTAAAAGTTTATTTCCGAGCTTATAAGGGTTAAAATCTAATAGTTGAGTTAACAAAAATCTCCCTATAGTCAAATATGTATGAAAGTTACGATTTCTTTAGTAAATAATTTACCTCCAAAGGGACTTTTCTCTAACGAGTCGCCAAGACACCATGCGTGGAGGCTTGAGTTTTGTGTGTATAGATTCGAAAGGGAATGACGTAAATACACTATTGGCTAATGAATATCCCGCCACTTTTCTATTGGATTGTTTAAAGTTTCGCCCTCTTCAAAAAATCAATACCACCGCGAAATAGTTTTAGTTTACAATAAGCCTCCACTAGAGCTTCAATTCGGACAACGGGTCTCGTACCCTGAAGTGGCGTCCGTTCGGACAATGGGGATCTACCTCAAGTTAGCGGGCTTGTCCCAGTATTTTAGTTCTCGCGTTATTATCGAATAAAGTTAATTAAGTTGTGTGATTACTGTTTTGCGTTTCTTCGCTTAATACAGGAAGCTTATTGGCTTCAACCTACCGTTTTAGTTTTGTGTTAATAAAATTAACCAAATCCTGTTCCCTTCGTTAAAAGTTCTAGTGAAAATTCAATCTATTATTGAATTTTAAAGTTTGTTTCTCGGTTAACGCATTAAAGAATAATTCAGAAGATTATTAATAAATAATTTAAGAATAGAATTTAAAGTATTTTAAAATTTGAAATTAATAATTAAATTACTGGAATTACTGCAGTTTAAGAATTTTATTATGGTGGTTTAGTGCCGAATTATTATAGAAATAATTTTAGTAACTTCATTCAAGAAATTTCAGTTCATCGTTGCAGCATCTTTACCAACATTTAAAGTTTTAAAGTTTAGTGAATAAGGTCTTTTATTGTGAAGTGTTTTGTGACATTTTGAAGAATTGTAAAATTCTACTTCCGCATCAAAGATATAAAGGATTTTGTTTGATAAGAGTAAGCTTATGTAACTGTGAAATTATTTGTATTGTTTTTTGTTTCATCTAATGTTTTTGTAATTTGACGTATTTTGGCCCTTTGAATAAGAATTCTTATCGAGGTTTTTTATTTTATTATTAAAATTATTACCATCAAAACTTCATTATTGTCATTGGAGATAATCGGATATTTTTATTTTTGAATAAATTAATTTATAAATTAAATTTTACCATGTTGATAATGGACCTAGCATTAATTGGAATTATTTAATAATTTAATTTGTGTTAACGTCAATCAAAATAATTTTAATTAGTTCCTTTTTTAATCTTTAATCAAAGTTGATTAAATCTAGCCCTTTGTTATTTGGGGGTGTGTTAGAATAATTTCAAATAACTGGCACCCATTCTTTTTTGTGACTTTTAAAAAACTTTACTTTTCCTTATAATCTGTGTTATGGAAATCAATACCTACATCCTGAGCTATAATTTGTGAAAAGATGTCTTAAAGAAAGTCGGGGCATTTTATATACAGTATCGTATTTTGTGTTCAGTAAGAAAGTTATGAGCTTTATTGCAAGTATTCAGAATAATTTAGAGTAAGAAAAAAGGGGCGCTGTTGTTTTTTTGTTCTGGGTTAAAATGCTTTGTTTCACTATATACAGGTTTTCATTCATAGTAAAGCAAGTGTTTCCTGGTCTTGAATTGGTGGAGGTCACACTTCAAAAGAAATTTGGATCCAATCTGAGGGAGAATTTTGTAGAATAGAATATCAAGATTTCCCATAGAGGTGTATTATTTAAGATTCGTGAACGTAAGTAACTTCTATATTATTATAATGATTAAAGTGTTCTATCTGAAAATCTATTATCACAGAATTCCATACTTTTGAATCTGCTGCTACAATCAGCATATAAAGCCTCAGTCCAAGAAAAGATATTTCTCTAGATGATGATGATACCGCATCTTTGTTATGGCAATTTTAACCATCATGCAGAGGGCAAACGAGTTCTCACATCAAATTGTCGAAAATCTATTACATCTGAGATATGTTATTGTTGATAAGTTTATTATTTATTTTTCTATTATAATATAAACTGTAGGGCTTCGAGATGCATTGCACCTGGAGAGAAGGAGATTTTATACACAATGCTAGCAATAATACAACTTTTGTTTTATGTCTTTTATTATAGCTTCCATTGCTAGAATGAAACAGTAATATTTCAAGAGATAATTATACTTTTTAGATTTTATTGTTAATATTAGTATTCTCTGATCTTGCAATCTTATATCTACATAAATAATACGAGAAGTAAAATAATATACTTGTTGATTACAGAATAATTTTATGATTAAATGTTGTTATAATTTGTTCCGAATATACTAATCTTTTGTCTAGTATGTAATCATTATATTAAATATATTATTTTCTTTTTAATGAAGAATAAATATTTATATTGCCCTTGTAATTGGTATTATTTTCTTCCCTATTAAGTTATTTTTTAATATTAATAATCAAATAAAAATAAATAGGTTATTATATATGTTTGGATATCTCTGTCTGGGAGATGCAAAAAATAATTATCAATCCAATATCTTTCTCATACAAACACCTTTAACCATTTTAATTAAATCAAACAACTTACCAAAGAATTTGCAGTTTTACAACATATTTACTTAATGTAAGTCCTCTCTAATATTTTTCTGAGGACTGGATCCTGCTGAATTGTTATAACTTAGCTTAGAGTGCAGGTACAGATTCAGAGTTCTTCCAAATTAGAAAGGATTTACGTATAAGCAAATATATTACAAATCTAAAATTACAGTCGGTTCGAGTGTTCAATTTTATTTCAACTATTTGAAGTTGTTTGTATGGATAAGTCAAGGATTGCCGAATATTTCAGGCACTGATTTCCATGATTGTATGACTTTGGTAGCTTTCGTATTTCGTTATTTAATAATGTTGATTGCTCTGTTAACACTACATCATATCTAAAAAAGCGTACAGTTGTTAAAGTAACAACATACTTTTAGTTGTAGTAACAAACAGTGTTTGTAAATAAATAAAGACGAATGTTAAAATTACAGCACCTATAATAAAACTACAAAAGAAATACTAAGAGCTAACTAATTTTTGTGTTAAATTACTATAGATCTTTGTTACAGTAATTGACCAAAATAGTAAATAAAACGAACAAAAATGCTAAAACTACAACAGTGCTTAATATGACTATAATTAATATTTTGAATTAAACAAACCCTTGTTATACTGATAACATATAATTGCGTAATATATGTTACAATTTGTGTATTTCTACAACTAATTTCGTACATCTAATAAATTTTGTTGAACTGCCAACAATACAGAATTGTCAATTTAATACATAACGGGGTTGTTGTAACAATTTTTTTGCAGTCCTCTTTGTTCAGGAATATGATTTAACAAGTAGTTTTTGTAAACTTTAACAAGGTATTTATGTTAGAGCTAACAGAATCCAGTATTGTTAAGTGCACAACACTTTGTAGTGGATCGTCTGGGACCAAATATTTAGTTAAAATTTAGTTAAATTTAACTACATATTTTTTACTGTGTAGTGTAAATGGTACTTTATCAAACACAAATTAATTAACTCATTAAAATCTTGCAATTAAAATACTCAAAGTTGTTTAACAATAGGTACTTACTTTAAATCTTATATGCCAGGATGAAAACTTTCTTACGAATTGTTAGAAGCTTGTATTTAATTATTATTTAATACAATAGGCTTTTAAGAGGCCTTACCTGATACAACAAGATTATTGAGCGGCGTTAATATTTCAGCTCAGTTTGGCATGAGTTTGTGATAACACGAAGCAAGGCTATATGCACCAGTGGTATGTCTTGGTTAAGGAACCTACCATCGGTATTACTTAGTCTACGAGCTACGATAAAATCCGAATTAGACGTTTCACGTGCGGAAATATTATACGGAATAATTGTACTTCGTTTGCACGGAGATTTTTTTGAGGAGAAAACCCGATGAGAATTTCCGCATACCACAATTTCTTCGCCAATTGAAACATAGTATGCACAATTAGAAGTTTTTTTCGTCACAAGGACTTCAATAAGTCGAATTCTTCCGTTCCCAAATAATTACATACTTGCATACATGTTTATTAAGAACCGATACACATGATTTGAACATTAAAGATACATATATCGGCCCCATATAAAGTATTGGTAAGAGCTGCTGAATATTTTATGCTAGATCGGTTAAATCAACCTATATCAATAGGCAGACTTAAAGCCTGCTTATTTTAAATAAATAAATTTTTCATTCCTATACTCTTTTAGTTCTAGTAAGAAAACCTTCAAGAGATACGTGCGCCGTCTGCTACAGTTTAATTAAGATTAGTTGAATTGTATTCTCTTCAAGTTATTTTTTAAATATTATTACTTGATTATATTATTACATTTTAATTTAAGCATTTATGTATAGAGAATCATGGAAAAACTTCCAACCTGATTCTTTTGTAGCTAGAATGTATTATACATCCATATGAAAGGACGGTAATACATTCTATCTTTTTCTTGGAGAATACGTTCAGTGCCCTCCTTATTCTGAATTACCTCTTAAAATATGTTTATCTTTTTTACGGGTAATGTTATGTAATGGTCTTCTATAAATGATATATAAATGATCATGTACGAGGGTGGTCTGAAAAGTTTCCGACCTAACAAAGATACAAGACATGTTTTCTTTAAATTTATTTTTATTTTTCTACTTAGTCTCCTTGTAAGTCTACACACTTCTCCCAGCGATGCTCCTATCTCTTTAACCCGTCCAAATAGTTCTCGGCGTTTTTCTCTGCAAAATAATTGTTCACGAAGGTGATTGCCTCCTCGTTTGACGAAAATCTCTGTCCTCCGAGCGCAATTTTTAGATGAGGGAACAAAAAGAAGTCGCTTGGGGCTAGATCTGGTGAGTAAGGAGGATGGTCAAGCAGTTCAAACCGTAATTCGTGGATTTTCGCCATGGCAACCGCGGAGGTGTGAGACGGTGCATTGTCTTGGTGAAACATGATTTTCTTTTTCTGCAAATGTGACCGTTTTTCCGCAATTTCTGCCTTCAGCTTGTCAGTAATGATGCGTAGTGTGCTCCTGTAATGGTTTTTCCTGTTTGAAGATAATCGATTAAGATAACTCCATGACTATCCCAAAAAACAGTCGCACAAACATCACTTTCCCAGCCGACATAACAGTTTTTGCTTATTTTGAAGCCGATTCCCCCTTCGCAGTCACTGTTTTGACTGTATTTTTGTTTCGGGAGTATAATGGTGTATCCAAGTTTCATCTACAGTAATTAATCGGCGCCAAAACTCTGATTTATTGCGCCTAAACTGCGCCAACAGAGCGTTGGAAATGTTCATTCGAACACGTTTTTGGTCTAACGTGAGCAAACGCGGCACCCAACGCGCTGACAGCTTTCTCATGCCTAAATATTGATTCAATATGTGACACACACGTTCTTTGGACATATTCATAGCCTCTGCTATCTCTCTCACTTTAATTCGACGGTCGTTTAGCACCATTTGGTGAACTTTAGCGATGTTATCGTCAGTGGTTGCAGTTTTTGGACGTCCCGAACGTTCATCGTCTGCGAAGCTGGTGCGGCCACGTTTAAATTCAGCTGCCCAAAATTTCACTGTGGTAAATAATGGCGCAGAGTCCCCATACACAGAGTCCAACTCATCTTTGATTTGCGTAGGCGTATTGCCTTTCAAAAACAAATATATAATGACAGCTCGATACTCGATTTTTTCCATTTTCACAAAAACACTCACATCGACTCACTCAAACGATTGTCAAATAACAACTGCGCGTCCAAAATGGCTGACATTTTGGTGAGTACCTGTCAAAAGATGCACAACTACATTCCCTAGCTTTTATTACAGTCACTGCATCTAGTTACCTAGGCCAGCTGGTCGACCAGAGTACCGCAAACCGCCGCCATATTGGGGCAAACAAAGCACGAAATTGTTCATTATTTGTTCTGTAGTGAATTTAATCAAATCCACGTTTACTTTAAAAGGTGTTTCTTATTCTGAAAGATCAAACCTCTAATATGTCAAACACGTAAAACGAGGTTTTAATTTGTCCATTATTAAAAACCACCCTTTTCTGCCCCAATATGTCGGCGATTTGCGGTACTCTGATCGACCAGCTGGCCTAGGTAACTAGATGCAGTGACTCTAGCTTTTATTGACGAGTACTGCCATCTTCACGTTAAGGTCGGAAACTTTTCAGACCATCCTCGTATATCATTATATTCATAACTTCCATTAGTAAGGTATACTGAAGCATATGGATTGCCATTGCGACAGAATAAATAAATCAGCAATAAATAAACTTTATAAGATATGCGGCGTTTCATTGAACTTAAACTATTTTACAAGAATCTTTAAAAATAGTTTAAGCTCAATGAAACAGGGTATATCTTATAGTGATCTTTATTTATTACTGATTCATTTATTCTGTCGCTATGGCAATCCAATGCCTTCCTGATGGAAGTTATGGATGTAATGATATACCTTGTGATTATATACATTTATACAAAATCATTACAGTACTTAACTTATCTTAGGTTATTTAAATCAAAATTGATTAAGGCTCCGTTATCGCCTAAGTAAAGTACTGCTTAAACAGCTCTAAATAATTTCATTACAATTTTTAAAAATTGCACTTAGTTTACATTTATTGTGCATGAGATCTTTTCTTAAAAGTGTTATCTAGTTTATATTATGCTTTATAGCAGGCGCGTCCACACGGGGGGAATATGGGGGAAATTCCCCCCAAAACTTTTAATCGTATATACTTTAGTATTATAGTTAAATAAATTTTAAATGTAAAAGTAGTTAAGGGAGTTGTGGTGGGATAGTCTGAGCCAAAAGTTATGGAGCTTTGCGATTTTGACGAATAGAAATAATTACATAATTTTGCTTGAAATAATGGCTCAAACGATACCAGTTTTATTAGAATGCATGTGGAAGCAGTTTAGTTATTATTTATATAGTATGTTTTTAATTAATTATTAGTGTTTTTAAAGTCAGAGATTAACTTTTGACTGCGAAAAAACAATTATTCTAACCAGAAATTTCATTCAAGCTTACTTTTTTATTAGTAAAAATAAAATAATATGTAAACACTGAAACATAAAGAAATCTCCCTAGAATATAAATAAATAACACGCTTCTATATTAATGAAAAACTGACAACATTGCCTTAAATTGGCACCAGTATTTCGTTTGTTGTTCTGATGAATACATATTAATGCACTAAGTGACGTTGACTCAAGTTTTGAGGTTATCTTATCAAATATATGTATATAAAACGATGCATGAAACACTATTCAGATTCATTTAAAAAGTAGCAGTAAAATTTTTTTGAATTATGTATCTTTTTATTTAATACAACTGATTTTGTTTTCGAGATGTAAATTACGAGCGACATGTGGTGATGCATGTAGTTATATAAAGCATTTAAGTTTCCCGCTCGTTTGTCGTAATGCAATGTTTGTTACTTTGCGAGCTATATCAAACATTCAATAGACAAATTCTTCGTATTAATTTTTTTGCCAAAAATATCTTTCTAACAAATTTGAAATTTTAACAGCACAATCTTACGTTTTTACGTGAAATGTTTTGGTGTCAATTTTTTATCGTTCTTTATGAAGTTATTATAATAAATGTATTAATAATTTAACATTTTGCATAAGATCGCGTGTTATTTTCAAATGCAATTTATGCATCAACAAACTTCCTAACATTCGAGATTTTTTAGAAAATAATTTTGTGCATTAAAATCTATCAACTGCACTAATTTATTTTACATTTTCATAATTTTTTTTGTACAGTTACACCTTCCTTAATGTTTATTAAATAGTGTGCAATATATAACATTTATAAATAAATATACATAGGATAAAAACAAACAATGTTTGTTTAATTATTATTTATTTAAAACAATTGTTTTTTCAAAAATTTCCCCCTCCCAAACTAATTCTCTGGATCCGCACCTGTTTATAGCAAATACAAAATTACAAAAGCTATTTCCTTAACGAATAAAAAAGTGTAAATTTATTAAAACAAAACTACAGCTAGCGGGCTTTTAAAAATGGTAAGGTGTACTTCCTAAATTATCGTTTAAGTGTTATTTGAGATAAAAATGTCCGAATATACAACAGTATATACAAGAAACTCTATGAACTAAAAAAAGGTCATATCCCGCGTTTATTCAAACATTTTGGTAAATGACAACTGTCATTTTTAGTTCAGGCTTTTGCTCACGTAACGATTGAGTTAAAAAAGCGGGAAGTTTCAACGAGTTTGATTTGACTGTTAATACATTTAACGCATTGTCATTATTGTTACATATATTTTTCTCCAACCGTTACAAAAGTATGACATTTTACGACTGTCAGGAGGCTCTAAGGTTGACATTTTCCATACAGTAAACAAAAATTGGTATCTTAGCAACAAAAGTATTCACTTTTAATCCTAGGAGCTAAAGTTGTCACTTTGAATCCTAGTATTAAAAGTGTTGATTTAAATTAAAACTTGGTACTTTTAATCTGAACAAGTTTATTCAACAATCTTTACAATTGATGTTTATTCACACTGATATTGAATACACAGTTTGAACAGGTATTAAAATTAAATAATCCACTGGAACTTCCAGCACCTTCATTCTTGGAACAATTCTTAACACAGTCCAACACGTTTTCACTAACAATTATATTATTTTCCGATGCTGTGTCATTAGAAATGACAGTGGTGCTTGGTTTATCATTATTATTACCACTATCAACCTGCAGTATTCTTTTCGCAATATTTTCTTTATTCAAAAGTGAGTCTTCGATGTAGCCTTCCGCCACAGTGCTCGATCTCCATCCTCCGTGTCTTTTTAGACAAGTGAGGTCACCACCGCCGTCAATTAAAAGAGTAGCAGACGTTCGTCGTAATGCGTGTCCCGTGTACTCTTTCCAGTTGTCCAGTTTCAAAAATTTTGCTACTTCTTGCGAGACGGCACTGATTTTATGAATACCGACCACCATTCGATGACACTTTCCACTAACGTATCTGAGAAATAATCGACGTTCTACCAATCCGGATGGACGTAGAGCAACATATTTTCGATATAAAGTTAAATAATTTTCTCCCAGCACAGTAAAAGATCGTGGTCTCTTGGTTTTGGTAGTGGGAATTTTGATAATTAAAGCGGATTTCACATCTTCAACATTATCAATTGTTAGATTGACTAATTCATCAGAGCGGCATGCGCCTGCAACCCCCAATATTAGGACAACCTATAAAAAAGCTTTTTAAGTATTTTGTTCTTTCATTTTGAAAGCGTTTACCTTCATCATCAAATATAAATTATCAGGTGCACTATTCAAAAAGCGGTCAACTTGCTCCTTTGTAAATACTCGCGATTTTTTTGATGAATATCCCTCATTTTGTCTCTTGAGAAAAGCACGTAGCTTTGAATATTTACTCATAGCAATCCCGTTCTTTACATCCAACGTTGACCGCAACATTGAATATTGTGACCAAAGCGTTGACGGCTTCAGTTTATTTGCTAAGTTTGAGAAATACAGCATCAGTACATCTTCTGAATACAACTGAATGTTTTTTTCTTTGCACCAATCCATAAAACGTCGATACGCAAATTCATAAATTTCTCGAGATTTCTTAGGGAGAAGATTCAAAGAAACCTCTTTCGCACACTCCAGTATCTCCCTAGGTACACCTAAATCTTCATCAGATTCCATTTTTACACAGTTTTCAACAAATTAGACCACAAACAATCACAAATGAACTCAATTAGCAAAATGGCGACCAATGTTTGACAAAGTGTCCATGACTACACATCGATACCTACTTTGCTTTATTATTCCAATGTAGTTTGAATAATTTTGTTCAAAACACAAATTAATAGTTCAATGGGTGATTTCGGTTGGAGAAAAAGTAGCATGTTTCATTCGGATTAAAGGTGCCTTTTTGTGACTCGCAATTAAGCATCCGCTCGGCTTCGCTACGCTTCGCCTCGCAAATGCAAAATTTGCTCGTCAAAAAAAGGGGCACCTTTAATCCTAATAAAACAATCTACTATTTTGTGATTGTCGATATACAGTAACAGATTATGGTTTATATCTATTATATTTTTGACAAGTTGCAGTTTTAGAATCTACAGAATCAAAATACTATGCAATTTATACATTTTTACCTTGAAGTCCCACAAAAGTCATAATATAATGCAAATTGCACTCTACCATACGATACTTTCAGACTAACCCTCGCAAAACGTCCAGGCTGACCGCTAAGGGTGCAAACTTTCGTAGCATTATACATTTTTAACAAAGGGTAATTCGAATGCACCTATCGGAATTTAAGTTATTGCTATTTTTTTTTCATTCAATTGCAAAATATTGGAAATAACGTTCACGGGGATCTTTAAGGAAATAAACTCCGTCATATATTTTATCAATGGTAATAAAATGTATTTTCAGTCTGATATATTAAATATCCAAATAAGAATGTCACATATATTAATCTAAATATCATTGGTACGCGCCTTTTTATGACGTTACAATAACGCCCAATATCGGTATTATTCAGTCAACTTATCTTGTTTTTCATCTGAAATAAACAATTTTACCCGTGAGAATTGAAAGTAAAGTAATATTAACTTAAATTGTTTACAACTTTGAATTCAGCTGTCGTTTGATATATTGAGATAAACCATTTCTTATTTTTAATTTAACAAGTAATTTTTAATACAACAAAATATTTCATTACTGTACAGGGCCACAGTAAGATTATATTTATTAAATGCGTATTCAAAATTATAAAATTGAATCTTCTAATTTCTGCACGTTACAGTAGGGAAGCTTACGTACATTTAATAACCGTCATACCCGTAGATAGCTCAAACATATATAATTGATTTTATTTTTACAATTTATATAATTGATTCGGCTTTGTTATTAGCTGTGTTTGTGTTTCAGAAAGTTAGGCTAGGTTAGCATGCACCGTTTAGAGGAAATTAACTCCGTAGTTAATTAGCATCATTACTATAGTACGCATGTTCAAAAATTGAAATCTTTAAGAAAATACTACAAAAGTTTTACTGACAGGTGTTCTGCTGTTTTCAAAACATATCAAAAACCTAAAAGCAAAAACTTACAACTATTATTTGTTTCTTTTGTTTCTTAAATTGTCCGGAAAATGACCCGTTTAGTGTTAAACGGAGTGAAGAAATTCGGTTCTTGTTTGATTGGTACGGATTTACCTTAAGATCTATAGCATGGTTGTTCTGGAGAACTACTAATAACACTTATTTACTTAAACTAATCATGCTGGCACCCATGATCCATAGCTCTGTTAAATTAGCTTTAATTCCAATTCACCTACGACTTACCTTAATTTAAAGAAAGAACGATTCATGCTTATTGTTCAGGCTGAGCCGAGGCTAATTTAAGCATAACGTAAGTAGTTTGTATGTTACAAATCGACGGTTCATCGCTGGGCTATGGTTTTTAAAAATCTTAGAGTAATTTTTAATGCTACAAGTTATAGTATCTAATCAATATTTTTATTTGTTTTCTGATTTAATTATCTTCGGAAACAGTTTTTAAATTACTAATAATATAGGATGAAGTTAGTGCAAGTATCGTGCGCGGGTGTAAATGCGGCGTGGGAGCAACTATGGAACTTTACGAGTCACTCTGCAACAACTCATGTTCTTCAATTTTATTCTTATTATTAACAAAAGAATTATTGCAAGGAGATCATCGCCATTTCAAAGGGTAAACAATTTTGCGAAAAAAAATCTTTTTCTGATTAAAGTCTTAGATTTCCAGATATGTAGTGGACATGGGACGAATTTGGATTTAGCATATAATAAGCATAAGTTTCCATTTAAAATATGTGTCAACTTTTAGTCTTTAAGCCCCACTCCCATAACATGTTTCAAGAAGTTTGGCACTCTACTATAATAATAATAATAGGCAGTTTAAAGAAATTGTTTACAAATTTCTAGTACTTACATGCTTACTAAGTAGTGCACATAACCAAATTGTTGCCAAAGCATTACATGAATAATACAGCGTGACGCAAGCTCCAATCGTAAGCATATATGCAGAATCAATATTTCCATTGATAGTCATACTTGCAAAACTATGAATACAAATCAGCGACTGCGTTGCGTCATATGTTATGTTTACTAATGTTGGAATGGAATAAACTGTATTGAAACCCTTTGTTATATGTATTAAGTCGCAATATATATCACCTAGTTTAACAATGAAATAGGAAGGAAGGAATCTTGATTCTTCAGTGCAACTTCTAACCAAGATCTTGTTAAATTCATTTATCCTTAGCTTTATAGATATCATCCAATCTTGAAAAGTCGCCAACAGCGAAGTTTTGTACAAGCTACTTATCAAGTAAATCCAGTGTCCCCACTGGTAGTTTGCTTCAGGTCTTCGTATATTATAGAAAATGAAAATAATTATAGTTGCTATTAGATTAACTATAAGACCAAATATTGACCATTTCCTGACAGCGTAGTTATTAATTTCAATGTGGAAATTGCGAAGTTTCTCATCAATTCTTAGAAACTCATTCCACAATCGGAAATGTGATTTTGAATGAATTCTAAGAAGAATTATTAGAACAATAATTAAAAAGAAATCCATATATACCATGTACATGTGTAGATACCAAGACAACACGTACTTTTGATCGTATTCTACAGAAACGTTATTTTCCCATACAAGAAATACTTGAAGACTTATAATAGCTAAGGGCAGTAGTTTATTAATATTAGCATCTCTTTGTATAGTTCTATTTCCAGGTATACCCGTTATAGTGAAGTCATTCATACCAAGATATCTTTGAAACTTATAAGAAAATGATAGTGCTGTTATAATATCTGAATCTGACGTAAAGTAATTCTTCATGCTTGAAAAGTACCAACAACGTATTTTGAACTTATTCTATTTTGTTGTTCCTGAGATGAATCTACTTTTCTTGGTAATAACAAGGCATATACGCACTACAGAATATAATTTTAGATAATCAGTTATGATGTATATTTATTAATATTCAAGAAATGGTACCTACATTACTTAATACACATTTTGATTGACATAACGTTAATGTGTAATAATATCAGTAATGAAAAAGTTAATAAGTAAAAATATTTAGTACTAAATTACTCTCATTTAATTTGTAATCATCATCATGTCAATCTACTGTTAGATACTGTTTTATTGCTATCTTTTATATAATTAATTGTCTTTACATTCTATGTCATAACCATAATTACATTTCATAGTTATTATTGTATGTTTAATTAGGAAATGTTTACTCATATTCAATAAGGACTTTCAAATATAGTCATTATCGTTATTCACATATGTAGGGTATAAATTCAGGAGAGACGCCACCCATTTTGCTTGAGGACTTCCAATAAAAAGGTTTATGCACTTATTAAAGATATTTATTACTTATTTTAATTAAACATTTATCTTGTTCAACAAATAAAAACAAATATAAAGTTTTCTTAAGCAGAATCAACAATTATATAAAAAAATAAAAAGGTCTGCAAAGTGGCGTCTATCCCACATCTTGTAGGAGATGCCATACTTATGTGGTGAGATGTCATGTGTACACTACTTCTTCATTTTTATATTTTTCTTTCTTATATTTTCTCTCCTACATTCGTTACAGTATGCTCGGCGTACATTGTACAATCCTCATTAAGCCATTTTTGCAGGACTTGAGCACTTGATCCAATCGGTTTGCGTTTTTAACAAAATAATTTTTCCAGCACCTAACACACGAATCTTCAGCATCACTCGGGGGTTGACATATACCAGGCTCAGAAAACATTCATCATCATTATCTTCAGATCATTCCTTAGCTATAAAATAAGTTATCACTTATGTGGCGTCTCTCCTCATTTCGTGGGAGAGAGCCACGCTTAAAAAATAACACATATAGAATACATTTGAAAAATATATATATTTATTATTTAATAAAGATCTCCACAAAGAAATAAATTACATACTTACTTTGCTTTAATCTCCCTATTGACACTTGCAGTAATCAAATAAGTATCACACGCTTAAGATTTTAACGTGATTTTTCGTTGAACTTTTGTTTTAAACCTCTAAGGACACGTCATGCGCAGCAACAATCGAGAGTGTGCTAATTTGATTCCATAGATACAAATAATTTTATTGAAATGCGATAGAAATATATTTCTATCTTTTTTAGTTGTGAAGATATGACAGCTGTGAAGTCTCTCCCTACGTGGCGTCTCTCCTAAATTTACCCTATGTATAAAAGCTAAAAGTTCATTCTAACAATGATGTCGTATCTACTTTGATTCATGATAACAAGAGTTATCATTATGTATTACCAATAAGTAGAAAGACAGTTCTGTTCCATCATACAATAAGCTAACACGGGTACAAGTTCACCCTTTAAGAATAATTATTATAACAAGAATATATTTGTAACTTCAATAAAACAATTATTAATCAGTGCAACTTATAATTTCTTATAACTTATGAAGAGGTACACGACAAATTTGACGCAGTTCGATAGCATCTTCCCTACAATCGAGAGGTAACCTAGGACAACGCAGGATTTTACTATAATCAAATTAGCTGCAAACTCGATGTTCGAGTTGATTGGTGAAATATTATTCCAAGGAAGGAAAAGAAAAAAAGTACAGAAACAGAAAGTGCATTTTTTCTGATTTTGTTAGTTGTTTTTAGTAAATCTTGTACTCACAATGACAAAGGAACAAACTTCACAAGAAAAACCTTTAAATGATCCCTTAAATATTCCCTATTTCTCATCCTATCAGAACCAGATTAGTATGTTCTCTATTGACTTTTTATGTAAATTAATTCCAAATGAATTCACTGGTAATAGATATGAGATAGGACAATTTTTAGGCAAACTGTAACAATGCAAACGAATTACCTACTGTTGAAAAGATTCCTTTATTATACTATATATTAGCAAAAATTTGTCGTTGAAAACTAAACTTAAAGACTTGTATCAGGATAAAAAACATTATTCCCAGGTTATGGAAGAATTAAATAATTGTAAACAAAAATGATTTCTATCAAAGATTAGAAGTTTTGAATTTTAGGGTTCTTGCCACTGTTGAATATCAAACAACGGACGAATCAATACTAATAGATAAAACAAAAGCAATAGAATAGATTACTTGAAATCGTTTTGTTTTCCATTCATCATCACAAATTTCTCAAATGCTTAGGTGGAAGGACTTTGATAATTTAAATTCAGTATGTACCGCTGCAATTTCAGAAAAACGTGACTTCAACTTAAATAAATTCGAGAAACCAAAATTTTGTAAAAATTGTAAAAGAAACAATCACCATACTTCAGAATGCATGGCCCAACAGCGAAATCAAAGTTTAAATAAACCTGTTCATTTCATAAAAATGGGAAATTTATTTGATAATTCAAATAACTGTTCAAAGAAGTAACGTAATTATTGCAACAAATCGAGCCACTTAATAGAAGAGTGCCGCAAACTTAAATATAAGAATCAATTAAAAGAGAAAAATATAATTTGCAAAACTCAAAGTTCAAATCAATTTCAACAAAATAAACCAATTCATTTCAACAAATTCCCAACAATCCACGGTGACAAACACCGTGCACCGATGCACACTCTTACCCATTTTGCTGGTCAAAAGTAATTTTAAAAAGTTGTATAATATTTTATTTTCGGCATGCACTTTTTAAAAGGGATCATCAGGCTAACGGAACCTACATAAGAAAAGCTCATAAAACAACAGATGCGTCTTTTTTCTTATTTCGAATCTCAACGTTACCTAATGCGTCATTGCCTTATCATCACTTATTATTTAGGTATTGTCAAATAGTGTTTTAAAGTTCATTTAGGGGTGTTTTTTAGTATGGATTCTATTCCAAGACGTAGGTAGAAACCAAATTACTTATTATTGTCTTAAAAACTTAGGTTTTCTTTAAAATTTATAAGGAAATACTTCGAATTTCTGTAAAACTATGAAAGCTTTTTAGTATCGTTGAGCGATACTTAAAATATAAATCTTGCTTAGAATTATTCTATATAGCTTTTTACTACTTTACAAGTAAAAAACTATTGAGCATTTTTGTGCATCTTTTTGTAATTACCATTTCAGTTAACGTTAATTAAATTTCCAATATAAAGTGTCTACGGTACATTAAGTAGTATGTTTAAGCCTTATTATTTAAAAACTTATCGTATTTAGAATCATTCATATACATACTAATATTGCAAAAAATTACTTGTTACTTTTTTATACAGGAATAGTTAATTCGTTTCTATATACGTTCTCAGAAAATTGGATGCCAAGTTCATCAAGACTTGTGACACCGTTGCCACGCGCCATTATAAGCTCACTGAGGCTAGCTGCTCCAAATAAATTTCTATCAATCTTTGAACGCAAGTCTAACAGGTTTTTCATTTTACCATGACATCGATGATCGATTGGAATCGTACGGGAAAACTGTTGCCAATACATCGAATTTTGTTCATTAAAGAAACAATTGTCCGGATTGAGTGGACAATTCGATACCGATTCGGCCGGAGCTTTGTCAACGGCATTTATAGAAACTTGATTTTCCGACATGCTCGGAGAGGGAAATAGACGTACAGGAGAAATTATGAATATGTTGAACAATAGAGAAAATAATTAAACACCAGTTTTCTCAGTAATGTTCATCCAAAACATCCTAAACATCCATTGTTGTTATTAGTTAACTGGTATAATTATAAAGTTTACCTTTTTTAGATTATAATTAGACTTATCTAGTTTTTTAATGTTATTTATTTATTCAATGTTTCTGTGTTCTCTTTTCAAGCAGAATTATCATAAATAACCATAATTTAATCTTTGCTATTTTACCTTACTAGGTACCTAATCTTTTACACGTTGTAACAATGTCAACGTTTGTTTGGGTCAATACTTATAACATAAAATTAAAATATTTTGTGGCATGCAAAATATTTAATTGTTGTAGAATTATAAACAATAATAATTAATAAAATACATGATTTTTATTTGCTGTTTAATCTTTGGACTATTTATTTATAATGTTATTATAGATAAATATTAACTATTAAATTATAATTATTTAAAATAATTCTTCTTGATATGGAGACAAACTGTCCCGAAAAATTCAAGAAATAATTGAAATTAAGAAACTGTATAAGCTTAATTATTTTATTTAAAAAATAAATATACTAATTAGATAAAAGGTGCGTAATGGCGTCATTATTTTATGATATAGAACTAATTGCCTAGCATAGATTTTCAGGGGCTGCTTGGATCGAGATGGTGGAGAAGAGAAATTTATTCACGTAGACGAGAGGATTCTGAAAATGTATATGTCACCCTTACCCTGAGAATTAAGGTAGTTTCCAGTCAACTATCAAAAAACACATTTCCCACCATATTATGACAAAAACTAAAAACCATATGAATTTGTATCACATGATGTAGCTCTCATCGAGACGCTTCAAATGACAACAATGCATAGTTTGAAGTGGTTTTGTTGAGATAGACAAGACAGAAGATTTTGTTGTACTTTTGTACCGTACATTTTGAACTAGTTCTCCTAGCCGACCCGGACTCAGTGTATAAATATAAGTGTATCTAGAGCGAAATTTATCATAGATTCTGAAAATAGGCAGCTTCTAGTGGCAAACCTTCTGAATCCATGAGAAAATGGTTAAAACTACCATGATGTACCAGTTTTTAGTGGTTTTCTTGGTATAACTTTCCACACAGTAGGAATTTCCAAATGAACCAACAGACAAAAGTTATTCTACTCGCCAAGCCCGTTAAAATGAGCTACAGTATGTGAGTATAAGATGCTTCTACGCAAAGTTAGCATTTTGACCTTTACCGCCCTGTTACGCCCAGGTTATCAATGTAAGTGATGCATTCTTCGGTCAGTACGGCCTTTATGGGTTAAGAAATCATCCTTGAAAGTTTGAAACAAATTGGAGAACAAAAATTCTTTTCTGTTTCCATTCAAGGCAAATTTATTTCAGTTTCCCGGAGACAGCCTCTTAAAAATTAATAATCATACAATCCTTGCAAAATTCCACATTCCAAATTAGACAACAAACGTTCCCTTCGACGGCTTGTTAGGGCAAGACTTTTTGCGAAAGGGAAATGCTAAAATTAATTTCGAAAATAAAACAGTTCTTTTAAAAAATATTTCAGTTCCAATTAAAATATTCTCAGAAAATTCAGAACCTTCTTACTTAAATAAAAATATAATTAGTAATATTAATATAATAAATCTCAAAGCGAAAACTGAAACTGTTGTAGAAATAAATATAAGAAATCCTAAAATAAAAGAAGGAATTATTCCAGACATAAAATTACAAATGGGTATATAGTTAACAAGGGTTATCGTAAAAGTCAATGATAATAACAAGGCGTTTGTAATAATATTAAACACTAAAGTAACCGACCAGCAAGTCAGTTTATCGTCAATACTTTTAGATCCAATTCCTAAAAATTCTAAAATATAAAAGCATGCCGCGAAGAGTTTTTAAAACAAGATTTGTGGTTAGACCATTTAAATATTGAAGAGCAAAAATCAGTTTTTGATGTATGTCTTAAATATAATGAAATATTTTTCTTGCCTAATGATCAACTTTCTTGTACTACTGCCGAACACGAAATAAACGTCACAGACTCAACGCCAATTTTCTCAAAAACTTATCGATATCCAGAGGTGCATAAAAATTAAGTTAACAAGCAAATCAATCAAATGTTAGAACAAGGAATTATTAATCCTTCTACTTCCCCGTGGTCATCACCCTTATGGGTGGTCCCCAAAAAAATGGACGCTTCAGGTAACCGGAAGTGGAGATTAGTTATAGGTTACAGGAAAATTAATAACGTTAAACTGGATGATGCATATCCGTTACCTAATATCGAAGATATTTTAGATGAATTAGGGTATTCAAATTATTTCACCACTCTAGATTTAGACCAAATTCCTATTAAAGAATCCGATCAGTCGAAGACAGCTTTTACTACACCTCTAGGGCATTATGAGTTCACTCGTATGCCATTTGGTTTGTAAACAGCACCTTCTGTTTTTCAGCGTCTAATGAACTCCATCTTAAGTGGGTTACAAGGGCTACAACGTTTCGTCTATCTAGATGACATTGTTATCTACGCAACATCTTTAGAACAACACGCGTTAAAATTAACAGTAGTTTTTGATAGATTAAAATCGAATAACCTAAAATAACAACCTGACAAATGTGAATTCCTAAATCGAGAAATTTCTTATTTAGGGTATAATATAACAAGCGGAGGAGTAAGTCCGATTGCTGATAAGGTAGAAGCAATAAAAAACCTTCCCTTTTCCACGGACCCCAGATCAATCTAAATGTTTTTAGAGTTAGTTGGCTATTATAGAGAATTTATAGAGAGATTCGGTGATATAGCCAAACCCTTAACCTTACTTTTGAAAAAGGATGTATCTTTTCGTTGGACGAATAGTCAACAAAAATCTTTCGATACCTTTAGAAATGTACTAATGATAGAACCGTTACTGAGATATCCGGATTTTACTAGAAAATTCATATTAACAACAGATGCTTCAAACTTTGCTATAGGCACAGTATATATAACATACAGTAATGTGACTGTCGCAAATAATTTCTATCCACCACACTACATGCTGGCGCGAGTCGACAGTATGCAGACAGCAGCTCTGTTTCAAACACCCAACAGAACGTATCGAACTTACCAGAGCCGGTAAACCCACAATCGTGCAGTATTAGTGCCAGTAAACAATGCATAGTGTTAGTCGTTGTGCCGCCAAAGGCTGTAAAAATACCTCGGAAAGAACTACAATTAGTTTTTTCAGGTTTCCGATTTCAGGTTATTTTTTCCTACATATTATTATTTTTTAATAAATACGCTCATAAAAACAATGCCGTATTTAAGAATTCACTTTTGTATATATTTACCAATTGCTTAAAATTGAATTACTAACACGTACTAGAACAAATAAGCGATTACGAAATCCTACATGATAAAATTTTTATGCCGATTTATTAAGAGTTGAACAATCTAGGTCAACGCCTTATCAACAGGTGTGAACTACAGCGTCTTTTGTTACTCTCAACTGTTAAAAAAAGTCAAAGCGTGCGTTAGGATTGTAGTACATTTTAGCATTTCGTTTGTCATTGTGTCTTTAATTTAATATGAATGAAAATAAATTTTATTATTATTAATTATTATTATTATTATTATAGTGTAAATTAATTCCATCTCTCCTATTTTGTACGTATGTGATTTCGGTGACCTAGATTCTCCATTTGTTTGTTGAACAGGTATTCAAATTGTATACAGCTATGCATTTGTTCGTAGTTATTTCTAAATAAAATGAAATGACTATTGCAGCGCAAGAATATGGTTAATGGCTTGAAAGAATAATGTAACTTTAGTTGGTAATTAACGATGTAACAAGAAACAACTCTTCTAACTTAGTTTAATAAATGTTTTAAATATCTAAATTGATTATCATTTTATTTATTAGATTCTATAAGCAAAACAACTTCAATCAAATGGTTCACTACACATAATAATTCTACTTCATATTTTACTATACTATTATATAACAGGAGATTTTGTTTACATATTTGTTCGAGACATTTTATTGAATGCGGCTCTGCGTTTTATTTACCGGCGATCCCGACCGATAAACGTCGGTCCACTACTTCGTTTATGGGCGTGATATTCTAAGGTGGATTAATAATATGAATGGTGTCGCATGCAAGTGAATCTACTGATTGTTATATATACTGTGCTATAGGTTCCATATTAAGCCAAGGTCAAGTAGGTTCTGATCCGCCCATCGCATATGCATCCCAAACATTGAATCATTCAGAACAAAATTATAGCACAATTGAAAAAGAATAAACACAAACTTTAAATAACAATAGATTAATTTTAACAATGCGAGATGACCTCACCAAATTTTCTTACGCAGTATCGATTCCAAACTGCAAAGCTCAAACACACCCCCAGGAACTAGCAAAATTTATTACCTTATTTGGAATTCCTAAAATTATTTTATCAGATCAAGGCACAGACTTTACCTCAAAATCAATAAAAAATTTAATGACAGTATTTCAAACTAAACACGTCTTATGTTCTCCTTACCATCCGTAAACTAATGGCGCCTTATAAAGGTCCCATTTGACGTTGAAACATTACCTCAAACATACAGTTCATAAATACACAGGTTTTACCCTTCACGAAGTATTATTCGGTAATAAACCATTCTTACCCAGTAGTATAACACAAGAACGTATTTTTAATTACAACTACGATGATTATATCATAAATTAAATCAACAGAAGTTGAATTTATGCCAAAGAAATGCTAGAGACAATTTACTCTAGTCAAAGCAAAAATCAAAAACATATTACGTTAACAAAATTAACATTAATATACAACATAACATTGAAATATAAAGTCAACGATTTAGTCTGTGTTTTGAATAAAACTGTAAATCCAGGTCAGAATAAGAGAACTAAGTTCAAATTACTTGGGTCCTTACAAGATAACAAAGATATTTCCCAACCAAACAGTACAACTTCGAAAAAAAACATAAATTAGTGACGTACCATGTTAATTTATTGAAACCATCTGTTTCAGATTAACTCTTATTCACGAAAGATTTGACCAGATAACGAGACATTTATATAAGGGAACGTCAAGTTCATATAATCATGTCATATTCTCTTGTCAAAATTTTCTAAGTATTTTAGAAACTCGTATTACAACTCTGAAAGATAAAATAGATACAGTAAATCATTTAACGGGTCACAAATTAGAAACAATGAATGGATTCAAACGAGGTGTTTTCGATGGACTTTCCAATGGAATTAATTGGCTTTTCGGTATTTCGGATGCTGATGATGCCAGATTTTACGAAGAATCAATTAAATCACTCATTCATGATAATAGAGAAGTCCAAATTTTAATGAAGCAACAGATTAGTATCATTTCAACCCCTATTTCCAATTTTAATTCTTCCATACAGACTTTAAATTAAATACAGACAAACTTAATGCAAATATTAACCTTTTTAACACATTTTCACATCAAACCGTTGAAAGCTTGAATGAGATCCGAATGCAACAGCTTGCATTATATCTCTGGTGGGGAAGTCTAAAAGAATCTGAAAATTTCAGGTAATTAAGAACCAATAAGAAGCTAACCCAAGTATAAATCTTAATTTATTGTTTCCAGCCTTATTTTGTGGAACTCCATAATCATGAAATAAATAAAGATTATTAAAAGTTTCAGAGTTTTATTAAAATACAACCTGACAATATTGTTTCGACAGCTATGGTGTCATTATCAAAGGTAATATAATTATAAACAAACACGTCGCTAAGGTAGATACAAAATAGGTAACTAGATAAAATAATAATAATAATCAGAATTAAATATCTAATACTTCCAGTAACGGAGAATTACTGAGCTCAAGTTGTTCATTCATTAAAGGTACCCTAAGTTTGTGTTTGTATATCTCAAAGGCTTCTAAAATGTCTAATTTGCACAATTAGACATTTTAGAAGTCAGAATGTTTGGTTTAACCAAGAATGTCTGAAACGTCAGGTTATTCCTAACTACATAAACATCACTACCAGAACCAAGAATTCGATTACCGAAAAAGTGATTAGGAATGCCAAAAGAAGATGGCTCAAAGAAGAATCGAAGAAATGGTTTAGTATAAGAGACAATATGCACGTTTATATAAAGGTACTCCATACAGAACTTACTCATAAATTACACAATATCCAATTTGACATATTAGATTTTGACATTAGAGAAACCGTCAGTCACATTAAATTCAAAAAATACACCACACAGAAAAATAAACTTTATCGACTTGTACAACAAAAACGTACACTACAAAATAACCTTAATTGTCAGAACACTGCAAACTTTTATCCTCGTTTCATAAACTTGTCGAATATAACATTCAATGACAGAGAAACTCAATTTCTTAACAAAGGTTTCAAATTTTGTCCTTTTGCAAAATTTACCAACAAAATTAAAGAAATTTTGGCCGTTGAATGCGAAACTATACTTAAGAAAGATCATAATAACTATGCAAAATTCCAAATTTCGAATTTGTTAAAAGAGATGTCTTTGAAACAGGACAAAATGTACAACACATCTAACATATCACTTCTTCAATCTATAAAACAGAAAATCACAGAGAACAATCTAATTTCTGTTAAAGCAGATAAAGGTAACACTTTGGTAATTCTTTCAAAAGATATTTACATACAAAAAGTTAATGAATTTATTAATAAAGAAAATTTAGAAACTTTAAACAAAAACCCAACCACAAAATTCCAAAAAGAAATAAAACAAGGTTTAGAAAACTGCAATATCTGCTTTTCAGAAGTAGAAAAGCAACAAATCATTAATAAAAACCCACAAATACCTAAACTGTATGGATTAGTCAAGACGCACAAACAGAATATGCCAATAAGACCAGTTGTATCATACATCAATGCACCTAATCACATTTTATCCAAAAAACTGAACCAGATTATTAACACGATAGGTTACAAATCGAAATACTCTGTTAGAAATTCATTAGAATTAGTAGATAAGCTGCAAAACATACATCCTCCACCACATTCAAAACTTGTTAGTTTTGATATTTGCAACATGTTCTCCAGAATACCCCCACAAGAATGTATTCCTTTATTAGATAGTTTCTTGATCAATAGTAATATAGAATTAGTTAAAAGGTTAGAGTTAATTCAATTATTTGACCTTTGTATAAGTCAAAATTATTTCACTTTTAATAACATAATTTATTTACAAAAGGATGGTTTACCTGTGGGTAATTCTCTAAGTCCTCTATTAGCTAACATATTTATGGACAAGTTTGAAGATCGAATATTTGAATTAAACCTCTCTAAACACATTATCTGCTGGTTTCGTTATGTTGATGACATTTTAGCTTGTTTTGACAGTTCTTTTGAGGTTATCAATGAATTTTTAATTCTTATAAACAGTATCCACCCTAATATAAAATTTACACTAGAAACAGAACAAAACAGGGCTATAAACTTTCTAGACTTAAATATCAAGATTAACGCAGACAATCTATTTGAATTTTCCATATACAGAAAACCAACACAAACAGACATAACAATACCAAATGAATCTTGTCACCATAATACACATAAAATAGCAGACTACAGATCATTAGTACACAGAGCTTTAACTATTCCACTAACAAAATCAGATTTTAGCAAAGAGATATCAACCATTAAACAACTAGCACATGCAAATCATTATAATCCGAACATGATTGACACTTTAATTAAACAAAAAGATTATAGGTTAGCTATCAAAAGAATATATCCCATTGACAATCAAACAGAAGACACAAATTACATATCTATACCATATTTTGGCAAAATATCAGAAAAAATTGCACATATACTAAGAAAAACCAACAATTATAAAATAACATTTAAAACCAACACTAACACTTTTTCATTTTTATTTAATGCTAAAGACAGAACACATGATATCATGAAATCGGGCATTTACCGTTTAAATTGTTCTTTTTGTAGTTCGGTATATATTGGACAAACACTTCGAAATTTTGACATAAGATATAAAGAACACGTACGTCATTACAAAAATAAACATCCTGAAAAATCGAATTACGCCAAACACCTTTTAGAACAAAATCACACAATGACTCCTCAAAATAATATTAAATTCCTACATTTTTGTAATAACAAACGCAAATTAGACATTTTAGAAGCCTTTGAGATATACAAACACAAACTCAGGGTACCTTTAATGAATGAACAACTTGAGCTCAGTAATTCTCCGTTACTGGAAGTATTAGATGTTTAATTCTGATTATTATTATTATTTTATCTAGTTACCTATTTTGTATCTACCTTAGCAACGTGTTTGTTTATAATTATATTACCTTTGATAATGACAGCATAGCTGTCGAAACAATATTGTCAGGTTGTATTTTAATAAAACTGTGAAACTTTTAATAATCTTTATTTATTTTATAAATCTTAAGTTCTAAACTTTCAGTTTTAGTCTTATTTGTGCAGTATTTATTTGTCTGGTGTAAGATTTGAAGCAAGACCTCGATCAATATAAATTCGTGTTCATGTTTGGTCATAAATTATTTTATATTTTTTGTTCGAATGAAACCTCAATAACCTAAGTTATATTTTGTTGCGTGTTTGTTATAAATAAAGACATGTAAGTATA
The DNA here is from genome assembly GCA_929113105.1 of Agrypnus murinus. Taxonomy (NCBI): domain Eukaryota; kingdom Metazoa; phylum Arthropoda; class Insecta; order Coleoptera; family Elateridae; genus Agrypnus; species Agrypnus murinus. The sequence continues at coordinate 59,063,907 of OV816025.1, forward strand.
ATAGCGTAAGTAAAAAATATTAGTGAAGATTGATATTTAATAAATGCATAGCAAATCAAAATTTAAATTCATAAATTAAAATAAAGTTTGAAATTTCTTTAAGAAGGCCGCGATTCTGTTTTCCTCTAAAAGAATTTCAAATTTTAGTTTTAACAATAATGATCAACAGATTATAAACACTCTTTATTGTCAATAATTTAAGCGCCCTCTATTGAATTAAAAAAAAATTATTTTTGTCAAGAAGTTTACAACCTTACTTTGTCAGGTAAGAGTTTTCAATTTTATTGTTTTGCTTCTTTCTGAATTATTGGTTTATGAATTCTATTTTAAGAAATAAATAACTTATTGAAGAGGTTTACAACTCATTTAACAAACCTTAAATTATCTAGTTATAACTGCAGAACTTCCAAAGTGATGTACGAGTATATGTAAGTAATTTATTTTATTATAACGGTTGCACTCTCACTTTGCTCTGCTTTTAAAAGATAATTACACTTATTTCACTTGAATAAATGAGTAGCAATTATCCAATTTCTTCTCCTTCTTGTAGCTCAGCTGGACAATTACCTTGATCACGAAAACTGGCTCTTGAATCTTCCTGTAGCCTGGATTCTGCTAGCTCTAAATATGAATTGGATTTTCTTAAACAAGATATTTGTTACTCTTTATACAAATAATAACGATTGAGGGACTTATAATTAAATTTCTATTAACATTTACATATGTTGATAATTCTTTTTGAAATGATACTAGGTAATGAGTAGTAGCAATCATTATTATTATAAATTTCTTTTTAAGTCAATCTGTCCTTTTTCGTTTAAATTAAGATTTACATTTTTCCAGACGATCCGAAAATTGTCACACAGTATTTACTAGTTTTTAAATACATACTTAATTATGATTACTCACACAACACACTTTCAATACAAGCATTTTCTAAAACTACAATATCTGTTTATACTAGTTTGTGATAGAATTAGGTACTTCTTAATGTATTAATAATATTGAAAAGTAACAATTAATCTCTTCTTTCTTTGAAATTCTTCTTTTTCATTTGTTAGTACATCTATGCATTCTAGTTTAAGCTTTGGTGGCAACGCACCGATACCATCTAAGATTACATGACCCAACACTTCTTCAATGATTGGTTTTGTAGCTGTATCTGTTTTGTTTTTCATTAGCATTAATAGTAAGTCTCTCAGTAGTTGACCTCGAGCGTTATAATCTTCTATTGGAAAAGATTTCACGTTGCTGCAATATTAACATTTCTTATTTAATTGTACCACTCTAGAAAAATAAATTGAATAAAAAATCAATGTATACTTACAGTAACAGATCTTTTAACAGTTCTAAAGTTTCATTTGAAACATCCTTATCGAGTGCTGTTAATAATGATTGGATATTTAATCTGACTGCATGTTGTCGTCCCCCTTCACAAGGTCCATCCATTTCCACTATATCCCATACACTAAAATTAGCCATGTGCGTAGAATTATTTTTGCCACCATTCTTATTTGTTTTCTCTATACTTGTGTCTGTAGAAAGCAACGAGCTGTTATAAACAACTTGCATTGTACCATTATAAGTTTGATTTCCAAACGTATCTCCTTCCGATTTATTTTTTGAAATAGTTAATTTACTAGTATCAACCTCTCTGCTAAAAGTATCATTCGCCGTCTTTAAACATTTGTCTGTAGAAGACAAACTTTTCTGAATAGTTGATATAGTTCCGTTAGTACTCTGATTACGAGTTTTATTGTGTGAAGTAAGAGTTACGTTCTGGATAATGGACTTAGAAATAACCACTTCTTTAGGATTAATTTCTGTGGTAGAATTTTCTGCTTTACTTGCCTTCTTTACACTTTTGTCTGTAAAAGTCAAAAAACTGTTGATAATAGTTCCATTAGTAGTTCGAATGTTAGTTTCATTTTGAAAGACACCGCTGTCTTCTAAATTAGTCAAGTTTTGAGGAAGGGATGTATAATTAATTATATCTCCAGTGGTACAGCTTTTGTTATCTTGGATCGAAGGCACTGACCCATTAGTATTTCGAATATAAGTTTGGTTTTCAAACATATCTATTACAAATCTATCCTTTGGAATAGTCAAATTGCCAGAAGTGGGTTTTAGAACAGTTATTTCTGCAGTATCAGTTTCTTTAGTAAGATTCTCATATGCTTTCTCTGCGTCTTTGTCTGTAGAAAAGAAAGAGCTATTCTGAATAGTTAATATAGTTCCATTAGTACTTGAGATATGACTTTGGTTTTGAAACATACCTATGTCAAATATATTCCTTGAAATAGTCAAGTTGAGAGTAGTGGGTTCAAAATCAACTGTCGAATTTTTAGTGTTATTCGATTTATCTGCAGTTATGGCTTTATAAACTAAAGAGCTATTTCGAATAACCATATCAACTGATGTGGTTTTACTAGTGCTTTGGTTTCCAAGTATATCAGTTACAACAGTCAAATGATGAGTAATGGGTTTAGAATTACCTTCTTTATCGGTATTAATATCAATTTCTTTAGTGAAAGTTTTAGAATTATTTGTTTCCTTAACATTCTTATTTACAAAAATTGAAGAACTGTTCAGAACAGTTGGCATAGTATTATTAGTTGCTGGCACATTCGTTTGATTTTGAAGCGAGACGAGTTTATATTCCGAATTAGTCAAGTTGTGAGTTATTAGTTTAAAATTAGTTGTATCATCGTTATTATTCTTTTTGATAATGGTAGTTTTTACTTTCTTGATATCTTCTTCTGTAGAAACCGAAGAGCTATTTTGAATAGTTGGCATAGTTTTATTAGTAATTTGGATATAACTTTTGGTTTGAATAATATCTTTAATCAGTTTACTTTTCGAATTAGAAATATTCCGGGTAATGGGTTTCAAATCCGCTTCAAGAATTCCTTTGGTAAGGTTTCTGGTCTTATTTGTTTCTTCTAAGCTTGCATTTGTGGAAACCCAAGAACTATTATGTGTAACTGTTACAGTTCTGTTAGTGGTTGTTTCGATATGAGTTTCATTCCGCAATACATTTTTAAATCCAGTGTTAATTTCTTTGGTAAAATTTTTAACCTCTATAATTGGCTTCAATGTTTTCTTTACAATTTTGTCTGTAGAAACGAGAGAGCTCTTTAGAATAGTTGATGTAGTTCCATCAGTGTTCTGTATTTCGGTTTGATTTTGAAACATATCTCTTACAGCTTTATCCTTTAAGATGGTCAAGTTGTGATAAATTGGTACAGCGCTAGTATCAACTTCTTTGGCCAGATATTTGATTTTATCTGTTTTCTCTGGACTTTCATCTGTAAATATCAAAGATCTATTTGGAGTAGTTATAATTCCTTTAATAATTACGGTTTGATTTTGTAATATACCAGTTGGCTTCAAATCAACCTCTCCAGTATTGATCTCTTTGGTATAAGTAGAAACCAAGGAGCTATTCTGAATATGTAGCATAGTTTCGTTAGAACTTTTGATACGAGTTTGGTTTTGAAACATACTTTCAGTATCATCAATATGTTTAATATTTTTTGTGTTGTTTATTTTGCCTACATTTTCCTCTGTAGAAATTACAGAACTATTTTCAATAGTTAATACCATATCCGTGCCAAGTTCCTTCTTTGCAATAGTAATGTTGTCTGCAATAGGTCTAAGGAATATTCCATCTCCAGTTACAATTTCTTTGGTAAAATGCTTGGAGATATTTATTTTTCCTACAGTTTTGTCTGTTGAAACTAAAGAGCTGTTCTGAATAATAAGGATAGTTTTATTAACACCTTGTAAATGGCTTTGGTTTTGAAAGACATCTCCGACAGATTTATCTTCTAAGAAAGTCAGATCCTCAATAATCGATTTGAAATCGATTCTATCTTCGGTATCAATGTCTTTGGAAAACGTAACATTTATAAACATTCTTGAATCTTTTGGAGGTTTTTTATTTGTTGTTGTGTCTTCGCTAATAAATGTTACACTTATGTTGCCAGTCAGTAAAATTTTGTTTATTTTCCTAAAGTTTTTAGATTTATTAAAATCTTCATCGACATTTGATAAAGACAAAATGAACGGAGAATTCAGTGTATCCTTATAGGCCTTTTTATTCAAATTCCTTTTTTCTGAGACCTCTTCAGGTTTGTTTAACATAGTACAGACGTGCTGATTTATAATTAGAAAGAAAATGGCGTCGTTTTCATACGGTCTATGCGATTGTTGAATTAGTAATTCACATGTCATATCGAGTAATAGAATCCTAGGATTTTTATATTTCTCATAAGGAAACTTAGAGTGTTTCAAAACTTCCAACCACTTGGGTTCATGTAGAAAGTAATTTTGAACATTTCTTAAAGTTCTATGAGTTATATTTGTGCTTGCAAATGCGTTTGTTAATATGACCACATCTAGGTTAGATTTTGGAATGAACATCATATTGGTAAATTTCAGTTTTACATATGAGAACAGCGCAATGTGATAACGTCTTGGTAAGTCAGATTTGCTTGGATTTATGATGTGGTTATGCAAATATTGTTTCAAGGTCTTTACTTTTGAGCAATTAAGCACGTTGACCATTTTATGAGAATTGTTAAGCTTATCCATTAATATATAACGCATGTTCATTTAAATTCGTAATCTAGCAACCTTTGGAATTTTAATGAAAGAAGACAGAGCGACAGATATAATACGTCGCAGATAGAGACAGGCAATAATCCAAAGGTTGCTAGATTACGAATTTAAATGAACACCCGTTACAAATCTGTAGGGATTTCACTTCTATCAAATGTTTCAGTTATTATATTGGAAAGTTTCGTTTTTGGTGTCTTACATGAAGAATTCTGTGGAAATTGTCTGTATATAGAAAGTATAGTGAAACAGTTCTAAAACTTACATTAATTTGGTCAGTACTTATTGCTTCACTTTCTAGCAACGCACTCACCGCGATAAAAATAAACAAAAATATTCCAACCTTTCCATACATTTTAGAAAAGTATACACTTCATTAATTGCAGATTGAAAGCTTACTGCTAGATTAAAATCAGTTTTATTTTTAAATATATAAAAATTTAAACAATAAGAATTACTAATTTCGTACCTGCGCTCTATAGTGTTGTATACTTTACTTATAATGTTTAACAATATTCTTTATCAAGTATTTATTGAATGGAAATGAGTAATTTCAGAAATACATAACAACAACAAATGTACATATGTTGATTAATACTTCTGCATTTTATGTTTAAATAATTTATAGCTTTCATAGAAATTACACTAAATGAAGCTAAATATGAATTTTTGCCCAAAACATTTAGATTGAACGAGAAGAATTTCGGGTTTCAACTAAAAGGACATTAGTAGGGAATCAGCCAGCCTTAATTCGACAAGGTCATACGGGCTCGATGACATACTTGTTTTTAAAACTGTTTTTTAATGTAAATTCTCCTGCAGTATCTGAATTCGGAAGGCACCCGTCGATTTGGAATGGCTTTGACCATTAAACAGCCATTATTACGTAAAATTTTTAAAAATCAACAACGCGCTACTTCTACGTCGCTACGCTACGTTTGCATCGTCATAACTTCGTCATGGATACGGCTAGAAAGTTAGTTTTTGTACTTTACGTTTATATCAAGGCTCATTCAGAACCGAAAGTTGTGCTGAACTAGCTCATTTGAGTTTCGAATTAGAACTAGTGTAATTTAGTTTTTCGAGGTTGTCAGTCATGAACCATGACAAATGAAATGTCATTGAAATCATTGTTAAATTAAAATTTAAATTTTCAAATGTCAAAATTGACATTTATCGATTGTTGGTACCAACCACGATAAAATTCCCAAATTTTAAAAGTGCGAATTTTTATTTTAAAACGGATAAAATTAGTAAAAAAGAGGTGCAAAGTACAAAAAATAGTATAAAGAACTCGTTTTATAAGACATTTATTGCACTCATAAATTCGTCATGGATACGGCTAGAAAGTTAGTTTTTGTACTTTACGTTTATATCAAGGCTCATTCAGAACCGAAAGTTGTGCTGAACTAGCTCATTTGAGTTTCGAATTAGAACTAGTGTAATTTAGTTTTTCGAGGTTGTCAGTCATGACCCATGACAAATGAAATGTCATTGAAATCATTGTTAAATTAAAATTTGAATTTTCAAATGTCAAGATTTGACATTTATCGATTGTTGGTACCAACCACGATAAAATTCCCCAAATTTTAAAAGTGCGAATTTTTATTTTAAAACGGATAAGATTAGTAAAAAAGAGGTGCAAAGTACAAAAAATAGTATAAAGAACTCGTTTTATAAGACATTTATTGCACTCATGCTTTAAAAAACTCCCGCTACGCGGTCGTTTTTTAAACTAACATTCGTGCAATAAATCATGTCGTATAAAACTTGTTCTTTAATATACTATTTTAGAAACTGAATTTTAAGTAGTGCGTTGCAATCTACAACTCTGGTCCCAAGTAACAATTTAAATGCTTGTTAGGTTTATTTTGGTTTTTTATGGTTTTATAACGGTCAACTGAAAAACCAGAGACTTATCTCAGATTTAATTCAATTATTCAAATACAACTATATTGTTTTAAAAATTGTTTTGAAAAGTTCTTAAAGAACTCTTTTTAAAGCTAAATAACCTTTATGCACAGATACAGTATAATTAGCCTATTATTGCTAGACTCATCTAAACATAACCGTCTCTTTATGGCCCAAGGGCATCTTTATGATCCGACGGGCAATAAAGAAACGTCAATTAAATGTCAGAGCTGTTTGTTGTAGAACTTGATTGGTTCCTAATTTAATTTGTAAACTTATCACCAATGAAAATAAACTGTAATTAAATATTTTAGAATAGTAACTATAGTAACGTACTTCGTATAAGCACATAAGTATACGCACAGCGGCTTGATGTACCTTACGTACTGATTTAATTATATTTTTTACACAACAATAGATTTGAGATAAAAACCTAATCTGTGCATAAAATAGTGTATGTATAGCGGGCATAACTTGCTTTTATGACCCTACAGCCTACACCCTACAGACCCTACAGGAATAACGCTTCTGTCCATAAAAGCTTCTTTATGCCCTTAATACATAAATAACTATTAAGCCTTCAATGGCTTATGACTGACTTATAAAGGCATTAATCACCCATTTTATAAAACTTTTCAGCTGTCAAATCCCGGTTAAGCGACCAAGGTGTGGTTTTATAACAGCTTTATAAAAAATATCTTCCAGAAGTTGATTATAAAACATTTTTCTAAGTTTAAATTGAAACCACATAAAACTCTTTTTTTTCTAGAGTTTTATTAAAGCAGGCATAAATGTGCATTAAGTCTTCTATAAGTACAAGAGGCTCCTGTCTTGCTTTTTTCAGAACTTTTTGACTTAAATAAGTGTAGTTTTACGCTTATAACATATGAAGCAGTGTTATCGTCATATTTGTTTTTCTAGGTTATGTTATTATGATGTCGCTTCCGTAAATCTTACCCTTCTGGGTATGCCTTTCAGTGCTGGAAAGTTTTAAGATAGATTTCAATGAATTTAAGTTGGCATAAGCCATTTAAGCTTTTAGGTTTTATAAGTAAAATCGCCATTATTGTTAGTTGTTATCTGACATGCCATAGTCAGATATTGGGCAATGTTCACAAGAACAAGAAAAGTTTTGAAACAATAGGTATATATTGGGTTTGGCATTAACGTTTTTTTAACAATAGTACACTAACTGCGAATTCAATAAAAATGGGCTGCTACTAATTTACTTATTTTTATCTCCTCCAAAACAATTATGCAATATAACTGTATTTTTTGAAATTTCGGTTGAGGGAGCACTTGAATTTTAAGATGACTATTTGCCCCATAATCTACAATAAACTTCGTTGTTGTTGTAATTTTCAATCCTCTCTTGAGTAGTTCTAACACCAAAGTTTAACTATTTATCTCGACATAAAAATCACCGTAGGTATAATTTATTGCAAGATTTTCATGTTTCATAATGGCACGTATCTAAAGCTATTTTGTTATGCAGATAGAATTATCATTGTGTAATTACAATCCTTCGGGTTTCAAAGCGTGATTATTTAATATTAATATTTATTAAATAAACACAATAGAAAGAAAACAGTTGAAAATACCAAGCTTGCCATTTTCAGACCAACTTTTGAACGCGTTATTTAACATTTTCATCCATGTCCCTTAAAAGATAAAACATTACTTCTTAGACATTTGTTACCCACAAAATAGGGATTGCTAATTGGGAAACGGTAACAACTTTTAACCTCAGTTAAATGTGTCGGCTGCCAGCTAACTAGTGTGAGGTCGTGGGTCTCACAAGAGGTCTTCTGTAATGGGAGCCAAGAGTCGTCTAAAATAGCTCCAGTATTTGCCGACAAAATCTGAACACAACAAAACAAAAACAACAACACATTTGCGACTGCTTCCAATGTGGCCGACTTTTCCCAATATAGATATCTCGATAGCTGTAAATATAAACTCCAAATAACATTCATATAAATAATGTCTTCAGGTATGATATACAGTGTTTTATTATCAATTAAAACAAATTATCAATAGTTAATAAATCAATCAAGTGTGGTTATATTTTAATCAAAGACAAATAGCCTTAGCAAAAATTAAATGTTAGTTATTAATTCGCATATATAAATTTGAACGGAGTGAGAATTCATGCGAGCGCGACTATTTACTCTAAATCTGACTAAAAGTTCAAGTCTCAAAAATAATCAAAAGTACTCTACAGGTACCAATCAGATTGCACAATCCTTAACTCTAGTAGTGAGCTGTTCAACTATTACGGAGGAAAGCTATATGTATTGCATTCACTCGCAAATATTCCTAAATGTAAACTGACAAAATAATATATATATGAAATATATAGTTACGTAGATATAAGTGCTACACTCACACTGGGAAAAAACCATTTAACACATAAAATTATAATATACAAATATACAGTAATGTTTTATATTTACAATAAACGATTGCCAAACGTTACTAATGTCATAAATAGTTGCTGTAATATAAGTGATTCACGAAACAAGTGTGTTTTCTTCGAGCTGAAGAGGAACTTCACCAACCAGGTTGAGCTTAGCGTGATCCAAGGTGATAACCAGCAACCAAGTAACGGCACATGAGCGAGAAGCTCAACGTAGTGGTCTTACCAACCCAAAAATACAACGAAGTGCATGAAGTTAAGGTAGAATAAAAAGGTTAATATAAAAAAGGTCTTAGATGGATGGTGACCTACTGAAATAGTTATACCGCTTCCAAATGCGGCTAACGTCGATTAAATATCGAATCCTCGAACGTGCTTCTAACCTCCAAAAGAACTAGTGGTAAATACCTTATGTACCAATAAAATTGGAAATCACCACCAAAAATCAATTATAAATCTGCACAAATGCAATTCCCATTTCCCAAAATAAAGAAAAAAATCAATTTAACGGCGATGCCAATAAAACATTCTTTTAAAGAATTTGCTTCCCACGAACGAACGAACGAAGTGTCAGTTATCTTATCAACAGAAAGCTAGTTGCGAACAAAAAGGCAACTAAACGGAGAGAGAATACGAACGCTATACAATGCAACACAAAAGCATAGCTATACAGGGTGCTACGATATTAGCACGTAACGCATTCTTATTCTACTTTTTCATCAAATATCCCAATCTGCAGTCAAGATTTCGAAATAAACTGACACACTCAGAGACAGACAGCTCCACATATTAATTGTTGATGGCATAGTAAGCAGGTATATGGAGGATGTTTAGTTCCAAAACGCGAAGCAATCACTATAAGTGAATAGTCGGCCTAATGCATCGATCACAAATAATGATTTTCGTGCACCTAATGAAAAAGAGGCACTTTGTTAGAAAACGGCAAAGAAAAGTGTTTACTTTTCTGCCTAGCAACACTTATCTTTAGTTAGCACTCGCTTAGCTAGTTACAACCACTTATCCAGTTAGCAACATTATTTGTTATTAATTGCTTACTATACTGGTTGCTATTTATAACATTGTTAACATTAAAGTTGTTTTAGAATTAATCTTCCTGTATTTTTCAAGTACACGAAAAACTAGTATGTTGTACGTGTTAGAAAAGTGATTTATCCATGCTCGTGTAAAATTAATCCACTCGCTGACTTCGCTCGCTCGAGAATTAAACGTTTTTACACTCGCTGGAAAAATTTCAATTTTCTTAACTTGTAAAACAATCTACTATTTTAAATTAAAAATATAAATATGTAATTAAAAAAATCACAATACTAAAACTCCACACACACTACAAAAAATAACGGTTTCAAAAGTAATCGCACCAGTCATTTACAACTGTTTGCAGACGTATCTCACGATGCTGTTCTTGTCCAACCAACACCTGAAACAGCTGTAGATAAGCAATTGCCATCAGGACATCATCTAATATTTGTATAATTTGTCTGCTTTCCATGGTTTTCAATTATGCAAACTTTTATAATCGTGAATACTTCCAAAACTTAGCAACGCTGGGGAATGAGAGGGCGCTGCAAGTCGTTCTCATGCGTATTTAAATAAACGTTTTAGATTTATTTATTTAAAAATATAAAACGTAAATAAATACAGATATTAAGTAGTGTTGACTAATATACACAACAAAAACTTCAGTATAAAAATAGAGTCAAGTAAATCGGCCCAGTAGAACTTTCAAACAAACTGGAACAAAAATGAGCCTTGTGTTTTAAATTGCTTGGCCATTTCTACCGTTTTATTTGTTGATCCCCTAAAGCCCAAACATTTGCATCTGCGATAACAATATAAAAGAGCAAATTAATAGTAATCATTTATTTCGTAAATATCACGGCTTTTTACATAGAATTATTAATAATTTATTAATAAATAGGATTATTGAATGTAATATCAAAGCTACGTTCTAATATTAAGTATTTGCCAAGTCAAATTGCACAAGAATCACTAAATATGTTGTACCTGCACCAACCATCTGTAACAAAAGATTAGCATTATTTATTGATAACATATTGATAACATATTGATAACATATTTGCTATTTGTAGTATTAGGGAAGACAGTGAAACATTTAAAGTACCAAAAGAAAAATAACGTTTTCCTTAGTTATACAATATACATACGTACATATTGTAGTGAGGTTTATTTATAAAATATTTCTCTATATAAAAATTCTTATTTGTTCTTTGTTTTGAAAGAAATTACTTTATGATATCTCAGGGTCGCACAACTGAATTTATGTAATGTTCTTAATATGAGACTATTCATTCAATCATATAACCATAGTGTTCGATGTTAGTGGACTGTATTTTTGGGGTAATTGAAACGCCGATAAAAACCTTAATCGTATATTAAAAATATAAACAAATAAAAACAGTTTAACTACAAATATTATAATTAAAGAGGAAGCGACACTTTTCGACCGTTCTGGTCCGTTGTTCTGAAGAGACTCTCTTTTACATCTTAAGATTCTTCAAGGCCCTTAGGGATACACCACCCACATTCTCATATGCACCAGTTTAACGTAAAACAGATGTATCCCTTAACAGGCCACCCTGAACATGCCGCCCCCTTTGAAAGCCTCGTCTTTCAACAACAATACCCATTACACAAATCCAAACTAAAACTACACAATGTTCTTTTCCTTAAAGTCCTATTTGATACCTAACTTAACCTATACATGGACCACGTAGGTCTTATCCCGACAATATAAAGTACGAACTCACTCTTCACTCATTGGTAACACACAAACTCGCGTTAACCCCCTTTTAACCACACTTCTTGGTGTCTTTATTGATATGACGCGACACTGCCCATCACTTCCAGGATGGAGCTCCACTACTCTACCTAAGTTCCATTTTAAAGGAGGCAGATTATCGTCCTTAACTATCACGACGTCTCCTACCTTCACTGTGTCCTTAGCTGCCTGCCACTTGCGCCTTTGCTGCAGCTGTGTCAGATAGTCTTTAGACCACCTTTCCCAAAAACACTGTACCATCTGTGTCATTAACTCGTACCTCTTGAGTCGACCTGGCTTCACATGTCGGAGGTCTTCTTGTGGTAAGGCCGACAGTGAACTACCGATAAGGAAATGACCGGGTGTAAGGACATTTAGGTCCTTAGGATCTTCAGTTAATGGGATCAAAGGACGGGAATTTAGACATGATTCCACCTGAGCCAATATAGTTTGTAACTCTTCAAATGTCAATCGTTGTTCTCCCACTACCCGCTTAATATGATATTTAGCCGATTTAATTACCGACTCCCATAAACCCCCAAAATGAGCAGTTCGTGGTGGAATGAAATGCCAAGATATTTTTTGTTTTAGAAAGTGCTCATGGAAGGCTACCTGTGTTTCGCAATTTTTTAATAATTTATAAAGGTCTTCTAATTCGTTTCTTGCGCCCACAAAGTTCGTTGCATTATCACAATAAATATTTAAGCTCAACCCCCTACGAGATATAAATCTCTTGAAACTATGTAAAAAAGCTTCCGTCGATAAATCACTCACGGCCTCAAGGTGAACAGCTTTTGTTGCCAAACATACAAATGCGCACATATAAGCTTTTATTGTTTTGTGTCCCCGTGTTTTGCTAACCTTTATTTCAAATGGTCCACCGAAATCTATCCCACAGTTAGTAAAAGGTCTAGATGGCGTTACCCTAGATCTTGGCAAGTTACCCATAATATATTGAAAGTCCTTAGGTTTCACTCGAAGGCAAACTATGCATTTTCTCAACATTTGTTTGACCATGTTCAAACCTGTCAATGGCCAGTATTGAAGCCTCATCGTTGCAAGCAAGGCTTGCGGGCCCGCGTGCAAGTTTTTATAGTGAAAATGCATAATAAGTAACTTCGTAAACCTATGATGGTTAGGCACAATAATGGGATGGCGCTGGTCGAAAGATAAATCCGCATGTTCCAACCTACCACCCACTCTAAGAATACCCTCAGAATCTAGAAATGGATTTAATACCCCCAATTTACTAACCCTTGAAATTTGTTTACCCTTGCCAAGATCCGTTATTTCCATTTGAAAGGCTTCCATTTGACAGCTCTTAACCAAAACCCTAGTCGCACTCGTTAATTCATCCACAGTCAAACATCCTAACCTCTTATTAATCTTATCCCTACAACTATGTACAAACCTTAAACAATATGCTATTACCCGCTGTAATTTGTAGAAATTTGAAAACTTGTCCCAAATTGAAAAATGCTTTCTAACCAAAAATGTATCTTGCTGTTTTCGTTTTTCTGGAATCTCTATATCCACAGCATATTCAAAATCTGGCCAAACCTCTTCATCTAATGACAACCAGCGCGGACCATTCCACCATGACTTACAATATCCTAATTCATCTGGATTCAACCCCCTCGAAATGACATCAGCTGGGTTGTCATTAGATTGTATATGACGCCATTGATATCCCGCTGTAAGCTGTTGAATTTCAGCTGTCCTATTACCAACGAATACCTTCCACTCTACAGGCTCCGTTGAAAGCCAAGATAACACGATAGTAGAATCGCACCAATAGGTGATTTTACTCGGTGTAAAATTGAGTACCTTTAATACCTCTGATGTTAATCTTGCACCCAGCAAAGCCCCACATAATTCTAAACGAGGCAAAGACACTACCTTTAATGGCGCAACCCTGGATTTCGAACACAGCAATTTTACATCATGTTTTCCCTGAATATCTGTTGAACGAACATATAAGCAGGCGCCATATGCCAGTTGTGATGAATCACAAAAACAATGCAACTGTATATCTTTAAACCTCTCGATTAATACCCTTCTAGGAATAAACACATTGTCCAATTTTTTTAAATTGTTCCTAAAAGATTCCCACTTTGTTTTAATTTTTAACGGTACTTCCTCATCCCATGATAATCCCTTTCTCCACAAAACTTGCAAAATTAGTTTAGCCTTAGTGAGCACTGGACCAGCCAGACCCAATGGATCAAAAATCTGAGCTACCGTAGACAATATCCCCCTTTTAGTAATTTCTCTATCCAACACCTGACTAACCTGAAAATGCAAGACGTCCCTATTTGAATCCCAATACAAACCCAAGGTTTTATGATCAGATCCATCAGAAATATAATGTTCAATTTCTTGTGCTAAATTATTTTCATATCTAGTATTAAATACTCCCCTGTCGTTAGACATCCATTTTCTCAATACAAACCCAGCCTTACTAAGAATTTCGGTTATTTCATTCTTTAATTTTCCAGCATTTTCTACGGTATCTGAACCTGACAAAAGATCATCCATATAAAAATCCCTGAGAATGATCTTAGATGCATCTGGTAGTTGTTTCATACTTCCATGTGCCAACTGTTGCAAACACCTAACTGCTAAGAATGAAGCTGGACCCGTCCCATATGTGACTGTATTTAATTCATAAATACTCAATGCTCCATTCGTCGGATCTCGCCACAAAATATTTTGAAGCTTCCTTTGATCTTCATTTACCCAAATTTGTCGATACATCTTTGCTACATCAGCGGTAACGACGATCCGATGTTCACGAAATCGCAATAAGATGGCAAACAAATCGTCCTGCAGCTTCGGCCCCACCATTAAAATATTATTTAATGACACCCCATTATCTGAAGGTGCGCTAGCATCGAATACTACCCTTAATTTTGTAGTTAATGATGTTTCCTTAACTACCCCATGGTGCGGTATGAAATACAAATCATCTGTACCAATTCCAAAATAATTATCTAAAGCTACCCTATCTATTTCCCGAACCTTGGACATATGACCCAACTCTATATATTCAGACATAAAGTCAGAATACTCCATTTTGAAAGCTACATTTTTTGAAAACTTCCTCTCCAGATGCTCAAAACGTTTAAGAGCTATTTTAAAGGAAAATCCTAACTTCAACCCGTTGTTTTTTATTGGCAAATTTACTACGAACTTACCGCTTTCATCTCTCTTCGTAGTTTCCCTAAAAATCTCTTCGCATCTCTCTTCTTCCCTAGACCTTCTGTTTTCTTGAGGAAGTTCCTCAATTATCCAAAATCTCTCTATTTGGTCACGCAGAGCTGCATTTGATACTAAATGACAGCTTTGCATCCTAGTACCTAATCTATAATTTAAACCGTTGACAGGTCCTGCAACGATCCAACCCAATTTCGTTTTTTGCATTATAGGTTTCCCTATTCCCAATTTATATTGCTCCCCAAGAACAAGATCCCAGAAAATCGAAGAACCCAATAGAATATCTATCTTGCCCGGAGTAGCAAACCCTTCATCAGCTAATACCATATCCCTAGGGATCTTAAATAACTGATGATTTACTGCAAAAGACGGTACCCTATCTGAAATTTTATCAATAACCAAAAAGGAATTATTTGAAATCCAATCACCACATAATGACGTTATTTTTCCCGTTACAACTTTATCGATATGCATTATGTCCTTCCCAATTCCCATTATCGACATGTTAATTCCCTTTGCAGGAAGCTGCAATTTTTCCCGAAGTTCCTTGGTCATGAATGAAGATTGCGACCCTGAATCTAATAATGCCCTGCATAAATGTTTATTTCCCTGCACGTCTTCTATTCCTACCATGGCCGTCGATAACAGTACATCTGACACTGCAACCCCAAGATTATCGTCTGTCACAAATGCTTGACTGCTCGCAACCAAATTTTCATCAACCGCATTCTCTGCCGGTACCGATGCCCCTGTTTGTTGATGTTCATGCAATACGAAGTTGTGTTTTCTTCCACAATATTTACAACCCCTTGCGAAGCAGTTTTGTACCTTATGCCCATATTTAAGGCAATTCCAACATAGATTTGCTTTATTAATTTCGTTTCTTTTGTCAGCTAAGGACAAATTCAAAAACATTTCACATGTGTGTACCGGATGGGATTCCTTCTTACAAATGACGCATTTTTGACCCAAGTTCTTTAACCCATTTGTTACAAACGACTTGGTTCCCACTGTTTGTTTTTTTGTATCCGATTTACTAAAAATGTGTCTATTTGTTCCGAAGTTGAAGTTCGGCTTATTTGTTTCGATTTTACCACTAACCCTATGATGCGTGTCTGGTTCTAATAACTTAGATTTATCAGAAAGAAATTCCAAGAAATGGTCTATTGAAGGAAAATTATTTACCCCAATTTTGGCCTTCCATTCCTTTTTTGTTATTGTGTCTAATTTCTTTTGCATGTGAAAAATAAAATATGTTTCCCAATCTTCTACATTGTGCCCCAAATTATTTAATGCCCTAATGTTTTTTCTTAATGCACTCAGAAATTTACTAATTTGTTCATACGACTGCTTATGACCCATCATTGGAAATTCATCCAGTGCCTCTAAATGACTATATGTAATAATTTTTTTATTTTCGTACTCTATTTTTAATAAATCCAGTGCATCCCTATAATTAGCCTCAGTAATTTGCATGTCTTCAACTAGTTCTGCGGCTGAACCTATCAATGACCGTTTTAAATAAACAAACTTTTGATAACTTGATAATTTTGAATTTGAGTCTATAAGTGTACTGAATGCATCCCAAAAACTAACCCATTTATTATAACACCCATCAAATTTAGGTACATCAATAGGCGCTAACTGCATATGTATACTGGCATTATTAGGCTGTTCCCCTTGAAATTGTACATTTCGTCGTAAATGATTTTCTACATTTTGCATGTTCTGATTTTGCGTATTTTGAACTCCTTTTGCAACTAAACCTTTTGCTAACGCAAGTGTATCATAATACGTTTCCTCAAAATGTACCCTTTCCTCCTGTTGTTTTTCACTTTTATCATTTTTTTCAATTTCTAATTGAATGTGTTGAAATTCAGCCCACCACTCATTACACTTTTGAATTCTTATTTCCACCCTACTAATATCATCTAAACTGACTGATTTTATAAAATTCTCAAACCGCGTCAATTGACCCTTTATTATCCCACGCTTATGAATTAAATCGGCTAATTCGGCATTTTGTGTGCATTCATTTGCAATTATTTCATTTGGCATTTTGAAAATCAAATTAATATATATTGCTCAGACAGAATACAAAGAAACATATATAACAATGTGAAACAAAGGATTTTGTGAACGGAAATCAGTACTCACCAATAGTTGTCGAACCTACGCCGATGTCAATTAGACACGCTCCTTGCAAACCTTTTATTTTTTCTTAAAATACCCAATACTTAAAAATGTGTGGTTGAAACCATTATAAAACTATCCCAATCGTCCTCTGCTGAATGCCCGTTGAGCCTCTTGACCTGTTTTATGGTTCTCACTGGGTGCCGCTTCCCTTCGGTTATTTCTTTGAAACTGCACTTGACCCAACGATTATCACTTGATTGTATGTTTATTGCTACTGTAAATCCCAATTCACTTAAATATTTTACAATAGCAACATTCCCTTAATTAAACTGCTTCCTTGAATACACTATTCTTATCGGTTTTGCACTGATTTTTCACACTGAAATATTTCTTACAAAGAAATATCCGGCTCGATTGGACCAAAATGTTCGATGTTAGTGGACTGTATTTTTGGGGTAATTGAAACGCCGATAAAAACCTTAATCGTATATTAAAAATATAAACAAATAAAAACAGTTTAACTACAAATATTATAATTAAAGAGGAAGCGACACTTTTCGACCGTTCTGGTCCGTTGTTCTGAAGAGACTCTCTTTTACATCTTAAGATTCTTCAAGGCCCTTAGGGATACACCACCCACATTCTCATATGCACCAGTTTAACGTAAAACAGATGTATCCCTTAACAGGCCACCCTGAACACATAGGTTCTTTTATTATATGATCTAAATTTTACTTATTGTGGTTATTGAATGTTATTAAATAAAGTAAGGTTATAGATAACCATTGACATTTATATCAGTACTGTCATACATGACAGTTCCCAACTTAATGCATATAAAATCAAGTAAGCATAACAAATCAATTATTTATTTAACCTCTTTATTTACTACTCTTTTGTT
This sequence comes from Agrypnus murinus, assembly GCA_929113105.1. Taxonomy (NCBI): domain Eukaryota; kingdom Metazoa; phylum Arthropoda; class Insecta; order Coleoptera; family Elateridae; genus Agrypnus; species Agrypnus murinus. Next base: position 59,081,910 of record OV816025.1, read on the forward strand.
TTGGATGTTAAAAGAAAGAAATCTTACCCAGTCAACTTACATTTATTCCTTCCTAGAATGTTAATGGATAAAAACCACTCCTTTTTCCTCTTATCTAACTGCACTTTCACTGCACATACACGTCTTGCAATTTTCCCTCTTCCTCCAAGACACACCGACGACTTAAGTTGAACAGGATCTGCAGACCACCTCTGCACTCTATGATGATGATGATGGACCACAAACCTACTAACTCTTCTATCGGTCCTTGTTGAATAGGTAACTTTATACCTCCTTCTGCAACTCCGGTAAGTATTTTTAGGTTAATCTTGAATTGGCCTCTCAATCTACTGGTATACCTCCAACAGCAACTGCTACTGACTAAATCTTCCACACCACATTAAGTATTGATAATCTTCTTAAATTGTCTCACTCCTATGGTTAATTACTTTTCTGGAACTACTTAAATTCTACTCTTCTATATCTATCCTTTTCTTTTTATTATTTATGATAAATTTTACCCCCACTTTTATGGTATATTCTAAATTTTCTTCTATCTTCTCTTTTCCAAACTTATTTAGTAATTTATTATCTTCCTTTACTTCTTACACTTAACTATTCTTTTTCCAAATAAAACACAAGACTTTTATTCTATATTTATTAACTTTTTAACTTCTTTTTTTAAGAGCTTCTTACAAAAACAACCATCTTTTTTCACAAACAAAAGCTTATTATTCATATCTCTCTGAGAAACCTATATTTCATGTATTTTAATTTTTTATGTTATTTTTATCAGAGATATCACATTTCTTTGATCATTCTTACTACCCTTTCAACAATAATGCATATTTCTATAGTTATGAACAACTAATTTCTTTATTTAAAATTTCAATTTTGCATTATTATTGAAAGTGCAGCCTTGATTTTATATGATCCATTGATATCCTTAATTAATGTACAAAATTTTCTTTTTCAGGCTGACTGTTGGAAAAAATATCCAACAGATTAATATTTATATTTAATATCTAAGCAACGATGTTTTTTTTGTTTTATAATAAATACAATTTGTCAATATAATTCTGTCACAAAAAACTATACTTGTAACAAATAATAAATACAGAATTTCTTACTTTAACTAAAAGCTTGCAGCAAGTGATTTTTAATATAAAGAAATAATACAGTCCACTAAATAGAAGAAACCTTTATGTGTGTTTTGCACACTGACCTTTGACTAAGATCTCCTTTCTCTTACCATCCTGATTTGTATTTGATATTATAAACTCTTGTACTCTAATAAAGATATGCTATTCCAACTTGATTTATCGTATTTCAATTTTGTATTAAGTTTTCTAATCTGAGCACTACGTTAAGACATTATTTATGTTTTATTTAATGATATTCAAGAACCACAGACTTGGTTGAATTGTTGTTCAAATGAACAATACATCTCCAAAGTTTATACTCGAATGCACCTTCTCATATTGTTTTCTCTTTAGCTCAAAAGTGACCATTGCAATATGTTTAATTTTTCTTTGTTACAAAAAATAAAAGTTCATATCTCCGATTGTCAGCCCAATGACTTTTTGTCTAATGCACTCTTGTTGCAATGTTATTTGATTCAACGGTACTTTTTGTCCAAAGGACTTCAAATTTAATGATGCTTTTGGTCCAACAGCAGTACCGGACTTTTCGTCCAATGAGATTTCAAATGAGAAAAGTCAAATATTCTATTTTTAATTTCATTATTAAAGAGAAAACACAAAACTGTCATCAGAGCCAACGTTTTAAGTTAATCCAGTCATTTCGTTTTAGTTAGGTTAAATAGCCCAGTCAAATTACACAAATCGGTGGAAAAAAATCCTAGAGTTTTGGTGTAAAAAGTCCCCGAGGGTGGGAGGTGAGCTTGAGGAGGGGGAGAGATTTAAATGTCCCTTTTTTTAGTTGTTCGCTTGTATCTAGGAAACTATCACTCCTACAAAATACTTTATATACAAAATTGAAGCTGACAAAATTTGCTATAAAAATGTTGGTCCTAGGGCTAACCTGTTAAGAGCTACAGGGCTGACAAAAGTAACACCATTTTAAAAATTGTGCTTTATTCGCATTTAAAACCAGATTACAGTCTACAATAAATTGTCTTGTACATTAATATTGGTGATTTTAATTACATTATGAGTAAATTTTAAACAGTTCATTACAGGATGTCAAGGGGGTCTTCAGGGTCGTCCTCATACGCTGAATTCTCGTCTTCAAATGGAGGGGCATTGGTGCACGCGCTCTCACAACCGCATATTGAAGAGCAATGAATGCCTGCCTTAAGGCATCCACAGCGTGTACTACAGCCTTTGGTGCAGCTGCAAAATATTGTTGATAGGATTGCAGCTGGGGCAGCGTGATGCAAGGTAGGCAAGGGCTGAAGATCTCCATCTGCCCCTCTCATCCAACCCCAATCAGTAGGTGGCAGCTTGTTGCCCAGCCATTCCTGAACTTGCAAATAGACTCTGTATGAATGTTGCAGTGCATAGTCTGGCTTCACCCTTGTGGTGGATTTTTGGAAGGTTAAGTACCGCGGTTTGTCCAGGTCTGTTACCCTGGCGTTGTACATCGCTAAGAAGATCTGTTCCCCTGCGTCTGCGACTTCCTTGTGTGTTGAAGTGTTTGTGTAAAAGACGTAGGAGATGGAATACAGGCCGCTGTTCATCATGAATAATTTAGCAATCGATGACTTGCTATTTCGGGAAATTGCAAAGGTTGTATCACAGCCGCTAAAACTGTGAATGAACAAAATGCTCTTGGTAAAGTCATGTTCCTGCAATTCCGTGGAGGAATAAGTTCTGCTTTCCTCATCCCCTTCCCTGGTTTGAAAAACTTTATCTCTTGTTCCCTTGGAGCTAAAGCAATCAGCAGGACCAGCAGATCCACATCCTCGCCGATGACAGTAGTAGAACAACCAGATTCTGCTTTTACCAATGCACACTTCACTATCGTTTTATCAGCATCAGCTTGTCTGACTCCAATTCCATCAGCAATCATTTTCTGAGTCAGCATAGTGATGAACCTGGCCTTATTAGGTGTTGTTGTTGAGCCGTCACTGTCATCTCTTCAGTAAAGTCAATATCGACTGATGCGGTGATGGTGGTGGTTCGACGTTTTTGTTCTGCACGTTTTGTGCTGTTCACAGTGTCAGAATAACAGTCATTCACCATAGTGTTTTTTAATGTAAATCACATATTGATTAAATATCACTGAGAAGGTTGATCCTATACAACACCTGACTCGATGTAGAAGGAATCTGCCATCAATCACATTAGTGTGAAGTTTGAGGTCTGGAGTAACGAGGTGAACAGGGAAAGTATCATATAATGCAGACTTCTTTGTCTTTCGTATCCCTTTTTCATTAAATAGGGATAATGGAAAAGGCGCCAGTTTGTAACGGAGAAGGTCTTCTAGATCCTCGTTGTTCTTATTGGAAATGGCTATTCGTTGGAATATTAGAAGAGGATCAACCACCTCCACAACATTGTCAATTTTGATAGTACTGCTCATGGCGGTCAATGATGAGAACTTGTCTTTTCGAGCCTGTCTTATCTCCCCAAATTTTTGCCCTATCATCTTTTTGACCGATTTTTAACGCTGGAGTATGTAATTTGACTAAGCATCCAAATTTCAGAAGCTCATAGCTCGGCAAACACATCCTAGGACAAAAATGCGTCAGACCATTTTTGTAGCAAATTTTGTCAGGTTCAATCTTGTATATAAAGTATTTTTTTGTAGGAGTGATAGTTTCCGAGATACAAGCGAAAAACTAAAAAAGGGACATTTAAACCCCTCTCTCTCCTCGAGCTCACCTTCCACCCTCGGGGACTTTTGACACACATCAACCCAAGTCTAAAGGAAGCGTTTAATGCCATTTCCAAAACTCTAGGATTTTTTCCACGATTGCCCTTTTTTGTCTAATTTGACTGGGCTAAAAGGTTCTATGGGGTGAAAGGTGCTATTGTATGAAAAGTCCCATTGGATTTAACGTTGGATCGAAAGTCATTTGACAAAACAATAAAAATTGTATAGAAAGCTTTTTATTTGACAATTATAATAAATCAGCATCAATAAGACAACTGCTATGAAATGGAATAGGAAATTACTTTCTGCCCTTGCGAGAAAAAGGTAAGAATTTCATGCTTCTAGAAGTATGAGAATAGAAAAGCTTACTTTCTGATAAGGCATTAGAAAAAAATCGTAAATATTTGTGTACAAATAGCATTCAACTGGCACCACCTGTTGATGTATTGCCGTTGCTGATAATTAATTATTAAATTTTATTATTTTTAGGCCCTCCGTGGTCGAGTAGTAGAGATCCTACTTCTCGTTGAGAGGGACTTCAAATCTCGGTTGCGACTAAATTCTAAAAATTTTGCACAATCGTATTTGAGCTCCTTAGGATACGGTACAAAAATTGTATGAGTGAAAGGTATAGGGGAGCGTAATGTACTTGCTATAATAGTTCCATTACCTCCGTTGTACTCCCATAAGAGTTTGTGTGGAACCCCGACACTGCAAATGCGGTAAAAGGAAAATGGATTATGTATGTATTATTTTAATACGAGTGATGTAGTGTAGCGGTGATTAAAACCCAGTACTTAGTTATACAAAGAATAAACAAACATTGTACAGTGTGTACAAGGTCTGATTACTATATAGAGTAAGACTGACTAAAAAAAACTTAACCTTTTCTAACATTGTTATAAAATAAAATAATAAGATGCGTCCAACACTGCTAACTCAATTGTCAGTTCTTTAAAGCGCTTCACAGTGGTGGACGCCAATAATACACAACACATAAATTCAAAAGCATGATTGAGTTATTTCATTTCGATTCTCTGTATAAATATATACAGAGAACTATTAAGAGAATAGTAAAGCCTTTTACTAGCCAGTGCAATGTATATTTTATTAATCTACAAGCTATCAAAACATATACTTACTGTGAATATTAGTGGTACATCGATTGTGAAAAAACCACCAGCTGTGATCTTCATATCATCGTGAAGTAACTGCAGAGCAAAGGCATTGATCTACAAATAAAATGTATAACATTTTAGATATCGTTCCAATAATAGGGAATTTAAGTAGCAGTACTGTATTATATTTAGTATTTGATTTCTGATTTTTTAAATACAATACATATTTGTCAATAACACGACAATGTATTTTAGGCCATTATCAAAGATTATTTTAGTTTTAGTATGCTCTGATCTATAAATAATCGAAGTTATAAGATAAAGTCGAATCGCAGTCGAATAATGTATGGAGCATATTGAATAATGTATAATCGTATTAAGAGTAGGGTAAAGGTACTTTTGTTGTTACTCTGCCAGTTATTTGCACTTAGTCATTATTGTAAAATAAAGTGTCCAAATCAAATATAAAGAACTTTTGAAATATCAGCATTTCGCAGATAAGGGCTGTTGCATATCCTATCAAAGTTTATGACAATTCTAAAGTTGGTGACGCAAACACGTCACTTCAAAGTATTTTATATTATCCAAAAACCACTTAATGGAGCGCGTGAAAGGTTGACGTACACTCTAAACGAATTTTTTTAAAACAAGTTATGTAATGATTGTCCGATTAAAAGTTCAGAGGTTATGCTACAGCTAAAGGATGCGTCACTTAGGTCGTGTGCATTATTATATTCCGACGTCATTTCATTAATACCCCAATTTATATTTACAGACTCCTATATTCCTAATAACAGTAGGAAAACTACAAAGAAAAAATGAAAAATATGTAGTTGTGAAAACCGAAAATTATTTAACCGAAGAAAACAGCAAAACCAATTTATTAATAGCATAATTACCTCTTTCTGGAGTGTACCATTGTTGTTGGAAGAAGTCAGTTTGATAAGCTGTTTCTTCATTATGTTTGCCTGAAGAATATATTGCATTATTAATCAGTTGATAATAATAATAATAATAATCATATGCTAGTAATAAACGAATTTTCATAAATCGCGCATATTTGTTATACTTTTATGCAAAAATGGGTGCAGTAGAATAAAAACTGTCATTCGGTGCATTTACGTAATTACGGTAGCGGTTTAAGACAATAATGTCAATGAGTTTAGTTTTAAATTGCAGTTTATTTTTATTGAATATAAAAAGTGTACTAGACAAATAAAAATCGATGAAATTAAAAGAAATTGTGTCTGAACTCAATAATAATTATGAATGAAATATGTAATTTTGGGTATGTCACAGTACGTAACGCATATGACATTATACAAACGTACGTAACGGTTTGAAGATCTAAATTGATCATTAAGGACATTTTAAAAGAAAACCGTAGGTATGGCATTATTTTTGGTGTTTTCTTTAATATACGTTCTAGTCGGTTTCCCAGAGAAAAATTCCTCGGAATTCGCCTTTTGGGCACCGATTTTGATGATTTTTTTTAAATTGTAGGTAATCGACTATATTTCAAAGTCTAAATGTTGGATTTGTCCGCTAATGCCCTGTTTAATTGTTATTAACAAATTAATAAATGGCGGCTGCAAAATGGCCGTCAAGGTCAGACATTTATTATTTGAAATGGCAAATGAAAAATAGTACTAGGGGTTTTTAAAGTCGTAAATTGCGATGTTATAGTTATTTAGGTATTATTTACGGCCAAGAAAGCTGTTTAAAGCTTTAATGCTTCCGCGGTCGGAAAAGCGAGTCGTTAAAAAAGACCGTCTGTTGAAACCTCTTTTAACAGCCCTAAATGTTAACAGGGTGTTATTGACAGCTTAACGGTCGTCAAGTGTTTTTTTGTCTTTTGTCTCCAGAAAACCGACTATTAGTATAAATAATCAACTTGTAAGTTTTTTATGAATAGTTCGTAAAACTATTACAAAACCTATAATTACCTAGTATTTCATGTCTCCATTTTGTCATTTGTACGTAACGCACCTAATAGCTTGATCTGTTTGTAAACAACATTCGATATAAAAAAACAAATGTATTTTTATTAAAACCGAAAAATGCAGTAAATTAAAAGTTTAGTTACTTAAAAATGACTTCTGGGGATTCGCTAATCATAAAAATGCGTCGGAATGCGTCACGGTACGTAACCGCCAAATACGCGAGGTAAAATAAGTTTCATGACGTAAAGTTACTTCTCGAAATAAACACGATTACTTTTATTGTTTCTCGACCTGGAGATATTTGGACTTGCCAAGTGCTAGTAAATTAAATTAGCGAGTAGAATAACAGGTTATAACGACTTTTGATCGTCAAGTCTTGAAAGTAGTTGGAATGGTGCTGGTTTTTTGAACGCGTTATAAGAATAACTGCTTCGGCTAGCTCTTGTAGTGGATATAATCCAGGAATTATTAAATACTAAAAAATAATCAGTAATAACAGTTATTAGATAATCAAACATAGTCAGTAGAATCACTAATTAACAAATTAACAAAATTATATGCAATAAAAAATTCAGATTATTCAGCGAAGTCGTCTCCCTGTACTATAAATTATTGTTCAAATTACCTGTCAAAAAAATAAATTACCAATTAACTATCGCATTATCAAAAGAAAATTCCGTAAAGGCCTTGACGTAACCCCAAATACATATTTCACAGTATCATGGGATATAACTTTCGGATCTCAAGCAAATACCTTCACTATTAATAATAATAATAATCTATCAAAATAATCAGTGGTCGGAATTAAAATTGACTATAATCTTCCTGCTGACGGGTATCAAACGTATTTTTGTAAATAATTAATAAATATGTTAATGTCACTTGATTACACGCTTAGTAAAAGAACTTGAAAATAACTAATTAGTATATGTAATTATAATTAAAATTAAAAGTAAGTAAAAATAATATGTATTAGTATAACCTCTTTAATCCTTATATCTGTAGTGAATATGAACTTTATCTGAAACAATATTTACAGAAAATAATAACTACGAACAATACGAAGGAGTGAAGAAAATTGACCAATAAAATCAATAATTACCACATTATAGGTACTCTAAATCCTTCCCACTATCGTTTGCTTGTAGGTTCTAAACCAAAGTCATTTAGATTAATGATCCAGTATCAACAATTAAAGGTTTTGTAAGTAACTAGGTACGTAATCAAAATAAGACAAAGGAAATTCAACAGATTACCATCTTCTGCAATTTCACGATGACATGAGACCAAGGGGAGATGCTGCTTTGGATATATATACACTAAATCCTAGCAATTTCATACAACTAGAAAAATTCACTTAATAAAACCTTATCTTGATTATATTTTTATATATCATATATCAATATCTTTTTTAAAGATTTAATCCACTAAGTAAAAAATTCGAAATTCTTTGAAAATATGAGTAATATTACCTACCTACAAAAGCGGAAGTAAAAGTGTTACTTTACCAAAAAGGTGCATGAAATGTGAAAAATCTGATCAAATACATAGATAGCATACCAACAAATAATCCCAAAAATGGAAACTACAAAGTCCTTCAAAAAAGAAACCAGATCACATAAGCAACCAAACAAACAACCAGGGAAGGGGAGGAATTCGGGAAAGTAATGGAAAAAGCGCATAACGGTAACCAGAAACTATTCTGCAAGGTATTTAAAAACATGCAAGAAGGCAAAGACTTCCCATTTAAGTTCATACGCGATAAGGAAGATGTGCTTCTAAGTCATGGAACGATGGCGGCGATACTTCAAAGAACTTCTAGAATGCAGTGACCAGCAGCAAGACATCGACCCTCATCAAATTGATCAAATTGAGCAAGTGACCCAAAATGAAGATAACGAGAACAGAACCACACAATCAGAGTTCGCAGCAGCGTTAAGAAAGGTAAATCTTGGAAAAGCTGCTTCTCGACGTTTTCTAGATACTACTAGGGATCACTACTAGGCGTACCGAAAAAAGTATATTCTTCCATACTGGAACAACGACTCATGAAGCAAATAGAGCTCCAACTAGAAGATACACAACGTGGTTTCCAAGGTGGCCGCAGTGCACAAGATCTTATCTTTACAGGACGTGGAATATGTGAAAAGGTATTAGAACATAATAGCGAGGTCTACTTCTGCTTTTTGGACCTCAAAAAAGCGTTTGACAAAGTCCCACTGCAAGAGCTTTGGCGGACCCTTGAAGAAAGTAAATGGAAAAGGGACTGATAGATGCAGTCAAAAGTTTCTAGCAAGTCCAAAAGTTCAAACGCTAGCAGTTCAAAAGCAAGTCCAAACAGTAGGCATCTTGTCTGAAGAATTCAAAACGACTGCAGGAATAACGCAAGGCGACGTGCCTATCTAATACATATTTATCACACCAATAGACGACACCCATAAACCATGTAAAAACCAAATTAAAACATTCAAAGTGCCAACCCGTAAGGATTATATGGTCTTGATTGCAAAGATTCTACGCAACTTGACCATCTGGGGCAAAGTAGAAACAAAATGCAGAGTAGAAACATGACATTCAGCTTGGCAAACATCAAAACTATGCTTGTAACAACAACAGCAAATGTTCAACATCCTATCAAACTTAACGGCCAAAAATAGGTCACCAACTTTAAGTACCTAGGCGTCACGATAACCCAAAACGGAAAAATGTTTCTATCGACCAGTCTATCTACCATCCGTAACATATAGTGCAGAATCGAATGAGTCGCCTGCAGGTAGCAGAAATACGGTAGTTAAGACTAGTGGAAGGAACGCCACGACGAGATAGAGTGCGTAACCATCAGGTTAAAATCTGCAACTGAGATGGCTTGCTCACGTCGTTAGAATGGCCGTAACGAGATATCCTCGCATGACCTGAGACCTCCATCAAGAAGCCAGATATCAAGAGGAAGACTCCGTAAAAAAGGGTTAGATAACATCAAAGAAGCATCTGAAGAATAAGACATAAGAGATAACTCGATAACTTAATGGAATGGAACCAAATATACCAAACGATAATAAAAGGACTGGTCCTATACAATTCGGGAAATTATTAATAATATAGTTACTATAAGTATAATATGTACGGTTATGTTTACTATTATGGCAGTAAAACAATTCAAAAATAAATAGCTCTTACACAAATTATTACTTGATCATAGAGATTTCTACCGTGTCTTCTGGCAGTACTTTTTACCTACATCATATCACTGATACTATTTTGGAAAAAAGGAATACATTATATAAATGTATTAAATTTTAATTGTAACAAATGTTCAATAACATACTGATAAATAGTTGGCCTAGCCTAGAAAAAAACTACATGTTTTCGAAGTAATAGTATTTTATTCAACATAATCACCTTTCAACTCTATACATTTAATGCATCGATCAAAGAGTTATTCTAATCCTTTAGAAAAAAAAGTTGTATCCTGTTCTGCAAACCACGACTCCACAGCATCAATTACCATCTCGTTTGATGTAAATTTTCGTCCTTTCAATAATTTTCTGAGTTTCGGAAAGAGATAATAATCCGATGGGGCCAGATCTGGAGAATATGGCGGATGATCCACAATTTCAAAGCCAACTTCATTGATTTTTTGTAGGGCAATAAGTGATTTGTGGGCGGGCGCATTATCTTGCAAAAACAAGACGCCTTTGGTAAGTTTTCCTCGCCGTGATTCCACAATTTTCGCTCGAAGTTTGGTTAATAGAGATGCGTAATATTCTCCCGTGATTGACTTTCCATGTTCTAAGTAATCCACGAAAATTATACCATCTTTGTCCCAGAAAATGGAGGCAAGAACTTTTCCAGCAGACTTCTGCACACGAAACCTTTTGGGCCGAGGAGAGCCAGAATGTTTCCACTCCTTAGACATTTCTTTAGTTTCTGGATCATAATGATGAATCCAAGTTTCATCCATTGTAACAAGGCGATCCAAAAAGTTTGATTTTCTATCGTTAAATTGATTGCATATCCACTGAGATGTTGTCACCCTCAATCGCTTTTGATCAGCATTGAGACATTTGGGTATCCATTTTGCGGATAGCTTTTTCATTCCCAATTCATTATGAACGATATGAAAAACGCGTTCGTATGAGATATTCAAAGTCTCTGATATGCCTTTTAGGCCGATTCGTCTATTATCCAAAATCATATTATGGACAGCATCAATGTTTCCTTGCGTTGACACAGAAATCGGTCTCCCAGACCTCTTCTTATCGGTGACATCTTTTCTTCCACGTTTAAAATCAGCAACCCAGTTTTTAATGGTTGAATGCCCCCTCGTATAAGCCCAAATTACCTTTGACTGTTATTTCTCTATTAGAAAAGCATTGGTTGGAACAACTGCAAGTGATTGTAAGGGACTTGAGATTTTATTTTATTGGCCATACTTAGGCTAATTTCATGCCAAATTACCTAATTTTAAAACATGATCGTGCTTCGATATCTCACACACACTTACATCATATAACTAAAATTGTTATAACTCGCTTACTGTTTGAGTTATCTGGCTCATCTAGGTATCGGATTAAAGCTACTTAGGTCTTTCAAGGTTCAAGGTATATCAAGAAACGTGCAAAGACATTGGATAAGACATGGGAGTTATGATAATTTTCTGAGACATTGAAGCACATAGCTCTAGATGCTTTAGCATTAAATTAGCTACGTTAGTATATAAATTACTTACATGTTTATTAAGCGATGCGCATGCCCAAATCGTTGCTATAGCATTGAATGTATACGTTAACTCACCAAAAGCTATAAAAACGACAAAGATTGTAGGCATAGGCTTTCCAATGAGAAATACAGTAGCATATCGATAACTGCATATTAGTACGTTTGTTACGTCATATGTCACAGTAACTAATGTCGGAATGGAATAAATTTTATTGAAAACTCTGGTAATCTTAATTAAGTCAGAATAAATATCCGCTAGTTCAACAATGAAGTTTCTAGGAAAGGAACCTGGTTCTTCAATACAACCTTTAATTAAAACCTTATTAATTTCATCTATCCTCAGTTTTATGGAAATCATCCAATCTTGGAATGTAATTAAAAGCGAATTCTTATACACGCTACTAATCAAATAAATCCAGTGCCCCCATTGGTATTTTATTTCGAGGTTTCGTATAGTATAATAAATAAACAAAATTAAAACTGCGATTATATTAACAAGAAACCAAGATATTGAAGAATTCCTAACTGCGTAATTATCAATTTTAATATGAAAGTTGTAAAGCCTTTTATCAACCCGTACAAAATCATCCCACATGTAAAACCGGAGTTTGGAATAAGCTGTTGAATAAATAACCATTGTAACATTTAAAATAAAATACATATGCAACTGATACATATGCAAGTACCATGTCAAACCTTTACTATGGTCATATTCGAAAGAAGTATTGTTTTGCCATACCATAAACATTTGAATACTTATAACAGCAATGGGCACTATTCTGCCAATGCGTGTTTCTCGTTTCATTAATATTCTGTTCCCTGGCATTCCCTTAATAGAAAATGCACTCATTCCAAGATACTTTTCTATGTTATAAGAAAAAAATAATGCGGTTATTATATCTGATGTAGTATGGTAGTTACGCATTGTTAATAGAAAATATCAAGAGGGCTAGGTTTTGTTCTATTTTAAATGTAGTAAGCAGTCTAATGGTAATTCTTTTCAAACCATTCACTAATGAAACGTCTATTAAAAAAATAATAGGCACTTGCTGTAGTGAAGTTATAATAAAGCTTTTAGTAATATTAATAATTATGCATACATGGAGTAGCTTTTTATTCCCGTGTCTCAAAGTAATTTTGAGCTATACATTCAAAATTTCTCTCATGATATTTAATGTACCTAGATATTATTAGCGGTTTCCAACCTTTTTGGACTCGCGAAACTCTTTTTAGAATCAATTGCTATGGCGAAGATACAAAATGGTGTTTAGGGTAGTGTTGTGTGGGGAGGAAGAGGGGATCAAGAGTAAACGGTAATGTGAAGTAAAGAGATACCTAAACAATTGCGGAATGTCTATGCAATTTAATTATATTTTTAAAACTTTGAGATTTAGCGTAATGTCTCAATTTATTCTCAACTCCCACCAACACACATGATATTGGGACATGTGAATAAAATGTAGCTTTTATTACTATTAACAAAAGATAACAGATATGATTTTTAATTAATAAGAATAAGCTAGAGTATAGTAAAAGTTTTTACTACATTTTATTTACATGACCATTGTCAAGAGTTAGCTGTTTAATGCGAATTAGTGAGTGATACATTTAATTAAATGTTGCCATTTTAATTTCATGGCTTGTAAAGTAAAGATGGCTGTAATCTAGAATTGGCAGGATCGCCAAACGTATAAAAAAATTCCCGCCTACTTTAATTTTAAATTTAAATGATCTCACGGTACACCCGTGTCTCAACAAATTGCACACAAATTGGACAAAAATTGCGCACAAATTGCACTCGAACAGTACAAATTGTACATACAGAAACTGTGCACGAATTACCCACAAACAGTGTCGAAATTGCACACAAATTGTACACAAAATGCACAGAAATTGGACAAAAATGGTACCTAAATTTGATATAAATTAAACAAATTACATACAAATTGCACCCATATTGCATACAAGTTGTTTACAAATTGTATCCAAGAGTGCACAAATTGCACACAAATTGTACAAAAATGGCATACAAACTGTACGCAAATTGTACACAAATTGCACACAAACATTACCTACACAAATTGTACACACATTGCATACAAATTGCACACCAATTGCACATACACCTGTACAAAGAAGTTTGTGTACAATTCGCGTGATTTGTGTGCACAAATCACACGAATTGTACACAAACTTCTCACAAATCACAAACTAATGCTCACAAATTGCACGCATATTGTACACAAATTGTACATAAATTGTACACAATTTACACACAAATTGTAACTCGAATAACCACACTCAGTATTATACGCTATTAGCATATAACCTTACGATAAACGAAACGAAAAAAATGACCGCAAAACAAACTCAAATCTCAACTATTGGCACATATCGGACCACACCAAAATCTCGTGGTACTTGACGAATTCACTTCCAGCCTGCTATATGTGTCCGATCCGGCAAACTGATTTGAACCCTTACGTGCGTTTTGCTTCACAAATTATTTCAAACTTTTTATCACTTTATCGAATCAACTGACTAGACTACTGTACTGTACTGAACTGAACTGACAATACCAGACCCCTATCTGTCTTCAACTGAACTTTTCTAACTCCTTAGTTTGGGGATGCAGATCTATGTTTACGTTAATATTTTTGAGATTTGAGATTTGTTCCAGAACCTTCGATGGGAAATTTACAGCGACCATATCTTGCTTTGTAGCGAGAAACCTGATATTTACAGAAGATTGCAGACTATTTTTTTGTATATTTAATTTCAGAGAATGAAAATAAAATAAGCACGAATATTATAAGAAATGAAAATAAGCACGTAGAAAACACATAAATTTGAATTTAATGCATTTTTGGACATATTATTTCGTCGAAAACTCGTTTTATCTCGTATTTTCCTTATAAAAACAAATTTCATCTGTATGAGAACGCATTGGGATGATCTTTCACATTAACGAAAACACCATTTGATTTAAAATAAAATCTGTAATTTTAAATCAACGAAAATGTATTGAAATATACAGGCCGTACTAAGATTATTGTGTGCACAAATCATACGAATTGTACACAAACTTCTCACAAATCACAAACTAATGCTCACAAATTGCACGCAGATTGTACACAAATTGTACATAAATTGTACACAATTTACACACAAATTGTATGCAAATTGTTCACATATTATAGATAAATTTAACAGAAATTGCAACCAAAGGTTGGGGAACCACTGCTGTAAATTATTTAGCTAATTTAGTTTCATATTAAATATTAATAATAAATAGCTAAAGGTAAGTACTCTCAGCAGCGGATCCGCTGGCGGATGTCATACGATTGTTCGATTTGACTCAAACCGCTCCGAACCGCCCAATCGTATGACATCCGCCTGCGGATCCGCTGCTATGAGTACTTACCTAATTGCGTCGGAAGGGAAACAGACGTTAAGAGTAGTCAAACGATTTTTGTTTGTTTTTCGAGGTATCGAGGTGACGGTGAATATGATGGTACCTCATGACATCGATTAGTCTGATTTTGTTTGTTTCTTTGTCTAATCTCACTTAACCGCATCTGAGGGAACCTCAGTCCAGAAAGGATTTTATTGTGCTAGACATCGCGTTCACGCAGGCCATACAGTTTTACTTTCTTAACCGAGAATAAGGCATTTTTTAAATTTTGATCGGCCAGGAACGGACGACCCTTGGATTATGAGATAAAAAAAGTTATTTTGTGATACTAGGCTCGAAAGTGGATGGTTTCTGGTTAAAACAAAATATGGGAACACCTCTGGAAGACCAGAAAAACACTTCTCTGTCGTATTTTGTTAGTACACTTAATTTAAGGTGGTTTTGTATGTCGTAGGAAAACCATAATGCAGTTATTACATACAATTTATATAGTTAACAATTTCCCAGGATAAAAAAGGGGTTATTGGTTTAGGTGTATTTCAAACACAGTAAGTAATATTTATTATTAAAGCTTCATTATTCTTTCATAGTATTTCTCTTTGAAGCCCATCGCTTATGACATGTTTATTCTACAAAGATGGTTTCTGTTTAATTAAATCATATCAGCGCTTTTAAAAATATTAATGTGTGCTACAAACATTTATCTTTTGTTAATAGTATTAAGATTGATTTTATCAAGACTTAAGTGTTCTAATCATATTTTCCTATCTACATTTCCCTTTTAATATTTTTTACAACTAGGTTACATGGGTTTGAAATCTGGAATATACAGAGTGTTTCAAATCAATTTGTAATTCCATTACGGAGTTACTGTAGAATGTGTCTTATAAAAATTCACTGTAAAATGAATGCTCTCCTTGGAACAAATTAATAGCACATCATACTTAGTAACTGTCATAGTTAGTAACTGTTGTAATACATGTTAATTTGTCAGCGTTGGTCCACTTTGAGTGGATCCAGAATAGTATAATCTGTAAAGAGGTTAAAATAAAAATTCGATGCGAGTGGAAGGTTCCGAACGCCAGCCGAAAGCTAGCGAAAGGAACCGCGAGTATCGAATTTTAATTCTAACCGAGTAGCAGACTGTACTTTCTCTAAATCGACAAGACAATTTGAATTTAGCAGTATTTAAAATTTGAAGACAAGCACAATAATTTTAAAAAGCATGACATTTAATGTAAACAATGAAATTTGGGCTAAACGTTTGTTTGTACTTATTCATTCCATGTTTAGTGATGGAATGCAATACATACAAAACTTAAGTAGGGTAGTGTTTTAGAATATTTGTTCAACAACAAGAGTTAGAATATTAAGTTTCTATTATCAAAATTCATTTCAGAATTAACAAACATCCATTAAGACATCCTTTACCTACTACTTATTTCTCATTAAAATTCCCCAAATTCCTCCCAAAAACAAACAAACAAACAAACATAACTTGTTTAAATCTTACATTGATGTTTTAAACTAATTTTAAACAAGTGTTTTAAAAAATGTTTTAAACATGCCAACCCTGGATCTAACTGACTTCCAGACTGACATTCCAACGCTCTTGAATATCACATCTCTGGCCAGTTTCTGATTCAAATGAGGTAGGAGAAGTGTAGAGAAATTTTAAAAACAGAATTTTATCAGCCTAAAGTCCTTTAAACGCCTGGCTAGCTAGATAGTTAGCTAGGTATTTTGACTTAACGGTAATATGATGGATTCCAAATGAAAACACATCTCTTGTTTTCTGTTTATTTTTGAAGAACCTAATTGGATAGTAGGGGACAGACGGAAGATGAATAAACTACTCGTGTTCTTGTAAATGGGCGTGGGTTCAAGTTCCAGTTGGGATGGCAAGATTTTTCTAAATTCGAAAGTTCAGCTGTCTAAACTATGGGAGTTTGTTTTGCATGTTAAACGGGTGACATTTGACCTTATATGTTGTTTCCCCTGTAGTGCAGGCGTAAAATACAAAAAATATTTGATAAATTATGTTAATCACCAAAGGGAAACAAAAAGATTGTTTACAAATAATTCCTATTACTTACGTGTTCATTAGGCATTGCACATAACCAAACTGTTGCTAAAGCATTAAATGCATAATACATTAAGGTACAGCCTGTAAACACTAGCACATGTTTAGGGTCAGTATTTGTACCAAAATACGCACTTAGAAAACGAGAAACACAAATCAACGTTACCGTAACATCATATGTTATATTCACTAATGTTGGAATGGAATAAACTGCATTGAAACTTTTTGTTATATGAATTAATTCGTAATAGGTAGCCCGTAGCTTAGCAATTAAATCTCCAGAAAGTGAGTTTGGTTCTTCATAGGAATTTCTAATCAAGATCTTACTAAGTTCACTTATCCTTAGCTTTATAGATATTATCCAATCTTGAAAAGTAACCAAAAGTGAGGTTTTGTACATGCTACTAATCAAGTAAATCCAGTGTCCCCATTGGTAGTCTTCTTCAGTTTTTCTTATATTGTAAAAAATAAACAAAATCATCATTGCAATTAGATTAACTATAAACCAACTTATTGAAGATTTCTGTATTGCATTGTTGTTAATCTCAATGTTTAAGTTGCGTAGGTTTTCATCAATCTTTAAAAAGTTATTCCACATCCGCAAGTGTGAGTTTGAATGAATTTTTGAAAAAACTATGAGAACAACATTTAGACAGAAATCCATATCTACCAAATACATATGTATATACCAAGACAAAACGTTCTTGTGATCATACTCTACAGAAATGCTATTTTTCCATACTAGATATATCTGAAGGGTTAAAATTGTTATGGGAAATAGCTTATTAATATTAGTTCCTCTTTGTATGGTTCTTTTTCCTGGTATACCCGTTATAGTAAAGTTATTAATACCAAGATATCTTTCGAACTTATAAGAAAATGATAGTGCTGTTACAATATCCGACGTACAATAGTTATTATTCATTCTGAAAAGGTAACGATTTATTCCATATCGCTGTTTAGTACCAGGGTCTACTTTGCTTGATAATAATAACCCTTTGCAGAATCGGTTTTAATATAACCAATAATCAGGTATTATTATTATGAATATTAAGAAATTACATATACAAATTTTGATTTCGCAACATTAAGATAATAGAGAAAATTGCATAAGTAAAAATATTGCTTGTAATTTAGTAATAGCTCTGACCCAAAATTTCACTTAGCATATTGAAGAGTTATCTTCATCATCATGTTGGCATAACTCATAATCCCATTATAAATTGATTATCTTTTATACAAAGGGACTTAAGTAAACTTACGCCACTTTCATCAAGCAAAACCTGATAATTGAATATTGTTCGGTTGTAGAATAATCTTTATATCTTATAGCGTTATTCTTGACGTTTTTATCTACTTGAAAACAAGCGGAAAGTGATATACCAATCTGCATATACAGAGAGCTAGTAGTTCTAAATAGAATACAGCAAAATATTCAATAAACGGTCTTGATGGTTCCATACCTCTTTTCACTTAAGAGAACAGATCTCTTAGTAATAACAAGGTTTGGTAGATAAGAAGATTTTTATATGGGTATATGTTTAAATGTGTTTAAACCGAAACAGAAGTTATCAGGATTAATTAATACTAGGAAAACCTCGTCAAGACAAAACGGTACTAATACCTAGATTAGTAATCGTAAATAGTTCTAAAACTTACGACCGTAGAAATTAAGAGGGCGCTCCAAGTGAATGTCCGATTCACGCGTCTAAAATTAAACATTTTATATTTATTTAAATTAAAAATATAAACATTAAAAAATTATATAAATTAAAAAATAGTGTATACTAATCTACACCGCGAAAGCTTCAATATAAAAAAAGAACGACGTAAATCAGTGGAACTCTCAAACGAACTAAAACAAAATAAGCTTTGTGTTTTAAATATACAAATCATATATCAGGTAATGATTGTAAGTAATGGTGTATATGTAGTGCAAACCAATAAATGGAACAACATACATTAGATACAAAAAATTACAAAAGCAATACAGCTTTGGTATCTCATTTAGTAACGCTCAGCGGCAAGTGAACAATCTCACAAATCATAACCCAAGCGAACTATGCATTATAATTATAACACTATATACAGGGTGTTTCACTTAAGATTGATAGCCACTGAACTGATAGTATAAAACGCACATAAAACGCAACAAAAAAGCTAAATACCATTAGTGCCTTTCTTTCATAATAACCGAGAAAAAAAATTGTTTTTGAAAAGTGGATTGGTGGTCACTGGTTTAAAAATCACCGCTGGAGCTGGATGTACCTAACTGCATTTTCAACGTGATATCTGATACATTAATGTAGCTGATGCTAGGTGATGTCACAGTTTGTTTTGACTATTTTTAACAACAGTTCCCAAAAGTTGACCTACTTAGCAATTTTATTTATCGATGTGCGTAAAATCAAAAATGGCATAACGGTTGTTTGATCGTATTGACGAGTACTATCACCTGTTCAGAGGATACGAATCTCAAGTGAATCACCTTGTATATTTTTACCGCTGTCTGCTACCCACACGTTGTTTTTAAGTAATTGCCAATACGTATGTCAGTATGTTACCGAAGAGAAATCACGCATAAAAAAATCAAGTGTCGCTAAACATATCTATGGTACAACTCACGCGATTACAGTAGATAAATTAAAATTATTGAAAAGTGTTCATTCAGCCAAAGAACTCGATGCCCATGCAAGCATCTTTAATAAAAGGAAGGAACATGTGTTAAACAAAGACCCGGGAAATAATGACAGTTCGGTGCTGTTAACGCTGGTGCACGGAATAAAGTGAAAACCTGCGTAAAGTTGACAAAAACAGTTTAAAACATAATAAATTTAGCTGGTTAGGAATTATTCTAACAGTGTTTTTAAATAATAACGTAATACTCAGTAAAAGTCACCTTCGGTTTGTGAGTATGTGGTAGCAATAAAAATTGGTCAAGCTATTCTCTTCCCTTTGGTTTAAAAATATATCTATATCCTTAGTTGCATGTTTGTGTTAAAAATTTTTTATGGTTATGATTGGCCCTTTATAATTCACCCGCAGAAGCAGAGGGTTATTTTAACAACTTTTAGAGTTAGACAGTTTTATGCCGAAAAAAAGGTAACTACTTTACCGAAATACGTATTGGTAATTAGTCAAATACATATGTGGTTAGGAGACACCGTTAAGAAATATATAGTGCTGTGATAAACCACAGTCTTTACAATCCATTATTAGTTATGTGTTATAAACAAAAACCACACTGTGCAAAATATAATTTAATAGTTTCCGCAGCAACACGTAACTTTCACTTCTAGAGAAGAAAGTAAGATTTTCATTTAGAATACTAAACAGTTAGAAATAGCCCACTTCTTCTTAAGTAATACTTAGACGCTGTTTGAATACTTACTGTGCTATTATTTCATATACTGTATTTGATATTCTGATTCAATTCCAAAACTGAGAAACCAGATACCAGAAATAGCTCAAACCGATTTTGAAACATTAAACAGCCATTGCATTTAGAGACCTCTGCAATAAGAGACAAAGGTAGTAAGAGACGATGCTTAGGTATCAAGGACTAAGACGTGGGGAAGGATAAATTAAGTCTTAACTTGTTACACACACCACATACACTACATAGAAAGATAAATTAAGACTTAATCTTGTAACGTGCAGAAAATCCGAGTGTCTTTTATAAATTTGAATATGCATTTAATAGAAATAATCTTACTACGGTCCGGTATAATTTGTCGACAAGGGCAGTCTTTTGAAATCTTTCCCGAAAGATGTTCTTGCTATAGTTAGTGAACGAATTATTGTTTTGCCTTCTATAGGAATGTCACTATTTTAGTGCCTTCAAGAAGGGAATAATAAGATTAAATTCCGTAAAAGACGATGTTTACTGATTACAGTTTTGGTGTTTTAAAGTTAACAAAATTAATTCTTTCCGTTTCGTAATAATATGTTATTAGTTCATGACCATAGGCGCCCGGAAGGGGGTCAAAGAGGGGCACTTGCCCCCCCCCCTGGAACTTGGACAATTTGAATTTTATTAAAAAATTTTTATAATATGCGTTTTTTTCTAGGCTTGCCCCCCTAGCATGTCGTTTATTCTAGGCTTGCCCCCTAGTATGCCGTTCATTCTAGGCTTCCCCCCCCCTGGACAAATTCCTGTGGGCGCCTATGTTCAGGACTATTAAATAAAGTATAATGTTTAGAGTTTTAAGGAGTTAATACGTTAACCAGTCGAATTTAATTGTGTCAGTAAAAAAATTAAGATTTCCGGTTAATATTTAAATTCGTGGAGTAAGCCTAATTAAGGCTGAAATATAATCAAATTAAACTAGTGAGAATGCGCAGAGCTAGCATTGCCATGAGGAACAAAAACAACTATATACTTAAAAAACTAATTTATTTTTGAAAACTAATGTTGACGTAACACATTAGTTGCCATAAAAACTAAAATTTTCTAAAAACTAAAAAAGTCCTAAAATTTTTCGAATTTTTTGTTGCTAAAAATGTTTATTTTTTTGTAAATTTAAAAAAATACAAAATTTTTCATTTTTCAAAAATTTACCGAAATTTTCGGTGGTCATTTTGACCACTTTCCCGAAGAGATACAAAAAGATGTTTCAACTAAAAGTTTCGTAGAATTTGATGTACTATAAGATTCCAACAACAAAAATTCAAAAAAGGCGACAGACCGACAGACAGACAGACTTCACGAATTCAGAGACGAACTTTTTGTTCGTCGAATATTAATTCAAAGTTTTACAAGTTTAATTAGTTTATCTTAACCTGACAATATTATTTCGACATTAAAATGTCATTATCAAAGGTAGATAAGATTGATAAACAAACACGTTGCTAAGGATAAATACATACAGAAAATAGGTAACTAGATACAATACATAACAAAAACTAAATATCTAACACTTCTAATAAAGGAGAATTACTAAGCTCAGTTTGTTCATTCAATAAAGGTACTGTGCGTTTATGTTTGTATATTTCAAAATCTTCTAAAATGTCTAATTTGTGTTTGTTGTTGCAAAAAGGTAAGAATTTAATGTTGTTTTGAGGTGTCATTAAGTGGTTCGGTTCCAAAATGTGTTTGGCATAATTCTATTTTTCTGGATGTTTAAATCTATAAGAGCGTACGTGTTCTTTGTATCTTATGTCGAAATCTCTAAGTGTTTGTCCAATATAAACCGAGTTATAAAAAGAACAATTCAAACGGTAAATGCCGGAATTCATGATATCTTGTGTTTTGTCTTTAGCATTGAATAAAAATGAAAAAGTGTTGGTGTTAGTTTTATAAGTTATTTTGTAACTGGTGGTTTTTCTTATTATAGTTGCAATTTGTTCTGATATCTTGCCAAAGTATGGTATTGATATGTAGTTTGTGTCTTGTATTTGAGTGTCAATTGGAAATATTCTTTTGATAGCTAACCTATAATCTTTTTGTTGAATTAAAGTAAACGCTAATTAAGGCTACTTAAATTTTCTTATGCTAATGAAATTAAATTGGACGAATTCAATTTCTAATGGCATTTGCTGAATTGAGATTTAATTGCAACCAGCTTCAGTCATAATTAATGTTACAAAAGTCGTGTCTTTAACAGTCTTCAAAGTTCTGCTTCAAAGTAAGTGTCAGATTGATGACTAGTGATGTAAGATACAGTACGTGAGATCATTATTGTGTGAAGTTTTTTGCTTTTAAATGATTACCAGGCAATTAATTGCCATGTTTATAACTTATTGAAGGTAATTTTATGTTCAACAATAAAGTTATCACCTGATAACATCTGTTCCTCTAGGTTAAGTAAACAATCTTTTTGTAAGCTCATCAGTCTCTTCAAAGGAAGTTAACATTCTAAAACGTATACACATATAAGAGGATTATGAAGCTAAATATAAATCTTATTATCACATGCAAAATAACGATTAGTCAGCTGCGTGATAAATACCGCCAACGTATGCAGTTTTCGGAAACCATTCTAAATATATTAATTACGTTCATTTAGTTTATGTTTTTAACCATTATCTTAATGTCTTTATCCATTAACTTTTTATGTCTTAAACCATTATCTTAATGTCTTTACCCATTAGCTTAATTATGGTCATATATTTTTATATGTTTGATACGAGCACAGAATAGTATATAAACACTGCAACTTGGTAGGATAAATCAGTTCGAGTTGCGACTGCAGTACGGAAGGATTAGAAACTGGCATCCAGGGATATTGTTTACCTAGCTTTCCGAACTTAGCTTCGACACTTAGAAGCCTTAGAAACTGGCATCGAGGGATGTTGTTTATTTAGGCTTTCTGGGTATTAGTACCAATTTAATGTTGAAACTGTATAATAGCATTTAAGTTATTATGCAAGTGCATATTGCGTAATTAACAACGAATAAATATGTTATTGTACTTAACAGTAAATTGTGTTCATTCTGTAACTTGTAACTTCCGCCTTTTTGAATAAAGTATTATTTTAAAAACACTTTTCAACGTCAAGAAAAGTTAATTAGGGATCGTTGCTTTAATATTTACTATTATTATATAACCAAAACGATATTTATTCAGTAAATAAATGCAGTTTAATTTAAATGATGTGGTGATATTATTGGTCCAGTCATTTGTCGGAGTTTTAGATTCAATCAATTTAACTGATGACTGTGATTTATGACTATGCTATTAAACCAATCAAATCAAGAAAGAAACATTTTCTCCCTTGTGGGTATTTTGATTAAAACTAAAATAACACAAGAGAGTGGCGCCCATATTTCTAAGTATTGACCTATATTTCCTTGATTCCCCTTTGCAATTTATGAGCGAAAAAGCTATTGAAAAATGTTTTGCAAATAATAATAGAAGACTAAATTAGAGCAAGCGCGCGCGCGGGTGTGTGTGATTTTCAAATTGTGAGAAACATTTTTTATAAAGACTTTATGAAATAGGTGAATTTCTAATTTATCATATTTGTGTTTTGATTTTTGCTTTAACTGAGCGCTTCCTCGCGAAATAATCACCAGCCGCCACTGTCGTAGACAGAAAACTATTAAATGATGAACAATTTTGAGATTGCAATAGTAACGCAATAGTCGGTGCTTCGTACCTCATTCGTGATATTTAAGATTCTTCCCACAGACTTTAATTTGCCTCGAATAGATTCTGACAGGGAATTATATACGTACATATAGGACAGTACCTACATATAGGCTCTAATTGGCTAACTACATCGACATTCAAAAGAACTTTGAATCCAATATAATTTATTTCTAATTGTGGTGAGATTAAATACTGCTTAGAAAAATTTATTGGCGGAGAGTTTTTAATTCTGATCTAAAATTGTTATCTTGTCCAGTAGATTCGGTCACAATCTTAAAATTAACATATTTGCGGCAAATGCATGATGGATTCCATTAAATCGTGCCAGTTAACTTCTTATTTCATTGATTGTTGTTTTGTTAAAATTGTTTGAAGATAGCTTTAGAGTTAATAAACAAATACTTAATAATAATAATAGAATAATAATAGACGGTTAAAAGAAACTGTTTACAAATTTCTGGTACTTACATGCTTATTAAGTAGTGCACATAACCAAATTGTTGCCAAAGCATTAAACGAATAATACAGCATGGTACAAGTTGAAAACAAAAGATTATTTGTAGGATCAGTATTTCCAATGAAAGTTACACTTGCAAAACGATAAATACAAATCAGCGACTGCGTTACGTCATATGTAATGTTTACTAATGTTGGAATGGAATAAATGGTATTGAAACCTTTTGTTATATGCATTAAGTCGCAATATATATCACCTAGTTTAACAATGAAATAGGAAGGAAGGAATCTTGATTCTTTAGTGCAACTCATAATCAAGATCTTGTTAAGTTCATTTATCCTTAGCTTTATAGATATCATCCAATCTTGAAAAGTCACCAATAGCGAAGTTTTATACAAGCTACTGATCAAGTAAATCCAGTGTCCCCATTGGTAGTTTGTTTCAGTTCTTCGTATATTGTAGAAAATGAAAATAATTGTAGTTGCTATTAAATTAACTATAAGACCATATATTGAACATTTCCTGACAGCATAGTTATTAATCTCAATGTGGAAATTGCGAAGTTTCTCGTCAATTCTTAGAAAATCATTCCACAACCGGAAATGTAATTTTGAACGAATTCTAAGAAGAATTATTAGAACAATAATTAAAAAGAAATCCATATATACCATGTACATATGGATATACCAAGACAACACGTACTTATGATAGTATTCTACAGAAACGTTATTTTCCCATACAAGAAATACTTGAAGACTTAAAATAGCTAAGGGAAGTAGTTTATTGATATTAGTTTCTCTTTGGATAGTTCTATTTCCAGATATACCCGTTATAGTAAAGTCATTTATACCAAGATACCTTTGGAACTTATAAGAAAATGATAGTGCTGTTATAATATCTGAATCTGACGTACAGTAATTCTTCATCCTTGTATGTATTTTGGACCTTTTTTTTGTTGTTTATTAGATGGTTCTACTTTGCTTTGTAATATCACTCAATATTAATTTTGATTGGCATAACGTTGATGTGTAACAATGGAGAAGTAAATAAATAAATCAATAAATATTATCTCTAATTTACTTATTATTTCTATTTAGTACTAAATTAGTCTAATTTAGTTTGTAATAGCATCTCAGTGTGTCATGTCATTTAGAATATTAAAGGGATGGCTTCATTTTATTTCATTGTATAAGTTATTCTACTAACTATACACTGAAACCTTACCAAACATTTCTAATATAAATTCTTCATCCAATAACCTAAAACTGTACACGTATAGATTGTTTACAGAAATAGTTCTTTATTATATGGGTGCTAAATAAATGGTTTTATAATGTGAGTATTGCAACTTACTCTTACTCAAACACAAATTAATTAACTAATTAAAATCTTGCAAAGTTGTTTAACGATACTTACTTTAAATCTTATATGCCAGGCTGATTTCTTTCTTATCAGATTATTTACAGTATCGTGGGTGCTAGCTTCCAACGCATCTTTTTAAATTGCAATCAGGAATTAGAGAATTGTAATTAAGGATTAGTACTTTTTTTAACAACCAAGTCTAACAAAAGACGTTGCTTACGCTCTTATTTTATCTTAATGTGTTGATTGACTTAGATTCTTCGTTTGTTTGTTAAACTTTTTTAATAAGTCAGCATAAAGAATTATCTGGTAGAATTTCGTAATCGCTTATTTGTTCTACTACGTGTTAGCCATTCAATGTTAATCAATTGGTAAATATATGCAAAAGTGAATTCTTAAATACGGCATTGTTTTTACAAGAGCATTTATTAAAAAGTAATAGTATATAGGAAAAAAATAACACTTACCGGTGATTATCCACCGGAAACCCGAAAAAACTAACTGAAGTTTTTAGCGACGTGTTTATACAGCCTTTGCTGGGACAACGACAGTGTTTACCCATCCCGCACTACGGCCCACTCGCAATGCACAATTGGCGTTATCCGGCCCTGTCTAATTTGAAGTGTTCGGTCACGAGTATGAAGCATAACTGATACCTACCTTCTGCCTGGATTATGAGCGGTGGCTATCAATATTTGCGACAGTCAAGTTACGACTATCCCAACACCAACACCTAAATAGAGGTGGATCGTTTCTCCTCTTCTCCAAAAACACACCAATAAGAAACCTGCCTGGACACGTACACGTTTATATAACATTTTACGTAAACATTTACACTGTAACGTTTTACATAACCATTTACAATTTATTAAGTCAGTGGCGCAGGAACCTATGTGCTCATGTTGCCGAAGCAACACTAATCGTATTTTTGGTATTGCTCAGCAATATCATTTCAATTACATTCACATTACAATACTCAGTTTTAACTATACTTATTTGTGTATTTTGTATTATATTGTATTTAATAATTAAATTTTTTACGAAATTAAAAATCGTTTCACAAAAAAGGAATTGCATTCTTTCACAGACTGCACCTGTGAAACGTTTTCTGAAAAAAGTCCTATTGAAATAAGTAGTCATAGAACATAGCACAGAGTATACGCGTTTGATGCGTTTTCTGACACTGTAAAATGTATTTTGTAATGTAAAGTATGTAATTCTATAGCCTTTTTAGTAATCAGCAAACTAAAGCCATAATGAAGTGAAATGGTTTATTTTCTATACAAAAATTAACGATTATAACGTGCGATGTGCAATCCTTTTCTTAAGAAATACTATTTAAGCAATTCCTGCTTCCATACCGAATGTTAATAAACATGCTCCATGGAAAACTATTACAATAACAAAAAAGCACTCGCCTTAGTTAACCGATAATGTTAGATTACTAATGCGTTTGAAGGATAAGGCGAAAAATAAATTCAAATGTATAAAAACCACTGCTGCATGGGAATATTACAGGACGTTGCGCAATTACACAAATACCCCAATAAAGAACGAGAAAAGAGTTTACCTACAATTTAAACTTGCTCGCACTAATAATTCTAATGCATTATGGAAAGAATTCAGAGCATTAAATGTACTACCTTCTAAATTAAATGAAAACAGCATCTTTAAAGGTAATATTGATTAAATTAATAGCTATTTTGTAAACAGTATTCCACATATATCCATTCCACAACACGTACTAGATTTTTATAAAAATAATAAATTAGATGAAGCTGGGGAGTTTAGTTTTAACCTAATAGATGATAATGCTGTTGCAAAATTGTCGATTCACCAAAAAGCAATTCGACGGGATCGGACGGATTAAATATTACTATGATAAAATTATGTTGTCCTTTTATATTGAGTACTTAGTACAGATTGTTTGTTAACTCGTGTATATTAGAAATAACATTTCCCGGCAGCTGGAAGTCGGCTCTGGTAACACCAATAGCACAATGCGAACAAGCTACAGGGTATAAGGATTACAGGCCAATTAGTTTACTACCAACATTCTCCAAGATAATTGAAAAAGTAATTAATTTACAACTTAGGCAATATTTAGAATGCAATCAGTTGTTTCCATCATGCCAATCAGGATTTCGACCTGCTCACAGTTGTACAACCGCCTTGTTAAAGATAACAGATGATATTTTCAAAGCTTTCGATGAAGGAAAATGTACATTATTGACTCTTTTAGATTTTAGCAAGGCGTTTGACACAATAAATCATGAGTTATTGCTTTGTATATTACACTTCTTTGGTCTTGGTAGTGATGCAGTTGGTCTGTTCCAGAATTACCTGAATAATAGAACACAAAGGGTCAGGGCATCTGCTGCTGTCTCAACACCTGTTGATGTTACCAGAGGGGCTCCTCAGGGATCTATATTAGAACCTCTGCTGTTCACCATGTATACCAGAGGTCTTTGTGATTGTGTAGGGACCTGTAATGTTTATATGTATGTAGATGATACGCAGATCTACTATTCATTCAATCCTAATGATATTGAGAACGCTACTGATATATTAAACAACGATTTAAAGCTGTATCGGAATTTTCCATAGAACACGCTTTAATTTTAAATCCATCTAAGTCTTGTGCTTTACTTTTAGGCAAATCGATTAGTAATTATCAACTATCTCCCATTAAAATTGGAGAAATTAATATTCCTATAGTGGAAAGCGCTAAAAATTTAAGCCTAATTCTTGATAAAACGTTTATCTTCAAAAAACAAATTAACAAATATATACAAAATGCTTATTATAATTTAAAACTTATATATCCGCATAAAGATTACTTAAGTAAAGAAGCAAAGATTTTACTACGTGAATCACTTGTTTTATCGCAATTTAATTATTGCATGCCTGTATACGGTCCTTGTCTTGATTTTGAAACATCTCAACGTATACAACGTGTGCAAATTTGCTCCTAAATTTGCCTATATATCTTCAAAATTAGCTCCAACTTGATATGAAACAACGACGTTACACACAAATAACAACGTTTTACCATAATATAATAATTAAGCGGCAGCCTATGCAATAAAATAAATTATAGAACAAATGTACACAATATAAATGTGCGACATAGGGATCTGTTGAGTATACCCAAGCATAATACCGCACTTTTTGAACGATCATTTAGTTATAGTGTCGCGAAAGTTTACAATGGTATACTGCCATCATTAAAAGTTACCAGTTAAGCAATTTAAAAAAGCTTTTGTTAAGCAATTGACGTTAGATTGACATTGATACACCAGATCGTAAACAGTCTGTATTGAATATATGTTTAGTTTCTTATGATAGTCATGTTGTTTATAGTCACTTATATTATGTTTTTTTTTTGTAATAGGTCCGACTAATATATTGTTTTGCTCAAAGTATGCAAAGGGGGAATGGAAGAACAACCTTGTTGAATTCTCTCCTTGAGGTTTTATACTATGTAAACATATAGAATAAATACTATTATTATTATTATTATTATACATCCCTATAAAGGTAAGTTATTTTTAAAATTATATAGTCTACATGAGTATGACCAAAAATGGAATATACAAAAATAAGGTTATAATCATGGGATATCGCGCAATAGATATAAAAAGATGAGTTGCAGCCGCCTACACGTGTTTTCGCACTTATTAATGCGCATGGGGACAGCATAGCAGATAGAATGAAATAAAAGCAACGAATTCACGAAGATGCACAACACAAGGTTTCACAGATAGCAGCCATCCACAACAAACGTCAGTACGTTTGTTGTTGCACTGAAAAGTCAGTGTCTTCGCAAAAGTATGATTGGCTGCTATCTGTGAAACCTTGTGTTGTACATCTTCTTGAATTCGTTGCTTTTATTTCATTCTATGCCGTCCTGATGAGCACTATTAAGTGCGGAATACGCAAAGACGGCTGCAGTATCGTGCTTGGTGTCCGTGGTGTGAGTATGTGCGATTAGCATCTCTAAGTACGCTGTTAGTAGAGATGCTGTCTAAGCATTTCGCACCACAGCCGGCAAGGGTGCTCAGTGGTCTATGTGTAGTGTTAACCGGTGAGTCGACTTTTCCCGCGAATCAGCCCCTTTCCCTCCTTAAGCTATTGGTTTTGAATGTAACTATTAGCTGCGGTATAACATCGATTACTGGCATTCCGCGCCCGTTCCTCGGAACGGGGGTAGTGTCCCCAGGGTCCCGTCACCATCCTTCTTTCCAAGGCAGTTGCCAGTTACTGAAAGGTAACTTCGGCGGGTTTTTACGCTGGGGGCTCACCGGTGTCCCTGGAAATAGCTGGCGGCTGTCTGTCCTTTTCCTTCCTCCCTATCCCCGGGTGGCCGTTCCCTCTAAGGGGGCTCTTTGGTGGAAGGTTAAGTCGACTTGTTGCTTGGTGCTACACATCCCCCGAAAGCCATATATTTCGGGGGTGGATCTGAAAAGAGCCGGGTTTTGTTTTCATTAACATCATAACTGAACGCTCTCAACATCTTCTTGCCATCGACATTCCAACGTTATCGCCCATATCAACATATTCCCCATGTTGGTATGGCCGATAACAGGCATATGTGACCATGGATGCATGAAATTATCGAAGAATACAAGTACAGAGCGATTGTGGTTATCATTACCAATATTATTATTAATACTGCTAATAATAACCACAAAGTCAAAGTAAATGCCGTTGCCGGGCTGGCTATTATTAAATTTTATTTAATAATAACTGGTCTGCCAACGGCTAGCTGAAGAGGACTACTTGTGTTAGTCCTATAACAGCCTCACCCCGCTTCGCGGGGTGATTAAAATAACACTGACCAGTCAGACGGCTGCAACTCACTTTTTCTTTATTTCTATTGCGCTATAAAATGACATGATCGCAGCAATAATACAGTTGCCAACTAAAACAGATAAAAACGACCAGTTCTACTGCCCGCCAAATTAAGACTGGTGACAGCATTGCATTTGTCATTTGTCAAACTTTTGACAAGTCAGTTTCTGATTTTAAGTGGGTCTTGTTCATAAATATACTCATGCAATATTAGATATTTAAGATACAAGTGTAAAAAGTCATTCTTTATTGCGCGAACGGTTTAACACACGAGAGAGGTACGAGCCAGTGTCTTAAAGTATGTGACTGCAATGGAGAGACTTTTTACACGTATATCTTACAACGTTTTATCTACGATCATAGCGCTTTACTAAAGTATTCATTGTATTTGGCATTTTTTTAATTTGTGACTTATGTCGTGTATACATATATTGGCGTGCTTAGATTTTTATGTGCTAACTTATTAGCAACCAGTTTGTAAAATATTTATAAATCATTAATTTATCATGCATATCTTGTTGACATTAGGGTGCAATAAAGATTATATAACACTAGCTTAATAAACGTTAACTTTTTACGCGAAAATTAGTGTTAAAAGTGGTCACTTTTTGTATGATCGTAGAGAAAATAAATTTTTAGACCATCTTCTAGAATGTTTGTAAATTATGGACACAGAAAAAACATAAGAAAATTATTGCTATAATTTTTCTGGCTGTAAATTTTCTTTTTGAAACAATCATCAATATATTTAAACCACAAGGCTGATTTTTGTTCCAGTGCGTTTGAGAGTTCTACTGGGTCTATTTACGTGAAGCTCTCGCTGTGCAGATTAGTCAACACTACTTAAATATTTTTATATTTTTAAATGCAAAAATTAAGAAAATTCATTTCGTGACACCCGAGAATAGCCATCCAATGGAACGCCATCTGAGATCCCAGCGTGTTAACTTTTGGGGTTACGTTTATAGACACACTATTTCAATCACTATCACTAGGGTCTAGGGGTTTAAGCCGACTCCTTCGGAGACGGACCCAGCCGGTTAAACACGTAAATAACTCCGACACTAGTCTGGATAGCTAGTAGAGGGTTGATGGAGTTACTGGGAGCTCTTACAATGTAACTGACGCGCTAATTGAGCGCAACCATATTCGTTGTCCCCTAAAAGGGACCGTGGTCATAAGCTAATGCAGGTGGGCCACGTTAAATAAAACTTTGGATATCTGTAGCTATTTCCAGCAGTTGTAGTTTTATATGTCAGTGGTTGCAATACTCAAAAAATATATAAATATTAAAATAGCAGACAAAAATCAATTCAAAATAAGAAAAATAGTTATTATTTCTGTATTAAGACACCGACTTCTTATCACAAATGTGGATATAAGTTAAAATTTTAATAAGATTACCACATGAATAATAAGATAATAAGAATAATGTTTGAAATTGTGAAGTTATAAAAAATATAAAACAATAATATTTAACTTTTAGGTTAGTGCTCTTCACGTAAATAACAATAAAAACTACAATAAAGGTATTTATAAAATAATATTTGCAGCAAAACTAATTAATTCTATATTACAAACCTACTGTATATTAATATTTATTGTAATTAAACAATATTGGTTTGAAACATTAATTTTAACTTGCATAAAAACGTACAATAATGGATTATTGGGCTGTCGATTTAAAAAATATATATTTTATAAGTCAGATATAGTCACCGGAAACAACGTTTGTAGATCAAATTTGTTTACGACTTCACCTTAAAGTCTATAGCTTGGTTGTTCTGGAGAACTACTGATAACACTTTTTTTACTTAAACTAACCATGCTGGTGCCCATGATCCATAGCTCTGTTAAATCCGCTGAAATTCCAATTCACCTACGACCTACCTTAATTTAATGAGAGAATGAGTCGTCCTCATTGTTCAGGCTAAACCGAGGCCTATTTAAACATAACGTAAGTAGTTTGTATGTTAAATGGACGGTCCAGTGCGGGGCCATTATTTTTTTAAATGTTAGAGTAATTTTTAATGCTACAAGTTACAGTATTTATTTAATACTTTTATTCGTTCTCTGACTTAATTACCTCCGGAAACAGTTTTTAAATTAATAATAATATAGTATGAAGTATGGGCAAGTAGCGACCGCGTGCGTAAGTGCGGCGCGGGAAGGAATTGAGGGACTTAGCGAGTCACTGTGCAACACCTCATGTTTTCTTCAATTTTATCTTTATTATTAACAAAAAAATTATTGCAAGATCATCGTCATTCATAGAAAGTCTAAACAATTTTGCGAGAGAAAAAAGAATCTTTTTTTGATTAGAGGCTTAGATTCCGAGATTTGGAGTGATAAAGGTTAAGAAGCAGTAAAATTTGCAATTTTTTATCGTCCTTCAAATCGAGAAAACGACTTGTAAAGTTTAAACACTCCATAAGCCTAATAGTAATTTCAAAATTGAATTTCGGTAGGAAGAGTTTGGTTCGAATGCTCTTTTGGTCCAGTCCAGTGCTCTTTTGTATAGGACTATCATAGGACGAATTTTGATTTAGCATATATATATAATAAGCATAAGTTTCAATTTAAAATACGTGTCAACTTTTAGTCGTTAAACCCCAATCTCATGACATGCTTCAAGAAGTTTGGCACTCTACTACGATAATAATAGGCGGTTAAAAGAAATTGTTTACAATATTCTAGTACTTACATGCTTACTAAGTAGTGCACATAACCAAATTGTTGCCAAAGCATTAAATGAATAATACAGCATGACGAAAGCTGCAAACGTAAGTATATATTCAGGATCAGGATTTCCATTGAAAGCAATACTTGCAAAACGATAAATACAAATCAGCGACTGCGTTACGTCATATGTTATGTTTACTAATGTTGGAATGGAATAAACGGTATTGAAACCTTTTGTTATATGTACTAAGTCGCAATATATATCACTTAGTTTAACAATGAAATAACTAGGAAGGAATCTTAGTTCTTCGGTGCAACTTCTAATCAAGATCTTGTTAAGTTCATTTATCCTTAGTTTTATAGATATCATCCAATCTTGAAAAGTCGCCAACAGCGAAGTTTTATACAAGCTACTTATCAAGTAAATCCAGTGTCCCCATTGGTAGTTTGCTTCAGATTTTTGTATATTATAGAAAATGAAAAAAATTGTAGTTGCTATTAGATTAACTATAAGACCATAGAAAGAACATTTCCTGACAGCGTAGTTATTAATCTCAATGTGGAAATTGCGAAGTTTCTCGTCAATTCTTAGAAAATCATTCCACAACCGGAAATGTAATTTTGAACGAATTCTAAGAAGAATTATTAGAACAATAATTAAAAAGAAATCCATATATACCATGTACATATGCATATACCATGTCAACACGTACTTATGATCGTATTCTACAGAAACGTTATTTTCCCATACAAGAAATACTTGAAGACCTATAATAGCTAAGGGAAGTAGTTTATTAATTTTAGCTTCTCTTTGTATAGTTCTATTTCCAGGTATACCCATTATAGTGAAGTCATTCATACCAAGATATCTTTGAAACTTATAAGAAAATGATAGTGCTGTTATAATATCTGAATCTGACGTAAAGTAATTCTTCATGATTGAAAAGTACAAACAATGTGTTTTGAACTTATTCTATTTTTTTGTTTGTTAGATGACTCTACTTTTCTTGGTAATAACAACGCATATACGCGCTACACTAATTTTAGATAATCAGTTATGATGTATATTTATTAATATTCAAGAAATGGAACCTACGTCACTTAATACAAATTTTGATTGACATAACGTTGATGTGTAACAATATCAGTAATGGAAAAGTGAATAAATAAAAATAGTGTTTCTAATTTAGTAATAAATTAATCTAAATTAATTTGTAACAGCATGTCTATTTACATCACTTAGAATAGTAAAAAGATGGGTTCATTTTATTTCATTGTATACGTTCCTGTACTAACTATATATACAATGAAACATTAACAAACATTTCTAATAGACGTAAATTCTTCGCCCATTAATCTAAAACTGTACACATACAGATTGTTTAGAGAAATAGTTCATTACGACATATTTAGATTTACGATTTAGATTATGATGTGAGTACACAGTAAAAATAATTTTGTTAAGTTACATTTTGTCACATTCACTACAATTTTATGCAACAATGTTTAAAATTCTAATATAATTCAACTAAATTCAAATATCACGTAATTTGTTACCGGGCTCTATTGCTAATAAAGGAAAACTGATTGTCAATACAGCAAATATTTTGTTGAAGTTATAACGTTGAAATTCACAACCCATTATTTGTTTGATGGTCACTGTTTAAAACCAAGCTTCTCCGTTGTTTGGTTGTCACTGGTTTTCCCTTTCTTTCGGTTTATCGTGAAGTCGCTCCTGCGCGGTTGAGTTTCCTTCTCAATATTAGAGTGAAGTAACAAAATGGCTGGTTTTTGGTACTAGAAGTTGGATGTACGAGATATTAAGAAATTGGTTTTAAATATTAATTCGCTTTAGCGGAATAAATCTCTTATTCAACGGAATGATCGCTTGGTTATTTGTGTGCGATCGGTCGTCAAATTGGACGGATTAAGTTCTGGTGCTAACCATTTTAGGTAAATTATTTTCGTTAAAACCTCGTTGCGCTAAAAAATCTTACAAATGTCTTTTTTATTTTAGGTAATATTTCCCTAGTAGTCACCTTGAGGGAATTGTTTTGTAAAAGACCTTTCAGTTTATAGAAAGGTAAAAATCTTCAAATATTTAAAATTAATACAATATACAGGGTGATTTTTTTGTAGGTCTTTCTTTTTTCTTTCTTTTGGGTTTTGGGTTTTGTTGTTCGTTGTCGTATTTGTGTTCCCGCTCTCTGATCGTGGGTTCCATTTAGGAGGTCCGTACCTACATCTATACAGGTATCGGGACGGAATTAAACAACCAACATCGAAGGGTGAAGTGATAACCCTAAGCAGGGTTTTAAACATACATCCGTGGATCTTCGAATGGTGGGACGTTTGTGAAAATTTGTATGTATTATATGTCTGTGTTTTAGTTATATATATATCTATATTTATTTAATGTATTTACAATTTCGTCATGCATGTTAATTTTAAGAAACGAGATCTCGACTAGTGAAATTGTAGGGTAGATTTAAGTACAACCAACTGTGATACAGATCACCATTCACCTTTTTTTTTTCTCTCTATTAAGCATTAAAATTGCATTTAAAGTTAACTTTTAAAAACTGCCAATAGTTTAAATAAAGCCCTACTTAGAAAGTTTACATTTCACTACGTGTGTTTTATTTATTTATTATTCATTTGTTTGTGTGATTTTAATATTGCTTTTCAGTTCATCATTTGTAAGTATATATGTACGGTACGGCCAAAATTGTGGAAGTTGCCCATATTTTGGTAGAAGATCTATTTCTTCGTTTGCCTGATAAGCTTGAAGCTTTAGTAATAAGCATTGTTTTTAAACGAAGTGGCGCTTGTTTTTTTTATCTTTTATATCTTGTATTACCCCGCCTCTCTCCGACTTATTGGGGGCTAGCTGGCAAAACTAAAGCAGTGTTATTCGGATCAAGCTGATACTTCCAGCACAGCTACATTTTGGTAGGTTAAGTATTTCTTTATATAAAAATAGCCTTTGTGTTTCTGTAGGTTATAAAGTTCAAAATGTTTGTTGAAGTTACTAAACAGATGATTACTGTAAACAATAATCCTTGCGATTTATCCACAACATTTGAGTTCTACACGTTTTCAACAAAATATAGAATCAATTGTGCAGAAATACATGAATTTTTAACAACAATATTTCAAAGGACCAACAAAACTAGATGAGTTATTTGACAATAATCTAGTTAAAATATCGAACTCACTTGCTACAGAAATGAAAACCTAAATTAGTGAAAAGTTCAAACATGTTTTAGTGAAGTAACAAATAATTCTGTTTATTGAACAGTGCTATGTGTGCATGGATATCAGTTTTAGTTATAATAGCAAGACTATTGTATTATTTTCTTCTCTTTTTTTCCATCTGTAAGTCGGCTGCAGCCGCACTTAGGGTCTACGTAATAATAATAATCGCCCCCTCCCTCCCGCACAAGCTTATAGCTTCTGGCAGTGGCGGTTGCTGCATACGTCAAACTCGGGGCACACGACAAACTGGTATATCGCTATCATGCTCGTACGCACACATTAAAGCAGTATATCATCATGTGTTGCACTGCGTGTGTCCCGGGTTTACGTATGCAGCGACCGCCACTGGCTTCTGGGGCCTGATTTCTAGGCTATGGGTTGTAACAATTATTATTATTATTATTATTTTCTTTCTATTCTCGTTTTTTTTAAACACCGGTATCACTCCTACAATCGGGAATAAACCATATTCCTAGGACTGTAGTGTTGTTTATAATACTTTGCGTATAATGTGTGCTGTTTGCAAGACGGTTGTTTTCTGTATGTCTGATACATATTGAACCCCGGGCAACTCGTTGAGGTTTTTTTCTAAACTAGTTGATACCGTTCCCAGTGCTCCGATTATAATTGGTACTATTTTTGTCTTTACACCCCACATTCTCTGTATTTCAATGCTGAGGTCTTTGTATTTCAGCCGTTTTTTCTCTTCTTTTCGAATTGTGTTTCTGTCCTTTGGGATTGCCACATCTATTATTAGGCAGGTCTTGTTGGTTAAGTCTTTCACAATTATATCGGGTTTGTTGGCAGTAATAGTTCGATCAGTATGTATTTGCTGGTTCCATATGATTGTGACTTCCTTATTTGTTTCAACTGATTTTGGTTGATGGTTGTACCAAAATTTTTCCCTTTCCATCCCCATTGCTTTTCCTATATGATAGTGGAGGTAGGAACAAACTTTGTCGTGTCGCATTATATATTCATGTTTAGCCAGTATAGGGCATCCTGATACTAAATGTTCAATGGTTTCTGGTTGTTCTTGACAGAGTCTGCATCGATCGTCGTTGGTTGTTTTAAGTATACTTTTCTGATAATATCTTGTGTTCAAAGCTCCTTCTTGCGCCGCTGTTTCACCTTTTATATTGCCCATTCTCAGCCAGTTATAACTTTGATTTTTATTTATTAGTGGCTCTTCCAGCTGACTATCAAACTGGCCGTGCATCACTTTTTCTCTCCAGGTTGTTCTAATTTTCTTTGCCATGTTGTCTTTTTTGTTGTCGGGTTTTTGTTGGTACTTCAACCTCTTGGATCCTGATACTTTCCTTATATTTTTTCATTTTTTTTAGCAAAGACTTCTCGTTCTTGGTTAAATCATGTGCTTTAATTATTCTTAGTTGATGGTCTGTCTGGTTATTCTCAATGTATTGTCCTAGGTTAATTATTTCTGTCTTATAGCTTCCTTCCACTTGCCTCAGTCCTCGCCCGCCTTCTTTTCTCTTCACGTAGAGTCTGTCTACATCTGCTCTAGGGTGTAGTTGTCCATATATTGTTAGCAGCTTTCTTGTTTTGCTGTCTACGGCCTTAATTTCTTGCAAGGTCCAGTCTATTATTCCAAACGAATATTGGAGTACTGGCAAGGCTAGGCTGTTAATAGCTTCAAATTTGTTTTTGCTGTGTAGATTTGTTTTAAGTATAAGACGTACTCTTCTAAAGTATTCTTGTCGGATCTTATTTTTCATATCTATGTTAATTCCTTCATTTTCTTCCATTCCCAGGTATTTGTAGGTTTCTTCCGCTTTCAACTGTCTGATCTCAGTTTTTTCATCTAATTTTATGTTTTTCGCGCCAGCAATACGTCCTCTCTTGAATGTAACCATTGCACAGTTATCTAATCCGAAATCCATCCGTATGTCGTCACTAAGCTTTTTGACTGTTTCTAGTTCGCTTTCTAATTCTGTGTCATTTTTTGCTACTAATTTAAGATCGTCCATATATAGCATATTTATTATTATTATTATTATTTTTATTATTATAAATGCACATGCAGCTACTCGCGTTTTTTTAGTTAAACATTTATTGCATTAACAACCTCAGTTTTTTCTATCCTGACGTCGCGATGATTTGAAACTGTGGATTTAGCAGGATTTAGCCCATGATGTCAGGGGGGCGCTCGTCACGACGTAAATGATTCGCGCAGAAAGAGTTGGGTACCATAGTCCGGCATTTGTACTTTGCATTTTGGTGTAAAGGTGAAACACTATTATACCTATAGTACCGCGTTTATAGTTGGTATTTGTGTTTTAATACTTTAATTTTAATCACGGATGATTCGCCTTCCATATATAACTTAGATAAACCCCCAAACAAAAAATGTACTTTAGAGTCAAGTAGAAAAAAACAGGAGATAATTAGTGCAGGTAAGTACATATATAAATATATTTTTTCTTTTAATACGTTTTTTATGGGACAATTATGCATTCTATATATCTGCAAGTAAAATCTTAAAATTGGGAAAGGTAGCTTTCATCTGTTATAAATGTGTGAATTATTATTTGATAAAGGCATCCAGATATTTTCATAATGTTATTTGTTGCAACTGTTTTCTTTGATAGTTTTTTCATTTGTGTCTTAAACAGTTTGCCTTGCAAATCAAAAAATAGTTTGATCTATTAGAAATCAACCTTGCGACAGGACTGCTTGTACCTGTATTTATACTCGGTCGCTGCCGGACTAATCTACATTTTGAAATCTCTGCATATAGATAAAGTCTCTATGATCAACTTGTAGAATCTTACACAGCTGCTTTTCAACATTATGTATTCTTCTTTGAAAACGGTATCTGTCCAGAGCTAATGTTCCAGAGCATACTCCCATACTATCATATGATGTATATTATTCATGCTTACGTCGGCGAAACTTACTTTCTTTACCATATCGATGTGATGTTGCTACTACTACTAGATATCGCTATGTCTGGAGAGTTATTGATATTAGTAAAACCAAAACTTTGTTTTAAATACATTTTAATTTCTTCAACGATACATTTAGACTAAGATAAAAAAAAATAACTGATTAGCGTAGATATAAGCAAGCTAGGCATCTGCGCAGCATTCCCCGTAATGTTTATTAAAGCACACCGTCTAAGCAGGGAACACATTTAAACCTTTTATTTGAATCAATTTAGAACAGATTATTGTAAAAGCACACTACAAAAGTATCATCAAAAAGGTATGATTCCGAAATATAGGGTTGCTGAATATATTTGATACGAGATTAATGAAAACAATTAACAAAACATGGCTACTGTTCTAGACTTATTTAATAAGATTGCATAATTCTCTATAGATTTCATAGAGCGATTGATTAATTTAAATATTTTAGCAAGGTGAAATACGTCCTTTAGTTTTTATGTCACAATTGCAGTAG
Source organism: Agrypnus murinus (assembly GCA_929113105.1). Lineage (NCBI taxonomy): Eukaryota > Metazoa > Arthropoda > Insecta > Coleoptera > Elateridae > Agrypnus > Agrypnus murinus. The sequence continues at coordinate 59,122,137 of OV816025.1, forward strand.
GCGGTTATGCAAAGAGCCCAACTTTGTAACCCTTGTCGCTGACGGTTTCTTTGTCTTTACACCCATTCCCAACTTTCTTTTAGCCTTCATTATACCGGTTACAAACAGAGCTGATGATTTTTCCCCTAATTTAGAGTCTTTAGCCTTAACACGCTTCCAAGCAGCTTCTTCTAATACACGATCTGCCTGGTGTCTACTGTTCAAATCGGAGCTTTAAGAGTACGAGATGTCGTGCTGCATACACGCCAGGTCCAAAGGATTTATACCTTTATCACCATGTTGTAATCTTTTAGATGATTTAGTACCGGGTCCACAGTACTGATAGGAAGGAAGATGTAGTTCAATAGGCAGCTTGTCTATGAGCTTGTTAATAACACCGTTACCCACGTGAACTAACATCTGGTACCGTGAGAAGGGACTGCTTGTACCTGTATTTATACTCGGTCGCTGCCAGACTAATCTACATTTTGAAATCTCTGCATATAGATAAAGTCTCTATGATCAACTTGTAGAATCTTACACAGCTGCTTTTCAACATTATGTATTCTTCTTTGAAAACGGTATCTGTCCAGAGCTAATGTTTGCCAGTCTCCCTTTCTCGCCTGTCTGTATGCATACTCCCATACTATCATATGATGTATATTATTCATGCTTACGTCGGCGAAACTTACTTTCTTTACCATATCGATGTGATGTTGCTACTACTACTAGATATCGCTATGTTTGGAGAGTTATTGATATTAGTAAAACCAAAACTTTGTTTTAAATACATTTTAATTTCTTCAACGATACATTTAGACTAAGATAAAAAAAATAACTGATTAGCGTAGATATAAGCAAGCTAGGCATCTGCTCAGCATTCCCCGTAATGTTTATTAAAGCACACCGTCTAAGCAGGGAACACATTTAAACCTTTTATTTGAATCAATTTAGAACAGATTGTTGTAAAAGCACACTACAAAAGTATCATCAAAAAGGTATGATTCCGAAATATAGGGTTGCTGAATATATTTGATACGAGATTAATGAAAACAATTAACAAAACATGGCTACTGTTCTAGACTTATTTAATAAGATTGCATAATTCTCTATAGATTTCATAGAGCGATTGATTAATTTAAATATTTTAGCAAGGTGAAATACGTCCTTTAGTTTTTATGTCACAATTGCAGTAGGCGGTTATGCAAAGAGCCCAAAAGGCGTTTAATAATAATTCTGTCTGCTGTTTAACAGTAAAACATGCTTAGTAGGAACATGTGTAGATTATATGTTTAATGATATGATAGTATAGCTATGTATTGATTCTTACGTCAGAGCCATAGAATGAGAATTATTATATAAATGTTTATGTTTTAATTCGTACACCCTCAAATGAAACAACAACACTAGGTGATATACATATTTCCGTCAAAGTCTAAAAGTTAAACACTATGAAATCAGGCTGGATGTGTCGGAACACCACCCCTAATCAACTAGTGGATAGACCTTGTTGTACGTCGTAAAGAAGGATGATAACAGCTGTATCGAAAACGAGAACGAAACGTTTCAATTATAGCCGGAGAGATATCATAGAATAAATAATATTATTATTCAGTTTGATGTCATACTTCTAATATATTCTTTACGATTCAGTAGTTCATATACTTTTTCAAGCATTTTTATGATTTTCAGGGTTTGGGTATATATGCATAGAGCCAACGAAAACTAAATTTACCCCAGTATTATACACTACAATGGTTGAAGTTAATGATCCGTACACCTTGCTCTATTTCAATAAGATATAGTGTACCCTGCGTTGTTTTTTCTTTTTCCCCAGCAAGGCAGAAGGGCAGGCTTTCTTGCAGATGCATATAAATAGACCTATTAACTCTCTTGTAGGTATTATTATTCAGAAGTGAACTGTGTGTGGCTACGTTGTCTGTTGTACTAGTAGTTATTAGGATAAAGGTAAGATTCATCCTAAGTACTATTCTGTGGGTTGTTTAGACCTTAACACACCTCATATACGATATGATAAATACGTAGTTTCTATTACTTATTTATTTATTAGAGTTGTTATTTATTCAGAAAAAAAGGAGAATTGATAGTACTTAGGTTTGTATACTATATGATCAACTAAATGGTGTCGTAAATTTCAATAATGTTCTTTATTATTCGTTATTTGATACGTTAATCGAATCACGTTTAGAGGGGTATACTTATTGTCACTCAAATTAGGGCGTAGTTTAGTAGATGCAAGGGGAATGATGTCCTGTTGTTCACCTAAACACTATTGCTGTAATTTATGCATTCTCTGCTATACGCAGATATTTGGAACTTATATCGTGATTCAATTTTATGAGTTTTACATACGAATTCATAAACCATTAAATGTATAGAGACTTAATTTAGCTTAAAGTAATTGATTATATTCAATATAGCTTTTGGAGTCTGGTTTCCAGCTTATGCGTTGTAGCAATTATTATAATTATTCTTATAGTACCGTTATAGGGGAACTTCATACACGCTAAATAAACTTGTAATAATTTTATACTATTTTATTACACTGATTTATTCGAGGTAAGGTGGTAGTGGTTGGTGATGTTGGTGGGGATTATTTCCTATATAAATAGCGAAATTTTCCAGATCAGAAATAATTCGTACTCTCTTTTATAATAATAATGGAGGTTCTTAAAGATTCATTAATAAATCTGTTAAATGAAGCAATAGGTGTACAAAATATGTTTGTGCATATCAACGGTGTACCGGTAGATGTGAATCCGTATAACGAGGCAATGCTAGCAGAATTTGAAGTTATGGATTCGAATGACGTCGATGAGGGTTACAGTTCTACTTAATTAACGTACGTAAGTATCTCTTTTTTTTGTATATCATTTTCAGGTAATTGAATAAAATTGTATTAATTTCAGTAGGTAATGGGACCCTTGAGCTGACCCCTTCCCTTTTTATGCAAATGACCCGCGATCTAATTAATATGCAAATGAGGCGTGGTCTAATTAAATGCGCGAATTAATATGCAAATGAGGCGTGGTCTAATTAAATGCGCGAATTAAATGCGCGAATTAAAATGCGCGAATTAAATGCGCGAATTAAATGCGCGAATTAAATTAATTGATCTAATTAAATTAATTCACGGTATCATTTACATATCTCCTCTCTCATTTACATATATAATTTCTCATATGCATGCGTGAACATATCTGCCATTTTGTATCTTTCATTTTCAATTTATCATCTAGGATTTCCCGCCCTTAGATTCAAATTTTTTAGTACTACTACTGCCATCTATCGGTGACGTCATATGATCGGTATAGTAGATTTCTATGCGCCTGTTGATAGGCAACCCGCTATATTTTTTATAAAAAACCAATGGAGCCAACAGGATTTGAACCGGGGACCGGTCGAATGGTAGTCAGCCAATGCATCCACTACACCAACGAGGTAATCTATTAAAAGACTGTAAAAGTTGTATTTATTAAATAGATACGCGTCAGCGCTAATCTTATACGAACTAAAATTCATATTAAGCATAATTAATCTATATGATTATTTGACAGTTACATCATTAAATGCGCGAATTAATATTCAAATGAGGCGTGATCTAATTAAATGCGCGAATTAAATTAATTGATCTAATTAAATTAATTCACGGTAACAATTACATATCTCCTCTCTCATTTACATATATGATTTCTCATGGTATCATTAGTGTATCTCCTCTCTCATTTACATAACTGATATCTCATTCTGTACATCTCATTTTTATATATTATTTGCCATCTCTCATCTCTCTCTCATAAATTTATTTTAAATAAATCAGTCCTATTTGATATTTATCTTCAGGTCATCATGTAATTCTGTGAAAATAATTTAATATGTAGAAACGTAATAATAAAAAATTTATTTTCAACTATACAAAAGTAACTCTTAAGCTACTGTCAATCAACTGTCGGATTAGCTCTGGTGCATTAGACCTGTTTAAATATACGGCATAAACATTTAGTTTGAAAGGAAACAATTAGGGTCGTTATGATTTCATAAAATTTTATTCAAGTGAATCTTCTTAAGAATATAGAACACTGTGAAGCATTATTTTTAAAATTCAAAAACATTATCTATAGCTAAAACTGTTTAAGAAATAACTTTCAAACTAAATGTTTTGCATGAAAATACGTACAAACTAATTAGCCATGTTTCGACATTCTTTAAAACTGCTTTCAAACCATAAATAAACAAACGTTCTTACGAATGACTGACTGAAAGGAATTTAAATTTTCTAAATAATTTGTTAAGAGATTATCATCTTAAAAGCGGCATAAATTATTGTTTTAAATAACAATTACTCACCCTTGTGTTAACCCGTATGCTAAGTATGTCCTAATGGTAAAACTGTAATCAACGAGATCTAATATCATAGTAATATTATATAACAGATTAGGTGACCTAACAAACTCTTTAAAGAAATGTTTATTTACATGTATGAGATAGTATTTAACATAATGTCCTTACATACTGGGTTACGATAGAGACGGGTAATCATACGATCTGTTGAAATGTATGATATATTATAAAATAACGTTTAAATAAGAGTTTACTTTAGATGCTTTCGTATAAATAAACAAACGTTCTTACGAATGACTGAAAGGAATTTAGATTTTCTAAATAATTTGTTAAGAGATTATCATCTTAAAAGAGGCATAAATTATTGTTTTAAATGACAATTACTCACCCTTGTGTTAACATGTATGCTAAGTATGTCCTAATGGTAAAACTGTAATCGACGAGATCTAACATCATAGTAATATTATAACAGATTAGGTGACCTAACAAACTCTTTAAAGAAATGTTTATTTACATGTATGAGATAGTATTTAACATAATGTCCTTACATACTGGGTTACGATAGAGACGGGTAATCATACGAGCTGCTGAAATGTATGATATATTATAAAATAACGTTTAAATAAGAGTTTACTTTAGATGCTACGAATATCTATATGGTGTATAAACAATAAGAACACATATTTAGAAACTGTTTACAAGGTAGTAGATATAACGAAAAAAGGCTAGCATTTGTTCAAAATTACATTACGTCTAGAGGGCGATATGAATATAACTTATAGGATTTAATCAAACTAGAAAAATACCGATATATATTCAGCGTTGAGAAATAATTATACTATGCGTTTAAATGTTTAAGTTCATCATAGCCTGCATCTCCTAAAATATGAGCGTTATACACATGTTTGAAATTCAATTCATCTTGCTTAAAGAGAATAAGTAAGTTAGCGTTGTCCCTAATCAGATGTTTCGGTATCTTTGCATTTGTCTGACCTAAATAAAATGAATCAACATCCTTTATGTCTACTCATGCTAAAATATTATCTAAGTTTTTCCTGTTTGTCACAGATAATATCATCGAAAATGAATACTGAATTAGGTTTTACATCATTAGGGGTGATTACATCATCGTTTTCGCCATATTTAGGTTGAAATAAAGACTTGGCGTATAGGTAGATATTTTCAAATTTTAATTCGTCTTCATTAGTTAGTAGACCTAACAAGACATTAGTTTTACCACAAGAAGAAGGTACATTCAAAATTGCTCTATAGGAAACAGATAAAAGCTTACAATGCTTCTTATCACCATCGGAATATTATCGAGAAACACGATGGTCTAAGTTAAAATTATTGATTTAAAAAGTAATGACCATTACTCATCCTTTGTGTTTCGCCATATTTAAACGTTATTTTACAATACATCATACATTTTCAATAGCTTCGAAATACGCAGATATGTAATAATATACTATATACTCTTGTAGGTTATTCAACGTATCTATAGTAAACTCTTATGATTAAAAATAATCTGTAACCTTATTGTTTACATCCTTAGGTTAGAAACAGTCTTGAAACAAAAAAAAACGGCTGAGTCCACCCTGTTAGACAAGAAATCAGAGTATGGGCGTGATAAATAAAACATATAAAGTTATTTTACAAACATTTATTTAGTATACATAACATAATACAATATAGATTATAAGTTGTTTTCTATGACGACTGTTGTAGTTCTACGGGTCTCTGAGTCGTCGTATGCCCTCGCAGAAATACTAATACGTATAAAAGTCCGACGACTGACTCAATGGAACTGTACCGGAAGCCCTTTCCTTGTTCAACTCTTCGTTACTATCATAGTTGGTAAACGAGGAACCACATTCATCAATACCCAAATGTATGGTTGAAGTCACATCTTCTTCTTTTTCTTCTGTCTCAATGATATCAGTAGGTCCATTTGCTTCCTTTACCAGAGTTGTCTTTACAACATCTGCGTTATTATGTACGTTTTTTAAGTGCCTTTTATAGCTGTCGATGCGTGAAAGATATTTGAAGCAATTAGAACACCGGACTTTGATTGATTCGTGAACGCTTTTAATATGTCTTTTTAAGTGGTCACGACGTGAAAAAGTTTTGACACAGCTAGAACACTGGATTCTGTTTGAATCGTGTATGGTTTTTACGTGTCTCTTGCAAGTGAATGGCCTCGCGAAAGACTTGAAGCAAACCGGACACTGTATGTTGCAATCCTGTCGACCAGAGTCATTATTCTTACATACGTCGTTAGCGTGCTGCTCCATTTCGACTAATGAAGGAACAGGAACACTACCCCAGCCTATTTATACTGATCGACCAGCTCAATCGGTTGTTCTCGGTTATAATCGTAAGCGCTCGGAGCAATATTTATGCTCGAGAATGAATCGTAGGTTCCATCCTAAGTGTATACCCCGGAACCGATGTCCGTACATTTTAAATTATCAAACTTACCATATAAACATGAATATTTACTACATTTGCTTTAATTCTTGTTCCCTCCCTACATACCTACCTACCGTAAACAATATGACATATCTGTGTCTAAATACAATGAACGAAAGTACTAGAGGAACTTAATACCTTAGATCACGGCTGTTTCTGGATACGTGATTTCCTCTTACAATATCTATAGTTATGAGAACCTTGAAGACTTAACCTGGAGAAATAAAACATCGTCAGTTTAAAAGAAATAAGTTCGTCGCCATATTTAAACGTTATTTTACAATACATCATACATTTTCAATAGCTTCGAAATACGCAGATATGTAATAATATACTATATACCCTTGTATGTTATTCAACGTATCTATAGTAAACTCTTATGATTAATAATAATCTGTAACCTTATTGTTTTTATTACATCACAGGTTAGAGCATACGAATATAATTTAGGTTAGATTAGGTTAGAGCCTACGAATACATTTTTAGGGCAGAACGTAGGGAGCAGAGTAACTACAAAACAACATACTTTCATACAAAAACGTTTATTGATACGAGTAGTTTCGACGCTACTTAAAACATAATACATAACTTATATATATAATATCTATTAAAATAGTACATTTCGTATACACTAATAATGGTACTACATACCCCACTATAAAGTAAACATGGTTAGTATAACAACAGTTTAAAAGAATAGATAGTCAATATAACTATATCTAATTATTTTATAAAATACTATGTTAACTAAGAGGTTAGTTTTAGAATTGTCGATTACTAAGACACCCGTTTCTTCTGCCTCCCTTAGTAAATTCATATTGTTAGCTTCTACTTTGTCAACTGTTACTAGAATGCTGTTCTTTAGATCCTTTACCTCGCTCTATGTATCTGTAGTCATTACAATGAAAGTTTGTACTGTTGTGTCGAATTGACGATTTGATTTGAAAATTTAATAATGTAATTTATCGTTTAAACTAACCCTTGTTTACTTCTATATATGTTTAATTAATATGTAATTAGTACATCAAAATATGTTCTTAATATGTTTTTCAATTTCCTTATAAAATATAACTATATATCATTGAAATAAAACATTATTAAAATATTAAAAAATAATTTTATTTTATCACGTCCTAAATATTTACACGACTGATCACGTTTCTCGTCAGCTTCTTTTCAAACAATTGCAGTCGTTTATCATAAACCTAATGGTGAGCCTGTATTATTCGTATTACGATATGGATATATTATTCAATTTTCATATCTTTTGCTAACCCTACATAACCTAAGCTTTACATAGCTTTAGGCATGTTTTATATTTCGTATTTAAACACATAAGACGACATATCTGAATGATATATTAAATAAAAATAAATTGCTACTAAACGTAAGCTAGACTTGAATGATATCGATCGATATGCTATAATATGTATAGCTTAAATGCTAGATTAGTGAAGGAACATACAGTGAAGAGTGTTTTGGGAAAACCTTAATGTAGCTGCTGAGCTCTGCTAACCAGCTTCACTTATAGGTACACTATCTATTTAGCTGATTCAATAAAAATTTCGTTATTTAAAAATTCCTAACATTTATCTGTTTTAGAATATTCAAAGGCAGTATATGACAATAAATTATCGTGAGACTCCTGATCTATACAAAACGTCTTATATAAAATTAGAGATAAAAAAAAAAATAAACCTATGACATATGGTGAAAATGCAAATATTCAATAATTCTAACCCCAATTTTTCTACTTTTCTAGACGTAATGTAATTTTGAACAGATTTTAACCCTTTTCGTTATATCTACTACCATTGTAAGCGGTTTCTACATATACGTTCTTATTGTTTATACACCATATAGATATTCGTAGCATCTAAAGTAAACTCTTATTTAAACGTTATTTTACAATATATCATACATTTCAGCAACTCGTATGATTATCCCTCTATATCGTAACCCAGTATGTAAGGACATTATGTTAAATACTATCTCATACATGTAAATAGTTACAACAACAAAATAGAAAAGTATACTTGAGGGTAAGAAAGAAGTCCTGGACGCGGCTATCTATAACATATGTCATATGTTTTTGTAATACGTCTTTATAACTTTGAAACTCTACGTGATTTCCTCTTACAATATCTCTAGTTATGAGAACCTTGAAGACTTAACCTGGAAAAATAAAACAGATAAATATTTTACTTTTTATTGAAACTAGTTAACTTATATTCTAACATGTAAATAGTTACAACAACAAAATAGAAAAGTATACTTGAGGGTAAGAAAGAAGTCCTGGACGCGGCTATCTATAACATATGTCATATGTTTGTAATACGTCTTTATAACTTTGAAACTTTACGTGATTTCCTCTTACAATATCTCTAGTTATGAGAACCTTGAAGACTTAACCTGGAGAAATAAAACAGATAAATATTTTACTTTTTATTGAAACTAGTTAACTTATATTCTAACATACATATTTGAAACTAGACAACTTATATTCTAACACAAATATACAACAACAAAATAGAAAAGTATACTTGAGGGTAACATTTTGTATAACCATTATCTTTTATTCTATAATACCTTCTTCTTTAAGCTCAGAAATAATTGAAATAATCTCATCCTAGTTTTCTAAACTACTGCTACCCCTCTGTTTTAAGGTATACAGTAGACGAAGCTTATCGACAACTTGATTCCAATACGGCGTTTTGTTTTTTTGGAAATTGAAATTGGTAGCTTGAGGTTAGAGCCTACGAATACATTTTTAGGATAGAACGTAGGGAGCAGAGTAAGTATAAAACAACATACTTTCATACAAGAACGTTTATTAATACGAGTAGTTTCGATGCTACTTAAAACATAATACATAACTTAAATATATAATATCTATTAAAATAGACCAGACCAGACCAGACCAGACCAGACTAGACTAGACTATAGATGATAGATAGTAAAATCATGAACAATTATACCGTCTGTAATATAATAGAGCTTACTTGATATTTTAAAATTAGCGGCTGAATCTAATTATTATAGAAATTCAATTGTAGAAACTGAAGATGTAATCTTTAAAACATCTAAAGTTAGAAGTTTTTAGTAGTCAGGTCAGATTAATAGAGGGTGTTATAATCAAATCGTTTTAGAAACTATTTGTTTGTAAGATTGGCGCCGTAAAGAAAAACAGCATAGCTGTAGTCTTGATTTTGAAATTGAGATAGCTCGGAACAAAACGATGAATACAAAGTTTAGAAGTTTATTTCAAAATTTTTGCGATAAAAAACATTAATTCTTCTTTACTTTACTTTAAAACCCAAAATTGCATGATAAATCAATATAATATTAATATAAATGATTAAATTAAATGAAGCAATCTAGGTTAGACCCCTAAAAAATTATATTAAGGTTATAGATTTTAGACCCCGGTTGTTGCAAAGATTCAAGAATCTCTATTAAGATTAGTTCATAAAGCATTTATTAGGTTAGAGCATGTAGCTACTTACAAAAAATCTCTATTAAGATTAGTTCATAAAATATTTATTAGGTTAGACCATTGTAGCTACTTACAAAATCGTCATTAACATTCGAAAAACTTCACGTTCTGACCGAAGGGTTAAGGTTGAAGGGAGAAGGGAGAAGGGAGAAGGGAGAAGGGAGAAGGGAGAAGGGAGAAGGGTGAAGGGAGAAGGGTGAAGTTTTTCGAATGTTAATGACGATTTTGTAAGTAGCTACAATGGTCTAACCTAATAAATATTTTATGAACTAATCTTAATAGAGATTTTTTGTAAGTAGCTACATGCTCTAACCTAATAAATGCTTTATGAACTAATCTTAATAGAGATTCTTGAATCTTTGCAACAACCGGGGTCTAAAATCTATAACCTTAATATAATTTTTTAGGGGTCTAACCTAGATTGCTTCATTTAATTTAATCATTTATATTAATATTATATTGATTTATCATGCAATTTTGGGTTTTAAAGTAAAGTAAAGAAGAATTAATGTTTTTTATCGCAAAAATTTTGAAATAAACTTCTAAACTTTGTATTCATCGTTTTGTTCCGAGCTATCTCAATTTCAAAATCAAGACTACAGCTATGCTGTTTTTCTTTACGGCGCCAATCTTACAAACAAATAGTTTCTAAAACGATTTGATTATAACACCCTCTATTAATCTGACCTGACTACTAAAAACTTCTAACTTTAGATGTTTTAAAGATTACATCTTCAGTTTATACAATTGAATTTCTATAATAATTAGATTCAGCCGCTAATTTTAAAATATCAAGTAAGCTCTATTATATTACAGACGGTATAATTGTTCATGATTTTACTGTCTATCATCTATAGTCTAGTCTAGTCTGGTCTGGTCTGGTCTGGTCTATTTTAATAGATATTATATATTTAAGTTATGTATTATGTTTTAAGTAGCATCGAAACTACTCGTATTAATAAACGTTCTTGTATGAAAGTATGTTGTTTTATACTTACTCTGCTCCCTACGTTCTATCCTAAAAATGTATTCGTAGGCTCTAACCTCAAGCTACCAATTTCAATTTCCAAAAAAACAAAACGCCGTATTGGAATCAAGTTGTCGATAAGCTTCGTCTACTGTATACCTTAAAACAGAGGGGTAGCAGTAGTTTAGAAAACTAGGATGAGATTATTTCAATTATTTCTGAGCTTAAAGAAGAAGGTATTATAGAATAAAAGATAATGGTTATACAAAATGTTACCCTCAAGTATACTTTTCTATTTTGTTGTTGTATATTTGTGTTAGAATATAAGTTGTCTAGTTTCAAATATGTATGTTAGAATATAAGTTAACTAGTTTCAATAAAAAGTAAAATATTTATCTGTTTTATTTCTCCAGGTTAAGTCTTCAAGGTTCTCATAACTAGAGATATTGTAAGAGGAAATCACGTAAAGTTTCAAAGTTATAAAGACGTATTACAAACATATGACATATGTTATAGATAGCCGCGTCCAGGACTTCTTTCTTACCCTCAAGTATACTTTTCTATTTTGTTGTTGTAACTATTTACATGTTAGAATATAAGTTAACTAGTTTCAATAAAAAGTAAAATATTTATCTGTTTTATTTTTCCAGGTTAAGTCTTCAAGGTTCTCATAACTAGAGATATTGTAAGAGGAAATCACGTAGAGTTTCAAAGTTATAAAGACGTATTACAAAAACATATGACATATGTTATAGATAGCCGCGTCCAGGACTTCTTTCTTACCCTCAAGTATACTTTTCTATTTTGTTGTTGTAACTATTTACATGTATGAGATAGTATTTAACATAATGTCCTTACATACTGGGTTACGATATAGAGGGATAATCATACGAGTTGCTGAAATGTATGATATATTGTAAAATAACGTTTAAATAAGAGTTTACTTTAGATGCTACGAATATCTATATGGTGTATAAACAATAAGAACGTATATGTAGAAACCGCTTACAATGGTAGTAGATATAACGAAAAGGGTTAAAATCTGTTCAAAATTACATTACGTCTAGAAAAGTAGAAAAATTGGGGTTAGAATTATTGAATATTTGCATTTTCACCATATGTCATAGGTTTATTTTTTTTTTATCTCTAATTTTATATAAGACGTTTTGTATAGATCAGGAGTCTCACGATAATTTATTGTCATATACTGCCTTTGAATATTCTAAAACAGATAAATGTTAGGAATTTTTAAATAACGAAATTTTTATTGAATCAGCTAAATAGATAGTGTACCTATAAGTGAAGCTGGTTAGCAGAGCTCAGCAGCTACATTAAGGTTTTCCCAAAACACTCTTCACTGTATGTTCCTTCACTAATCTAGCATTTAAGCTATACATATTATAGCATATCGATCGATATCATTCAAGTCTAGCTTACGTTTAGTAGCAATTTATTTTTATTTAATATATCATTCAGATATGTCGTCTTATGTGTTTAAATACGAAATATAAAACATGCCTAAAGCTATGTAAAGCTTAGGTTATGTAGGGTTAGCAAAAGATATGAAAATTGAATAATATATCCATATCGTAATACGAATAATACAGGCTCACCATTAGGTTTATGATAAACGACTGCAATTGTTTGAAAAGAAGCTGACGAGAAACGTGATCAGTCGTGTAAATATTTAGGACGTGATAAAATAAAATTATTTTTTAATATTTTAATAATGTTTTATTTCAATGATATATAGTTATATTTTATAAGGAAATTGAAAAACATATTAAGAACATATTTTGATGTACTAATTACATATTAATTAAACATATATAGAAGTAAACAAGGGTTAGTTTAAACGATAAATTAATAAATTCTTTTAAACTGTTGTTATACTTACCATGTTTACTTTATAGTGGGGTATGTAGTACCATTATTAGTGTATACGAAATGTACTATTTTAATAGATATTATATATATAAGTTATGTATTATGTTTTAAGTAGCGTCGAAACTACTCGTATCAATAAACGTTCTTGTATGAAAGTATGTTGTTTTGTACTTACTCTGCTCCCTACGTTCTGCCCTAAAAATGTATTCGTAGGCTCTAACCTAATCTAACCTAAATTATATTCGTATGCTCTAACCTGTGATGTAATAAAAACAATAAGGTTACAGATTATTATTAATCATAAGAGTTTACTATAGATACGTTGAATAACCTACAAGGGTATATAGTATATTATTACATATCTGCGTATTTCGAAGCTATTGAAAATGTATGATGTATTGTAAAATAACGTTTAAATATGGCGACGAACTTATTTCTTTAAAACTGACGATGTTTTATTTCTCCAGGTTAAGTCTTCAAGGTTCTCATAACTATAGATATTGTAAGAGGAAATCACGTATCCAGAAACAGCCGTGATCTAAGGTATTAAGTTCCTGTAGTACTTTCGTTCATTGTATTTAGACACAGATATGTCATATTGTTTACGGTAGGTAGGTATGTAGGGAGGGAACAAGAATTAAAGCAAATGTAGTAAATATTCATGTTTATATGGTAAGTTTGATAATTTAAAATGTACGGACATCGGTTCCGGGTTATACACTTAGGATGGAACCTACGATTCATTCTCGAGCATACATATTGCTCCGAGCGCTTACGATTATAACCGAGAACAACCGATTGAGCTGGTCGATCAGTATAAATAGGCGGGGTAGTGTTCCTGTTTTTTTTTCATTAGTCGAAATGGAGCAGCACGCTAACGACGTATGTAAGAATAATGACTCTGGTCGACAGGATTGCAACATACAGTGTCCGGTTTGCTTCAAGTCTTTCGCGAGGCCATTCACTTGCAAGAGACACGTAAAAACCATACACGATTCAAACAGAATCCAGTGTTCTAGCTGTGTCAAAACTTTTTCACGTCGTGACCACTTAAAAAGACATATTAAAAGCGTTCACGAATCAATCAAAGTCCGGTGTTCTAATTGCTTCAAATATCTTTCACGTATCGACAGCTATAAAAGGCATTTAAAAAACGTACATAATAACGCAGATGTTGTAAAGACAACTCTGGTAAAGGAAGCAAATGGACCTACTGATATCATTGAGACAGAAGAAAAAGAAGAAGATGTGACTTCAACCATACATTTGGGTATTGATGAATGTGGTTCCTCGTTTACCAACTATGATAGTAACGAAGAGTTGAACAAGGAAAGGGCTTCCGGTACAGTTCCATTGAGTCAGTCGTCGGACTTTTATACGTATTAGTATTTCTGCGAGGGCATACGACGACTCAGAGACCCGTAGAACTACAACAGTCGTCATAGAAAACAATTTATAATCTATATTGTATTATGTTATGTATACTAAATAAATGTTTGTAAAATAACTTTATATGTTTTATTTATCACGCCCATACTCTGATTTCTTGTCTAACAGGGTGGACTCAGCCGTTTTTTTTTGTTTCAAGACTGTTTCTAACCTAAGGATGTAAACAATAAGGTTACAGATTATTTTTAATCATAAGAGTTTACTATAGATACGTTGAATAACCTACAAGAGTATATAGTATATTATTACATATCTGCGTATTTCGAAGCTATTGAAAATGTATGATGTATTGTAAAATAACGTTTAAATATGGCGAAACACAAAGGATGAGTAATGGTCATTACTTTTTAAATCAATAATTTTAACTTAGACCATCGTGTTTCTCGATAATATTCCGATGGTGATAAGAAGCATTGTAAGCTTTTATCTGTTTCCTATAGAGCAATTTTGAATGTACCTTCTTCTTGTGGTAAAACTAATGTCTTGTTAGGTCTACTAACTAATGAAGACGAATTAAAATTTGAAAATATCTACCTATACGCCAAGTCTTTATTTCAACCTAAATATGGCGAAAACGATGATGTAATCACCCCTAATGATGTGAAATCTAATTCAGTATTCATTTTCGATGATATTATCTGTGACAAACAGGAAAAACTTAGATAATATTTTAGCATGAGTAGACATAAAGGATGTTGATTCATTTTATTTAGGTCAGACAAATGCAAAGATACCGAAACATCTGATTAGGGACAACGCTAACTTACTTATTCTCTTTAAGCAAGATGAATTGAATTTCAAACATGTGTATAACGCTCATATTTTAGGAGATGCAGGCTATGATGAACTTAAACATTTAAACGCATAGTATAATTATTTCTCAACGCTGAATATATATCGGTATTTTTCTAGTTTGATTAAATCCTATAAGTTATATTCATATCGCCCTCTAGACGTAATGTAATTTTGAACAAATGCTAGCCTTTTTTCGTTATATCTACTACCTTGTAAACAGTTTCTAAATATGTGTTCTTATTGTTTATACACCATATAGATATTCGTAGCATCTAAAGTAAACTCTTATTTAAACGTTATTTTATAATATATCATACATTTCAGCAGCTCGTATGATTACCCGTCTCTATCGTAACCCAGTATGTAAGGACATTATGTTAAATACTATCTCATACATGTAAATAAACATTTCTTTAAAGAGTTTGTTAGGTCACCTAATCTGTTATAATATTACTATGATGTTAGATCTCGTCGATTACAGTTTTACCATTAGGACATACTTAGCATACATGTTAACACAAGGGTGAGTAATTGTCATTTAAAACAATAATTTATGCCTCTTTTAAGATGATAATCTCTTAACAAATTATTTAGAAAATCTAAATTCCTTTCAGTCATTCGTAAGAACGTTTGTTTATTTATACGAAAGCATCTAAAGTAAACTCTTATTTAAACGTTATTTTATAATATATCATACATTTCAACAGATCGTATGATTACCCGTCTCTATCGTAACCCAGTATGTAAGGACATTATGTTAAATACTATCTCATACATGTAAATAAACATTTCTTTAAAGAGTTTGTTAGGTCACCTAATCTGTTATATAATATTACTATGATATTAGATCTCGTTGATTACAGTTTTACCATTAGGACATACTTAGCATACGGGTTAACACAAGGGTGAGTAATTGTTATTTAAAACAATAATTTATGCCGCTTTTAAGATGATAATCTCTTAACAAATTATTTAGAAAATCTAAATTCCTTTCAGTCAGTCATTCGTAAGAACGTTTGTTTATTTATGATTTGAAAGCAGTTTTAAAGAATGTCGAAACATGGCTAATTAGTTTGTACGTATTTTCATGCAAAACATTTAGTTTGAAAGTTATTTCTTAAACAGTTTTAGCTATAGATAATGTTTTTGAATTTTAAAAATAATGCTTCACAGTGTTCTATATTCTTAAGAAGATTCACTTGAATAAAATTTTATGAAATCATAACGACCCTAATTGTTTCCTTTCAAACTAAATGTTTATGCCGTATATTTAAACAGGTCTAATGCACCAGAGCTAATCCGACAGTTGATTGACAGTAGCTTAAGAGTTACTTTTGTATAGTTGAAAATAAATTTTTTATTATTACGTTTCTACATATTAAATTATTTTCACAGAATTACATGATGACCTGAAGATAAATATCAAATAGGACTGATTTATTTAAAATAAATTTATGAGAGAGAGATGAGAGATGGCAAATAATATATAAAAATGAGATGTACAGAATGAGATATCAGTTATGTAAATGAGAGAGGAGATACACTAATGATACCATGAGAAATCATATATGTAAATGAGAGAGGAGATATGTAATTGTTACCGTGAATTAATTTAATTAGATCAATTAATTTAATTCGCGCATTTAATTAGATCACGCCTCATTTGAATATTAATTCGCGCATTTAATGATGTAACTGTCAAATAATCATATAGATTAATTATGCTTAATATGAATTTTAGTTCGTATAAGATTAGCGCTGACGCGTATCTATTTAATAAATACAACTTTTACAGTCTTTTAATAGATTACCTCGTTGGTGTAGTGGATGCATTGGCTGACTACCATTCGACCGGTCCCCGGTTCAAATCCTGTTGGCTCCATTGGTTTTTTATAAAAAATATAGCGGGTTGCCTATCAACAGGCGCATAGAAATCTACTATACCGATCATATGACGTCACCGATAGATGGCAGTAGTAGTACTAAGAAATTTGAATCTAAGGGCGGGAAATCCTAGATGATAAATTGAAAATGAAAGATACAAAATGGCAGATATGTTCACGCATGCATATGAGAAATTATATATGTAAATGAGAGAGGAGATATGTAAATGATACCGTGAATTAATTTAATTAGATCAATTAATTTAATTCGCGCATTTAATTCACGCATTTAATTCGCGCATTTAATTCGCGCATTTAATTCGCGCATTTAATTAGACCACGCGTTTTTTTGAATATTAATTCGCGCATTTAATTAGACCACGCCTCATTTGCATATTAATTCGCGCATTTAATTAGACCACGCCTCATTTGCATATTAATTAGATCGCGGGTCATTTGCATAAAAAGGGAAGGGGTCAGCTCAAGGGTCCCATTACCTACTAATTTCAAAAGATTTTACGCAGTTTTATTTGCGTATTGGTCTACCCCTGGATAATGAAATAATCAACAGAAGGGTCCTTAATATTAACACATCATAATTTTGTTTCTCTCTCTCTCTTTACAGCCCTTGGAGCCCCAGATCGAAAATAGAGAACGGCAGTAAAAAGTCCACGCTACTACCCACCTTGCCTTCCGACAGCAGCTCTGGTAGGCTTTATCATCATCAAGCAACGTGGTGTGAAAATTCCTCTGATATATCAATTGTAAAACTATGTACTCTATTACCGGTTGATGTGAATCCATATAGATGATAAATATATTTTCATTTTAGCTCGAATATTTTGATCTAACTACGTTAATAGATTAACATAGATTTTATCTTTCAATGAGTGTATTTCGTTATAAATTTCTAATTGATGTTAACCTCACTCGTAGATTTATTAATGAATCTTTAAGAACCTCCATTATTATAAAAGAGAGTACGACTTATTTCTGATCTGGAATCATATAATCTCATGCATATGTAATTTATATTAAGCAAAAGTATGAAATAAAACCAATAAAAAATTATTTATCGAGTTTTATTATTATTATTAGCTCATAAAACATGTGAGGAGAAGAAATAATTTAGATGAGTATTATGTTGTCTTACGCCTCTATTTAGTATTGCTATTTTTGTTGATATGTAAATCTAGGTTTTTCTACCCCTATGAATATTAATTGCTTGCTTTCATCGAATCAATAATATTCATTGTTACACTGAAAAAAAATAATATAGTTGACGCTTACAATACAAGATAGTTATGAAAAATATGGTAGAAGTAACTATTTTTATAATTAAACCAATAGAAATCTAAATGTTGAAGTTGTTACTTTAACATTGCTCTAATAGTTGAACAATTATAATCGAAGCAATTATCAAAACTGTTAAATGAAGTAAATGTTTTGTTGATTACCATTAACTAAAACATATTGTAATGTACAACCACAACTAAGTATACGATGTTGTTAGGGTGACTATACTGATTTATTAAATTATGCTGATCTTGCAGTATTATTTCCATCTAGGCGTCATTTCATGAGAACCTTTGCAATTGTGCACAATATAACTTCGTCATCAAATCTTTGATTCAAACTCAGTGTTATTGCCGTGCACGTTGATTGTTTTGGTGAAAAGTAATAGTGACTGTAAAATAGTAAAAATATGGAAGAAGTAAAACAGAAACTAGGGGACTGGGATATGGAATATTTAGCATTATGTAACTGCAAAATATCGTCTTTAGTATGGAATGATTTGTATGTATGAAAAAATATTTTTTGTACGACCCTGCTATTTCGGATTGTTTCCCAGACTTGATTTTAGAACAGTAGGTTATGTTTACTGGTTACTAAGCAACAACGCGTCGGTAAGTAATTACTTACCGTTCAGTTCTGTCAAAAACAGAACGGTAAGTAAATTATATGTAATTTATAAAATAAATGCATCAGCTTTAGATGTCTCTTTCGTGAAAAATCATTATATTCTAAATAATTATTGAACTATTTAAAAAAATTTATGTTTTTATTTAAATTTGCTGTGAAAAAATACCCAATAAATAATAATAACAACTATCTATTTATTTATGTTGAAACTACAAAAATATCGTGACATTCAAAAATAAAATTACAAACGTATCCATGGTAACGACAAAACCTACTTAATGGTTGGTGGATATACAGGGCAAAAATAAATTATCTTGAATCTATTTTTTACCATCTTTGGAATATTTCCTTAGTTGATACATTTGTATTCATAATGCTCGTACAAAAAATAGTATAAGCATCTCAAACAGTAAGGGTTTACCGATCTCCTCCAATATTGGCGACCTCGCTTCGCTCAGTCGCCAAACATTGTCGTCGATCGGTAAACTGTCCTTACTGTTCTCGATACTTAATATACTATTATTTTATTGTTTGGTTTGTGTTATAGTATCCAGAAGCGTTCCTAAGGTCGGCCAGCCGGGCTAAAAACAATGGTAGCTATGTATTATTACGTAAGTAATTGACGTTTCAATCACGGATACATCATAATATAACCTATGCATTTACCCCTTGTTACGGTTCATTTCACACCCTTTATTTATTTCTTTGCAACTAATCAATATCTTCACACTTTGCATTTACATTTAAAATATATCTCGTTTATAGTTAGTTAGTACTAGTGATCCTTCCATATGTTAACCCTTTCAACTGGTATTTCGGTAATTTCAAACAAGAATTTTTTCATGCTTTTGAATATACGTTTATTATTATTATTATAATAGTTGAAAACATGCATAAAGTACGTAACTATCCCTTTACAATTGGCATGAATACGTTCTCTGTAATATCGATTCCTTTTACAAATAGCTCCGTCTGTCGGTAGTTCAGTACGTTGTCGGTAATACAGATATCCGTAATCGTAGGGACGTGACAACAGCTAGGGAAAATCAATATTGTGAATCCCTGCTTGCTATTGGGCTAATCTACAAATCAATACTCAGGGTAACGCGCGCACAACCCTTCAATTATTATTATGTTTAATTAATACCTTCTAGAGGTTTCTATTGGACAATCAACTCAATCAATAATCAGGACAACGCCTTTATTTTTTTTTAATTGACCAATCAGAGAGCTACAGGGGCGAAGCCGATCAACTCAATCAATAATCCGGACAACGCTCTTATTTTAATTGACCAATCAGAGAGCTATAGGGGTGATTTAATTGACCAATCAGAGAGCAGTAAGGGTGACTTAATTGACCAATGAGAGAGCAGTAAGGGTGACTTAATTGACCAATCAGAGAGCAGTAGGCGTGTCATCCAAGATGGCGTCGACCAATCAGAGAGAAGTAGGCGTGTCATCCAAGACGGCGTCGACCAATCAGAGCGAAGGGGAGGAGCTAACAGAAGGGAGAAGGGGAAAGGGGCGTGGCTAAAAGTAGGAAGGGAGGGGGTGGACTCAACTACCCCTATACCTACTGGTACACGACAAATTTGACGCAGTTCGATAGCATCTTCCCTACAATCGAGAGGTAACCTAGGACAACGCAGGATTTTACTATAATCAAATTAGCTGCAAACTCGAAGTTCGAAGTTGATTGGTGAAATATTATTCCAAGGAAGGAAAAGAAAAAAAGTACAGAAACAGAAAGTGCATTTTTTCTGATTTTGTTAGTTGTTTTTAGTAAATCTTGTACTCACAATGACAAAGGAACAAACTTCACAAGAAAAACCTTTAAATGATCCCTTAAATATTCCCCATTTCTCATCCTATCAGAACCAGATTAGTATGTTCTCTATTGACTTTTTATGTAAATTAATTCCAAATGAATTCACTGGTAATAGATATGAGATAGGACAATTTTTAGGCAAACTGTAACAATGCAAACGAATTACCTACTGTTGAAAAGATTCCTTTATTATACTATCTATTAGCAAAAATTTGTCGTTGAAAACTAAACTTAAAGACTTGTATCAGGATAAAAAACATTATTCCCAGGTTATGGAAGAATTAAATAATTGTAAACAAAAATTATTTCTATCAAAGATTAGAAGTTTTGAATTTTAGTGTTCTTGCCACTGTTGAATATCAAACAACGGACGAATCAATACTAGTAGATAAAACAAAAGCAATAGAATAGATTACTTGAAATCGTTTTGTTTTCCATTCATCATCACAAATTTCTCAAATGCTTAGGTGGAAGGACTTTGATAATTTAAATTCAGTATATACCGCTGCAATTTCAGAAAAACGTGCCTTAAACTTAAATAAATTCGAGAAACCAAAATTTTGTAAAAATTGTAAAAGAAACAATCACCATACTTCAGAATGCATGGCCCAACAGCGAAATCAAAGTTTAAATAAACCTGTTCATTTCATAAAAATGGGAAATTTATTTGATAATTCAAATAACTGTTCAAAGAAGTAACGTAATTATTGCAACAAATCGAGCCACTTAATCGAAGAGTGCCGTAAACTTAAATATAAGAATCAATTAAAAGAGAAAAATATAAATAATTTTCAAAACTCAAAGTTCAAATCAATTTCAACAAAATAAACCAATTCATTTCAACAAATTCCCAACAATCCACGGTGACAAACACCGCACCGATGCACACTCTTACCCATTTTGCTGGTCAAAAGTAATTTTAAAAAGTTGTATAATATTTTATTTTCGGCATGCACTTTTTAAAAGGGATCATCAGGCTAACGGAACCTACATAAGAAAAGCTCATAAAACAACAGATGCGTCTTTTTTCTTATTTCGAATCTCAACGTTACCAAATGCGTCATTGCCTATCACTTATTATTTAGGTATTGTCAAATAGTGTTTTAAAGTTCATTTAGGGGTGTTTTTTAGTATGGATTCTATTCCAAGACGTAGGTAGAAACCAAATTACTTATTATTGTCTTAAAAACTTAAAAACTTTAAAATTTTCTTTAAAAGGTTCTTTTAAGGTTTTCTTTAAAATTTAAAAGGAAATACTTCGAATTTCTGTAAAACTATGAAAGCTTTTTAGTATCGTTGAGCGATACTTAAAATATAAATCTTGCTTAGAATTATTCTATATAGCTTTTTACTACTTTACAAGTAAAAAACTATTGAGCATTTTTGTGCTTCTTTTTGTAATTACCATTTCAGTTAACGTTAATTAAATTTCCAATATAAAGTGTCTACGGTACATTAAGTAGTATGTTTAAGCCTTTTTATTTAAAAACTTATCTTATTTAGAATCATTCATATACATACTAATATTGCAAAAAAATTACTTGTTACTTTTTTATACAGGAATAGTTAATTCGTTTCTATATACGTTCTCAGAAAATTGGATGCCAAGTTCATCAAGACTTGTGACACCGTTGCCACGCGCCATTATAAGCTCACTGAGGCTAGCTGCTCCAAATAAATTTCTATCAATCTTTGAACGCAAGTCTAACAGGTTTTTCATTTTACCATGACATCGATGATCGATTGGAATCGTACGGGAAAACTGTTGCCAATACATCGAATTTTGTTCATTAAAGAAACAATTGTCCGGATTGAGTGGACAATTCGATACCGATTCGGCCGGAGCTTTGTCAACGGCATTTATAGAAACTTGATTTTCCGACATGCTCGGAGAGGGAAATAGACGTACAGGAGAAATTATGAATATGTTGCACAATAGAGAAAATAATTAAACACCAGTTTTCTCAGTAATGTTCATCCAAAACATCCATTGTTGTTATTAGTTAACTGGTATAATTATAAAGTTTACCTTTTTTAGATTATAATTAGACTTATCTAGTTTTTTAATGTTATTTACTTATTCAATGTTTCTGTGTTCTCTTTTCAAGCAGAATTATCATAAATAACCATAATTTAATCTTTGCTATTTTACCTTACTAGGTACCTAATCTTTTACACATTGTAACAATGTCAACGTTTGTTTGGGTCAATACTTATAACATAAAATTAAAATATTTTGTGGCATGCAAAATATTTAATTGTTGTAGAATTATAAACAATAATAATTAATAAAATACATGATTTTTATTTGCTGTTTAATCTTTGGACTATTTATTTATAATGTTATTATAGATAATTATTAAGTATTAAATTATAATTATTTAAAATAATTCTTCTTGATATGGAGACAAACAGTCCCGAAAAATTCAAGAAATAATTAAAATTAAGAAACTGTATAAGCTTAATTATTTTATTTAAAAAATAAATATACTAATTAGATAAAAGGTGCATAATGGCGTCATTATTTTATGATATAGAACTAATTGCCTAGCATAGATTTTCAGGGGCTGCTTGGATCGAGATGGTGGAGAAGAGAAATTTATTCACGTAGACGAGAGGATTCTGAAAATGTATATGTCGCCCTTACCCTGAGAATTAAGGTAGTTTCCAGTCAACTATCAAAAAACACATTTCCCACCATATTATGACAAAAACTAAAAACCATATGACTTTGTATCACATGATGTAGCTCTCATCGAGACGCTTTAAATGACATAACAATGCATAGTTTGAAGTGGTTTTGTTGAGATAGACAAGACAGAAGATTTTGTTGTACTTTTGTACCGTACATTTTGAACTAGTTCTCCTAGCCGACCCGGACTCAGTGTATAAATATAAGTGTATCTAGAGCGAAATTTATCGTAGATTCTGAAAATAGGCAGCTTCTGGTGGCAAACCTTCTGAATCCATGAGAAAATGGTTAAAACTACCATGATGTACCAGTTTTTAGTGGTTTTCTTGGTATAACTTTCCACACAGTAGGAATTTCCAAATGAACCAACAGACAAAAGTTATTCTACTCGCCAAGCCCGTTAAAATGAGCTACAGTATGTGAGTATACGATGCTTCTACGCAAAGTTAGCATTTTGACCTTTACCGCCCTGTTACGCCCAGCTTATCAATGTAAGTGATGCATTCTTCGGTCAGTACGGCCTTTATGGGTTAAGAAATCATCCTTGAAAGTTTGAAACAAATTGGAGAACAAAAATTCTTTTCTGTTTCCATTCAAGGCAAATTTATTTCAGTTTCCCGGAGACAGCCTCTTAATATTTCCTTAAAAATTAATAATCATACAATCCTTGCAAAATTCCACATTCCAAATTAGACAACAAACGTTCCCTTCGACGGCTTGTTAGGGCAAGACTTTTTGCGAAAGGGAAATGCTAAAATTAATTTCGAAAATAAAACAGTTCTTTTAAAAAATATTTCAGTTCCAATTAAAATATTCTCAGAAAATTCAGAACCTTCTTACTTAAATAAAAATATAATTAGTAATATTAATATAATAAATCTTAAAGCGAAAACTGAAACTGTTGTAGAAATAAATATAAGAAATCCTAAAATAAAAGAAGGAATTATTCCAGACATAAAATTACAAATGGGTATATAGTTAACAAGGGTTATCGTAAAAGTCAAGGATAATAACAAGGCGTTTGTAATAATATTAAACACTAAAGTAACCGACCAGCAAGTCAGTTTATCGTCAATACTTTTAGATCCAATTCCTAAAAATTCTAAAATATAAAAGCATGCCGCGAAGAGTTTTTAAAACAAAATTTGTGGTTAGACCATTTAAATATTGAAGAGCAAAAATCAGTTTTTGATGTGTCTTAAATATAATGAAATATTTTTCTTGCCTAATGATCAACTTTCTTGTACTACTGCCGAACACGAAATAAACGTCACAGACTCAACGCCAATTTTCTCAAAAACTTATCGATATCCAGAGGTGCATAAAAATTAAGTTAACAAGCAAATCAATCAAATGTTAGAACAAGGAATTATTAATCCTTCTACTTCCCCGTGGTCATCACCCTTATGGGTGGTCCCCAAAAAAATGGACGCTTCAGGTAACCGGAAGTGGAGATTAGTTATAGGTTACAGGAAAATTAATAACGTTAAACTGGATGATGCATATCCGTTACCTAATATCGAAGATATTTTAGATGAATTAGGGTATTCAAATTATTTCACCACTCTAGATTTAGCCTCGGGCTACCACCAAATTCCTATTAAAGAATCCGATCAGTCGAAGACAGCTTTTACTACACCTCTAGGGCATTATGAGTTCACTCGTATGCCATTTGGTTTGTAAACAGCACCTTCTGTTTTTCAGCGTCTAATGAACTCCATCTTAAGTGGGTTACAAGGGCTACAACGTTTCGTCTATCTAGATGACATTGTTATCTACGCAACATCTTTAGAACAACACGCGTTAAAATTAACAGTAGTTTTTGATAGATTAAAATCGAATAACCTAAAATAACAACCTGACAAATGTGAATTCCTAAATCGAGAAATTTCTTATTTAGGGTATAATATAACAAGCGGAGGAGTAAGTCCGATTGCTGATAAGGTAGAAGCAATAAAAAACCTTCCCTTTTCCACGGACCCCAGATCAATCTAAATGTTTTTAGAGTTAGTTGGCTATTATAGAGAATTTATAGAGAGATTCGGTGATATAGCCAAACCCTTAACTTTACTTTTGAAAAAGGATGTATCTTTTCGTTGGACGAATAGTCAACAAAAATCTTTCGATACCTTTAGAAATGTACTAATGATAGAACCGTTACTGAGATATCCGGATTTTACTAGAAAATTCATATTAACAACAGATGCTTCAAACTTTGCTATAGGCACAGTATATATAACATACAGTAATGTGACTGTCGCAAATAATTTCTATCCACCACACTACATGCTGGCGCGAGTCGACAGTATGCAGACAGCAGCTCTGTTTCAAACACCCAACAGAACGTATCGAACTTACCAGAGCCGGATAAACCCACAATCGTGCAGTATTAGTGCCAGTAAACAATGCATAGTGTTAGTCGTTGTGCCTCCAAAGGCTGTAAAAATACCTCGGAAAGTACTACAATTAGTTTTTTCAGGTTTCCGATTTCAGGTTATTTTTTCCTACATATTATTATTTTTTAATAAAAACGCTCATAAAAACAATGCCGTATTTAAGAATTAACTTTTGTATATATTCACCAATTGCTTAAAATTGAATTACTAACACGTACTAGAACAAATAAGCGATTACGAAATCCTACATAATAAAATTTTTATGCCGATTTATTAAGAGTTGAACAATCTAGGTCAACGCCTTATCAACAGGGGTGAACTACAGTGTCTTTTGTTACTCTCAACTGTTAAAAAAAGTCAAAGCGTGCGTTAGGATTGTACATTTTAGCATTTCGTTTGTCATTGTGTCTTTAATTTAATATGAATGAAAATAAATTTTATTATTATTAATTATTATTATTATTATTATAGTGTAAATTAATTCCATCTCTCCTATTTTGTACGTATGTGATTTCGGTGACCTAGATTCTCCATTTGTTTGTTGAACAGGTATTCAAATTGTATACAGCTATGCATTTGTTCGTAGTTATTTCTAAATAAAATGAAATGACTATTGCAGCGCAAGAATATGGTTAATGGCTTGAAAGAATAATGTAACTTTAGTTGGCAATTAACGATGTAACAAGAAACAACTCTTCTAACTTAGTTTAATAAATTTTTTAAATATCTAAATTGATTATCGTTTTATTTATTAGATTCTATAAGCAAAACAACTTCAATCAAATGGTTCACTACACATAATAATTCTACTTCATATTTTACTATACTATTATATAACAGGAGATTTTGTTTACATATTTGTTCGAGACATTTTATTGAATGCGGCTCTGCGTTTTATTTACCGGCGATCCCGACCGATAAACGTCGATCCACTACTTCGTTTACTACTCGATCCGCCCATCGCATATGCATCCCAAACATTGAATCATTCAGAACAAAATTATAGCACAATTGAAAAAGAATAAACACAAACTTTAAATAACAATAGATTAATTTTAACAATGCGAGATGACCTCACCAAATTTTCTTACGCAGTATCGATTCCAAACTGCAAAGCTCAAACACACCCCCAGGAACTAGCAAAATTTATTACCTTATTTGGAATTCCTAAAATTATTTTATCAGATCAAGGCACAGACTTTACCTCAAAATCAATAAAAAATTTAATGACAGTATTTCAAACTAAACACGTCTTATGTTCTCCTTACCATCCGTAAACTAATGGCACCTTATAAAGGTCCCATTTGACGTTGAAACATTACCTCAAACATACAGTTCATAAATACACAGGTTTTACCCTTCACGAAGTATTATTCGGTAATAAACCATTCTTACCCAGTAGTATAACACAAGAACGTATTTTTAATTACAACTACGATGATTATATCATAAATTTAAAACAGAAGTTGAATTTATGCCAAAGAAATGCTAGAGACAATTTACTCTAGTCAAAGCAAAAATCAAAAACATATTACGTTAACAAAATTAACATTAATATACAACATAACATTGAAATATAAAGTCGACGATTTAGTCTGTGTTTTGAATAAAACTGTAAATCCAGGTCAGAATAAGAGAACTAAGTTCAAATTACTTGGGTCCTTACAAGATAACAAAGATATTTCCCAACCAAACAGTACAACTTCGAAAAAAACATAAATTAGTGACGTACCATGTTAATTTATTGAAACCATCTGTTTCAGATTAATTCTTATTCACGAAAGATTTGACCAGATAACGAGACATTTATATAAGGGAACGTCAAGTTCATATAATCATGTCATATTCTCTTGTCAAAATTTTCTAAGTATTTTAGAAACTCGTATTACAACTCTGAAAGATAAAATAGATACAGTAAATCATTTAACGGGTCACAAATTAGAAACAATGAATGGATTCAAACGAGGTGTTTTCGATGGACTTTCCAATGGAATTAATTGGCTTTTCGGTATTTCGGATGCAGATAATGCCAGATTTTACGAAGAATCAATTAAATCACTCATTCATGATAATAGAGAAGTCCAAATTTTAATGAAGCAACAGATTAGTATCATTTCAACCCCTATTTCCAATTTTAATTCTTCCATACAGACTTTAAATTAAATAAAGACAAACTTAATGCAAATATTAATCTTTTTAACACATTTTCACATCAAACCGTTGAAAGCTTGAATGAGATCCGATTGCAACAGCTTGTTTTGGAACATCTAACACTGTTAACAGAAATGATCATGAAGCTAGGATCAATATTATGCTCTTGTAATAAATTCGATCAATTTAGTCAAACACAATATTTTACATCCACAGATAATATCAACTCTACAATTATTGAAGGAATTATCTCGCATTGTCTTAGGAGAAGGAAAACAGTTGACTATTCCATTATCTTATTCATCAGTTTATAAATATTTTGAAATCAGTACACTGGATGTTATATACATAAATCACATAGTAATTGTTGCTATTAAATTACCAATAGTAGATGAAGTACAATATAATATTTACCAAGCTTTACCACTGCCTATGCCTCATGACCTTACTCATTTTTATTCTTACATCGATCCTTATTCCCCATACCTATTAATGAGTACAACGAAGACTTACTATGCTCAACTACAAAATCTTAACAAATGCACGAGAGTACTGGCAGATTATTACATTTGCCACCAACTGAGTACCACCAGAGTAATCGAGAAGCCTATCTGCGAAACTTTATTATTAACCACTATTTTTAAGGGAATTCAAAAAATCTGTAGGACCAGAACAATCCAGGCTAATATGAAAATATGGGAACCACTACACGATAGCAGTTGGATTTTTGTCATCTCCGAAGCCATTAGATTAACAATAGCTTGTCCGTCATAAGCCTTTGAAGAAGTAACTTAGTCTTTTACTCAAACACAAATTAATGAACTCATTAAAATCTTGCAATTTAAATTATTAAAATATTCAAAGTTGTTTAACGATACTTACTTTAAATCATATACGGCAGGCTGAGACCTATTTTACCAGATTAGTGCTAGTTGGTGCTGGTTGCTACAAATTGTTGTACATAAACGCGCATTTTTCTAACAAGAAAATTGTTTGTTTCCTTAATTTCCTTAAAGCTGAGGGATGGCACATAAAACGGATTAATTATATCTTATCGCGAAACGCTCTGAGTAAGCTACACTGGACGGGACGATAACGCGCGCTTTCCTAGTTGAGCGTCGTTGCCACAACGATACTTTCAGACTAACTCTCGCAAAACGTCCAGACTGACCGCTTAGGGTGCAAACTTTCGTAGCATTATACATTTTTAACAAACCAATTCACCAATCGCAAAATATTGTAAATAACGTTGACGGGGATTTTTAAGGAAATAAACTCCGTCATATATTTTATCAAGGGTAATAAAATGTGTTTTTTTGTCTGAGGTATCAAATATCCAAAAAACAGTGGTTACTGCTCTTATCTGCAAATTCTGTAGTATTTCAGATGAAAACTATTATTTGACTTTAGCACAGACACATAAATTAATCTAAATATTATTGATACGCACCTTTTTATGACGTTATAATAACGCCCAATATTGGTATTATTCACCCTACTTATCATGTTTTTCATCTAAAAAAACAATTTTTCCCGTGAAAATTGAAAGTGAAGCTCTATTAACTTAAACTGTTTACAACTTTGAATTCAGCTGCCATCTGATACATTGAAACAAGCTATCTCTTATTTTTAATTTAACAATTAATTTTCAATACAACAAAATATTTCATTACTATACAGGACCGCAGTAAGATTATTTTGATGTATTCAAATTTATAAAATTGAACCTTCTAATTTATGTACGTTACAGTAGGAAAGCTTGCAAAACGAAGCAATTGGCAATTTTTAGGCTAAAGGCCGAAATTTAAGGCCTGACGCGTTAACGAGGCGTTTCAAAAAAGGTCTAAAAATAGACACACTCAAATTAGGTACCTAAGATATAAAGTTCATATATGTATTTAGTTATATGCCACTTTATCGGTTAAGTATCTGACAAAACGGATACAACAAAATTACCATGTTTTTGATTTATTAAATCATGTAGAAAAATTATCAGTCCGACTGGGAATCGAGCCTAGGACTTTCTGTGCAAAACAATGCAAAACAAAAACAAAGGGATGTCAAATTAATTGGCAGAAAAACTGATGCTAGCTTTACTAGTAAAAAGAATATTAATTCGTCGAGATGCAAATTTGAATACATCAAAGCATATCAATCTCCATGAGAAATCGTTTCAAGTACAGAGTAGTGCAAAAGTTCTCGAAAAGTATCAATGTGTCTTCCGTGATGCACAGACAAAAAGTCGATTACGAAAGATGTATGTTCTGCCAGAAACGAAGTAATATCAAAAAAACTGTCACAACTGCTTACCACAAACATAGAAAATAAAATTAAGGTAATTGCAAGACATAATGAGATATTGTTAAAACGCATCGGCCAGAACGGCCTTATAGCCGTGGAAATAAAGTACTAACTAAAGTACAATGTTTTTTAATATACTGGTCCAAGTTTGAAAAAAAACTGATCAAACAATTAATTCCGATGATATTATTGCACCTGATGTAATGACTTCTGCTGCTTCGCTATCAAATCTTGTTTTTTTTTGTACTGTTGAATAGTTGAATTGCAGAATTGTCACAAATGATATAACGTAAGTTTCCAACAGACATATTTCTCTGATTACCTTTACTTTAATATCACCTCGTATATATTGGTGTTATAATTATTATGCCATTGCATTTAGTATTACCCCGTAAATATTTTCTCACTTCTGAAATTTAATTTTACTAATAATTTTTAAGCCGCCATCTGTGTTTGGGATTTTAACTACAAATTATCGATTATTCAATAATCCCTTATGGACATAAAGGTTTTCTAGCGTTCTCATTCGCTATTAAACTATTAAAAAACTAAACGCAAGACCTGGCGGTAAACAGTCCTCTACTTGACCTACGCTTCTTTTGGCAAGCAAGCTCCTTTTAAAAGACATTCTTTTCTTGAAAATTCCTTGACAAAGCAAGATGTTAGATTTGGTGCTGTTTAAATTATTGTGATTTAATAGCGAAATTTCCCTTTTGATGGTATAGTTATTGTGTAATTAGCACACAAAATGGTTTTTTGAAACACTCAAAGTAATATTTTCCATTTGGATGTTTTTGAATATAATGAAATCAAATGTATCTTTCTTAGGGGCATTGATGGCTTGGCTACCATTTTAAATTTACCACTTGGAATTTGGAAGGTAATATTTTTATTCAATTAAAGGTTCTTTTTGTTTTATTGATGTGATCAATAAACCTTTGTTCTAAACGATAATGATTCTTTATAGGGAAATCGATCCAGACTGTTGAAAATACAGCAGTTAAAAAAGAAGGCGAGTCTGTTCCTGATCGACCTACCTAGATTAATAAAAACAATGAATGTAACGT
Organism: Agrypnus murinus; assembly: GCA_929113105.1. Lineage (NCBI taxonomy): Eukaryota > Metazoa > Arthropoda > Insecta > Coleoptera > Elateridae > Agrypnus > Agrypnus murinus. Next base: position 59,153,785 of record OV816025.1, read on the forward strand.
CAACTAATATAGATATAGCAGTTTCATTGTACATAAAAACTTGTATATATTTTTCACTAAAGTTTATGAACCAGGAAATCTGCTCGAGTTTCATTTAACGTCAACTTTCCAAATTGGTGCCGAAACCCGGGACCCCCTTCGTGGTAACTTTAGTGTAAAACTCGCTCGGTTTTTTACGTACAACGCAGTGCAACGATTCTATATAGGTTTAAGTTGAAAAAGATATGGATTTCACTCTTCGTAGAACGTACCGTACACAACTTACGAAGATAGTGAATAGCGCAGAGGAATATTTAACATTCGACCAAGTGGAAGCTGTAGAATTATCGGTGTTGATTGCTAGAGTTAAGGCCATTTCTACGAGTTTGAATGAGGTTGATCAACGACTTTCCTCTACATTTAACGCAGATCAGATGGAAGAAGAATGCCAGAAGATTGTAGAGTATAACGATAAAGCAGTGGAAATAGTAGCGCGCTTAGAGCAACGATTGCATGTAGTTAACCAACTTAATGAAGCACAACCTGAAACCTGACGTGAGCATCTACCGTTGCTATCGAATAACGAACAGAATGGACACGGTAGTTTTATTCCAATTAGTACATCTTCCAAACTCCAAGTAAGATTACCCAAGTTAGACTTAATGAAATTTAACAGAAATATCGATGAATGGCCAGCTTTTTGGGAGCAGTACAGTTCGGCAATTCATGATAACAACGATTTAGACGACAGTGCCAAATTTATGTATCTAAGGACTCTGTTGTCTGGTCAAGCCGCATTAACTATTTCAGGCCTAACTTCGCGAAGTGCTGTTTTTGATGTATGTCTTAAATATAATGAAATATTTTTCTTGTCTAATGATCAACTTTCTTGTACTACTGCCATTGAACACGAAACAAACGTCACAGACCCAACTCCAATTTTCTCAAAAACTTATATCGATATCCAGAGGTGCATAAAAATGTAGTGAACAAGCAACTCAATCAAATGTTAGAACAAGGAATTATTAAATGGTCAGCTTTTTGGGAGCGGTACAGTTCGGCAATTCATGATAACAACGATTTAGACGACAGTGCCAAATTTATGTATCTAAGGACTCTGTTGTCTGGTCAAGCCGCATTAACTATTTCAGGCCTAACTTCGCGAAGTGCTTCTTACCAGGATGCGATCGACTTAATTAAGTCAGAGTATGGAAATACCGAACGAATAGTGGAATCCTATATTCAAAAGCTGCTAACTATCTCACCGGTTAAATACGATAGGGACATTCAATCACTTCGTAAATTATATAATACTGCATCAACTATAACGAGATCTTTATTAACTCTTGGTGTATCAGCTGATCAGTATGGACTTATGGTCAAATCTCTTATTTTCAAGGCTTTGCCGTATAATTTACGAGTCCAGTTTAACAAAATGAAAACAAAAAACTGTATTGATGCTACATTTAGTGTTGGTTCTGAAACTGACAACAATGGCGCAATAGACTACAATAAACAAATAAGGGCTTTGATACAATTTATTAAAATAGAAGTGGATTCTTTAGAACAAGCGTATATAGGAGAAAACAGTGAAATTAAAGACTTTAATAGTGGTTCTTATAATGTACCAAAACGAAAAAATAAGACTTGCACTGTGACGTTCCCAATTTTTATTTAATCCTCTTGATTCTTTGGAGTCAAGTTTCCTAGAAAAAAGAAAAGAAAAGGAATTGTCTTTATTGTATGATGTGCCTACCTAACTAACTTTATTTATTTTTATTCTTTAATTTACTATTCGGATTTTTCCTTTAGGGGTGTTTTCTGATATTTTCCCCTGTGTATTTTTGTTATCTTATTATAAACAATTGTCAGCCATTTCTACTTTCTTTTTATCTTTTGGTGTGAAAGTTTTACCAACTATGTGTAGGAGGAATTCTAATCTCTTTTTGATAATGAGAAGACATTTTAAATTTTTCAAGCTCTTTTCCTATTGAACTTTTGGGCCAAGAACATCTAGGTAAATATGTTTGCTAATTTTTGAATTTTTCTAATTCTCTTTGATTTTCATTTGAGTTTTATACCTACTTTTGCTTGGGGTGAAACGTAAGTATTTTACCGGTCTAAATAACAATAAAATAAAGTATACTTACTGTAACTGAAAACTCAAAAAAATATCTGCCACAGCTTGAGATTTAAACTCTCTCTTTACAAATTAATTAATCAAGTCGTAGGTATTGGTTCCACAGCTGTATAAATTGTGAAAAGGAATAGATAAGGGTTCAAACACAAATAAAAACTTAAAAGGGCGCCATCTGGTTCTGAGCTTAGTTAATTACTAATTAACCATTCAAAGATGTTAATTGAATAAGCATTAAAATTTATTAAATTCATTAACCAGAAAATGAATAGAATATTTAGTTAAAACAAAATTTTGTTTACTTAAAATTGTTGAAGAAATGAACTTAAGCATTCATAACCAATATGGTTCCGTTTTTTAGATCATTCAGTTTTGAATTAATAACATTTATTAACAGGAAAATAATTAAAACACAACCTTGCATAGATAAAAATAAAACACACCTCGTATATTTATTACAAGTCCAACCTAAATTTATTAGGTTATAATTATACCAAAATTAATCAATAAAAATTCACCTAGAACTCTTCATTAAATTATGAAAATAACTCAAAAAGATTTGATTAAATCGACCACAAATAATGTTCAAAAGCATTAACACAAATATTAAAATTTATATTGACTGGTCTTTTTCTGGACAAAAATTTATACACAAATATCTAAATGAGATTAGACAAATTAAATCAATTCGACAGTATCAATACAAATGATTTGTAATTACATTAAAGTTTAAAGCTTTTTAACAACCGACGAGAGCTCTATTGATAATAGAATTTAATGAGCAAAAATTTATAATGAACTTCTAATAATTGAGAAACAATAACAAAAATGACTGCAAATTCAAGCAAGAAATTTACCTAAATGAATAACACTAAAAACAATAGTCACAATACCTTTTATTTTTGGTAAGTCACAAACCAAAATCAACGATAAACTGCATAAAATTTGACAACGTCACAGCAAATGGAAACTGGAAGATTCGGATTTTTCTTTCATACATTAAAGATGTACGAGATAACCCTCGTAGAAACTGGATATGGCGAATTATAATTTGCAAATTCACCCCAAACGGCAGTAACAAAATGCAACCAAAGAGTTCCATAAAAGATTTGGCTATTAGTTTTAATAACCATTTCATAATTTCATTGTTTTCAATAAAACAATACACATAACCATTAATTCTGAACTGAATTTAGAAGGCACACAGCACGAATTATTATTTAGCCGAAATTTCGATTACAGAGAAAGCGTCTGTAAATATTAACTTATTTCTGTACAATAATTATTTAGACGAGAGTACGGTACTGTAGGCTGTCGTAACATGGTTACACAGTAATAAGGGAAACTGAATTTCCCACTTTTCTGAAGCACAAACGTCCGCGAAAATATTTAACGGAATAACTAACTTTTGTTAACCACGAATTATTGGTTAATTTCCGAACACTTATTTAAACGATAACTATTACATGTTGATTTTAATTAAATGCACCGACCATCCGAAAGTCGGTAATTGTTCAAACAATATGAAAAACTGAATTTAGAGTTTTCTTTCAGACTCCATTTTACTACATCAAAATGGCATTTTTAACACAAGATCGAACGTACGCTCTCGGCGTGCGATTTTGGAAGACAGGCCTCGTCTCAACATCATCTCGCGCTTTTATTAACTCTGAACCCTTAGCTACGCGCGACTACATCTGTTTTTATGCGGCAAGGGTGCTTGTTGCTTGCCCTACTATAGGATTCACGACCTTACGTGTAAAAAACAGTACCCATTCTTTCCCGCTTAAAACACACGTGTGTACTAAAACACGGCTGACTTGTCAACAATATTCCTACACCGCATTGACTTAAGCTTTGAAACGCAAAATAACAGACAAAGGAAAATGTATTTAGAATCGTATACACTCAAAATTTTACCAAAATATTTCAATAAATGAGTTGACTAAGCGCTTCTCATGGTTTCTTTTCGAAGAAATTGATATTATTTTAAAATGCCAGATAGCAAGATTAGAAAAAAAACGACATCAATATGACGTTACATTATTTCATTATAGCAAATACAAACCAATCCTTAAATAAAAGTGCCTTTTATTTGAGATGTTTATTTGATGACGTGCTTGTTTAAATTAAGCGAGGTCCACAGGACCAAACTTAGGATTTTTAACAAGAATTAATACCAAATTTTATATACTAAATGCCGTTGGAAAATGTACCCGTTACAGGGGGTAATTTATTATTTTATTTTTAGGCCTATCTTATACACCCCACATTTTTCACCTTTATTGTTGAGGATTATTCTAATTTTATTGAGACTTACTCGGCGAATCCTTCTGAATTGTATCATGGAAATGGTTGCTTTGGTATAAGCAAGTTCTAAAAGAATGGTATTTTTTATCCTGATAGTTGGGATTTCCATGTGAGAATCTTACACTCCGGTGATGGTGGTATAAATCATTGAAGACACCTGTAGGCCATTGCACTGTCTCGCTGCCAGAAGCTGGTTATTGTCAACTTATTTTATCCTGCTTTTGAGATTTGGATGTGACAATTCAACTCAAAATCTAACAACCAATAAAAACAGTCTATTTTTTTAATTTGAGCCAATTAGGATCTGATTACATTGGCAATCTTTCCATACTAAGGAGCAGATGATTACAGCGATAATACAGGTGAGTATAAAGGTAAAAAATTCAACAATAAACTTTATTAACACTGGTAAAATTTTGTTACTATTTACACAGCTTTTGTTATGTTGCCGTGGTGACATTTCATGAACTACTGCATTTCGAAACCTCCAATTTCTGTCATTTTCTTTGGATTGTCGTGCCGAATACAAGACGTGGTAGGAATCTTTTGGTAATTTTTGTCAGTCAGATTTTCGTCACAACAACTATTCGTGATCTGACTGACAAAAATTACCGGCAAGATTCCTACCACTTGTTGTATTATATACGATAATCTTACTCTCCGGTAATGGTGGTTTTAACTCTATGAAGACACCCGTAGACCGATGGTCTCACAGCCAGGAGTTAAGTGTTCCTGCCGTTTAATTATAGTAGCTGGTTTTGTCAGCATTCGACATCTTTGGTACTATATTAATTTGGTAAATTTTGAGAGTTTGTAACTGTAAGTATTACAGAAGTGTTTTCCCTTCTTATTATCCTTATTCCTAATTAAAGTTAATTACTTACCTTCGTTGTGATCAAATCTGTAATAAGTTGTACTGGTGGTACTTGTAAATTTTTGCTTTGGTATTAATATTGCTAGTACGGCGCCTTATTAAGCAAGCTTGCCTGAAACTATTACAGGTTATTTTTTATATGATCCTTCTACTTCTATATTACTTGTTGTTTGGTAAAGATTTAAGGTTAGGAATTGAGTTTATGTATACTTACCCGAAATTTGTTTCCTACCTCACCTCTCACAGTTTCCAACAATTCTTTTTATTATTTTTGCACACTCCTGTTCACTGCAAGTTGTACTTTATTATATATTTTTGTAATTTGATTGTTTGTATACAAAAAAGAACTTTCATTATTGACATCTTTGTTATCGATTATTTATCAGAAAATCTTGTAGTACATTTATTATACTGGCTGTTAGTCATATCTGTGGTCATTTTTCATACCATAGTGTGGCCATTTATTCTTTATTATAGTAGGGTGTTTGTTTAGCCCTGGTGACTATTGTTGTTTACTAAATTTTTGTACCTTTTGTTATTACTTATTTGTATATTTGTTATTACTACTGATACTATTTACATTTATATTACATTATTAAATCTTAATATTAATTATACGTTTTACATGATCGTATTGTGTTTTTGTTATGATTGTGTGTATTTGATCATTCCCCTTCTTTCTAGGTTTCTAGAATGGCGCCCAGGCAGCAAATCGTTATTTTTTTAGTAGCTATCATCGACGAACCAACCTACCAGCTCTCCTTTTAACCTTGAGCACCGTGAACATTAATATTGTACATCCTGGCTACTAGGATGGCACAGCACAGCAGCCGGATTATTTACTAACGTAAAAGAGTGTTGTTTGGTTTGTAAAGCAAAAACTCATATAACTAAAGACTGTAATGTTGCTATGAGTTTGGACGAGAAAAAAAAATTTTAAAGCAAAATAATCGCTGTTTCAGGTGTACTTTATCTAACCACAATTCCAAGTTTTGTAAAACTAAAGATATTCAGTGTACCAAATGCAATTCACGACATGTCACTATCATGTGTGACCCAAACTATACTAGAAGTCCTCCTAACGTTGAACCTATGTCAACTAGTACTAGTAGTACCAATTCTGACACAAGTCCTAATGGAAACGATACAACGAATTTATTCACTAACGGCCGAATTGATAATGCTTACCTCCAAACTGCTTGTGCATTTATACCTAACAATTCTTGTAATAATAATACCTTTATTCGTTTAATATTGGATGGAGGGAGTCAACTTTCATTTATAAAGGAATATGTTTCACGTCAGTTAAATTTATCAGTTATTGGAACACAAAGTTTCTATTTTACCGTTTGGAAGTACTGTTCGCTCTCCTGCCCGACTTTGCAATCGTGTGCAAGTACCTTTAAGAAGCCAGTTTAACGAAAACATAATTTTAATTAATGCTGTTGAAGTACCAGAAATATGTTTTGACTCTTTAATACCTCCCTCGTTAAAAGAACCTGTGATTAATAATTTTACTTTGACATATCACTTGGCAGATACTAACGCTGATATTTGTTTGACCCATAAAGGTATCACAATTTTAGTAGGAGCAGATAATTACTGGAAAATTGTGACAGGTGAGATACAACGTCTCTCTGAAAATCTAACTGCCGTAAATTCAAAGGTCGTTTGGACTCTCCATGGTATAAGTGACTCAAACCTATCACAGAGAACAGGGACTAACGAGAAGCGTCACTTGACATACCGCCTTTGATGTTTTGGTAGTCGACTTGAATGACCTTCATACGTTCCGCCATCTTTTTGGCGTTACAGTTTTAAATTCACGGTTGGCAAATTTTAATGAACTAAAGATACGAAATCTTATAAATAATTACCAAATGTTTTTCTTTACACTGTTCGCGAATATAAGCCTGTGAAATGAGCTGACGGGCTACTTATCTGTCCACGCTTACTAGTTGATGGGTTTGACACATGTTTGACATTGACAGAGTTTGAAGGCAAAACCACCAGCAAAATGGCGATAACCAGACATGCGCACACTATTTCAGATCTGGCACAATGCCCATGTGACGCTTCTCGTTAGTCCCTGTTCTCTGCCTATCATGTGATTTTGCAGTAAACTTTAACGTAGTTAATGTATTTAATACACAAGTTTCCTATGATAATAGTAATCTCAGTTTCGATATTAAGAAATTCTGGGATTTAGAAACAATTGGTGTTGTTTCAAATGAAAAGTCGGACTGTATTACCGATAAATTTATTAACGAACACATTCACTTTAATAACGATCGTTACGAAGTGTCGCTACCATGGGAAACCGATGACAAAAATTTGGACAATACCTATATGTAGCGGTGCTTTGGCACATGTGAAAAACTTAACATTTAAATTGTGTAAATATGGTAGACTTAACGAATATGATTGTGCAATCCGCGAATATTTAGAAAACGATTGCGCTGAAATCGTGGTAAATGACGTTGCTAGTGAGTGCATTTATTACATGCCACATAGGCCAGTATATCGCGAAGATAAAGAAACTACCAAGTTGCGTGTCGTATTTAACGCATCTGCGTATGCTCCTGGGTTTCCATCGCTTAACGAAAAGCTAATGCCAGGTGATAATCTAGTTCCGGATTTAGTTGCAATTTTAATGAACTTTAGACTAGGTTCCGTAGCAATGATAGCTGATATTGAAAAAGCATTTCTGCAAATATCACTCGACAAACAAGATCGCGATACTCATCGTTTTTTATGGTATCAAGAACCCATCGGAAAAAGATAATTCTATATCCGAATTGCCACCGTTAAAAACTTATAGTATGAAAAGAGTAAATTTTTTTGTAACTTCTAGTTCATTTTGATTGGCCGTTACAATCAGAAAACATCTTTTGGAACAACCTAGCGAACGACGAAAAATTGCAGATATTTTACTAAATTCCTTTTATGTAGACGATTTAGTTGTGGCGTTAAAGTCTACCGAAGAAGCACTAGAGCTTTATGACCTATCGCGCCAAAGAATGACTCTAGCAAACATGAATTTAAGAAAGTGGTACTCTAACGATCCAAATATGTTAAAACGCTTTTCCGAAGATTGCCAAAAGTCAAACGTATCTGAAAATAAAAAGGTGCTTGGGATTTATTGGTATACTGTTACTGATGAAGTAACTATTAATGTATCTTCAGTTATCAATGAAAATATTCACCAATTGTCAACGAAACGCAACGTTTCACAGATCATGGCTATCGATACAAAATTGTCTATAATCCAACGTAACGATATTCTGAACCAATGGAGAATTGGAGAACAAATTGTATTAAAGTTCTGGAATCAATGGTGCAAAAATCACTTACAGCAATTACTATCAGAACATCATACAGAAGCCACCAAGTCTAGCAAATTTAAGATCGGAGATATAGTCTTGGTCCATGACGAAAAGTACCCACGACTGTTATGGAAAATGTCACGAATTACTATCGTATATCAAGGACGCGGTAAACGTATTAGAGCGTCAACTCAGTAATGGAAATCGACTGCGACGACCGGTACAATTATTGTATCTTCTTGAAATCAGCCAATTTCCGCCCGGGTAGGATGTTGAAAGTACAACAGTTAAAAAAGAAGGCGAGTCTGTTCCTTATCGACCTACCTAGATTAATAAAAACAATGAATGTAACGTCAACTAATATAGATATAGCAGTGTCATTGTACATAAAAACTTGTATATATTTTTCACTAAAGTTTATGAACCAGGGAATCTGCTCGAGTTTCATTTAACGTCAACTTTCCAAACAAACATTAATTCCGTTTGGCGTTAAACTTAGTTCGTATTTTAATCCAGTTTCGTATCTTGATGCCTGATCTTCACACTTAAAACTGCAAGTTTTATCCCCATTCGTTTGGTGTCATTGGCGAATATACCCTCGTAGCTACTAATTATAAAGAATGAACGTAATTGTTTTGATTTGAAATATCTAAAGCTGCAATTAGATGTAAAGCATTAACAATGGTCTTGTCATCCGCAATATTCTGAGTACCTAGTCGTGGCAACTGGAAGCCCTCTCCAAAACGTTTCCAACAACCTGGCGATCATCTAGTACGAGTCACCGGAGATAACCTTAGTAGATCAAACTTATTTTATTTAGATAACAAGGTGGGTTCTTTATATTCTATTATATTTTTCATTTGGAAAGGTCATTTAGTTAGTTGTATTAAGATTTAAAAGTAAATTTATTTGGTTCATAAATAATAGAATTTTCATAAAGTAGCAAGTTAAAGTAATCTGACAAAAGTTGTTTTATATAAAGTTTTGACGTTCATTTCTTGAGTAACTACGGAGTTTAATAACGATCTAGGTTTGGTTTTATAAGTATTTTAAACTATTTATGAATCGTCTAGATTAATTTATAAAAGTACTAGATGTTGAATTATCAATCCTTTTATGTGACACTATTATTAACAATAGTAACGTTAGGTAAATAGCATCTCAAGGTCCTCCAGTTAATAATAATTAATCCAATGATTGGATAATGATTTTTATATGTGAATAAATAAATTAATGGAATTACTGTTGGTATTAATTGTTGTGTGATATTTAGTGTTAAACGGAATGAAGAAATTTGGTTCTTGCATAGTTGGTACGGATTCACCTTAAGATCTATAGCTTGGTTGTTCTGGAGAACTATTAACACTTTTTTACTTAAACTAACCATGCTGGCGCTCATGATCTATAGCTGTGTTAAATCCGTTGGAATTCCAATTCACCTACGACCTACTTTAATTTAATGATAGAACGAGTCGTCCTCATTGTTCAGGCTAAGCCGAGGCCACTTTATCATAACCTAACTAGTTTGTATGTTATAAATGCACGGTCCAGTGCGGAGCCATTGCTTTTAAAAATCTTAGAGAAGTCTTTAATGCTATGCTTGCTAAGTTATAATACTTATTTAATACTTTTATTCGTTTTCTGATTTAATTATCTTCGGCAACAGTTTTTAAATTAATAATAACATAGGATGAAGTATGAGCAAGCAGCGAGCGCGTGCGTAAGTGCGGCGCGGGAGATAATTGAGGGACTTAGCGAGTCACTGTGCAACACCTCATGTTTTCTTCAATTTGATCTTTATTATTAATAACAAATTATTGCAAGGAGATCATCGTTATTCCAAGAAAGGGTAAACGATTTTGCGAGAGAAAAAACTTTTTTTGATTAAAGGCTTAGATACCGAGATATGGAGTGATAAAGGTTAAAAAGCAACATGCAATTTCTTACCATGCTTCAAATCGAGAAAACGACTTACCTTAATTTAATGAGAGAATGAGTCGTCCTCATTGTTCAGGCTAAACCGAGGCCTATTTAAACATAACGTAAGTAGTTTGTATGTTAAATGGACGGTCCAGTGCGGGGCCATTGTTTTTTTAAATGTTAGAGTGATTTTTAATGCTACAAGTTACAGTATTTATTTAATACTTTTATTCGTTCTCTGACTTAATTACCTACGGAAACAGTTTTTAAATTAATAATAATATAGTATGAAGTATGTGCAAGTAGCGAGCGCGTGCGTAAGTGCGGCGCGGGAAGGAATTGAGGGACTTAGCGAGTCACTGTGCAACACCTCATGTTTTCTTCAATTTTATCTTTATTGTTAACAAAAAAATTTTTGAAAGGAGATCATTGCCATTCCAAGAAAGTCTAAACAATTTTGCGAGAGGAAAAAGATCTTTTTTTGATTAGAGGCTTAGATTCCGAGATTTGGAGTGATAAATGTTAAAAAGCAGCAACCATTTTACCATGCTTCAAACCGAGCAAACGACTTGTAAAGTTTCAAAACTCCATAAGTCTAATGTATTTTCAAAATTGAATTTCGGTAGGAATAGTTCGGTTCGAATAGTTTTGTATAGGACTATCGTGGGACGAAATTTGATTTAGCGTATAATAAGCGTAAGTTTCAATTTAAAATATGTGTCAACTTTTGGTCTTTAAACCCCAATCTCATGACATATTTCAAGAAGTTTGGCACTTTACTATAATAATAATAGGCCGTTAAAAGAAATTGTTTACAAGTTTCTAGTACTTACATGCTTACTAAGTAGTGCACATAACCAAATTGTTGCCAAAGCATTAAATGAATAATACAGCATGGCGCAAGCTGTAATTGTATGTATATACGCCGGATCAATATTTCCTTTAAAAGCCACCCTTGCAAAATGATACATACAAAGCAGCGACTGCGTTACGTCATTTGTTATGTTTACTAATGTTGGAATGGAATAAACTGTATTGAAACCTTTTGTTATATGTACTAAGTCGCAATATATATCACCTAGTTTAACAATGTAACTAGGAAGGAACCTTGTTTCTTCGGTGCAACTTCTAATCAAGATCTTGTTAAGTTCATTTATTCTTAGCTGTATAGATACCATCCAATCTTGAAAAGTCGCCAACAGCGAAGTTTTATACAAGCTACTTATCAAGTAAATCCAGTATGCCCATTGGTAGTTTACATCAGTTCTTCGTATATTATAGGTAATGAACATAATTGTAGTTGCTATTAGATTAACTATAAAACCATATATTGAACATTTCCTGACAGCATGGTTATTAATCTTAATGTGGAAATAGCGAAGTTTTTCGTCAATGCTTAGAAATTCATTCCACAACCGGAAATGTGACTTTGAATGAATTCTAAGCAGAATTATTAGAGCAATAATTAAAAAGAAATCCATATATACCATGTACATATGCATATACCAAGACAACACGTACATATGATCGTATTTTACAGAAAGGTTATTTTCCCATAGAAGAAATACTTGAATACTTATAATAGCTAAGGGAAGTAGTTTATTAATATTAGTATCTCTTTGTATAGTTCTATTTCCAGGTATACCCATTATAGTGAAGTCATTCACACCAAGATATCTTTGAAACTTATAAGAAAATGATAGTGCTGTTATAATATCTGAATCTGACGTAAAGTAATTCTTCATGCTTGAAAAGTACCAACAACGTATTTTGAACTTATTCTATTTTGTTGTTCCTGAGATGAATCTACTTTTCTTGGTAATAACAAGGCATATACGCACTACAGAATATAATTTTAGATAATCAGTTATGATGTATATTTATTAATATTCAAGAAATGGTACCTACATTACTTAATACACATTTTGATTGACATAACGTTAATGTGTAATAATATCAGCAATGAAAAAGTTAATAAGTAAAAATATTTAGTACTAAATTACTCTCATGTAATTTGTAATCATCATCATGTCAATCTACTGTTAGATACTGTTTTATTGCTATTTTTTATATAATTAATTGTCTTTACATTCTATGTCATAACCATAATTACATTTCATAGTTATTATTGTATGTTTAATTAGGAAATGTTTACTCATATTCAATAAGGACTTTCAAATATAGTCATTATCGTTATTCACATATGTAGGGTAAATTCAGGAGAGACGCCTCCCATTTTTGAACTTATTCTATTTTGTTGTTTATTAGACGAATCTCCTTTTCTTGGCAATGGCACTACATAATAGACTTCTAGATAATCAGTTATGATGTATATTTATTAATATTCAAGAAATGGTACTTACATCATTTAATACAAATGTTGATTGACATAATTGTATAATCGATGTGTAACAATATCAGTAATGGAAAAGTGAATAAGTAAAAATATTATTTCTAATTTAGTTATTATTTCTATTTAGTACTAAATTACTCTAATTTAGTTTGTAATAGCATGTCAATCTACAACATCACTTAAAATATTGCAGGGATTGCTTCATTTTATTTAATTGTATATGTAATAAGCTGCTGTACAAACTATACATTGAAACCTTAGCAAACATTTCTAATATAAAATTCTTCACCCAATAACCTAAAACTATACACGTACAGATTGTTTACAGAAATAGTTCTTTACGATATAAGTGTTAAATAAATGGTTTTATGATGTGAGTAGTGTAACTAGTACTTTTACTCAAACACAAATTAATTAACTCGCTAAAATAGTACAATTTAACTTATTAAAATACTCAAAGTTGTTTACGATGCGATATTGAATTATTATAAGTTTATTAATGGTTTTACTTTATAACCCTCTATTAGATGACAAAATGTTGTACAAAATAGCTACATGTATGTAATTAAAATAAGACACAAAGCACTTTGTTTTGTTCAACCAAAAATACGTGGGTACTTTAGGATCACGATGACTGCTTCGTAGGCTCTTGTAAGTCTTTTAGAGCGAACTGGTATAGTCACATACCACCGATGCGATGAAGTAACAGTAGCATCTAGGATGGAGCACCTACTAATTTATATTCTTTCTTGGAGCTCGGCTAGAATCTCAAACTTTCACCTACTTTACTCTTTTGACAGTTTTTTCTATATCTTCTAATTGTTTTTATTTTCACTTCAGAATAAACTGGTTAGTGTAATAAATAATAGTTCACAATTAAAAGATATTTATTTTAGTCAGCCTTTTCAATATTACACAATTTTTTTAATAAAAACTTAAAAAAACACAAATTTTTACTATAGTTGATTTTATCGTTTTTATTATTCTTCAACTTTTCATAATAACGACGATTATTAAAGTCCTTCAACAATAGTAAACAGTTCAAGCTATAAATCGTCACACAAACGCACTACTGTTTGTGTTAAAGATAATCACTAGGTATGTCCTTTATTTTTTGCCTAACAACCGTCATTTAATAACCATACTCTTTGATTTTATAATGCATTTTTTATTATTTTAGCATTTTGCTGCCTTGCATAGTTTTGTCGTATTATTTAAATTTTCAAAATGATATTTATAAAGGGAATGAGAAGAAACCAAATCGTTTGAACAAGAATAAAACTTAACAACAGGAAAAAGATAGTAAACATAAAATTTCCCAATTCAAATAGTAACAAGTTGTAACATAGAATGATGAAACCTTTTTTTATATTGACTCCCTTCTTTAAATGTTTTAATCATAAGATTAAAAATTATTAAACTTTTAATGTATAACATTAAAGCTATTCAACAAAATAACAAAGAAGTTAATGTTTTTTAAAATAAACCGGTGGGGTCAATTTCTCTTAAACAAAATTCCTCTTCTGAAATTCTTGAACATTGCAGTATACAGCGCTATTAAATTAAATTGCAAATATGTGCAATATGCCATATGCTGCATTTAAAAATAATCAAGTAAAAGCATTATGCACACATAGGCAACCAGTTATACACCACGCTATTTTATACGATTTACATATATTGCATAGTAAATAAATAGCCCTGTATATTCATACTGCCCATTAAAAAACTATAGTGAGTGTTGTTACAACCGAGTAATCTCTAAGCTATTGTAATAATCCCACAGCACATTCCAATTCTTTCGATATAGCAATATATGGGGTCGTTTACTTTTTATGTAATGGACAGCTTGTTCTGGATCCCACCCATGTTTCTAAAACAATGAAAAATCAGAATTAGATCTCAATAACATACAGGATATGGAGTAGTAACAAAATAGTTGGCAAAATGAATTGGCATTCAATAAATAATCATTGTTAGGTTCTCACCCTTGTTAATAAGCGGCAATGATAAGGCTCTTTAGCCTACCTAAACATGTCAAAAACCTTTAAGCATAAAAGCTATAAAATAAACTTCTTGCCATAAATATTGCTATCTTTCTTTTATTAATATTATTTACAATTACATTGCCTTATACTTTAACATTACAAATAAATAACTAATGCTTTTATCTGCACCGAAATCTTATTTGAATAATTTTCTCAGAAAATCCTCAAAGAAGACTTCAAAACAACTTTTCTTGGAAATTGAGATTGGCATGGAAATGGGCTCCAGTTAATACCTATTTATTCCTAAATAATTATGTCATTCATTAAGCCATGTACAAAAATAACCTGGTTTTGGTTGTCATTTATTGATTTATAAGTGCCACATTGCTATAACACCTCATTTATCTGAAAGGACAATTTACACTTTAGCAAATTATTACTATCTTGTGAAACATGAATCTAATTTTAATTACAAAACTGAAAATTTAGGAATTATTTAGAGGAAAATAAGATAACTTTAGTAGGTTACTGACATAAAGTAACGAGTTATCGCTACAGTTACTGAAAATTGTAACGGTATGTTTTCTATCGACCTCAAATATGTGTAATTTTGCATGTATATTTACTGAAAAATTTAAAGTTCGGTCCTGCAAATCTATATTTTATTTGTAGCTAAAATTTTGTTGTACAAACATATTTACAAAGAATATTTTAAAAGATTGTTTTCGAACTTCTATAAAATTAGAGGAAAAATCAATACTTGCTGTGTTCTGATTCGTTAAGCCAAAACACGCGATTCGTTGATTGGGTACTAAGAAAAAATCAATACTTGTTCTTGAGTGAGATCCCGCTATTGGTTGAGATTTGCATCTGGTAATGTATTCCTACTCGAAATAAGAACCCTGAGTTTTAAAGACTTTCGATCCAGCTTTCAAAGAAGATAGTCGATTTCGGTCGACATTACCGTTTTCACTTTAGTTATTTAGGATTAAAGAAAATTCTAAATCTAGTTTTCATACAGTTTGATCGATTGCCGGTTTCGGAAGCCGGCAAAGTTAATTAAAAATTTATAGTTAATAATTATACCGTTTAATTAACAGTCCGGATAATAATCAATAATTTGTGGTTAATAAAAAGCACAGTTATATCGTTAAACACTTTTCCGGCTGTTTGTGCTTTTGAAGAATGGGAAATCTAGCTTTTCCTATTATTACAGTTTACAGTATCGCATTCTCGTTTAAAAAATTACCGTACCGAAATAAATTAATAATTACAGACATTCTCTACAGTGATCGAAACTTCGATTAACAAATAAATTTGAGTTATGTGCCTTCTAAATCCAGTTCAGATTTAAATAATATGTGTGTTGTTTTAATGAAAACAACGAACCTTTGTGATGGTTATCAAAATTAAATTAATAACCAAATCTTATAGAACTTTTATGGTTGCATTCAGTTATTGTGTTTTAGGGGTGAATTCGTAAATAATGTTTCACTATATACCGATACTACGAGGGTTTTTTCCTTGCATCTTTAATTTATGAAAAGAAAAATCTACGGACCTTCCAGTTTCCACTTGCGGCGATTGATTGATGTATGCAGGAGCCAAATTTGTGTAGTTTATCGTTGGTTTGAATTGTGAATTATTGACAACTAAAGGTATTGTAAATTATGTATTTTTTGAGTGTTGAACATTTATGTAAATCCTTTTTGAATCTTGGTAATAATTTTACAGTTTGTTTCTCATTTATATGCACTTCAATATTTTTTTATTCATTAAACTTTTATTAGTAAAAGAGCTCTTAGGCAGGGACTTATTATTTAAATTTTTAAATTTAATATTTGTAATCTTTTTTATATGTTTATATTTTTTCTGTTGTTTTTTCAAAAAATATGATTTTAAAGTTAATTAAAACCAGTAAGACTGAACCATACAATTATAAAAGTTTTTACTCATATTTTCATTAATCTAAATTTTTGACTTTGTTGAAATTTAACTATTATTTTGCACTAAATTTTTATCGGTCTGATTTCATTTTCTGATTAGTGATTTCAGATGGATTTATTAACTTCATTTAATCTACTTGATCTACTTAATTATCATTATTAAGCTTCATAATCAGATGGCGCCCTTCTTGTGTATGTTTTTGTATTTTTTTAAACTTTTATCCATTACTTTATAAATTAGACAACTGCAGAACCAATACCCACGACCTGAATTAAAAATTTGTAAGATAGAGCTAAATCTCAAGCCGTGGTAATTTTGAGCATCTTTTAAAGTAAGTATAATGTTTATTGCTTTTATTGTTTATTTTGCCATACAGAAAAGCGAGTGTTTCAATTGGCGCCCAATCGCGGAGCATTTTATTGTTTATTATTGTTTATTTAGTCTGGCGAAAAACCAACGTTTCAAAATTGAAAAGTAATTAAGTTACACACAAGTTAATTAAAAAGTAGTTATTTACTAGCTAGTAACGAGTTACTTCTACTCAGTTACTACCCAACACTGTATTCAATGAAGATTTCGCCGAAGTGAAACAGATATCTATCATTTCTTTTGAAAATGTTTAGTCCTTTTTTTTGTGTTGCTTATAACATTTTGTGTGCTATTAGCAAATGTTAATTTATTTATAGTAATCAAAAAATAAATTTTAAATTTATTTATGACATTTGACTAAATATTTTATCAGTCAGTCGAAACTTAAATTTTATTTAGTTTTGCGTGAATTGTGTAGAATAACATATTATGAAAGTATTATTATTTTCCTAATAATATAATGAGTCACTTACATATCTCGTCACTATGAATATGGATGTATAGCGTACTTACATTGAAACGAAGGTTTTTAGCCGGACTAAATAAACAATAAAAAACAATAAAAATTATACTTACATTAAAAGATTCTCAAGATTACCACGGCTTGAGATTTAGCTCTATCTTACAAATTTTTAATTCAGGTCGTAGGTATTGGTTCTGCAGTTGTCTAATTTATAAGAGATGGATAAAGGTTTCAAAAAACACAAAAACATACATAAGAAGGGCGCCATCTGATTATGAAGCTTAATAATGATAATTAAATAATTCAAATAGATTAAATGAATCTAAAAAATCTGTCTGAAATCACTAATCAGAAAATGAAATCAGACCGATATAAATTTAGTGCAAAATATTAGTTAAATTTCAACAAAGTCAAAAATTTAGATTAATGGAAGTATGAATAAAAACTTTCATAATTATATGGTTCAGTCTTACTGGTTTTAATTAACTTTAAAATCATATTTATTTAAGAAAACACAAGAAAAAAATATAAAAAGATTACAAATTTTAAATTCAAAAATTTAAATAATAAATACCTACCTATGAGCTCTTGACTAATGAAATTCTAATGAATAAAAGTTGTATACTGAATTACATATGAATGAAAAACAAACTGTAAAAATATTACCAAGATTCAAAAAGAATTTACATAAATGTTCAACACTCAAGAAAATACATAAATCACTGTACCTTTAGTTGTCAATAATTTGCAAACCAAAATTAACGCTAAACTGCACAAATATGACTCCTTCATACATCAAGCAATCGCCGCAGGCAGAAACTGGAATGTTCGTAGATTTTTCTTTCCATTATTCAAGGATGCAACGAATTAACCCTCGTAATGTCTGTAGGTGGTGAACCATTATTTACGAATTCACCCAAAAGAAAGTAACTGAATACAACCATAAACTTTCAGAAGATTTGGTTATTAATTTAGTTTTGATAACCATCGGCAAATGTTTGTTATTTTCATTAAAACAACCCACTTATTATTTAAATCTGAACTGTATTTATAAGGCACTTAACTCAAATTTATTTATTAATCGAAATTTCGATCACTGAAGAGAAAGTCTGTAATTATTAATTTGTTTCGGTACGAGAATTGTTTAAACGAATGTACGATACGGTAAACTGTATTAACGTTGTTTAATAGGAAAAGCTAGTTTTCCCATTCTTCAAAAGCACAAACATCCGGAAAAGTATTTAATTATATAACGGTACTTTTTTATTAACCGCAAACTCTTGATTAATATCCGGACGCTTAATTAAACGGTATGATTATTAACTGTAAATTTTCTTAAATAACATTGCTCGGCATCCGATACCGGCAGTTGTCTATACTGAAGGCTCGCTTCACGGCAAGTGTCGACCAAACTGTACGGGAACTAGATCTAGAATTTTCTTTAATTCTAATTAACTAGAGTAAACGGTAATTCTATAATGTCGACCGAAGTCAACTGTCTTCTCTGAAAGCTGGATCGGAAGTGTCTTGACATTTGGACCTCTGTTTTACGCGGGGAAGTAATTTTTTACTTTGGGGATGTAACCTGGCGTCCACCAATCGAAATCCGTAAGCGTTCGCCTAAGCAAATCAAAATTATGGCAAGTTTAGTACACGTGGACACAACAAAGAAGTTTTTACTAGCGTTTACACGAGATTCTCGTCCAAATGAACTGAAAATAGAAATGGGATGGCGCGAGAGCCGGTACAAAAACACTGTCATCTGCAGACGCTAGACATGCGAACACATGCAGTTTTCGAGTTTAAAACGCAAAAAGGCCAAACTGAATTCGTCAACACGTGTTAGGTGTTATTTTTCAAACAAAGGGAAGTTTATTTTTTACCATGTTTTCTCAGAACGCAAACTGCAATATTTATATAAAATTGTACGAACTTAAATCCGCCACTAACTATTTTATCAGGGTTTTAGCAACACAGTCAGTTTTAACGGATACACGTGAACAAGCAAAGCACTAAAGACATAATTTATTGCTCCAACGTCTTCTAGTTCTATGGGAGTTTAAAAACAACCTTTTAAGATGTTACTTTGTAAATATGTTTATACGAACAAAATTTCAGCTACAAATAAAATATAGATTTGCAGGACCGGACTTTAGATTTTTCAATAAATATACATGCAAAATTACACATATTTGAGACCAATAGAAAATATACCGTTACAACATTACCGGCAACAGAAAAATAAATATACGTAGGTACGTGTGAGTCTCTAATATGAAATAAATTCAATATATCAAGTGCAATTTTTTGAAATAAACGCTCGTATATGTAAACTAATTTATACAGTTGGCGACATTTTGTGTCTACTCAAAATTCTGTTACTTCGTCGCATTTATACAAACCCTCATTTTCGGCTATTTTTGATATTCTAAAGTAATGATAATACGTTACGAGGATAGGGCCACTCGAAATCAAATTGTTCTTCTGTTTAGAGAGGAATATCTCGATTTACCTCTAGATTTATATCTCAAAGTAGTGTAAGCAAGTTTTCCCGAAACTGTGCTTGAGCAGTTTCGGGAAAACGAATACATAAGGTCTACAGCTACCCAACGGTAAAGTGAATTAAACTTAATATTTAGTTTCAACACGATGGCGCCTAAACATTTTGCAAGACCTGCTTGAGAATATCTGAATGAAGTTTTATCAAACAGATGATTAGGAATGGCCCTGAAATGGTCAGCAGGGTCTCCAGACCTCACTCCTCTAGATTACTTTTTTATAAGGTTATTTGAAAAGCAAAGTCTTCAAGATGAAACCAGCAAATATGCAGTTGCTGAAACAACGAATAAGACACAAGTGTAACTTAGGTATTTCACCTGAGATAGTGATACATGTCTAAAACAAATTTTATTTCCAAATAATTTTTAATTTAAACATTTGCAACAAAAAGATCATAATGTTCATTAAAATTTCCTGTTTAAAAAATCTTTTATCTAAAGATAAAATGTAAAATTTGGTAATGGTATGCAACTTTAAATGCCCTTTAAAAACAGCCCATAGAAATTAAAAGTCATAAAGCATTTATAAAAGCGGTTTCGAAAAAATGTTATACTTAATTTACTGAATTTATTCATGTTAGAGAGTCACACTGTATACAAATGTCACAGTCGTATCAACAAAGCAACACATCAATTTGAATAGCACTTTCAGGTGTCAACTTTGTCGGTATCATTAGAAAAAGTTTAGTACATTTCGAATAATGTCCACCGTTGATCAGCTGGTACAAGGCCATCGACGAATAACACATAAACAAATTCAAAAACCTAATGATAACATGGATTGTGACAAACATTTTACAATGACTCAAGTATTCTTCTGATGTCAAACCTTTAGCAGCTTGGGAAGAAGTATTTTATTCCATTCCCAAAGAAAAGTGGAAAGATTGGTTTACCAGTTGGTTTGGGCTCATGTATAAATATAGAAAGTGCGACAAAAAATCTTTAAGAATCTCTAAAGTTTAGACTATAAGTGACAAAACTTACCGCATGATCTATGTATAAAAACATGTTCTTTAAAATTTGATATTTGAGATGTTTGAAAATGTTATATACCACATGAATACTATATACATTAGCCGATTAATAAATTAGTGTACCTAACCTAATTTAACGAAATATATAATGCATTGTGTGTCTGCGCACGTGTGTAGGCGTGTGTTGTGTCACCTACGTAGAAACACTAAGATACAACTGATTAAGTGTCGTAAAATTGGGAATATATATGGCAAACAACACTGGGCCCAATATAGAACCCTCTGGTACATCAGCAATGACAACAAAACGATGATGCATTGTTTGGACTTGCAACAGTTTGAAATTATTAAAACACTGTTCTTTTGAAATTCTGGTTGCGCATGAACTACTTTAAAGCATGTGTAATGGCTATAACTGATTTTGTCGCGTCTAAAATATTTTTTTAAATTCAGTCAAGAAATCGCTAAAATGCAAATTTCTGCAAACTGTTTTAATATGTATCCTTAGTACAAGCATTGTCGCATTGTGTATGGTTTTTTTTAGCACTTACTTCCATTAAGTAGCAGGCAACTAATGTAGCACTTCTCATTCTTCCTGCTTTACAATGCACATATATTGAAGGTTTAGGATAACTTGTATCTGCAAGACGTGCGTATAGACTAAATTCTTGTATGAACTGTACACCTTTTTGTAAATCTTCTAAGCTCGGTGCTTCAAATACATCTGCAGTTGGTAACTGTAGAAAATGTACGTCTAAATTTTTCCATCTCTAGAAAGTAGCGATTAAAGTTTCCATTGAAGTCATTTCTTTTCAAAATTAGGTACCTTTTTACCATTTGCAAACCATAGTTCATAGCTTTCATTTAATGAAATCACAGCCTTTACATTTTCATCATTTAGAAGCTGAAAGCAAATACATAAGATTTTATATATGAAAATCAACATGTACTTACCGTGTCTGTGAAATTCGGAAACGGTAAAGCACCTAAGATTACAAAGTCAATTAATTCGATCATACCATCTTTTGTCGGTAACAATTGTTGTGAATATATCATATATTAACGTAGGGAAAAATGTTATAAATGATAATAAATTCATTTCATGAAATAGTTTAGTTATCAGTTAAGTTTCTAGTGCAGTGGTTAATTAAATGGCACTTTTATAATTTACTCAACGATGGTTCAGTCACCTGTTCTCGCACGAATAACTTAAAATGAATGAATCTGATAATTTTAAACAGAAAGATAGAAAGAACTTGAAAACATCTTAACTTACCTAGATAACCTCCAAAACATATTTAGTAACCGTCTTTATTAATGATGGCTTTATAGATAACTTTTTACAACAGTGACGCACAAACGAGTGTAATTACAATTTTTTCTAACGTTATTTTAAGAACAATGAAAAGTTTAAATATATATTTTGAACTCACTATCTAGAAAGCAGTGTTCGACGCACTGTCTAGTCGGAACACTTGTTTCCCGGTTAAGTAAACCGGGAAACACTCAGTGGTGCCAACTGCCAACCCTTGCAAAATTTAAATACCTTTTTTACTGCAAAATTTCTGCAGAAAAACAATCTGTCACATTTGTCAATTGCAGTCATGACTTGCTTTGGTTTATTTTTTTAAATAAAAGTTGTGAAATCAGATAAAAATTTTATTTGACATTTATAACAATGACTACGTTCGTTTCAAAAAGTATTGTACAATTCTCTTGCGTGAACAATGTTCCCGCACTCGTATCGTAAATAACTATTTCTTAATTGTAAAAAGTCAAAGATGCATTGGAATCTCCTGAGAATTAAACTATACAGTTTTTTTCTTTTGGTTTTCCTCTTTTGTCAAATGTATTTCACTATTTATCAAAAGTATTTCCCATCTCTATTAAACAGTTTGCTGTGTATGTCAAACTATTTCCCCTTGTGTCAAATCTATTTCCTTATTTGTTAAATCTATTTCACATTGATATTAACATTGATTATTAAGAATGAATGCTGAAAGAAGGCAAAAGAACAAAACCTCGAACGAGGTACGTGCTTTAATAATCAGAGGAATGAACGATGGTAGTTCTTCAGTCCAAATAGGACGACAATTTAATGTTTTGCCGAACACTGTAAGAAAAATTTACAAGACGTACAAAATAACGAACGAAGTGAATAAAAGAAGTGCTGGTCATCGCCCCAAGAAATTTACTCAAGAGGAGCAAGAAGAAATCTGCAATTTAATGGATGAGGATTGCACCTTGACACTAAAACAAGTAAAAGCCAAATTGTTGGAGCAAAATCCACAACTAGAGGTGAGCTTATCGACCATTGACAGAGCGACAAAGGCATTTCACTATTCTGTAAAACGCGTTTCTTTTGTGCCAGAAAGGCGTAACACACCAGATACTATCCAAAGTAGGTTTGAATATGCTGTTCAATACAACAGAATAATGGTTCACAGAGAAAAACTATTTTTTATTGATGAATTTGGGATTCAAGTAAATTCTAGAAGAGCTTATGGAAGATCACCGAAAAATACAAGAGCCAACAAAGTGAAGGCCTAATTAAGAGGCCGTAATTATTCGATTGCTGCTGCAATGTGTATTAATTCATTATATTTATTCACCATTCAAGACAGGCCTTACAATGAAGAACACTTTGGAGAATTCTTGACATCTTTGATTGACCACTTGGCCGCAGATCATATACAAGGTGCATATTTTGTCATGGACAACGTCGGATTTCATAGAACGGATGAAATTCAACAACTGATCAGAGCTCATGGACATGTACCAATATTTCTGCCTCCGTACAGTCCTTTTTTAAACCCCATTGAAGAGCTGTTTCACCAATGGAAAACTATAATAAAAAGAAGTCAGCCTACGGATGAAGAACAACTATATGTTCAAATTCATAACGCTTCTGAAGCTATTACACAAGAACATTGCCAAAATTATGTTCGACACATGGAGATATATTTGGGAAATTGCCTCAACAGAATTGAAATTTTGAATTAATTATAAAACATTTTTTTTACAAATATTGCGTTACATTATGTAATATTAGTAGGTATATTTAGTAAATTGTTATATTCTTCTTTTTCTAATAAAACATTAAAAAAGAGGAAAATAATTTGCAATAACGTGAAAGAGTTTTGACAAATAGTGAATTTCATTTGATTATTAATGTCAAAGCTACATAGGTGGGAAATACTTTTGATAAATAGTGAAATACATTTGACAAAAGAGGAAAACCAAAAGAAAAAAACTGTAAAGTGAAAATACAAAGTTTATAATTTATACTTAATCATACTTTCGCACATAATACCAGTTTAAAGGAAGGAACTAAGGTAACATAAGGGTGAACACCAAAATCGGAACACCCAAAACTTTTCGTAATTAGAAACCTAGAAGGTATAGAAAGGTTAACTTAATTTATTTCAGAACCGTACAATATTCTTACAATTGCAAGATGTTTTACACTATTCGGTACTTGCACTATACCGTACTAAACTATATACGACTCATATGAGTTTGAACGAGTTCTATGGATATTTTATTTGAAACCCAACTCATTTACCTCGAAATCATCGTCATTTTGAACAACTTCACCTGTTTTCTTCAAAATCCCTTTCATAATTGACCAGTACTGTTTGATAAGTCGAAGTTCTGGCGCATTTGGTCGATTATTTCCTTTTGGAACGTAATCAATACCGTTACCATTGTACCACTTGTACCTAACGTCATTAGAATAGTGAAAGGTCGCAAGGTCTGCCCAGAAGAATGGCTTGGTATTGTGTTGATTCAGAAATGGCAAAAGACGTTTCTTTAGAAATTCATTCAGGTAAAGTAAAATAAAGGCGCGGCTCCTCAAACCTCAGGAACAAATGGCTTGCTACACCACAAACTTGTAGAATTTAGTTTTTTTTGTCGTATAGCGTTCCGGAGCATCTTGGAGGTTAAAAGAAGTGTAATAATCTTGCCCAACTGAAGTTGGCGAAATAATAGGTTTCGTCGTCTCGAATGGTACTTGGTTAACAAATTGTCATACAAATTGCATGTTCTGGTTTTTATTGCTAAATTTTGTCTGGCGTCTCGATTTTGCGCGGTTTGTGCTTTGCAGCGCTTTAGTCCAGCTTGCCTCTTCACTCTTTTGGACATAAGACAGCGACATTCTCATTTTGTTTGCTAGATCCTGCGGAGAAAGGTTTGGATTTTCTGCAAACACAGCTGCGGCCGTTACTACCTGTTTTCATCTCGATAGTTAAACGTTCTTTGAGTTTTCTAGAACTTTTTCAACGTTAGAAACCCGGATTATCACTAAAATCGTGCAAAATCAATTTTTGGCGTTCTAGTTTTCCGACGACATTTTGACCAATACTGTATGAAACAAAACGCGATCGTCATATGTTATTCCAAAGCCTATTAGGTAATTTTTGCCAAAGTTTCAATTCCCTACCTATAGTACCTATTGAATTAAAAACGGCATCGCTTCGTATTTTAAGTCCCGATTTTGATCTACGAAGCTAATGCATCATTTTATTGTTAAAATGATTCAGTAAATAAATGATTTTATGTACCACTGCATTATAAAGTACCGTTTATTCCATAGTTGGCTATTTTATAGTAAAATCAAGAATAGCAATAGCAAAAGCGCGCTAATCCAGTTTTTCAATAGCTACTATGTATTACATGTCCAATTTTTTTTTCTGTCAAGAATAAATGGCAAATTTATAAACTGATTTTTTTCGATAATGAGCCAATTTTAACATTCGAACATAAAGGTTTGAACGCAATTCTTACATAATCGGACTTGATATAGTAGCCCTTTTTATAGGCCTTGGTCGCTCGGCTATAAACTGGGATCGTCAATAAAGTTCTACATGTACTTGTTACCATAAATAGCTATTATATTTCCCCTTTATTTTTTTAGCTTTAAATTAAAGAACTGTATAACGATAGCTGGGAGTAAATACATTGTTTGCTTCTTTATTTTACATATAGTATTACTTATTTTTTTCTAATGGTGTTCCATCTGAAGGTTCTTGATTTCCACAACTTGGAAAATATTAAAAATTCAAATAGATTTTAGAAAATAATACGCTTGTAATATTTTTTTAATACTACAACTAATCAAAGAAAAAGCACTTTTTTAACTAAAAAGATGCTGGACCTAAATTCTGCTAGTAAAAATGATGAAATTTGTACATAGCTAGACATTTTATTAGAAGCGGTAAACTTATTTTCAAATAAATCAAGAAAAATATACGAAATGACATACAAGGCCAAGTGCCTACTAAGTAGTAGTCTACGGCTTGCGTGGCAATTCTTATCTTCATAAGTTCATGAGTCACGATTAATAACTTGTTGAATAATATACGTTAGCTTGTAGATGTTAACATGGACTTAACCTTGTGACTTTTATTCTCAAATACACTTTAATTATACAAAATAGGTACAAAATACAAAAACACTAAACAGATTATTTTCTTATAACTACAAACAAGAAAAAATTATATTTATAGCCGCCAACAACGTGTCACCGACAGGCAATGTTTACAACTCCCTGCAGTAAAAGTTACTGTATTAAGGGAGGGTCGGCACAAACATACTTATATACCGTATACAAAACTTTTATCAAAATAACTTGACTCTTTGAGGGTTTTAACAAAGCTTATTGCGGAAACATTGGAAGTGAATCTGTTGTAGACAAATACAGCGTTAGCAACAATTTGCATTTCTTATCAGATGTGGAAGTTCTCGCAAGAGCTTCTTCTTTCGACCAAATCTCAAATATTTTTTACAAATATCACTAAAGCATTTATTCCCTTTTTTAACTTAAATACTTTATTAAATCGCCAAATTCTCATTACGTTATCTACCGATTCGTATGCAATAATACTCGGATTAAAGCCATAAAACAAAACCAACAATCAACTAGCTCAACTGGAGTTGTTCAAAACGAAAATTCTCGCACACAAATCCAACGGGAGAGCCACACAGCGCGAGTATCACTTCATGTGTTCCCGCGGAATTGACGTGAACTCTACCCGTGGATAAATGGTTGCTGACTATCAAGGTTGTTACGTGCTAATTTCGTAGCACCCTGTATAGCTATGCTTTTGTGTTATATTCTATAGCGTTAGAGATTTTCATATTCTCTCTTCGTTTAGTTGTCTTTTTGTTTTGGAACTAACTTCCTGTTGATAAAGTTCGTTCGTTCGATTAGTTCGAGAAGCAACTTCTTTAAAAGAATGTTTTAGTGGCATCGCCGTTAAATTGATTATTCCTTTATCTTGTGATATGGAAATTGCATTTGTGCAGAACTGTAATTAATTTTTGGTGCTGATTTCCAATTTTATTGGTTTTACCGCTAGTTCCTTTGCAGGTTAGAAGCATGTTTTCGAGGTTCGTAGTTTTTAACTTTTCTTTACGTTCAGTCTCTTATACGGTTATTGTTTTGACAGGATTTGATATTCAATCGCCGTTAGCAGCATTTGAAGGTGGTATAAAATCACTAGGTCGCCTTCCATCTAAGTTACTTATCCGAACTCTGCTTGGTGCATTCTGGTAATTTATTTTGTTTGTTACAGACCGTTTTCTCTTTTCCTTTATTTTACTTTAACTTCACTGTATATTTGGGTTGTTAAAAGACCTTTACGCTGAGCTTTTTGCCCACGTACAGTTACTTGGTTGCTGGTAGTCTGCTTTGATCACGCTACGTTCAACCGGGTTGGTGGCGATCCTATTAATATTGAAAGAATACACACACCTGTATCGTGAGTCACTGATATTGCAGCAACTATTTGTGATAATAATAACTACACAAAAATGTAAAATATAAAAATTTTTAAAACACAAAGTGTTTTATTAATGTGAGTATTTACATATATAAAATAATAAAAGTTTGAAAAATTTTCAAACGTTGGACGACTATGCTCACAACATTTCAATATGATGTGTATGTAAATCACAGACAGCACCCTAAGACAGACTGTTTCGAGCTATGGCTCTCATCAGTTAGGGGTCGCTGTCCATGATTCCCATACACATCATTCGAGCTTATATACCAGCTCGGAAATAACATTAACACCGACATATAATAGTGGTGCCTCCTGTAGGAATCAGACCGCACCAAGCGGTTTTCTTCTGATTACCCAATACAGGATATACAAAATATAACAATAAAACCGGTCAAGCGTCCGACCGTATAATTAATACACAAAAATGTAAAATATAAAAATTTTTAAAACACAAAGTGTTTTATTAATGTGAGTATTTACATATATAAAATAATAAAAGTTTGAAAAATTTTCAAACGTTGGACGACTATGCTCACAACATTTCAATATGATGTGTATGTAAATCACAGACAGCACCCTAAGACAGACTGTTTCGAGCTATGGCTCTCATCAGTTAGGGATCGCTTATTATTTTAGATAATAATAACGTTTGACAATCCTTTATTGCAAATAAAACATTACTGTATATTTGTATATTAAAATTTTCTGTGTTAAATGGTTTTTCCCGAGTGTGCATGCAGCATTTAGATCTATGTATCTATTTCATATATTTTAATATCAGTTTACTTTGTTAGGAATATTTGCGAGTGAATACGTATAACTTTACTCCGTAATTGAATGGTTAATCAATTAAAATCTGAGATTAAGGATTGCGCAATCTATATCAAAAGTAGTCGCGTTAATTTACCGTACCCGTTACTTTTTTGAGACTTGAAGTTTAGTCAGGTTTAGAGTCACTAGTCCCGCTCGCATAAATTCCTACCCCATTTAAATGTATAGAAGAATTAATTTTTGCCGAGACTATTTATCCTTGATTAAAATATAACTACACTACGAACTACTACTACTACACATGAAGGGCAAACTAACTAATATTTTTAAGCTGTTATAAGAGGGACTATATGAATTCAACCACTTCAGGAATGCATGCCAACATGCGCAGCCAATAGCAAAATTGAACCAATTTATCTGTTTTATCAATACCTATATAAAAGATTCAGAGAGCTAATAAACTGAAAAATCTTAGCGATAAAGAATATCGAATAAGAATTATTACTTTGAGAGCACAAATACTTAAATACCACAAAGTTTATAACGAGACTGTGCATTCCTAAATGTTTGTTTAAATGCAGCTGCCCCTCACATTCAAAAATAAATATTTAATTTATTTTAATATGTCCCTTATTTTTCGGAATATGTATTAGGTTATAAATCCTTTTCTGGAATGAGACCAAAAATTCTTATGTTTAGTTACCACTAATTTTAATCCGTTTTTGTTTTAAATCTTGCTTATTTAAAATTTATTGCTTGATTGCATTCTACTGTTTTATTTGTTGATCCTCTTAGTCTAAACACTAACATTTGCATCTGCAATAATAATATAAAAAAGTAAAAAGTAATATTATTCTTTTATTTTGTAAATATCACGTCTTTTACATAGAATTATTATTAATGAATAGAATTATTGCATGCAATATCAGAGTTACGTTCTAATAGTAAGCATTTGTTAAGTCAAATTGCACAAGAATCACTAAATATGTTGTACCTGCACCAACCATCTGCAACAAAAGATTATCATTATTTATTGATATAAAAATTAGATACTTATAACTAAAAAAAATAACATATTAGCTGTTTTTAGTACAAGGGAAGAAAGTGAAAAGCATCTAAAAAAAATTACGTTTTTCTTAGTGATACGTACTAATATGATGTTTTATACGGGGCTAATAAATAAATAATTGGGAAAGTCGCAAATAAATCTTTGATGATTGAAAAGTGATAAATTTTAAATTGGATTTATAATTGTTTAGAATCAATATCACATAGTATAGACTCTGGCAAAATTACAGTGAAAACACACAAAGTATAAACCACTTACCTTTAATATCAAAAAAATGCTCCTGCTATAAGTAAATTTGAAAAGTAAGTTTCTTACATAAATGAAACTTCTCAGACGGATCGCTTCAATAGGGCACTAACTAAATTAGATATATAAAAGAATTTTAACTGACCTATAACTGACACATAAACAAAATAAATAAACCAAAGGTTACTTTTAAAAATATTCAAATGAAAAATTTATTTAATACCACACAAAAAAGAAGAAAACAAACTAATTTAAAATTGAAAAACAAAACACTTAAAATTAAATAAACAAAAAGAAAATTGGATACCATAAGTATAAAGAATGAAAGAAAATGAATTATAAGGCAGTATAATTCCCTTTGTCTTGTTAACTAATATTTCTATCACTACTAGAACTACTTTAAAAACTAAATAATTACCTTACATTAAATTCAAAATTCAAAATATTGGCGCCTTATAACATTACCGATTTGAATTAGTAGTAATATGCAAAATTCCCTGTTTCCATATGATTCAGAATAAAAATGATTGAGATGCCACAAAAGTCCACCTCTTCATTAAAAAGATTTTGTGTTATTAAATAAAGTTGAAATTATTAAAACCATCTGTATTTCGGACATAAGGTAAATCCATTTAAATTTATTGAAAAATAATTTTCCAAATTCCATCCCAATTCCAATGACAAAAATCCATCTTTATCATAATTTTTTTTCCACAAAAGAAAATCCAATCGCTAATTAACTTCAGGGCACTGTTTATTTATTTAATTTAAGATGGTTTATTATTAATTGCACTACTTAAATTAAAAAAAAACTTTATAACTCTTTTAGCATTTTGACGTAACATTAAACATAACCTTCAATTTTTGACAGGAGGTTGACTTTGACGTATCATAATACAACTTAACCTCAAAATTTTCTAAGTTTTGCTCTCCATGTAAACGCGTGTTCCGTACAACTGAATTTTTTCGAGAGAGTGTCACCAGATTTTGATCTCAATTTATACATTTTTGAAAAACAATTGAATAACTTATTTTTCTGGTTCCAACCAAAAATCTTTAGTGTTAAACAATTGAATAGTTTTGTTACTAAAATTACATAACCATATTGTTATTAAAGATTTGTTTAAACTAATTGTTTAAACAAATATAAATGGATAGAGGAAATTTCCTCTCGTTGATGCTTGATCCCTACTTTAATGCTATAAAGCTTACGCTATAAATACAAGCTTAGGATTGATTGGCACCAACTTAATTTTCCCCTACACAGAAACATTATTAAAATTTAAAATAAATGTTTAAACACACTTTGTTGCTTCCTTTTCTTGTTATAAACATTATCCTTAAATCCTATAGCACAATTATTACATAAATTTTTGATACCCAACTCTTAATTGATAGCTAATTTTCATATTTTCAGAATGCAGTGATTAATCGCATCAATCTTTGATTTTCAAATATTCAGATCTTCTACAATAAATGATCCCTATGTTGGCATTTATATTTCAAATGTACTCTAGAATTTGCTCCACAAAACTACAAAAAAATATTTAAGTTTAAAGACTTATCAACATTGAAAACTACAAATTTAACATAAAACTATCCCAAATTGTTGGATCTGACGAAAATTTTTAATTTTTTTACAATAAAACTAGCAGGTAAAGTAATAAATATCTGTGTACATTTCCACAACCATACTCCTGATCTATTGTAGGTGAAAACAAACTTTGAAATGGCTTTAATTATGTGCAAATTTTAAGTGTCGATAGTAAACCGTCAACTGACCAAAAAAGATTACTACAATTAAAAGAAAAATCACTTTAAAATTTATCCTTTTTCTACTTAGTGTGTGATAGAGTGTTTCTTAAATATAACTGAAACTGAAACATGTTTATTTAAATTTTTAAAAGGAAAATAATGCAAATTCGGTTCGCCTAAAAGTTATGCAACCCAAAATGCATATATGTAAATGTTGTTGCTTATATTTTTCTATTGGCATGTTCATAACATGACAATACGTATTACGCTAGTTGCTAGTTGCGGTGATTAAAACTCAGTACTAATTAAAATAATAAATAAACGTTCTACAATGTGTATAGAGTGTGATGATTAGTACGTAGAGTAAGTGTAACTAAAAAAAATCAAGTGCGCATTTTGTGACATTCTTATGAAATCAAATAACAGGTGCGTTCCATACTGCTAATGCAATTTTGTCAGTTCTTTATTAAAGCGCTTCACAGTGGTGGACGCTTCCAATAATACTTAATCTATAAATTCCAAAGCATGCTTGAGATTTTCATTTCGATTCTCTGTATACGTACTACTCTGACAGTAAAATTTCGCATAACTTTTATCAAGTTGGCTAATTTTTCTTAAATCTTAGGTGAGTAAGAAAGACTTTTAATAACATTGATAATAACGTTGATACAATATCATAGGCGCATCAAAAATAACTATTGCAATGAAAGTAAAATAATATTAGTTGATCTTATTATTAATAAGAAAGGTTTGTTTTGAAAAAATAATTTATACCAAGATGCATCGTTTTGATTTAAAAACTACGTATTATATTAAATCGTGTTTTATGACATGTCATTAAAAGAAAAATAATAAAATGACAAGTACAACATGTCGCTGGAGATTGTTTACAAAGGAAAAAAACCGTTCGAAATTTTTCTGTCTGAATAGTACATACATATAGAGAACTCTTAAGAGAATAGAAAATCGAAAAAAAAACGAGCCAGTGCAATGTGGTATATTTTATTAATCAACAAATTATCAACATTTTAACTTACTGTGAATATAAGTGGTAGATCAATTGTAAAAAAACCACCAGCTGTTATCTTTATATCATCGTGAAGTAATTGCAGCGCAAAGGCATTGATCTGTAAATAAAATGTAGCATTTAGTATGTAGCATGTAGGATAACACAACATATGGCTTTGATCAGAATGGGACATACTAACAATTTGCACAAAATTTTTGTACTATTGGAATATTATAGACAATTTTAAATTTAAGCTGTATGCCCTTTTACAGATTATGTAAATGGCTATTGTTTAGTATTTATTTTAGATTTACATATTTTAGAATGCAAAATATTTTAAAGATTTTGTCGTGATACACGGTATAAAATTTCGAAAATTGTTTTTTTGCAATTTGACTTTTGTGTCACTTGCTGTGAATATAATCACCACAGTATTTCATCAGATACTTTAAAACTACAACTATTAACCTTTTAGAAAAACAACTGATCAAATTTGTAGATGTATTTACTTAACATTTATGCACATTTTTGTCCGTGACTGACGATTAAATTAAACAATGTAATGATATTATGTATAAATGTCTATTGTAATTAACATCGGGAAACCACTGAAGTATGAATATATACTTGTGCGTGATGTAGGGCGGTGTTATTCTTAACCACAACCACAGGTAGATGTTTGTGTGATTGTCAGCACCGACTACTAATAACGTGACCATCCGACAGCACGGTGAAGTGTAATAAGGATTTGCATATCGACGAGAAAGATCTTTATTAATCTTTAGTTTTGCAACAATATCTTTGAAGAAGTCTGGCTTTATTTCAACAACACCAATTGATGAAAACTCAGCAGCATTACAGAACGCATAAGCATTCAAAACCGTTATTATTTTAACATTTTTCTTTGTCTCACAAATATGAAAACTGATTTAATGAGCTTCAGAACAAACACTAACGTTTAAGGAAATTTGTATTGTTTTTCAAAAATTGTAATAATGAGTGATCCAAACCGACATTTAGATTTAGACCATTATAGAAGACTAGCATACGGCCGGTTCTTCGAAGGCCACCTTGGCCACTTCATTCCCCTAACTAATATAATTATTTATAATGTGGGTACGAACCTTGAAATTAGGTACGCTATTTTCATAACATAAGAATGCTTTTATATCAGTTTTTTTTCTCCGCTAGAATTAACTTAAACTTTGCACCGCGCAGAGACGCATATACCATTGAGAAATTGAAAAAAATATATATTGAGAATGAAATATTTTGTTCTAAGGATACATTTAAGTCGAGATAAATATATTAGATGCGAGAGGCGAAACTGTTTATTTATCATTGTTGGACCCTGACATCCTTCCAGAATCTTCGATAAATCTTTCTTTGTTTAATTCATGATCGTCTCTTGTGAAATTCAGAGGAAAGATCAAGTGGTTGACAGCGAAGGCGCCACGCCGAATTCCACAGAAATTTACTGTACCGGTGTACCGTTCGGACCTGCACAGAGTTGTGCGTTTCTGTCCATTCTGGAGCGATTGTTTAAAAATTGTTTAAAGATTAAAATAAAGGGCTATTCATCAAATTCAGTTGTGACGCTTTAATGTTTTTTTGAAGTTTAAATAGTGGTTAGATTTAAATAACTTCAACTTAAGGGCAGATTCCTCGATATGTCCCTACCGCATCGTTGAATTTTCTTAATCCAATTTAGTAATGGTTGTTAAATTAAAGAAGTTTACAGTCGGTTAAATTTAAACGATTCAAGTTAAGTGTGACACAATAGATAAACTGATATTAATAAATTATCAATGCAGGTTTTCTTTATTTCACATATGAAGAAATATTAAATAAAACAGAACACACAAATCAAAAATAAAACAAAAATAAAAAAAAATTAAACTTGCTGAAATGAAATTTTAGTTTGTTTATAGCATGACAATGGTTCTCTAACAATCTTCATTTCAGCAAACCTCTATAACTAAACTTTAATTTATTACAAATAATGCTAAAGATCTCTATTCTTTAATGTAAATTCGTTTTTAATTTAAAAAAATGTTTATTTGATTTCTGATCGGAAAATATTTAAATATTCCTACTTACTTTGGAATAAAATCCCACACGAGACACTTTTTTATATCGCCGCCGATAAATAGACCGGTAAAGTACACTACCCAACCTTGATGAAATCAGCTGTCAGCTTCATTTTGACACATCGTCGAACGAATTTATTGATAAAAAAATAAATATTTTTTTAAATAAAATAAACTATTGAAATTGCTTACAATTGCATAATAAAGTAATACTGGTTCTTCTTGAGTTCAGTAATGTACACGCAGGTACGTATAAATCTTATAATATTTGACGTTTCTTTGTTTACAATAACATGAGGATACATAACCCAACTTTTAATTAATAAATTTTGAGTCAGATGGTCATAGATTCCGCCTTTTGATTTCTACTGACTGAAATTGTTTTCTGTTGTAGGTCTTTTTATACGTTTTGTTAAAATCGAAAAACCTGAACTTTTCTTCACATCAATTGTTTATGGTGTCACATAAATTTAACATGTGATCATGATTAGTGAATTACCTAAATCTAATTACATGGAAATTTAGTGCATAAAAAGACAATTAAAGCTCAATTATTTTCTAACTACACAAATTCCAGCTATGCTACAACATGAAATAGTTGCCTTATAATACATAGTAACTTCCTTACATAAATTTACAATGATTACCACTGAATACTAAAGGAAAACTTAAATCATAAATCGGCCGCTTTGGCCTTGTGGACTAACATGATGCCAACGCATCTCAGGCTTAGTAAAAACCTTAAACTAAACAGAATTCAAACCATTCTCGTCCAGGGTACAGTACTTCAGGTGACTGAATTAAAACAATGGGCAAAAACATAAAATATTACATAAATTTCTTATAAAGACTTTTGATCAACACCTCTAAACAGAAAAATTAAAATTAAATGGCATAATAGAGTTTAAGATGATGATGATTAAGAATGATTTATTTTGTTTATTTTCAGTACAACAGCAATTTGAACTGAACTAACATTCAGATAAACGAAAACCGTAACTCCGATGGATCAAAAGTGAGTGATAAAAGTGATATCTTAAATCTGTTTTCCTGGGTATATTGTGCATGTTCTATAATATAGAAACTAAATTTACTGGTATAATGTTTTTATACTTCAATATTTTTATTAAAGTGAGGTTATGTAGTCTAATAATCGTAATTCCTGTAATAGTGTCCCGTTTTATTAAATTTAAGACCAGTATTGCATGTATATCTTTCAAACAAAATAAACTAACTACTTCTGCATGTCTCTAATTTTCTTTATTTGCATGTATAGCTTTAAAGGTTATTAATTATTATTGTTATTAGTTAATCTTTATAATAATAATAATAATAATAATATAATGTTTATTTAGAAAGCAGAAACAAATTACACAAATATAATAATGATAATAACAATATAGGTAAGTAATAATATAAGTAACAATACAACATCAAATTTTAACCAACAATAAATACAATACAAATAAAACATGGAAAAGACAGTAACCCAGACAATAAGACAAAAACGTCAAAAAAGGAATACAGTGTAACCCAAAAGACCTAAAAAGGTTGAGCATGCGTTACACTGAAATTTCCAGAGTTACTGTCTTAGAAAGAAACCAACTAGCAATAATATAATTACAATTATACATAATACACAATTAAATGAAGTAGGTAAGACATAAGTAGTGAGTTAGATAAAAAAAAAGAAATAATTGTTTAATTTGAATCTATTTGTTTAGACAAAAGTAGTAGGTAATATGAGGCCAGTGACTTAGTTAAGCACACTGATTGAGTTTAATCTTTTTATATAGAATTTGTATATCTCAGGTAGGAAGTTAAAGAAGCGTGGGGCGATATATCCAAAATACCTGGTTCCTATTGTTTTTTAGCAATATTTGTTTGAATGAAATCTCTTGATAGTGATGACCAGGTGGTTGAAGGTGAGAACGATTTTTGTATAAGTAGATGACTAGACTAGAGAGATATAGTTGTCTTATAGTCATCACATTAGCTTCTTTATATAATATGTTTGAATTGTATCTTAGCTTTTTGTAATGTATTCTTTTTAAAATTTTTCTTTGAAGTATTTCAACCTGTTACAAATGGCTACGCATGGTTGCACCCCAACTTAAGCTGGCGTATCTAAGACGCGACTCAACAAGTGCATAATATATGGTTTTAAGATGCGGTAAGTCAAATATTGTTCTTATGTATTCAAATTTATATAAAAAATACCTCAACATTTTAGCTACTTCTGATAAGTGAGATGTCCATCTTAAGTGCGAGTCTATTTTTACTCCAAGATACTTTATTTCATATATCAGAGAAATATCAATAGACATATTGTTGTTTCTAATATTAATTTTTTTGTAATCTGGTAATTTACTTTTGTAACTGGTAAAAGAGACAATGAACGTTTTTTCATAGTTTACGGTTAGAGTCTTGTTACTAAAGATATCAAATATATTTTTCAAATCGATTTCCATTTTATTTTTTAAGTTTTCCCATGTGTTAGCAGTGTATATTATAGCAGGATCATCTTCAAAACTGATTATGTTCCCAGAGGAATTGGCTGCAACGATATCATTGAGGTAAATGTTAAATAATATTGGACCCAATACAGTACCTTGAGGCACCCCAAAATAGACAACTTTCTCGCTATTGATTTCTTCATTTATCCGCACCACTTGTTTCCTGTCAGATAGGTAATCCTTAAAGAATTTATGGGGTAACCCTCGTATCCCTATATCTTCCATGACATCCAACAGCTGTGAATGATTCACAGTGTCGAACGCCTTAGCCAAGTCCAAGAACACAGCAGCCGTTGGTTCACTCTTGTCTACCGAGTTATAAAGATAATACACCAATGATTCAATAGCATCATTTGTTGAAAGCCCTTCTTGAAACCCAAATTGGCGCTCCGATATTAATTTGTGTTTTTTTATGAAGTCTGTCAATCTCTGCTTTACTGCTTTTTCCATTAGTTTTGGCAGTGTTGTAATTAAAGGAATTGGCCTGTAATTGCTGAGATTTTCTTTCTGTCCTTTTTTATAAATGGGTGTAACTATCGCTATTTTAAAGTGAGAAGGGCAGACACGACTTGAAGTTGAAGTGAAGATAAGATTTATCAGATCTGCAATTGGTCCAATTAACTGTAGGTCTAGCTTTTTAAATATTTCTGATCTCATGTTGTCTATTCCGGGTGATTTATTTAATTTAAGAGTTGCTATTAAATTTTTTATTTCGTTTTCAGTTACTGGCGACCAGTAGAAGGTGTGGCGGTTTTTAGACCGTTTTGGAGGAGGATTAGTTGGCAGTGTTATATTTCGCGCAAGATTTTGACCTACTTGAGAAAAATAATTATTGAATTCTTCTGCCATTTCTTTTTTACACGTTACCTTTTTTCCTGAACTCGTGAGTATTTCTTTAATATTTTTGTCATTTTTGTCTTTGCTGTTAATTATCTTCCAAATCTTGCATTATACCCGCTTTTTTTTATTTCCGAGCGGTAAAAGTCACGTTTAGTAATTTTAATAAGTTTGTTTACATGTTTCCGGAAATTAATATATATTTCCTTTTTTTCCTCATTATTCGGATTCTCTTGATACTCCTTATATAGTTTATTTTTTTATTTATTGATTGTACTAAGCCTGTTGTAATCCATTTTTGCCTTTTTTTATTATTTTTACTTAATTTTATAGTTTTTGTATGTTTTTTTATAAGACTGCTTATTATATTTATTAATTCTTGAGTTTTATGATTGACTTCGCTTATATTATAATAATTCTTCCAATCATAATTTAGTAAATCGATTCGTAATTTGTCATAATCAATATATGTCTTATTTTTTTCTGTTTTTAGTTTTACAACACTGCATTTTACATAGAAACTTATTAGGGTGGCTCTATGATCCGTAATATTATTTTCAAACACAGCAGCAACAGTGTCATCAAGTAAAGGCTGTGTCGTCCTCCTTAGGAAAATATGGTCTAAGCAGGTACTAGAATCTCTTTGGACGCGTGTGTATTTATTTATCATAGAATGTAAATTGTATTCATATAATAAATTTAGGTATTTTGATACCATGTCAATTTCTTCTTTAAAATTTATATTAATATCACTAACTAATATAAGAAAATCCAAATCCGAATAGTTTATTTGTTCAAGATAATTCTTTAGACCCAAAACAAAGTCTTCCGGTGTACCAGATGGCGAACGATATATAGATGTTAATAACATTTTCCTGTTGTTGTTTAGATCAATTTTTATTTGTAAAGCTTTTGAGCACCCTATGTCAATCGTTTCGTCATTAATACTTATTTCATTTTTTATATATATATATACAACGACACCATCATTCTTATTTAACTGCCCATGATTATAAATTATCTTATATCCATCTAATTTGAAAAGACCAATATCCTCAATTTGGAAAGTTTCTGTCAGTACAATACAATCAAAATTGCAGTTCAGCTAGTCTAACATTATTTTAAACTCATCTAGATGTGCATTTAGACTACATATATTTTGATGTAGTTCAATAAGTCCCGGGACTAAGAAAAAAACATTTTTTTTGAAAAACTTACTTTTATTCATCAACATAATTTCCTTCAAGGGCTATACAGTCATTCCACCGCTTTTCTAACTTTTCAATACCGTGCTTGTAAAACGATTTGTCCTTGTCCTCAAAATGAGCCTCAGTTGCAGCGATGACTTCCTCATTCGAGCCAAATATTTTTCCTTGCAGCAGTTTTTTTAGATCAGCAAACAGCCAGTAGTCGCTCGGAGCCAGATCTGGAGAGTATGGTGGGTGGGGAAGTAGACCGAAGCCCAACTCGTTCAATTTGGCCATTGTTTTGACTGACTTGTGGCACGGTGCATTGTCTTGATGAAAAATGATTCTTTTCTTCTTCATGTGCGGTCGTTTTTTGCGATTTCGTCCTTCAAACGCACCAGTAACTCAATGTAGTAGTCGCTATTGATGGATTTTCCCTGTTGAAGGTAGTCGATGTAAATTACACCTTGCGCATCCCAAAAAACTGACGCCATGACTTTGCCAGCTGACTGTTGCGTTTTTGGACGCTTCGGACGGCTTTCACCGGTTGCACGCCACTCAGATGACTGCCGCTTCGACTCTGGAGTGAAATGGTGGATCCATGTTTCGTCCATTGTCACATACCTACGCAAGAATTCCTTTTTATTGCGAGTAAGCAGTGACGAACAGCTCGTTGAATCGTCGACTCGTTGTTGCTTTTGTTCCATTGTGAGGAAACACGGCACCCATTTGGAACAGACTTTTTTCATGCCCAACTTTTCTTGTAAAATCGTCCACGCACTTCCAGTTGATATGTTCACCATCTCAGCAATCTCACGAACTTTCACTTTGCGGTTATCCATCACGATTTTTAAAACTTGTTTCACATTTTCTGTGGTAACTGCTTCATTTGGCCTACCCGAGCGTTCCGCATCATTTGTATGCGTGCGACCGCGCTTAAAATCAGCATACCACCGGCAAATGGTTGTTTTCGACGGGGCAGAGTGCGGATAACGTTTTTCAATCTATTGCTGAGCTTGCACGGTATTCTTTCCCATTAAAAAGCAATGTTTTATCAATACACGAATTTCGTTTTTGTCCATTTTTTCTACAAATGCAAAAGTAGCGTCAGTTTCACCGCGGTAACTTTGCTGTTTATGATCCGATTGACGTGAAAATCAGACACGTCATTTGAAGGTTAGATCTTTCGGAAAACGAAGTCGAGTTGATATTACTAACGCCATCTGTGGGTTAGTCCCGGGACTTATTGAACGATGTGTTATTATACTAACCGTATTTAGATTTTTTTTAAAATGCTTATTTACATCTTCTAGACTAAAACACTCAATAGTGTAATACGGGTCATAATTTATGTCACGTATATATTGGTCCATTTCAAATATAGAGTAGCAAGAAAACAACTTATGATCTATATACTTGTATTATACTGTGTATACTAAATAAATGTTTGTAAAATATCTTTATATGTTTTATTTTTATCACGCCCATACTCTGATTTCTTGTCCAAATATTTATTAAACTAGGGACCACATTTAATCAATTCAAAAGAACAACCGATCAATGAAACAGAATCAGAATAAGGCTAAAAGACCGTACTTTCGACGACTAACAAATACTAGTTTCCCTTTCATCGTAATAATTATTACTACCTGCTCTGTGAGGGTCGTAATTTATAATACGAATAGGGAGGTATTCAGTTATCACTAGTTTAATTTCTCTTTATAACTATAAATGCTGTTCATATATATATTCAATTTTCAAGTATATGAAATTATAAAAATGATGGTATGTAATTATCTATACTTGTTGTAAGTTCATTCCAATATATTTGAAATATTTCAAAAGAAAGATTTTGAAATGAAGAAATCCCTTGATTAAACTGAGGTAAAGTACATGTTTATTGGGTTCATTCCGAATTAGCTTCTGTATTTGAACGTTATTCGGTGGTAAGGTGATAACGTAGCGGGTAAATTCGATAACCTCTTTAACATTAATTTTTTTTTAAATCTCGAAGGTGTATAGCGATTTTAATTACTTGAAACTATACTGTACCATTTTCAACCTGTTACGTCATTTGTTTTTAAGTAATGATAAAATTTTAAATTATATACACGAGTCATTGTGTTGGAAAGTTGAATTGAATTTTTAAATATAATTATTTACAAGTAACTTACGGAAGGAGGTATGTTATGCCAGTAGCGTAAAATAAAAACATGTTTATTATTCCGATTTCGGGCGTTCAAGCGTTATCTGATCGTAGAATACCAGGCAGGTAAAAAGAACACAGGTAAACCATTTTGTAAGAAGAAGGGTTCTCTTTTAATTAACTTAATTATATCCCTTATATATATAAACAGGAGTGAGCTTTTTCATTTGAAGTAAATCGTAAATCACGTTGAATTTTCTTTTAATATCAAAATTATTATTCTGATCAAGTTGGCTTAAGCCGGTGTTGATTGTATACGTGTTATTAGCAATCATGGATGGAAAACGAACGCATGGATTAGGTTTATAAAGCTTTACACAGGACGCATTTTAACAAAAAAAAATAATTGAGTTGATTCTATAGAAGGCCTTTATATCTAATTTAAATGACTAATCACGTATGCATCCCTAAATGTAATACATTTTTATTCTAATAAATGGATGTTATTTTTAATTCTGTTTTTGTTCTAACCTATATGTGATGGTGCATAAAATTGTTAAAATACTAAACTCCTGCTAAGATCCACTTTACACGTTTATGAGTAATATGATACTGACAAAGATAGTATTATTTAAGCATAAGTGTTAGAGAAAGAGAGAGATAGTATACTAAGTTCAAAGTTACTTCAGTTCTCGTAAATCTCTGATATCATCTATCAAGCAATTTCGTGTCGGAACAAATTTTTGTTTATTAAAAAGAAAAGTGACAGACCGCCCTAAAGATTTTATGTGAAAATCTAAGTATTTTGATTCGGAAAGGAAATAAGTTAAAACCTAACCATCAACCATACTCTTTTGTTTTCACTGTACAAGGATTTTAAAAATGTTCAAGGATTAGTACCTGCTATCGTGCCTTAGGTAGCCAATCCGACCTTTTTGGGGTATAGTGATGCATTTTAATCTGATAATTATCTGGATTTCAAGTCTACAAAAAAAGCTGTCTTTAAGGAAGTTTGAAAGATTATATATTGATGATGAAAAAGAGAGAGAATTTTTTTTACAGAAAAGAACCATTCAAACTTACCTGTTTTGAGTTCGAAGCAGGTATAAAAAAAACCGCAAATTTCTAGTGATTTGGAGGTCGAAGCGTGCCTTTTTAAAAGAATGTATATTGCCTCAGGGTGTTTCCCTTTTTGTCGTCGTCGTCGAGGGTAAGGTAAAAATTTAACTCCAGTTTATTTTGGTACCTTCTACAGTATAGTCGTGTTTTCGTTTTTAAATTTAAAAGATGATTAGTGTATATTACTTCTTGATGAGAGGTGATTAGGTGTTTTAATTTAAAGTGATATCTGGTATTACAAAGCGCAAATGGTAAGTTATTTATCTGCATTAGAATTAGTTTTTTTCTCTTTTTAAATAGTTAATTCAGCCGTTGATAATAATACATATTAGTGTTAGAAACCATTCCGATCCCTGAACGTGATTCAAGAG
This sequence comes from Agrypnus murinus, assembly GCA_929113105.1. Classification (NCBI taxonomy): domain Eukaryota; kingdom Metazoa; phylum Arthropoda; class Insecta; order Coleoptera; family Elateridae; genus Agrypnus; species Agrypnus murinus. The sequence continues at coordinate 59,196,887 of OV816025.1, forward strand.
CCTGTGTATTTATTAACGTAATTTTCTTAACATGGAGATCCGAAAGCCCTTCACGAAGGGTAGCTACTGACATAGATATATCGGTTAGTCGAGCTTGCAAAACTCGTTGATATCATTGACGATTGTTGGTTTCTTTAAATTTCATGATCTATTTGGGTAGAAAGTTTCATTAGAATACAGCGGTCTTGATTACGTAGTTAGTCAGATGTGAAATATAAAATTCAAGGGCGGGAAATCCATTATGATGACTTCAAGAATGACAAATTCAAAATTTTAAACGTTTTATCGAGCTGTCGTCGTTGTCGTCGATAATACAGATTTCTTCATGACGCCCTCTATTAGCATTACCTAGGTCGTCGATAATACGGATTTCTTCATGTCGAGAGAGGAGATTCTTTAATGCGACCTCTAATAGCATCATTACATACAGGTAATACAGATTTCTTCATGACTCCGTCTAGTAGTAGTAGTACACAGGTCGTCGATAATACAGATTTCTTCTGGTGATAATGCATATTAGTGATAGGACTCGATTCAAATTCCTTCTAAATGGCGGATATGCAAACGATACCGTGAATGATATGTAGGTAGTTAATATATCAACTATATGATCAAGCAATCTCTCGATGTAAATATTAGAAATTTTTAAAAGATATACAGTTTATAACGATAGAGAAAGATAGAAAACTGACGGTTCGTTTATATCACGTAGGTCCGTGATTTGCGTTAAAAGCTGAATTTAGAATTTTAATGTTGAATTAATTATCTTAAATTATTATATGTAATTAAAGTATTAATGACGATAATTATTTTAAGAAATCGTTAAATTTATTAATATAAAATGATAAACCTTGGCTCCCTCTATATTAACAATTAGCAGAACGTCCGTAATCGGTAATACAGATTTCTTCATGACGCCCTCTAGTAGTACATAGTTTGTCGGTATTCCTTCATGATGCCATCTATTGACGATGCACAGGTTGTCGGTAATACAGTTTCCCATCATGGATTCATAGGGTGTGGTAAATGGCGCCCGAAGTTCCAAAATGGCGCTCGTCCAATCAGAGAACAGCAGCCGTGTCATCCAAAATGGCGTCGACCAATCAGAAGCAAGGGGAGGAGCTACAGGAGTAGGGATAGCCAATCAGAGCGCAGTAGGCGTGGCCAGAAAAGGTGGTGGGAGGTATGCCAAGCGCTGTTATACCTACTGACAAAGATTACCAAACTTCTGATAAATTAGAAAAAACTTTATTCGATATATATGCGGTTATTTGATAAAAAATGTTTATTGGTACATACAACCGAAACATGAGTTTTATTTAATTTATTTTATCTATGGAAATACTCTTTCAACAATACTTCCAAGATATTTGTGTAAATGAAAATGTAGTCAAACGCTTTTATCCATCTTCAAATCATTAATATTTCTACATTCGTGCAATAATTTTAAGTATTATAATAATAATATAGTATATCATTTACACGCTCGACTGCGAGTGTATTACACTTTAAAAGACGTTAACAGAAATTTTAAATCATCCAAAAGTAGTAAAAAGATAATTATATTGAAACATAATTAATAAAGCTTTCGTTTTGTAAATGAATATTCAATTATGTACGTTAATTTAAGCTCAGTTAATAACAAACTAATTGTTCAAAGGCGTCAATTAATTTTGTTGATTCAAACAATTCTATTTCGTATTTTATTGAATACGTTACTGGATATAATCTGGCAGCATTCGTAGGCGATGCCGACGGAGAAACTCCGGTGCACGTCTTCGTTTATAAGCGTGATATTCGAAGGTGGATTAAAAATATCAATGGTGCCGCACACAAGTAAACCTACTGATTGTTATATATACTGTGCCTGAGCTGATTCTTAACACATCATTTTGTGGTATACGCCCTTCTTCCGGAAATGGCCTTATTTACAGACAAATCCTAATAACATTAGCAAAGCTACAAGGAAACAACAAAATAATAAATAATTGCGAAAGCAGAAAATAATTAAATTTGAAGAAAACAACAACAATAACAAATTATTAACTACCTCTTTCTGGAGTACGTGATTGTTGTTGGGAGAGGTTAGTTTTATAAGCTGTTTCTTCATTATGTTTGCCTGAAAAATATATTACATTAATCATATGCCAGTAATAACCAGAGTTATAAATAAAAAATTAGTTACATGCGTTACAGATAAATGCATGTGATTATGGATAAAATTTATAATCTCCCGGATTATTTCATTAAATGGTTTGCCAATAACAACTTAACACTTAAATCAAGCAAATCTTCGTTAGTTACTACACTAGAGTGAACAAGGGGTTCAAATCTACTTTCTAGCAGGATAAATAAACTATCACTCGCGAATGAAAAAAAGTTGATTCTTTTCTTATTTTATCATTCGCGAACGAATTTTGTGTTTACAATTTATTATTTTCAAGAATGAAATTTTATGGTAGGCAATTTTTATCGCTCGCGAACGAATGCAAAAAAATTTTAAAAAATTACATTCGCGAATGAATATAAGCGGAAATGAATCATTCGTTTTTGGTTCTTACCACTTCTCAATAAATAAGAACAGTTACACCTGTTTTCTTTCAGTCGTTGATAAGCTAATCTTCGCTTGCCGTTAATCACTTGTAGTAGGTACGAATTTTTGCGCACTATTTATGTTTACTTAAAATAGCAGAGCAGTAGTTGTGCAGTTTTATTTATAATTAATGAAATCATAATGGTGATTTTTAGAACGTGATTTTCTTTTTAAGTAATATCTCTAATATCTGTAAACAAAGCTGTGGTTTTTAGGTTGACATGCACATTTAATTTCTTGTTATGTACTGTGATGTAAATTATTATTATTAGCCAATTTCATACAATATGGATTGACACAAATTTATGTTTAAATTACAAATGTAACCAAATAATTGTCTATAATGAAGAAACAAATACCTCCACTTGTTTAGAGTGTGAAAAGAAATTAAAAGGAAATCTAACTTGAAATATTAAGCGGCATAATGCTAAAAGTACATAATAAATTAAAATTAAATATGTTAAATTAAAAATGTCCTGTCAATAATATTAGGTCATATGAATGAATTGTAGCAAGTGATTTTACTTTTATTAATAAACGATGATAAGTATGATAGTGAGAACAGGATAGCTATTATAGCAAAGGCATTTTCGATATGTTATTCATACGACCGATTAAGTAAGTACAGATCAAAACTATCGAAAGAGACTGCATCTTTACATAATATATAGGGTGTTTTATATATAATGGGTTTTGGCTTAATGGGGAACATATGAATAAAGGAAGAAGGCAAAAATGCATACAATTCCGCACTAGCTCAAAAATAAATTTTCACTAAAAATTTTTGGCAACTGTAAACTAAACAAACTGAAGACGACCCTGGTGTCTGGTAAAGCTTAATAAATATTATGCTGATCATTCTATTTAGTTTATTCCAAGAAAAGGATGTTTACTATTTAAACTGTTATTATAGTAATAAATACATAAATGTGTCAGTACGTATAAAAGATAGGCTGAACACTATTCTTATTACAACTAATAGATACATTTCTGTATTATTATAGGTTGAAAATCGGCAACGAATTTGAATTGTATTTAATCTCAAGACATCGTTAGAAATAAGTAAATGGGTAGCGTAATAAAATCAATTACCAGTTAGAATTGTTATAAAGCGAAGTATTAAAAAACAGGCCGTGTCCTTACCCTTGAATTGTTCATTTGCATAGCTGCAAAAAAAGTACAAAATATTTAATTTTACATACAACAATATTACGTTAATGGTAATACGATAATTCCTGGTGTTTAAGGCAGCATATGAGGTAATAATTGATTAATTCAGAAGAACACCTAATATTCCGACAGTTGCAATTTTGAAATAAAAAATTAGTCATTTCAACAAAATCAATCAAATTTAACAAAATATTAAGAATTCGCAGAAGGGAACATCTGTTAATATCAACATCAATAAATGCATATTTAATAAAAGTTTTTGCATGACGCGTCCATTTCATACTAACGGATCATATTTCTAAAAAAGTATCTACTAATAATAAGATAATAATAACAACCTCTGACTATTTTATTTACGTTTAAGACATTCAGACATCGATAAATTACTTTTTTATGTGACATACAATAACAATTTTTAAAAGGCACGTAGATCTAAACGGGTATCACATTTTTAAATTACATTTGAAACTTTAAAATTCGTTTTCTCGAAAACTATTGTAACGAATAGTAAACCCACATATGATGTCATCAAACATTCTAGATGTATGAGTCATCAACTGTATGACTCATCAATAACACCTGCATGTATGACTCATCAATCAACACCTGCAAGTATGACTCATCGACACGCCTCATCGACGTGACTTATCAACAGTTGCATGTATGACTCATCAACACGTCATCGAACATTCTAGATGTATGAGTCATCGTATGAAAGATATAAATTGAGATCGCGAGTAGAAGGGAGCAGTTAATGTTTGACCGGCATAGTGAAATGTACTCCGAATAATTAGTTGTAATACATAAACAGTTTTTATATGTGCTAACAGTGCTCAAATAAATTTGTAAATATCTAGCATTTAAATAATAGTTCGTTAAATAGTTTATAGTTATAGTGTTTTTAATTAAGTGCATTGTAAATAATCTTTTCTTTATTAATAGACGATTTAAACAGCATTTTGTTATTATTTTAAAAGAACGTTACAGTGGTGTGCAGGTTTCGGTTTTAAAATAAATACAATCGCGTAATAAATAAAGTGCTGTGAGAATAAATTTTTAGTGTTAAAAACAATTACAACGAATAATCAAAATGGCGATGAAATTGTTAAAAGATCTCAAAGTAATAGACTTAAAACATGAACTTGAAGAACGAGATTTAGACACAACGGGCCTTAAAAAGCGTGTTAATACATCGGCTAAGAGAATGGCTTTTGGAACAGAAGGTAGACCCTGAAAGTTTCCACTTCGAAATACCTGGATCCGCAATTGATACTAATTTGTTGTTAAGTAAAATGGAAGAAAGCTCTAGAAAAGCCGAAGAGAATTCTAGAAAGTCCGAAGAAAATGTTAGAATGTTAAAGGAAGAATTACTGGAAAAGTCAGAAGAGAATTCTAGAATGCTTAAAGAAGATTTACTGGAAAACTCTAGATTGCTCAAGGAAGAATTATTAGAAAAGTCTGAAGAAAGTTCTAGAAGGCTTAAAGAAGAATTACTAGAAAAGTCCGAAGAAAGTTCTAGAAGGCTTAAAGAAGAATTGCAGGACAATGTCAAAGCGTTGGAAGATAAAGTTTTCGAAGAATTTTTTGAGAATGCGAGTGCGCTAGGACTGTTGGAAGATAGAATGAGGCAACTACGGTTTCCCTCAACTTCTGAGTGGCCATTTAATGAAGTAAAGAAACAATTTAAAGAAGAAAAGGGTCCTGCCGTAGGGATAAAAGTAAAACCACCCACGTTCGATGGAAAGATACCTTGGTCCACCTACTACAAACAATTTGAGGCGGCCGCTGGGGATAAGGGATGGACAGCCAAAGAAAAGGCCGTTTTTTTAACTGTGGCTTTGCGTGGAGACGCGTTGAACGTCCTGCAAACAATCCCAGCAGGACAGGAAAATGATTACCAATTGTTAGTGTCTAGATTGGAGATGAGATATGGAGACGCGCATTTTCAACAAGTGTATCACACGCAAGTGAAGAATCGTGTCCAGAAGAATGGAGAAAGCCTGCAGGAGTTTGAAGCCGATGTTGCGCGGCTTGTCCGATTGGCGTACCCTACGGCACCCGATTCATTTCTGGGACAACTGGCTGTGCAGACCTTCATTAATGGGTTAAGAGACGGGGAAACACAACAATCATTGAGGATGGCACGACCAAGAACAACTGATGATGCGCTTGCTCACGCCTTAGAAGTTTAAGCTGCAAAACAAGCGTCTCGCGGTCACGGGCGTGTTCGGGCCGTAGTTACACATACGCCGCCACTGAATTCTCAACACCAAGTCGCCGCTACTGAGTTTAGTAATAGTGATTAAGTTACGTGAAAGTGATAAGGTGATAACGTGTTATAATTGATGACTGTACTTTTAAATCGTATTTTATCTAAATTTTTTTTGCTAATTGCATTTTTTTCAATAATTATCATTTACATAAGTAATGACATAGTATTTTATTATCCACATTTTATCTATGTTAAAGTTGCAATTAAAACGTTTTTTCATAATTTATCTTTTATACCGCATTTTATCTAAAACTACATATGTTCTGTTTTATTACATTTCATTGTGAGATATTAAAAATTATACAATTGTATTTTGTAAAAGAAAAAGGGAGTTTTGATTATATACTGTGGCCGAAGCTTTTTTTAAAACTTTATTTATTGAATATAATAAAACACATTTATATATTTCGTTTGCAGTCGTAGAATATATTTTATTAATTTTTAATTAGGAGAAAACTCTCTTGTTAAGATTAATGATACAAATGTATTAATATTACTTTGTCTGTAATTATTTAATCGAAGTTTAAGACGAGCTTAAATAATTAAATTTGAATTAACACACTTAACAGAACAATTTTAAAATTCACATTTAAATGACATTAAGCAAAATAATTAATTAAAACTCGAATGAGCCTTTATGTTTTACTAGCAGGACAATTTTAAAATCCACACCTAGTTTTATACTCACACAGGATAAACACTTGTTGAATATTTAATAATGACTTGTGAGTTGGATGAAGATTTATAAAGACTGAAGACTTAATATTAAAAAAAAGGGGTATTTATACCTTATCTGCCTACACAGTTTTCATGGTCATGAGAGAATAAATGCTAAAGAAGTTTCTCATAGAGATAACATAGACTTCTCAGACAAATGTAATTTGATATCGTGTGTTCACATTCCTAAACAATTCTCATGAAACATGATCTTATCTATAGTGTGATTCTACGTACGTTACTCCTCCACCCTTAGTTTTTTTTTTAAATAAGTAAGCGACTCGACTACCGGGATCATTTGTCGCTCTTGCTATACAACATTGCTGTTGTATTTATATGATCCATAATTAGCAGCAAACTGATGCAATAACATATAAATGCAACTAACAAACGAGCACAAAAGTATATACGACCAACATGAACTAAAATATGTAGTACAATACGACACTAACACTAATCAGACAGTAACAGGTATATAAATATGTAAAATAGCACAAGTTAAAACAAGTTGTGTAAATAAATAAACATAATTTAAATATATAAAATATCACAGTTAATAACTTTTATCACAGACTATGTAGTTTCACTCAGTTTCACTTCTTACTCAGTATTTCTTTTAAATAGTAATAGGTTAAAATTATGTATAAATAAAATATAGAAAATTAATAAAATATAGAAAATATCACAGGCGTTTCTTAATTTTTATACTATAAATGCTTGAATAGCTCTATTCTTTTTATAAATTCTAGGGCTTCTGTACTGCCATTAATCAGTTTTTCAATGTCAAAGGAGGCACGTTGAACATTGTATTGGTGACATTCTAACAATATATGACGAATGGTTAATGGCACTTCACACATATAACAGATTGGTTGATTATCACCAGACAACATATATTTCGAGGTCAGGTAGGTATGCCCAGTTCTGATTTTCTGTAATACTACTTGTTCCTTTCTTGTAAGATGGGGTGGATATGTAAATTCACCGACTTTAGGCTGTAAACTTCTAAGGTAAGTATTACTTCGGTCCCAATAACTTTGGTGTTTCTCACGTATTTTGTTTTTAATCACCGTTTTCAGGTCCTCCAATCTAATTGTCTGTTGAATTTCCAACTCATCACTTGCGGCCTCCTTTGCGGCTTTGTCAGCTTTCTCATTTCCTTGAATATTGCAGTGACTTGGAACCCATACAAATATTATCATTTTATTGTTACTTAACAGGTGATGGCACGTGTGACGTATTTGGAACGTATTGGAAACGGTATTAATTGAATCAGTTGATTACTTTCGAATTTAGAGATTAATGGAATCTCAAAGATGAATGTGATTTTGTTGTCAATTTGGTAAGCTTTAGTAACGATGATTGTTTCATATAAATGTAGGTATTTTGGGTCAGCAGGATAAGGGATGGTTAAAACGTCTTGATCTGTGAGATATGAAGAAATTTCATTTAAGTTTTGAATTATTTCGTCATTGTCTAATAGTGACATATGCATTTGCTGGTTTTGAGCAAAGGTTAAAGTATTTTCTAATTCTGATAATTCATTAATAAATAGTTGAAGGGATTGAGCTAATTCGATTAAAGTAAGTTTAGTTGCAAATGTAGCTACGTTTTTACTAAATTGTTCATTATTCAAAATTATTTTGTTTATATTGTCTTGTAATAAATTTTGATTCTTTGCTAAGTCACTAATGGTTGAAATAGTATTATTTAAGATATTAGCTTGTTCGAACAGGATTGTGTTATGAAGATCATTGTTTTTCTGTAATTTCGAGATTGTTTCTTCGTAACGTCTTCCATCTTCGGCGTCTAAATTGCCTGTCAAAATTTTGAAAATTGACCCAAGGCCGTCAATAAGTCCGCGTTTTTGGATTTTATGATTAGTAGGAAAAAGTTGTCTAAATAGCTTGTCTATTTTAATAGCATATTGATTTTTAATTAAAAGTAAACTTTGATGGTCATATTCTGGAGCATAAAGTTCATTTTGCAAAATGTTGCTTAAATTGGTTAAAGTAATTTTGAGCGTATCATAATTTGATATAATAGGAGTATAATCTATAATTTTAATCAAAGTCCATTCACTTTGTTTAATAATTGCTTTGCCTAAATTTAAAGGATATAGTCCAGGATTATCGTCTATATTTGTTATTGTAACATCGCTGATTGTTGATGCAATAACACAGAAGAGGATGAGGAACATTGTTGTCCTCAAAAAGGTAACATTTCGTTAGCATGTCTTTGAAGTGGTGGTCTACCATCAGGGGGTGTTAGTTCGTAAACGTCATGTTCTAAAATTTTTGAGATAATATAAGGTCCGTCAAATCTTGGATCCTTTTTATTTCTTAGATTGGTTTTTATAAATACTTTGCTATTCAAATTAAATTGTTTATTTATTTTGGATTTGTTTAATTTGGAATTTCGATTTTCTTTAGTTTCCATCTGCGTTTGTTGTAGGGATTCATATAAATATTTCATTTTATTTTTATGTGTGGATAAGTAATCATGATAATATGTTCTGTTATAATCAAGGTCAAAGGGGTTTTTACTTTCAGTGTGTCCAAAAACGATTTCAAAAGGGGTTAAATGAAGATTCGAATGTATAGTATGATTGTATGCTAAAAGGCAATATTGGATTTTTTGCTGTTCAGGTATATTGGTTAATAGTCGATAATGTTCAATGATTGTAGAATGTAATCTTTCGATTGGTGAATTAGATTGATGGTGATGAGGTGTTGTTGTGTGTAATTGGATTTTATGCAAGGCTATAAAATCTTTAAAGATATTTTTATTAAATTCTCCGTCGGCTATAATGACATTAGGAGTTGTAAATGTTGAAATGTATTTCAATAACTGTTCAGTTACTTCTATTAAATTTCGGGATTGTAAAGGATAAGCTTGTGCAAATTTTGAAAAAGCGTCAATGATTGTTAAGTAACTTTTATTTTTGATTTGGAATATATCAATATGAATTGTATGGAATGGTCTAGAAGAAGTAGGGGTTAATTGAAAAAGGTTGATTAATAGGTTTTCTGTTGTATTTTTGTTGTTTACAAATTTGACAATTATTAATATAATTTGTAACATCTTTTATAATAGAGGTCCAATAATATTTTCTTTTGAGATGTTCAATAATTTCATTTATTCCACGGTGGTTGGTTTTTCCTAAATGGTATTCTTGAATTTGTTTTTGTCTTTCTTCGGAATTTAAAATATAGGTTACTTGAGTTATGCAACGATGAAATTTGGGAGTATTTTCGTTTGTGATTGTATTAATGAAATTTGAAAAGTCTAAATAAAGTTGATCATCTGGGAAATAACAATAGTAATGATGTTTGGGTTGACAATGTTCAATTAATAGGGTGTTAAATATTTCTGACTTATTAATTTGATTAACGAAGACGGCGTAATGAGTAATTCCGTCGTATTTTGTGATTCTGATTGATCTTGGAATTTGAGCATGAATAAATTCTATCTGATTTTTAAAATGTTGTAGAGGTTTCTCTGAAATATCAATTACGGGGGTTGAAGATTGTTGAGAATGTACCGTGTCAATATAAGAATTTTGATCATTATTTTCTTCGTTGTTCGGGTTTTCAATGTTTTCAGTAGTGTCAGTTTGAGGGGGATTATAAGTTGGAATGTCGAATAAGTCTGTAATATCGGGAGTACTTGCTCTGCTAGCTAGTCTGCTGTCATAATTAGTTTGTTCTGGTTCAGGGGTTGATAGCGATGCAGGTCTAATATTTAATGGGTGAATTTGAATTCTGGATAATGCATCTGCAACTTTATTTATTTTTCCGGGGATATAATTTACAGTAAAGTCAAATTCTTCTAATTTCATTGCCCAGCGAGTTAATTTTGAATTTGGTTCTTTTAAATTCTTGAGCCATACTAATGGTCTATGATCTGTAAATAAGGTAAATTTCTTTCCATAAAGATAGGGTCTAAATTGTTTTGTTGCCCAAATAACTGCTAATAATTCTCTTTCGATAGTACTATAATTTTGTTCAGAATTATTTAAAGTCCTAGAGGCATAACAAACAGGTTTTCCTTTTTGAGATAATACTGCGCCTAAAGCGAATTTGCTAGCGTCTGTGGTTAGTTCAAAAGGTTCATCAAAATTGGGGTATTGTAGAATTGGTTCCTTAGTCAAAATGTTTTTACAATGTTCGAATTTAGATAAAAAGTCTGTTGTATGAATAATTTTGTTATCTTTCTTTAAACATATGGTTAAGAATTTTGTTATTTTCGCGAAATCTTTTATAAATTTTCGATAATATCCAAATAGTCCTAAAAATGATTTAATTTCGGTTCTTGTTTTGGGTGCTGGAAAGTTTTTGATTGCTAAGATCTTGTTTGGATCCGGTTTAATTCCTTCTGGAGTTACAATGTGTCCTAAATATTTAATGGATTTTTGTAGAAATTCTGATTTGTCTAATTGAATTTTGATATTATGTTGTCTACATCTTTGGAATATATTTTTAAGTCTAAACATGTGATCTTGAAGAGAAGCGGAATAAATTATGATGTCGTCTAAGTAGACTAGACATTGTTTGGGTGTTAAACCTATAAGGGCGTTATTGATTGCACGCTGGAATGTAGCTGGTGCATTTTTTAAACCAAAAGGCATTCTTTTAAATTGGAAATGACCTTCTTCTGTCGAGAAAGCTGTTTTCTCTCTATCCTTTTTTTCAATTTCTATTTGCCAGAAACCGGATGCGAGGTCAAGAGTACTAAAATACTTTGATCTGCCTAAATTATCTAAAACGGTTTCTATTCGGGGTAATGGGAATTTGTCCTCGATAGTCTGTTCGTTCAGTTTCCTGTAATCTATGACGATCCTCCACTTCTGTTTTTGGGATGCGTCTAATTTCTTTTTTACTACCCAAATTGGAAAATTAAATGGGGATTCTGATGGTTCAATAATTTGGTCCTTTAACATTTTATGAATTTTGTTTTTGACTTCTTCACGGTGAATCTGGGGGTATCTATATGTCTTAGTGTAAATTGGGGCATCTGTTTTTGTCCTAATATGGTGTTTTGCTAAATTTGTTGCTGAAAGGGGTATGTCTCGGGTGTAAAATACGTCTTTGTATTCATAGCAAAGGTTTGTCAAGAGGGTTTCTTCTTCCTCATTAAGATGTTCTAATCTTAAATTATTTTTTAAATTTTCGTTCAAAATTTTTCTTACGTTGGAAGGGGATTGACATTGAAATTATTAAGTTGGATTAAATCATCTGAAGTGTTATAATCTTCTAAAATTAAAGGGTCATAAATACTGATAACTTGAGGTTCATTGGAAGTATTGATAAGGCTTATTTGAAAATAATTGTTGTATAATCTGACAATAGCTGAAGGCATAATGACGTGGGCGTTAAACTTAAGTTTGGGGGTTAATTTTGTTCCATTAATTCCAACTGCTGCAAGTGTTGTAAAAATTTCGGTTCGAGCTGGTATATGGATCTTTTTTATTGGTTCCTGATTTGATTTTAAATTTGAAAAATTACAATGATTTCGTTGTCGCATTTCTTGCTTTAATTTGGAAGGGTTATAATAAAAAGGTACGGTTGTTTTTTCTGTTTGGATATGCATCCATTTATAATCGATTGATGCGGATAAGTCCATCAAAAGATCTGATCCTATAAGTCCTACATAGTCGGGATGAAAATCAAATAAGTAACATGTCTGAAGTCCTTCTTCGTCAAAAAGATTAGGTATAGGGATGTCTGCTACGTAATTATGTTGAGTAGTTCCATGGGAAGTTGTAATTTCAAAATTATATTTATAAATAGATTCTGGGAAGTTTTCTTGCACGAATTTGGGAGAAATGATAGTTTTTGAACTCCCTGTATCGATCAATAATTTTTCATTCGATGCTGGGATGATTAAATAGGGTAAGTTTGCTTTGGGGTTTATGTTAAAATGTAATAGGGGTTCCGAGGCTCTTAATGAAAATTTACATTAGAGTCTATGTTTTCGTATTCTTCTTCTGGTTGATTGTAATATTGATTTTCTTGGACATATTCGTCTTGGGGATGTTCATCTTGAGGATAATTAGGATTTTCATTAGAAGTATTATCAAAATATACGAGATCTGGTTCGTCATATTCAATATTATTGAAAGATGTTGATGGTAAATTATCGTCGTGATAATTTATTTCTTCTGGAATTGCATTTGGAAAGCGTCTAAAGCGTTGTGAGTTCGTTCTGAATTTATTTTGGTTTCCTAATTGTCTGGTAGCGGGTCTTTTAATTATGCTAACCTCCATAGGTTCTGGAGTATATGTGGGTTGATGGTTCGGTTTGAAAGAACTAAAATTTCTAGATTGATTTGATCTAATGTTGCTACTTGAAGCATTATTCGACGTGAAATTTGGGAAATTATTTTGTCTATTAGAAAAATTACTTGGTCTTGAATTAGTATTTGAGAAATTAGGGAAATTATTTGAAAAGTTATTATTTGGTCTTGAGAAATTGGGGAAATTATTCTGATTTCCAAATTTTTCAGTTGTAGGTTGAGTAGTACATAGGTTTTGGGATGGTTTAGGATAGTTATTTTTAGATGTTAAATGTATTTCATTATTTTTTGTAAAATTTTGGTTCATTTTAAAATTTTGGTTTTGTGAATAACGAATATCTAGTTCCTCTTTAATAATCTTTAGGGCTGATTCTAAAGAATCTGGATTTCTAGATCTGACGAATGTTCCTAAATTTTCGTTTAGTCCACTGACAAATGTTCGTAAAGCTAATTTTGAATTTTCTTCTAATTTGTGGGTTTTAATTACTACTGGATCTGGTCCTAATGAGACTTTTGCATTTAGGGTCGCTAAATGCGTCCTAATTTTATTGTAAAATTCAATAGGATTATCTTTTCCTTGTCGAATTCTAGTTAAGTCAATTAATAAATTTGTTTCTGATCTTTGATCGCCAAAATTTTCTATTAAAACAGTTTTTATTTCATTCCAGGTATTGTAGTTATATCCTGTTATAATTGCAAGGGCTTGTCCTTTTAATCTATTTCTAATTGAAGAAATAATGAATTTATTTATGAATTCTTCGGGATTTGCTGTACAAAATTGTGTGGTAATAATTTCTGTAGCTCTAACAAATTCTGATAAAGTGGCTGTGTTGCCATCATAAATGGGAATTTTATTTAAAAGTGTTGGATTGAAAACTGCCATATTATTGTTATTATTATTATTTAAGAATAATAAAGGGGATGTATTTGAATTTGAGCCCAAGCTCAACAGTAAACCCAAGGTTTACTGTGCGTTCAGCACTTCTACAACGTCTCGGAGATCGAGATCGATTTCTAAGCATTTAAAATTAAACAAAAATTGTATAATCTTTACCTTAAAAATTAATTTGTTAAAAGAAAAGAATAATTAGAATAACACAATTATTTTTAAAATTATTTTTATTGTTAGTAAACAGTTTCGGGGTTCCTACCCATACAGAGACCAGTATGAAGGGATTTGTTTTTACAATGCTGTTAATCAGCAAAAACCGATCAATAAAGCGTCAATCTATCTGTACGTAATGCAATAATTAATTCAATTAATTAAAAATGTTAAAACTAAGTTAGTATGGTTTTTAAAAATGATTTAATAAATTGCTGGTTTCTTCTTGAAACACTATTCACTTTGAAAGAAAAAAAAACACTTACTTTGTTGCGTAGAATTAAACTTGATTGCAATAATCACGCTACAGCTATACCTAGTCGAACGGGAGACCTCCGGGCCAATGTTCGAAGCGTTGGAAGGCCTGCGTCGGTCGACGTGCTGCTGGGATGTCGCGCCTTGATTCTCGAAGTCCCGTGCCAATTTTAAAAGCGGTGAAAACTCCAATTCTCTTGACGTCGACACGTTGTTGGGAACGGTTTTCCTTTGGATCAAGTGTTAAAACACAAAATCGATATTTATCGTCGATTTTCCAAAATTCGTTACGAAATCTGCGCCAGTTTTGATTATATTCTGTGGCCGAAGCTTTTTTTAAAACTTTATTTATTGAATATAATAAAACACATTTATATATTTCGTTTGCAGTCGTAGAATATATTTTATTAATTTTTAATTGGGAGAAAACTCTCTTGTTAACATTAATGATACAAATGTATTAATATTACTTTGTCTGTAATTATTTAATCGAAGTTTAAGACGAGCTTAAATAATTAAATTTGAATTAACACACTTAACAGAACAATTTTAAAATTCACATTTAAATGACATTAAGCAAAATAATTAATTAAAACTCGAATGAGCCTTTATGTTTTACTAGCAGGACAATTTTAAAATCCACACCTAGTTTTATACTCACACAGGATAAACACTTGTTGAATATTTAACAATGACTTGTGAGTTGGATGAAGATTTATAAAGACTGAAGACTTAATATTAAAACAGAGGTATTTATACCTTATCTGCCTACACAGTTTTCATGGTCATGAGAGAATAAATGCTAAAGAAGTTTCTCATAGAGATAACATAGACTTCTCAGACAAATATAATTTGATATCGTGTTCACATTCCTAAACAATTTTCATGAAACATGATCTTATCTATAGTGTGATTCTACGTACGTTACTAGGGAAGGTAGGTAGTTAATTAAGAACCGCGAACTGCAAACGACCATCAAAAATCTGTAACAAAAGGGAACTTAGTTTTGTAACTTGCTATTTTAAATAAAACACAATAAAAACGTATATTTTATTTTGTGTATAATTGAAATATGAGTGACAAGCAAGTATCCAAAAGTTACGATTAACAAAATTTAATTAACGTAATTCCGTTGTGGAAGAATAAGAAGGTTCTAAAGATCACTTAGAGGAGTTAGTACTGAGAGTTCTTTGGAAGGAAGAAAGTCGTAAAAAGAGTCCTCAAGAAGTTCGAGGGCTCCGTTGCTGGAACTGTGTCGAACAAGGGCACATACGACGCCGTTGCTCTAAACCAAAGCAAGTACAACCGTCGGAAAAATTAAAGGGAATTGGCAAGAGGGGGCGAGCGTTGACTGCGAGTGAAGATGCCCCGGAGATCACGATCCATGCCGTAACATCAAAGAATAGTAACGGCAGTTTGTTTGTAGATGGAAAAATTGCTAACCAAACTGTTCCACTACTTATTGATACGGGAGCGACAAAATCCATCGTAAGCTCTGATGTTCTACGATCAAGTATTAAGTTGCTACCGACAACTACTCAACTCCGTACAGCAACAGGTGAAGTAATACCAACACGCGGAGTGGTGAAGGTGAAGATTGGCATTGGAAGTGAAGAACGTGATCATGAGGTGCTGGTAGCCGATATCACTGATGACTTCATCTTGGGAATGGACCTCCTGAGAAAATCTGGTTTTACGTTGAATTTAAAGGAGGGTGTTTTGAAGGTAGGATGTGTGCGAATGATGGAGCCTGTTTGTGATAAGAAGATCCATAGTGGCATACTAGTGGGAAAAGCGCTGATCAAGGTTGGAAAGACAGTACCGGTGAGGCTTATGAACGTTAATGTGGATCCGGTGACATTGAAGAAGAGTACCCTTGTGGGACAGTGTGTGCCAGTATTCCGAGTAGCCAGGTGTATGGCTGATGTTCCAAAACCAGTGCCCAAAGACCATGGTGAAGAATTAGTGGGTATGTTTGTTAGTTCGTGCGAAGACCTTAATGGAACCGAAGTGAAAGAGGTACAGGGTTTGGTTCACCGATACCAAGATATCTTCGCTCTTGAAGATATCCAGAAGGAACGAACTAATATTGTGCGACATAAAATCAATACAGGGAACTCTGGGCCAGTTCGACAGCAACCGAGACGTCTACCTCTAGCAAGGCTAGCTGAAGCCGAGAAGATTATAACCGATATGGAAGAACAAGGTGTCATCGAGCCACCCAGCAGTCCATGGGCATCACCGGTGGTCCTGGTCAGTAAGAAGGACAGGTCAACGAGATTTTGTGTGGACTATCGGCAGCTCAATAACGTGACCAAGAAAGACAGCTATCCCTTACCACGCATCGACGACACGTTAGATACCCTGTCTCGTTCACGATGGTTTTCGACTTTGGACTTAAAGAGTGGTTATTGGCAAGTTGAAATGGAACCTGAAGACCAAGAGAAGACCGCGTTCACTATTGTTTCCGGACTATGGCAGTTTACGGTTATGCCTTTCGTTCTATGTAACGCTCCAGCCACCTTTGAGCGTCTAATGGAACCATCCTGAGGGGGCTGTCATGGAAGACTTGCCTGGTATACCTAGATGATGTGATTGTAGTCAAAAAATCATTCAACGAACATTTGAAAAATCTAGAGGAAGTGTTCCGAAGACTACCTGGAGCCAATCTGAAACTCTTGAGTCCGAAAAAGTGCCACATATTCAGAAAAGAGGTGAAATATCTCGGGCACGTCGTATCACAAAATGGAGTGGCAGCCGACCCCGATAAGATTCATGCAGTCCAAGAGTGGCCAACACCGAGAGATAAACACCAAGTTCGTAGTTTTCTTGGATTATGTACCTACTACAGGCGTTTTGTTCCGGGGTTTGAAAATATAGCGAAGCCACTGACAAGGTTAACTAAAGATGGGCGCGAGTACGTTTAGAGCGGAAAGTGCGAAACAGCTTTCCAACAGTTGAAGCGTGGCTTGACAACAGCACCAATATTGAGCTATCCACGGACAGAAGGGAAATTCATACTTGACACAGATGCAAGAAATCTGGCCATTGGGGGTGTACTTTCTCAGATACAGGATGGACAAGAAAAGGTAATCTGCTATTTTAGTAAGATTTTGTCGAAAGCCGAAAGGAATTACTGTGTCACCAGAAAAGAATTATTGGCTGTCGTGAAGTCCGTTGAGCACTTCTACAAATACTTGTACGGACGGAAGTTTTTATTGAGGACGGACCATGCAGAGTTGAAATGGCTTCTACAATTCTGTAATCCTGAAGGCCAGGTCGCAAGGTGGAATGAACGATTACAAGGATACGACTTTGACACGGAACATCGAGCGGGCACTAGTCATCGAAATGCCGATGCTCTTTCAAGAAGACCCCGTCCGACGGACTGTCGTCATTGCTCTCGTCTGGAAGAGAAGGTTTGCCAAGTATTAAGAACTACTATCGTCAACGACAACTGGTTGCCGGAAGAATTGCAACGACAGCAGGAGGCTGATCCCGAATTAAAAATGGCACTGGAATGGAAGCGTGTGGGAGAAAGGCCTGCCCGGGAAGCTGTCAGCCCTTTCAGCAGAACCCTAAAAGCATATTGGGCCCAATGGGAGTCTTTGAAGGTGGAAGATAATCTGCTGAAGCGAGTGCTGGAGAGTGAAGATGGCACCACCATTAGGTCTCAGTTCGTGGTTCCAAGGAGCCGAGTGGCTACAGTATTGCGACATCTCCATGACGGTGCCTCAGGAGGACACTTCGGTGTGAAGAAGACTTTGGAGAAAGTTAGAGAGCGTTTTTATTGGGTCAATTGTAAAGAAGACGTGAAAGAGTGGTGCCGAAAATATGAACTTTGTGCCACTGGTAACGGGCCCTTGGGAAAACGAAGAACACCTATGAGGCAGTACAATGTGGGTAGTCCTCTGGAAAGAATAGCTGTAGACATTGCCGGACCATTTCCCGAGACCGACGGTGGGAATAAATACATCTTAGTGGCAATGGACTATTTTACCAAATGGCCAGAAGCATATGCCCTACCAAACCAGGAAGCCGAGACTGTTGCTGACGTTCTAGTCAAGGAGTTTTTCAGTCGTTTCGGAGTGCCTATGGAGCTGCATTCGGACCAAGGCCGCAATTTTGAGTCTGCACTCTTTGGAGAAATCTGTCGATTGTTGGGCATTCGCAAGACTCGGACAACACCGTTACATCCTCAGTCCGATGGAATGGTAGAACGCATGAATAGGACAATGGGCAAATATTTGGCCAAGGTCGTCTCCGATCATCAACGAGACTGTGATCAATACCTACATCTGTTCCTGATGGCTTATCGTGCATCGGTTCACGAAACAACCGGTCAGTCACCAGCGGCTGTGATGTTTGGACGTGAGCTACGGTTACCGTGTGATCTGGAATTTGGATGTCCACCCGCAGAACAGGAGGTAGCTGGAAATAATTATGTTGTCAACTTAAAGAAGAAGTTGGAGGATATTCACGACTGAACCCGAAACACTAGCAGAATCTCGAGTGACCGAATGAAGACTTTATACGATGTGAAAGCCCAAGAAGGAGGATTTCAACCTGGAGAGGTTGTCTGGTTATATAGCCCGCAAAGACGTCGTGGCTATTCTCCAAAGTTACAGCGAAATTGGGAGGGCCCTTACCAGGTGAAGAAACGAATAAATGACTTGATGTATCGCATCCAGAAATTGCCAAGAGAGAAACCAAAGGTGGTACACTCCAATCGTCTGGCGCACTATGAGGGAAACGATAACGGAGTCCCGGATCGGGAAGATGATGCTGAGGTGGCTGTCAATACCGTGAGGCCTGAAGATGATCAGCCAACCTTTGGAGAATTTATGGCTGCGTTTTCCGGAACTAGAAAAGCCCGATTCGGAGTAACGACCGAGATGCAACAAGACCTTTTCCGGGTCCCTGGTGATTATTCCATTGCCCACTGTGTCTTTGAGGATCTCCGCATGTCCAGGGAGATCGCAGTAGTGTTTAGGAATAAATTTGGACGGCTGGATGAACTTCGAGATCAGAATCCCTCTGTTGGCAAAGCCTTACACTTGCCTGATCATGACCGCTCCATTTACTACTTGGTAACCAAGCAGTTTTACTACCAGAAACCGAGTTACGCCGACCTGTGGAAGGCATTATGGGATTTGAGGACCGAGTTTCTTACCAGGGGTATTAACAAATTGGCAGTTCCCAAACTCGGCTGTGGGCGGGACCAGTTGGATTGGAGAATTCTTCGAAACCTGCTGCAAGTTATTTTTAGAGATACGGATGTGAAGATCTTAGTCTGTAGCTTCGATCCCCAGCCCGCATCAAGGCCAACAAAGAGTGTAGACTGTTATTTCTACCGTAATGGAACATGTAGTTGAGGTGAAGACTGTCGATACCGTCACGACCCTTTCTACAGAAACCAGAAAATAAAACCTTTTCTGGGACAGAACAGACTTGAAGAGGGGGGCAGTGTAACAAATAGTAAACCCACATATGACGTCATCAAACATTCTAGATGTATGATTTATCAACTGTATGACTCATCAATAGCACCTGCATGTATGTCTCATCAATCAACACCTGCATGTATGACTCATCAACACGTCATCGAACATTCTAGATGTATGAGTCATCGTATGAAAGATATAAATTGAGATCGCGAGTAAAAGGGAGCAGTTAATGTTTGACCTGCATAGTGAAATGTACTCCAAATAATTAGTTGTAATACATAAATAGTTTTTATATAAATAGTGCTCAAATAAATTTGTATTTATCTAGCATTTAAATAATAGTTCGTTAAATAGTTTATAGTTATAGTGTTTTTAATTAAGTGCATTGTAAATAATCTTTTCTTTATTAATAGACGATTTAAACAGCATTTTGTTATTATTTTAAAAAGAACGTTACACTATTCATTTGAAGAACAAACTTTATAAGGAAAAACTCTACTCTATTCCACCTTTCTACCATTCAGCCAAAACTCTTCAATTAATTTACACCCTGTATAAACCTGCGTTGTTATTTTACTCATTCATACACAATAAATTCACTAACGATAAATATTTTTTAATTCAACAAATATGATTCACTCGCGAAGGAGAATTTATTTAACGATAGAATTAAATAATAAAATTCGCGAACGAATAAAAAATTAAATTCTTATAAGAAGTATTCTTTTGCGAGCGAATTAATTTTTTTTTCGTTCTTCCTACATTGCTTTCTAGGTAATCAACAATTAATAGAAAAATTACAAGTAAAGGATCTGGGAAATTTCTTTAACCACAGTGGTACATTTAATGATCATATTGCAGAAATCACCAAAAAGGTATATAAAAGCCTATTCTTCATAATTGCAACATAATTAACGTTACCAATAATAAATCATTGTTTAATTTATTCTGTATTTATATAAGATCAAATCCAGAGTATGCCATTGTGATCTGAAATTAAATACATTAATGAAACGTGTGGGTTAATAACAACTACTCTTGCGAAAAAAAGAGACCTCACACTGATAATCATAATGCATAATCTACCAAATTCAAAAATAAGTGCTAGTCATCTTTTAGAGTGAACCAAGACAAGAGTCCCACTTGTATATCTAAGACACAAATGACACCAAATGTTCCAAGAGCATCACAACCGATCTCCAATCAACAACCTAGTATCTGGCACAAATAGGATGCTCATGTCTTCGGAAGTAAATATCTTTAATGCTTCGTGTGCAACTACCACCAAAAGAACAGTGACCACAAACTGAGATTATTTTATGTGGAAAGTGCTTTTTGGGAACTTCTTTAGATTTGTACTGTTTATTTGCTGTAGTATTAAATCAGTACAAGTTATAAATGTTATAATTGTTGCTAATGCTAATTTTATTTCATAATCTAAGTTCTTCTGATTAATAAATGATCTAGGAAAAGATAAGAGTAAGCTGAAACTATAATTCCTGACAACGAAGAGAAGCATATTTTTTCAGTAAGGTTTCGAGAATGGAAGATAATGAATATATTGCATTGAGATTTATTGATTCGTTTAGATTTTTAGCATAGTCTAGACAATTTTTCATCTAACCTAGGAAATTAGATGTTTTGTTTAAGAAAGAAGTAAAGCAATATAATTAGAAAATGAATTTATACTTATCAATATACAGATTTATTTAAAAGATTTTCTGAAACAATGCTGCTATCAATAGAAAAATTTTATTCTTCACTGACAGAAGTAGGAATAGTATGATTTGTACTTAAAATTATTGTTAACGTATGTGAAAATTTTAGATTTATGTTTAGAAAAAAAGGGCTAGATCCTGTTCGGTATTATACAACTCTGAGGTTAGCTTGGGACTGTAAGCTAAAATATACATCAATGGAGTTAGAACTATTAACTGGTTATGAAATTGATTTGTGTTTGGAGAAAGGTATAAACAGATGAAAGCACCCAAATTATCTTTATTGATTGTAATAATTTATAAGGACATTCTCTTTTTCAGAAATTACCACAAAAAGACTTTGAATGATTCACTTCTGATGAAATTAAAAACGTTGGCAAAGTATTGCAGATGACGAAGATCAGATGGCAAAACGGGCTATGTATTAGAAGTTGATCTATCATTTCGAAAGGTTTTAATTTTGCCTTCACGAGAAATTAATGATTTTCTTTTAGCTCCAAAGAATAGAATTGTTATCGAAGAAGTAGAAAAACAACTGTACCATTTCTACAATAAAAAAATGATTCATTACAAGACCTTAAAAGAACGAGTTTATTAACAAAAAATAACAAAGGTTAACAGGGGTATAAGATTTACTTAAAATATAAAGCAAAAAAGTTCATGCAGATGATTACCTTCAAAACCTTCAAAATATTAAATTTTATTGTGATGAAACATTTTAAAAGACCATAAACAAACCTAATTTTAAACATGTTCTATGTTTAAATGTATATTAAGTAACATATTGCAGTGGTATTGTACTTTAATAAAATAAAACCATAATACAACAGTTTACCACCACAATATATTTTTAAATAACAGATTTTTGCCCCGTCACTAGCTCCAACTTTAGTTTCAGTAAAGCAATCGACAAATATCTCTGAAATTTATAGTACAATAACCTTACCTTACCAATTTCTAACATCAGTGGGTCCACCTTTAATCGTAACACCTGAGCTGGGAAAATTGTAACAAGCTGCAAATCACAAATTATTTCCACACAAGGAAGAAAAATGAACAATAAATAAAAATTAAATATATAGAAAGAAACACAAACTTTTATTTCTTTAAACACAAATAATAAATAAACAATTGACAAAAACTACTAATCAGCCTTTTAATACTTTTTTTATAGGTTATGTTAATGTTTGGGATTTCTACTTCAATTTTTGTACCTTATAACTAAACTACTTATAATAATAATTTAATTAAAAATTAATGTAGCCGAATTTTCTCAATTCTTTTTTTATATATAAAAAAATAGTTTAAATTGTCTCAATCGTTAAGTCTTGTTATATTTTTTTTATAATTTAAATAAAAATTGTCCGAAATGATCTTTTTATTTTATTTTACCTTATTTTATGTTACTGGCCAGTATAAATTTAAATTCACTTACAATTTTCGGTAGCACACTAGGCACTTCTTTAAATTTGAAAATACTGATATGGTAACCACAACCAAACTCTTGACTGTTGGTGAGATTTTTAAAATGCAAGTCTGCAGAAAATTAAATTCTTCTTCAAATATATTTCAAACTAAAAAGTTCCATAAGTGTTGAAATTATCCAAATCAATTCTATGATTTATTATTTTCTTGATATAATGACAAACAGGTAAGCTATATCCATTTATATGCATGAATTTCATTTATTCAAAATTTGTAACCTCACTTTATCTTTCTACTTTATTGAAATGCTTGTTTTTTATAGGTTATTAAATATGAGAACAACACGTCCTCCTTCTAATACGTTCTCGAGATTACTAATTGTTTTTCACAATACAAATTGCATTAAAACATATAGAAACAACAATAAAATAACATAATCAAGTATTCCATAGACCAAAATTTGACATTTCAAATTATTTTTAAATAAAATATTATTTTCTTTAAATTTTAAATTTAGACACATAAAAAGAGTCCCAACACTACCTTAAACTAATAAAATAACATTTTTATTTCAAAAACCCCACAATAACTCACAATTTTAAGTCGAACAAACAAATATTTACGCTTGACAAAAATTGTAATAAATTCCATTTAAATCTGTCCAACCACCAATTTAACCCATTAATCTTTACATAATCTGATTATCTAACTTTTCCCAATCGTTTGACATCAATAACAAACACTTACAATACAAAATTAACTTTATTCTCGGCACAGGTATATGGACATATTTAAATTGAATTGGCTGATAAAACAACTATAGAACTACAAAAACTTTATACAACTTACACGGCCAAGATGTTATCCAACTAAATTCCACAATAACATCATGAGCCTAAATTAATTTAATTAGAACGGTGGCTCGACAAACCAATACCATGTATCGCAGAAGAAAAAAATCACCCTATTGAAAATTAAGCAAGGTAAGTTAATTTATATATGCTAATTAACACATAATAACCCGTTTTATTTTATTCTAGGTGCCTTTTACCAAGTTTGAGCTATTGACGGTAGATTAAGAAAAACAATTCACGTACCAACCGTTGTATTAAAATTTACAATTATTAAATTATATACACACCTAAATAGTATCCTTTTGTTGAAATATAAAACTTTTTATGCATGTTAACATAATGTGAATAAATTATTCTTCTAAAGAAATCCATTTTGAAAATTATTTTCAAAAAATGGAGGTTATGTAATGAATAGATCGGATCGTTAAATAATCTTGCATGAAATGTAACTTTAACAAGAAATTATCGCAAAAAGAATGTATTTAACTTAATTCCTGTATATAGCTAGCTTCAAACATACTTCTGATACTATTAAATAAACCTTTTAACAAAGATTCAATTACGAACGCCTGAAAGATAGGCAACCCAAATTACCTATTTAACATTTCTACCTGCAAATATCACAGCAATATGTATATTAAGTGTGTGTATTAAGCAAAAACTTAAGCAGCAGTTTATAATTATAAAACCAAAGTGTTGGTTATTATTTAATAAAGTTTATATTGGACAATCTGTATTAGATTTATCGAAATTACTAATGTACGATTTTCATTATAATATTATTAAACTGTACTGTTATAATAGAACAGGAAATTAAGTATCAAAAAAGTTAAAGGCAATTAAAAAGACTGTACTAAAAATGATTAAAGTATTAAAATTCGTGGTTCCTATAATGTAAGCAACTAAATGTAATCGAAAATTATTGCTTGTGTTGAAATGTACACAATGTACACAATTATACAGTTCATTCAGTCGCAGGTCATTTTTAGGGAGTTAAAGTATTAACAAAATAATAATAATGTATCTTTATTAGCAGTTAGCTATTTACATTTACATTTATCATAAAAACATAATGAATAAAATAATACATTTACGATTCGTGAAACCTCTACTTTAAAGGTAAGGCACTAAAATTTAAACGAAGAAATTCAAAATTTTCCTACAACTTTTTAGATTTATTCTGAGCTAGGGGGCGTTCTTGGTGTATCACCTTAAAAACCTCCCCTGCGTGCCTTCTTTTTCAGTTTATCATTTATAAGATAGTTTTTGTAAATTTAGGTAAAAAAAACTTACTTTAATAAAATGCTAGGATAAAGGCTCTGGTAGCTCAATGCAATTGCTAGGTAGAACTGTTATATACTGTTACGTAATTCAACAATAAATAACGTTATTTTTTGTTCAATTGAAAGTAAATACTGAAGATTTTAAGCAACGTGGATGATAGACAACAGCCATATAATATTACCATTAATATTATAATTGTGCAAGGTATTAAGTCATTGCTACAAAATATATCCATTGACTTTGTTGTAATTGGTTGTAGTTTGTAGATTACTTGTTTTATAGATGAAGAATTTATATTTTACATTTTATAATTTTAACTCTTAATGTACTCATTTTTTAGATGTGAAACCACTTGTTTTATAGTCGGGCCTGTAGAAATTGGTTTTTATAGGTCTAAGATTCAAGTACCGGCAGTGATACCTTTTGTTAAAATATTTTTAGACTCAAGTACCGACAGTAACAACTATTGTTAAATTATCTTAGAAAGAGTATGCAACAACAGTTGTATGGGCTTGCATTCAGGGCCGTCTTCTTTTTTGTTTTTCTTTTTTAAGCTAATATAATGTACGTATGACGGAATAGAAATAACTAAAGATAGATAGAAACGGAATCAGACACTTAACCGCGGCCCAAATACAGCGGCCAAAATACCGCAAGGACAAAATACCGCGAGCTAGAATACCGCAAGGACAAGATACCGGGAGTGTAATATATCTTGTGTAACAATATAAAATTATTTATTCTTACGGCTTCTTCCATTTCCATATTTGCGAATGCTTCAAACCTGGCTCAAATGCTTGGTGTTCTCAACAACTTGGTTGTTTTTGTTATTTATGTAAGTAATATTTGTTGTATGACGAAGCACATTACTAAAAACGCATGCAGTTGAACGGATTTCATAGTTAATAACAATAATCCACAAATTCTTGAAAACACTAAACAACCAAATTAAAACATTTGTGTAATTCTCCAATAAATAATTTGCAATATTATGTTGCACAAGTTGTAACACTCTTAGTATTTTTTCCTTGCGGTATCTTGTCCTGCGATATTTCGGCAGCGGTATTATGGCTGTGGTATTTCGGCTGCGGTCAATTGTCCTAGACTGAGATAGAAACAATTATATTACAATTTTATTATGTCAAATGAAAATAGATACTACATAAATGAATAATATAAAACAGGAAGCAAAAATACAAGAAAAGGAATTTCTTATGTTTTGAAACTTTAGACTTTCCCTTAGTTCTTTTGATATTAGGAATAGTAATTTTCTGGGACGTATAAATTTCAATTTGGAAAAACCCGTTTATACCCTTGCCGTACCAAACCGCATTTAACAGGTATAACAAACAAAATGGAATATTTTATTTCTGTCTCTTATCTTTTTTTATCTTTTAGCTTTCTTTTTAATGTCTTAATGAAGAGTTTTTAAAAATTTAAAGTTATACCTTAAAAAATGTCCTAAATACTTACCTGATAACATTCAAAGTATCCTTTTATTTAGGGCTTTAAGCAGTAAGCTGAGTAAGCCTATAACAGTTCTTTGTTGGAATAATCAATATTGTTGTGAAATACTGGTCATAAAAACCAATTTCTGCAAGTCAAACCATACAAGCAGATTATGAAATTTTGAGAATTTGTGAAACTTGGTTAACGGATAGTATTGTATCCGTTTGGCATTGGATATTATCCAATGGTGTTGTTGAAATAGGATATAATTATATTAGGTATGATAAAGGCTCAAGACGTATGGGCATCGGAATTTATATAATAAGTTATTTTGAATATGAGCTATTGCATGTATCCACAAATGATCCTGTTGAACAAGTGTAGTTCAAGCTAAAAAGATTTCTTAATTTTTGGAGTTTTTATCAATCTCCGAAGAAAAACATGTCTGATTTTTTGGTAAATATGGAAGATAATATGTTTAGCTTTCCTGTAATGAATAAAGAAATGATTTGTGTACTGAGGACTGAGAAAGAAATATTGATTTTTTGGAAGAAAGTTTAAATTATGTACAATAGTTTTTAAATAAATTGCTAGCTAACCTCGTTAGATTAGTGGTTTTCATATGTTTGCTTCATAATCCAAGGGTCGCAGGTTCGATCCCAGGCCGAGCTGGTAATTTTTCATAGCCGAGAAAAATTAAGAACATTCCTTCTTCTCGGATAGGAAGTAAAACTGTAGGTTCCGTGTCAATGCTACGTTCGGCATGATAAAAATCCCTACTGGGGGTGGGATTCCCTCAGATTCGGCCAAATTCTAGTAGGGTGGGCCAAATGATTATAGTAATCCACATCTTGAGTCCTTTCCCAAAAATAAACAAACAAATATTGCCAGTCCTTTTAATTTGTATCAAATAGTCAAGGAATCAGCTCATTTTACGAGAAATAGTTTTTCGCTTATTGATGTTATATTCATACCTGATGAAAATGTTGAGTTTTCTATTGGTCTGATAGATCTCTTTTAAAATACTATACTTAAACCATAACTACAAGAAGTGAGTCATCACAAATCACGGGACGAAAATATAAAATACATCTAGAATTAAGCGACCGCCCCGCTGTAATCTAAATGATAAAATAAACAATAAATGAGCTAGAAATATTCAGTAGCGGAACAACCTGGTTTTAATTAAAAATAAATTTATTTATTTATTTATTTATTTTTGGGCGAGGAATCAAGATGGCGGAAAATCCTTCGTACCTCATGGCACCGATTACTATGATCATTTGGCCGACCCTACTAGAATTTAGCCGAATCTGGAGGAATTCCACCCCCAGTAGGGATCTTTATCGTGTCAAACATCGCATTTTCACGGGACCTACAGTTTTACTTCCTCTCCGAAATGAAGGCATGTTTTAAATTTTTCTCCGCTATGAAAAATTACCAGCTCGGCCGGGGATCGAACCTGCGATCTTTGGATTATGCAGTAAACATGCAAACCACTAATCCACCGAGACTGGCATTAAAAATAAATGTAAAATCAGTAATGAAAATCTGTTGATTCTAGCGTACGTCACTGAATTTTTAGCAACGTGAAATTTTCGCTCTTATCTCACCTCGGGTCGTATTTGTTTATTCAGGTGAGATTGAAAAAATTGAGAAAATGACTAATTTCTTGTATATACGGTTGAAGCTATAGTCATAAACTGATTTTTTGCAATCTTAAATGCACAACCATAAAGCATACAGTTACCACCCGTTTAATTCGTAACCTTAAAAATATCGACAAAAATTTTGTAACCACACTTTTGACCGAGTGGCAATCGGTGAATACGCCGCCGACAGCTAGTGGAGATGGGTCGGGTTCTTCTTTGATGTTATTTGTTGAGGGCGCCAAGCAGTTGTCTCCAGCTGCATCCACCAAGGAAAATTAGAGTGGTAACTGCTAACCAGCTTCTCACTGTCAAAACAATAGGGGGAAACAAAACAAAACAACCCAAACCGTTCAACTTCTTTTAATGCCAGGGTATTTAACTAAAGATACGAACACATATAAACATATATACAGAAATATACATATAAGATATAATAAAGGTATTTAACCATAAATATTGTTAAATTAAATATTGAAGATGAGGTATGCCCTCAGCCTCACAAGGCACTTTAAATATCTATAAAAATCTTAAGGTTGTAGCGGGAGGGGAGGCATATATCTCAGGCCCTGAGTTTATTAGTCACCTTTTATATAACACGCAATCAGTTATCCAAATCACTCTTTGAGGTGATCTTTTATATAATTTAATTAAGAGAAACCACCTTGTGGCATGAGGTACCTTACCTGTGAATGTAATTATATAAATGATATTTAGAGATATGATGACATATTAACAGTTTTTATTAAAGTTATAATATGTTTAACTGCTTCGTAACGATAATTCACATCTGACCTCTCTTGCCAGGTAATTACTTGATTTGTTGTGGGTAAACTTCACTAACTTGTGATATCTTGGAGCTAGGGCTCCAACTGACGAACAAACAAGTTATCCCAATGGATTGGTCCTTAATTCCTCCAGGAAATAACCGACCCTTAGGAGGATCACCTTTAATCACGCCAAAAGAAGATCCCGCCAAAAGAAGAATCCCGCCAAAAGAAAAAGGGCTAAAACAAACCCAGAAGATAGGATTTATCAATCAAATAAATTAATTTCTAACCTTTTGATGGTAGGTGCCCTGGAATAATGAAATGTGTGTAATTTCTAACTAACTAATTACTGATAAGCCAAGCCAATAAGGTTAACCAGGAATATCTCCAAATCCACGTAGATAATTGACAATTCTCACAAGTTTCCAATAATCAAATAAATACCACCATAATTAATTGTCAATACTTCAATCATTTTACTGCCAAATCCATATTACATGTGTTAGACTATGTCGTTCAGGCAATAAAATGTATATATCCCTGGCAGTCTGACTGACTCACCAAAAGGAAAGAACTTTTCTTCTCTACTTTTCTTTCACCTCTTTTCTTTAAAAACAGCAAAAGCTTTACTTCAACAACCAAACAAAAATGTCAATATCTCCAAGGAAATAGGTATGTAACCCAGATGACTTAATTTAAACGATAACAAAAATTACAATATTACAATCAAGAAATTGTAATAACTCCCCCCTTCGTTAGAAGAAACACAAAAATGTAACATAGAAACGCGCTCCACCGCAATTAACCACAATAGATACTTTATGGTATCTTCAAATCTTGAACATGCCATGAACCAAAATTACGTTTAGTACCATAATCCTCAACCTCATATACATTCGGAGATATTTTTCTACGAATTCGACACTTTATGTATTTAGGATTAAGTTTTCCAGCCACATATTCTGCTGCATTGGACAGGGTATAATTCTTCTTCCATACCACCTGTCCCTCTTCCAACATAATTGGTCGACGCCTCAAATTATAGCGTGCTGCATTGGCTGCATACGCTTTATCTAAACGAGATTTAACAACCATGTACGTTTCCTTTAGGCCCTTAAGATGCTCACTGAAATGAGTACGACTGTCAAAGGTCAATGGTTGATCTTCTTGACCCGCAGTATGGTATCTCTTTCCTGAAATAAGAATCTCTCTACCGAAATTCAAGTAGGCTGGCGAATAACCAGTGACTTCGTGTACCGGAGTTCTCAACGCAAACCCTATTTGAGGTAAGTTTTTATCCCAAGACCGATGGTCTGTCTTAATATATGATCGAATCATAGTTTTAATAACACGGTTTACTCGTTCGCAAGGATTTGCTTGTGGATGGTAATTAGCATTGAGACTGATGTTAGTTTCGTACCGTTTAGCCAGATCCCTAAAAGCTTTACTAACATACTGCTTGCCGTTGTCACAAATAATACGTTCAGAGACTCCATATGTTAAGAACACGTCCTCTTCCATATGGTTTACTACTGCTGAACTAGTTGCTGTCTTTAAGGGAAATAATAACGCATATTTTGTAAAGTAATCCGCAATCACCAGGATGAATCGATTACGTTTCGAAGAGATCGGAAGGGGTCCAATTAGATCAATACTAATAACTTCCCACGGATAAGAAACAGTTCTTTTAAACATCTCACCATAAGGTTTTATTTGTTCAGGTTTTTGAGCATTACAAACAGAACACTGTCTAACATAACGAGCTATATCAACACTCATTTTGGGCCAATAATAACAGTCCTTGACTCGTTTAAGTGTTTTGAAATATCCAAAATGTCCAGCAGTGACTTCATCATGGTTCTCGAACAACACTGAATTTCTTAAACTTTTAGGTACAACCACCTTCCAATCAAAATCGTGACTTAAATTAGGTGCTCCACTATTGATTAGCTTATAAATCTTCTGGCCTTCTACACGCCACTTCGGAAACTGCTGGGAGTTTTCCAGGATACGAGTTCGGAATCTCTTATACCAACCATCCTCATCCGTATCCTTAATGTCAATTATAGCAATTGCCCGTGATAAAGCATCAGGTACCACATTATCTGAACCTTTTCTGTATTTGACCTCAAAGTCATACCCCTGAAGGTGTAACGCCCAACGAGCCAAACGCCCAGAAGGATTCTGTAATTTCCAAAGCCAAAGTAATGAGTGGTGATCGGTAATTACAATAAAATGTGCTCCCTCAATGTAGGGTCGAAACTTTTCAATGCCCCAAACAACTGCAAGACATTCCAACTCTGTAGCTGAAAATTTCTTTTCCTGCGGAGTCAACCCTCGACTTGCAAAGGCGAGAACATGTTCCTGACCCTCTATGTTCTGGGTCAACACACAACCTAAACCTATTTGGGACGCATCGGTCTGTAAAGTAAACGATTTATTAAAGTCAGGGCTCGATAATATAGGAGAAGAAATAAGACACTGTTTTATGTCTTGGAATGCAGCTTCTGCTTCTGAATCCCAAACAGACTTGATATTCTTACGGGTTAGACGAGTCAGAGGAGCAACACGAGTAGCGCAATTTTTGACAAAACGCCTATACCAGGAAATCATTCCCACAAATCGTCGCACTTCCTTGCTGGTTCTCGGAGCAGAATAGTTAACCTTGCAGTCAATCTTCTCTGGATCCGCGCGTAACCCTTGTCGATCAACAATATACCCTAAATATTTTATTTGAGGTTTGACAAATGCACATTTATCTCTGTTCACAACAAGTCCTGCTTCTAGTATACGTGTAAATACCTTTTCTAAAATTTCTAGATGTAAAGAAAATGTTGGAGTAGCAATGACAATGTCATCCAAATAGACCGACACATAAGGTGTTAAATCACAACCAAAAAGAGAATCTACAAGCCGCTGAAAAGTTGCGGGTGCATTGTGCAATCCGAAAGGAAGTCGTTTAAATTGGAAAAGACCTTTGCCCGGTACAACAAATGCAGTCTTGGCCTTACTTTCCTCCTCCAGCTCGACATGCCAGTAAGCAGACTTTAGATCGATTGATGATAAATAGCGGGCCTGCGAAAGACGATTTAGAATAACAGACATGTAGGGTAAAGGGTAAGCATCCCGCTTTGTCAAACTATTGACCTTGCGAAAATCAACACAAAACCGATACTCGCCATTTGGTTTCTTCACCATGACAACTGGTAAACTCCATGGTGGGTTGGAAGGCTCAATAACCCCAAGTTCCAACATGTGGGCCACCTCCAAATTAATTTTCTCTTGGATATAAGGGGAAACTGGATAATATCGTTGTTTTACGGGAATAGCATCCCCAGTTTCGATAATATGCTTTACACCCTGGCACAGCCCAACCCTGGGCTCATCTTCTGAAAGAAACGCTCAACAACATTACTTAGAGCCTTCCTCTCTTCAGGAGATAAGTCTGATTGAATCTTGATTCCACTTATAGCGGGTTGTGTTCCAAACTCCCATGAAAGATCTCGCAAATTAGGAATGATTTCCATATCCTTCCACAAATCTACACCTAATATTATTTCATCTATGATATTTTCGATAACTAACGACTTAATAACCTTAACTTTATTTTCCAACCGGAATGGTATATAGAGTTCCCCTAAAGGAGTACATGTACGGCCATCAGCTACTGATACAGGAGAATTGTTACTTTGCAAAGTGAGGCCTAAACTTTTTAGTTTTTGCCAGCCACGTCCACCGATGACGGTTTGAGTAGCTCCCGAATCCAAAAGGCAATTAAACTGGAGTCCATAAACTTCGACCTTAAAATATGGACGAGGATCCCCTTCTTTGCGTGAAAATAGACCACAAAGTCGAGATTGGTGATATTGAACTTTAATGAACTCCAACCAGGAGATCCATGAAGAATTTGCGACCCATCTCCACTAGCTGTCGGCGGCGTATTCACCGATTGCCACTCGGTCAAAAGTGTGGTTACAATTTTTAAATCAAATTCTCTCTGCCACGCCTTTATAAATTTTTTTGGTTGAAAGCGTTGATGATAAAATTGAATATTTTAACTCTAAACGTTTGTTGTTTCACTGAAAATTCAGTGTCTTCGAGCCAATGCTGCAAATGTGCGGTTGGCTACTATCTGTGAAACCTTATGGTTGTTACATTTTTCTGAGTTAGTTGCTTTTATTAATTTCGTCTGCTATGACGTCCTGATGATCACTAATAAGTGTGAAACACGTGTAGACGGCTGCAACTCATCTTTTCTTCTAACGATTGCGCGATTTCCCATTATTATCCTCCTGTTTATGTATCTGTACGCGCATTAATACTTCTATTCTAATTGATATTTTTCTGGGATCAGGTTGTGTCACGGTAGTGGCTATAGCCGCCTCCGTAGCGACCGACGTTTGTTGTTTCATTGAAAATTCAGTGTTTTCGAGTCGATGCCGCAAATGTGCGGTTGGATGTTATCTGTGAAACCTTATGCTTGATACATTTTTCTGTGATAGTTGCTTATATTAATTTCATCTACTGTGCCGTCCTGATGATCACTAATAAGTGTAAAACACGTGTAGACGGCTGCAACTCACCATTTCTTCTAACGATTGCTCGATTTTCCATTATTATCCCCTTGTTTATGTATCTGTAGGCGTACTAATACTTCTATTCCAATTCATATTCTTCTGGAATCAGATTGTCTCATGGTAGTAGCTATAGCCTCCGTAGCGACGTTTGTTGTTTCGCTGAAAATTCAGTGTCTTCGAGCCGATGCTGCAAATGTGCGGTTGGCTGCTATCTGTGAAACCTTATGGTTGTTACATTTTTCTGAGTTAGTTGCTTTTATTAATTTCATCTGCTGTGCTGTCTTGATGATCACTAATAAGTGTAAAACACGTGTAGACGGCTGCAACTCACCTTTTCTTCTAACGATTGCTCGATTTTCCATTATTATCCCCTTGTTTATGTATCTGTAGGCGTACTAATACTTCTATTCCAATTCATATTCTTCTGGAATCAGATTGTCTCATGGTAGTAGCTATAGCCTCCGTAGCGACGTTTGTTGTTTCACTGAAAATTCAGTGTCTTCGAGCCGATGCTGCAAATGTGCGGTTGGCTGCTATCTGTGAAACCTTATGGTTGTTACATTTTTCTGAGTTAGTTGCTTTTATTAATTTCGTCTGCTATGACGTCCTGATGATCACTAATAAGTGTGAAGCACGTGTAGACGGCTGCAACTCACCTTCTCTTCTAACGATTGCACGATTTCCCATTATTATCCTCCTGTTTATGTATCTGTACGCGCATTAATACTTCTATTCTAATTGATATTTTTCTGGGATCAGGTTGTGTCACGGTAGTGGCTATAGCCGCCTCCGTAGCGACCGACGTTTGTTGTTTCATTGAAAATTCAGTGTTTTCGAGTCGATGCCGCAAATGTGCGGTTGGATGTTATCTGTGAAACCTTATGCTTGATACATTTTTCTGTGTTAGTTGCTTATATTAATTTCATCTACTGTGCCGTCCTGATGATCACTAATAAGTGTAAAACACGTGTAGACGGCTGCAACTCACCTTTTCTTCTAACGATTGCTCGATTTTCCATTATTATCCCCTTGTTTATGTATCTGTAGGCGTACTAATACTTCTATTCCAATTCATATTCTTCTGGAATCAGATTGTCTCATGGTAGTAGCTATAGCCTCCGTAGCGACGTTTGTTGTTTCACTGGAAATTCAGTGTCTTCGAGCCGATGCTGCAAATGTGCGGTTGGCTGCTATCTGTGAAACCTTATGGTTGTTACATTTTTCTGAGTTAGTTGCTTTTATTAATTTCATCTGCTGTGCTGTCTTGATGATCACTAATAAGTGTAAAACACGTGTAGACGGCTGCAACTCACCTTTTCTTCTAACGATTGCTCGATTTTCCATTATTATCCCCTTGTTTATGTATCTGTAGGCGTACTAATACTTCTATTCCAATTCATATTCTTCTGGAATCAGATTGTCTCATGGTAGTAGCTATAGCCTCCGTAGCGACGTTTGTTGTTTCACTGAAAATTCAGTGTCTTCCAGCCGATGCTGCAAATGTGCGGTTGGCTGCTATCTGTGAAACCTTATGGTTGTTACATTTTTCTGAGTTAGTTGCTTTTATTAATTTCATCTGCTGTGCTGTCTTGATGATCACTAATAAGTGTAAAACACGTGTAGACGGCTGCAACTCACCTTTTCTTCTAACGATTGCTCGATTTTCCATTATTATCCCCTTGTTTATGTATCTGTAGGCGTACTAATACTTCTATTCCAATTCATATTCTTCTGGAATCAGATTGTCTCATGGTAGTAGCTATAGCCTCCGTAGCGACGTTTGTTGTTTCACTGGAAATTCAGTGTCTTCGAGCCGATGCTGCAAATGTGCGGTTGGCTGCTATCTGTGAAACCTTATGGTTGTTACATTTTTCTGAGTTAGTTGCTTTTATTAATTTCATCTGCTGTGCTGTCTTGATGATCACTAATAAGTGTAAAACACGTGTAGACGGCTGCAACTCACCTTTTCTTCTAACGATTGCTCAATTTTCCATTATTATCCCCTTGTTTATGTATCTGTAGGCGTACTAATACTTCTATTCCAATTCATATTCTTCTGGAATCAGATTGTCTCATGGTAGTAGCTATAGCCTCCGTAGCGACGTTTGTTGTTTCACTGAAAATTCAGTGTCTTCGAGCCGATGCTGCAAATGTGCGGTTGGCTGCTATCTGTGAAACCTTATGGTTGTTACATTTTTCTGAGTTAGTTGCTTTTATTAATTTCGTCTGCTATGACGTCCTGATGATCACTAATAAGTGTGAAGCACGTGTAGACGGCTGCAACTCACCTTCTCTTCTAACGATTGCACGATTTCCCATTATTATCCTCCTGTTTATGTATCTGTACGCGCATTAATACTTCTATTCTAATTGATATTTTTCTGGGATCAGGTTGTGTCACGGTAGTGGCTATAGCCGCCTCCGTAGCGACCGACGTTTGTTGTTTCATTGAAAATTCAGTGTTTTCGAGTCGATGCCGCAAATGTGCGGTTGGCTGCTATCTGTGAAACCTTATGGTTGTTACATTTTTCTGAGTTAGTTGCTTTTATTAATTTCGTCTGCTATGACGTCCTGATGATCACTAATAAGTGTGAAGCACGTGTAGACGGCTGCAACTCACCTTTTCTTCTAACGATTGCACGATTTCCCATTATTATCCTCCTGTTTATGTATCTGTACGCGCATTAATACTTCTATTCTAATTGATATTTTTCTGGGATCAGGTTGTGTCACGGTAGTGGCTATAGCCGCCTCCGTAGCGACCGACGTTTGTTGTTTCATTGAAAATTCAGTGTTTTCGAGTCGATGCCGCAAATGTGCGGTTGGATGTTATCTGCGAAACCTTATGCTTGATACATTTTTCTGTGTTAGTTGCTTATATGAATTTCATCTACTGTGCCGTCCTGATGATCACTAATAAGTGTAAAACACGTGTAGACGGCTGCAACTCACCTTTTCTTCTAACGATTGCTCGATTTTCCATTATTATCCCCTTGTTTATGTATCTGTAGGCGTACTAATACTTCTATTCCAATTCATATTCTTCTGGAATCAGATTGTCTCATGGTAGTAGCTATAGCCTCCGTAGCGACGTTTGTTGTTTCACTGGAAATTCAGTGTCTTCGAGCCGATGCTGCAAATGTGCGGTTGGCTGCTATCTGTGAAACCTTATGGTTGTTACATTTTTCTGAGTTAGTTGCTTTTATTAATTTCATCTGCTGTGCTGTCTTGATGATCACTAATAAGTGTAAAACACGTGTAGACGGCTGCAACTCACCTTTTCTTCTAACGATTGCTCGATTTTCCATTATTATCCCCTTGTTTATGTATCTGTAGGCGTACTAATACTTCTATTCCAATTCATATTCTTCTGGAATCAGATTGTCTCATGGTAGTAGCTATAGCCTCCGTAGCGACGTTTGTTGTTTCACTGAAAATTCAGTGTTTTCGAGCCGATGCTGCAAATGTGCGGTTGGCTGCTATCTGTGAAACCTTATGGTTGTTACATTTTTCTGAGTTAGTTGCTTTTATTAATTTCATCTGCTGTGCTGTCTTGATGATCACTAATAAGTGTAAAACACGTGTAGACGGCTGCAACTCACCTTTTCTTCTAACGATTGCTCGATTTTCCATTATTATCCCCTTGTTTATGTATCTGTAGGCGTACTAATACTTCTATTCCAATTCATATTCTTCTGGAATCAGATTGTCTCATGGTAGTAGCTATAGCCTCCGTAGCGACGTTTGTTGTTTCACTGGAAATTCAGTGTCTTCGAGCCGATGCTGCAAATGTGCGGTTGGCTGCTATCTGTGAAACCTTATGGTTGTTACATTTTTCTGAGTTAGTTGCTTTTATTAATTTCATCTGCTGTGCTGTCTTGATGATCACTAATAAGTGTAAAACACGTGTAGACGGCTGCAACTCACCTTTTCTTCTAACGATTGCTCGATTTTCCATTATTATCCCCTTGTTTATGTATCTGTAGGCGTACTAATACTTCTATTCCAATTCATATTCTTCTGGAATCAGATTGTCTCATGGTAGTAGCTATAGCCTCCGTAGCGACGTTTGTTGTTTCACTGAAAATTCAGTGTCTTCGAGCCGATGCTGCAAATGTGCGGTTGGCTGCTATCTGTGAAACCTTATGGTTGTTACATTTTTCTGAGTTAGTTGCTTTTATTAATTTCGTCTGCTATGACGTCCTGATGATCACTAATAAGTGTGAAACACGTGTAGACGGCTGCAACTCATCTTTTCTTCTAACGATTGCACGATTTCCCATTATTATCCTCCTGTTTATGTATCTGTACGCGCATTAATACTTCTATTCTAATTGATATTTTTCTGGGATCAGGTTGTGTCACGGTAGTGGCTATAGCCGCCTCCGTAGCGACCGACGCTTGTTGTTTCATTGAAAATTCAGTGTTTTCGAGTCGATGCCGCAAATGTGCGGTTGGATGTTATCTGTGAAACCTTATGCTTGATACATTTTTCTGTGTTAGTTGCTTATATTAATTTCATCTACTGTGCCGTCCTGGTGATCACTAATAAGTGTAAAACACGTGTAGACGGCTGCAACTCACCTTTTCTTCTAACGATTGCTTGATTTTCCATTATTATCCCCTTGTTTATGTATCTGTAGGCACACTAATACTTCTATTCCAATTCATATTCTTCTGGAATCAGATTGTCTCATGGTAGTAGCTATAGCCTCCGTAGCGACGTTTGTTGTTTCACTGAAAATTCAGTGTCTTCGAGCCGATGCTGCAAATGTGCGGTTGGCTGCTATTTGTGAAACCTTATGGTTGTTACATTTTTCTGAGTTAGTTGCTTTTATTAATTTCAACTGCTGTGCTGTCTTGATGATCACTAATAAGTGTAAAACTCGTGTAGACGGCTGCAACTCACCTATTCTTCTAAAGATTGAGCGATTTTCCATTATTATCCCCTGGTTTATGTATATTGTATATACATAAGTGTGCAACTAATATAACTAGACACCTCGTAATGGCGTAGAACATATAGAACATATTTTCCTTTTCACAACATTCGATCAACCTGTGGTCGCTTTGTGATAGTTTTCGAGAAAATCGCATTTAAATTTTAAGTACTTCCATTATACTCACATTACATTTAAAATACTAAACAAGCAAGAAAAAAGTTTTTTTTGTTGTGTATGATACAGTGGTGTTAATAATGGAACGAAAAAAAGTTGTTTAGGTACAATAATTTGTATTACTTACGTGTTTACTAAGCAGTGCACATAACCAAATTGTTGCTAAACCATTAAATGCATAATACACCATGATACAAGCTGTACGCGTAAGCATAATAGGTGTAATGTCAGAATATCTAATACCGAAAAACGCACTTGTGTAACGATAAACACAAATCAGTGACTGCGTTACGTCATATGTTATGTTTACTAATGTTGGAATGGAATAAACTGTATTGAAACCTTTTGTCATATAAATTAATTCACAATATATATCCCGTAGCTTAACAATGAAATCGCTAGAACGAAAGTTTGATTCTTCAATAGAATTTCTAATCAAAATCTTGCTAAGTTCATTTATCCTTAATTTTATAGATATTATCCAATCTTGAAAGGTAACCAAAAGTGAAGTTTTGTACATGCTACTAATCAAGTAAATCCAGTGTCCCCATTGGTAGTTTGCTTCAGGTTGTCGTGTATAATAGAAAATAAATAAAATTGCAACTGCAATTAGATTAATTATAAACCAATATATTGAACATTTCTTCACAGCATAGTTATTAATTTCAATGTGTAAACTGCGAAGATTTTCATCAATTCTTAAAAAATGATTCCACGTCCGAAAATGCAATTTTGAATGAATTTTCAAAAAAATTATTAATACAACAATTAAAATGAAGTCCATATGTACCATATACATATGTATATACCAAGACATAACATCTTTGTGATCGTATTGTACAGAAATTATATTTTCCCATACCAGAAATACCTGAATGCTTAAAATAGCTATGGGAAGTATCATATTAATATTAGCTTTTCTTTGTATAATTCTTTTTCCTGGTGTACCCATTATAGTAAAGTCGCTTATTCCAAGATATTTTTCGAACCTATAAGAAAATGATAGTGCTGTTACAATATCTGACGTACAGCAATTATTATTCATTCTAATAATAAATTCTCAATTCGTATATATAAATAATTGGTTCTATATTCTATATTGTTGTTTATTCAAGGGTCTGTTTTGCTTGGTAAAAATGTTTCTCTTTACAAGGTCGATTTTACATTACTGAACACAAATGTTGATTGACGTGATGTTGATGTAAGAACAATAACATCAACGGGCAAGCGCATTAGTAAAAATATGTTTTCTAATTTCGTTAGTATTTCTATTCACTACTAATTCGTATAATTATTATTGTTTCTAATACTTTTTTTGTTAACAATAATGTCAATTTGTTAATAACTAAATTTATAGTAATGTTAGGTTATTAACAAATTGAAGAGTGGACTTCATTATAGACCTACGTAAGCATATTATATTAGGGTGGGGCGAGTATTTTCGATAGTAAAATAATAAACAGCATGTGCAAAAATAAACAATTATTGTCCGTCAAATGCAGCTAGGCCGGCGGAATGCGCAGATGAGGAAAATAAAGAGTCGGTGTTCGACAAAGACAAAATGTAGGAGGTAAAGAGAAAGTACAATCTGAGGTGCAAGTATTTTCACCTCACAAAAAGGCTGTAAATTGGAATTAACTTTAGCTATACAAATCTTTATTATACCCTTGTGTAAAATTATCAACAATCCAAAAATAAGACTTTTCAGGTAGAAGGATTAAAACTAACGAGTTTTTGGGATAAAATCTTAGCATGTTTTTTTATATATTTTATACTTTTTCATAGAATGTACCGATCTGTACTAGTCGAGAACGTTAGGTGAAATGAGCTATCCTTACCCTAATGCCGAAAATATTATGCGCATCCAAACTTCGCCGGCCAAGCTGAATTTGACAAATTGTATATAGTTTGTGACTGTGATGCTAATGCTAGACATTGCCTAAAACATACCGTCTGTTATTTTGTGTAAATAAAGTGATTCTCAACTATACCTTACACAAGATGCCGAAAACCCGCTACAATACAGTGTGCGAACACCTTGTGAACTTATCTCGATAATCTAGGATATCTTTGACACAGAGATTTTTTAAAGGATAAAACGGTGACAACGTATCAAGTGTTTGCAAAGTGAGTAAAGTGTAACTACTACAATTAAAGGTATTTGGGAAGAAACTCCGTTACCTGTCGTATACGATCAACAGCTAGTGCACCTGATAAAAGACTAAGGTTAAATACAAATCGTTAATTATTAAACAATTAATCTTAAAAAATAAAAACAGGCTACAATACAAAATATCTAGAAAGAATCGCGCTTTGCACGGAAAACAGTTTAAAACTTTCTTTTACTTTTAAAAATGTCGTTACAAGAAAAGATTTGCTGTTTGTGAACAAGAATTTCCAAGAGACCGTCTTCGGAAAAACGGAAAAGGTGTCCCAATAAACCAGACCAGTGAAAATCGTTCGTCTGCGATGCTCTTAATACTTTCAGTCGCTACTCTCTAGCGTTCTATAGATTCTAAAAAAATGTTTTGTTCAGAATTTCTTTAAATCCAGTTACCTTCCGTACTCCTCTGAGGGTGTCAACGGTTAAGATGCCAACTTTGAGAGGTCTCCCCTCACTACTGCTTAATAATCGTTTCCGCGGCTTAATTCGAACGACATTAGCAATGACTCTGTCTGTATCAAATCAATTTAGGACGTAGGTGAACTAAAGCATCGAAAAATTGCTTGAAGAGATATGGAGCTGGGCGTCAGCACAATTGGTTGAAATAGTAGATAAATAGCACAGCCACACAAAAAAAAGTGCCCGAACCAAAGCACCTGACCGGTATATTCCCATGTAATTTTCAGCGCTGAATCCGAATCCGGGGTCAGAATCACCGATTTACCTCAGGTTTTGTACATAACCTCAAAAAATGGGCAAAATGGGATTTAACGTAAAAATTTGAAATGTCCCCCTATTCTCATGTATTTTGAAGCGCTGAAACTGGATATGATGATGAGAAATTCTTCTAACTAGCCAAATCAACACTTTCACCCCATTTCTCCCCCCATTTCGCTGTAGAAAATTCATTTATCGTAAAAATTCCAAATATCCCCCTATTCTCATGTATTTTGATGTGCTGGAACCGAATATGATGATGAAAAATTCCTACAACTAGCCAATTCAACGCTTTCGCCAAACTTCACCCCCCATTTCGATGTAGAAAATTCATTTATCATAAACATTTTAAATATCCCCCTATTTTCATGTATTTCGATGTGCTGGAACCGAATATGGTGATAAAAAATTCCTATAACTAGCCAATTCAACGCTATCACTCCATTTCATCACCATTTGGGGATTGTAAATTGGTTATTCTTCACCATTCTTATGTGTTTTGAGCCGCTTACGAGTTTCTGAAACCGAATGGATGAATGACTTTTCATAATTCTACAATTTTCTACCCAGGGACTTTGCCAGAAGGAATCTGTTGCCCAACGTTACCACGTGGAGGTGCCCTGGTCGTAAATACGGAAAACTTATAAAAAAACTGATACTACCGTTTGAAAGAATTAGATAAACCGAGATATAATTTAATGCACTGAGAAAATTTTCGCTTCTTGAGCAAAGTCTCATAAGCGATTTCAGTCGAGTAATCAATATTTGTTAACACGTTTGCTGCGGCATTAACAACCGGGGGCCCATGACGATGCTTTTCTTCAATTTTGAAATATTTGAACCTTTAGAAAACAATGTCAAAGTTCTTCTGCTAAAGAAAACTATCTAAAATTCAGTTAAATTGTTGCTACCAAAAATTGTAGAATTATGAAAAGTCATTCATCCATTCGGTTTCAGAAACTCGTAAGCGCCTCAAAACACATAAGAATGGTGAAGAATTTCCTATTTAGTTACAATCCCCAAATGGGGGTGTAATGGTGTTGAAATGGGGTGATATCGATGAATTGGCTAGTTGAAGAAATTTTTCAT
This sequence comes from Agrypnus murinus, assembly GCA_929113105.1. NCBI lineage: Eukaryota > Metazoa > Arthropoda > Insecta > Coleoptera > Elateridae > Agrypnus > Agrypnus murinus. The sequence goes on from OV816025.1 coordinate 59,239,554, forward strand.
CATCATATTCGGTTCCAACACATCAAAATACATGAGAATAGATATTTGAAATTTTTACGATAAATGAATTTTCTACCCCGAAATGGAGGGGAATGGGGAGGGTGAAGTTGGGAAAGCGTTGAATTGGCTAGTTGAAGGAATTTTTCATCATCATATTCAGTTCCAGCACATCAAAATACACGAGAATAGGGGGATATTTGAAATTTTTTGCAATAAATGAATTTTTACCGCGAAATGGTGGGAAAAATGGGGTGAAATTGGCTAGTTAGAGGAATTTCTCATCATTATATCCGGTTTCAGCGCATCAAAATATATGAGAATAAGGGGACATTTCAAATTTTTACGTTAAATCTCATTTTGTTCATTTTTTGAGGTTATGTACAAAACCTGAGGTAAATCGGTGATTCTGACCCCGGATTCGGATTCAGTGCTGAAAATTACATGAGAATATACCGGTCAGGTGCTTTGGCTCGGGAACTTTTTTTGTGTGGCTGTGTAGTTAACATCCGCCTACCTCAAAAGCTAGATATCCACTAGTTCCTAGAGCATACGACACAAAAGCAAACAGAACAATAAAAATAATTAAGAGCGGGTATATTGTTTATGACTTAACTTTAACTTAAACGGATTAACTTTGATGGATTAACTAACTTTGAACGGATAATGTTTAGACATTTTCAAATTTTAAATAAATACCTATTAATAACCCACCTTGTAGTAACTAAACTATAGATTTCAGTTTATGCATTTAATGCACACTAACTTCCCATATTTTAAGGGATAGATTCGCACAAGAAAACCAACAATTTATGTCACAACGCACACGTGCGATGAATGCTAATCTTACAACGATCCAAGTAAGTATGGCGTTCTAATCCATTGCCAGAGTGGCTTTGAGCAGGGTGAAACTCACCTGACTATCCAAGTTTTTTTATATAATGATGGTTTCAACTATATCCTGCCACACAGACCACACGGCGTACACCCATTAAACTGGCACCAGCATATCCAATCGCAGGTCTCTGGGCAAAACTAATTACTCAGGTCAGGAAAAATGTGTGGTAGAGATTTACGTAAGTGTTCTCGACGGATATTCATTTACGTTGTGGTGGGAGCTTTACAGACATGAGTATCGGTGCGCTAAAACACCCGCTGATTGACTTAGTCTGACGGAAGAGAATTCAAGTGAGGTTTATTCAGGTCAGGGGGGTAAACCCTGGTCGATGTAAAACTGCTTGCCACCAGATAGATTGGATTCAGAGACGGAAGTATGAGAATCACGTTATGGCTGTGCAGTTCCAGTCTTATGATTTAAAAGTACCTTTTGAGCCACTAAGCTTAAGGAGTATTAATGCGAATACACAGCCTCTCAATCCTCAAGACAACTTCACTTTAAAGGGTACACATCGGGATTTTACTTAGGTAGAATTAAACAAAGCACTGACAACATGGTAGACCGGGGTGGTAACTCAACTGTTCAATTGTGTCCCCGAAAGGGGGCTTGGTGATTATTTTATAAGGTGTGCCACGTATAATTATTGGCGCGTCCCAATAAGGTTCCAAAAATATATTACTTGAGATGCAGGATTTGAAACACAACCCCTAGACAATAAAGTTTTATCTTTACGTAGTGCATATACAGGGTGACCCAGGGGTGCGTACAAACTCCATAACTTTGTTTCTATCCAAGCTATCGAGTTGATCTTTTTTTAAACGATAGAGCCGACAATGCGTCGCATTCTAAAAATATTTTTATTTATATACAGTATGTTCCAAAATAAAATACACAAATAGATTCTGTTTTTTTAAATGGCCACCCCCAATTTTTGTTACATTTTTAACTTCAGAACCAGTCACAATTAATTAACTAACTTTTTTCTAGTCAATTCCTTAAACTTTAGCGCATTTCTTGAGATCTAGGCGAACTCGTAGGCGACGTTCCAACGCCTACTACGATTTTATGAAAATGGAAAATTACAAATATCAATAACTCGGTTTTTTCAAATGGAACACCCTACATTTCATTGCACCTTTAATGGAATTTTTTAAGAGTTTTTTGCCAATATAGGGTTTGCAGGTTCTAACTTGTAAGATTACCGAGATTTGTTGCAAAATAAGAATTATTGATGGTTTTTCGAAAAAAAAAAAGGAATCGAGTAGGCCGCTGTCATAAAATTTGACACATCCGTGTAATTTCAATAATTGTACACGTCTAATTGTTGATAATGAATTTCACTCGCGAAGAATTAGTGAATATGGTCTACTGTATTGGCGAAGCTGACAGAAATCCTTCATTAGCAACCAGAATCTACCATCAAAAGTATCCAGAAGCAAGAACTCCACAGGCGTCTTCATTCGAAAAATTAAGAGATCGGTTTGAACTTACTGGTAGTGTGTCTTATACCAAAAAGGAGATTGTTGGTGGTCGAGTCACTGAGGAAAATGAGTTGCAAGTTTTATTGATGCTACAGGAAAATCCTCACTTAAGCACTAGGGAAGTAGCAGCGGAAACGAGTATTTCTCAAAGTACTGTGAACAGAATAATATTGAAACATAGGTTTCACCCTTATCATCTGAACCTACATCAAGAATTGTATGGCGACGATTTTGTGAATAGAGTTATTCTAAAATATTTTTAGAATGCGCCGCATTGTCGGCTCTATCGTTTAAAAAAAGATCAACTCGATAGCTTGGATAGAAACAAAGTTATGGAGCTTGTATGCACCCCTGGGTCACCCTGTATATGCACTACGTAAAGATAAAACTTTATTGTCTAGGGGTTGTGTTTCAAATCCAGCATCTCAAGTAATAAGTTGGTTAATTAATTGTGAATGGCTCTGAAGTTGTGAATTTTTCTGTGGGTCTATGCACGACACCATTTTGACACATTAAATTGATATAAGTCAAAAACTATTGCAGATAGGTCTAAAAAACTGGATGCGTTATATCCAAAATCTAGTGGCGAATCCAAAAATGTAACAAAAATGGGGGGTTGCCATTTAAAAAAACAGAATCTATTTGTGTATTTTATTCTGGAACATACTGTATATAAATAGAAATATTTTTAAAATGCGCCGCATTGTCGGCTCTATCGTTTAAAAAAAGATCAACTCGATAGCTTGCATAGAAACAAAGTTATGGAGCTTGTACGCACCCCTGGATCACCCTGTATGCATGAATGCGCAGATTTCGTGTCAATCCACTATATATTCGTTTGTGGAGTTAACATTGATAGCGACCAGTAGCTGTGGTACCATCTACATTTGTCGTATATTATAGGGTGTTTAAAAGTGGCAAGATTCACCCTTGCTACAAATATCTACGATCTTGTTTTGAACCTTAGAACATAGAAATGGGAGGCCATACGTATCCGACAAATATAGATGGCACCACAGCCACTTGTCGCTATCAATGTTAATTTCACGAACAAATATATAGTGGATTGACACGAGATAAGGCAAATTTTGCTTTTTTTGACGCATTGGCTTTCGAAGGCGATTAATGCCATTAGGTTTCAATTGGATTTTAATTGAATTAACTTTACTAAACATCATTTTACATGTAGCATTAGGGTGAGCTACAGATAACAAATTTCAAACAAAACGAGATAAATTACTAAAGACTAGATTACCAAACTCATTTTTAAATTTCAATTGTTTCCCTATACCCAAGAATTTTACATATTATATTTTTGTATACTACTTTTATATGTATTATCTGTTTTCTATGCATTTTTATTATAATTAATTTGTTAGAATAAAGGTATTTTTTATCTTAAATAAAAACTATTGAATTTAAAAGTTTAAATGTGTTTTTTTAAACGCAGTTTGATAGGTTTCTCTGGTCATTAACGGAGTGTTTCAATAGTTAAAAGTAGTTAAGTGTATTTCTAGTAAGGAAAATTTAAAAGTAGTTTATTTAGCAGCATGTAGCTGAAGCAGATCAATAAATGTAAGTCGTAAATGTAAACGTGAACGAACTGGGTTTGCATCCTAAATTTATTTGTTTCAGTGATACAGTGCACGGACCAGGCTTTTCAGAAAGAGGAATTTTAGACTTTTTTGCTTTAGTCCTTTCTAATTTTCGTTCACCTTACTTAGTGTTGTTTTGAAGAAGTGATTGAGAAATCCCACTTTAGTTTTAAACAGTGGTTGAGGATGTTTTCCATTACACATCAAGGCATTAATTGCGAGGGCGTTAATCTGTTTAAACCGAGTTTCCTCACCAATTAAATAAGCTGAGCCTAAATTACCAACTGTATTTTAAAGCTTTTTGCAAGTTTAGAATAGACTGGTTTTTCGAACCTTGACCAAGCAAATTTACCAATTCAGGAACAAGACCAGGAAAATTCACAAAGCCAGAAATAAGAACAAGCAACACAAGGAAACTCACCAAGTGGGGAACAAGAACCCTCCGTCCAGCCTACACACTGATCTTACAACTCCAGTACCAGTTAAACAGAAGACTGATGTCACAACTGCATGCGTTTATTAAACGGAAGTGCTAGATGCGGCTGCAACCCTGCACTTCACTTTTAAAGATACATTGAATCCGCATGTAGCATTTTCGTTTAATAGTCCAGTTGTGGGATCAGTCTTCTATTTAACTGATACAGGAATTGTAAGATCAGTGTGTGGACTGGAATGAAGGTTCTTGTTCCTCACTTGGTGAATTTCCTTGTGCTGCTGGTTCTTGTTTCTGGCTTTGTGAGTTTCCCTGGCCTAGTTCCTGAATTGGTGAATTTGCTTGGTCAAGGTTCGAAGAACCGGCCTTATCCGCTAGTATTACATGTAACTGGTTATAAATGCCGAGTGGTTATATCTGAAAAACCGAGTTAGGTTTTACATTAACAAAACCGAATTTATCTATCTGTGTAACTGGGTTTAGTGACCTTAGCTAAACATTTCTTACAAGTTACAACCAAAAATTACTATTTCGGATTAAGAATCATTAATTAAAACAAAAGTCTTCGCTTTTGCTAGTTTCAATGTTGATGAATTCGAATGCAGAGAAAAAGCTTTTTCTTCTTGCATTGATACGTTCTTCGTAATCCACCTAGGTGTAAAAAGATTAAATCTGGCTATAAATGTTTGTACGTAATTTTTTAAATGTTAAATTTCATTACGTGCTCCAACGTACTCAGTATAACATATGGCGTTACTACAGAGGCCACTGCACTGTTTGTAAAAGCCTTTCGAAGAATTTTCGAAAATTTTTACAGATATCTTCCGTAGTTGGTTATTTGGCATCAGCACTAGCAAATTCACGTGACATTTTTTCAGCTTCTGCAGAATGATTATGGTAGCTATGGTATCTTGAAATTAACGGTTCACTATTTTTACCAACTGTGTATAATCTTGCTGTACAAACTGTTTTTGGTGCACTTTTTATTATGACTGTTTGTAACACTTTCTTTTATAAAATTTAAAATAATGAAACATTATCGATATTTTTTAACGTTTACTTAAATTATCGTACTATTCATTATTCTCAAAAGTCGTAATTTTGAACTAATTTTAAACATATCCAATGAGATGAGATACGTCATATTATATATCATTTGAAAGGTAATTTTAAGTACTTTCTTACGGTATATGACACTAATCGGCAGGCATTGACTATGAAAAGATCAATGGCCATAAGTATAGTAAAATTAGATCAAAATAAGTAAATAACGGAAAAAATTAATAGGCGGCTGAAAATTGGCATAGATGTGGGCGAATACGTACTGTTTAAGAAATGGATGAGTTCCAAGTCGAATAAGGTGAACTCGAGCAGCCATCTTGTAAAAAATGGCGGTTTAATTGAAAAATAACGGATAATGAGAAATAATTGATGAGTTCTGAGTTGAATAAGGTGTGGTCGAGCCATCATAAACAGTTTTAAATAACCCATTTTGATAGGAATTACGTAAAAAATGCAAGAGATGCAACTTTTTAAATTTATTGTTATCGGTTCTGAGGCACACTACGCTACGTTAAAGGTACGTCACAATGACGTCAACATCTGGTGATAACTCGTCATAAAACGTCAGTGCCCTAAAAGCCGACGACATAATGGCGTCTATTAAATGACATTAAAATCACGTTCCACATATCATGTCATATTGTCGTTTTTTGGGGGTAATAAGATTGATTTATACAATGTGTCGCATTTAAGATGAATACACTCTGGTAGTTTCGTTATCTTAAGGAGTAAAAATTTGAATGTTGGCACAGTGATACATATTCATGAGTTGCATTTTTTGAGGTACTCAACTTAAATGTGAACTGTAAACCCAGCCTACCACGACTCTTCAAACAGGATCAATTCTCGATATTTCGCTTCGCGTTGTAGATATCAAAAAAAGTTATTACAAAAAGTTGTTTAGAATTCAATTTTGATCCTTAGTAGCAAGTTTCATGACAAAATTCGCATTTTTAATTTTTCAGTATGTTAGCGTTGTCTGCACAGTGTGACGCGCCGTCCTTTTAGTTTTAAATTTACATGAAAGCGCGCGAAGTGAGAGTGCTTCCCGCGTCCTTCGACGGTTGCTTTGGATGCTGAGATGGTGGTTGACAGACGCTAAGCAGCTCTGGTGGTGCACGCATCACTTTGTTGGTGGTAGTTGAACATAAAAGATTTCCTTGGAATACAAATTAGTCGTGGTTGGCGAAATCGGCGGGTGCATCAATACAGGAAGTGATTTTGTCGTATGTGTTTGGGGGAATACCTGTAAACTCAAGGTATTTCTAATTACCAATAAATGTAAATGTGTGGTTATGTAAAACATTAAACAAACCAATCGTTCCTAGTGACCAACTAATTATTTTACTTTTGATTGCCAACCTTAACCCCCTTAGATAATTAAAGAGGGTCTCATTTTCACTAAGATATCCCCCAAAAGGGATACGTTCAACAGTTACAAGTTTTTACTTTATATCTACCAAAATTAAATGTATTTTTTGTCAGATTGACATTTCGTTTAATCAAATTTTATTTTCCATGAAACTCGATTAAATTAAAAAGTAAACTTGTAATTGTGTGCAGACTTAACGCTAACGTACCAAAAAATTAAAAATGCGAGTTTTGTCATGAAACTTGGTACCAAGGATAAAAAATGAATTATAAACAACTTTTTCTAATAACTTTTTTTGATATCCCCAACGTGAAGCGAAATATCGAGAATTGGCCCTATTTGAAGGGTCGTGGTAGGCTGGATTTACAGTTCACAGTTAAGTTGAGCGCCTAAAAAAATGCAACTCGTGAATATGTATCATTGTGCCAACATTCAAATTTTTACTCCTTAAAATAACGAAATTACGAAAGTGTATTCATCTTAAATGTGACACACTGTATATTTTATCGGTTTCCAAAGTTAGAAACTAAATGTTGCGATACGGCGTTTTCTATCGTAAGTATTATTATTAGCAATATTATTTTGAAGATATCTTTTTCAATTTCTGTTAGAATTTCCATAATAGTGAATGTTTCAGTAAGGCAATTGTAAGGCAAATGGCAAGCGTGTCATTGCAGCAAAGACAAATATGTATCTATATTATTGTCACAAACGGAATTATTTTGAATTGACTAGTTTCATAATTCCTCAACTTTCATTTCATTTAGTGCAAATGTTACCAAGTTACATTCGTTTATGCAGCGGCTGCACATACGACAAGACCACCTGCAGAAAGCATCGCATGCAAATCGCCATTTATATGATAATGTATGCATCTCATTATAAGTGATTTATTCATTTATACAGTATGCATTTATATGTGCATCTCATTATACGTAATATATACATTTATGCATTAACGGCTTCCGCAATATTCATGAGGATACAGTATATAAACAGCATGCTTCAATTATTTTATTAATTAATTATAGGAGATCTTGAATTTGATGTCCAGGGGCACTGATTACCTGATCCTCCCGCTTAGTATTAGGGGTCTAGAATCTAGTGTCCAGGGGCACTGATTACCTGATCCCTAATGTGCTTAGTTGTAGTAATATAGGAGCCTAGAATCTGGTGTCCAGGAGCACTGATTACCTGGTTTCCTAAGGCTTAGTTGTAGGACGTAGTGCTAGTACAGGGTGGTTCCGATCATCCTCATGTTTATGTTAGTTTTAGGAAGACCTAACCGTCCTCATACTTATGTTTGTAACCCAATGTATTGTAACTTGATGTTTAGTATATAATTAATTGTGGTCTGTGTTTACTTTCTATCTCTACCTCTGAGTACGACCCTCAGTTACGAAAACACCACGTGACATTATTTTTGTACAAATATTATTATTGTTAGTACATTTTTAATATTTGATAAATTACAACAGTAATTCATGGTCCGCAATACATTAAACTTAAACGCCGTGTGGCTACCTTTACGATGGGGTTACTTTCAGATTTTCGACCAATCCGTGTAAAATCGCTTACGCGATATGCGGGCGCTGTCCATCTTGGTTGTCAGTACCAGTCCTTGTGCTTTCGTTTAAGTGGAATTTGGCTCCTCTGACATTTTTTATTTGAAAGTTGATGATTCAGAATAATTTTAATCGTCAAAGTGTCCATATTCGTCTAGCGATTTTGTCAAAAATAGAGTTTTTTTTACTTTTTAAAAATAGTAAATTCGTTTAACTGAAATGAAAACCTATTAACCTATTAATGTTAGTCGCACACTACAATCACCAAAGCTATCAATGCTGGAGGAGTACCTCAAGGTTACATATTAGACCCATACAATTGATGATACAACGATTATAACGACAATATAAATAAGGTGTAGCGGAATTATCAAATTATCAAACTACTAATTAAAATCAGGTCCAAACGTACAGTGATGCACGTATGCATGTACCATGACAAAGGTCTTTTAGAATCATATTCTACAGAAACATTATTTTCCCATACCAAAAGTAGGCATAAAGTAACCAGGACAATCATTTTTCTTCTGTTGATTTCTCGTTTTATAATTCTTTTCCCTGGAGTACCTGTGATAGCAACTCCAGTTGTACCAAGATATTTTTGTAGTGTGCATGAAAAAAATAATGCTGTTATAATATCTGATTTACTACACGCGCAAGTCATCTTTAGAAATGATTTGTTACGTTTTGAAGTTATTTTACTAGATGAAGTTCTATTAATTACTGGGATATTTTTCTAGTTTTGTTTGATCCACGTCTAGTTTTCTAATTATTAAAGTAGGTTTACAGGGAAACGTTTTTTCTAAAAAAAAGGATAATTTCTAGTTGATTTTATACAACTTGTTACTACAACAAACTTTTAATAACTAAATGTAGACTACCCTAAACGGAAAAAAGAGATATTCAAATCAAGTAAATAGATAGCCTTATTACGACAGTCTTCAATAAAAGTAATAATTTAGTTCTTATATTGAAACTATCGACTTGTGTAAAGAGAGGTGCCAATGCTTAAGTGAAGATATTAATTTTCTTACGTAGTTCTCTTAATGGAAACAAATTTGCATGTGTGTGCGTTGTAATATGTAGACGTATATTTTACTTTATACTGTATGTACTATACATTTGCAATTCAAAAGTAAGGAATAAATTCGATAAAAGGAAAGAATTGATTTACAGACATATACATACATAATCCATTCCCCTTTTACCACATTTTGCAGTGTCGGGGTTCCACACAAACTCTCATGGGAGTGCAACGGAGGTAATGGAGCTACTGTAGCAAGTATATTACGCTCCCCCATACTTTATCACTCATATAACTTTCATACCTTATCCTAAGGAGCTCAAACCCGATTGTACTAAATTTTTAAAATTCAGTCACAACCGAGGTTTGAACCCCTGTCCTTCTGAACGAGAGGTAGGATCTCTACCACTCGACCACGGAGGGCCTGGAAAGAATTGAGTTTTGGAAAAATTCCAAAAACAAGTCAATTTTGTTTTTAAAGTTCGCACTTTTTGAGATAATATTCGGATATCCACCAGGCTATGCGTTTAAGTGTGAAGACGTCATCGACATTTTTTTTTAATAACAACTTCCATTTTTTATTCTATATTCTGACACTTCATCCAATTGCCAACATGGTAACGTAATAAGTTTGTTACCTTACATAAGAAATTAAAAAAAAAAACAATTATGAGGACGGAAAAGTGCTATAGTCACCACACTTAAACTCATCACCCTGTATATTCGAATATTATGTCAAAAGGTGCAGACTTTAAAAACAATATTGACCTGTTTTTGAAATTTTTCCAAAAATATATACTTTCCGTTTTATCGAGTTTATTCCTGACTTTTGACTCGCACTGTATATTATTAAATTTCACTAATAATGGATTGTAAAGACTGTGGTTTATCACAACACTATATATAACGGTGTCTCCTAACCGCACATTGTATTTGACTAATTGCCAATACGTATTTCGGTAACGATGTTACCTTTTTCTCGGCATAAAACCGTCTGAATATATAATTCTAAAAGTTAAAATTCTATAACCCTAATTCTGAGTGCATTTTTAAAGGGCCAATCAAAAACCATGCATGGCATCTTTTTATACATGAAGGAAAGAGAAAAAGGAAAAAGGAAGTTTAACAAATTTTTTGACGTCAATATGTTTTGAAATCGAGGACGGAGGGTTGGTGACCTAAAAACATTTTAAAAATTGTTTTGAACAAATCGTCCGTCCTATTCTTAAAACATTTAACTTTACTGAAAATTTCGTTATTTTGTAAAGAAAATGTTGAGAGTAATTCATTTTCTCTGAAGAAAATGTATCCCACCCAGCAAGATTTTTTCTGCTTTTTAAACTGTTTTTGATAACTTTCCCCGGATTTTATATCAGCGTTAGTAGTATCGAACTGTCTATATTTCCTGGCTCTTTGTTTAATAAATTCTTGTTCTTTTTAATAAAAATACTTTCATATGCATCAAGTTCTCTGGGAGAATGAACATTTCTAAGTAATTTTAGTTTTTCTACTTTAATCGCGTGCACTGTGTCATGAATATGTTTCGTTACACTTGATTTTTCTATGCGATTGTATTTAAAATCCGCTATTTGTTCTTTGAGCCTAGTTAAAATTGATCTTTTAGTCTTTCCGATGTAACTCATATTACAATCATTGCATTCAATTTGGTATAACTATTAGCGATTTCAATTTTTTATCAGTTTTATCTTTTGGATTGATTGCCTAACAGGTTTTGCATAAAATTACAAAAATTCGACCATAAAATTAAATAGTTTAGCTGTAGATAATTCATTAGAATTTGTAAATAAGGTAAAGAACTTAAAACTAGAAGATGGGGAAATTTTAGTATCATTTGATGTTTGTTCACTTTTTCAAAGTGTACCGGTTAACACGACCATAAAATATTTAGAAACTCATTTAAAAACAAATAAAGTAGACGAGGAGAAAATTTCGGAATACATTCGTTTAACTTCATTATGTATGAATCAGAACAAATTTTAAATAAACGGAAAATATTTTGAACAAATGGAAGGAACGGCGATGGGTAACCCGCTCTCCTTTTATAGCAAATTTATTCATGAGAAATTTTGAAACGTTGATAAAAGAGGAATTTAAATATTTTCCGAGAGTGTGGTTAAGGTACGTGGACGATATTTTCGCGGTGTTTATTACAAAAATGTGCGACAGATGAGTTTATGAACAAATTAAATTCGAAATTTAACACCATTGAATTCACGGTAGAAAAAGAAGCGAACAAGCAACTGCCTTTTGCTTGACAGTCTAGTAGTTAGAAACAATAACAATGAACTAGAAATCGATGTTTATAGAAAATTAACCAGCACTAAAAGGTACATTATAGCGGAATCAAATCATTGTGAGCAGCACAAGATGGCGGCATTTAATTTCCTTCTGAACAGATTAGTAAAATTCCCATTAAACAAAAATCGGTTTAACAAGGAATTAAGTTTTATAAAAGAATTAGCCTTACATAATGGTTACTCTTCTAAAAACTTCTAAAAACATCGACAGATTATTACAGAAAATCAAATACCAACATAGTATCCGAAACGCGAGTACATTATTACCAATATAAAATCAGCCAAACAAGTTTATTAAACTACCTTTTCACCCAATTGCCAAAGATTTCAATAGTGCTTTTAAAAACGAAGGCATGAAAGTATCTTATACGTCAAATAATTCTTTAAAAAACCTGTTAGGCAATCCAAAAGATAAAACTGATAAAAAATTGAAATCGGATGTATACCAAATTGAATGCAATGATTGTAATATGAGTTACATTGGAAAGACTAAAAGTTCAATTTTAACTAGGTTCAAAGAACACATAGCGGATTTTAAATACAATCGCATGGAAAAATCAAGTGTAGCGAAACATATTCATGACACAACGCACGCGATTAGAAAAATCGAAGTAGAAAAACTAAAATTACTTAGAAATGTTCATTCACTCAAAGAACTTGATGCATATGAAAGTATTTTTATTAAAAAGAACAAGAATTTAATAAACAAAGAACCGGGAAATATAGACAGTTCGATACTATTAACGCTGATATAAAATCCGGGAAAGTTAACAAAAACAGTTTAAAAAACATAACAAATCTTGCTGGGTGGGATACATTTTCTTCAGAGAAAATGAATTACTCTCAACATTTTGTTTCCAAAATAACGAAATTTTTAGTAAAGTTAAATGTTTTAAGAATAGGACGGACGATTTGTTCAAAACTAACAATTTTTAAACTGTTTTTAGGTCACCTACCCTACGGCCTCGGTTTCAAAACATGTGGGTGTCATAAAAATATTTATTAAGCTTCCTTTTTCTTTTTTGTCTTTCTTTCGTGTATAAAAAAAATGTATTTAGCCTTAGTTGCATGTTTGTGTTAAAATTGCTTTGCATGGTTTTTGATCGGCCCTTTAAAAATGAACTCGGAAGAGAGTTATAGAATTTTAGCTTTTAGAATTGTGTATTCAGACGGTTTTATGCTGAGAAAAAGGCAACATCGTTACCGAATTATATATTGGTAATTAGTCAAATACAATGTGTGGACACCGTCAGTGGCGTGCGGTCCATGGAAGCAATGGAAGCAATGCTTGCCTTGAGAATTTATTAAAAATAAAAACAATGCTAACAAAAATACTTTTTTACTACGTAAAATTATGGTTATCGTTTATTTAAATTGAAATATTTATCAAATTAAAGCTCAATATCAACTCTGTACAGCAAAAAGTATAATTATTTAGAGTACTATTTTAAATTAGGCTCATTAAACTTGCACGGAAAGGTAATACCGATTAAAATGTGATACATACACTTGATATAAGCACTGCTTACAAATGCTCTTCTCTTAACCTTGGCGTGAATCAGCGAGGGTGGGGTGTTATAGTAGACGGATGCTGTTAACATTGTTTGGTCGTTATTTTTATTGTGCTTCGTTCCCAAATGTTTATTTATTATAATTTGGTTGTTTGTTCGATTTAGTGTTACTTAAGTAATGTAAATCTGCGAATGAGACTGTATTTTGTCGCATTTTATTATTTTAATTTATAAGTTGGATTTTTTTAAAGACAAATAGTTCTATTTAGTTTGCCTATATGCAAATTTAAAATTGCATTATCGTCACGACTGCAAATTCAACTGCTTCGGTGAAAGGTTCGAGTACCTTCGATATAGCCGAATTGGGACGATTTTTTGTTCAGTTTGTAAATTATTAATAAGGAATTTTTCGCATACAGTTTTGGAGAGAAATTACAAATTATTGAGAAAGGCAGATCAAAATTTAATCAGGCAAAATTTAAAGAGGCAGATCTTTCAAATTTAACAACAAAGATTAAAACCTGTACCGGTATTTTGCTAAGAAAGACCGGAAAATTGATACGTAGTAGTAGTTTTTTTTTTAAATAAAGAATGATAGTCAACAAATTCCATAAATATAAAGTGTAAAAGTGCTTCTTTGAAAAACCTTTAAGCTTAATAATTAAAACACTGTTTTTTATTGTACCTAGCAGGGGCAGATCCAGAAAAGTATTTTGAGGGGAAAATCTTTGGAAAAATAATTGTTTTAATAAATAATAATTAAACAAATATTATTTGTTTCTATTCTATGTAAACTTATTTCTAAATTGGGGGGTGGGGATTATTCCCTCCCAGTTAATCCGCGCCTGTAGCTAGGTGTATTATAATTAAAATCGTGGTTGCTTCCCTAGCCTAAATTCTCACCGAACGCCACTGGACACCGTTATATATAGTATTATTAAATTTGTAATATTAAAATTAATAGAGACACCTTAAATGGCTCCATCAAAGCGTTCTCACAAAAACATTGTTATTTCTAGTGAAGGATTGATTAAGTTAATTAGTGGCGCTGTTCACTTTGAAATGTGTTCAATAAGTGTTAGTTTGTCAAATCAAAAATTGCGTTATTACGGTTTTAGCTCGCCAGTTAGCGACTTTAATAAGTTTATAGAAAAATTAACTATACTTGTAAATCCCGTCGACAGAAAATACAATTATATTCTATTTTGCGGGACTTATGGGAGCTGGTAAAAAAAAGGTAAAATGCAAAACAAGATGACCTGGAAAAATAATATTATTTGATTTATTCCAATCATTTAGATTCAAGTACTGGAATCTTGGTTATACACAAATTCAAATTCAAATTAGAAGTGATGGTGTAATGTCCAAATCAGCAATCGACTACCTATAGTTCGTCTCAAAATGAGTATTCAGCGTGCTAAAGATATGCAATGCTATCTTTATGGGAATTTCGCTCAGACGTTGCCAGTTTTATGCAGTGAGCGATGGCCTTGTCTATCTTTCAAACCAAACGGAATCCAGGAGATCTCAACAAGTCTTCACGTGAAATTTTATATAATCTACTAATCTCTTTTGCTAATAATTTTACGTTGTAACGAAGTTACTATATTTTAATTAATTATGTTGGGCATACGAGTGAATAGTTAATCTTCGCGTGCAATCTTATGCCGTCCGGATAAGAGACCGACTCGAGCGAGTGCACGCGTCCCTTCCCTAACCGGTATTTGGCGTGCGCCGCTCTGATTTACTCCTACCATTTCTCCTACGCTCCGGGAGCGCCTATATAAACAGACACCGAGCGATGTATTATTCAGTCCACTTCCGGGACTCCCATCAGGACCAGCCAGCCGAACCGACCAGCCAACCGAGCCGACCAGCCTAGCCAGACCAGCTATCCAGACCGACCCGGGGAATACAGGAGTAAGTCCTTTTGCCGTCTTCTGATACCTGCTTCCGCCCGCTTGACCGTACCTTCTCCGAGACCTCGCTGTGCGTAGCCTGGGGGTCTCATCCTCTATTCCTTACTGTTTTCCGAGACCTCGCTGTGCGTAGCCTGGGGGTCTCATCCTCTATTCCTTACTGTTTTCCGAGACCTCGCTGTGCGTAGCCTGGGGGTCTCATCCTCTAATCCTTACCTTCTCCAAGACCTCGCTGTGCGTAGCCTGGGGGTTTTTACCCTTTCTCCTCCCCGCTTTCCGAGACCTCGCTGTGCGTAGCCTGGGGGTCTCTCCCTCTTTTTTTTTCCTCACCCGTTCCGAGATCTCGCTGTGCGTAGCCTGGGGATCTCCTCCCACTCCGCCTATTCCAGTCCGCCCCGCTACCCGACATCCTCGCTCCACGACCCCGTATTCTCATGCTCGCTTATTATTGCACGCCGGATTGCACCCCGCTTGCTGTGGCTATTGTAGATAACCGTAGATAACCGTATGCTTGCTTTTAGATTTAGAAAAGGGAGCTTATTGGAAGGTAGAGTTTTAGTAGAAATAAATATTGTTTGGTTTAACAATTGTGTGTTTTATTTATTTGTCTTAACACCTTCTTGTTTTATGAAAGCTTTAGGAATAGGTAAAGTGATCCAGACTGGGCCGACCTCAGCAACCCCAGCAGTTCCCTGGATTATCCTTTCTCCACTAGCAGTTACCCGGTTCCGTGGAGCATACCACGTAAAAATAACTGGCGCCCGAGAGTACCGAGATCACCGAAAAGCAAACAAGCGCCACTTCGTAAGCAAGCCCCGTACAAGCACCGAGACCATTCAGGGGCACACCAAACCGGCTTACAACGTAATACTACATTATTTGTTTCTAATATAAACAACTAATCAGTAGTATAATAAAGTGTCCATTAAATGAACATTTGCTTTTGGTACACGAAATAATTATTTATTTGAGAATTTAAAATAGTTCCAGAAATTTCTACGAACTGAACGATTATTTTATTACCTATCATGTGTCCCTGCGGTAGGTAAATTTACTCTACTTATGTGTAGAGGTACACTTCTGCTTCAGTTGAAAAATGACTTTATAATCACTGCCCTAATGAGTGTAAGGAACTTGTACAGCCCGTACGATTTTTCTTGAGCCAAAATTCTTAAAAGAGCGCTACGTCAGTTTCTCGGAATTAACCGCATTCGACACCCGAGTTGGAAAGACATTGGCAATTTCAGTAATTCTTGTACAGAATAGTTACGTTTATTAGAAGCTTTTATTTGTTCTTCGGAGCGCGTTGACATTTTCGAGTTGCGATTATTTGTACCGTCTTAGATGTACTGTTACTGTTTTGTTATTGTTATTATTTCTTGGTGGCTGTTGTTGTGATTTTTTGGCAGTTATTATTTTCTGTTGTTGGTTATTGTTATTTTTGACGCCGAATTTTGACCGCAAAATGGAAGAAATTGTTAAACGGAAACGTGGAAAATCCCTGGAACTTTCAGAGAAGCAGATGCCAATGAAAATTATGAATTATCATTTTAATCAGGATAACAACGATTCTGTATCAACTGTAATTAGGAAAGTATCAGACATGAGTGGTGTGTGCGAAAAGACTTTGTCCCGCGTGCGACAGGAATACTCATCACCTGCTGGACTTCAACATCCAAAGCGAGGCCCAAACAGTGAAAGATTGGTACTTCTCGTGACCACATGTACGATGAAGGTGTCAGGAGCCATATCCGTAAAATAGTGCATAGATTTTTTCGTGACATATCACCGACACTAAACTTTATATTAACTGGTGTAAATGTCGAAGGAACTTTGCCCAACTCTTCACGGGTCACTCTACATTGATTGATGGGTGATATGGATTTTGTTTTGTAAAACGTGGCAGAAATTCAGATTGAAAAACCAAAAATCATCTCGTGGCGTCATCGTTATTTACGCCACATTCGTAAATACCGCGCAGAAGGGTACAACATAGTGTAATTGTTTGAATCATGGGTAAATGTCCGGCACAGTATGAAAAAAGAATGGATTGATAAAACAGTTACATTTCATCCTGATACTGGATTAAAAGCTCCAACAGCTCGTGGTCCACAATTCGTGCTATTGCACGCAGGATCTAGCAGTGGATTTGTTGATGGTGCAGAGTTCACGTTTTTGACAAAGAAAAATACTCTGCACTACCAAGACGAAATAGATGGACCTACCTTCGAAGATTGATTCGAAAATAACTTAATACCAAATTTACCAGAAAAAAATGGTAATGGACAATGCCTCCTACCGCAGCAAGTCAGAACAAGCTCCGAACAGTTCAACACTAAAAAAAGATATTCAAGAAGGACTTAAATGCATTAATTCCTGTGGGAGGAAATACATTCTATTTTATGGCAAAATGTAGCAAAGTGATTGATCTAGTTTTTACTCTGGGTTGGGTAACAATAAAGATTCTTCTGACAGCCAACAATGCAAGGAAATCTTAACAGGACCCCAGGCTTGTGAATTTAGTTGCCCCAGCGAATTTTAAATAATTACGAAGTCTTGTTGAAACTTTTTACAATAAACAAGTGATTTACATATCACATGAGTTTCAAACTAAAGTCGCAGTTCAATATTAAATTAAATCTTCTACGTATTTTGTGGTGTGTTCACGAAATAATAATTAATTTTGTTCAAACAGTTAGTAAATGCTAAATTACATAGTGAACTATTGATTTCAACGCATTAAAATTCGTCTTTTTATTGCTTAGTTGTTTGTTTGTTTTTTGGGCGAGAAATCAGGATGGCGGAGCATCCATCGCGCCTCATGGCACCGATTGCTATAATCATTTGGGCGACCCTACTAGAATTTAGCCGAATCTGGGGGAATTCCACTCCCAGTAGGGATTTTTAACGTGCCAATCATCGCATTGACACGGGACCTACAGTTTTACTTCCTATCCGACAAGAAGGCATGTTTTAAATTTTTTTCCGCTATGAAAAATTATCAGCTCGGCCGGGGACCTGCGATCTTTGGATTATGAAGCAAACATGCAAACCACCAATCCACCGAGACTGGCTTTATTGCTTAGTATTATATAATTAAAACTGTTGTAAAAGTGTTTATAATGATAATAACGCGACGTTTGGGACATCAAATTGTTTGTCGCACAATCTTTGTGGTGCTTCTATATTACTCTTTGGTCTTTTATTAAGTTAATTTAAAAATCGATTGAATATTTCCAAATTGTGGGCGGATATTAATTTAACATCATTTTAACCACGACCATATCACACAGCAGCAACATCTTATCACCTGTTTTTACCACCGAGGCACCAACTATCATTTTTAAACTGTTGCATTGGAAATCGGTTGCAAAAAAAGTTGTAATGCACTGATCAATCATGTACTACAGTTGCCATGTACTAGCGATGTTACCTTTCCGAAGAATCCAAAAGAGCGAAGGGGATTTCGAATATCCAAAAGTATCAAAGTTTCGAAATCCCCCTATAAATCAATAAAGATTTGTGATCCATCATAATATTGTACAAAAGTGGCTCTGGTAAGGTACATATGCAGGCTGATTAACTAAAAAAATATGATATAAGTGAATGAATTTTGCAGTAATATATTTTTGAAACTTTGTTTCTTTCGATTTCGGATTTTTCACTTAAAGTTTTGAAACTTCGTTTCCTTGCAATGTTTTTTGCTGAGAGTTCAATGGGAATAAGCCAAATATTTAAATTTAATGACACAATTTTGCCCACATAATGATTCGGTAGCAAAATAGCTAGTGGGTATGGTTTGCGCGAAAAAACGATGATCATCCACTGACCGAGTTGGGATCTCAAACTAACAACGGGTATATATCTAAACGACTGCGGAGAGTTCAAAATGGTTGTTGGCTTTGATTTCTAACGTAAGTTTTGACTTCTGCGAAGAAGTT
The DNA here is from genome assembly GCA_929113105.1 of Agrypnus murinus. Taxonomy (NCBI): domain Eukaryota; kingdom Metazoa; phylum Arthropoda; class Insecta; order Coleoptera; family Elateridae; genus Agrypnus; species Agrypnus murinus. The sequence continues at coordinate 59,258,670 of OV816025.1, forward strand.
ATTGGTCAAAATTAAGCTGTGATCCATGTATATAAAGATTATGTTATTGGAGATGATTAAAACGACTGCAGTGTCAGTTTGATCATATAATCTGCGTCAGTCATTAATTGAGGTCAAATTTAAAATAAATGTTACATTCGCCAATCACAATGGTGACTGACTTCTTTCAGCTCTCTAATTAACGTGTACTATTAATGCAGATGTAACAGAGGACGATGAAACCCCCTATATCATGTTGAAAAATCCCCCTTTTCAGGATTTCTTCATGAAGGAAAATTACTTTAGAGAATGTTAATATCTTATTTAATACAGTAATTGACTAACTACAGCAAAATAAAATATTGGAACCATTAGACCACAGACTACTTAAATTACTTCGAACTGATATATCGTCGCCTCAGAACCAGCCTATTCTATGTCCACTTTTTTCTGAAAATAACATTTTTATGCCAAATTATTCCATGTGTTTAACGCTATCCGCCAGTATATTCCATGTTCCCAAACGTCAATTGGTTTTGTAAATAAGAGGTGCCTGTTTTATTCTATGTCCATTCAACCTTGTTAATGTTCGAACCGTATTAGTCTATGTCCGAGCGCCCAATCAGAACCTTCAGAATAAGCGTCACGTGAGGACATAAAATAAACTAGAACAAATATTTTGATCATAACTGTTCGACCAGTCACCTTGTTTGTGCTGGTGTGTTGGGACCAATTTTTTACGATTCAAGCAGTGAAAAATTGCGGATAATATGAGTGAATCTGAAGAGTCGCTTGCCGACCCCTTTGAGGACTCCGGGTCAGAATATCAGCCCTCGATAATCGGCGAAACACCATATGAGTGAGTTACGTTTTTTGTAAAAGTTCTATAGGTTAGAATGCATGTTTGTTTTCAATTGTTTTAGTTACGATGTAGATGATATTTCTTCTGATCTCGTCGTTGAGTCGCAAAATGATGGCAGTGCAGAAAATGAAATCGACATTCAAAATGAGGGCGTTGTCACAGATAGTCCAGGAAATACAGAAAATGCAGCAAACAGGTATTTTGATTTTTAATTAACACTGAAACAAACACGAAAGCTTAATATTTTAGCACAACTGGTACCTCGTCTAAAAAAACAAGGAAACGGAAGGGCGATCCTGCAAAATGGAAGATAAACATAAGAAAAAAAATAAGACAAAGTGGCCACGAATATGAAAACTGCCGTGGTGATACTGTTGTGGGAAAGATTCCTGTGAGAAACTGTTTAAATTGTCGCTTTAAATGCCTTGACAATTTTAGTCTGGAAGATGTAGAGCTAATTCATAAAGACTTTTGGAGTAATAGTGACAGCGAAAAGGCCTATTTTTATGACAAAATAACTGAAAGATTTTTTGTCGAGCGCAAAAGGAACAGAAATTTGCGTCAGAGAACAAAGACCTACTCTTTCAAATACTTTTTCGAAAAAAACAAGGCATACGAGTGAATAGTTAATCTTCGCGTGCAATCTTATGCCGTCCGGATAAGAGACCGACTCGAGCGAGTGCACGCGTCCCTTCCCTAACCGGTATTTGGCGTGCGCCGCTCTGATTTACTCCTACCATTTCTCCTACGCTCCGGGAGCGCCTATATAAACAGACACCGAGCGATGTATTATTCAGTCCACTTCCGGGACTCCCATCAGGACCAGCCAGCCGAACCGACCAGCCAACCGAGCCGACCAGCCTAGCCAGACCAGCTATCCAGACCGACCCGGGGAATACAGGAGTAAGTCCTTTTGCCGTCTTCTGATACCTGCTTCCGCCCGCTTGACCGTACCTTCTCCGAGACCTCGCTGTGCGTAGCCTGGGGGTCTCATCCTCTATTCCTTACTGTTTTCCGAGACCTCGCTGTGCGTAGCCTGGGGGTCTCATCCTCTATTCCTTACTGTTTTCCGAGACCTCGCTGTGCGTAGCCTGGGGGTCTCATCCTCTAATCCTTACCTTCTCCAAGACCTCGCTGTGCGTAGCCTGGGGGTTTTTACCCTTTCTCCTCCCCGCTTTCCGAGACCTCGCTGTGCGTAGCCTGGGGGTCTCTCCCTCTTTTTTTTTCCTCACCCGTTCCGAGATCTCGCTGTGCGTAGCCTGGGGATCTCCTCCCACTCCGCCTATTCCAGTCCGCCCCGCTACCCGACATCCTCGCTCCACGACCCCGTATTCTCATGCTCGCTTATTATTGCACGCCGGATTGCACCCCGCTTGCTGTGGCTATTGTAGATAACCGTAGATAACCGTATGCTTGCTTTTAGATTTAGAAAAGGGAGCTTATTGGAAGGTAGAGTTTTAGTAGAAATAAATATTGTTTGGTTTAACAATTGTGTGTTTTATTTATTTGTCTTAACACCTTCTTGTTTTATGAAAGCTTTAGGAATAGGTAAAGTGATCCAGACTGGGCCGACCTCAGCAACCCCAGCAGTTCCCTGGATTATCCTTTCTCCACTAGCAGTTACCCGGTTCCGTGGAGCATACCACGTAAAAATAACTGGCGCCCGAGAGTACCGAGATCACCGAAAAGCAAACAAGCGCCACTTCGTAAGCAAGCCCCGTACAAGCACCGAGACCATTCAGGGGCACACCAAACCGGCTTACAACGTAATACTACATTATTTGTTTCTAATATAAACAACTAATCAGTAGTATAATAAAGTGTCCATTAAATGAACATTTGCTTTTGGTACACGAAATAATTATTTATTTGAGAATTTAAAATAGTTCCAGAAATTTCTACGAACTGAACGATTATTTTATTACCTATCATGTGTCCCTGCGGTAGGTAAATTTACTCTACTTATGTGTAGAGGTACACTTCTGCTTCAGTTGAAAAATGACTTTATAATCACTGCCCTAATGAGTGTAAGGAACTTGTACAGCCCGTACGATTTTTCTTGAGCCAAAATTCTTAAAAGAGCGCTACGTCAGTTTCTCGGAATTAACCGCATTCGACACCCGAGTTGGAAAGACATTGGCAATTTCAGTAATTCTTGTACAGAATAGTTACGTTTATTAGAAGCTTTTATTTGTTCTTCGGAGCGCGTTGACATTTTCGAGTTGCGATTATTTGTACCGTCTTAGATGTACTGTTACTGTTTTGTTATTGTTATTATTTCTTGGTGGCTGTTGTTGTGATTTTTTGGCAGTTATTATTTTCTGTTGTTGGTTATTGTTATTTTTGACGCCGAATTTTGACCGCAAAATGGAAGAAATTGTTAAACGGAAACGTGGAAAATCCCTGGAACTTTCAGAGAAGCAGATGCCAATGAAAATTATGAATTATCATTTTAATCAGGATAACAACGATTCTGTATCAACTGTAATTAGGAAAGTATCAGACATGAGTGGTGTGTGCGAAAAGACTTTGTCCCGCGTGCGACAGGAATACTCATCACCTGCTGGACTTCAACATCCAAAGCGAGGCCCAAACAGTGAAAGATTGGTACTTCTCGTGACCACATGTACGATGAAGGTGTCAGGAGCCATATCCGTAAAATAGTGCATAGATTTTTTCGTGACATATCACCGACACTAAACTTTATATTAACTGGTGTAAATGTCGAAGGAACTTTGCCCAACTCTTCACGGGTCACTCTACATTGATTGATGGGTGATATGGATTTTGTTTTGTAAAACGTGGCAGAAATTCAGATTGAAAAACCAAAAATCATCTCGTGGCGTCATCGTTATTTACGCCACATTCGTAAATACCGCGCAGAAGGGTACAACATAGTGTAATTGTTTGAATCATGGGTAAATGTCCGGCACAGTATGAAAAAAGAATGGATTGATAAAACAGTTACATTTCATCCTGATACTTTTTTTTCGTGGTCTGACATTAGGATTAAAAGCTCCAACAGCTCGTGGTCCACAATTCGTGCTATTGCACGCAGGATCTAGCAGTGGATTTGTTGATGGTGCAGAGTTCACGTTTTTGACAAAGAAAAATACTCTGCACTACCAAGACGAAATAGATGGACCTACCTTCGAAGATTGATTCGAAAATAACTTAATACCAAATTTACCAGAAAAAAATGGTAATGGACAATGCCTCCTACCGCAGCAAGTCAGAACAAGCTCCGAACAGTTCAACACTAAAAAAAGATATTCAAGAAGGACTTAAATGCATTAATTCCTGTGGGAGGAAATACATTCTATTTTATGGCAAAATGTAGCAAAGTGATTGATCTAGTTTTTACTCTGGGTTGGGTAACAATAAAGATTCTTCTGACAGCCAACAATGCAAGGAAATCTTAACAGGACCCCAGGCTTGTGAATTTAGTTGCCCCAGCGAATTTTAAATAATTACGAAGTCTTGTTGAAACTTTTTACAATAAACAAGTGATTTACATATCACATGAGTTTCAAACTAAAGTCGCAGTTCAATATTAAATTAAATCTTCTACGTATTTTGTGGTGTGTTCACGAAATAATAATTAATTTTGTTCAAACAGTTAGTAAATGCTAAATTACATAGTGAACTATTGATTTCAACGCATTAAAATTCGTCTTTTTATTGCTTAGTTGTTTGTTTGTTTTTTGGGCGAGAAATCAGGATGGCGGAGCATCCATCGCGCCTCATGGCACCGATTGCTATAATCATTTGGGCGACCCTACTAGAATTTAGCCGAATCTGGGGGAATTCCACTCCCAGTAGGGATTTTTAACGTGCCAATCATCGCATTGACACGGGACCTACAGTTTTACTTCCTATCCGACAAGAAGGCATGTTTTAAATTTTTTTCCGCTATGAAAAATTATCAGCTCGGCCGGGGACCTGCGATCTTTGGATTATGAAGCAAACATGCAAACCACCAATCCACCGAGACTGGCTTTATTGCTTAGTATTATATAATTAAAACTGTTGTAAAAGTGTTTATAATGATAATAACGCGACGTTTGGGACATCAAATTGTTTGTCGCACAATCTTTGTGGTGCTTCTATATTACTCTTTGGTCTTTTATTAAGTTAATTTAAAAATCGATTGAATATTTCCAAATTGTGGGCGGATATTAATTTAACATCATTTTAACCACGACCATATCACACAGCAGCAACATCTTATCACCTGTTTTTACCACCGAGGCACCAACTATCATTTTTAAACTGTTGCATTGGAAATCGGTTGCAAAAAAAGTTGTAATGCACTGATCAATCATGTACTACAGTTGCCATGTACTAGCGATGTTACCTTTCCGAAGAATCCAAAAGAGCGAAGGGGATTTCGAATATCCAAAAGTATCAAAGTTTCGAAATCCCCCTATAAATCAATAAAGATTTGTGATCCATCATAATATTGTACAAAAGTGGCTCTGGTAAGGTACATATGCAGGCTGATTAACTAAAAAAATATGATATAAGTGAATGAATTTTGCAGTAATATATTTTTGAAACTTTGTTTCTTTCGATTTCGGATTTTTCACTTAAAGTTTTGAAACTTCGTTTCCTTGCAATGTTTTTTGCTGAGAGTTCAATGGGAATAAGCCAAATATTTAAATTTAATGACACAATTTTGCCCACATAATGATTCGGTAGCAAAATAGCTAGTGGGTATGGTTTGCGCGAAAAAACGATGATCATCCACTGACCGAGTTGGGATCTCAAACTAACAACGGGTATATATCTAAACGACTGCGGAGAGTTCAAAATGGTTGTTGGCTTTGATTTCTAACGTAAGTTTTGACTTCTGCGAAGAAGTTATTGGTCAAAATTAAGCTGTGATCCATGTATATAAAGATTATGTTATTGGAGATGATTAAAACGACTGCAGTGTCAGTTTGATCATATAATCTGCGTCAGTCATTAATTGAGGTCAAATTTAAAATAAATGTTACATTCGCCAATCACAATGGTGACTGACTTCTTTCAGCTCTCTAATTAACGTGTACTATTAATGCAGATGTAACAGAGGACGATGAAACCCCCTATATCATGTTGAAAAATCCCCCTTTTCAGGATTTCTTCATGAAGGAAAATTACTTTAGAGAATGTTAATATCTTATTTAATACAGTAATTGACTAACTACAGCAAAATAAAATATTGGAACCATTAGACCACAGACTACTTAAATTACTTCGAACTGATATATCGTCGCCTCAGAACCAGCCTATTCTATGTCCACTTTTTTCTGAAAATAACATTTTTATGCCAAATTATTCCATGTGTTTAACGCTATCCGCCAGTATATTCCATGTTCCCAAACGTCAATTGGTTTTGTAAATAAGAGGTGCCTGTTTTATTCTATGTCCATTCAACCTTGTTAATGTTCGAACCGTATTAGTCTATGTCCGAGCGCCCAATCAGAACCTTCAGAATAAGCGTCACGTGAGGACATAAAATAAACTAGAACAAATATTTTGATCATAACTGTTCGACCAGTCACCTTGTTTGTGCTGGTGTGTTGGGACCAATTTTTTACGATTCAAGCAGTGAAAAATTGCGGATAATATGAGTGAATCTGAAGAGTCGCTTGCCGACCCCTTTGAGGACTCCGGGTCAGAATATCAGCCCTCGATAATCGGCGAAACACCATATGAGTGAGTTACGTTTTTTGTAAAAGTTCTATAGGTTAGAATGCATGTTTGTTTTCAATTGTTTTAGTTACGATGTAGATGATATTTCTTCTGATCTCGTCGTTGAGTCGCAAAATGATGGCAGTGCAGAAAATGAAATCGACATTCAAAATGAGGGCGTTGTCACAGATAGTCCAGGAAATACAGAAAATGCAGCAAACAGGTATTTTGATTTTTAATTAACACTGAAACAAACACGAAAGCTTAATATTTTAGCACAACTGGTACCTCGTCTAAAAAAACAAGGAAACGGAAGGGCGATCCTGCAAAATGGAAGATAAACATAAGAAAAAAAATAAGACAAAGTGGCCACGAATATGAAAACTGCCGTGGTGATACTGTTGTGGGAAAGATTCCTGTGAGAAACTGTTTAAATTGTCGCTTTAAATGCCTTGACAATTTTAGTCTGGAAGATGTAGAGCTAATTCATAAAGACTTTTGGAGTAATAGTGACAGCGAAAAGGCCTATTTTTATGACAAAATAACTGAAAGATTTTTTGTCGAGCGCAAAAGGAACAGAAATTTGCGTCAGAGAACAAAGACCTACTCTTTCAAATACTTTTTCGAAAAAAACAACAAGAAAATACGTGTTTGTAAGCGATTTTATTTAGGTGTCTTAAGCATTAGCCAGATAAGAATCTCGTACTTTCACAGTCATAATCGTAAAGGAATAACAGGAACTCCTCAAAGTGATAAAAGAGGTTCAGATACAAAGCAGCGGATTAATGAACAAAAAAGACAAATTATTGAAGATCATATTAATATGTTCCCTCGTCTTCCTTCGCATTACTGTAGAAGTAGTTCGTCAAAAGAATATTTAGAGAGGACATTATCTCTGGCTAAAATGTACGAACTATACGTCGAATATTGTAAAGAAAATAATTTCAACTATGAGTTTAACATTGGTTTCCACAAACCAAAGAAGGATTTGTGTGAAATTTGTTCAGAATATGAAGCAAAAAGGGAAGGTGAAAATCTGAATGATAACTTACAGCAGAAGTACAGACTACACATAGAAGCCAAACAGAAAGCTAGAGATGAGAAGAAAACGGATGTACAAGCCTGTAAAGATGATGAGACTACAGCTCTCATATGTTTTGATATGCAAAGTGTACTTACATGCCCACAAACCCAAATTTCAAAAGCGTACTACAAGAAGAAGTATGCAGTATACAATTTGACAGGATATGAAGTAGGAAAGAAGAACGGTTTCTGCGTTGTATGGCATGAGCTTATGGGCGGAAGAAAAGGCGCAGATATTGCAAGTGCATTATACATTTTATTAGAAAAAGTTTTATTAGAAAGGCCGGAAGTTACCAAATTCATTTTGTGGTCGGATGCGTGTGTGCCACAGAATAAAAATTCCCACATGTCTGCAGCTTTATTATATTTTCTGAAGACGCATCCTCAAATGAAATCCATCGTTCAAAAATTTCAAGTACCTGGGCATAGTTGTGTGCAGGAAGTCGACGCGATGCATAGCGTCTTAGATCGAAGTTTAAGTAAATTGGAACTGCATAGCCCACTTGCAATTTTCAGAGCTATGAAAAATACCAGAAGCAGGAAGCCTTATAAACTTGTTCAAATTTAAAAAAAATATTTCTTGGACTTTAATGCATTGTCGCAACGTATTTCTCTTTCTAACATTCCATATAAAAGTTTAGTGCAGATTTCTTATGAAAATAACTCACACTTGGTGAAATATAAGCTAACTTTCAATGCAATTGAACCACACTCTACATCTATTTTGAAACGTACAACCAGGACGAATGATCTCCCCCAGAAGTTTTTAGAAGACATCCCTTGCCCTGTAGTATAGCCGCCACCAGCCTGCCTGCCCAAAGACAAAATAGAACACATCAGATGCTTATCAAATCACTTTTCTGCAGTAGATTTGCAATTTTGGAAGGCCATAATTCCAAATTTCTAAACATTTTTTATTATTTTCTATTGTTTATATCGGTTAAAGTTCTTCAATGTTCTGATTGTAGTATCTTATAGCATTATTCAGAATTAAAGTATATTTCAGTAGACATGGTATTGTTGCTTATTTTCCAAAATATGAAAGAGTTCTGGACATAGAATAAGGTAAGCATCTACTTCGTTTATTATATAAAGTTCAATCTATTCTATGTCCCAATTACATTTTTTTAATTTTACAATTTTTCATATTGTCAAAAAAATTAACAATTAAGCTGTTTACTATCCAACAGTAAACTGTCAAAATAAGTAAAAAAACATACAGTTAGACAAAAAGTGAAATGAGCATACAGTCCTGAAGTTTTCAAAATTAGAGAACCTCCTCCTGTAAAGTTTTAACAAATGGACTAGTCTGGATGTGAGGCGACGATATGGTTGCTACAAAATAAACGACAAGTAGCAAACACACAAAATTTATATACTGTTTGCTTCACCCAACTAAGAGTATAGCGCTGCTATCGCACAGGGTGTGTACTGTGTACCCTTCCTTAACCTGGCACCTTTGAGTAGACCATCTTCTTAGTTCCGTGAACTCATTTGTACATTAAGATTTAACAAATTAAATAACAAATAAATTGAACAAATTTATGTTATTTACATTTTTCGTAAATTATGAGAAATAAAATTCAAAGTTTTTAAAAGATTTCATAAAATTGCAAAGCGTATGGAAACTTCATGTTTATAAAATTAAAAGGGAAGTGTGATCCTCGAACTCAGCTTCGCATCGGTTACTAAACGGTATACTCATGTAATTATTCTGCTAAAGTGATAAACTGTCCTAAGCTTTATTAAGAATTATTTTGCCAACATTCACTTAGAACTAATAAAATCATACTATCAATTAAGGTATAGTACCTACTTCTTACCTCTTTAATAAGCTCGGCAGCTGTTATTATAAACGAATAACCATTCAGGGCATAAACAGACATACCAAAAATGGTAACTGTTATGCCATAGAAAGACAACTTTTTGCCAATTGCAAAAAAACTGCAACATCTATATATTCCTATTAAGGTCAGAGAGAACTTGTGCGCAATATCGAACATTACAGAAAACGAATAAACTCTGTTAAACTGTCTTGTCAAATTTAAAAGATTTCTATACAACCAAAAAATTTCTTCTAAGTTCTTCGTTACCGTAATCATATCGCTTCCATTAATTTTAAAATAATTGTAATAAAAGCTTTCGTTTAATTTTCTAAATCTATGTTTTAGGCAATGAAGCCAACATCCAAATGTGGAAGCTAAGGAGATACTGTATATTTGACTGATGAGATATAGCCAGTGTCCCCATTGGTACTTCAAAGCACTACCACGATAATTGTAATAAGCAAAGAGAAGTAACATTAATCCAAAGTTTAGAAAAAACCATATTATTGATCTTCTTCTGACAAGAATATTATCATTTTGAATTTTCATGTTGTATAAAATTTTCTTGTCAATAATTACAAGGCTTTTCCAAATTCTAAGTAATTCTTTTGAAAAAATCTTATTGCAGACTATTAACACTACAATCGTACTACAATCAAAATGAATTTGAAACACATGCAAAAACCAGTCTACAGCTTCATCTTCTTCAAAATTGACGAAGATATTATTTAGCCAAGTCATACAAGCTACTAGGATTAGGATAATACTGCAAAATATTCTCATGTAAATCCTATAATCAACTTCCTCCACCTGCCTATTGCCAATCTCTCCAGTTATTTTAAACTCAGCCATTCCAAGATATCTCTCAAGAGTATAACAAACTGATAAACTGGTGAATATGTCTGAAGAAGGATGTGGTATGGAATTCAACATGATTTTCGTTTTATATTCTCAAGACACCTTCAGGTGTGTAACATTTGCCCGGGCGAAGTAGTCAAGTCCATAATACTTTTCTTTTCTTTGAGTAAACAAATTATCAGTTATTATTATTATTGAATCAATTAACTATTTATTTATAGAGAAATGTAGATTATCAGAAATTGTATGTAATTGTACATCTAACATCTACTTCGTATTTAATCTTATTACATAAATTAAGGTAGTATCTATTAGGATAAAACACTACCCATTGTAAAATGTTTTGTACTTGTTTATCATCGTGTAGGATTAATTAGAAAAGGCATTATTAATATAATTTATACTATAAATATTTTTGAATGCAATTAAATGAATTACTGTACAATATCGATTTACGTTTTTATAATATCTAGATATCGTTTTTATTTCTTAGTAGTTTTGTATAGTTTTTTAGTATTTACTACATAACTGACTAAATAATTTTCACTTGCTTCACGTTTATGTACTTTACAATTAAATACAATAAATAGGTCTCAGTCTTGTAAAGCAATTACTGTGCACTGTGAGCCAAATTAAATTCTATTTTCTTTAAATATCTATATCTATAGGTATCTTTCTTTATTTTTTTTGTCATTTTGTTTAATTTATTGTGCGTTTAAACTTCCTTTAAAAAAATTCATTTAGGACAAGTATCTTCTTGTAAATCGATGTGTTTAGAATCGTTACCAAAAATACCAATTGCCATTAAGAAATATATAACTCTTCTGAAAATTTAAAATTGCTGTCACAGCCTTACCAATTCAGTAATCATATCCTATATTAAGGTATTAAGACACTCCATATTTTATGTTTTTTTTGAAAGTTGTTATGAAATATAAAGGATATAACTAAATTCTTTTAAAAGGACGTGGTTCTGGCCTCTTTTTAAAAAATTATCTCTACCAACTAAGAATAAAAAAAAATTTAAATAATTTGCGCCACCAATAGTGCGACATCTAGTGTTTTAATCAGAATAGAATTATCAACCTGCCAAAACAAATGGAATGCAACAGCACTTTATCCGGTAATTATTGAATTTTATAAATGATTTCGTTATTGAATAATTAAATAATTTTTTTATTTAAGGCGATAAACTGCAATCATGAATGAAGTTTGCAACTTACTTTATAGTTGATATGATAATTATTATCTATAAAATAATTCCAATAATGTACAGTTAAAGTAAAATAAATTCCCCTTTTTTATATACATACACAGCTCCAATACTAAAGTAATTATCACTTATTTATTTCGGCCCCACAACACTAGTCCAGTCAAATTAGAAAAAAATAGCGGAAAGTTGAGGGAAGTCCGTGGATTTTTGCATAGGCCTTCCTGGAGGGCTGTTAAATAACCACCTAAAAGTCACCTCCTGTAGGTGGCGAGCTCGGGGAGATAATGAGGGTAAACCACGCCCTCTAACGGGTTTTTCTCGGAAACTATTAGGTTTACCGAGATGAAGGAGTTTAGATAAATTAAAGTTTATTTAAATCCCTACCAGAAATGTCTAAATGTTTTTTCGTACCTCGTCTTCTTTTTGTGTTACCGAAGAAAGAAGATATGTCATACATAAATAAGGAACTTTTGGCCGTAACTTTTTGTGGTCTCATATACGTTATGAAATAGATAACACAAATTCGTTGAAAGCCGGACGCGATCGCGGTCCAGTCGTCTTTTACCTTAGCATCTCTAGTCAATTTTTGTATCCAATCCAATACGTATAGGGTGTTCCGCCTTTTTTTGAACTCCTTCTAATTTCCTTTATGTCTAAGATCTTGATATCGAGTAAATTTTATTCGTGGATGTTTTTTGTTGTCAAGTTGAAATACACGGTGTAATTCCTTACCTGCTTTAAATTGTAGGGAGCGCCAACAAGCAACAATCTCGTTTTAAACGGAACACCTTGTATTTTTAATCATGTATTTATTTGCCCTATTTATTTATGTAGGTGTAATTTTAAAATCTATATATGTCTTAAACTTGTTGAACTAGCAACCAAGATACTAACACAGAATGTTTTGTATCTTAAAACGTCTGTTAACAGATAATTATAAAGATTTTGCTCCACATTTAGCATGCCTGCAACTTACTGTATCGATATTAAATTATTTTTGATGGTCACTCTAATAATAGTAACAGCACTAAAAAAAACGGAACAACTTCGACGGTATTTCAAAGTAAAGAGTGCCGATGTACAATTTGAAGCATACATGATCGCGACAATACCACAAAAAAATTCTTGTCTAACGAAAACAATAAAAACAAACATTGAACGGTATTTCCTTGCTGTATACGGAGCATTGATAACTCAAACAAGTTTGCAAGAACATCGGTACAATAGTTTGCTACGTCAGCCTGGAAGAATAAGTCAAATTTAGCAACGCTGCCGCCTACTATTGCAGCAGCACATCAACACTCATTACGCGTATACCATCAAGTACAAAAGTGGCGGGAGTCTGAAAAATCTGCTGAAGTTTGGGGTTGGAAAAAAGTTAATCGCATTCTTCAACCTATACCTACATTAAAAGCCCCTGCCCCTGATTCATTTCTTTCACTAATTTCATCCAATTGCAAGAAAGATTGCACTTTAGCTTGTAGGTGCAGAAATGCTGGCTTAAAATGTCTAGTAATTTGTGGATATTGCCATGGAACGTCGTGTTTCAATTTCAATATATTAGACGAGCTGGATCACATCGACATAGACATTTCAGAATGCAGCGATGAGGACGCAGACGAGGAGGGAATTTGCACTTCTGTATCTGAATTTATGTTGAACAGTTGAATCAACTAACGAGCCCACAACCAGCAAGTCATCTGCATGCGTAAAATACCTCCATAACGGAATCCAACACTAATTTTGTATATACCTTTACCAGAACGTTATGACTATTCTACAACGGAGCAGATTTCCGTTTAGAAAATGAAAGATGTACCGCTATTACCACAAATTCCAATGTACAATATGTACTATTCTGTTTCTGTTTTTGGGCGAGGAATCAGGATGGCGGAGCATCCTTCGTACCTCATGGCACCGATTGCTATAATCATTTGGCCGACCCTACTAGAATTTAGCCGAATCTGGGGGAATTCCACCCCCAGTAGGGATTTTTAACGTGCCAAACATCGCATTGACACGAGACCTACAGTTTTACTTCCTATCCGAGAAGAAGGCATGTTTTAAATTTTTCTCCGCTATGAAAAATTACCAGCTCGGCCGGGGATCGAACCTGCGATCTTTGGATTATGAAGCAAACATGCAAACCACTAATCCACCGAGACTGGCTTTATTGCTTAGTATTATGTAATTAAAACTGTTGTAAAAGTGTTTATAATGATAATAACGCGACGTTTGGGACATCAAATTGTTTGTCGCACAATCTTTGGGGTGCTTCTATATTACTCTTTGGTCTTTTATTAAGTTAATTTAAAAATCGATTGAATATTTCCAAATTGTTAGCGGATATTAATTTAACATCATTTTAACCACGACCATATTACACAGCAGCAACATCTTATCACCTGTTTTTACCACCGAGGCACCGACTATCATTTTTCTGTCAAACAATAATTGTTTGGCAAGTTGTCAAAGTCGATAAAGTTTTATGTGGTGTTAAAATGGAAAAAGCTGAAATTCGTGCGGTTATTAAATATTTTCACATTAAGGGTTTATCCCCAAAAGAAATCAAAGCTGAGCTAGACGGGACATTAGGCGAATCTTCTCCTTCCTATAGCACAGTTAAAACCTGGGTTGCGGACTTTAAACGGGGTCGCAAAAGCACAGATGACGCACCGCGTTCAGGAAGACCGAAAACTGCCACCACAACGGAAATTGTCGAAAAAGTCCATAGAGTTGTGTTGAATGATCGGCGATTGAAGTTGGCTGAAATAGCAGATACCCTGGGCATTTCAACGGAACGAACATATCATATCCTAACCGAAATTTTGGGAATGAGAAAGTTATCGGCACGTTGGGTGCCGCGGCTGCTCACAGTGGAACAAAAGCTGACTCGCAAAACAGTTTCAAGTGAGTGTTTAGACTTGTTTAATCGAAATTCAGTGGACTTTCTGCGACGGTTTGTAACAATGGATGAGACGTGGATTCATCACTACACACCCGAAACAAAGCAGCAATCAAAACAGTGGACTGCCAAAGGAGAACCTGCTCCGAAGAAAGCCAAAACAGTTCCGTCAGCCGGAAAAGTTTTGGCTTCAGTCTTTTGGGACGCCAAGGGAGTACTTTTCGTTGATTATCTTCAAAAAGGTAAAACAATCAACGGAGTATACTATGCTACCTTACTGGATGAATTAAAAAAAATATTGAAGAAAAACGACCTGGATTAGCAAAGAAAAAAATTCTGTTTCACCAGGACAATGCACCTTGTCACAAGTCGGCAATTGCCATGGCAAAAATCAATGAATTGCAATTTGAATTGTTACCCCATGCCCCTTATTCACCAGACTTAGCCCCATCGGATTTTTATTCATTTCCAAACCTAAAAAAATTTCACGCTGGAAAGAAATACGAGTCCGATGAAGAAGTGATTGCTGCCACAAACTCCTATTTTGACGAGTTAGAAGAAAAGGCTTATAGGGACGGTATAAGAGCACTTGAACACAGGTGGACCAAGTGCATTGAACTCGATGGGGACTACGTAGAAAAATAAAATTTTTGTTAACCTGATATTCTTTTGTTTTATTGCCTAGGCCGGAAACTTTTCAATTTATCCTCGTACCTTTAACTTTTTACATGGTCAAATGGAGAACATCATGGTCAAATCAGCAAAAGACACAACTACAGGATGAAACTTTTAAAATAATACCCAAATTATTATCAAGGTTTTAGAAATAAAAAGGAAATTAGAAGGATTCAAAAAAGGCGAAACACCTTATAGGCCAGTAAAATAGAATCCGTTGGTGGAAATAAATGTTGGAAAGCGGGAGATCGTTTCGATCGCTTCGTTTGAGATCAAATAAAAGTATACTAGGTTTGCACGGTCCCTCCACACGAGCTTATTTGAGGACATCAAAAGAACCACGAAATCTTCGGACCTTTTTTAGTTTTTTGCTTATAACGCCAAAGCGGTGCTTTCCAACGAAAACTTTACTATTACAAGAATTAAAGAGCATTAAATTCTGCGTCGGATGAGTATCCAACACTTTAAAATCGGTCCAGTAGTTTGGTCGAAATCGACGGTCGAGAAACGACAATTTTACAAATTTTCGATTTTCCGTCAGACCGGGCGCCCAGAGGCTTTCCGTATAAAAAAATCCGTTGAACTCATTCTGATTGTTAATATAAGTCGAGAAATACCTAAGCTTTGATATTATAGATGTTGCCGGATTAACTTAATGGCCATTTTTTGTCATCCCCCATCATAGCAATTAGAATCAATTCATATGAAGTAGTGCAGTACTGGTCACTCGATCATTTCGAAAAAAGATACTTTTTTGTGTGTTATCACCCCTAAGTATTGGTAGATCAAAACCACTGTCATTTTATTTTTAGTCCATTTGATTGAAATATGGCAGCCATATTTGTTTCGTGGTGCACGACGTTGCTTGCAGTTTTTTGATGTAAACGTAACTCTTGATATCTCAAGAACGGTTGGTCCTAGAGACCTGCGGTAAAAATGATTGTATTGCTCACATGTCGGACCACATTTTTAAATCTAAACATAATTTTTGTAGGACGCTTACTTATGGGTGTGATTTAATCCCGAAGATTAAAGTTTTTTAAAAATTTCCGCTTTTATGGGGGCATATTTATATGTATGTGGTATGTATATATGTATGTATTTTCATGGAAATATGCATTTTTTACGAAAAATTAAATGAAATATAACTTTCGAGTGATGTGTAAATGAAAATAAAACGCCCAAACTAATTTTTAATTTTACAAAATTATGGTACACTGAAAAAATGAAGGATTACATAAAATGTAGAAAACTTTCTATTCATTACATATGTCTAACGTTATATTCCTGTACTACCCGAAGTAGTCTATTTGCATATTCTCGATGCTCCTTTAGGACTTTGTAATTGTTCCAGATTTTCTTGAAATCAGAATGTACAGATTCTATAGCTTGTTTACTATAGAACCCAAGACTTTGTTTTTTTACAAAAATCGGAGACATGAAAGAATCTGCATGGACCTTAAGAGTGATAGAAATCCCTAAGTCTATATAGCTTTCTCTGAATTTCTTTAAGTGATCTTCGTAACTTGGTTTCAGCTCAGCAGAAAAACATGAATTATCACAGTATCAATCACAGTATTGAAGTCTGAAAAGCATCGAACATACTTTAAGCATCCCATGGAACATGACCTGCATAAATGATGCCACTTTTCCTAAAAGTGATTTACACGCATTTCCTGCGGATGCACCTCCATGAACGAATCAAGCTGAACGAATCTAAGCTCAATCAAGCGTATCTCTTTCAAACTCCTTGAGCATATAGTTATAGAGCGTATTGACAACACCCAACATTACAATGAACGAATTGTTGCATTACGTTGCATTCTTCAGCTCAATCAAGAGCATCTCTTTCAAACTCTTTGAGCATATATTTATAGAGCGTATTGACAACAAATGCAATTCGGGTGGTGGAATTAAATCTAGGTACTATTTCTGTATCATTCCTAGTTGTAATGATTGGTAAATGCATACAGTTTTCAAAATTCTTAGCACGTGCTTTCTAACTACCGCTTTGTCGCCAGGAATTATAATTTATTGAACAACTCTCAATGGGGTCAACAAAAATAGCTTTTTGGCGCCAGTGTCCTTAAATTTAGCCGTCTTGCTAGTACCCTTGTATAAGATTCTTCGTTTTTCTCCACCAGTTGTTTCGTCATCAGTCGCTTGAACCGAGAGACAAATTTTTAAAAATCCACCACCAATGGCGAATTTTAAATGCATTTCACTGACACTTCTTTTTTCATAAATTACTTTTAAGAGACCTTTAATATCACTGCAATAAATTAGCGTTTCTGTACTAACAGCTCTTATTATTCTTTTCTGTATGAATTACATTGCAATCCTTAACAGTAGGATAATTGTCTAGTGAGTGTCTCATGACACGCAATTTTCCCTTCAAATTTGGTTCAAACATTTGTTTTTTTTCTAGTGGAAATACGAAGAGCTCAAGCAACACCGACAACAGCATTATTGGAAAGCCCGAATTCCGTTCCGTTTTTCAAAACATCTTCCGCAACGATAGGCTCGTGTATATTCTTAGCATTAAAATTAAAAGCTACTTTCACTGGTTTCCCGCACTAATTTCAGCACACGGTTCTTGAAAAATAATCATATTTATACAGAACCTGCGATTTTTGTACAGAAAAGCCCATTAAAAGGAATACAAACTACACCTGAAATTTCGCCATTGATTTTTCGTAATTTTCGACCTTAAAATTAAATTTTCTCAAAAACGGCTCGGGGAAAAGAGCTGAAATTTTGGATTTCAGCTTATTTCAATACTCCAATTCGAAATCTACAAGAAGATTTTTGGTGCAAATCTTCGTCATTTGAAGCTGCTTCAGACCCACCATGCCACATTTATTTCCACCAACGGTCTAAAACGGGTCTAATTTTACTGGCCTATTATACGTATTGGGTTGGATACAAAAACTGACTAGCATAGTGTACTTTCCTAAGAATTAATTTGCCAATACGAAACTCTATCCGACTGGCACCAAGGATAACGATAATATTGCCTGATGGATTTTGCCGAAGAGATGCTAAGGTAAAAGACAACTAGAACACGATCACGTCCGGCTCTCAACGAATTTTTCTTATCTATTTCATGACGAATATGAGACCACAAAAACTTACGTCCGAAAGTTCCTTGAGCAAATTTACTGAAGCAAATTGCTCAATTATATATCACATATCTTCTTTCTTCGACAACACAAAAAGAAGGCGAGGTACGAAAAAACATTCAGACATTTCTGGTAGGGATTTAAATAAACTTTAATTTATCTAAGCTCCTTCGTCTCGATAAACCTAATGGTTTCCGAGAAAAACGACAAAAACCGCTAGAGGGCGTGGTTTACCCTCATTATTTCCTCGAGCTCGCCACCTACATTCGGTGACTTTTAGGTGGTTATTTAACAGCCCTCCAGGAAGGCCTATGCAAAAATCCACGGACTTCCCTCAACTTTTCGCTATTCATGAAAATTTGTTCTAAATTGACTGGACTACATCACAAACATTCCAGCTGTGTAATGCCCAGAAAACTTCCACTGTTTCTCTATGTTTATTTATTCACACGGCTTTCACTCATTGAACGGACTGTAGTCTATCCAATCCCAGGATTAGCATGGAGACGAGCCTCAGGCCCTCGCTAGAGATGTCGGAAGTCAGTTTACACTAGGATCCGAGAGGAGATCTGGATTGGTTACTCAGCTCGTCATTAGACCTGTCGGATAAAACGACTCACTAGTATTCGAGACAGTCAGGCAGTAATGTGCGGCAGAGATTCACGAAAGTGTTTCTTGGCGAAAACTCATCAACTTTGCGGAGGAAGCTCTGCAAACATGGTACCGGTGTAGGTGGATTTAATTCTCACTGTTTAAATACTTAGTCTGATAGAGGAGAATCTAGTAATGTTTATCCCGTTTAGGGGTCTCGACTCCGCCAGACTATGGGATTGGCATGCCACCATGTATGTATTCAGGGACACAAGTACGAGGATCACGCTGTGGCTGTGGAGTTTCAGCCTTATGATCCAGAGAAGCCTTCTAGAGCTACTACTCTTAAAAGGTGTTGATGCGTATATATCGCCGCGCACGGTCAAGACCGAGATTCCACTTAGGTGGAATTAAACGAAGCGCTGACAAGGATACACCAGGTCCATAAAATAGTAGATATAACTTCCAAGCCCAGCTACTCCCATTGTGAGATAAGTCCGTACTCTGGACTAGGGGCCCGTCTCTTTGTAGAAGGAACCCGACTGGTAAGCACGGTTCTAAATCCGGTACTAGCGTGGAGAGCTAGTAAAGGGTGGATAGGCAACCTCGCTCCCACTAATATTCTGATAAGATCCACTGCTTGAGCGTATCTTAATTACTTTTCTTTTAAAGGGAACTTGCATATAATTAAGCTTAACGCAGGTGACGCACGTTAAATATCTATTGTGGATCTGTTTCTCTCTGTGGAGAATTAGACAATGATACCTTTATTTTTAGATATTATACCAAGCATAATGAGATGAAATTATGTTGGTTTCTGGAACGAATCATTCTATACAGAATTTATCTAAGTAAGAATCTTATCTACAGACTTTCCAGAACGGGGACCCTATGCAGAAAAAGGTTTTTTTCCTGGAGAAAGTACATAAACAAAGAGAACTAGTGCTTCTAGAATGGAACATGTGGTTAATGCTGCGTAACATATTGTCTTTAACTTTTTGTAATGCCCTTGACCTGATCTATTTTCAATCATCTGTTCATCTCAGGAGAGCTCATACTTAATTTGGTAAAAATCCATCTAGTCTGAGAAGAGTTAGTGTTTACACGCAGTTGAACAGTTGAACTCACAGCACGTTAGAAACGAAAATGAGCGAGAAAGGTAGATAGATTATGGTCGCATGATGCATGGTTATCAATATACACATATCAACACAATGCGCTATTGGCAACTTCATTTTAAGATCGATGGGTCATTCCATGCCAAATCATCACAGCTTACAACCCGACCATCTCAAATTTTCGTACAATTTGGTAGGATGGTAGAGTACATAAAGTAACTTTCGTATGTAAATTTATTGCTTTCCGTGATACACAGTATTCATATAGCAGGGTTGCAAACAAGATAAAAAATGTAAAATTTTGTAAAATGTAAAAGTAGAATTTTCATCTTAGGCTTGTTTTAAAGCTAAAAGACCATAGTTTTCATAAAAAATTACTTTATAATAAACTATTGAGGTTTTCATTCCAAGGTCACATGATGTGACCTTTGACCTTAAATATCTAAAAAAGTGAACCTTCGATTTTTTTGGGAATACATTATGTTATACAGCTAAATGCAATCTCTCTTTGGCGTAAGTTTCATTTTGAGAAGCCTTTGGTAACAGGAGTACAAAAATTGTTAAATATGGTAGTTACACACTTTTTACGGAAACCATGCATCTGGCAGTTCAGACCAGAGTATTCTATTAGGTATTTAGTATATATCTGTGCAGATACCTGCAAATGCTATTTATTAAGACAAGTATATAGGAATGATGTTGTACTTGTACCTGCAGATACAAGTAGCTATACAGGGTGTCCCGTTCAAAAATGACAACTTTTAACACTGAACACGAAAACTGACAACAAAATATGCGATTTTCATGATTAAGTTTTATTTCGCGATAAATTCTTCCAGTTTTGCTTTAATTTTTCCTCACTTCTACGGGGTGTTATAAAATAATTGCCTATTCTCAAAGTTAAACTGTTCTATTTTCAAAAATGTATAAATTCTTAACTAGCGCTTAGTCATTAAAATTTATAAGAAACGGTATATGTAAACTAAATTGAAAGAAAATGTGAAAAACACAACTTAAAGTTTTTCAAACTAAATCTTTTAATAAAAAGTTATTTTTTTAGGTTAGGTTAGATAAGAAGAAGATTAGAAGTTATGTTGAAGGTTAGATTCAGTGGCGGGGCAAGACCAAGATTGGACGTGGGCAAGATGAGTTTTGCGAGGCTCCCTTTCGATTGCAGGCCGCATTCCTAAGGTGACAGTACGTTCCGCCTTATGGCTGGACAGTTCCGATTTTTAACAATTTGTCCCGCCTCCCACTTTTGCCTTTTTGCTTTTTGCCAGTTTACAGCAAAAAATTAAAATATATGTATAGGGTGTTACTAATATAATTTAATGTAATGTGAGTACAAGGTGCGTACTTAAAATTTAAAATGCGATTAAGGAAGATATTTTCTAAATCATTACGAGGTTTGTAGTTATATTAGTTACACACTGTATACATATTATACATACTACGATGTCATTTTTAGAGTAGTGAACTTTGAACACTGAACTGGTGAAAGTATTTTTATACTATATAATTTTTATTTATTTTTTACAACTATACCGTTGTGGCACCACAGTGCTAGGACCGCATATTGAATGCAAATGTCTGTAGGGTACTAGATATGACGGACGTGCTCAAACACTATACTATTTGATCACATCCGTCTTCTCTAGTGACAAAACTACATAGGGTTTGTAGTTTAGATATTGTTTTTAGATTTATTATTGTGCATATAATAAATATATAATATTAATTGCTACTACCCATTATCTGGCGAACCAGGCCCCAGTAGCTATGAAGCTTTTGCGGGAGGGAGGGGCGATTATTACTATTACGTAGGCTCAACATGCGGCTCAAGCCAGTCGGCTGCAGTTGCTGTTAAGTCTAACAGATGGTATTAGCACAACTCCCGCATTTGGTTACAGCTAAGGGAAATTGCAGAAAACCTTAATCAGATCTACCGGTACCGGGAGTCGAACAGGCCACTTGGGTGAGAGAAGAGAACGCTAGTTCATACATTACCAAGGCTATAAATAAGGTCATACAAGGAATACATAAGTTCTACGCATTTCTACTTCTAGAAACAATGCAGAGATGCCGAAAACGCATAGTTAATGAACATTATACCTCAACTATAAATCCTACTTGGTTTTGGCATTAAGCGGTGATAAACGTATAGTATTATGTAAATTAAACAGCATAGTGTTTGTAGCTCTAGACACATTTCCATTTAATCTACTATTTTAGCACTTTGGTGTCACAATAGTTTGTGTAAAAATGCGACTGACCACATGTCGACCAGAACAGAACATTTGTTAATTTCTTCGGGTTAGTATGGGACTATGAAATCCATACTACGCGTGAAATATAATTTAAGTACCTAATTCAAGTGAAAAACATGACATTTAATTAATTAACAACTCCAACCCTTTAGGAAGATTCACTCAAATAGTAGCGACGTTGTACGACCACAATTTAGCAATTTAACATCGATATCTTAGGCACACTATACAAGCTAAAACGAAAATATTACTATTTTTTATTGATAAAAATATTATGTAAATGACATAATTTATGTCAATTAAAAATTACGTTTTTGTGCAACCGTACGCCAAGTGCACACTTCGCATAAGCAATGCAGGCTGCAAAATCCAATCTCGCTGTCGTTGCTCTTAGTAACAGCCGCGAAGTAAACAATGTTGTGTATACCTTGTCCGCGAAATTCCTTAGCGTTCTCGAGATTGTTATGCCTCGGCAGCAAGGAATCTCGACGACAATTATTCACTCGGTACGTTAAAAACAGATTTCGCGGCCTTAGTATACAAATAACTATAACAAAAAGTAATGGCAGCGAAGTAACTTAGTGCCAGTATTTCCACCTACTTTCACGATCTTTTTACAAATTGTTTTATTTGTCTTGCTATAGAAACGCTGTAAAATGAAAACCGCCTTTCTATTTGCAATTAATTAAACTGTTGGGTTTTTTTAAAGTAATGGAATTTGTAATTCATATATTTTTTACGCTTTTACAAAAACTATTGTGTATACCGTACTTGCGAAATTGATTCTCGACAATTATTCTCTCGGTACGTTAAAAAGACATTTCGCGGCTTGATATACAAATAACTAATTTGATTAAATTGTGGTCGCACAACTTCGCTACTATTATTCAACACTTTCCGTATGTGTGCATTAACCGATTTCTAACGAACGGGTTTTTGGCGTTGTTGTCCCGTTTTGGTCGTTGTGGTTTTATACGGGAGCTTGGCGAAGTGATCGTGTTGGGCAATGTGATAATTTTCAAAAATTGGCGAAGTGGACTCCCTGTTGGGGAATATGGTACTAAAAGACGGGTGCGCGAATTGTCCTGGTTTCAGGATAAATAGTGTTTGATACATCTATGTGCGAGGCCCCCTCGGGACGCGGGGCCGTAGGCGGTGCCACACATCGCCCACGCCTTGCCCCACCACTGGTTAGATTAGAGGTAAGGTACGTCGTACATACATAAGTACGTATGTATATAAGTACATAAGCACATAAAACATAAATACATCAGTACACAAGTACATAAGAATTGGTCAGTAGTCGGTATTAAAATGTGCAACTTTTGACTGGGACACCCTGTAGAGCTACTTGTATCTGCAGGTGCAGGTATAACATCATTCCTATAGGTGCATGTCTTAGGAGACAAAATTACCCAAGTACGATATGTGGTAGAAAATCAAAAGTTTCAATCGACAAATTTAGATCAGAATACTCTAATGCAGAATTAATAACACCCCGCAGAAGTGGGGGAAAAAATTAAAACAAAGCTGAAAAAAATTAACGCAAAATAAAACAAAATCGTGAAAATCACATACTTTATTTTGTTCAGTCAGTGTTCGGTGTTAAAATGTGTCATTCTTGACTGGGACTTTCTGTATAGCTAGCTACCTGTATCTGCAGGTACAGGTACAACATCATACCTATACTTATCTTAGCAAATAAAAGGACCCCGCAATAATCTTATGGAAATTGGGTTTCGGTCAAATTTTCTGAATTTTTGATATGTTGTATATTTTGTCATCCTGAACAAAAGTCTCCATGGGTACAAAGCTCCAAATTCAATATTTTGGCAGCTACGGAGCTCCAAAGCTCCACAGATCCGTTACAAAACTATTCATTTTTAATACTATTTATATATGTCAAAAGCATATTTTAATTATTTAAATATATAAGTTTATGTTTTTGAGGTCGCTGAATTCAAATCTGATGTCAGATTTGAAAAATTGACAGTTGACACCTGTCAATTCACTGTCAAAGCAGGATAAAAAAGTAAATATTCTCTTTTTACATCAAGAGTTTATGTTTTTGAGGTCGCTGAATTCAATTCTAATGTCAGATTGGAAAAATTGACAGTTGACAGCTGTCAATTTTTCAAATCTGACATCAGATTTGAATTCAGCGACCTCAAAAACATCAACTTTCAATGTCAAAAGAGAATATTTACTTTTTTATTCTACTTTGACAATTAATTGACAGCTGTCAACTGTCAATTTTTCCAATCTGACATTAGAATTGAATTCAGCGACCTCAAAAACATCAACTTTCAATGTCAAAAGAGAATATTTACTTTTTTATTCTGTTTTGACAGTGAATTGACAGCTGCCAACTGTCAATTTTTCCAATCTGACATCAGATTTGAATTCTGCGACCTCAAAAACATAAACTCTTGATGTAAAAAGAGAATATTTACCTTTTTATCCTATTTTGACAGTGAATTGACAGCTGTCAACTGTCAATTTTTCAAATCTGACATCAGATTTGAATTCAGCGACCTCAAAAACATAAACTTATATATTTAAATAATTAAAATATGCTTTTGACATTTATAAATGGTATTAAAAATGAATAGTTTTGTAACGGATCTGTGGAGCTTTGGAGCTCCGTAGCTGCCAAAATATTGAATTTGGAGCTTTGTGCCCATGGAGACTTTTGTTCAGGATGACAAAATATACAACATTATCAAAAATTCAGAAAATTTGACCAAAACCCAATTTCCATAAGATTATTGCGGGGTCCTTTGCAGGTATATGCGCATATATACTAAATACCTGATACAACACTCAGGTCTGATCGACCAGATGCATGTTTTGTTTAAAAAGAAAGTGTGTAACTACCATAGTTAACAATTTTTTTTACTTCTGTTCCTAAAGGTTTCCCAAAATGAAACTTACATCAAAGAGAGGTTGCATCTAAGTGTATAACATATTGTATTCCTAAAAAAATTAAAGGTACAATTTCTTCGATATTCAAAGTCAAAGGTCGCATCATGTGACCTTGGAATGAAAAACTTAATGTTTTATAATTTTTTATGAAAACTATGGTCTTTTAGCTTTAAAACAAGCCTAGGTTGGAAGTTCCACTTTGATTAGAAGCAAAGTTATGAATTATTTTTGTTCGCCTGGTCAGCATAAATTTTACATTTTTTAACATGTTTGCAACCCTGCTGTATGAATACCGTGTATTACTGAGGGGTATAACTTTACATAAGTAAGTTACTTTATGTCCTCTACCATCCCACCCACGAAAATCTGAGATGGTCGGGTTGAAAATTTCATTTTTTTGTGATGATTTGGCCTGGAATGACCCCGATACTAAAAATGACAGACAAAGAACGAAAAAGAATAACAAACAATACTAAGATGCTTTGACTTTAAAAAAGTACTTATGTCTAATACTTACATGCTTATTAAGCAACGCACATACCCATATTGTCTCTACAGCATTCCAAGAATAGTATAAAATAGTAGTACCAATAAATATATAAAAAGCTGCAGGCATAGTCTTTCCAATTAAAAAGGCACTTACGTATCTATATATAGCTATTAATGTTAGTGTTATGTCATACGTCATATAAACTAATATCGGCAGGGAATAAACTTTGTTAAAATCTCTTACTATTTTACATAATTCCCAATAAATACCTTCTACGTGAATAATGAATGTTGTAGAAAGAGAAGTTGGTGCTTCAGTGTAACGCTTAACTAAAATATTATTCAGTTCATGTATTCTTAATTTTATAGAAATTAGGTAATCTCGTAATGTAACTAAAAGGGTATTCCTATAAATGGCAGCAAGCAACCAAATCCAGTGTCCCCATTGCCAGTGTACCTGAGGCCTTCGTACAAAATAATATACAAACAAACCCATAAATGCGACTTTATTACTAATAAAGGAAACTATTGAAGAGTTTCTCACTGTACAGTTATCAATTCGAATGTGTAGGTTGTAAAATTTTTCATCTATTTTTAAAAAGTCGTTCATCATAGAAAGCTGAGATTTTGAATGCATTCTTGGATAAAATATTAAAACAAAAATTAATATTATCTCTAAGTGTGCCTCATACATATGCATATACCATGCCAATGCTTTATCATAATCGTATTCTACAGAAATGTCATTTTCCCATAGTAAAAGAAGATTCAAAATAGCCAAAACTAGTATTTTTCTTATATCAGTTCTTCTCTTTATTACTCTTTTTCCTGGAGTACCTGCAATAGTAATCTCAGACATACCAAGACATCTTTCTAGTTTACCAGAAAAGGACAACGCTGTTAAAACATCCGTTGTGCGATAATTTTTCATTCTGAAAAATAATGCATTTCCAGTTTTACATTTTAAAAGAAAGATGAAGCATTATTGATTATAACTATGTCCTAACGAATATGTAATATACTAAATAGCCTTTGAAATGTACATGGCTTTCATGAAATGGCTATTACATTTCTTTAAACATTATAATAAACATGAGTTAAAAAGAAAGTCAAACACGTTCTATACTAATGAAGGATGTAATATTAAGGCCTCCATCCATTTGGATAATTTGATATAGGCACAAGCATACAGGAAAATTACTCATATTTGTTTACACATAACACCTTTTTTTATAAAATACAACTGTCATTCGCAGGTTTTATGATTGAATAGAAGTTGTATGTAATTTAAGGGGGTCTAGAAATTTACATAATAGGGGAAGAGGGGGAATAGTGATACACAAAAAATATTTTTTGATATAATTCAGAACCAAATAAAAATTTTAAAATTTATTCTCTTCCTAGTTTAAGAGTTAGAAATCTAGTTTAAATTTTTACATTTAACTTGCTTTGATTATTTCAACTTTTAGAGAATTAAGATTTATTCAACTTGGTGCTCTGTGTAACACTGAATCCTAATAGTAGGGTACAGAGTTACAAGGAAAGGTCAACAATGTTAATGTTAATAAAACAATTTAAAATTTTTATATTCTTGCGTTGTACGTACGAATTTATAAATGGAATTATATTCTGTAATCGTTTTACGTGTAATTTCCCTAATTGACAAAAATCTGTGTTTTATTGTAGCCTCTTCTTGTATTACTAAGAAGTTTCCAACATCGATATCATTTTAATGAAATAATGTATCTTTGTCACGTAGATGGAGCTTGGACTGATCACTGTCTGCACAAGTGTTACATAAATAATATTACACCAAACCTCACTATTCACTGTAACACTGTACCCCAATCATTAAAAATCTATACTCGTATAGTTAATAAGGGCACAAACAGTTTTGAGGTTAAATTTGTGCTTCTCAGGCGTAAATAAGCTTACAAACTATTTATTATAAATAAATTTTTAATAATCTAGCTTTAATTAATTTAATCCTGAAGTAAATTGTATTTTGCTTGAAATAATTACTTTTGATATTAAAAAATATACACACCTTAATTTCTTGAAAACCCATCAGTGAATATTAACCAAAATGTACCTACACTTGGTTAACACCAAAGTACTTCTAACATGAAAATATGAACAATGTTTAATATAAAGCAATCCTAAAAACATTAAGTGTAACACTGTAGTACGTGTAACACTGTTCCCCCTCTTCCCCTAGTTATTTTTCTACAAGTGAATGAAGAGAGCTTTTAAGCATGAGGGAAGAAATTTAGCACAAAAGGCTGCGCAGAATCCTGCATCCACTTTCCAGAGCGAATAGAAGCTCTGCACTGCATTTTATTTAAGACCGATATTTAAGTACAGGTATTAAATTTGAAATGTACATAGTACATACGCCAGTCTCGGTGGATTAATGGTTTGCATGTTTGCTTCATAATCCAAAGATCGCAGGTTCGATCCCCGGCCGAGCTGATAATTTTTCATAGCGGAGAAAAATTTAAAACATGCCTTCTTTTCGGATAGGAAGTAAAACTGTAGGTCCCGTGTCAATGCGATGTTTGGCACGATAAAGATCCCTACTGGGGGTGGAATTCAACCAGATTCGGCTAAATTCTAGTAGGGTCGGCCAAATGATCATAGCAATCGGTGCCATGAGGTACGAAGGATCCTCCGCCATCCTGATTCCTCACCCAAAAACAAACAAACAATCAAACAAACATAGTACATACGAGGGTAGATTGAAAAGTTTCCGGAATGGGCAAGAAAACGCAGTAATTGAACAGGTTTTTGTTTTTATTTTTCAACATAATATCCTTGCAGGGCGATACACTTTTCCCAGCGGTGCTCCAACTTTTTTAAGCCTTCAGAAAAATATGATTTCGGGAACTCTGCAAAATAAGCTTTAGTGGCGGCGATGACCTCCTCATTTGACGTAAAGCGCTTGCCTCCGAGCCAAGTCTTCATGTTTGTGAACAAAAAGAAGTCGCACGGGGCCAGGTCTGGAGAGTACGGGGGATGCGGCACCACCTCGTAGCCCAATTCAACCAATTTAGCATTAGCGATTCGGGATGAATGGGCCGGCGCGTTGTCGTGATGGAAGAGCACTTTTTTTCGCTGCAAATGAGGCCGTTTCTCCTTCAAAATGCCGTTGAATTGATCCAATAAATCGCTGTAGTATTGTCCCGTGATAGTTCTTCCCTTCTGCAAAAAGTCGATGTGTATCACACCTTGCGAATCCCAAAAAACGGTGGCCATGACCTTTCCAGCAGATGGGACAGTCTTTGCCTTCTTCGGAGCAGATTCGCCTGGAGAAATCCACTGTTTCGACTGCTGCTTGGTTTCTGGTGTGTAGTGGTGGATCCATGTTTCGTCCACGGTCACGAATCGGCGAAAAAAATCCGTTGGATTACGATTTAACAAGGCCAAACACTCTTTCGAAGTGGTCACACGATTTCGCTTGTTGTCCATAGTCGGCAAACGCGGCACCCATCGCGCCGAGAGCTTCCTCATGCCCAAATGTTCGTGCACGATATTTTGCACACGTTCATATGAGATGCCCGTGGTCTCTACTATTTCGCGCAACTTCACTCGTCGATCGGCTAACACGAGATCATGGACTTTATCGACCATTTCTTCATTTGTGGCCGTTTTTGGACGTCCACTGCGTGGTTCATCCTTGGTGCTCGTACGGCCACGTTTGAACTCGCTCACCCAGAAACTAATAGTCGAAAATGAAGGTGTGGATGTGCCATGAACTTTCTGCAAAATATCTCATATCTCCGTCGCCGTTTTCCCGTCCATCCAGAAATGTTTGATGACTGCACGAAATTCGTTTTTATCCATTTTTGCAAAAGTGCCTGAATTGCTTCACAAGATATCCTAGTAAACATAAACGGAACGACGCACGTGTCTGAAAATTTGACAGCTTTCCTAAAATAGGTTAGCCTTGACAACCATCATAACAATTTCACGATACGCGCGCCATCTCTTGCCCATTCCGGAAACTTTTCAATCTACCCTCGTACATACAGTGCTACTAAATTAAAATGCAATATAGTCTATTACTTTTTATTGCTTTTGAATAATAATAACCA
Source organism: Agrypnus murinus (assembly GCA_929113105.1). Classification (NCBI taxonomy): domain Eukaryota; kingdom Metazoa; phylum Arthropoda; class Insecta; order Coleoptera; family Elateridae; genus Agrypnus; species Agrypnus murinus. The sequence goes on from OV816025.1 coordinate 59,288,356, forward strand.
AGTAAAAGCATTAGGCTAATTGCTTGGTTGTTTCAAGTACGTATGCATTTTACCACGAACACACGTTGTTTGTTATAGAAAATATACATTTACATCTTTTATTTTACAATGAATATTATTTTTATTCGATTGTTACGTAAAATCATGTTTTTAGGTTAGAACATTAAAACATAGGACGTAAAATTGAACTTTTCATCAAAGACTGTTTTTGATTACAGGCATGAAAAATTAATTTCGGACACATATTTAAGAGCCTGTTTAAGGTTTAGAGGTATTATCTACATTTTGATTTTTTATCAAATATTAAATTAAAAAATAATTACGTTAATTAAAACCGTGTTTTAATTAGCTTCTCATCATTTTATTTATGTTTGTCGAGCATCATAACCTCTATCTGTCATGTGATTTCCCGTAAAGTAGGTAACGAAGTAACGATACATAAAGTAGATTAATTGATAGATGACGTAAAAGAACCTACCTTCCTGCCGTATTAGAATTAATTAAAAAGAATTAGTAGAATTAGCAGTAATTAGAATAGTTATTTATGGTACTAGTGTGTTAAGTAAGATATTATGCACGAACGAAGAAAAAACCCATGAGGGCCATAAGCTCGAGTGGGTATTAATTTTACTGAGTGGATAGTATCATTAACTCACATGTGCCATACAACATTTTATCCAACACCTCATTATATTTCATAAAAACATAATTTATTGAAGATTTTATACATTATAAATGTGTTATTTCATGATGATACATGTAATAGTGGAAATGGATGTGTCTGTTACTAATCAGCTTGTGGCGATAACAATAAATATATTTGTGGAATGAAACGGTTTGGTTCCAGGAAGTGAATTTTTAAAAAATACCCCACGTTGCCTCTAGCAACTTAGGTTATAGTGTAACAAAAGAGTAAACAATCACTTTCCTTAGTTATAATGACCACAGTAAACATGGTATTTATAAAGAGGTGTTGAATAATAGTATATTATTTTATGCGGAGGAGAAGTATGACTTTTCATGGCGCGCCTGAGTTTACCCGCCGAACGTAGTGAGGCGGGTAATAGAAGGCAAGCCATGAAAAGTCACTTCTCCTACAAATTAAATATGCTATTTTTTCTTCAAACGCTTTAAAATATGTATTATAAAGCTGCCATGTTTTTGTGTTTTTGATACTCAGCTCTGGGTTTGATTTATGCATACAATACTAGAAATGTAGTAGGCGATTAATAAATGCGAGTAGTTTCGATTGTTATACAAAAAAACGTTTTGACAGATATAAATTGTACACTATTCCCTCCATGGAGGGAAAAGGAAAAGTAAAAATGTCGCCGGCGGAGAAGTTGCATTTTTCCGCAGCCACCTCAGTCAAATTATGACCTAATTATTTTACGTTTGAAGAAAAAGAAATTTTGTTTTAGGTTTTTTATAATTCTTTATGATTATAATTATACATATTATATTAAAAAATTTAGAAACAATTTAAGAAGTAAGAACACTTACTAAAGGCACATCTGCAGGAGACAAATTATGACGGCTTTATAACATATTCAATTGTTTCTTATCTGTAGTAAAATACGCTTATCAAAGATTACTAGACGAAAGAAAAGAAACAAAACGGAAGAATAACTAGTTGGATATCGTTTAACATAAATACTAAATTATTTTTTGAAACTGATTACAACCGAATAAAAAATAATGTATGATACAAGTAACAGACTCAATTAGTGTTAATTATCCCCAAGTGAAATGAAAAGGTTAAACGGCTAGCGCATTTTGAGCTTTTATGTATTTATCTCTGGTTGCATAAACATACAGTAAATACAATGGTTTGATATGATTATTTAAAAAATGCAATATAAGGAGTTGGTATATTGCATTTTAATTTAATAGCACTGTATAATTCAGTCTGTAATTTTTGACAGTAATAAATTAGACAATCTACCCTGATGCTTGAAGTTTAATAACATTATGTATTGTAAGTTGGTGATTGGTTAATACCTACAAAGCAATCAATCATCAGCTTACAGTGCATATATGTTAGGTCTATTTACTTTACTTAACTTTAATTGCTTAAAGACATTAAGATAAAATCTTTTTATTTAGAGGTGTTTCACTCCTTAAAACAGCTGTCTGATCTGCAAATTGTTGCAGTTATACCACAACATTTAATGATTCCACATATTTTAAAATGTTATGTCATTTAATTGTCAGATTATGTCCTAAAAGGTTTGTATTAGTAGATGATAAGTTACAGCAGTAGACCGTCTAAGGAGGGGACAAATAATCCAAACGTTTTCTTTAACGTAATCCGCCTACATTACCTTATGACCCCCCAACCCCTAGGGGACGTGACAAATTTCCTATCCACACTCTAGCAGCTCACTAGGCTAGTGCCGGTGCTATTAACGTACCCGCCGTCGGAGTTCGCCTCCGAGGTAATCCCATCACCCTTAGTCCAGCATGCGGATTAAGACGAAGGAGGGAACAGTTGACCAGTCACTTCGTGAATATCGTGAGCGAGTCAAAAATTTCCAAGCTGTATATTTCAACGATGCGGCTCTCAAATGTCCATAGCGGACCAAGAAACCGAACGCAATGGCATTTGTTCCTAAGGCCGCTAACATCCAATATGGGCAAAAAACAGTTTTACGATTAAAATATGAAATTAACACAAGATGTACTTTATACGCAAAACTTACAGCCAATATCGACGTCGTTTACATCGCACGGCATTTATTATTTACAATTTTTACTTGCAGTTCATCATGCTATAATACTCAGTCAGTCAACTTGCAACTAGCGAATTACAAAAAACGCAACAAAAAAGACATCCTAGAGCCTACAAAAAAGTGCTAAACAAACAAAATTAAATACAAAATTATTGGTTAAGTAATCCATTTTGAACTCTGTCCTCCTAAGACGCATCTTAGTGCATTGAATGCCAACAATATGTGCATTCCCAAAGGTTCTGATTTAGGCCACCTGGAATCGCAAAGTGTGCAAGCAATGGCAAAACAAAAGAACGCAGTAAAGTTGTTAAATGCGTTTTATGCAGCGGTAACTACCCCACGCCTTTCCACGCTTTCCCTCGGAAGTAAACGCTAGCTAAGGATACCCATATTCACAAATCCTTTCATATTCTAACGAGTGATTATAAACTGTCGACATCTCGCTTGCGCTTAAAGATAGAATGTAGTTACTTTATATAGTATGCTAGCACGCTATACTGACAGAAAATTAATGTAATTTATTTGACGTTCAAAAAATTATTGTCGTGGAGTAATAAAACACATACGTTTTAAGTTTCACAGCAACTGAGATGTCGAAGGTTTATAGTCACTCGTTATTTATATACCAATTAAACCTACATTACAACTAGTACAATAAACTGCATTAAACTTAAAGAAATCCGCAGGACTCGATCTGGTTATTAACGGGAAAAACTTAAAAGAACTTCCAGTTGAGGGGATTAAGAATATCAAGATGGATGTTTCGGCCAATGAACGCTGTGCGTTTTATGAAGTGTTTTATATTAGACAACGTGATTAGAAATATGAAAAGTTTGCCTAACGGAACACAAATGCGATAATGTGAATAATTGCTACTACCCATTACCTGGCGAACCAGGCCCCAGAACCTATGAAGCTTGTGCGAGAGGGAGGTACGATTACTACTATTACGCAGGTCCAATGTGTGGATGCAGCCGACTTAACAGATGGTATTAACACAAATCCCACATTTGTGTTACAGTTAAGGGAAACTTCAGAAAACTTTAATCAGATCTGCTGGTACCGAGAGTCAAACCGGGTCGCTTGGGTGAGAGAAGAGCACGCTAGTCCCTCCACTATCAAAGCTACAATGATTTATATAATAAGAAATCTTCTGGAATATCTGTATCATTGTATTATTGATAGTATTCATTTCATATACCTATTAGATGAAATAGATTTATTACATATGCACAAGAAATAAGGATCTATCAAACATTATATTTTTAACAGTGTCTCCAAACTACACATTTAAATTTGAATTATGCCAATACGTATTTCTGTAACGGGGATAACTTTTTCACGGCTAAAACGCATTCCGCATTTGGTGAAATGCATTTTGGCTTTCGCATTTCTCGGTGGTTTTCGCCGTGGTAAAGGTAACCTCGTTATGCTAAGAAATAAAGATTCACTTCTTACATTAAAATATCTCTATATTTATATTCCTCACCTGTTTACTCAGCAAAGCACATACCCAGATTGTTGCTAAAGCATTAAACCCATAGTACAACATGCAAACACCATACAGCACACACAAAAATGTTATGTCTTCCGGCGTATTCGTCAAAATACCAATGAGAAATATACTTGCATATCCAAAAATACATAGTAGTGTTTGAGTAACATCATATGTCATATTTATTAATGTTGGAATGGAATAGACTTTAATGAAAACTTTTGTTGTTTTAATCAATTCGCCGTAGATATCTTGTACTTCAGCAACGAGTTTTCCAGAAAGATCACCTGATTCTTCAGTGTAATTTTTAATCAAAGTTTTATTAAGTTCATTCATTCTTAGTTTTATGGAAGTAATCCAATTTTGAAATGTAACTAAAAGTAGATTCTTATACATGCTACTGGTCAGATAAATCCAGTGTCCCCATTGATATTTCATTTCAGGTCCCCGTACGTTAAAAAATATAAACACAATTATAACTGTAATTAGATTAACAATAAACCAAAATATTGAAGAGTTCTTCACTGCATAGTTATCTATTTGTATTTGTAGATTACAAAGTTTTAGGTCAGTTTTTAGAAAAGATTCCCACATACTAAAATGGGCTTTTGAGTAAGCTTTTCGAGAAATTACAAAACTAAAAATTAAAATAAAATCCATATATACCATATACATATGTATGTACCAATTCAAAACGTGCTTGTAATCATATGCTACAGAAATATTATTTTCCCATATCATAAATATCTGACAACTTAGAATAACTAGAAGAAGTATTTTATTAATGTTAGTTGCTCTTTGTATGGTTCTTTGGCCTGGTAAACCAGTGATGTTAAAGTCATTCATACCAAGACATCTTTCTAATCTGTAGGAAAAAGATAATGCTGTTATAAAATCAGATAGACAGTTACTTGTCATGTTTAACAAAGTATCGCACAAGTCATATTACATATATTTTACACGAGGTGATATTGATTAGAAAGTTGTTAAAATGAACAGGTATTTGTTGCAGTCAATTTATATAATTTGATCGAGTATAAAATTACGTAATAATAATAATAAAGTATAACACGTTCTATCATCATTCGATATCATGTGTCTTGAAATATGAAAAGTTTCTGCATGATTGATCAGATACTTAGTGTGACGAAAACACAATATTGACTATGAAAATATGAGATATTCATTAATATGTTATGACATAAGAACTTTCCAACAGTATTATTATTTAACAATTTACTGAATCATGTGTAAGTGGTCTATATTGTATCACAGCATAAAAGTGTAAAGCATATTGACTCGATTGTCGGCATTTTAAAGTTGATAAGCTAGGTTTGAATATCGCACACACGTGTGTCACTGAGTGACACACCACTATCAGTTCACCGAGGCTTGCCGATCGTCATTGCATGCTGATAATAACGAGCAGATTATATCACAGAATAACAGTTAAAATAAAAGCAGGAATCTGTAACAAACAAATTCTGTGTTTATAACTTTTATTTTTTCGTTCAGATACTTAGACTATACCTAAACCAAAAAATGAAGAAACTAAACCGAGTGAATCTAGCAGGCGCAGACTAGCAGTAGGAGTTGATTGTGAACGAGCCTTGCTCCCAAGTTGTCAAATATAGACAGTTTGAAATTAAAAATTGTCATTGCAATCTGTCAAAGTTTTAAAAGGTTTTTCACAACTACAATTGTTAATTATTTTCTCAAAGTGTGTTTTCGTGTGATTGGAGTCCTGAAACGTCGAGAAATACAAAAGAATGAAATTTTGGATTTTTTAAGTATACGTTACTCATGGATATGAAAAAGTAAAATTGCAGACACTGGACAAAATAAATAAAACAATTTTTCGGTTGTTAATTTTTAATGGACTGTACAATTTTATATATTTTTACAAAATCAACGGTTTCTCAAGGACAAAATTATGAAAATACTCACCGAATTGGTCTTAAATCTTTTCTTTGCGGCCCGTTCTTTGCAGTTTCTCCAGCAAATTCTGGATACGAATAGCGGCGTAATTTAGAATTAATTATTAGGAATTTACTCTGAACAACGGAAAATCACAAGAGCAGTCAGAATTTATACTTCTAGTACCTAACCTGACGTTCTGCATAATATATAAGGTTTAAATAACCTTAGCATTAATTAATTAATCTTGTTATAAAAGTTATACACAAACCAAAAATTAAGGTATGAATTTATACAAGCGGGACCATTACTCTGTACTTGTTTAGTACAAATATTACATCAGGGTCACAAAAGATCACGGTATGTTACGATACTACCGGTTCACTTAAATAGTACAATCAATGATGCCCAAGCAGATATTTATTACTGAATACTCTTGTGCGAATTAAATTGGCACACTCGCCGCAATAAATTCTAACAATTTATAAGTACAGGTTTGTATATGTTACACTGGGGGAAAACCATTTAACTCAAACGAATTATATAATGCATTCAATAGTTAATTACATAATTATATACAATGATTGCTTGATGTTATAGTTTGACGTACCAAGGGCGAATTGTATAAATGTGGTTTAACTTTAAACTTGGCTCAGTTGCTGCAGTAACAATTGTCAGAACAATCGTTGTCTAGGATATTGATCCTAGTTTAAGGTTAAGCTGTGTTTACACAACCCGCCCTAAGGAGCTTAGTTACGCGTACTCGCGATCTAGTTCGTGGCCTGTAGAGTGAGAAGGAACACTAAAATCCGCGTGCAGATTTTGACAGAATGCATCATTTGCAATACTGACAACAGTAATAATATGGCAACATCACTTTTATTTTTTTCCATAAATGATTACCTAAATTACTAGCATGAAAGCTTGATGAGATTGCCTTATCTTTGATAAAATAAAATTATCGACCCAATTAGTGATGTATGTATAGTACTCCCTACAAAGTATTAGTAGGCTGAAACAGATGAATAACTTACCAATATTGACTTCTACAGAAAGTATCAATATTGGTTAAATAACAGATACATACATGCCAGCAATATTTTAAAAGGATAATAATTATAGTAACAAATAAATGGACCAATAAGGGATTTATATTGTTCCTAAAATATTGGTCGACTAAAATAAAATTATAATGTACCGATATTGGCTTCAACAAAAACTATGAATATTGTTTAGATACGAATGTATATAAGAAACCAATAATTTATAATTAAAATACATCAATGGCCCAATCAAGATTTATGTTTTTAAAATATTATTATTTAATAAATTTATAAATTTATTATCAGCGTCCCATATAGGAACTGTCAGTCTTGACAATAGGCCCCAGCATGGCTGAATATTGGATAACCAAATGTCGTTATTTCAACATTGGTCCAAGCCTAGGCCAACCTTTAGATCCCATGCCTCGGCTGCTTTGTCGTGGCCCAAGGGTCAACCACCGTCTACGTACCAATGCTGGGTTCTCTAATCTCTGCCCAAGTCAGAGCCAACCTTCAGCGCCCTAGTCTCGGTTTTTACTGTTTGCCCAAGCCTTAACCAATTTTAGTATTCTTAGACTTGGTCTCTTGCCCTTAAGAGCGCGCTTCATTACATGCAGAAAGTGTCGTTTCGGACCAATTTTCGTTAGAGTTCACCCACCTTCAGGAATGAGATGAAGATTTGCTCAAGGTCTTAAATTGTAGATAAAGGATAAACCTAGGACTTGACATATTTTTCAAGGCTGGATATTTTGTAATAATTGAAACAGAGCCCTTCAAACTTTGGCAACTTTAGGTTGTTATTTTCTACAAGTTGAAAAGTTCTTCGAAAATTAAAAATATGTCATCCCCTTAGATTCAATTCAATGGAGAATGTGTTTATGAAAACTGCATGTCGCTATCAGCTTTGAATTTTGTGATGAACTCTAACAAAGTGCACCATGTTCCTGACAGCGATTTATACAGTTACTCCTAATTTTAGGCTACCCAACTGACAATGGCTGTAAAAAAAACATCCAAGAGGCGATAAGAAGTTGAGGTATTTTCCCACTAGGAGCGCTTCATTCGTATTTGTAATTTGAGCAGTTGTGATGTTTATATAAAAAAAATTCTGACAGAGAAAAAAATATTGGAGATAAATGTACATGTTTTATTAGAACTCTATTTATAGGTGTATAAGATTTCGTTCATTCTTTTTCTTCTAAGAAATAAATTTAAAATTAAAATATTTTTATGGAATAGAGAATGGGAATTTTAATTAATAAATATCATTTTGAGCACATACGTAACGTATTTTGTAAGAAGTAAGTTTTAATTAGCAATTAGTAAATAGTTAAAAAATGCAACAAAAATTCGGAATGTATAATTCCAATACTGTGTAATTTTAAAGATAAAGAGCTTTACAGTCCAGAGATGCGGCTTTGAAGTCTCAAACAGAAATCTTTCAGAGGTTCACAATTACAAGTTCAGAATTACAACAGTTTTTAAAGCATCGATTATAGAACTTCGTCATGTTTTAAAATCTCAAAAATTATAAATTTCAGAGATATAATATTCGAAAACTTTAAAAATTGCAGAATGTTACAGTAAATACCAATTCCGTTGGCTGAAGATTCTTGGAACGAAACGATGTGTCACGTAGTGAAAGGTATTCCTAGAATGCTACATTCGGGTGTTTTAAAGTCCAAAAATGAAGATTAAATCTAAAACCGACATAGTTTTAAAATGTAGTTTAAGAAGTTTAAATTGTAAAGTATCAATCTTAAGGTTCTAAAATACGAAATTTCAGAAATTCAAAATTCAAGTCACAGATGTCACGTTTTAGCTTTCAACTCTAGAATCACTGCATCTAGTCACCTAGGCCAGCTAGTCGATCAAAGTAACGCAAACCGCCGCCATATTGGGGCAGAGAAGGGTGAGTTTTAATAATGGGCAAATTAAAACACGTTTTACGTGTTTGACATATTAGAGGTTTGATCTTTCAGAATAAGAAAAACCTTTTAAAGTAAACGTGGATTTGATTAAATTCAATACATAACAAATAACGAACAATTTCGTGCTTCGTTTGCCCTAATATGGCGGCGGTTTGCGGTACTCTGGCCGACAAGCTGGCCTAGGTAACTAGATGCAGTGACTCTATTCAACTCATATCTGTAGTTTACATTGATATGTTCTGGGCGTCATTATATTGGAAACATCCAAACATTCCATTATTGTTTAAAATGAAAACTTGTAAACTAAAACTTTGAAAATTTAAATTATAGATTTAGATTAGAAACTTGGAAATTAAACTTTGAATGTCTCAGTTCTTGATATGTAATCTTTAAATGATTGAAACTAAAATACTGATCTTTAGAATTTTAGAGATAATGAAATTTCGATTCTTTAAAACTTGGTTAGTCGATATACAAATTCTGAGGTAAATAAATAATTCAAATAAAATATGTATTCTATTGTGAGATCATGCGGTGTTTTGTAATCTGGTGTACCGTGTACAATTTCTTCCTTGAGATTTGTCTCTTGATTTTATCAGGTGGAAGAGGCTGTACATACGTTTTATAACATCTGCTTATTTTATTAAGTTATTTATCTTGCAATGAAAGACTTTTATGTAATTAAAGTTTGCGAGTGAAGTTCTCTGGTGGACTTGAGTCACTCAAGTCCACCAGAGAACTTCATTCGAAATTGAGTCACTTGAGGTCCCCAGTTGCGTTTAGCGGCAAATGCGTCTACATAAACTCCCCACAGCAAAAATATGTTTTACCAAAATTTCAAAGTGTATCAACTTTGTATCAATTTTCGAATTTGTCAAAGCTGCCGCTTTTCAAATAGATTTTTCCAAAAAATGGCAAATCGAACACTACAAACGATGCTTTGAAAATCATGAATAATACAAATCCATTGTTTTAGTCATTAGTCATTAGGAGGGAGAGACTTGCACGTAAGAAACATCTCGACACCCCTCTTCCATTGAAAACACATATGATATTATGATTTTCCCAATTAAGGCAAATAATTTGTTGATCTGTTCCTTGTAGGTTTTTGTCATTTTCCTGTTCGTTACAAGGCATCGTAGCAACGTTATTCAATTATTTAAATTCTTACATTTTCTACATATATTATTACATTTTAGTAATTCCAAGCGACGGTAGTTCGTGTAATTCCCAACGCCTAAATGGAATAATAATAGAAGAATTATCTCTCAAACTTTCAACTAAGTTCAACTTGCTTTCGTGCGATAATAGTATATGAGGAACCTCCCAAGACAGTCTATCAATCTTGATTTCTACATCAGTACCTGCATATCCAGCGGCGCTTTTATAGCAATTACAATCATTCTTAGAACGTATCAAAGCTAACTGACAACTCATATGAGGAATAACTTTCTTGTAATCATCTGCAAATCCGAAGATATCCTTTAAAGGAATTCTACACGTGAAATTGAACACGTTATTCCTCGCATTATGTAACAGGCCATTTCCGTTAGCGAGTTCGATTCCCCATGCACTACTGGATAAAGCCCGATCCTCGGCACCGTGTAAAACGAGTCCTTTTATAGTACTTGTAATACCCGGATGTTTACACATATCGATGATTTGATTCGTACCTAATTTAGTTGAATTTCGTCAAACAGAAAGTAGGCAAAATTGTTTACCGGTAGGAATTTTACGTTGACTTTTCGGGTCATAGTACCTTTAACAAAAATGTAGCTATCGTACAAAGCTAAAACATTATCCGAATTTTGTATGGTGATTCTAATGATGTCTGAATGATTTACGTTTAACGTAAACGGCAAATAGGTATAGAAGTCCTCTTTTATTATATCTGTATCGACACGAGGTTTTTGAAATATATTTAATTTATCATTAGCAAAGATGCTTTCTGTGTTAATATGCAATTTACTTCTTTTCGACATGTTGATGTTGTACTTTAAAACCTAGAGATTCAAGAAACAGCCGGTTCTCTTTAGATAACTTTATACGTAAGAGGTCCGCACTATTCGGTGTACCAAGACGAATGACCCTCGAATGATGCGAGGTGCGGTTTTTATAGTTAAAGTTTATTCCCATTTTTCACGTTTAAGTTCTAGTCTTAACATATACTTGTGAAGGTATCTTCAGAAAAATTTACCAGTTGTCCACTCGAGTCTACTAATCGAATGGTAATATTATCAATTTCACTGACAGTGACAGGAAAGTAAATCACGTGTGTTGGTTCCTTCTCAATCAGGTATCCAGGTGGTACGCAGAGACCAAATTCAAAGATTGTATGACACGGTTGATTATTTCTATACGCGCCCCCTGTAATATTCGTGTCTACAAAGATGTTCGGGGTAGAGAGTATATCGACAATTCGATCTGATACGTGTCTGATACCGGGTAGTAATATACGATTGTTAAATCCTAATAGAGAGCCTATACTGTTCGGTTTGCTAAAATCTATAACGGCTGAGGCAGATTCAAGCTCACACTTTCCTGTATTAGTGTTAGTCTTGATTTGTAGTAGTAAATCTCCTTCTTCAGGATCGCTCCTTTTAATTTGATTCTTTATATAGTTAGCGATTTCTGACAATTCGTAACTACCGGTTGTGATAGTTATCTCTTGATCTCCGTAATAAAATTTATTTTTCCCTGGAAATATATTCCGTATCGTATGACTTGTATATAGACCAACTAATCCTATGGAATATCTGTATTGCTCACGATCTAGTTGTATATTCGGATAAATACTACCGGTAGAGAGGATATTTCCATTACCGTACACGGTGATGGTTCTAGCCATACTTGTTCGAATTATACATACACTTCTCTTTTATACAAAAATCTCAGGCACAAGTGTCCACAGTTGTATGTATTGAACTTTTGTTCTCGAGCAACATTATAGTATACACTGCAGCGAGGACCGAAATATTTCACAAGTTCAGCCGGTGGTCTTAGGTCTCCGAAGGGGTCAAAATACAAAACAATATTTCGATCCTTTCTATAAGCTACCCAATGCGTACCGGGTCCTCTAGCATCGTCGAGATTAACAATAGCTCTTTCGAATTGCAAAGGTTTCATTAAGGAAGTCCTGGACGAGGCTATAAAAGTTAGAACAACGCTTGTAGACAATAATATTTTATTAAAAGTGTTAAATTCTTCTTGTAGATATAAGAATGATTTAGTTTTGAATGAATTAGTTTATAAGTTTACTAAGAAAACTATTGTAGATTTGCAGAACGACCTTGATTTAGATGATAGACTTAAATTTATTACATCTGGATATAATGTATAATAAATATAATATAATAAATGTCTTTAAGACTTATTGTTTTTAATTGTATCTACATCTACTTATTCCAGGTAGTTTGATTGTATGCATATGTAAGACGTGGGAAAACTGAAATTGAATAGGAAAATTGAATAGACTACCTGTTACATTTTATACCTTATTCGTTTCGATAAACATACAGTCATCATACGGTTGATATCTTTCTGTCTTTACTTTGCCTAGGTAAACCAATCCTAGAGACAGAGTTTTATTCGCTATCTTCTGGTTGAGATCGACCACTTTATCGTCAGTAAGTTTGTCGGCGAATATTTTGGGTAGATATGTTATATGTTTTTCATCGCAATAAACACCGCTCTGCTTCCGTCCCTGCAGGTGATAATTTTGACCTCTGATATCCCTGCTACTTCCTTCACGTTGTATTCATGTAATTTCATGACGGGTTTTGCTGTTCCGGCTGATTGGTTCAATTCATTTAAATATTCCATTTCTTACTGTAAACAATCGTAAAACATTTACATATCAGGCAGTTTTAAAATATAAGCAACTGAAGATAAAACATACCTGCTTGATATATTTTAAATAAATTTGCAGGATACAGAATTATCAAACGTTGATAATTTCGCGTCTTCGACTTCCTTGATACAATAACCTGTTGGAATAAAAACTATGTGGATTTCACGCAGTTAGAAACTGCAGTCAGTCTATAACAAATTTCAAAATAAATTTACACAACATCGTTAAAAATAAAAGCAACCTACTCAATGAATTTCAAATAAGGATAAAACATTCGTAAATCATTTACATACAGTTTTTAAAATATAAGCAAAAATAAAACATACCTGATTTTAATATTCACTTGATGTAACTATCTTGATGGTTCGAGAACACTTTCGGAATGAATGGGAAATAGAAATCTCGGGGTTTTTATATCAGTTTTCGGCGTCTGCGTAATTATGATGAACAATAGTTTTTAAAATAAAATAACTTTTCTTTGAAAGGTGTAGATGTTGTTTACACAACATCGTTAAAAATAAAAGCAACCTACTCAATGAATTTCAAATAAGGATAAAACATTCGTAAATCATTTACATACAGTTTTTAAAATATAAGCAAAAATAAAACATACCTGATTTGAATATTCACTTGATGTAACTATCTTGATGATTCGAGAACACTTTCGGAATGAATGGGAAACAGAAATCTCGGGGTTTTTATATCAGTTTTCGGCGTCTGCGTAATTATGATGAACAATAGTTTTTAAAATAAAACAACATTTCTTTGAAAGCTGTTAGTTATTATAGAAAGAACTCGTCTTAATCTTAAGTAAACAATAATAAACATGTTTCTCTGTTAAAAAGTTAATGAAGCGTACATCAAATCTGTATGATTCAGAGCTCTGAAACAATACAATTAAACATATATAGTACGTTATAAGGTTGTGTTTCTTTCAAATTATTTCCATATTCAGATTTTCTACACATCTAACTTATACAGATTAACACAAGGGTGAGTAATTGTCATTTAAAAGACTAATTTAAAAGAGATTTAAAACAATAATTTATGCCGCTTTTAAGATGACGATCTCTTAACAAATTTTTATAAAATCTAAATTCGTTTGAAATGTTCAGTCATCTGTAAGAACGTTTTGTTTATTTATGGTTGAAAGCAGTTTTAAGGAATGTTGGAAAAAACAACGTGACTAATTACCTTGTACGTATTTTCATGCAATAACATCAGTTTGAAGTTCATCACTTCTTAAACAGTTATAAATACAGAAAATGTTTTTGAATTTTAAAATAATGCTGTAAGGTATTCTATATTCTTAAAAGTTTTATTTAAATAAATTTTTAAGAAATCATAACGAACGGCCCTAATTGTTTTCTTTCAAATAGAATTAACGTTACTTGTAAACCGTATTTTAAATGTTTATGACGTATATTTAAACAGGTCAAAATGCAACAGAGATAATCCGACTGGTAATTGACAGTAACCTTTAGAGGTACTTTGTATACTTGAAAATAAATTTTTCTAGTATTATTACCCTAGATGTTTCTACGTGTTAATTACGTATAATCTATATTTAAATATCAATTAGGAATGACAACATAAGATTTATTTTAAAATAAATTTATGGGAGAGAGATGACAGATGCAAATGATATATAAAAATGAGATGTACAAATGAGATATAAGTTATGTAAATGAGAGATGAGATATGCAAACGATACCGTGAATTAATTTTAATTCGCGCATGCATATAAAAAATGAGCTAGGCAAATGAGAGATGAGATATGCAAATGATACCGTGAATTAAATTAATTCGCGTATGCATGTGAGAGATGATACATGTAAATGAGAGATGAGAGATGACAAATGAGAAATGAGAGATGACAAATGAGAGAAGAGAGAGGTGAGATGACAAATGAGATATGAGATATGTAAATGAGAGATGAGATATGCAAATGATACCTTGAATTAATTTAATTCGCGTATGCATATAAAAAACGAGCTAGGTAAATGAGAGATGAGATATGCAAATGATATCGTGAATTAATTTAATTTAATTAAATTAGATCAATTAATTTAATTCGCGCATTTAATTAGATCTCGCCTCATTTGAATATTAATTAGATCGCGGGTCATTTACATAAAAGGAGAGGGGATGGACTCAATGGCGGCAATACCTACTGTTATCTAATTAATTTTCTTTTAAGGCGCAATGGAATTTGTAGTTTCGCGTTATCAAGCGCGCTCTTAAACCAAGTTTAGTTTTCTGTTTTTATTATATCAGTTAGTAATTAATTAAGAGAAAAACGTGAGAAAAGTTAAACTAAAATACCTACATATATTATTATTATTATTACTAAATATAAATTCAGCTTTCAAATTTTTTACGCGCTTCGTTTCGAAACAAGCACAGACATGAAAAGTAAGTGACCCGGCAGCTGCAAGAAGAAGCCTTTTAGTGGCTTATTAGTCAGTGTTCATCCGCCTACCATGAGTGATGTTACGTTTAACCGTTTTGTAATATTATTAATAAAATAATTTTTATGAAATAGAACGTGTTTATTTAAAAAAAGCTACGCTAATAAGTATAAATACGATTTTTAGTAGTAAAAATTAAACTTGTATTAATTTTTGAAACCACTTTTTAAAATTTATTTGTTTAACATTTAAAATATTATTAATTTCATATAAAATTAGTCTCATGCTTGTTCTTGTGTTTAATTTACGTTATGTTACTAATAATAGAATGAATTAAAATAATTGGTAATAATTTAGAATTTTCGTATTAATTTGTTTTCTTCATCAAAGTTATTTCATACAAGTATTAATAAGCTATAGTACAGTATTAAATATTAGGTTGGTCTCATACTCAAAGGTCAGTAATAACCCGAGGCTACCGTTGGATTCCGAACCTATACTATCACCGATTGTCAGCCTTGATACCATATTAATATTAAGAATGGTCCAATATTGGTTCTTTACCTTGCGCCAAGACTCAGTATTAACGTCGGCACTGTATTGGTTTTCACTATTGGGCCAAGATGTATCACCAGTCTAGGGCCATGACTGATTACCAAGCTTGGCACGAACTTATCATCCCGATTTTAGACCAGCCATGGACCAGTCTTGGATTTCAGGCTTGTACCAGAGTTGATAAGCATCGTCCCAAGCCTGCGCCAGTCGCGGACCTTTTGTAATTTCCTATATGGGGTTGTCATCATCACCGTCTCTGAAAATATTTCATGGCCAAAGTATACAACGAATGATAGCTCAGTCTTTGTTTAAGGCTACTTGTAACTTCTACGCTTGAAATTGCTGTGCTCTTTACCGTTCAAGGCAACATACTCGATATACTTGCTGGTCACGTGACTAAACTTAGTAGACTGAAAGCTTGAGTATCTTATTATAATAGTATTACCGTACAGTGTCTTATTTGTTACAGTCATTACCAATAACTATGTCTCTATTTTATTATATTATCATAAAAAGTTACCTGTACAAAACGTTTTTGATATCAATAGGTTTAAAAGACATTCAAAGAAACATTTACTATATATACAGCTTGAATCAGCACGGCGCAGCGGTCGTACCGGGCTTGTCCCCACGTTTAAAGGTTCCTTCGGCTTGAATGCTTGAGTTTGCCGATCGAATTATCGTACCATCCTGTTAGTTCTGTGAACTCTTCTGTATACTTTCTAACATTACACGTACAGTGTAGTAATTTTTTTCCTGGTACAATAATATCTTTATATTGTTTTTTTTAATTAAAGATTGTTATTATTTAAATAAAAAGCGACGTGTTTGGCATTTCTTATTGACAGATTTACGATATCATTCCAATAGTGTATTTAGAAAAATAAACTTTTAGCCAATCATCGTAACCTTGCTGAGTATTGTAATTATATTTTAAACATCTTTTAAACGTTGTTATGTCGTAATGAATTATGTCGTAAATGGATATGAAAGTCGCTTGAGTGCATGGGCCTTCTTTCTCGAAAAGAAAATATTGCATCAAAATAACAATTTTTCTTGAACCAGCCATAATAATCCTATATGGTACTTAGTACGATAATGGAATTTATCAACCATTCGTTACTAAGGAAACAGAACTGTTTAAAAAAACATAGTTACTTGGTGATTTAATTTTAAAAGTTTTAGTTTAATTCGTAATTAATTTCTTCATTAATTTACACTGGAAAGATATAATTTTGTGTGAAATTCGGATCGTAACCGTACCTACATAATGTATTCCCTTTTACTGCGTATACAGTGTCGAAATTCCATGCAAACTCCTATGTGAGTGCGACAAAGGTGATAGAGCTATCGTGGCAAGTACATTACGCCCCCCCATATTTTTTCATTTATACAACTATCATACCTTATCCTATCGAGTTCAAACATTACTAAATTTTTAAAGATTTGAACCCATGTCCATCTGATGAAGATGCAGGATCTCTATCACTAACCACCGAGGGCTTTGAAACTCGGATCGTAACCAATCATTATGATATACGTGTGTATGGTATCCGTAACCTTCACGACCAGGTACCTTAATGTTGGCGTTACGATCCTTACAACATACATATATAACTATTATGAGTATTATACTTACGTGGTTGTTAAGCAACGCACACACCAAAGTTGTTTCTAAAGCATTCCACGAATAAGATAGAATAGCTATACCAATAAATATATAAAAAGTTGCAGGCATAGGCTCGCCAATCAAAAAGGCACTCGCATATCTATAAATAGCTATTAATGTTTGTGCTATGTCGTATGTCATATTAAATAATATCGGAATGGAATAAACTTTATTAAAAACTCGTGCTATTTTGAATAATCCCCAATAGATATCCGCTAGGTTAGCAAGGAAACTTTTAGAAAGCAAAGTTGGTTCTTCATTGTAGACTTCAATTAAAGATCTATTCAGTTCATGTATTCTTAGGCTTATAGAATTTATCCAGTCTCGCCAAGTGACTAAAATGGTGTTCTTATAAACACCGGCAATCAAATAAAGCCAATGTCCCCAGTGATAGATCATTTGAGGTCTTCGTACAAAATAATACATAAATAAACTTATAATTGCAGTTTCATTAATAATAAATGAAATTATCGAGGAGTTTCTTACTGCATGGTTATCTACTTTAATGTGTAATGCGTAGAGTTTTTCATCAATTTTCACAAAATCGTCCAACATACAAAATTGTAGTTTTGAGTTTATTTTTGGATACAATATTAAAGTAAGAATTAAAATTGCGTCTAGGTTTGCCTCAAACATATGCATGTACCATGCTAATGCTTTATCATAATCATATTTTATAGAAATATTATTTTCCCATAATAAAAGAAGGTTCAAAATAATCAAGACAATTATTTTCTTAGTATTGATTTCCCTTTTTATCACTCTTTTTCCTGGAATATCTGTGATAGTAAGTGCAGTCATACCAAGGCATCTTTCTATTTTACAAGAAAAAGATAACGCTGTTATAATATCTGATGTAGAGCTATTACTCATTTTGAAGAAGCGTTTCCATTTTTGCATTTATTGTAATGATATACTTATGTAACACTGTTATTGATTAGTTTGTTTTATTTTATTAAGGAAAACACTTGCCTTATTTGAAATTATATTATTGTACAGTAAATATTTAACATGTTAATTTAAGAGTAATTTAATTTAAGAATAATAACATACATAGTATTGGTAAAACTTCACTTTGGATTAAGTTTTCATTTGTGCGCAAATGAAAAATAGCGAATACTAATTAATCTGAGAAAGATATATATGATGGCATTCTTGTTAAGTCTTAAAATATAGTAACTTTTTTGTAAAATTGGTGGTAAGAAAAAATTTTAAAAAAAATTCAGAAATAGTTTATTTTTGATATAACTGAAAATTGAATTTAGTTTAAAAAAAATTATAAAATAGTACTATTCTTCTGCGGGTGCAGCTGAATTATCAGTTGTTTATCTTTAGTTACTAAACGCACAAGTATTGTTGATTTTAAAAAGTTTCAAACACAATTTAGGTTATTGTGTCAAAATGACAAACGTCAATTATATTTAAAAATTCTTATCTATAGCATCAATATTACAAAATAGTTACTTATTGTAAAGCTTGACAAGTATACCATTGATATCTATCTTTCTCAGATGAATTAGTATTCGATATTTTACCTTTGCTCACATATAAAAACCCCATCCGAAAGCGAAATTTTACCAATACTGTATGCTATTAGTCCTAATTGTTTACATTACTAATACAAAGAATCAACAAGTAAGTTTTAATATTGACGAGGTCACTTATGTAATTATAATTCGATTATAAAAAATGATTGGTTTTGTGCTACTTTCAACTTGTTTGTAAATCTATTGGTTAGATGGTTGTACACAGTTTTATCCGCTGGACAGTGGTTTTGTTGCCATTTTTTTCTGGCACTGTTTTTTCTTTGATAAGTCTTAGTATTTCAACGAAAGCATTTACGGATACGGAACTGACAAAACAACACGTTTATTTACGCTCAAAGAAATTTAAAACGAAGTATCCTATTTCAATAACCGTAAATCTTCCGGTTTGGACCAAATCAGCCCAAAAATACTGAAGGAGCTACCCAAAGAATGTATCATAATGTTATCGTACATATTTAACGCTATTCTAAGACTTTGTTTTTGCCCTAAAGCATTTAAAATAACTAAAATGATCGTAGTACCCAATACGAAAAAAACCTACACCAAGTAAGTTTCTACCGACATGTAAGCCTCTTACTCACCATATCCAAGCTTTTTAAAAATCTCCTACTCCACGTCATTAACCCCCTCCTACATGATATACCCCATCACTAATTTGGATTTCGCCACTCTTACTCCACCATACAACAGTACCACAGAGTTGTTCATACTACTAGCAAAGCTTTGGATGACAAAGAGTATTGTCTATAAGTGTTCCTTGATATAAGTCAAGCATTCGATAAAGTCTGGCACGAAAGCATACTTTATAAAATAAAGCTTTCTCTTCCATACTACTTCAAACTATTTAAATCCTAACTCAAAGACCGAAAGTCCGGTACCAGAGACAATGGTGAATCTCCTGACATCTTTCCAGTTCAGTCGCGAGTACCTCAGGGTAGTGTACTGGGCCCATTGCTGCTCTATTTGCTTTTTACATCCGACTTACCAACAACAACCACCACAGTAACAGGAACCTTTGCCGACGACACCGTTATATTAGCAAGTCACGAAGACAAGTAAGTATGTAATCACCTCCGTTCAACTACAAGACCACCTAAACCTAATCCACAGTTGAACTAGGAAATTACACATAAATGAAACCAAATCCGTGCAAACAACATTTACCCTTAGAAAGGACCACTGCTCACTAGTTTTTCTAAACAATACAACACTACTTGAATCTCCATCCGTCCATTATCTCGGCATGCATCTTTACAAAAGATTTACTTAGAAAACCCACATACTAAAAAAGAGAAAACAGATTCGAGTTAAAATTTAAAGAATTACACTCGTTGCTTGGAATGAAGTCACATTGAAGACGAGCTGAAACATATTGTTTTCCAGACAATTCAAAGGAATGGGTACTTTGGACACCTTGCTTATCAGAAGATTATAAAAACCAGAAACGCATCGGACGACCCGACGGTTAGAATATTCTCAATTGCAATTCAGTTCCAAGAATATTCAGTGATCACAAGTATAGGGGGCCTACAGCTTAAGGTGGACTCCGAAGCACCCCAAGTACATAGTACTTGGATTTTTTATTAATTTCAGGGACATTTCCTGGTCAAAGTATGCCTCGGTGGTTTGCCATTGCCTTCCAAGGAAGATGCGATTTTTAAAAATCCAGTGATATATGGGTAGGGGTTCCAACCCGGATCCCTTGGTCGGTAGTCCAGCACGTAACTAACCGAGTCACAATCGCTCTCGAACCACCAAGAACAAGTCGTTTTTCGCTGGATCAGTTGAAAAAACATGTAGAAGACCCAAAATCCTCCTATCCATCAAATATCAAGGAAACTACCTTGCCACACGCAGGCTGCTAAGAGAGCTGTGAAAATTGTGACTGAGGCATCCCTTGCTGACTGTGGTAGAGACAGAAGAGACGGAATCATTAGAAGCCAGTTGGATGCCTAAATTCGAAATGAAACAGGACTTCAAGTTGCATTAAATTATTTTATGTTCATCTTTTTTTGTTTTTTGATTTAGGAATTATTATTTCATTTATATTCATACTATCATTTTTCTTTGATATACGAGTATATATAGTGATAGTATTATATCAAAAACGAAAATATTTAAAAAATTGAGAATTTTAATTGCCATGTGGCGGTGGAAGATTAAATTTGAAAAATAAACCAAATTAGTGGAAAGTTTCTTCTTATTATTCACATCTTTTGGTAATACAGGCGTTCTGAAAAAAAAAGAAAACATGAAATTGTGGATAGTATCGCTTCACCCTAATGTACGCAGTTCCAACTACACGCACGGTATGTGTGGCTTAGGATTAGAGGGGCTAATGTGCAGTTCCAGTTGTTATACTAGACCACCGGGAATTTCCTGCTATATCTCTGGACCTATCCGCTTCTGAACCTCTCTCAGTACAGTTTATTGAACTACCATCACATGCTATCACGAGCGTTATCATTTTTAAAATATATGGTATGGAGATTATGCTGGTTTTTGTGGCGAATCATTCTATAAAGAAATTATCTAAAAATGAATCTGATGAACTTTCCAAAACGGGGACCCTATGCAGAAACAATTTTTTTTCTTTGCATAAAGTACATAAACAAAAGAAACTAGTGCCTCTAGAATGGAACGTGTAGTTAATACTGTGTAACATATTGGCTTTAACTATTTTTCATGTCCTTAATCTAGTCTATTTTCATCTGCTCATCTCAGGAGAGCTCATGCCCAATTTGTCAAAAATCCATCTAGTCTGAGAAGAGTTATCGTGTTTACACGCAGTTGAACACGCGCGCGCTCTCGCACGCACACGCACAATACGTTACAAACGAAAACGAGTTGGAAAAGTAGATAGAATATTGTTTATTGTTTCTAGCCTTATTTTGTGGAACTCCATAATCATGAAATAAATAAAGATTATTAAAAGTTTCACAGTTTTATTAAAATACAACCTGACAATATTGTTTCGACAGCTCTACTGTCATTATCAAAGGTAATATAATTATAAACAAACACGTCGCTAAGGTAGATACAAAATAGGTAACTAGATAAAATAATAATAATAATCATAATTAAATATCTAATACTTCCAGTAACGGAGAATTACTGAGCTCAAGTTGTTCATTCATTAAAGGTACCCTGAGTTTGTGTTTGTTTTTTTTAAGCCTTTGAGATATACAAACACAAACTCAGGGTACCTTTAATGAATGAACAACTTGAGCTCAGTAATTCTATTTGATTGTTTTTATTCGATTTTACAGTAAATGTAATGGTTTGATATGATATAATTTAAAAAAAATATATAAGGAATAGGTATATTGCATTTTAATTTAATAGCACTGTATAATTCAGCTTGTAGCTTTTGACAGTAATAAATTTGACACTCTACCCTGATGGTTGAATTTTAATAACATTATGCATTATAAGCTTAATAATCAACTTTAATTGTTTAAAGATATCAAGATAATAGATATTTATTATACAAGTGTGGAATGTGCGAGATTAGGCACGCAAGAAAGAGTTGATTTTCTCAAGTGCCTAAGAAGCAATTCCACACGCGTGTAATATAATATTTTATCCAAAATCGCGTGTAACTAAATTAAAAACATTAAAATAAAATTTATACATTTTTGACCAAAATGTATTGCAAGAGAGCTGCGGGATGGTTGCTATAGTAAAATTTTGTTTTCGTAATCAATTTGTGAAAAACCGTGAAAAACGGTGCAGAACTTTGAGATGGATTACGAAGTACTATACTTACTATAGTATTTTACTGCCTTAACCATCTGTGTACTTGTTAATATTTTCTAAGAAAGAAAAAGTTTCAACTAAAATTTAAATACTTACATCCTGCGGTATTGTGATAAATAGATATTAGGAAATTACAAAGACCCTTTGACAACTTCCTGTTCATAGAAAAATTTGCCTGTACTTTTGTTTACTAATCTTGTAATCTTTCAATTAAGACAGTTCAGAAATTGCAAACTGCATTTCAGTTTGGAATTTTAGAGTGTAAAGATGGGTAAAGAAAAACGGTCTGTGTATGTTACACTTCGAAGTTATGTTAAGAAATTCAGTATTCTTACAACTGACGATAAGGTGTTGTATTGTATAGTGTGCGACAATAAAGGACTGCAACGAAACGCTTTCAAGTTACACAACATCTGAACACGGTTCGACATCAAAAGTGTGTTGCCCTGAAATCAAAAAAACAAACATTGTTACCTTAATAATTCGCGCGATGAGTCCAGCAAATCGATCGAATTTAATAAAAAACTATGTAGTGCATTAGTGGCTGCAGATATCCCGTTAAGTAAAATTAATCACTCAGCATTTCGTAATTTTCTAGAAGAAATTTCAAAAATGCCAATACCCGACGAGTCTACAATCAGGAAAAATTATTTACCTCGTTTATACGAAGAGACCATAAAATCAATTAGAAAACATGTAGCAAATAACTACATATGGGTTTCCATTGACGAATCTACTGACACTACTGGAAGGTGTGTAGAAACTTCATTTCCTTCGTTTTGTTTGTATAATTTAACTAATTAAAGACAGCAGAGCAATTTACGGATGTTTTATTTTCTATTTTGTTAGTTACATATTTAATCACAACAATATTTTTGCTTGATTAAAATATATTTTTTTTAATAACTGTTTTGCGCTAATTGTTTGTAACCGACTAATTATGTAGTTCGATAAAATAAAAATCAAATTTTTGTTTTCAGATACGTGGCTAACGTTATAATTGGCGTTTTAAGTTCGGAGAACAATCCCAAATCCTATCTATTAGCACTGGACGTTTTCAAGAGCACCAATCATTGTTCTGTGGCAAAATTGTTTAATGATTCGATGACTATTTTGTGGCCGGACGGCATACAGTACAACAAAGTACTCCTGTTCGTCACCGATGCGGCACTTTACATGATCAAGGCTGGAGCAGGCTTACAAGTTCTGTACGAAAAAATGATCCACTTACCTTGTCTTGCCCATGCAAT
This sequence comes from Agrypnus murinus, assembly GCA_929113105.1. NCBI lineage: Eukaryota > Metazoa > Arthropoda > Insecta > Coleoptera > Elateridae > Agrypnus > Agrypnus murinus. The sequence continues at coordinate 59,312,515 of OV816025.1, forward strand.
GCATAGAGTTGCGGAAAAAGTGCGGGAAATATATCCTAACGTAAACTCTATAATTTCAGATGTAACAAAAAATTGTGTGTAAAGCTCCATATCGCATACAAATATTTAGGGAAACTGCTCAAGAAGTGCCTCTCCCACCTGAGCCTGTAATAACAAGGTGGGGTACTTGGCTTTCTGCAGCAGAATATTATGCAACTTATTTTGATATTATTAAAGCATTTGTAAATAAACTTAATAAACACGATGCACTATGCATAAAAAGCGCACAGGATGCTTTTAATACTAAGGAGGAGAGGGCAGAGTTATTGTTTGTTTTGACAAATTTTGTGCATTTAGCTAAAGTAATTCAGAAATTAGAAAGTCAGGGAAATTCATTAGATGAATCTCTTGAGCATGTAAATTTGTTAGGTGTTTCTTTGAATAAAGTAAAAGGGCCAAAGGGTTTGACTATAAAACAAAAATTTAAATCCGTTATAGACAAAAATCCTGGTTTTCACTTAATTAAAAGCATAAACGATGCATTATCTGGCCAAGACATTTTAGACGAGCTAAAACATTATTCGCTTGTAGAATTAAACAATTTTAAGTATGCCCCAATTACTTCTTGCGATGTGGAACGGAGTTTCTCAAAATATAAAACAATATTTAGGGATAATAGGCATATGTTTACGTTTGAAAATTTAAAAATGTACGTCATTGTGAACTGTAACGCTCTATGTTTAGAAAATATAATTAATTAAATTATTGCATAGGATGTCTAATTAAAATAATTTTTGTAAATAAAATGTAAATAACGCTAAACAACACCTGTTTTTAATAAATTGAAAGTGCATATATTTATTAAAAAGTGCATATTTCACGTTTTTATAGTGCATAAGTGCATGCATACTTCAGCATTTTTAAGTGCATACAAATCCTATACCTACTAATAACCCTCAAACTTTTTTTGCTCAAATAAGTGCTATAAAAACACATAAGTTGGCCTTTTTTCAAAATAACTTTAAACAAATGATAGGCGGGTTCAAAGACAATACATAATACAGTTATTTTAATTATATACCTATTTAGTTTATTATTATTATTAGGCACCGAAACTTGAAACGCGCCAGTCGCTGGCAGTGTGTGCCCCCATTTACTTTGTAGTTTTTGTAAGCCCAGTTTTTGTCAAAATCGGTGAATCTCGAGAACCACTGAATAGATTTTGATGTCGTTTTCACCATTTGATAACTTATCTCTTAGCAAGTTTTCTATATATATAAGGTTTTTATATATATACAGATTATTGAGAGGATTTTTGGAGAGTCCAATAATAAGCAAAGTATTAAATACATACTTAAGAAAATTGGCTCTAACATAGACAAAACGCATTACGCTGCGAAAATGGTAACAGATACAAGCAAACTATAAGCAAACAAATTGTAGCCCTCAAAAAGATCTACAAAAAAGTCCGGGATCGCATGTACGTATCTCTTACACATTACTCACAATCACGATTTTTATAATAATTATTTTTGCGGAATATCCTTCTCTCCCTGGAATCTCCGCCCCTGGATAAAATGCCGGCAATTTCTGTATTTTTATCTTCAGAATTGCTTCAAGCATAATTTGTGAAAATTTGAAGTTTGTAGCTTGCGACTCCCTCGGATTTTTTAGGATTAAAAATATACTATGTACTCCTTTGGGACAAAGCCCACCTGCCTGTAAAATTTCAGCTTCCTAAGTCTTCTAGTTTTCGAGATATTTTTCGGTGGACATCGGACACCGGAACTGGCTATTATTATATATAAGAGATGACATACGACACAACAAAAACATTAATAGCTATTTATAGATATGCAAGTGCACTTTTGATTGGCGAGCCCATGCCTGCAGCTTTTTATATATTTATTGGTATAGCTATTCTATCTTATTCATGGAATGCTTTAGAAACAACTTCGATGTGTGCGTTGCTTAACAACCACGTAAGTATAATACTCATAATGCTTATCTATATATGTTGTAAGAATCGTAATGCTAATCATAAAGGTACCTAGTAGTGAAGATTGCAGATACCATACACACACATCATAATGATTGATTACGATCCGATTTTCAAGGTCCTCGGTGGTCGAGTGGTAGAAACCCTGCCTCTATATCTGATGGACATGAGTTCAAATCTCGGTTGCAACTGAATTTAAAGAAATTAGTACAATCATTTTTGAGCTCATTAGTGCAAGGTATAAAAGTTGCACGGAGCCCCGACGTAAAAGGGGAATAGATTATATATGTATAATTACAAATGATTATAAATTATTTCGTTTTGAATTAAAAAAATTTAAAGCTAAATCTTTAAAGATTGATTGGTGAATTCCATTATCGTACAGGATTCACTATGGCAGGTTAGAGAAGAATTGTTATTTGTTGTTCAAATTGCGTTCTTAATGTTGTCACTATGACAGGCTAGCTGATACAGATATAGTTAAGCACATTTATTTAACTTTACCTAAGTTTCTTTGCGTTGAGGACATGCCACTATATCATATAATTATGTGTATGTACACGTACATTCCGTGTAGTTTACAATCCTTTAAATTCCACAAGTATCACTAACATAATAATGCCTTTAAATTCACTTAAACATTAGGTACAAAGTACTTCACACATTATACATACTACATATAAATGTAGAGCTTTGAATCATTGTCGTCGATGCTGAAGTTACAATCATTGTTTATTAACTAAAGTTTATGATAATTATGTCATACGTTAACTTGCAGTATCCTTTCATTAATAAAGATTTCAACCTATAAAATTTCAAAAGAAACGTTGATCATTTAAAAGATTACCACGTTGACACAATTTTATTTCTCAAAAGGTTGCATCCCCAATACGGTATTATTCTTAATCCGGCACAAATTTATGCACTTCCCAATATTAGCGCTGCAATACGGAACAAAAATGCAGTTTCTTTATCTTTAAAATTCAATTAACTAGTGAATTCACTTCACAAACCATAAACTAACAGCGCACTGGATTAGGTATTTATTTTACAAAAACAAAATACTACCTAACCTACCATAACAGAACCTCGCGTCTATTTGACAAGTTATCCGCGACCTGTATGCGCCATGCTTGGCGAACTCCTTCAGACTCTCCAAACCGTATGCGCCCCGCTTGGCGATTTGTCTTCAACTACTCTAAAAATTCAACTTTTCCTCGAGTAAATAATATTTTAAGAAATGGAAGTATATTATTACCCTATTAGATCCGGGAATGGCACATATTACCACCAATGAGAAAAAACCTTTTCGAACATTCCACGGGCATTTGAGGGGTCGAAGACTTGCTTTGTACTTTAATAACTCCTCCTAGATCGGAAGGGTTTATAATAAAACGAACTACATTGAACTAAATAAATTTATTTCTTTCCTGCTGTCTGGTTTCTACTCAATCATGTACTCGTTATTAATAATACTATATTGGCAAGTTTTATGTTTTAATTTAGCAACTTTAATCATACTTCCTGCTGTCTGATGATCCTGCAAATAACAAATGCAGCACAATGGATATTGTTGATCTTTCAATTTTCTTTACAATAAATTCCATTTTTTAACTAAGTTTTTTACGTAATAAATTAATTTATTTGACCGTTTCAAAATTTGATTGATTGAGTTTGTTTAGGTCACCACAGTAGCATGAAACCTGATTTTTAAAAATATTTCAGTCTATTCCTTTTTGATATATACATATATATATATATATATATATATATATATATATATATATATATATATATATATTGGTTTAATCGACGTTGTCGGACCCGCTATATGGTGGGGTCGTTAGTAGACCCGCATTTTTTGATTTTTAAAATGTGTATATTTTACATAATATTGATCTATTTCTGATAAGCAATATTTAAGATCCTCGAGGGGTAAAAATATATGAAAAAAAAATATTGGTAATATTTGACAGTCGTTCTTGAACCCGATACATATTACAGTGTTTACAGACCCATTTGTATAATTTTAAGCAAGCCTACCTACCCTACCGAACCCAGCAACGTTGTCGAATGTATCAGAGATAAAATTACGATTGACGTAATGATTTCGGGATGTTAAGCACATAAGTGATCTTTATTTTTGTTGATTTGTTCGTAAATTCCATAAATAACCTTAAACGCAGAAAAATTAACGTTTTCCGTAAAACTCTGATGTAACTCTGAAAATTATTATTAACATGAGAAAATAGCATTGAGCCTCTTTTGTTCTAAAATACATAAGGTTTATGCAAATAATTGTTTTTTAATAATTTGTTTTTAAATCATTTATTTTAACATGATTAGTTTTGTTTACAAGAATACAATTAAAAGTTTCGAAGACACGTCATGTATATGTGTTTTGAAAAAATAAATGTTATAGCCAAATCTTTTGACCTCCTGCATTTTACTGTTATGTTTCTAGCACAAATAAACAGTTTCTAAGATATGTATATTTTAATATCATGGTAACAGTTCAGTCAAATTAGTAAAAATAGAGGGGAATTGAGGTAGATCCTTGGATTTTTGATAGGCCTTCTTTGTGATATGTTAAATAACCCCTTAAAAGTTACTACTCAAAAGTGGTGAACCAGAGAAGCTGATGAGGGTAAGCCATGCCCCCAGATGATTTTTACTGTTTTTTCAGAAACTATTAGGTTTATCAAAATGGAGCCAGTTAGGTTAAATAGGATTTTATTTAACTTTCATACCAAAAAGCTATGAAAACTTTGTGCATGTTGTCTTGTTTCTGTGTAATCGAAAAACGATCATATGTCACACAGACAAATAAATTTGTATCGGTACATATTATACGAGAAGCTTCGAGCATAACTTTGTGTGATTTGATGCTCATCATGAAATAGCTATGGAAATCTCGTTGAGCATCGAACGCGATCCTGGTTCAGTCTTCTTCTATCTCAGCATCTCCAGCAAAATCTACGTGGCGATATTATCATTATTATAGCGGCTAGTCATATGGTAATTCTCGTATTGGCAAGATACATTTTAGGGGTATACCCTGTACTAATCAATCTTTTTAGTGAACCTAAAACGTACAGGGTACTTCAGGGTTTTTGGATCTCTCTTACTTCGTTCTTTATATTCATATTCGTATCGAGTAATTTTTTTCTTGAATGGTTTTTGTTTTGGAATTCTAAGTTCACGACTTAATTCCACACCTGCTTTAAAATGTAGCTAGATATTTAACATTAAATGGGACTTCACCTATTTTACATATAGGATATCTTGAGCAGACGATGCCAATTCCTGAGGGTCAATGCCTTTGATCAAAATAGGCCATAAAGCACAACATATCTATGTTCAAAAATGAAATGTTACAAAGCTATAGACCTTCAAAATAAAAAAGTCAAAAATGCAATTTGGATAAAATTTTGTGTTCAAGGACAGTTGTTATTAGAACATACATTAGTGTTATTTTGTGCTTGTGGTAGCTGTAGAGCGTACCCGCTACCGCTAGATGCGGAGTTCTGTGGTAGTGATATGTTTAATGTATACTTGACCCAAGTCGAATAGTGACAAGTCAAATAATGCTCTATAAAATGCAGAAAGAAAATAAAGGTAAAACGTCATGCAGTATGACGTACAAACGAAGTAAGAAAGATTTCAAAACAAGGTGAAATGCCCTATACATTTTGGTTTCTATAAAATAATTGTCCAGTACAGGGTATTCTCCTAAAGATATTCTTTTTACTGCAAAATTATCATAATACTACAACCAACAATAACAACAACATCGCTTCATGAATTTTGCAGAAGTGATGCTAAGGTTGCACTGCGAACTCAACATTTTTTTTTCTTAGCTAAGTACTTGATGACGAATACAAGATCGCAATAAGTTATGTTCTAAAGTTGCTCCGGCAAATGTATTGGTACAAATTGTTGGTCTACATACAGGGTGTGCATTGCATGTGTGATAGTATTCATCAATAGGAACAAAAAACTCTTTTTGTTTTTACGCAAATCGACAAAAATTTGCTAAAAATGTCAACTTTTGGGAACTGCTGGAAATTATAGTCAAAGCAAACTGCGACATCACCTAGCAGCAGCTGCGTCAATGTATCAGATAGGCACATCCAGCTCCAAGTGTGATTCTTAGACCAGTGACCTGCTACCCACTTTTCAAAAACCATTCTTTTTTCGGTTATTATGAAAGATAAACATTAATGATTTTCAGCTTTTTTGTTGCATTTTATGTGTACTACCACCTATTCAGAGGATACGAATCTTCAGTGAAACATCCTGTATGATATATATTCATGCGCCAATTAAATAAGATTTATTTTATCTAACCCACTTAACAACCAGTCCATAAACCTAACAGTTTTTGAAAATAAAACGACAAAATACATCTGGGGGCGTGGTTTAATATTGATATTTTACAAAGTTCAGGATATTATCTACTCGTAAACATGAACAAATCAAGCATAAAGTCATTTTCAAGTTTAGCTGACCAAAATACACTACATTTGATTAGTTTAACCTAGATTAAAAAAATAGCAGTTTATATTTTTACTGTGCGTTTGTACAGTTACAAGAAAATTATGGAATGTTCGATCCCTACTTTCTGTTTAATGAAATTGAAGGTACAAAACAGTATACACTATATGGTGGTTAAGTGCCTTTAACAGAAACGTCGAAAGGTAACGAAGAAGAGAAGAAGTTTTTTCAAACCTTGCTCAATTCCGTTATATTGCACTTGTACTAAGTTAAAGATCAATTTTTATTGTATTCTGAAATAGCTATTTGTGAATTGGAATATTTATTATATTCTTAGTGACGAATTGTACACCAGAGATTTTCTGATACATTTGAAATATATGTAGTTCTAAATATACCAGGCGTAAATCATATTAGTCCACCCTGTTTCATTTTTGTTAAAGAACGTCCCACAGAATTTATTCCGTTTATCTTTTGTTCTATGAGGTGGCCGTTTCTTGTTGCGATAGTGAAGTGCTGCTACTGCATCTACCCCATACCAATGTTCATGAAATTCAATTGGGGGTTGCAACATACACTGCCCCTCCGAACCTTTCGAGTGCCCTGTTTCCATTAAAAGTTCCATTAAGTAATCTTACAAATTACAGACGAGAAAGTTTTCCTTCAGTGTTTTAGCAAAAAAGTCACAAATGATGCTCAACTTAGTTCGCCCATTTTAATTTTTGATAAAGAACACCTCACGATTTTTACCCTAAATGGTCTACGCCGTTGTTATTTATTGGTGGTATATAGTACATATCGTTGCCGTTAATACATATGAACTTAATTCTTTGAAATGTTGTAACTAGCAATGTTGCTAGTTGCGATTTCAAAGAATTCATCATGCCATCTGTAACAAAGTTTCTATAAGCATTTAAACCGCGCTCCTGGAAAATTGCTAGAAAATAGTTCCGCTAGTATGCATTAACGTCGATGCTATGTATGAATGAGTACTGTGATCCATTGATAAATATGTATGTGTGAGTGTAGTATCCAATGCAACGAATATAAACAAGGAGTCAGAAAATAATTCAGAAACCAAATAGTTCAAGCATTCATTCTCTCATCTTAACAGTAAAAGAATAAAGCATTCATTAACCACAAACAGTCTTTCAAACAAACAAACACAGAAGATATTACATGTGGTGACCGCCGACTTTAATTGAACACGCAACAATCTGTCAAGAAACTTACCCTTGCATACCATTCAAGATACCAGGATCCTATTTATGAAGCAGATGTCGAGAAATCAATTAGCATAATTCCAGTAGAGGATCAATACTCTCTCAGCACCACCACTACCAGTACATGGAGCAGTTCCATCGCTGAAGTCATAATCTATCTGAAGTCACGGTTGTATAATAAAGTTTTTTTCTGTTCTAAATTTTTCTGCCATCAAAGTAGACTACTACAGCATTTAAGGAAAGTATTTCAACGCCTATATCATTACGGTTTACTATCAAATTAAAAAAAACAATCTTTGAAGCCAAAGAACTAACTTGTCTCGACCACACAGTGAAGAGTGATGGAGTTACGCCGCAAATTTCAACAGGAGAAGCTATTCATAACTTTCCAATCCTTAGAATGCAACAAGAATTATGCCATTTCGTTGGCATAAATTGTCGATTTAAACCTGAGCTAAACCTATTTATTCCAGAAAAAGTTTCAGAACCCTACAAGAAACCCACACAACAGTGTGTCGCAAAACGTATAATTACAAATCGGTTGTTGTGAACTTCAATATACGGTCGTACCAAAAATTCGTTACTTTGTGTGATCGGGAATCGTGTGATACAGGGAATACATAGCAGATAAACTCGGATGCAGCCCATTACAAATCCTTCTTATCTTTTTTTGTGACGTTTATGTATAGAACGTTCGCAATTACTTTTTGTTACCTTTTAGACATATTCGTGTACATACATTTACTATTTTCCTTTTATGTTGCATATACGATTATGATCCAACCAACAACCTACAACAAATACAAGTCCAACAGAATCCTCATACGTTCCTCTTAGGTTAAGTTTTGTAGTTTTTAGTTATTTACATTTTGCAACGGGCTCTAAAATTAAGAATCTGCTGTCTTAATTTTAACCGTTTTCAATTATCTCATTCAATTCTCATGTTATTCTTATTAGCTCATTTCTATTGGTTAAGTTCTTATCATTGTAACGAACATTAACATTAAGAGCCCTGTACTAACTTTAATTAATTGTAAAACCAGCCAAAGAAAAAAACGCGGTTTTTACGTATCTATCAAATTGCTGTACAATCACAACCGCATCTTATGCGTACATTCACTAGTTCTTTCCAATCCTGTCCTCAAGCAAACTGATGGAGACTTTTTCTGCTGGAAAAATTCTAAAAAACAAGGGAGCAATAAATGTGATGATCACCGTTGCCTTGGATACTTTGTAGTATCTAAGGAAACGAATGTAAACGAGGGATCAGAAAATAATGCAGAAACCAAATAGTTCAAGCATTCATTCTCTCATCTTAACAGTAAAAGAATAAAGCTTTAATTAATCACAAAGAATCCTTCAAACAAACATACAAAGAAGATATTTATTTGGAAACCATTCACTTTCCCCAGAAATTAACTTTTCCGTATTATGTTGCGTTGTCTCACTTGTTCGAAAATCCTGTTAACCTTACTCTAAACATTTATATAAAAAATGAATTCAGTTATAAAGTCCTACTTAAAGATACCATTGATATGAACACATGAATTGTAGGTATTAATATATGCTTTCAATTATACAAATATAACTTTATAAATTTATACCACTCTCCAAACTCTAGTGATGCTCAATTTCTAATGAAACTTGAAAATTTGTTTGATGTATATGCTAGTAGATCAGAGACCTTACTAATTATCGGAGACTTTAATATTGACCTATTAAAGGATTCATATTATGAAAATAGGCTGAGAACTTAATTAAAAATAATGGACTACATCAGATTATCGACCAACCTACAAGAATCACTAAGGACAGTGCTACCCTCATAGATCTTCTTGTATCTAATGAAAAAACCATTGATTCCCAGGTACACCATGTTCCAAAAATAACCGATCACCCAATAACTGTAAATGCAAAAGTGAAAGAAAAATATGAAGAATATACAATACAACACAGAGACATGAGCAACTTCAATGAAATGCAATTTCAATTAGATCTAATGGATCAACCATGGAATCCGGACTGTACAAACACCAATAAACTAGCAGAAACATTAGTTAAAACCATAATGGACACACTAAACAGGCATGCTTTAACTGTTAAAAAAACCATTAAATGTCAATGGAGTTGTAAGCGTTGGTGGACCCCAGAAATAGCCTTGGAAATGGAAGAAAGGGACAGATTATATAAAAGAGCAATCTTTACACAAGAAGAAAGTGATATGAATAGGTATAGACAACAAAGAAATGGAATTGTTAGTTTGATCAGGAACCACAAGAGAAATTATTATCAAGAAAAAATAGATGATATAAAAATAACTCAACAGAAATGTGTAAAACAGTTAAAGAATTAATTAAAGGAGGCCATAACAGACAAAAAAAGGAAGGTATTATTTTTGACAATGAGTTAGAAAAAAAGGAAATTCAAATTGCAGAAAAATTCAATATTTACTTTATTAACAGCATAGAACAAATTATTACATTAACAAATTTAACCCAAATTGAAACTGATTTAAGCCACATTAATGTGCATCAATGCAAGTTTGAGAAATTTTTACCAATAGGGTTTTTGGAGTTAAAAAAAAGTATAAACAATTTACCTAATAAGAATAGTAGTGTCGATGGTATTACCGTAAAGATTAGCTTTCAATGTAATAGGACAGAGATTTTTGCATCTAATTCAAATGAGTCTAGAAAGTGTATCCTTCCCAGAAACCTTGAAGACATCCCATATTATCCCCATTGAGAAGATAATCAACACTAACAAATGTGAAGAATACAGACCGATCAACATGGTGCCATCTTATGAAAAATTATTAGAGACCGTCGTAAATATCCAGTTTCGTGACTACATTGAAGTGAACAAACTGTTAACACCTTTTCAATCAGGGTTACGGAAAAATAATTCATGTGAAAGTGCAATACAATCAGTTCTTTTGAAATGGAAAAATGCTATTTACAAGAAGAAGATGATAGGTGTAGTTTTTCTAGACTTTAGACGTGCTTCTGAGACTATTAATAGAGATCTATTATTATTAAAATTAAAAACATATGGGTTTGGCCCAATAGTTATAAAATGGTTTAGTGGATATCTCAAAAACAGATTTCAAAAAACTAGATACTTTAATACTACATCTTCACCTAAAAAAACGACCTTTGGCGTTCCACAAGGAACTGTATTAGGCCCTGATTTATTTGTACTATACATAAATGATATTGTTAATGTAATTAAAAAATGTAACATTCAATTATTTGCAGATGACACTTTAATATATTTTATAGGAGATGATATTGAAAAAGTAATAAATATCATCAATGATGAATTAGTAAACTGGTTAGGTAAAAATAGTCTTTCTTTAAATGTAAATAAAACAAAATTCATGATAATAAAAAATAAGTTTAACGAAATTGATACATCTACTCATGTGGGAATACAAATTAATAGTCAAAAAATAGAACAAGTTTATGAGTGGAAGTACTTAGGCGTAATAATAGATTGTCACTTAACATTTTCTAGTCATTCAAACTATGTTATCAGTAAAGTTGCAAAAATAGTAAATTTCATGGGTAGAATAAGCCAAAATCTTAGCAAGTGGTCTAAATTATTACTATATAAAACAATAATACTTCCCCATTTTAATTATTGTGCTAGTATACTTTACCTCCTAAATAATACTGAAATTAACAATCTTCAAAAAAAACAAAATTGTGCGTTAAGAATAATATTAAAATGTAGTAGGTATACTAGCATAAGAGGAATGTTGCAAGTTACATCTTTGTTAAGTGTTAAGGAAAATATATTTTATAATACGATGATAATAATATTTAAAACAAAAAACCGAATATATCCAGAGCACATTTTAAATGAATTTACTATTCGTAGAAGATGTTCATGATCATAATACTAGAAGTAGAAATAATTTTTATGTTCATACAGTAACAACAAATATAGGACAAAATAATCTGTTTCATAAAGGTTTAGTTGAATATAATTCACTTCCAGCTAATGTAAAAAACTGTACATCTTTAACATTATCTAAGAAACAGTGTAAAAAATATGTAATAAATTATATTAATATTTAAGAAATTATAATGTATTATATGGAATTTATCTAGTTATATGCTATAAATATAGTATATTATTAATAAATATTAAAACCTTCAATTTTACAAAGCCAGAGAATATTTACAAATGTGAAAAGAACTCGCATACGAGATGATGTAATTCTTACGTCACTTTTCTCCATCAAATATTAAATTAGAGCTATTATAACCAAACGTATATAAAACAAAGCTTAACATATGCGTCATGGCAATGTTGCCAGATCCAGGGCTTAGGAAGTCTGTAGAACATAGCGGGTTTGATAGCGTCTTGTATAAAAATATACGATATACACTTGAGAAAGGCGCGACGCCCCCTATAGTTCATTGTGATGAACTACGGTTGTATAAAACTTTTTACAGACCCTACTTTTCCAAACCCAAATTGTATATTTTTTTATTGCAGTTTTAGGTAAACCTTATCCTGTAGACCTCGAAAACATAGGAGAACGTTGCCAGACCCAAGCCCGGGTCTAAGAGCGTCGAAAATGGTCCGACAAGTCGGTAGAATATAGCGAAACGGGTATGTATAAGCGGTTAAACAAATATATATATATATATATATATATATATATATATATATATATATATATATATATATATATATATATATATATATATATATATATGCTTTTAGTACTTATACACCTCCGAACGCTATATACAGCGTACGAGTCGGACTCTAAATCCGGAGGCAACTCGTCGGTATCGGAGTCGAACGCGCTAACCATGTTATTCGGCATCAGGACACCTCCAGGATCATTTTCCACCTGTTTTCAGCCGGAGTCAAACGGGACCTATTTACGTATACTTATATACATTTTAGTTCCAGCGATTGCCGCAGAGTCGCTGCGAGATATACATGTATACGCCACGCGGTTGTGTTTACCTCCGCTTGTATAAAAGCATTCAAAGGATGTTTTTGCCTCCGAATTCGCGGCAACACTGCCTAGCATATTTTTAGTTTATATTCGTGATTTGTTTTGCTGAAGCCCGTTTAAAAACGCGTCATTTCCTTATCTAAGGTATTACGTTTCTGTCTGTATTTCTTAGTAAATATAATTACATCTTTTTAAATGGAAAGAATGATTATATTATATTAAAACTGTACTCTTATTTAAAATTCTTGCAAATTATTACGAAATTAGGACTTATTACAGTAATAAGAATTTATTTTTAATGCATAAATCTTAGATTTGGGACAAAATTCGTGAAGTGGACCCAATTTAACAACAGCTAATGCTTAGTGATTTTATAAAATTATTGATTTATTGAGAGTTATGAACAGTAACGTTTCTACACAACGATTCAGGAAAACATTCGTTTTTAAGATACTCAAACATTAAAATCAATGTTTTTCGGCAAATCTCTTTATAAAGAAATACACAATACGAAGCAAATGTTTTTATCAAATATAATATTTTTATAAACAATAATAGGATACACAAATTTTTACAGCAAACAAAATTAACAAAATATCTTATTTTAAAGGATTCTCTTACAAATTAAGAAAATTGATGATTATGAAGAGAAACGGCAGATTTTGCAGGTGGTCAACTATACAGTGTGTGCCATAAAGTTCGATCCATATGGGAAAACATTTTAATATTCTTTGTTTAAAAGAAAAAACTTTGTTGTTCAATCACTTCTGCTTCCAAAAATACTTGAAATATGCCATGTCAAAGTTTACAAGTGACAATAGGTGTTTAAATCGAGATGACCTTATTTGTTAAAATATAGAAAAATCTTATTAAGAAAAAATATTCCTAATGACATTTTACGTTCACAAACCGGGCTTGAAGAAATATCCCGACATGAAAAATTCCTTTTTTAACATTTTTTGATACACCCCCGTTACTGATTATTTTGAAATCATTAAAAATGCTTTAAAGGAGTAGGAAGGCAACAATTGCAGAGCATATTTTCTAATAATATTGAATGGTGTAGGTATTTTTGACAAATATTAAAATTATCAAAAAACAAAATAAAACTTTTTGGCGATTTTCCAATTTACAAGAAAACAACGTATAGTTTTATTAACTTTTTTAAATAATTGTTTGAATAATACAAGAGTTGTTGAAACTACTACTTAAAAACTTAATAAACTAATTCGCAAAGAATAGTACAATTTGAGGTTTTGGAACCGATCAACAAGATTGAAGAAACTCTTGAAAATTTCTATCTAATAAAACATAATGACAAATTTATATCCCAAAATTGAGAAGATATTAGAATGACGTAACAACAAGCTTGTTTCGTTTCCAATAATAACTTGCTAATAATAAATTCCAAAGACCTAAAGATTGTGTCAAAACTTGAGACATTCGTTAAGTACTTCTTTTTTGGTAGATCTATATCTTCCTATACCATCAATAGAATTTAAAATTTTTAAAAATATACCGGATGGCCTAGATAAAACGCTTCATACTTTGGAGTTCAATGACGATTGTTACCAACCTCAAAATAGCTGCGCGTTCGTTAAAGTATAATTTTAAAAGTCTACATAATTACAATACATATTTAATTAATAGCACTTCTAATACAATATATTGTATTAGAGTTTATATATACTAGTTTCACCAATAAAATGACACTATTTTTCCTATTTTCAGTTATGATCATTTTCAATCGTGCTTTCCACTGCACAATAGCTCACGGAATAGTTTCTTTAAAATCTAAATCTCTCCCTTTTAATTCTTCCCTATTTTTAAACGGTTTCAGGATACTGCTCACTTTTCTCTGTAAAGCGTCCCAACTTAGTAATCAAAAGAATTAAGGTCTGGCGAATTTGAAGGCCAATGTTTGGCTGAAATTAAATTAGGAAAACGTTTTAGTAAATTAATTATGAGAACCTTTAAGCTTGTCGAGAACGATGCGAGGGATTTCTATCCAAAAACTATAATAATATTTATCTAGGTGCAGTCGTTCACATTCCGGAAAAAGTTGTAAATGTCTAATGAAAGTTTCATTGTTGAATCTTGTCTTGTAGATTTACAAGAAACCAGTTCATTTCAGGAAACAAAGCATATACCACAATTTTTAAAGAAAACCTGACTCGGTGTTTGTACAAGCGTAGTAGGGAGATGTTACTTTTTAAACCTCGACTGTTTGTCCGATTATGCTATTTTGCAACTTGTGGGAGCATGCACTATAAAATCTTTTTCGTTTTGAAAACGCATTCGTTTGACATCATTGAACATGTACATTCGCTACAGATATGACTATAAATGTATTTCTATCGTCGTTGCATCTAGTAGGGTACAAAAATATTTTTTCTAAGTGTCTGGGGAGAAAGCAATCTGCACAAATTTGAAATATGAATAATTCCTTTACTATTGAGTTTAGATAAGCTGCCATTTTTAAACAGATAACTAGATGTTCATACAACAGAATCAGCGCCTTAGAAACTTTCGGTTATCTTCTCTTTGGCAACCTATAAAGACCGTAATTTTATAGGTGTCGCATCGGTTAGCATTTGGTACTAATGTTAGTCATTAGCTTGTATATAAGCCAGGAATCTGTGTGTGGGGTTCACAGGTGATTAGCTCCAGCTGATGAGAATGCAACAAACTCAAAACAGTCTGTCCTAGAGTATCACTTGTGAATTCCACACATTTCATTTTTACTCTGGGTTAATCGTCTTAAATAGTCTTAGTAAATCTTTTATATTTTAAATTGTCAATTCCTATACGATGTTTTGTCTTTGCTGATTCACTAGATTTATAAATGGCAATTTTGGAGTTTTCCGGAGTTTTTAGTTAGAGTCAGGAGCCGGGAGAGTCTGGAACATTGGCCACCTTTTTTAATAACATCAACAACAATCAAAATTAACCCTTTTTTATAGAATCTGTTACCATTAGATAACAAATACTATTTTTACTTCTACACCATTGCATTCTAAAACTGAAAAAAATAAAATTATAACAAAGATTTTGGAGTTGGAAGAATTTAAGATAAAAGTGGCCACTGTACCTACAGTGATGATGGTACAGTGGCCATTAGAGTATGGTACTGTGGCCACTACTGTGTGGAAGATGGGAATAGTAAAGACAAGTACACAGCCATTTACAGAATAATGATTTATTTTGTAAAAAATAGTTTGCATTAAAAAAAGGCAACTTAAATTTAAAAAACCAGGCAAAAGCTAACAAACATTATACATAGATAAATTAATGAAAAAAACAGATTTACTGTTCTAGTAGTGCCGCCTATATTTACAGGTTGATATAAATAATGTACAAATCATCAGGAACATCTAGGAAATAATATCTGAAATAAATAAAATATTGTACTAAATAATAGTACAGGGACCTACATAACAAAGAAGTGGCCACTGTACCTACATTTAACATGGCCACTAATCAACTACATGTTTTTAATCATTTACTAATAAAATGTTTTTAACATCAACTTCATGTTTTTTAAAAAGTATGGAAAAACAAAAACTATCCAACACAATCAAAATATTATTATACCAATAAATATTTACATGAAGTAGGTATAAGCGGCCAACGCTAGTTCCTTTCGACGTTTATTTATTTAGTCACTAACAATTATTATTTCACTTGCCTGTTGTAGTTTACTTCAAGTACAAAATTTCAGGTTGAGTTTGTTTTAAAATAAAAATCTTGAGATTTAAATGGAATTACTTTGTTAATATACTTAGTGTCCTATTGGTACATTCTGTGCTAGATGACAGCACCTAATCTTGAGCAGCACCTAATAAATAAGAAAATGGCGGGAAGGTGGCCACTGTTCCTGCATGGCCAATGTTCCAGACTCTCCCCTACTTTTTCTTTTTAACAATCCCTGTCTTGTAGTCTCCTTATCTGTACAGCGAATTTCTTGTTTACAATATTCATGCTATTGGTTGATTTATGGAATTGTCAAAAAGTTGTACCGGTTTATAAGAGTAACAAACCTTTTAGTAGGTATTTGATTGTAATTTGGTATATATTTTGGAGTTGCTAATGACAAACCTTACCAAACATGTACATTCGCTACAGATACGACTAGAAATATATTTCTATCGTCGTTGCATCTAGTAGGGTACAAGAATATTTTTTCTAAGTGTGTGGGGAGAAAGAATCTGCACAAATTTGAAATATGAATAATTCCTTTACTATTGAGTTTAGATAAGCTGCATTTTTAAACAGATGACGAGATGTTCATACAACAGAATCAGCACCTTAGAAACTTTCGGTTATCTTCTCTTTGACAACCTATAGAGACCGTAATTTTATAGGTGTCGCATCGGTTAGCATTTGGTACTAATATTAGTCATTAGCTTGTATATAAGCCAGGATGCTGTGTGTGGGTTTCACAAGTGATTAGCTCCAGCTGATGAGAGTGCAACAAACTCAAAACAGTCTGTCCTAGAGTATCACTTGTGAATTCCACACATTTCATTATTTTTCTGGGTTAATAGTCTTAGTAAATCTTTTATATTTTAAATTGTCAATTCCTATACGATGTTTTGTCTTTGCTGATTCACTAGATTTACAAATGGCAAATTTGGAGTTTGCCGGAGTTTTTAGTTACTTTTTCTTTTTAACAATCCCTGTCTTGTGGTCTCCTAATCTTTACTGCCAATTTCTCGTTTACAGTATTCATGCTATTGGTTGATTTCTGGAATTGTCAAAAAGTTGTACCGGTTTATAAGAGTATTTTTACAAACCTTTTAGTAGGTATTTGATTGTAATTTGGTATATATTTTGGAGTTGCTAATGACAAACCTTTCTTGTTGTAAATCCTGCCATGCTTTATTGCCATACTGAATCTTTGACCGAGGATTTGTATTGTTTGAGCAAGCTTTCCAGAAGCTGCATGTTTACAGCAGAAAAGTTTTTCAAAATTCCATGCCAAGTATAAAATTTGTCAATTTTATCTTCGAGTTAATTCTTGTTTAAATTCTTGATTATTTATGCATTAGAAATTAATTCTACTAGCTAAGTAAACTACACTTTAAATAAAAAAACCCAGAAAGTATCATAGCATTCTAGATGAATGCAAGCAAATTAGAGTTGCAACCAAATTTTGCAGATTTTTCCCCACAACCTTATGTATGGATATCTTGTATACCTTTTAGATTTATATTCACATGCAGTCATCCAGTAGGTACCTGTCAGAGATTCTGTTGAATTTAATTATTTTCTAAAGCATCTTTTTGTCTTGAATAATCGTGTCATTGTCATAGAAATATCCGACTTGGGCGTCACAGAATTTATGCAGAATGGTGTAATCAACAAACAAAATTTGAGTCATTGGACAGGTGAAAATATTGGCAAGCGTTAACAAAAAACCTACATAGCCCGAAAGTCATTGTTTGGTACAGTGTAGGATCGTTTGGAATTATAGGTCAATACTTTTTCAAACACGAAAATGACATTCAGTTACAGTAACCTTCCAACTCTACTCACATATGTTAAAAACCTATGCTGTTCCCGGATTAAGATGCCGGAGACTACTAAATAATGGCCTGTTGTTCCAGCAGAATGTGACAACTCATACAGCTGGAAATTCAATGAAGATCCTCAGGCAATATTTTAATGGCCAAATCAATTTACCTTTTGAATATTTACCGTGGCACGTGTGGTCGATCGATCTAATTAGAATCTAATCTATTTGAAAGCGAAAGAGTCGTCTTAGAACCATTGAGGAACTAACAGCATGCATTTATAGAGAAGTCGCTGTAATAAATGAAGGTTCACTCCACTGGGTAACGAATGTTGGTGTGGGTCACTTAAATGATCTAATCTTTAGAGATTAGGCAAATATCCACCCTGAATGCTAAGTTTCAAAGAATAGGCTTAATTCCATCCAATAAATTTTAAGAAAACTTATGGGTATAAGCTAATCGCCAGGTATGTGGTAGCTACCGTTTCTCTTCTTTCTTGTCCGACATCGGCCCAGAAATCCCTGCTTCGGATATCGCACACCACACCAACATTTTATCCGGAATAGCTTTTGCCTTATAGTTTACATTATCTGGTAGTTCATTGATGTTATCAGATGTTATCAAAGAAACCTTAATTTCCTTTTATTCAGGAATTACCAAGAGTAAAAAATGTCTCATCATTCTTAATAATGACTCTATTTTCGGAAAAGTAGTTTCTGCTCAGTGAACAATAACATACAGGTATCCGTTGCAGCTGGATTTGGATGTACTTATTTGGACATTTTTCCTTTTTCTGTATTTTTGACCATGTCTAGACATCTGGACAAATTGTTGACCTTGAAACATTGAATTGGTGAAATCATTTACGACTTGAGATGACGATCCTGCCTTTGGCTCTATTCATCATTCTGTTTACCACAGGTTCTTCGTAATATATTAATTCGGAGAGAGTAGTATAGTTTGAGGTTTGGGCATCCGTCCAACAAGATTATAGATAAAACTTCTATCTTATAAAATCACAGTTATAAAATTTAATGGCAAATTTAAACCCCAAAACTGAAATGACATAACAACAAGCTTGTTTCGTTTCCGATAACAACCTGTTAAAAATAAATTACAAAGTCCTAAACATTGTGCCAAAACTTTTGAGACATTCGTAAATTACCTCTTTTTTGTAGATCTAGAGCTTCCTATACCGTCAATGCAATTTAAAATTTAACGCTAAAGCATAATTTTAAAAGTCTACATAATTACAATACACATTTAATTAATAGCAATTCTAATACAATGTTGGGCTGAAATAAAATTATGATAATGTTCTAGTAAAATATTTTTGAGATAATTTGAGTTTGTAAAGACGATGCGATGAATTGCCATCCAAAAACTAAAATAAGATTTATCTGGATGCACGATTTGCATGTGTTTTACGTGGGGTTCCCATATCAACATACCCCCACGTTCCTTCCAAATGAGGAAGCAATTGAGATACGCTCAATCAGCGCGCAATCGCACAGCAATTGCTCCCAGTTACTCGCTGGTCAGAACGAGGTTGCCTATCCACCCTCTATTAGCTAACCAGGTTAGTACCGGAGCGATTAACATATACGTGCTCATGCGCCGGCATCTTCCCGTCCCCTTTCATACGGGGCTAAGTACCTAGTCCAGCAATAGGACTATTCCCCCAACTTAAGTCAGTTCAGTACAACCGAGCCAGAGTTGGGGCCACTGCCCGATCGAATCCAACCTCAAGTGTGGCATGACTTGGTTTTTAAATGGGTTTGCACCCCGATCTCCCAGTTATAGGCCTGGTATGCCCCCGATAGAGCTTCGTTTCGAGGCTACTTTATAGGGCCCATCAAAGTAGCACCCCGGTGTGTGCCCGTTAAGGTGAAGTTGTCTTGAACGTGAGAGGCTATGTATCTTCGCATCAGCATCCTTTAAGTGTAGGTCTCTAGACGATTTCTCATTTTCAGTTTCTCATGGGTTAGCGAGCGAACTCCCTAACCGAGATAAACCTCACTTGAATCTCCTCCATTCGTCTAGGCCAGACATGAAATGTCAAGGTTGTTTTACGTGGGGTACCTGTGTGCACTTACCCCCACGTTCCTTCCAGAAGGAAGTGATTGCGATACGCCCAATCAGCGCGCAAGTTGCATAACCGGCAGTCGTGCAATTGCTACCAGATTGACTAACTGGTAGGAGCGAGGTTGCCTATCCACCCTCTACTAGCTAAGTCGCGCATAGTGACCGAGCAGTTGACTTAACACGCTGCTCACCCGCCAGCACACTCCCGTCCTCTTTCATGCGGGGTGAAGTACCTCGTCCAGCAATAGGACTATTCCCCAACTTGACGCTGTTATCAAGAGGGACCACTGCCCGATCGAATCCAACCTCAAATGTGACAGGACTTGGTTTTTAAGCGGTTTTGCCACCCCGATCTACCAATTTTAGGCTTGGTGAGCCCTCGACAGAGCTTCTTTTAAGTCTACACGTTATAGACTCCCGGTGCGTACCCGAATTTGGTGAAGTTGTCTTGATAGTGAGAGGCTATGTATTCGCTTCAACTATTCTTAAGTGTAATGGCTTTCAGAGCTTCTCCCAATCACTGTACCCGGCTGCAGTCCGGATCATAGGGTGGTCAGGATAGCTCCTAAGCACATTTACCTGGCGGCTTGCAGTTTCCCATTGCCCAAAAGCGGGATAACCTCACTTCTAATCACCGCACTAGAGATTCAGTCAAACAGCGGGTTCCTTTGGTGACCATACATGACCTCGGTCATGCAGCGGGGTCCTTGGTGACCATAAATGACCTCGGTCAAACAGTAGGTTCCATTGGTGACCACAAATGACCTTGTCCCTTAGGCGAGATTCGAATCCGCCCACACTGGTCTCATCTACCAGGGCTCCCCCTGATCGGTCAGAGTTACCGTCGAGAATTCTCACGAATTTCTCTACCACACGCTTTATTCTAACACCTTCATCCGTTTCCCGTCAGCAGGATAGGGTAGAAGACAGCCAGTTCTAAGGGTGAACGTCGTGTGGTCTCCCGTTCACCCAATAGGCCAACGTCTAGGCCAGACAGATTATTATAATTTGTTTTACGTGGGGTACCCGTATCAACATACCCCCACGTTCCTTCCAGAAGGAAGTGATTGGGATACTCCCAATCAGCGCGCAATTGCATAGCAATTGCTTCCAGTCAGCTCACTGGTCGGAGCGAGGTTGCCTATCCACCCTCTACTAGCTATCCAGGCTAGTACCGGAGCGATTGACTTAACACGTGCTCACCCGCCGGCACCCTCCCGTCCTATTTCATACGGGGCTAAGTACCTCGTCCAGCAATAGGACTATTCCCCCAACTTAACTCAGTTGAATAGAGAGAACCCTCCAGTCCTCTTTCATACCTTCATAAGCTCCTCCCCGAGACAGGGGTTGGGACCACTGCCCGACCGAATCCAACCTCAATTGTGGCGGGACTTGGTTTTTTAATGGTTTTGCCACCCCGATCTACCAAATTATAGGCTAGATGGGCCTTCGACAGAGCTTCGTTTAAGTCTACACGTTATAGACTCCCAGTGTGTACCCGTTAAGGTGAAGTTGTCTTGATTGTGAGAGTCTATGTATGCGCTTCAACTGTCCTTAAGTGTAATGGCTTTCAGTGCTTCTCCCAACCGCTGTACCCGGCTGCAGTCCGGATCATAGGGTGGTCGGGATAGCTCCTAAGCACATTTACCTGGCGGCATGCAGTTTCCCATCTGCCCTGGGATAAACCTCACTTCGATTCTCCTTACTTAGGATTCAGTCAAACAGCGGGTTCCTTTGGTGACCATAAATGACCTCGGTCAAACAGCGGGTTCCGTTGGAGACCATAAATGACCTCGGTCAAACAGCGGGTTCCATTGGTGACCATAAATGACCTTATCCAAGGCGAGATTAGAATCCGCCCACACCGGTATCATATACCAGGGCTCCCCCTGATCGGTATGAGTAACCGTCAGGAATTCTCACGAATCTCTCTACCACACACTTGACCTGACAGCTTCATCCATTACCCAGTTTCCAAGGAAGCAAGGATAGGGTAGAAGATATAGAAGCCAAGATTGTTTTACGTGGGGTCCCCGTGTTAACATACCTCCACGTTCCTTCCATGAGGAAGTGATTGGGATTCGCCCAATCAGCGCGCAAGTTGCATAACCGGCAGTCTTGCAATTGCTACCAGATTAACTCACTGGTAGGAGCGAGGTTGCCTATCCACCCTCTACTAGCTAAGACGCGCATAGTGACCGAGCAGTTGAAAAGACACGCTGCTCACCCGCCGGCACCGAAGTACCTCGTCCAGCATAGGACTATTCCCCAGATATGCCCTCTTGCAAAGTGGGACCACTACCCGATCGAATCCAACCTCAAATGTGGCAGGACTTGGTTTTTAAGCGGTTTTGCCACCCCGATCTACCAATTTTAGGCTTGGTGGGCCCTCGACAGAGCTTCTTTAAAGTCTACACGTTATAGACTCCCGGTGCGTACCCGATATTGGTGAAGTTGTCTTAATAGTGAGAGGCTATATATTCGCTTCAACTATCCTTATGTGTAATGGCTTTCAGAGCTTCTCCCAATCACCGTACCCAGCTGCAGTCCGGATCAAAGGGTAGCCAGGACAGCTCCTAAGCGCATTTACCTGGCGGCTTGCAGTTTCCCAGCACATGGGATAAACCTCACTTCTAGTCACCGCACTAGAGATTCCGTCAAACAGCGGGTTCCTTTGGTGACCATAAATGACCTCGGGCAACAGCGGGTTCCTTTGGTGACCTTACATGACCTAGGTCATGCAGCGGGTTCCTTGGTGACCATGATTGCCCTCGGCCAAGCAGCGGGTTCCTTGGTGACCATAAATGACCTCCTCCCTTAGGCGAGATTCGAATCCGCCCACACCGGTGTCATATACCAAGGCTCCCCCTGATCGGTATGAGTAACCGTCGAGAATTCTCACGAATTTCTCTACCACACACTTTATCTGACAGCTTCGTCCATTGCCCTTGATAGAGATAGAGTAGAAGACAGCCAGTTCTAGGGGTGAACGTCGTGTGGTCTCCCGTTCACCCAAAGGGTAGAAGACAGCGGGATACTTAGCTCCTTAAAAGACCCTGACGTCAGGTAAGATTCAATCCACCCACACCGGACCCCCTTGTTAACAGAGCTCCCCCTGCAACGTTTTAGGGTCATCGTCGAGAAACACTCCGGTGAAACGTAAACGCAACACCTCGGCATAACTCTACCACACATTTGATTCTGATCGCGTCATCCGTTACCCAGACAAGCCTGGGATGGGGTAGACAACGACCAGTTCTAAGGGTGAACGCCGTGTGGTCTGCCCTCAAGCTAGTCTCCAATCCTAGTGCTTCCCGACACCTCTAACAACTGCCCTTCCTCTGTCTTCGGGCTAGTCTCGGATACTAGGAATGAAGTCAGACATCTCAAACGACTGCTTGACCGTTCACCCAGATTTATCTGGATGCAGTCGAAACAAAGCATATACCACATTTTAAAAGAAAATCTGGAACATTGTCTGTACTAGTGTAGTGAGGCGACGTTACTTTTTAAACCTCGACTGTTTATCTGATTCTATCATTTTGCCAATTCGTGGGGACATGCAATGTAAAATCTATTCTGTTTTGAAAACGCATTCGTTTGACATCATCATTCAGCGTAGATTCGTTAAAGATATGACTATAAATATATTTCTATTGTCGATACATTTAGCAGGGTACAAGAATATTTTTTCATATTGTGTGTGGAGAGAAAGAAATCTGCACAAATTTGAAAGATAACTAATTTCTTTACTATTGAGTTTAGATAAGTTGAAATTTTTAAACTGATGAGATGTTCATACAACAGAATGAACACCTTAGAAACTTTCGGTTATCGTCTTTTTCACAACCAAAAGAGACTGTAATTTTACTGCATGGTGCGGTTGGCTTTTTATTTATAGGTGTCGCATCGGGTACCATTTGGTGCTAATGTTAGTCATTGGTTTGTAAATAAGCCAGGATGATGTGCTTAGGTTTCATAGATGATTAGCTCCAGCTGATGAGAGTACAACAAACTTGAAACAGTCTACCCTGAAGTATCACTTGTGAATTCTAGATATTTTATTATTACTGTGGATTAATGGTGTTATAAATCTTTTATAGTTTAAATTTTCAATTTCTTTACGATGTTTTGTCTTTGCTCCCTACTAGTCTTACAAATGGCAAATTTGTTGAGTTTGTCGGAGTTTTTAGTTACTTTTTCTTTTTAAAAATCCCTGTCTTGAGGACTTCTAATCTTTACAGCCAATTTTCGTTTGAGATTTTTATAATATTCACGCTATTGGTTGATTTATGGAATTGTCAAAAAGTTGTACCAGTTTATAAGAGTATTTTTACAAACCTTTTAGTAGGTATTTGATTGTAATTTAATATAAATCTTTAAGTTGCTAATGACAAACCTTTTTTGTAGTAAATGCTATCATACTTTATTGCAATATTGAATCTTTGACCTAGGATTTGTATTGTTTGATCGAGCTTCCCAGAAGCTGCATTCGCCAATACCTCATCTTTTTTTGTAAAGAGGTTATATGTCTTTCAAAATCTCATCTTCTCTAGTACGTATCTTTTTCTAATACAATACAAATATAACATAATAAATGTTGTTTCCAGAATTTCAATTTCAGAAAAATTTACAATAGAGAAGTCGCTGCAATAAATGAAGGTTCACTCCACTGGGTAATGAATAATTTTATATCCAGACGTAAAAAGTGTATTGAAGTTGGCGAGGGTCACTTAGATGGTCTAATCTTTAAAGATTAAGCAAATATCCACCCTGTTTGCCAAGTTTCAAAGATTAGGCTTAATTTCATCCAATAAATTTTAATAGTACTTATGGGTATAAGCTAATGCTCATGTATGTAGTATTTCGTACATTCGGAATAAATAGATGATAATGATTTATTATAGCGGAAAACAACTTGAGTTAGGTAACATTACCTGGTAGTGGCACTTCCAGAATCGCCTTTTTTCTCGATTCCCCGCGAATTATGCTTTTATCGATACCTATTTTTTCCTAAAATTTCAAAAACTTTACAGTCTTTCAATATGTAACTATTTGTTTGGCGTAGATTTCAAAATACCATCCCAAAACAGATAACTCAGGGAATAATAACAAATAAATGATCAATATTTCTTTGAAAGATTGAACCCTGGTATACATTATGTGTTTGAAACGAGAATGTGTTTATCTATCTAGATTTAAAACCTTTTGGAACTTCGTCCATGTTTGTTTGTTTTTATTTTTAATATATGTATTTCAACGATAATGATTGATGTAATGGTAATGGTTGATGTAATTTTTCGGTTAAATTTGATTGTTGTTTTTAAAATTAAATTGCAACAGACTTTTTAATGCTGTAAACGCCTTAAAAAACCCTGACGCTACACTGTTTATATTTTGGTTATTTACGAGCTGGATCTGTATTTTCAGACCAAATAGTTTTGGTTCAAATTTGACATTGATATTTGCAATAAATTCAAAACTTAACAGGTGTACAGACAAAGACAAAAACAACAGGATTTTTTTCCTCCAGGGATGTCTGTCGTGTTATTTAGGTCATATAACGTCGAGAAATAAAAAAAGGTATTTTTTACAAAAACTCGTTCTCATTCTGTGGACTTGTACACATATTGTGAGAAAGCAAAAGCAAAGAAATGGGTTTAAAGAATAAACTTTAATTGTTTTCAACCACTTTGTTGTTAGAAATGTAGTTCTGAAATGATTCTAGCTACTTACCACATCGCACATACCTTGTACAGTAAGGAATGTCATCCTTTGTTAATTATTTAAAAATACAAAAAAATTGTAGGCGTGACATTATATTATTTAATAAAATAAACATATATGATTTTCTTCCATTAGAATATAAACGAAACAAATTTACATTATTATAATCTGAAAATTCGTTTCTAACAGAACTATATCTCGAAATATCTTATATGTATAAATTTAAAGGTCCGTTTTGTTTAACGGCATACTTTCAGCAGGTGTTCTCGAACTCAGCACTTATAGCAGACATAAACACGGACTTGATAAACAGAATATGCTGAATAGTGATAAGTACCATAGTTTTATACCTTGTAAACTTGACAACGTTGATGGAGGCGTACTCGAACGCTTGATTTGCCAAAATTATATACACGGAGGTGAATACGAGCGGTCTATGTACGGAGGCTGACACGAACGCGCACTATACAGAAGCATGTATATCTAAAAAATTAAATAAAATTACCCCTCTTGGTGGATTTAGGAGTGTAAGTTCAAGAAAAAGTCTGTGATACTAGAATAATTAATATACAATCATTATTAATGGCGGAGTTGTGGTCGTCTGTTCAGTATACGGAGGCGAACACGATACAAAAGCACATATATATATATATATATATATATATATATATATATATATATATATATATATATATATATATATATATATATATATTCAAAAAATCTATTTATCAAAAACGAAAATATAGGACGTACAAGGAAACATAAATCTTAATTAAATGCGTTTTTAGACGTATCATTCCGTCAAGAAGGCAGTTTTATCTCCGTATTTTTATTACAAAAACGATTTCATTTGCGAGAACACTTTGGGTGACCTTTTATATTAACGAAAAACACTATTAGATATGAAATAAAGTCTGCAATTTTAATCCAACGAAAATATATTTAAATGTACAGGGCTTTAGTAAGATTTACAATAAATATTACAAAGTATTTAAAATGAATGAATGAAGATTTTAACACGTTACAGTCTTACGATAAAAGAGTTCAAAATTAATTGTATTTACGAGGCTTGCTCGATATATATTGCGAATTGGTAACCCTGCTTTTGCTAGGTGCAATCTGACAATTGCAACCTAGAGTTTGACATTTTTGACGGCATACGTACTAAGAACGTTTTGTCATACGGACGCTATTTATTTTGTTTACATTGAGTTGAAAATTTCCTCTCGGCCAAGAAATGGAATTAACTCGTGAACATTTTCGTGCTATGATTTTCTACGACTTCCGACGTGGATTATCACAACAACAGTGCGTCGATCAACTTACTTTAACTTTTGGTGACGAAGCCCCACACAGAGCAACTGTATATCGTTGGTTCAATGAATTTAATCGTGATCGTAGTTCGCTGGCAGGTGAATCTAACGAAGGTCGTCCAAAATCGCTTGTGGTGCCAGCAAACGTCCATGCCGTGCGCGAACTGATGAAGCAAGATCGTCATGTGACTGATCGTGAAATTCGGGCATCCTTAGGCGTTAGTATGACCAGCATACATTCGATATTGCATGAACATTTAGCCGTGAAAAAGCTGTGTGCACGTTGGATTCCACATAAGTTAACAGTCGCTCAAAAAAGGCTCGTGTCGATTGGGCGAAAGAAATGCTCGAGAAATACAATCACGGTGCTTCAAAAACCGTTTATAACATCGTCACAGGTGACGAATCTTGGATTTATGCGTATGAGCCCGAAAGTAAACAGCAGTCGACTGTATGGGTCTTTCAAGATGAGCCAAACCCAACAAACCCACTACACAGGTGTCTAATTAGAAGAAGAAAAAAAAAAGAAGTCCGATTCACGTTATTATTCGAAAACTTTGTCACTGAAGTTATTCAAATGTATAAAAGTTTTCTCTGCTTATGGAAAGTTAAGATTAGTCGTTATAACAATAGAAACATTAAATGATCGTCCATGTTGTTATTATTCACAAATACGGATAATAAACAATATATTTAAAAAATGATAGAGAAAATGCGGCTAAAACAATTCATGTGGAATATCAGATTTATTAAATATCTTCGCCGGCTACTTCTCTGCTGGGGAAACTGAGTATCTTCCCACGTGGCAAAACATCGTGTGCAATACCCACTTTAGCCGCATTTTTTTCTCCCATTTGTTTCCAGCTCTTACTATTATTTTTGTAATATTTTGTTTGTGTGGAATAGCAACAAACATCTTCCCCTCAATTTTATGTTTATGCGCATGCCCATTTGAAGATGGTAAAGATACCTAACGAATTGTTGGTTACATTACAGTTTATAAAGAGGTTATTGTCTTTTAAATACATTTACAGGTCCTTTTAATCGAGTTGATAAATAAACTAATAATAATTAAGATGTCTGATTCACGTTAATATTCTAAGAATTTTATAACTGAAGTTATTAAAACGTATAAATATAAATGTTTTCTATGCTTATGGAAAGTCAAGAGTAGTGATTATAAAAATACAAACATTAAATGATCGTCCATGCTGTTACTTACTACACACTAAAGCGGATACGCCTACTAAACAAAATGTTACAAAAATAATAATAAGAGCTAGAGGAAAATGGGAGAGAAAATGCGGCTAAAACAATTCATGGGGTTTATTAAATATCTTCCCGGCTGGTCCCTGCTGGGGAAACTGAGCATCTTCTGACGTGGCAAAACTGTAACGTTGAAATTCACAACTCATTGATTGTTTGACGGTCATTGTTTAAAACCAAGTTTCTCCGTTAGTTTGGTTGTCACTGGTTTTCCCTTTCCCTCTGTTTATCGTAAAGTCGCACCTGCGTGGTCAAGCGCATTCTCAATGGTGCAGTTGATATAACAAAATGGTGGATTTGGCATTAGAAGTTGGATGGGAGATGAATTAGAAAATTGGTTTTGATATAATTCGCTTTAGCGGAGAAAATCTCGCATCCAGCAATATGATCATTTGATTGTTTGTATGTGATAAATCGTCAATTAGACGGAGTAGATTCTAGTGTTAACCATTTAGGTAAACCTATTTTATTTTCCACAATGTGCTAAGATCTCATAAAATCTTTTTCTATTTTAGGTAACATTTTCCTATCAGTTTCCCAGAAGGAATCGTGTAATAAAAGACCTTTCAGTTTATCTAAAGGTAAAATTCTTTGCAAATATTTAAAATCAATACCACATACAGGGTGGTTTATTTTTAGGTCTTTTATTTTTGGGTTTTGTTGCTGGTTGTCTTTTTTCTATTCCTGCCCTTTTGACTTTGGATTGGGTTTAATTTGAAGGTCTTCCCCTTTGGGTTCGTACCTGCATACACAAGTACAGGGTTGTGTACTAGATTAAACAAGATTATACCGGAGGGTGAAACGAAAAACCCTGAGCAAGGCTTTTAAACCGTACCGTATCAACCGTGGGTCATCGAATGGTGGGATGTTTGTTTGAAACTGTATGTTGTATATTGTGTCATTTTATCTATGTTTATATATATTTATAAAACGTTTATACAATTTATTTATTCATGCATGTTAGTTTTAAGTGGTAGTTAAAGCGAGATCTCGAGTAGTGAAATTATCATAGGGTAGTTTTTAAGATTTACAACCAGCTGCGATACAAATCACTATTTTGTTAATTTTGCTAGACATTAAAGTTCTTAATCAGTATAATTACCGTTTACAATAATAGTTTACAATTTGCATTAAACAATAAAGTCCTACTTAGAAAGCTTACATTTCACTACATGTTTGTGTTTTATTTATTTCTATTTATTTATTGTGTGGTTTTAATATTTCCAGCTTATAACCTGTAAGTATATGCACCGTACGACCGGAATTGTGGAAGTTGTCTATATATTAGTAAAAGATCTATTTCTTTGTTTATCTAATAAGTTTGAAGCTTTAGTAGTGAGGATTGTTTTAAAACGAAGTGGCGCTTGTTTTTCTTATCTTGTATATCTTGTATTACTCCGCCCCTCTCCGACTTATTGGGGTTAGCCGGCAAAAACTAAAGTAGTGTTATTTAGGTCAAGCTGATACTTCCAGCACAGCTATATTTTGGCAGGTTTTGTTTTTATATATATAAAAGTAGCCTTTGTGATTCTGTAGGCTATAAAACATCGTGTGGAATATCCACTTAAGATAACAAACTTTACTACAAAAAACTATTAGTATTAGCAGCACACGGTTAGATGCAGTGGAAACTTTTCCTGAATAAGTAGCCAGAGGAATGTTAAGTATAGGTTTTTCTAATGGAAAGCTAGCATTTCATTTGAATGGCAGACATTTGAAGTTAATTATTTTGTATTCAATACTTATTATTAAAAAATGTCACTTTAAGTCAACAAAAGCCAATTAGTTAAGACTGTAGTAACCTTACAAACTAAAGCAAATGAGACTGTTTCCTTACAAACTTGATGACAATAATGACTACTTAGGTTAATTTAACTAAAAACGTTTTATTAATGAAAAAAGCGTGAGCAGTTAAGTATCGTCTTATTTAAATCTGTAGAAATAGGTAACAGTCAAATACGAATTATGAAATAAATAAAGATTATTAAAAGTTTCACAGTTTTATTAAAATACAACCTGACAATATTGTTTCGACAGCTATGCTGTCATTATCAAAGGTTATATTACCTTTGATAATGACAGCATAGCTGTCGAAACAATATTGTCAGGTTGTATTTTAATAAAACTGTGAAACTTTTAATAATCTTTATTTATTTCATGATTATGGAGTTCCACAAAATAAGGCTGGAAACAATAAACAAAAATACGAATTGGATCAGATCAAAAGATCCAATGTTCTGTCTACCATCCATCATCGAATTGATGTCGCACACGACCCCTATTACATATTTTACTTTTTTTTGACATTGCTTAACTTGATAACCCTATTGTAGGTACTGTATTTTGCAAAAGGATTTATGCTTAAGCATGACTAAAATCTAATAATCATAAAATCATCATAGGTTCGCTATTGTACTTGTACTGTAAGTTAAAGATAGTCTGTTCTTAACTCATCATGTTTATCATACGTAAACATAAAAACATGTTTCGTGAAGCACTACCGATCATTTTGCAATAGCCATATTATTCACTAAATTTCGTTTACATAACGCCACATAACGCAGGTCTTTCTTCACTTCACTCCTATGACCATCATTTTAAATGCTAATCGGATCCACATATCAAAACAATTTTTAGTTATTGGAATCCCTAATAGTGTTGATAAACGGAAATGTTTCGTCTGTAAAAATGAAATAGTTTCTACACAACTTTTTGCGAAAGCTTTTTGATTCTCATTATCTCAAATGAAAAACTCTAGTTATTTATGATTTTGCACTTAAGGTTTCTATGAGTATTGATAAATAATATTCCTATATAATTATACAATCAATTCTAGTTGTTACTTTTGTTGCAGGCGAATAGTAATGCATTACAAGCACCACTACAACGTGGGTACGACAGCTACCGGATTTTTTACCATAAATTCTCAGATAATACCTTCAGTAAGTGAAAACTTAATATAAATGATAAACTGTTTCAAAAAAAGAGTCTCGGGCACATGGACAAACTTTCCAAACTCGTTAGATAAATAAATTAATTAACAATCCGAATACAATTTTTCTTAGTATATTTCTTTGCTGAGTAACGTCATTTAAAGCCCATGCGCGTGTGCTCAGACTTGGATTTGGGAAAAGGTTTTTTGGGTATAGGATTAAATCCACGTAGCCACATAATATTGATTATCGCGATTGAAATTCAAAAACTGTAATAGGAGTACTTATTGCAGATTACATGGCCTGAATTAATGATTTTATTTATTAACACATCTGTTTATATTTTAAAATATATTCATTACGTATTATTGATTTCATAATGATCTAGAACAGCAAGGCTAATATGATGCTACTTTATTACTTTTTCTTCGGTATAAATGCACAAGATAAAATAATAAAAAGTAGCATCATATTAGCCTTGTTGTACTACATCATTATGAAACCAATAGCACGTAAATATTTGTAGTGTTTCCGAGAATTTCTCGTAAAATAATCTTTGGTGCAATAATGAATGGTTCATCTATACGTAACAGAATATTTGCTAATTTTACAACAGATTAGCAGGTTTATCGGAAAATACTTATTGATAATAAACGTTATTAAGATGTAAGGGTGTGAAACACTTCACAGCGGCAATATGAGAAAGTAAATTATGCTAATAACCACCAAAAATGAATCTTTTTTATAAAAATACTTTTAGTGATGTTATTGTATGGATTAACACGAAACATTAAAAGTTAAGGTTATAAAATGCCGAACACGTATCTTTATCTTTTACATACATCTTACAAATAAAATTGGAATCCTAATTTTTAGTTTTCACTAAGTTATTAAACATGAAAGTAAATTATTTATTACTTTATAACTCACTGTATATTTTAAACAGTATTTTTATCACTCCCGTTTCAACTCCAATACAGATATCAATTAGTTAAGATCCACACTCTTTAAAACTATAAAAATATAATAAGTGATTAATGAATATTTTATTTAGTCCGTTACAGAATTGTGACCCTGAGCCGTAGAATAATAAAATAATAACAAACTCCGACTTTATTTATCTTACGTTTCAGACAAAGTCATATCACATTTCTGTTTTGAATGACAAGGTTACCTTCTGTAATTAGGTCAGTAAAATTGAATAAAACTTCAAAAATATTCGTTTTTTGCCTATACTTATCAAGAAAAATTTGCTACTACTTTACCTACTATTTAACTAATATCCGATTTCTCTGAATCACTTGTATACAAAAAAAATTAACAGAAATAAAACAAATTGAAATATGAGATACAGTTTAAGTAGTAAGTAAATGGGGGTTCAAGACTAAATCTCCCCATGTTATTCTTATGGGAGTTTCTTTTTTAAGACAGGACAATTTTGTGAAGTTATGTATGTCAAAACTTGTCGTCCTTCCCGCTAGATGTCAGCATGGGTGTGGGGTTGAGTGTTTAGGCGGGAAAAAGGTGAATGTGATGCTTGTCGGTGATTGGTCGGATCGAATTGCCGGGTAAAAGAGGTTGCAGCATGTGTCGCTAGATGTCGCTGTGGTTGTGTGTTTAGGCGGCAAAAAGAGTAAAAGTGATGCTTCGTCGTGATTGGTCAAGCCGGGGGCGTTGTCGGCAAAAAGGGATTGTTGCGTCACACTTGTCGCAAGATGTCGGCGTGCGCGGCCCGGGTTAAATGGAAAATTTTGTCGCGGCGTTGCGTGGGCAGTCGTGCGGTGGTGGGGCGGGCCGGTGCCCCAGTGGGCCGTTGAAAGGAGTTAATTTGAAACGGGTTTGCGCGCGACCTCGATCGAGGGGCAGGGGGGTGGACTAGTGCTCTAGCCTCCTAAGGGAAACTAGTGCAGTATTGCTTGTGAGATCGGCATGTGGATGATGTATAGTGCTCAGGATTATCCCGTGGTGCGAGACGCCGTTAGCGGGGTGGAATGTTTATTGAGGCAGTTCGAGGATGGTGCTAAAGACGCTATGCACGAAGCGGTTTACGACTGGCAACAGATGTACGGCGGCTACGAATATTGTATGAAGCTTCACGGAACGTATTTGAAGGGGATGGAGTTGTGTGAAGCGTGTTTGCGAACGGAAATCTCGTTGGAAGTTTTATATGAGGAATTAAAAAAATTAGATTTGGCGCATCATCTGTCCGATGAGATGCGAAAGTTTTTTAAAATACCGTCCATCGATGATGATGAGAAGGGGGTGCGGGGGGGTGTTGACGCCGACGATGCGGAGGGGGGCGTGTGAAGTGAAGTTTCTTTTCAATTATATATTATTAGCCTTAGTGAATTCGTTGAGTGACGACGTTTTTTGTAGTAGGGCAAAGATAATGACGATGAGTGAACCGAGTTTGACAGAGATTGCATCATCATCAGTGGAGGCGGCATCGGCAGTGATGGATGGCGTAGCAAGATTTTTTTCCTGTCTGAATAATATTGGATCGGCAGTTCAGAAACCGGTAAAGAAATTGAAAGATCTACCTGTAGATCGGGAATATCTGATGTTAGACGTCCGAGCCATTAACACGAAAACGCATAGTCTCTCGTTGCTGGTAGAACTGGAAGATTTTGTATTATTTTTGCCGAAAAGAATAAGTGATTATTTAACTAATGAAAAAATAGCAATGTTAAACATGTGCACGTGTTATTTGGCTTATCGAGGACAGAAACTTGCACAAGATGACGTCACCGATGGCGGTGATGGGGAAGAGGCCGGTGAGGGGATAAAGATGCAAAAATTCGCTCCTAATTCGTTCGCTCTAGTGGAATTTATACCGATGTTTCCCGAGACAACAAAGCAGTAGTAATCGAGTACGTCTCAAGTGAAAAACACGTGCATCATGTTATTGTCGACGGTGGCCTTGGTGTTGTCGTCGATTGTTGCCGACCGTAAAGTGCTTTACGTAGCTCATCCGGTCGGAGCAAAAGAGGCCTACGTTGGGTTCTATTTTAGCGAAAATGACGACACCTCATCACCATCATCATCATCATCTCCAATACCGGAGGCGTGGAATAGAATGCAAACAGAATATGTAAATAGTACCTTCGCATT
Source organism: Agrypnus murinus (assembly GCA_929113105.1). NCBI lineage: Eukaryota > Metazoa > Arthropoda > Insecta > Coleoptera > Elateridae > Agrypnus > Agrypnus murinus. The sequence continues at coordinate 59,347,148 of OV816025.1, forward strand.
TTCCTATGCACTGGGGGCCTTTCATCAACGTCATCGAGAACGTTTTATTTGGATCAAATTACGTTATCTGTATCAAAATGAAAGCTGGCAAGAATCAGAATGGACACCCCTGTTGTGGAATAGAACAAATTCCTCGTCACCGGTAGGAGGAGGAGGAGGAGGTGTGGTGGATGGAACTATTAAAGTTTTGTTAATTTCAAATAATGTATTTGCCCTTATCATACTACTGATGGTTGTATTAATAATTTTTAGATTGTTTACTTACTTTACCTTGTAGATAATTGTATGTAAAAATAAAACATTATTTTATTACATCATCATCTTTTATTTCATTCTTAGTTAAGTACACATAAATAATACAATAATTATAGCTAATAATAATAATAAAAAGAAATTATTCTGTTTGTTTGATTAATTTGTCATTTTGAGACAGTGCGTAATATATTTGATTTACATTATTAATAGCACACCGACAATAATTGAGAATATGTGAAAAACATGGTGGTTTCCAGTGACGTAGAGGAGCCATCTTTTCAAGGAACTCTTCTTCGGACATTCGATCATCCAAGTCTATCACCGGCAACGTCGTGTGATTTCGCAGGTAATCGGATTTAATTTTACCCTTGCAATATATGGTGCTGTCTCGCGACGTGACGACACTTAAGATTTTTTCGATTTCTCGCAAATCCGTATTACCGAAGGACCATCGCAATCCGTGATGATATCTGGTGAGCCAGTTGACGGTGGTCTGTTGCGAAAGTGTCAATTCATGAAATGGACACGGCGGTTTAAAGACATAATGAGCTGTTCGTTCTCCGTCAGTAATGGCCATTTCTTTCGGAACAAAATGGGGTGCTTCGAAGCCCTGCAAATCTATTATTATCATCGTTTACAGGGTGGTAACGGTGCTCGTAACTGGTTCGTACGATACTATGGTGTCGTGAAGAAATAGAACGTACGCGTACGTGTTGTTAGCGAACGCTGTGCTCGCTTCGATCTCAATTTTAATACTAACCGTCCCCGCCTTTACACTCTCGTCCTGTTTCGATAGATCGATGACGTAGAGCGGGGATTTAAGAAATTCGCTGTATCTCATGAGAGGGTGGGGAAAATGAGGGTTGTTTCCGTAGTAGGATGACTGAAAGTCGCAGTAATTTCTGTACGCCTCCGTAAATAAGTTTTTATTAAAGTCCAAGTTCATGCGCCTATTGGGGTGAGCCACCGAATCAATATAGACCGTGATATTTTTTATGTTGGCGTGATTGAAGGTGCTCGCGTTTTCTTTAGCAATATTTTCCTTGTTCACTTGAAATCCCACGATTACATGATGAGGTCTCTCGAAGGCTTTCACGGATCCCAATTCTATAACATCCTCGCGTCCGCTGCGTAACCCGGGTATGATGTTAAGGGTTCTTTTTCGGAAAGGGATCGTGATGAATTTGCCCTTGTCGATTTTGTTTAGGAGCCGTAACTTGGCGGCGTCGCTCAACCTGAAGTGTGGCACTCGCCATTCTATTTTGCTAAGGCTAATGTTCCCATCGCTTTCTGCGCTTTGAATACAATTTGAGTCTGTACGAGCACGAACCAAACTTAACTGCATTTTGGACCATACGATTAACTTATTGTAGTCCTCGGCTATTCCAAACCACAATGATAAGGGTATAAGGCATGAGAACTTCTTATCCGTACTCTCGATGGAAATGGGAAGAGTAAAGGGATCGGCACCCCATCCGGCGATCTCGAGCGATTTAATGGTGTCCTTGTTGTAAGCTGCAAGACCCCTCATGGTGGAGGTAATCCCCGGTCTTCGTATAGACTCGATCATGGTATCGTTCAGGCTTAATTTGACCTCTTCGAACAGATGGGAAATAGCGTTGTTGACTAGATTACATTGTTTTGTGGGGTCCGCAACTTCAAGTTGTCCTTCCACATACAGGAAACTCTCATAAATGCTGACGAGCGGATCTCGTTGTTCCACCGTTATGGTGACTTCATCGCTAGATTTGAAGTTTTCCGCTCGAGTCGGGGGCGTATGGGCGATCCATTTCTGTTCGATAATATTCTCATCGAGTCGGATGTCGTCGAATATGTTTAATTTTTCACTGCTCATCACTTTCTTTCAGAACTGTAAATCCGAGAGATTTCAAAAAGTGAACGTCTTGAGGTTTTAATCGTTTAACGTTCGAACGATTAGTGACGTGTAAAGCGCGAGCCGCTCTTTTATAATGGGATATTATGTCTTCATCCGTTTTTCTCATTATCATATTATTATTATTAGTACCAGTAGTACTAGTAGTGAAGTCTAACCCCATTTTTTCTCTCGTTCTTTCTTTTTAAGCTCCAATCGTATAGTAGCGTCTTCGTGTCCGAAATTTAATCGTTCCCCGTTTTGATTCGTGAGTGATAACGTGATATTATCTATTTGATCCGCAACTACTACTGGAAGATATATTACGTTTGTAGGTTTTTCGTTCACTTGTTCCCCCGGCTCCACGTCCAGCGCGAATTCGTATATTGTATGTACCGGGGTGTCGTTATAATGTGCGCCTCCAGTTATATTACAATTTATTCGTATACTACTGGCCGGTGATATTTTAACGGGTAAATCCGATTCGTGTAATACGTCCGCTTCTAAAACTTTGGGGGAGAAGCCGAGCATGCGTCCGATAGAGTCGTCGGGGCGAAAATCAATGGCATATTTACTTTTGATTTCACACTTTAAAGTGTTCGTATTCGGTTGCAGAGAAAATAGTTCTTCCTGCTTGAGAGTTTCATTGTTGGTTAGCGCCAATTTTTTCGATATGTACTCATTCAACGAATTTATTTCATATGCCCCCTCCGCTATGAGTAGCTGTCTGTTTTTTTTATCGCCCGGTTTGCGCCAATAGATCTTATTATTGCCTGGATAGATGTTTCGGAGAGCGTTGTAGGTCCAGTAACCTATTAGTCCTAACGTGTACTCGTAGTCGGCATTTAAGGCAACCGGCGGATAATAGTTAGTACTCAGGTAACTGCCTGTACCCGTTAAAGTGAACGTCTCGGACATGATTAAACGAGGACGCGTCACATACCCTCTTTTTATCTCCTCAGAAATTGCAAACACAGATGTCCGCAGTTGTAGGAATTGTAATTTTGATATCGTTCCGTGTTATAGGTCATGTTTCCGGCATTTTTGCCGAAATAGTTCACAAGTTCTCGCGACGGTTTTAAATTTCCAAATCCGTCGAAATATTCAATCAAGTTGTTGCGTTTCCTGTATGCCACCCAATGCGTTCCTTTCCCCATTGTCGAATCCAAATTGACTATTCCACTTTCGTTCTTCCAAGGTCGCGAAGGTAATCCATCGCGCATAAATACGCCTCGAAAATGGGGTATACCTGCGGCATATTTGTAGATGTCAATGTTGGTGAGAGGACGCCGAGGCAAATTTATTAGTTTTTTGTCGGCTTTTTTCGTAAATAGAGCCCTCTGCCGGCGCTTTTAGGTTTCTTGCTCAAGTACAAACCGAGGCCCGATTTACTCGGCGACCGGTGTTTTATAATCATACTTCCGCCTTTTCCGATCGCTATACCCTCCATCCTCCTATTATGGTCCTTCATTTCCACCAATTGATCTTTAGCGGATTTTACGTCTTTCACGGCTTTAACCACCTGAGATACGCCCCCGGCCAGCGACCCAATCGCAGCGAGTCCACCAAAAATGGCCGGCAATAAGGGAAGTAGACCACCTTGTTTTACCGCCCCACCTGGAATAGGAATTACTCGAGGTTGTCTCACACATCTTCTACCTCCTGCTTCTTTAACGGCTCTTCTCGCCGCACCCACAGCTATTTTCGCAGCTTTCGCGATAGTTTCCGCTTGAGCACCTTTTACGGCGTTAAGTCCGGTTTTCACGATCCTACCGAAAGCGACTTTAGATTGTTTATTTCCGCCGCCACCACCTCCTCTTCCAAACCCCATTCCAAGTTTTCTTTTAGCTTTCATGACGTTGGTCACGAGCCAAGCGTTTGCTTTCTCCGAAACACTGGAATCCTTTGCTTTAACCCGCTTCCAGGCTTCTTGTTCGAGAACTGCGTCCGCAAGATGTCTCGATTTCACGTCCTGATGACTCGAATAAGCGATATCGTGCTCCTTACAAGCGGCGTCCAAGGGATTTACGCCGGGATCTCCGCGTGCTAACCTTTGCCCCAATCGTGTACCGGGACCGCAGAATTGATACCCCGGAAGGTGTAGTTCGACGGGTAGTTTATCTATAAGCTTGTTTAAGACACCTCCGCCTTCGTGCACGATCATTTGAACGAATAACTTCGTATCATGCGTACAAGCTTATTTATAGCATAATCTCCATTTTTTATTATTTGCCGGATATAGCGGAAAAAAGAATGAAAATCGTGCAACAACGTGAAAGGTTAACCGTACGCGATTTGGAAAAGGAGTTGCTCATGGACTCTGGGGCAAAAGTTGATGGTGCTAAGCATAGCAGTTTGTTCCCATCGTCCATCAGGTGCTTGATAGTGGGGCCCTCCGGTTCCGGCAAATCAAATGCGATGCTCTCCATGTTGGTGGAGCCCAAAGGGTTGAAGTTCGCCAATATTTATATTTATTCCCGGTCTCTTCATCAACCGAAGTATACGTTTTTGAAAGAAGCGCTGAAGCGTGTAAAAGGCATGGGGTATTTTACTTTTAGCGAAAACGAGTCCGTCATGATGCCTGATGAAGCGCGCCCTAACTCGATTTTCGTGTTTGACGACGTCAGCATGGACAATCAGAATCCGATGCGTCATTTCTTCAGCATGGGGCGACATCACGGTATAGACAGTTTCTATCTCTGTCAGTCTTACACGAAAATTCCTAAACATCTGCTGCGTGATAACGCGAACATGTTATTGATTTTTAAACAGGACGACTTAAACATGCGTCACGTTTACGAAGATCATGTGAGCATCGATATGTCTTTTAATAAATTTCGGGACATGTGCACTCGGTGCTGGAAAGACAGTCGCTACGGATTTCTAATGATCAACAAGGATTGTGACGTCAACAACGGACGTTACAGAATAAATTTTGACGGTTTTATTAGACCCTAACCGCTATAAATTCGAAGTAATTAGCTAACTCATCTAGTCGAACTAAAGTAGCGATCGATATTGTAACCTTATTATGGGGGACAACATCGCAGCCGATAAACTTCGTAAAAGAGCATTAATTCGAGTTGCTAATGATATACGAAGGAAATTTAAAGCCTTACAATCGGGCGCGCAACTTAAAGAAATCGCTTTTGCTAAAACGCACAAACCCCTTCTGGATCCTATAGAAGATATCGCTCGCTCCCTGAAAACCATTAACAAAAAAGGAAAAATAAGCGCTCCGATGAAAATGCCGTTGGCCTGGTCCACACCCGTTTTTAGCACAGTAGCGGCTACTCCAAGTACTTCCTCTCCTACATCAAAATTGCTTACAAAAATGCACACATCGGTTTCCCCTAGATCAAAACTGCTTAAAAAAATACACACATCGTTCAAGATGAAGGGTGAAGACGAAGAGGAAGAAAAAGTGGAAGAAGAAGAAGGCGACGAAGCAGGAGGGGTGGACAAAAGGGTGGAGTCTGGTAACGAGGATATATATCCGGCATGGGAAAATGTGTCAACGCGAGACTTTTTAGAACAATATCACCCGCTACCTAGGAAATATCTTTCTCTTATGCTGCGAAACGATCGAAGTATAGATAACTCCCCGTACGGTGTTAAGTATGACGTTAATTTGGATAAATGGAATTTTGGAGATTCCTTCCTCGACGTTGGAAATAGAGAGAAATATTTTAAAGTCAAAGGAGTTAGGTATGATGGAACGCATGGGTTGTATGAACTTTTAGTTCTAAAACGACCCGCTAACTATACAAGGCAAGACGTTAGAAATTACATAAGTATACTTCGCGCCACCAATGTCGATAAAATACCGCTATCGAAACGTTATGTTGGCTATAAATATACGGAGATCATTAAACCGATCATTGAATCATTAGAAAAAAAAGAAATGAGAGAAACAACGGGCAAAGGTGTACTTTCCAGTATGAAGCGTGTCAATGATAACCCCATCGAATATGTGTATTGGGATACGCCCTCAGAGCTCGTTCAACGTTTAAGATTGCTCATTGCTTCTCAGAATGCCGGAAATTCCAATGTTCAAAATGAAATTGCTAGTATTGTTGAGGAATTGCGAGAAGATGGTTATATAGCTTGAACATGAGTAAAAATTAATTCATTTTCATGATGCCCGTGGATAAATTTGGACGGGTGGTTCATCGAAGTTCTTCTTCTTCGGGAGGTAAACAACAACAACGTCCTTTGTTTCCATTAACAAGCACCGGCGGGTTTGACATCGAACAACGACGACTTTCGAATATAGGTCATCCTTTGGAAGAAAACGATGCAGTGCCGTTAAAACGATTAACTGAAGAAGTAAAAACCTGGGAGCGTAGAGAAAAATTCTACACCGACAAAATAGACCCGTTGTTAGTGCAAATCAATAACGGGATAAATCAATTACAGCCAATTATCGAAGCTAAAAAACAGGGGCAATTACTCACTCAGCAGGAATCGATCGATTTAATGAAAACAGAAAGGCAGCGTTTCGAGACGTTTTATGTTTCACTTGTGAACCCCCTTGCCGAAAATTTCAACAAAACCATTGCGAAATTGACTGAACGTGTGGATGCGTTAGAAAGATACCATAAAAAACAAAAAACGTAAAATATTTAAAATACTAGTACTAATATGAGCGATGTAAAGAGAGCAATCGTTAACGAGATCCACAGGCAGGCTAGAATAAATTTCCCCAGACGTTCAGCAATCGTTCTAGGGTTCGATGACCTCTGGGAAAGCGATATAGCAGTCTTTAACTCTTATGCCCATTACAACAAGGGATATAAATACGTTCTGGTGGTAATAGACGCTTTTTCTAAATATGTGTGGGCAAGGCCTCTAAAATCTAAAAGCGGGAATGAAGTTACCGGTGCTATGCGGAGCATATTGGATGAAAACTTGCGAAAACCTAATAACTTGGCCACTGACCGCGGAGGTGAATATTTTAACACTCATTTCAAGAAATTAATGTCGGAACATTCCATCAACCACTATTCAACGTTTTCCACTAAGAAAGCATTTTTTGCGGAAAGGGTGATTAGGACACTTAAATCTAATCTCTACAAGGAGTTCAGTTTCAACGGGAATTATAAATGGTTGGATATACTGCAAGATGTTGTCGATAAGTACAACAGCACCGTGCATAGGTCAATTGGTCTAGCCCCCATCAATGTGACATTTCGCACGCCTTTAAATCGTTCGAATGATGATGATGACGGGGCCCCCCCAAAACCTAAATTTAAAGTAAACGATATGGTTCGTATTTCTAAGTACAGAGGGGTTTTTTCGAAAGGTTATCACCCCCAGTTCAGCACTGAATTATTTCACATAAGCAGGGTGCAATCAACTAGACCGACAACCTATCTGTTAGAAGATGTGAGAGGTGCCCCAATCAAAGGTTGCTTCTATGAACCGGAATTGATGAAAACTAAACACCCAAAAAGCTTTTTAATTGAACGTGTATTACGAACAAAAAATGATCAATTATATGTGAAATGGTTGGGTTTTGATAACACACACAACAGCTGGATCAAGAAAAGTGATTTATTATAAAAAATAGTCTGTTTTTGTATATACTTTATTTACAATATAATAATAATAATAATAATTAGAAAATATGTGCATAAATAATAGTCTACTTATCTATATATACTAAGATTTTATTTACAATAAATATTTACAATATAATAATAATTAGAAAATATATGTACAAATAATAGTCTACTTATCTAAATGTATAAACTAAGATTTTATTTACAATAAAAAAATTATAAAATATCTTCCTCCTCTCCTTCATTTATTTTAAAATGACCCCATGGAAGGGTATCAATTTTATTTTTTAGTATAAAACGTTTATCATCACATGAATCTAGAGCTTTTTTCCTAATAAAATATGTATAAAGATTATGTTTATCAGAACGAATGCTTCTATTAACGGCATATGTAATTTCCGAATCAAATAAACTTTTGAAATAATGTTCGAAACTTAATCTATTTTTTAGAGCCTGCTGCCCTACGCCTTTGGCCTTACAAACCTCCTTACCCTCCTCCTTCCGCATGGAATACATTTTCGATTTCAAACCGACAAATTCCAATAAAAGTTTTCCGTTTAATTCGTCTTTGAATTTACCGGGAACTTCCTAAAACCATTAACAAAAAAGGAAAAATAAGCGCTCCGATGAAAATGCCGTTGGCCTGGTCCACACCCGTTTTTAGCACAGTAGCGGCTACTCCAAGTACTTCCTCTCCTACATCAAAATTGCTTACAAAAATGCACACATCGGTTTCCCCTAGATCAAAACTGCTTAAAAAAATACACACATCGTTCAAGATGAAGGGTGAAGACGAAGAGGAAGAAAAAGTGGAAGAAGAAGAAGGCGACGAAGCAGGAGGGGTGGACAAAAGGGTGGAGTCTGGTAACGAGGATATATATCCGGCATGGGAAAATGTGTCAACGCGAGACTTTTTAGAACAATATCACCCGCTACCTAGGAAATATCTTTCTCTTATGCTGCGAAACGATCGAAGTATAGATAACTCCCCGTACGGTGTTAAGTATGACGTTAATTTGGATAAATGGAATTTTGGAGATTCCTTCCTCGACGTTGGAAATAGAGAGAAATATTTTAAAGTCAAAGGAGTTAGGTATGATGGAACGCATGGGTTGTATGAACTTTTAGTTCTAAAACGACCCGCTAACTATACAAGGCAAGACGTTAGAAATTACATAAGTATACTTCGCGCCACCAATGTCGATAAAATACCGCTATCGAAACGTTATGTTGGCTATAAATATACGGAGATCATTAAACCGATCATTGAATCATTAGAAAAAAAAGAAATGAGAGAAACAACGGGCAAAGGTGTACTTTCCAGTATGAAGCGTGTCAATGATAACCCCATCGAATATGTGTATTGGGATACGCCCTCAGAGCTCGTTCAACGTTTAAGATTGCTCATTGCTTCTCAGAATGCCGGAAATTCCAATGTTCAAAATGAAATTGCTAGTATTGTTGAGGAATTGCGAGAAGATGGTTATATAGCTTGAACATGAGTAAAAATTAATTCATTTTCATGATGCCCGTGGATAAATTTGGACGGGTGGTTCATCGAAGTTCTTCTTCTTCGGGAGGTAAACAACAACAACGTCCTTTGTTTCCATTAACAAGCACCGGCGGGTTTGACATCGAACAACGACGACTTTCGAATATAGGTCATCCTTTGGAAGAAAACGATGCAGTGCCGTTAAAACGATTAACTGAAGAAGTAAAAACCTGGGAGCGTAGAGAAAAATTCTACACCGACAAAATAGACCCGTTGTTAGTGCAAATCAATAACGGGATAAATCAATTACAGCCAATTATCGAAGCTAAAAAACAGGGGCAATTACTCACTCAGCAGGAATCGATCGATTTAATGAAAACAGAAAGGCAGCGTTTCGAGACGTTTTATGTTTCACTTGTGAACCCCCTTGCCGAAAATTTCAACAAAACCATTGCGAAATTGACTGAACGTGTGGATGCGTTAGAAAGATACCATAAAAAACAAAAAACGTAAAATATTTAAAATACTAGTACTAATATGAGCGATGTAAAGAGAGCAATCGTTAACGAGATCCACAGGCAGGCTAGAATAAATTTCCCCAGACGTTCAGCAATCGTTCTAGGGTTCGATGACCTCTGGGAAAGCGATATAGCAGTCTTTAACTCTTATGCCCATTACAACAAGGGATATAAATACGTTCTGGTGGTAATAGACGCTTTTTCTAAATATGTGTGGGCAAGGCCTCTAAAATCTAAAAGCGGGAATGAAGTTACCGGTGCTATGCGGAGCATATTGGATGAAAACTTGCGAAAACCTAATAACTTGGCCACTGACCGCGGAGGTGAATATTTTAACACTCATTTCAAGAAATTAATGTCGGAACATTCCATCAACCACTATTCAACGTTTTCCACTAAGAAAGCATTTTTTGCGGAAAGGGTGATTAGGACACTTAAATCTAATCTCTACAAGGAGTTCAGTTTCAACGGGAATTATAAATGGTTGGATATACTGCAAGATGTTGTCGATAAGTACAACAGCACCGTGCATAGGTCAATTGGTCTAGCCCCCATCAATGTGACATTTCGCACGCCTTTAAATCGTTCGAATGATGATGATGACGGGGCCCCCCCAAAACCTAAATTTAAAGTAAACGATATGGTTCGTATTTCTAAGTACAGAGGGGTTTTTTCGAAAGGTTATCACCCCCAGTTCAGCACTGAATTATTTCACATAAGCAGGGTGCAATCAACTAGACCGACAACCTATCTGTTAGAAGATGTGAGAGGTGCCCCAATCAAAGGTTGCTTCTATGAACCGGAATTGATGAAAACTAAACACCCAAAAAGCTTTTTAATTGAACGTGTATTACGAACAAAAAATGATCAATTATATGTGAAATGGTTGGGTTTTGATAACACACACAACAGCTGGATCAAGAAAAGTGATTTATTATAAAAAATAGTCTGTTTTTGTATATACTTTATTTACAATATAATAATAATAATAATAATTAGAAAATATGTGCATAAATAATAGTCTACTTATCTATATATACTAAGATTTTATTTACAATAAATATTTACAATATAATAATAATTAGAAAATATATGTACAAATAATAGTCTACTTATCTAAATGTATAAACTAAGATTTTATTTACAATAAAAAAATTATAAAATATCTTCCTCCTCTCCTTCATTTATTTTAAAATGACCCCATGGAAGGGTATCAATTTTATTTTTTAGTATAAAACGTTTATCATCACATGAATCTAGAGCTTTTTTCCTAATAAAATATGTATAAAGATTATGTTTATCAGAACGAATGCTTCTATTAACGGCATATGTAATTTCCGAATCAAATAAACTTTTGAAATAATGTTCGAAACTTAATCTATTTTTTAGAGCCTGCTGCCCTACGCCTTTGGCCTTACAAACCTCCTTACCCTCCTCCTTCCGCATGGAATACATTTTCGATTTCAAACCGACAAATTCCAATAAAATTTTTCCGTTTAATTCGTCTTTGAATTTACCGGGAACTTTCTTATTTACTTTCTGTATTCCATAGGGGTTCTCTGGAGGATAATCGGACGTATCGAATATTCCCTCCGATCCTTTCGCGCTTTCCTCTCGTATAACGTCATAAATATCTAATCCGTCGGTACTATTTGCACAAGCATACACCATTCCGTCCGTGTCCGTATAAAGCAAGATAGCGGGGCAGGGTTGCTCTAACATAAACTGATAATGAAAAGAGTACATTAATAATTTAGACAAGTCTAAAATCACCATCCCCAAATAAACCGGTTGGTTATATTTAACCACGGTTTTGTTTAGTTCGACGGCGACCAGATTTTCTTTAAATATCGTACAGGAACGGAACTCCGGTAACGCGATATACTTTTGGGCGCTTCTAAAAGAGTACGCTAATTTGATCTTTCGATGTTTCCGGATATTTTGCATCGTCTTGCCGAAAACCGCGTTGTTCATGAGCTTAAAGAAGTCCTTTTCGAACTCGTTTTTTGCCTTAGCCCTTAAACTCGTGTTCAAGTCTATGTAGGGTTTGAGCCATCTCCGTTGAGAGAATTTTAAAACTCTATGAACCTTGGTTAATTGCAGGCCGTACAATAAACATTGAAACAGGTTTCGAACATGTAAAACGTATTTAAATTTTGGAAACATAGTCAACATTAATTTTGGGGGAGAATTATTTGAAGCCGTAGGAGGCCGCCGATGCTCCGGGCAAAAGGGAAACGCTGACGTTTTGTCTTGAATTTCCCGGGGCACGTTAAGATCTACTTCCAAAATTAATGAGGTAGGGGCTTCTTCCTCGTCAACCGCCATGTTTAGAGCGAGCATGCACGCTCGATCGGTATACATTTCCCAATCCGGTTTTTCCTCGCATTTAAAATTTTTTAATATATTTTCTATCTCGCGAACCCGATTTTCCGATAACCATTCAAAATTCCCGTAAGGTAAACTTTCGGACATCGCGTAACCGTAAAGGTTATTGGCATCTACATAAAGCAAACAACTTGAAGGCTCCTTCTCGTTATAATTTTCCTTCATATATTTATTGTTTGCTTTTGCGTATCTATGCGAACATTGGGTAATCCCGCCTCTTATCGCTTTTTCAAAAAACAACACCATATCTATGTCGGTCAACAAATCTAATTTTACACGTGTACACTTTAAAGCAGCTGACCACGCTAATCCGGGCCCCGTATAAAAATGTACACTGTCTAAATCGTATATTTTCATACATAAATCGCGAAACTGTTCAAAAACATCAGCTAAGATTTTTACGTCACACTTTAAATAAAGTTCACTGTATTGCGCCAACGATTTTATGTTAAATGTTTTCCATACATTCTGAACGTGCTCGTAATCTTCGCAGCTGATATGTTCTTCGCGAAGAGCATTATAAAACGATTCTTTCGGCGGTAATTCCGTTTCATTGAGTTTCCCCCAACTATTCATGTAATCGTAACAAAATATGCCTTTACTTCGTACTAAATTAAATTGTTCGGGATTTGGAAAGGCTTCGCGAACAAAATTAAACATTTCCGGGGCTAAATTATTTGCTAAAACATCCAAGCTTCTAGCTAAGAACCGATAACTGTCTATAAACCTCCATGTCATCTTAGCACATTTTTTTGATACTGAAATGTAATTTTCTCTTGTCACGGGTAGGATATTTACCGGTTCGCGGTTGAAATTTAATTCATTAATTATGAAATGTATATCATAGCCTGACATGTTATGAAACAATATGGGAATGTAATTGCCGCATTTGTATTGCAGGTTACAATTTTGACAAAGGGCCGATAGGAATTTCCCGGTGAAATGATCATGATTTCTAACTTTGATAACCAAATCCTCATTGAATTCTTGCAAACAATGGGGGCACAGTGTGGTATTATCATACCCCTGCTGTTCCTCCAATGTAAGCGGCAGCATTGGAATGTTAATTTTTATCTTTTCCTCTATTATTGCGGTTTCTTTTATCAACTCGTTAACCAGCCATTTTTGAGGATTTGTTCCTACATAACTTTTATAATGTGATAAGGAGGGGTCGAACGAACAAACGACCTGGTATGCGACAGCGAAAGGTATATGTTTTTGATATGGTATAGTACAGCTTTTGAAATGCGTAACATCATCATCATCATCATCATCAATTTGATTACACGGCACTGTTAAGCATTCAAAATCGGCGTATACAACGAAGGGGTGACGTAAATTAAAATTTAAATTTTTAAAAGACAATGTATTTTCACCCGGTTTATCAAATTCTATGCGAACTGCATCGAACTTTTCACAATCATCCAGGTGATTGTTCAACGATTGGACACTCCTGAAGTGCCTTAAGCACCTGTCGCATATAAAAGTACGGTTTGCATGCTTGGTGATGGACGATCTACATAAACGAGACATATTCTTTATCCAGCAGTAGTGAGATGCTTTCCTCTTTCTCACGTACAACAAATTAATATGGTGTTGTTTTTTGGATTTTGTATGATAAAGAGGACCCGTCACTTTACTACCCTGCAAGCCGTACACGTTAACGGAAATGTTAGGATTTTGACGTTCAAATTTGGGAATGTCCGTAATTTTCACCGGAGATTTAATACCCTTAATATTAAATAGTTGTTTGAAATTTTGCGGATACGAGGATGGTAATTCTTTATTTCTATTGGAGGGGTAAAGAGCGGAAACTAGAGCGTAATAGAAGCATTCGTTATCCGTATTTTTTACATTTATAATGGCGTGCTTGCTTTTAATTACAGTAGGCAACTCGATAAATTTAGAAGCTCTTAAAGGCGAATATTTGTTAATATTTATAGCTAACGAATTAATACGACTAAAACTACCCCCTGACCCCACTTCTTCAAAGGATCCCATCTGTAAAAAAGGAAAAAAACTAATTAAAAGTGAGTTTTTAAAAAACTTCATATACGCACCTGTGATAATAAAGAAATCTCCATGTCCCCGAATATAGAAATAAGGTCGCTGGATCTTGATATAATGAAGTTGGACGTGTTAAAGTACTTGGCCTGTACTGTATCATCTAGCTTCATTTTATAATCGGCACAAAGAACGACATTGGCTTTCATGTTAGGTATTCGCTTTTGGAGGGATGCTTCAATTTTATCCACAAAAATGGGCTGTGCTTCCTCGAGAAACTCTTTTGGATCTAATATATTGTTATTGATCACTATACCCGTCTTAATACGCCCTTTGAACGCTGATTCCAGCTAAAACATGCAAATTATAATCAATCAAAATGAGAATATTCAATAAAAAACATGAAAAACTTACGTCATAATACGTAACACTGCTTTCGTCACTCCCTCCACTAACGCCTTCGCCTGTTTTAATAAGGGATTGTTTTATCCTCGCATCCAAGTATTTACACCTGTTCAAAATCGTTTCTAGTTTCCGTTTATCAGCTATTCCCTCCGCATTTGAGTGATTCCTTATCTGTTGGATTGTTAATTCCGTAGTTTCATCAATCAGGGTTGATAACCTTCGAAAATCAGCAGGTGTTGCTGCACGTGCTAAATCATCTTCCACCAATGTAACCTGATTTTGCAAATTGGTAATATCCATTATTGTTAAGACGGATTAAATACAATTCAGCCTTTCAATTAAAAAATAATAATTAACACGTTAATTTCACAAACTGAATCAACCGGGTTTTTCAAAATGAGTATGTTATCTGCACCAAACACTTGTTTCAACTAAAACAGAGACGTTTTAGAGCGAGCTTTTTATACGAGTGCAAGGTGCAATTAATTTTAATTGTTGACACAAATCGAAAACGCAAAACACCCTCATAAAATAACTTCAAGCAATAACTTATAAAATGGCGAGCTTTCCACCCCTAACAAGGCCAACACTTCAAACAAAATACTTCATAACACAATTTTTACAAACTAAAATATCCCACTAAAGAAATAAATATTCTAAAGGATGTCCAAAACAACGATTCAATTATAAATGGAATAAAAGACACGTAAATAATCTTTTTATGTGAGATTTTGTACATCCCTGTTGTTTTGCAAATCAAACGGGGAATATCAAGAAACGAATCCCAGATGTGGCAATGACGCACATTTTAAATTTATCGCCTATGTTAATGTTTGCACTTAAAAAGCATTAATTAATTATGACATGACAAATTACTCCTTTGGCATTAAGAAAAATATTTTACAGTACACATTTTAATAGCGCTTCGTTTCAGTTTTAAAACAAGCGGTAAACTGTGCACATATGTAATGCGGTTTGAACTCGCGTCTTTTAATCAATAAAAATAGCATTAAAAAACAATACAACCGCTTAATATTGTTTGCGATCTTAAAAATTTCATTATAACGTGTAAAATACGAAAAATAAAATGCAGGTAAATTGAGATTGTTATTTTATACCGAATGTATTGTTTTTCTAAGTCGAACATCAATTCATGAAAGGAATGTTTTTTCTTGCTAGTGCAATAATTCACTGATGACATCATCCGGCGGAATATATAATATTTTGTTAGAAGGAAAAGATGCATTTTTCTTTTAATATTATTATCGTATTAAAGGAAAAAACAAATGCAGGTAATTTGGAAAACTATATTTTTAATTTAATGTATAAAATGTAATGTTTTTTTAGCTCTCAAAACTATGCAGCAATTAAGTGATGAGATCATTCTAGAAAAGGAATGTATGCACATATGTTTTGAATAATTACATCATCCAGCAGAAAGATGCATTCTCCTTTAAAATAATATCATTATTGTATTTTACTGGCTTCTGTTTTTGTTCATAAAGGAAAAAACAAATGCAGGTAATTTGAGAAAAGTTAATTTTAATTAGCGATATAAAATGTAATGTTTTTATTTTTAGCCTAACATCAAACTATGCAACAATTAATGGATGACATCATTCATGTTATTTTTCATGCTAGTGCAATAATTCACTGATGACATCATTCAACAGAATATAAAATATTTTGTTAGAAGAAAAAGATGCATTCTCCTTTAAAATAATATCATTATTGTATTTTACTGGCTTCTGTTTTGTTCATAAAGGAAAAAAACAGATGCAGGTAATTTGAGAAAAGTTAATTTTAATTAGCGATATAAAATGTAATGTTTTTTTATTTTTAGCCTAACATCAAAACTATACAACAATTAATGGATGACATCATTCATGTTATTTTTCATGCTAGTGCAATAATTCACTGATGACATCATTCAACAGAATATAAAATATTTTGTTAGAAGAAAAAGATGCATTCTCCTTTAAAATAATATCATTATTGTATTTTACTGGCTTCTGTTTTATTCATAAAGGAAAAAACAAATGCAGGTAAGTTGATATTGTTATTTTATACCGAATGTAATGTTTTTATTTTTAGTCCAACATCAAACTATGCAACAATTAAGTGATGAGATCATCCAGCAGTACTATTCATGAGAGAGAGGAAAACGATGCATTCTCCTTTAATTATTATTATTATTGTATTTTATAGGTCACTATTCATTATTTGTATTAAAGAAAAATCTACAGTACGCTTATGTTGTTAATATTGTATTTACATCTAGTTAAACGATGATTGTATATTATTTTTTCAGCCCCCCTTTAATAAAATGTTTACCCCACCGCCTTATTATTAATCAGCAACCACCAAATAATTAACTCCTTTCAACGGCCCACTGGGGCACCGGCCCGCCCCACCACCGCACGACTGCCCACGCAACGCCGCGACAAAATTTTTCATTTAACCCGGGCCGCGCACGCCGACATCTTGCGACAAGTGTGACGCAACAATCCCTTTTTGCCGACAACGCCCCCGGCTTGACCAATCACGACGAAGCATCACTTTTACTCTTTTTGCCGCCTAAACACACAACCACAGCGACATCTAGCGACACATGCTGCAACCTCTTTTACCCGGCAATTCGATCCGACCAATCACCGACAAGCATCACATTCACCTTTTTCCCGCCTAAACACTCAACCCCACACCCATGCTGACATCTAGCGGGAAGGACGACAAGTTTTGACATACATAACCTCACAAAATTGTCCTGTCTTAAAAACGAAACTCCCATAAGAATAACATGGGGAGATTTAGTCTTGAACCCCCATTTACTTACTACTAGTTTATTATTGCATTTCACCAACCAGAAAATTTACCACAAAATAGTGTAACAAGAGAGAAAAAGAAAGAACCTCTTTTCGAGCAACAAATGGTGTGTTCTACCGTATTCGATAGAATGACGCATCGCACAAGCATGTAAACCAGACGCGGTTTAGTCTAGCGTTTTTTAGAATACATAGAAGGTTCCAGCGACTTCTGGTGCGATTATATGATGGTATAATAGCGGATTCGCGGATAAAAGAGAGGTAGTCAACAGCAAGTCATTAACTGTGTATTACAAAATAAATAGTGAATATAAATGTTGTATTAGAAATTCATAGTCTGTAAATAATAGTTTTTAATGGTTTATAATCATAGCGTTAATTTATAGTGTATT
This sequence comes from Agrypnus murinus, assembly GCA_929113105.1. Classification (NCBI taxonomy): domain Eukaryota; kingdom Metazoa; phylum Arthropoda; class Insecta; order Coleoptera; family Elateridae; genus Agrypnus; species Agrypnus murinus. The sequence goes on from OV816025.1 coordinate 59,364,864, forward strand.
CATTAGTGTATAGAAATAAATATTTGTTTGTGAATAGACGATTTAAACAGCACTTGTGTTATTATTTTTAGAAAGAACGTTACAGTGTTGTCAGGTGTGGTGTTTTAAAATAAATAAAATCGCGTAATAATTAAATAAAGTGCTGTGAGAATAAATTTTTAGTGTTAAAATTAATTTCAACAAACAATTAAAATGGTGATGAAACTATTGAAAGATCTCTTAGTAATAGATTTAAAACGGGAATTGGACGAGAGGAACTTGGATAGTAATGGAAAGAAAGAAGTTTTGATAAATCGGCTAAGAGAATGGCTTTTAGAACAGAAGGAAGATCCTGAAAATTACCGCTTTGAAATACCTGGACCCGCAATTGATACTAGTTTGTTGTTAAGTAAAATGGAAGAAAGTTCTAGAAAAGCCGAAGAAAATTCTAGAAAGTCCGAAGAGAATTCTAGAATTTTTAAAGAAGAATTACTGCAAAAGTCCGAAGAGAATTCTAGAATTTTAAAAGAAGAATTACTGCAAAAGTCCGAAGAGAATTCTAGAATGCTTAAACAAGAATTACTTGAAAATACTAAAGCACTGGAAGAAAATGTTAAAATGCTTAAAGAAGATTTACTGGAAAGTTCTAGAAGGCTTAAAGGAGAATTGTTGGAAAATGTCAAAGCGTTGGAAGATAAAGTTTTCGAAGAATTTTTGGAGAATGCCAGTGCGTTAGGACTATTGGAAGGTAGATTGGCGGAACAAGATAGGGTAATAAAGATGGTAGAAGAGAAAATAGCCCAAATGCAATTACCACCAACAACTAAGAAAGACGATATGGCCGAAATGCTGGAAGATAGAATGAGGCAACTACGGTTTCCCTCAACTTCTGAGAGGCCGTTTAATGAAGTAAAGAAACAGTTTAAAGAAGAAAAGGGTCCTGTCGTAGGGATAAAAGTAAAACCACCCACGTTCGATGGAAAGATACCTTGGCCCACCTACTACAAACAATTTGAGGCGGCCGCTGGGGCCAACGGATGGACAGGCAAGGAAAAGGCCGTTTCTTTAACTGTGGCTTTGCGTGGAGACGCGTTGAACGTCCTGCAAACAATCCCAGCAGGACAGGAAAATGATTACCAATTGTTAGTGTCTAGATTGGAAATGAGATATGGAGACGCGCATCTTCAACAAGTGTATCACGCGCAAGTGAAGAATCGTATCCAGAAGAATGGAGAAAGCCTGCAGGAGTTTGAAGCCGATGTTGCGCGGCTTGTCCGATTGGCGTACCCTACGGCACCCGATTCATTTCTGGGACAACTGGCTGTGCAGACCTTCATTGATGGGTTAAGAGACGGAGAAACACAACAATCATTGAGGCTGGCACGACCAAGAACAACTGATGATGCGCTTGCTCACGCCTTAGAATTTGAAGCTGCAAAACAAGCGTCCCGAGGTCACGGACGTGTTCGGACCGTTTTGGAAGAAGATGAAGGTTCTAAAGATCGCCTTGAAGAATTATTAATGAGAGTTCTTCAGTAGGAAGAGAACCGTAAAAAGAATCCTCAAGAAGTTCGAGGACCCCGTTGCTGGAACTGCGGTGAACAAGGGCACATACGACGCCGCTGCCCTAAACCCAAACAAGTTCAGCCGTCGGAAAACTAAAGGGGGTCGACGAGAGGGGGCGAACGTTGACCTTGAGTGGAGATGCCCCGGAGATCACCATCCATGCCGTAACATCGAAGAACAGTACCAGCAGTTTGTTCGTAGATGGGAAGATTGCTAACCGAACTGTTCCACTACTTATTGATACGGGGGCGACAAAATCCATCGTACGCCCTGATGTTCTACGATCAAGTATTAAGTTGTTACCCACAACTACTCAACTCCGTACAGCAACAGGTGAAGTGATACCAACACGCGGAGTGGTGAAGATGAAGATTGGCATTGGAAGTGAAGAACGTGATCATGAGGTGCTGGTAGCCGACATCATTGACGAATTTATCTTGGGAATGGACCTCCTAAGAAAATTTGGTTTTACATTGGACTTGAAGGAGGGTGTTTTGAAGGTTGGTAACGAAGAACTTCCGTTGCACCCACGAGAAGATCCTGTCGTAAGGGTTTTGCTGACAGAAGATGTGATATTGCCTGGTCAAAGCGAGATGGTTGTCGAGGCAGGTTTGGATGGAGATCTTCGGGTAGGATGTGTGAGAATGATGGAGCCTGTTTGTGATAAGAAGATCCATAGTGGCGTATTGGTGGGAAAAGCGCTGATCAAGGTTGGAAAGACTGTACCGGTGAGGCTTATGAACGTTAATGTGGATCCGGTGACATTGAAGAAGAGTACCCTTGTGGGACAGTGTGTGCCAGTATTCCGAGTAGCCAGGTGTATGGCTGATGTTCCAAAACCAGTGCCCAAAGACCATGGTGGAAAATTAGTGGGTATGGTTACTAGTTCGTGCGAAGACCTTAACAGAACGGAAGTGAAAGAGGTACAGGGTTTGGTTCACCGATACCAAGATATCTTCGCTCTTGACGATAGCCAGAAGGGACGAACAAATATAGTAAAACATAAAATCAATACAGGCAACTCTATGCCTGTCCGTCAGCAGCCGAGGCGTCTACCTCTAGCAAGGCGAGCAGAAGCCGAAAAGATTATTACTGATATGGAAGAACAAGGGGTCATCGAGCCATCCAGCAGTCCATGGGCATCACCGGTGGTCCTGGTCAGTAAGAAGGACGGGTCAACGAGATTTTGTGTGGACTATCGGCAGCTTAATGACGTGACCAAGAAAGACAGCTATCCCTTACCACGCATCGACGACACGTTAGATACCCTGTCTGGTTCACGATGGTTTTCGACTTTGGACTTGAAGAGCGGTTATTGGCAAGTTGAAATGGAACCTGAAGACCGGAAGAAGACCGCGTTCACTATTGGTTCCGGACTATGGCAGTTTACAGTTATGCCTTTCGGTCTATGTAACGCTCCGGCCACCTTTGAGCGTCTAATGGAGACCATCCTGAGAGGGTTGTCGTGGAAGACCTGCCTGGTATACCTAGATGATGTGATTGTAGTCGGAAAATCATTCAACGAACATTTGAACAATCTAGAGGAAGTGTTCCGAAGACTACGTGGAGCCAATCTGAAACTGAGTCCGAAAAAGTGCCACATATTCAGAAAGGAAGTGAAATATCTCGGGCACGTCGTATCACAAAATGGAGTGGCAGCCGACCCCGATAAGATTCGTGCAGTTCAAGAGTGGCCAACACCGAAAGATAAACACCAAGTTCGTAGTTTTCTTGGGTTATGTACCTACTACAGGCGTTTCGTTCCTGGGTTTGCCAATATAGCGAAACCTCTGACAAGGTTAACTGAAGATGGGCGCGAGTATGTTTGGAGCGGAGAGTGTGAAACAGCTTTCCAACAGCTGAAGCGTGCCCTGACAACAGCACCAATATTGAGCTATCCACGGACAGAAGGGAAATTCATACTTGACACAGATGCAAGTAATCTGGCCATTGGGGGGGTACTTCTCAGATACAGGATGGACAAGAAAAGGTCATCGGCTATTTTAGTAAGGTTTTGTCGAAAGCCGAAAGGAATTATTGTGTGACCAGAAAAGAACTATTGGCCGTCGTGAAGTCCGTTGAGCACTTCTACAAATACTTGTACGGACGGAAGTTTTTATTGAGGACGGACCATGCAGCGTTGAAATGGCTTCTACAATTCCGTAATCCTGAAGGCCAGGTCGCAAGGTGGATCGAACGATTACAAGGATACGACTTTGACACCGAACATCGAGCGGACACTAGTCATCGAAATGCCGATGCTCTTTCAAGAAGACCCTGTCCAACGGATTGCCGTCATTGCTCTCGTTTGGAGGAGAGGGTTTGCCAAGTATTAAGGACTACCATCGTCAACGACAATTGGTTGCCGGAAGAATTGCAACGACAGCAGGAGGCTGATCCCGAACTAAAAATGGTACTGGAATGGAAGCGCGTGGGAGAAAGGCCTGCCTGGGAGGCCGTCAGCCCTTTTAACAGAACGCTCAAAGCATATTGGGCCCAATGGGAGTCCTTGAAGGTGGAAGACGATCTCCTGAAGCGAGTACTGGAGAGTGAAGATGGCACCACCATTAGGTCTCAGTTCGTGGTTCCAAGAAGCCGAGTGGCTACAGTATTGCGACATCTCCATGACGGTGCCTCCGGAGGACACTTCGGTGTGAAAAAGACTTTGGAGAAAGTTAGGGAGCGTTTTTATTGGGTCAATTGTAAAGAAGACGTGAAGGAGTGGTGCCGGAAATGTGAACTATGTGCCACTGGCAACGGACCCTTGGGGAAGCGAAGAGCACCTATGAGGCAGTACAATGTGGGTAGTCCTCTGGAGAGAATAGCTATAGACATTGCCGGACCATTTCCCGAAACCGACGATGGGAATAAATACATCTTAGTGGCAATGGACTATTTTACCAAATGGCCAGAAGCATATGCCCTACCAAACCAGGAAGCTGCGACTGTTGCTGACGTACTAGTCAAAGAGTTCTTCAGTCGCTTCGGAGTGCCCATGGAGCTGCATTCGGATCAAGGCCGCAATTTCGAGTCTGTACTCTTTGGAGAAGTCTGTCGATTGTTGGGCATTCGTAAGACTCGGACCACACCGTTACATCCGCAGTCCGATGGAATGGTAGAACGCATGAATCGGACAATGGGCAAATATTTGGCCAAGGTCGTCTCCGATCATCAGCGAGACTGGGATCAATACCTGCATCTGTTCCTGATGGCTTATCGTGCATCGGTCCACGAAACAACCGGTCAGTCACCAGCGTCTGTGATGTTTGGACGCGAGTTACGGTTACCGTGTGATCTGGAATTTGGGTCTCCACCTATAGAGCAGGAGGTAGCCGGGAATGATTATGTCATCAACTTAAAGAAGAAGTTGGAGGATATTCACGACCGAACCCGAAATAATAGTCGAATCGCGAGTGACCGGATGAAGGCTACGTACGATGTGAGAGCCCAAGAAGGAGGGTTTCAACCTGGAGAGCTTGTCTGGTTATACAACCCGCAAAGGCGTCGTGGCTATTCTCCAAAGTTACAGCGAAATTGGGAGGGTCCATACCAGGTAAAGAAACGAATAAATGACTTGATTTATCGCATCCAGAAATGGCCAAGGGGGAAACCAAAGGTGGTACACTCCAATCGTCTGGCGCACTATGAGGGAAATAATGACGCAGTCCCGGAAGATGAGGCTGAGGTGGCTATCAATACCGTAAGGCCTGGAGATGATCAGCCAACCTTTAGAGAATTTATGGCTGCGTTTTCTGGAACTAGAAAAGCGCGATTCGGAGTCACGACTGAGATGCAACAAGATCTCTTCCGGGTCCCTGGTGATTATTCCATTGCCCACTGTGTCTCCGAGGATCTCCGTATGTCCAGGGGGATCGCAGTAGTGTTTAGAAATAAATTTGGACGGCTGAATGAACTTCGAGAACAAAATCCCTCTGTTGGTAAATCCTTACGCTTGCCTGATCATGACCGATCCATTTACTACTTGGTAACCAAGCAGTTTTACTACCAGAAACCGAGTTACGCCGACTGGTGGAGGGCATTATGGAATTTGAGGATCGAGTTGCTTACCAGGGGAATTAACAAATTGGCAGTTCCCAAACTCAGCTGTGGGCGGGCCCAGCTGGATTGGAGAATCGTTAGAAACATGCTGGAAGTTGTCTTTAGAGGTACGGACGTCAAGATCTTCGTCTGCAATTTTGACCCACAACCCGCATTAAGGCCAACGAAGAGTGTAGACTGTTATTTCTACCGTAATGGAACGTGTAGTCGAGGTAAAGACTGTCGATATCGTCATGACCCGTTCTACAGGAACCAGAGCATAAAACCTGTTCTGGGACAGAACAGACTTTAAGAGGGGGGCAGTGTAACAAGAGAGAAAAAGAAAGAACCTCTTTTCGAGCAACAAATGGTGTGTTCTACCGTATTCGAGAGAATGACGCATCGCAAAAGCATGTAAATCAGACGCGGTTTATTCTAGCGTTTTCTAGAATACATAGAAGGTTCCAGCGACTTCTGGTGCGATTATATGATGGTATAAAAGCGGATTCGCGGATAAAAGAGAGGTAGTCAACAGCAAGTCATTAACTGTGTATTACAAAATAAATAGTGAATATAAATGTTGTATTAGAAATTCATAGTCTGTAAATAATAGTTTTTAATGGTTTATAATCATAGCGTTAATTTATAGTGTATTCATTAGTGTATAGAAATAAATATTTGTTTGTGAATAGACGATTTAAACAGCACTTGTGTTATTATTTTTAGAAAGAACGTTACAATAGTAAATATGAGTTGTCGAGATGACGTTGTGGAAATATACAAGACCAGCCACTGAGAGCTTACACTTTTAAACTCCAAGCTTAATTGATAGCTAAACTGTAAAATAATTATAAAGTAATAACATGCTCTGTAGTCAGAAATATCAGGCCTATACATTATGTTCAAAATATGAAATCAGTTTCAAATAGTATATTCTTCTCATGCCCACTGTTTAATCACGAAGATTGAGAAAAAAAATAGAACAATCTGTTTGGACTTTGTTTGCTTGAATAACAAATAACTCTGCTACTAGTATTGTCAACCGTTCGGAACGATGTCGTTGCCACATTCTAAAATACTATAGCTGCCTTTTTGTCACCAAAATTTAAAACAGTTGCTCCTTTGTCGTTACTATTTTAGCACATAAAAACATATAAATGTATTCAAAATAATTTTTTTAGATTTAAAAACGCAGTAGTTATTTAACAAATTCAATAGTAAATGTTTAACAGCAGTATTTTCCTATATTTAGAAATCTAGAAATATAATCTGCAGACAAACATTATACTTGGAAAGTCACTGGATTTTAATTAAATAATTAAAAAAAATGTATTTGTACCTATATTTGAATCTTGGATAAAAAACACAACAACCCTTTCAGGTAGGTACCTAATACTGTTTAATTTTTACAATAGAATGCAGTATTCAATAAATACTGCTAATAATATTACAGTGCACTAAAATTTTGTAAAATTTGTACATTGTATTTTAATATGAATATAAAAATGCAAAATCGTGATTTTTGGATGGCAACACTAATATGAGTTCAACCAAAGGCTACGCCACGCCGCGCCGGCCGCGCTACTACGGACTTGCAAAAGTCGCTATTTCGGCAACAAGCCAATATGGTTGGCAACAGTGATTCGAAGAGTTCATCCAACTAGGGAGATAGTACAGAGGTAGCGCTAGGTACGTACTCATGTTAACATCGGCATGCGGTAGTTGAAGTTTCCGATTAAATTGCCGTACCATCCAACTAGTTGGATGAACTCCTCTGTATGTACTTCAAATATTGAATTGCTATTTAATGTAGAGATGTGTGTCAGTTTGTATTGATAAAAAGATAAATCCATATTGTTTGAGATAACTGGAGCGTTAGCAACGTATTTAATATTTTTAATACAGTTTCATTAAGATTCTGAATTTAATAATAAAGTATAAGGAAACAGAATACTGTAAGGCAATGTCACTTACTGGTTCACACATTTACACTGTTGACATTAAATTAGTTATGTAGTTATGTTCAATAAAATCACCAAACAACTCTATAGCTATATCGTTTATTTTTGTTATGTATTGTCACAAACGAAATTATTTTAAATGAAATCCTTTTTGTAACATTTCAACTTGTAATGAGCCGGGGTCCCTACCCACTAGACGATCACGGCCCATCTTACTCTACCCGCGTAAAATTCAAATATTTAACAAACCGGAAATTGACACAGTATTACCAACCTTACAAATGACAAACTTTATAAAGATAAATATAACAAAAAGAACAAACTTGATATTTAACAAACTGGATCCTACGTTGTGATTATTTTTTATACCATGTGACCAAGGTTGATAACGATTGATCCACTTCATACGGACGGAGAAAGAGAAAACACAAGTAAAAGAACAATTAAATATGATTGTATTATTTTATTAATTTATTCTTAATCTTGAGCGAGGAGGGACGTATTTAAACTGATACAAATAATGGCTAGTTCTCTAAAAACCTCCTTGAAATTATATGCTAGCCCAGCTTAAATACGTACACGCTGCAAGTTTAATATGTGATCAAATGATTATTTAGTTTGGTAAGTTTGGTTACATTAAACAATACAGATCAATAAATCAATTTATCAAGTTGATACAGTTGTGTGATTATACTAGGCATTTATAAATAGACAAACGCAAATCTCTCAACATAAAACATCAAAATTGAGTGAAATAGTCAATCAAAAAGAGTTACAGATAAACTAGAAAAGGTAAAAGTGCCAGATTAAAATAAATACACAAGAACTACTGAACAAAAATCATATCATATTTGACATAGCAATAGATACGTTGTGACCATACATTTATATACACATAAAAGACACATACGAAATAAGAAATATCAGTAAATAGAATAATGGTTTGAGGGTTCTCTTACACGGCCTATCATGGGCTTTTTTACCACCGTGGAGCCTTCCTCTCAAATAAATAAATAAAGGTTTAAGGGTTTCTCACACGGCCTATCACGGGTTTTCATACCACCGTGGAGATTAATACCTAGGGAAATATCCTCTCAGTCACAAAGTATAACATTTAGTTAGGTTAGAAACATTAACCTAAAAACTCAATAAGTACTGACAATAAGACACATAACAGTAGTAGTCGTATCTACATAAATGCACAAATGACATTCCTAGTTAGCAATACTTAGTTGTAAGGATACTACAAACGTTAATAAAACATTATTTTCTAGTAATATTTATACATCAAAAGGATAAATTTATAAATTGTTAAAAGTATCAAACGAATCTTTTAGATTTAGAGGTTTGGGTTTTAGATTAATTAAATAATATAAAAATTACACCACACAACTAGAATCAACATAAATTAAATTAACAGATATACACTTACATGAATTTTATATTCCTTTTTAAAAACCAAGCCAATATGGCTACTTACTACCTGTTTTCCCCAACCCCTCATCCCTGTTTTTAAAAACAAAAACCCAACGTTTCTTAACTACCCCTTAGCAACACAAACTACCAACATTATAGAATCTGTAATAAATATCCCTAAACATAAAATCAAGTTATCAACCCCAAAGAAACTGTAATAAACATCCCCAACATTTTATATTTAACCAAATAGTTGTTATTTTTAAAAATAAATTACATATTTTGCCTGAACTTGTATGTAATATCAGAACTAGGTAAATTGATGATTATGAAAATTGTTTTACTGACAAATTGACTTGCTACAGCTACTTTGATAATTTTGGTTGACTGTAGGTCTGACCACTACAAACTTGCATTCATTTAGTATTGTCACGTGGGGTTTGCGTGACTGGGGAACGTAGTCAGAGGTAGAAAGGAATCAAACACAAGTCGTAACAACAACTATATACTAAGACAATAAACAAAGAACAAAAGGTTTACATGTTGACAATAAACAGAGTACAAAAGGTTTATATGTTGACAATAAACAGAGTACAAAAGGTTTACATGTTGACAATAAACAGAGTACAAAAGGTTTACATGTTGACAATATGGTAAGGACGTATATGTCCTCCTAAACTACTACAATACAGGGAAGGTCGGAACCAACCCTGTTCAGCACTAGGTCTACAGACTAAGCATGTAGGAGATAACCTCCTGGTAACTAAGCCGGGGAAGCCTGGACACAACTTCCCCAAAATTCTGCATAGAGTGGGCGATTTAGCGCTTGCCCACTCAATTTAAGCACTAAGCATTTATATAATAAAAAGAGTACTCACCAGCTTGCTTGTAGATGTAGTGTCGGAGTCATGGAAACTGACTGGTTTGAATAGCTCAAGCAAGCTGGTTATATACTGCCGAATGAGGAAGTAATTCGTATCGTAGTTGGAAGCCGTAGGCAGAAGTTCTCGGTAAGTTTGTGGGTTGATTGCATGCGCGATGTCTGTGCCTGGTAGGACGCTGCAGGTGGACGGAAGTGTTGGTGAGTTCACTGGAAGGAATGCACATCTGCAGGCACATCGTGTGGGAAGCCTCGCCTCGACAGAGTAAGTAGGCGGAGATATCGCATGCCAGTGGATGCGACGGTGGGTGAAGCGGGCGCGCTGCTGAGAAGACCTTGCAGGTGGCATCGCAGCTGTTGAACTAGCGTGGCAACTGAATGTGGCCTTGCATGCTTTATGTAGTCCAAACGGAAGAGAAGTTTAGTTTTAAATAAAATATTTAAGTGTAAATATTTCCGTTTGTGACACTTTCCCCCTCTTCGACGGAAGAGCGGTGTAGGCGGTAGTGTCGATGAGGCAGGTATCCAGGAAGATGAGCATATTGGCAGCAAAAGATGGTGATTCCCAAATTCGGAGAATACAGAATAAAATGACGATACTAATATCTAAGTAAGAGTACGTTTAAAGAGTGATTCAGATAACAAAAGATATTAAACATAAGAAAAATGAATAGTGTAAAAATAATGTTACTGACTGTTTCGAAAGACGTTTTCAGGATTAAAGATGAGAACTGCTTTGTCTGGAATTTTGAAGTGTGTATGGCATGGATGCGAAGCAAGTGGATGCTACCACAGTGGCGCAATGAGTCGGTTGTTGGCGAAAGGTTCCATAAAAGCTATAGTTTCATATTCATAGCATCGGATGTGTGTAATATGAAGTAACACATCTGGAGAGCTTAGGCTCATAAAATTATTCTTCTTGACCAAATTATACGATTGCAGCGGTAACTGATTGCAATATTGGTCTGGAGAGCATGATTCTCAAATTCGAACCATAAGTGATGGTCGGTAGGAACCAATTGGAACAGCCAGAGTATTCATCCAGTTGAGAACCATTTAGCATTTAGCTAATGCCGATGGAAAATCCATTTGTGCAGGCGAAGAAAGAAACAGTTCGTAGTAAGTAACAATGTAAAAACAAAAATTTAGAAAAGTGAACATCTGAGTAATTCAATGAACGTACTTGAACAGTATATAATATAAGACTCTAAAGTAAAGCAAAGCAAAAAATAAAAAATGATTAAAAATACAATTAACTAAAACTACAGATACGTCCGCATTCATAGCAAGTGTCAAAAAAAGTAATAGTTCAATATCAGTTATACAAAAACATGAAAAGTGATAAATAAAGAAAAAATAAGTTCGTACATAAAAACAGATCTGAACAAAAGTATTGTGAGTGTTATAAATAAGATACAAGATTCATGAAATATAAATTCGTGGAACAGAATAGTAATGTGACACTACAACCACACTTATATGTGTCAATAAAGAAATAGTACTGACAATAACTTTCACAAAAGGAAAAAATATGCAAATAAAGGAAAAAATTAAATTTAGAAGTAATAATATAAAATATAAAACGTAGATTGCGAAAGAGAGTGTCAGCATTACAATATGTTACCATTTACTTGGCTATTGGAGTTGTTCAGTTATTAAATTCTATGGTTGGGTTTAATAGTTGAACGTGGCAAGTGCAAAGTTTACATAATAATAAAACAGGTGAATCTCATAAACGACATAAAAATTTAGTTAATTTGATTAAAAGAGATTCCAAAAAGTACATAAAAAAAAGGTGTGAAATACATGTAGGTAATTCATCCAATACTTTGCAATTGCGACGAAAAAGGACAAATTAAGAAAGATGTAATTGATTGTAATGTCGGTGAAGACAAAAAAGAAAGGGCTGATTAAATTGTCTTGCTGGTTACAGCAAGATGTCAAAATAAGGGCTGTCAAAAATCTAAATATTCAAAGCATTCGAAAAATGTAAGTAAGAAAAGAAACGTGGTGGTGGGTGGATTTCTGTGATTCATTTAGCATATGAATCGAGAACATGCGAAGCATTTCACGCAAATGTTCTCATTAGAGTATAAGACTTATAGATGATAAGAAAAGATTTTGTAGGGTTCTTAACCAAGGCATTTTTTGGAAATGAACAGCGATAGAAAATAGATAAAACTCGGTGTAGTTATTACTAAATAGTCACAGACGCAGAATAAATATATGGAAAAATTATTTATTTTAAATTATAAAAACTATGAAAATTGGCAACGGTCATAATTTAGAAAAGGAAGTTCAGAATATCGAATAATAGGGTAACAAAGTACAGAAATTAAAGTTCCATTTGTTCCATAAGTTTCGGAAACAAATAGTGTAAACAATTTGTAACAATAAGTTAAAAATATAAATTAAGTAACAATACAGGGTTGTACCGTGCCGATTTATTCGAAGTGAATTTCAGTTGACAGATGAAGTTTTGTCACTGAATAAGAATCAACTTCCGTGGTCACAACGGGTATGACTGCTAGGTCGCTGCTAGGAAAATCTGTAAAAAGAAAACAAAATTAAACATTCATTACATAAACGTAGATTACCAGGTCACCTTGGGTGTTGCCTCGGGAGGAAAAACTAAATACCACCCATAGTATATATATTTAAATAAAAGTTAAGCCACTTATACTCCATAAGTGTCGGTTCTGGCTCGAAATCCCTTCACACAAATTCGCAGATGCTTTCCCGGTACGTGATACATTGGGGCCCCGTTCACATACAAATCCCAGAGGAAAGAAAAAACACCTTCAAATGAGAGCGAGAAAAAATAAAAACGAGAATGCACCAGGTCGAAACTGGCAACAAAGTTAGACCTGTCATGGGCAGAACACATCCATACCCGCCAATAAATACAACAAAAAAAAACATAAGAATGCATTCATCGCAACTGCAGTTTAAACAATAATAATAATACATATATAATCAAGCCTGCCATTATATACCTATTCACCAATAGGCTGGTTCAGGCGAACAAATAAAGCCAAAATTTTAGGAACCGACCTTCAAGCATCATAATTTACCCATGCTTGGAAAAATAATAATCATATAATAATAACAACAATATACATCTCCCCTTCCAGGCAAAAATCAAAAAGAAAGAACCCTAGGCCTGGGAAAAATTCAATTAACTAATAATACAGAATAAATCTGGTAAAAAAAAGAGAGCTTCATAATTGGGTTTATGAAGGTGACCAAGAAACGTTAAATTATCGTTAAAATCACTATATAAATTCAATATGGTATATGAAATATTAAACTTGTGTGTAGAAAGACAGAGCATTATTTAATAATGTGTGTGCGAACACTGTTTTAGTTCGAAGAAATTCATAATAAAAATTTATTATATTCAAAAGGAGAAGAAATAATTTTAATGGAAAGTAGCCTTAAGTACTTTACTAACAGTAAATTACTGGAAATTCAAACGTTCTTAAAGGTATAAATAGATAAAGAAAGGTGTAAATGCAAAAACAACAACCATTGTTGTTAACCAGGGTTTCTGGCATGAAAGGAAGAGAAAAAGAAGGGGTTTTTAGGTTGACTAGGCTTTTATGAGATGCACTCGGACTTATAAAAGTACAAATGCGTCTCAAAATGAATATATTCCAAAGAAATGTAAAAAAAAACTAAGACTCTAAGTTGGTAGGCAACAAAGATCACGTCCAAGAATAAGTGGAAACTGTTTGTGGTAAGGTAAGGTCAAAAACTGCGAAAGAAACTAGTTGAAACAAAATAATGCATAAACTACCGTAGAAAAAATTAAAAAAGAAAAATTAGACAATCATGAATAACAAAAAGAAAATTTAAAAATGATTCAAATATCGTAATATGTAAGTTGGACCAGTTGGATCTATGTAGTCACCGGACTGTCAGATAACATCAAAAATGGGAAAGAAATTAACTATTTATTCATAACAAGGGAAATCCGAGTATAATACGCCTAGTAAAACAATATTTAAGAAAATTAAAGTAGGAAAAATCGGGAATCAAAAAGAAACCAGGACAAATATTCATTACAAAAGAAAAATTAAAAAATAATTGGGATAGTTGTTGAATTTAAATGCTAAATGCGAGTGAAATCACATCAAGGTTATGACGAAACGTTGAACAGATGCAAGTGGTGTTCTTCGAATGAAACGGTTCAAATAGAACTTCAGAATAATAGGCTTAGCCGGAAATAAAAATGTAACTAACTGTAATAATAAATATTGCCTCATGATAGGGGTTAATAGGAAAAAATACCACTTGAAAGTATATTAAGTTCGGAATTCATTTACGTTGACAAAGAACGCGTCAATTGACGATAAGATTTAATAAGAAAAACACGAAAGGCATTAAATAAAGAAAAATAAAAAGATATTTGGAACAATATTTTAATTAGCTTACAGTGGGAAACATTAATAAAAGAAAGAGATACGATGGTGAATATCATACTAGAAAAATTAAAATTAATTAAATAGTCAAGGAACTTTTATACTACTTGAGCTGACTATGCAGTTAAACGAAGGAATGCACTTTTAGATAAGGCGGGATCTGATATGAAATTCAATGGAAAACCTTCAATGTCATTGCGCGCAGCTGTACTGTGCAACCTGCATAATTACGACATTCTTTATTGAGAGTAGACATTTCTAGAATCATTTTCAGACATGAAATTGTAGTTGTAAACGGAACCACACAATTTTGGCATGGTATATGACAACCAGAAATGACCTTAAAAGGACTGCTCGTTTTTGGATCGCAGATAAAAATAAAGACCGGTGAAGGTTTAAGAGACCTTGTAGGAAAAAGAAATATGTCTTGGAAGACTGATGTGGTTTATCTAAAAGCAGAGTCTTCAATAACTTGCAACGATACCTAGGAAGGGATTGTATTGCGCACGAAGGAAGACAAAATTAGTAAAATTAAGAAAATTGTCGAAAACATGACGTAGAAAAAATTAAATAGAATAGTGATTTTCACATTCCTTGTATAAACAAAGCTGGAAGTGACTTCCAAAAATAAAAGATTGATTAAGAATGAGGAGTTAGTTACTTAATCGGCTCAAAATGAAATACAAAATTAGTCGGCTGTTAGACGCGTATTAAAAAAAAGGAATTTATCAACAGGAAAAGGTGTATAGTCAATTAGGTAAGTTTAATTGTGGCGGGACGTCTCCGCCCTTGTTGAAAATTGATAAACGAAATAGACTGTCTCCAGCGGATTTTTGAAAATATTTGTACAAAGGTACACCAAGAAGTAATTAACAAAACAATAAGTAGCGGTTTTTCCCCCCTCTGGAAAGTAAGTTACTAAAATAAAAATAGATTTTACAAAAACAATTAAGCAAAAAGAAAGAAGAAAGATAAACGATAATAAATGAAAAATAATCAAATGGTTATTGAAATAAGAAAGCAATTCGTAATACGGTCTCGCAAAATAGCTGTGATAGAAATTGTATTAATGAAGCGGTCAGCAGAATGCATTATCAAAGCGCACACGGCGGATGCCCGTGCTACGAAATGGACAAAGAGGGAATGCAACTTGATCTCGCAAATAGCACACGAAATTGCAGAGAGAGAATGCACTAATTAACTGTAGCGTCGCGTCGCTAGCGCTAATTGGATATTTAACAAGCGGGAGGATACTCATAAAGATCGAAAGATCGAAATTATATATGTACAACATATATAATTTAACATTAAAACTAAAAATATTTGACATAAAGAAAAGGGATAAATTAAACAGATTAAAATATTCATAATGGGCTATAAACTTAGATTAAAAATCTTGCGAAAAAAAAGAAAAACGGGTATTTAAGAGAGTAATACAAAAAAAATGCATTACCGAAATAGGATATTACAAAAATTCATCGTAGGGTCAAAACTTTATTATATAAAAAAAATTGCTAAAATTAATAGTGTGTTTGGAATTGAAATTAATATTAAAGTTCAAACAACATTAAATTTTAAAAGGCTCGAAAAAGGATTCGAAAGTAGAAGGAATCGTGGCTAACAAAGAAACAAAAAACGGGGTTTATTCTATCGTTGTAACATCGCGGGGTAAAAAAAAGAGACGTCATTATTAAAGTGGGAAAATCATAACCCATAAAATCAGTGATCAGAATATTGCATCTTTAAAGGGTAATCAAAAGGGGACTCCAGTCCAGAGAAGTCAGCAAAAGAAAAGAAACAAAGGAGTGGTTACGCAAGGTGTTCAAAACAACTCGCAGAGGGTGGGGTCTCTCCATTATTGGGACGACGAGAATACGAAGGGGTAGAACGGTACAGCAACACGGTTAAAAAAAACTCGTAGGGAAAATAAAATGAAGCAAAAATAAGGGTGTCCTGGAAAAGAACACGCGCCTTCATCACAAGTGGAGTGGTTCGAAGTAGAATGGTTAACAAAAACTTGCAGGGAAAAAGAAAATTAAGCGAAAAGACGAAAGGTTTATCCGGAAAAGAATAAGCCCTCCACTACAAGTGGAGTGGGTAAAAAAAACGTAAGTCGTTCAAAAAGGGTGTAAGAGGGTATCGCGGAATCGAAGCACGCGCCTCCATCACAATGGGGTGGTGCGAAAGGTTTATAGGGAAAAGAAGCACGCGACTCCATCACAATGGCACGTGGGGTTTGCGTGACTGGGGAACGTAGTCAGAGGTAGAAAGGAATCAAACACAAGTCGTAACAACAACTATATACTAAGACAATAAACAAAGAACAAAAGGTTTACATGTTGACAATAAACAGAGTACAAAAGGTTTACATGTTGACAATAAACAGAGTACAAAAGGTTTACATGTTGACAATATGGTGAGGACGTATATGTCCTCCTAAACTACTACAATACAGGGAAGGTCGGAGCCAACCCTGTTCAGCACTAGGTCTACAGACTAAGCATGTAGGAGATAACCTCCTGGTAACTAAGCCGGGGAAGCCTGGACACAACTTCCCCAAAATTCTGCATAGAGTGGGCGATTTAGCGCTTGCCCACTCAATTTAAGCACTAACCATTTATATAATAAAAAGAGTACTCACCAGCTTGCTTGTAGATGTATTGTCGGAGTCATGGAAACTGACTGGTTTGAATAGCTCAAGCAAGCTGGTTATATACTGCCGAATGAGGAAGTAATTCGTATCGTAGTTGGAAGCCGTAGGCAGAAGTTCTCGGTAAGTTTGTGGGTTGATTGCATGCGCGATGTCTGTGCCTGGTACGACGCTGCAGGTGGACGGAAGTGTTGGTGAGTTCACTGGAAGGAATGCACATCTGCAGGCACATCGTGTGGGAAGCCTCGCCTCGACAGAGTAAGTAGGCGGAGATATCGCATGCCAGTGGATGCGACAGTGGGTGAAGCGGGCGCGCTGCTGAGAAGACCTTGCAGGTGGCATCGCAGCTGTTGAACTAGCGTGGCAACTGAATGTGGCCTTGCATGCTTTATGTAGTCCCAACGGAAGAGAAGTTTAGTTTTAAATAAAATATTTAAGTGTAAATATTTCCGTTTGTGACAGTATCAAGAGTAGTGCGATACTCACCCACACGCCGCCACGCGCGGTACACAATCTGCAAAGCCTTGAGAATAATTTATACAGTTTGTATCTCATTGAAATAATTTATACAGTTCGTATCTCATTAGAATAATTTATACAGTTTGTATCTCATTAGAATAATTTATACAGTTTCATTCGAATAATTTATACAGTTTGCATCTTATTATATATTCATGTGTTCTTCGTATCCCACTTAATTTATTCAATTATTCAGTAATACTTCCTCGTTCAGCAGTATATAAACCCGCTTGTTTTGGCTTTAAAATCAGTCTGTGCCAGGACTCACCAGAAGCCTCATCAAGAAACAAGCGGGTAAGTGTCTTTTGATTAATTATGGCTTAGTTTGCTTAGTTGAGTGGGTAGCGCTAAAATCGCCCAGTCTCTGCGAAATTATGGGAAGTTGTGACCAGGCTACCCGGCTTAGTTATAATTACCAGGAGTCTAGCTCCTACGCTTAGTTAGTAGATTTAGTGCTAGAACAGAGTTGGTTCCGACCTCCCCTTGATTGTACTAGGACATATACGTCCTCACAATATGTATCAATATGTCAACATGTATGTTAACCTTTTGTACTCTCTTTATTGTCTTTAGTATATAGTTGTTTTTTACAACTTGTGTTTAATTTCTCTCTACCTCTGACTACGCCCTCCAGTCACGAAAACCCCACGTGACAGTATCTTTATCTTTATTATTTTTATTATTATGTCTGTTATGTAGAACCATAAGTTGTTAATTATGTATGGGTAGTATTACTACTACTATATATACTATCAAGTGGTTTCAATGTTACCAGTTTAAGTCAATATCTGTGCTTTTTGTCAATGATATACAAACTAGCCTTTGGTATAGGAACACGTACTTGGATATATTTGATTGCAGAAAGATTCCATTTATTGAATAAAATAACGTTAAACTGTCAAACGAAAAAGCATATTAGATTAATAGTTACTTTATATGAAAGATTATGCAAGATAATCTATGGAATTACCAAAGTCTATTCAATATCGATTTTTATAGATATCTTCTGTGATTGCCTTGGAGTAGTTCTACAATTGTATTATTTTTTTGTTATATTTTATAATTACAATATAACTTTCAACAAATATATGTTCACACCTTTTCTTTTTACTGTACTGCTGTTAGCCAACTTATTAAGCATTACTCTAGTTTCTTCAAAAGTAGTTTTTTGAACTACTATTTGCTTACTGTCTATGCACTGCTAGATTTCTGACATTTGTAATTACTGCTTCATAACAACTTCAAAACGAGTTACAAAATTAATATCAAATACAGCCTAATATACTCTGCAAAACATCTATTTCAATGCAACAATAATGTACCATAACAAAAGCAAAGTTGCTGCTACTTTTCTCCAAGCAGGTAGTTTTTGATTCTTCCACTTCTTTATCATTGATTGTAAAGCTATTTTTTAATTAAAAAATACTAAACAACTTAAAAGACGAAGACCTATATGCACAGTGCTATTAAATTAAAATGCAATATACTCGCTATATTGCATTTTAAAATAGTCATATCAAATTTACTGTACGTTTATGCAACCAACAATACATAAATGCTAAGGATGCGCTAGCCGTTTAACCTTTCATTTCACGTGGGGATAATTTAACAGTGAGTTTATTAAAAAATACAAATGTAAATTAAAATAACATTTATTGTAAAATAAAAGATGCAAAGGTGTATTTTTTATAACAAACCATGTCTGTTCGTGGTAAAAAGCATTATATACTTGCAATAACTAACCAATATAACCTTATGCTTTTATTGGGTTATTTCCAAATGCAATGCAATGCAGAGTAATAGAGTATATTGCATTTTAATTTAATAGCACTGTAAGTACTCTCAAAACGCTGGAAAGCGATAATGCTGTGTTAACTTGGTAGTGCCCCAGGGTCCTAAACACTAGACGATCTGTAGAAGTTGGTACAGCAATACCAACCTTACAAATGATAAACATGTGACCATAAACTGATAACGATTGATTTACTTTATAAGAATAGAAGAAGAGAGATAAACACAAATAAAAGAACAGTTAAATATAATTGTAGCATTTTTTAATTTATTCTTAACCTTGAGCGTAAGAGAGACGAATTTACCCTGACATACTAAAATCAACGGTTAGTTTTGTGAAAACCTCCTTGGAAATATGCTAACCCAGAGTAAATACGTCATCGCTTCAAGTTCAAACTGTGGTCAAATTATTATTTGGTTCGATTAAAATGAGTTTTTGATTAAACTGAACAATATATATCCATAAATCAATTTATAAAGTTGCTGCAGTTGTGTGTTTATACAAGTTTATACGAGTTTATAAATAGTTAAAAACTTAAATCACTCAATGACATAAATCATCAAAAGTAAGTGAAATTAAGTCAACCATATGAATTTAGGTATAAACTAGGAAAGGTAAACGTGCCAATTTTAAATGAATACACAAGAACTACCAAACAATAGTTATCTAATATTTGACATAGCAACAGATACTTTGTGAACATACATTAATGTTTAAGACACATTAATGTTTAAGACATGTTTAATGTTAAGACACATATGAAATAAGAAATATCAGTAAACGTCGTTTGTAAGACGTTGGTTTTCACGTCAGATACTGGAGCCCATACCTAGATCTTTGTAGGACGTTAGTTTTCACGTCAGATACAGGAGGACATACCTTGATATCTATAGGGTAAAAGGCACAGAACAATAAATATATCACATAGAAAATAACATAAATCAAACATCTGTGCACAAATAATGGTGAGAGGGACCTCGACACGGAATATATGATTTATTACCACCGTGGAACATGCGCGCCGTCTAATAATAATACAAACCTGGAAGGACCTCAACACGATATTTATGTGGTTTCTTTACACTGTGGAGCATGCGCGCTCACAGGCATAATAAGTTTAGCCCCAAAGTATATAATTTGCAGTAGGTTGTAAAATCAACCAATAATCATTATGTACTGACTGTGAAACACATAAAAACAGTAGTTGCATTGAAGGCACTTATAACATGTCCAGTTAACAATAAATGTACTACAAACAGTAATAGTAATCGTTAATTTTCAGTGATATTTCCAAAATCAGATTGAACAAGATTATAATTTACTATGGTGGGTGAAATTAACGCGTTGATTTATCATTCTATAAAAGAAATAAATAAACGTAAAACTTACATAAACGAAATTACTGTTACATGTAAAGACAGAAATGAATACTTCTTATTATTTACATTTTTTTAATAATCAAAAATTAGTAGCGTACCTAACAACACAAAACTAAGTTACCAACTTTAAAAGAATTTGCAATAAACATTCCTAAACATCTACATTCAAACCAAACAGTTGTTATTTGTTAAATTACTTGCTACAGTTACTTCGATGTATTCTTGTTTGACTGTAGGTCTGAGCACTACAATTTTATTCAACCCTGTTTACTGTTTGTTGCTATTACTTATGATTAGTATGTAACTAACAGCAACACTAAATTTTTTTTTGGGTTTCGTTTTAGGCAAACCTTATGAAAGAATCGTTAATGAGACTATTAATAAAATAAACAGCTCTTTATGTCCGAAAAGAAGTAAATTAATTCATTTTCCTAGATATGCACATCAGTGTGTCATTGTGATCTAATGATGACCAAAGCAAATCTGGTATTGAAAAATTGACATTATTCTATATTGCATTATCGAGACTGGATTGCTGCTACAACACTTCCACTAAAATATTTCTGTGTTTTTCCTATCAACGTATAAGATACGTAACGTAATAAGTAACATTTAAGATACAAATTCTTACAATATCGAGTTTATGTTTTGAGATCTCAACTGCACATTTCTTACAGATAAACGCATTTTCCTTACAACTGCTTCATACCAGTATTAAGGTTACAGCGGGAGGTCTCTGGAACGTTCATTTGCCGTTACTATTTGCTGTATGTATTTGTTTTAGATTTAGTCTTGTTACATGTTTATAATTAGTGTATTGTTCTTATAGATAGTTAGTTGGCACTGGCAGTACTTATTTAACACTTTTAATCCAGATTGAATTAGGAGCCGTTCCTCATTAAATTTATAAAAACAATTTTGAAAATGTATTGTGCTGTTGAAGATAAACATTTTAATATATCATAAAATTAAAAATTAAAGAAATACTTTCAAGTGTGTTAAATATGACTTTATTCATATAGGTATAATATATATTATTTATTTTAGATAAAGGTTAATTTTTTATTTTGTGAATTAATGTTTTACATTAAATTATATTTATAATGCAAATTCATAGAGAAAAATGTATCACCCCGGCTGGGAATTAAACCCAGGGCTTTTCACTATCTATGTATGTTTATTTCGTGCCTTTTCGATAAATGTTTTAAGAATTTACAGATAAAAACAAGTCTATACTGTTTTTTTGATGCCAACCCCCTTGCTAGAAAACATTTTATTACCTTGGTAAAATATACAACGAATATTTTAGATAGAATTTTCCCATTGGTGCAAAGTACGTCACTTCAACATTCGATAGGATGTTTAGATATGATATAGACAATATTAATATAAGCCAAGGATTTCGACATAGCCTCCAAAAACACTTCAAAAAAACACCTCAAAAAATTTATAAAAATACATCTAAACAAAAATCCTTGGGTGAGGAATCAATTCTGATCCCGAATTCGTTTTCAGCACACCAAAAAACATACGGTATTGTACTTCACCTTTCAACTACAAAACTTTTTTTATTTTTGTGGGCCTGTGTAATTTTACGTGTTTTGGTCCGATCTGGCTCCATCGCATTACGCGAAATCAGTTGTAGCTCACTTATCAGCCGAAAGCATTGTGTTTGTGGCCAAGGAAGATAATTCCTCCGTGTGTACCAAGAACTGTGTCCTGTTGAGAACTTTTGGTTTTATTTTAAAAGGCCTGGAACGTAAGAAAGGTTGGGAAGCTTAAAATAAGTAGAATTTTAAAACTAGAATAGGTATTATATTGCCTTAAAAAATAAACATGAACCTCGTACAGAGAATGGTGAAAAGTGTGCCCAAAAAAACTGGATTATGTTCACCGTACTAGAAGGATTGATTAACTTTTATAATTTAAATTGATTTAAATAATACGTATTTCTTAAATAAAGGTTAACTTTTATTTTGTGAATTAATGTTTTACATTAAATCATATTTAGAATACAAAATTGATAGCGAAAAATGTATCATCCGGCTATGAATCGTACCCAGGACCTTCCGCTATCTAGGCGGCATCTCTACCTCTGAGTTACCCGAGACGACAATCAGTAGAGTGACAATCTTGCCATATGGATTACATATTTAGCAAACATACAAAGTAATTAGATTATATTTCTTTATTTTATTAATGAAGATCAACATTTCGTCGACGGCAATATCAAAATTCAAAGCATCTAGATTATTTTGAATCATCCTATAAGGAAATTAATTATATAAATTTTAGATAAAGGTTAATTTTTTATTTTGTGAATTAATGTTTTACATTAAATTATATTTGCAAATTCATAGAGAAAAATGTATCATCCAGGCTGGGAATCAAACCTAGGACCTTCCGCTATCTAGGTTTGTCACTCTGCTGATAGTCGCTTCAGGTAGCTCACCGGTAGAGATGCCGCCTACATAGCGGAAGGTTCTGCGTTCGATTCCCAGCCGGGAGAATAATTTTTCTCTATGAATTTGCATTCTAAATAAGTTTGTATTAACTATAATACAATAAAATGCATTGAAATCGAAACGTGAATGTATTTTTTATGTGCATTCAAGCACAGTCTCAAATAGGCATCACCCCTTATTTCTATACGTACTTTACCTGCGAGATTGATGTATAGCCGTCTTTTTACTCTATGGACTTCTGCGGATCATCATGCGCACAAATGAATTTGTGAATGTGTACAACATATTTCTGAACAACTGAAATAAATTCAGAGGCGTCGTTTTATTTGTTGGAGCTATATTTGTTGGAGCCTCTCAATCTAGTTTCATATTCATTTTATTGTCATGTTCTGGTATTTTCACATTTTGAGTGATTTTTTGTACTAATCGTTGTGGTAGATTTTGTTTTCTATCTTGACAACTAATAAAGGTTAGTGGATGATCGTTTTTCACAGCAAAGTTTACTATGTATGTTATTAAGTTTTTCATGCATGCAAATGGAAACAGTGATTAATGTAAAGCATGATCTTTTCATTTTTCATAATGGCCGCAACCTTTTGTATCATGAAGCAGCTAAGGTCATGTAGCTTGAAAGTTGAAAAGTTACCTTTCTGAGGAAGGAAAGGACAAATTTCTTAAAGGAAAGGAAAGGAAGTCAGGACAAACTTATTACCCTGCAGTTGCAGATCGTCGATTTAGCCGACGTGGTGACAAAGCTTCCAGACCCTTAAAGTCATGGAATGGTGAGAACGAAAGGTTTAAAACCGTTTAACTTTCCTTTTCATAATTGCAATGCAAAATGATTTTTCAATCTGTTCTTGTAGATGAGACTTGAAAACGAATTAAATCATGCTGTGTACAAATATTATTTTCATTGAGTTGAAACGCAACGTGCACGAAGAGTTTTTCAAGTTACACGAACGTTCTTGTACCTTGGAACAAAAACACTCTTATCTTTTCTTATTATTGTAAAAATACAATATCAGATAAAAATAGGATGATGATGTTAATAATAGATTAAGTGCAGTTCACAGTGACGGAGAATGGGTAAAACAAACATTATAGGTTTATAACATTTTTAGATTACAGCAAGCTATGAAATCGAGTAAATGTAAAATGTGTTCCAAGGTATTACAGTCACCCCTACCTACATTTGTACAGACCTGGAAATTGGTATAGGTTCACCTAGAATATTGATATAATTTTTGAAATATTTTTGTTAAAAAGTATCCTACCGTAAAACCACTTTAAAGGCTTACTTACTAAACATTTTTATGTGTTCTCCTACCTTTTCAAAACATCTGCATGTTTGGTACAAAAGGTAATAACATTTAAAGATAAAAGTGAAAAGTTTTAAATGTTTGTAAATTGGAAATTGAAATAAGTTCACTAATTAAAACTCACCATTTATTAATCATTAAATTATCAAAACCAAAAAAGATCATTAATTTAATAATTAGTAGCGCCACCATTATGGTTAATGATTTGAAATAGTTGATTATTCATGCTTAAGACAAGATGATTAAGCTCATTGATAGTGACATTACCGAGCCCTGCAAAATTGCTCTTCTAAGATATTTTACAGTGTGGAAAAGATCATTTCCACTGTAAATCTTTAGAACGATAATGTCCTACATGTTTTTCAATGCGTTAATGTCCGGAGAGCTTGATGGACAGTCTAAGGTTGGGAATTGTGATGTTACCAACCCTGCTCTTGCGTTTCTATAGAGGTAAGCAGGAGCCTATCCTGTTGGAAAATTAGGTTTTCATTTTCATGATCCTTATAATGAGGAATTCACTTGCCATCCATGTTAAAGGAAATGCCATACAAAACTTGTTTATTCCGTTAAACCCAGCCTAGATTATTAGGCAACAACCATCAAAGTTTCTACGTGAAATCTCAATGGTTTCATGCCAATAATAACGAAACCCGTCAGGTCAATCAAAATTAAATTTTCTCTTTTCGCTCCAGATTATCTAAAGATACTTTTTTTTTATTAATTTAAACAACATGGAATATTAAATGTGTTATTACTTTCGTTCAATCACGTTTTCAGCTGCAAATTGCAAACATCTTTCTTTTAACGGAATAAACAAGCTTCGCACTGCATTACGTTTGACATGGATGGCAAATGAATTCCTTATTATGAGGATCATGAGCATGAAAACGTATTTTTTCAACAGGATAGGCACTGCTTGCCGCTGTCGGAACACACGAGCAGGGTTGGTAGCGTCACAAATCCCAACCTTAGACTGTCCATCATGCTCTCCGGACATTAACCCAATGGAAAACTTGTAGGACATTATCGTTCAAAGGATTTACAGTGGAAATGATCCTTTCTGCACTGTAAATGATCTTAGAACAGCCATTTTGCAGCCCTTAGTAATGTCACTATCAGTGAGCTTAATCATCTCGTCTTAAGCATGCACAATCGAATTTTTCAAATCATTAACCATAATGGTGGTGCTACTGATTATCAATTTAATGATCTTTTATGGTTTTGATAATTTAATGTTTAATAAATGGTGAGTTTTAATTAGTGAACTTATTTCAATTTCCAATTTACAAACATTTAAAATTTTTCACTTTTATCTTCAAATGTTATTACCTTTTGTAACAAACATGGAGATGTTTTGAAAAGGTAGGAGAACACATAAAAATGTTTAGTACATAAGCCTTTAAAGTGGTTTTACGGTAAGATACATTTTAACAAAAATATTTCAAAAATTATATCAATATTTTAGGTAAACCTATATCAATTTTCAGGTCGTAACTATAATAATGCTCAAAATAAAATTGTTTTAACTTTTTAACATTAATTCCAAAATATAAGTTTTTAATGCTAACATATCTCTGTAAAGATAAGGCTCCACCTGCCTCATGCCCTATCGCACCTCATTAACTCGCTATCTTATCTTAGTTATATTTGTATCAATATAAAATAATTTAAAAATATAAAAATAAATTAGGTGCAAGTCTCATTTGTAAACTGATTCATTTAATTTAATCATTTTATTATTTTTAGAATTTGTAGAAATACATTTAGAAAAAAAATTAAATCAAAACAATTAAATGTAACTACGTAAACGTTACTACCAGAGGAGATACGGTGATAGATTGAAGCAATGCTTTTTTTTATTAGGTTTCTAATTTTAGATAAATATGCCAAGCTCTTATCTCAAAAACTAGATTAGAAACATAACCTTGTAAAGGGTGTTGGAAATATCTGGATTTCGGTTTTGTTACAATCTTTGAGTAAACACTTGCAAATTGTTATTTGAAATTGGAAAAGGTAAATTTAAGTTTAATACATAAAAATTCTATTTATTTCCTACTATTTTCTCTGTACCTTCACCTATACCACATCCAATTGTGCAGTAGCATGGAAGGTTGTGACGTTACGCCAGGCGCCTATAATGTCCATAGCCTGTTTGGTTATTCCATTTTTTAATTATGATATTTTATGTAATAACTAGTAATAAAACAGAAGTGGCGTGTCAATTACACCACTAATTATTGAAGTTTTAATTTATTTTTATAAAAGCACTTTACAATTTATTTATCAAACTATATAACGACTATGCGAAAAAAATCTTTTTATCATTACTAAAATTATAAATGTACCTAGTACCTAATGTGATTTAAACCACCCAGATAAGCAGTGTCCGGCTAAAAGATAAAATTTGTTTAAAATGTAGTAAGTTGAATTATTTCGGTAATATGTGTAAAACACCTAGTAGCACTAACAGCAATATTAATAACTAAAAAATAATTAAAGAAATAATAAAGCGTATGAAGTTGTAGAGAGAGAGAGAAAAGAAAAAAGTTGTGTTGAGAAAAACATTGATTAAAAAATGGAAAGATGTGTTTGTAGGTTTAGGTCGTTTCGCATATTAATCTAAATGCTAAGGTGTATAAACATCATAAGTAGCTGCATACATTTCAGAAGTATGCAACAGAGAGGTAGTTGAAGAAAATTAAACTCTTTTTTTATTTTATTCCATTGTAACAACTAAAAT
Organism: Agrypnus murinus; assembly: GCA_929113105.1. NCBI lineage: Eukaryota > Metazoa > Arthropoda > Insecta > Coleoptera > Elateridae > Agrypnus > Agrypnus murinus. The sequence continues at coordinate 59,391,992 of OV816025.1, forward strand.
TACAATGCATAAAAATTAGTCAAGCACATTATCAATAAAAGTCGAAAAATTCGTTAAAACATATTATGATCAATTAACTATACTTATTATTAACTATCTTATTACTCCGGATAAGATCTCTTATTAATCAAATTGTAACTCAGGTTGGTAGGTACTGGTTTCTTAAGACCTTAAATTGCAAAGAGTAATTAGGAAATGTTAGTCAATAAAAGAATACGGGCGCCACTTATTTGTTGCGTCCTATTATCTCGGAAATCTACAAGTAAGAAGAGATTTCTGATTGATTACATAAGATCGCAAATAATATTTACGAGTTCATTGACTTGAATAAATACTAAAACTTCCAACAATTAATTGGTTCAATATTATCTCAGAAAAACTAACTTAAACTGTATTTATTCAAATACTAAAACTAAACTTTGGTCATAATTGATCCAACATTGTTAACAAAATTTAGGAATCCTGTAAAATTCTAATTTTAGAAACAGGTTGCTTATTATTAAATAACCTAAATAGTCAAATGTTAACTTGGTTAATTCGCCTAACATTAACTTACATAAGTATATTGGTAATAATTTTTGATAATAATTCGTTATATTCACGACGAAAAGGAATTAATTTTCCCATGTAATTTTATAATTTTACATGAGCTCCATTGACACCGTTAGAATAGTTGAATTCCTGATTACTTGGTATTTCCAGATTTTATTATTAATTTTTCTTAGTAAGTATATTTGACTGAAAATGAAACGCTCTGTTCGACAAGTTATCGCAGACTACCTTTGAGGGGATGCAAACTTTTGTCGGTATGATATTCTTACGGGGGGGGGCAATTTAGAATGCACCTCAGGAATAAATTAACGTTAGTATATCCCAATCATAAAAATGCTGAAGATACCTATATTTTACTAGTATTTTTAAGAAATGTATCCAAGTCAGGTAATACACTTGAGATACTTGAATTGTTAGACTAAAAAGAATTATGATTTCCAAAGTAGCTCAATTTTCTTATCGGAATGCTTTTATAAACAACTTTTGCAGTTTTTTTCTGTCTTGAACACAAATAACCTTAAATAACCAAGGGGATATTTGAGTTTTCCCAGACTAATAAATCAGCAATGATAGCTTTTATACGTGCTTTTAAACTAAAAAGAATCTCAATATCTTTTTTACTTACGATATTTCCACGAATTCTGCAAACTGAACCTTGACCATGAGAAATGATATGAATGCTATATTATTTTGAGCTGTTTACCACTTCGAAAACCTTCTCGGGATATAAGATGCAGCTGTATTTAATATACGACGAGAAAATATTCTAGCCTGAGAATTGCTTTAAATTTGACTTAAAATGAAATACTTGTATTTTACACAGAGAGGGTTTCAAAAATTTTACTATATAACGAAGGTATATATATTTTAACACGTTACAATTGTTGAAAAATAAAATTATAGAAGTCAAACTAGAAATGGACTATTTCTTCTACATTTGCTTTGTTTTTTCTTAATTCCTCCCATAATATGTAGGCTCTTCATCAAATCTGTATTTTTACTATAATAAAACATTCACTGCTGCAATTCTCAATTTATTTATCGTTTTTTTAAGGCGAAATGCTTATCATATAAATAATATTACCAGATGCTAGTATCAAAGTCATCCAAAAATTAATGTGAACTATTCTTTATTTAATCGTTTTGGTAAAGCCTTCACAGCCATATTTTGATCATTAAACTTTGGTTTAATATTGAAAATATTAAAGTGTATTGAAGCTATACAATATAGAGTTCTTCTATAAAGCCTTCCTTAAGAAAACACTTAATCATACTTTTTACGATGCGATCCAATCGTTTCAAAGGTACGTTTTCTTTTAAAGATTCTGTTCTCTAATTTCCATCTTGGCAGTTTCTGTACTGATGTATAAAAGCAACAGTAGAATGTTAATAACACGTATCGATAACAAATGAAAATATTTGTTGAGGTTTTAGTAGTCTGGGATAAGATTTCCCAGAGCCCAAGAGAGCCATCACTTATACAGAGTACAGTATTGCAATTTCATTAAGCGTAAATTAACTAATTAAGGACTGTCCCAGAAAAAAAACGACCACTTATAGGTTTCTGTAAAACAAAACGCAAATGTCAAAGTTTAATAGTTTGTACTTTTAACTTCTTGCTATTAAGTAGGTAAAAGTGAGGCAGCATTATTTGGAGTGATCATCATCATAATCTACCAAGATCCGCCCCGGCCGACCATTTTTTCTCTAACATATTATAGATCAGCGGACCGCGACCATAGGATCGCGACCCAATTCCGGGTCGCGAAAATTTAAAAATGGGTCGCATAAATATTTATTTTTATTATATCCTTTAGGTTTATGTTACAAATCTATGCTATAAGGTCTTGTAATTTTAAGTAACCCCCCCTCCCTCTCGTATGGGTCGCCCTATAATTTCAGTGATATTTTTGGGTTGCTAGATAAAAAGGTTTGATGGACGCTGCTATAGATGAGCTATTCCTACATAATTAATTGATCTCGAAACCCGTTACGTAGTTTTTTTTTCTACCGGCTCCCGCGTAGAATACCAATAGCATGCTTCAAATTCCTAAGAACTACGTTTGGTTCAGCATCCATTTCTGAGATTTCTGGAAAATTACCCAGTAAATACTTTGATAATTTGTCGGCAGTGACTTATATTTTGATGATATTTTATCTGCGGTAAACACTAAATAACAAATGAAAGAAATAATTAAAATTAAAGGTGTTATAAACATAATAAGCAATATTTTCATAGTACGCCTCAAAAAACGGACACTCTGTGACTAATATATCCGTTTTTATTCTGTATTTTTTTAAGTTGAATTTTTTTGTTTTCAGGTTTTGTGAAAGAAAAAAAGTATCGCAAGTTAGGCGGCACCATTCTTTTATCTTTTTTGTTCCATTTGAAACTTTCCTCAAAGATAAAAAACATTTATGGTCTACTTGCGACCAAAACAACCATTCGCACCCTTCAAATGTAAAGTCACCTGCAATTGGTCACAAGTAGAGCATAATGTGTTCTATCTTTGAGGAAAATTTAGTTCAAATTCGATAAAGAATAAAAAGATATAAGGGTGGTGCCTCCTAATTTGCGACATACTTTATACAGGGTGTCATGAATTAGAACGCATTAATTTTAAAGTGTGATAGAAGATATCAAAAGGAGCAAAATAAGTCTTAATAATTTTTTTCTATATTAATAGGCTTTCGAATAATTTAGAAAAAACCATTGCCATATCTGGCAGCCTTGCTTAAGTATAATCGCAGCTGGGACTTGACCTTGTTTTAGAAAATCAAACAGACAAACTGATGATGACAGCCGTTGTTTAAAAATAATAAACATCCGACGCAGATTAGTCGGGTGACTAATTCTACGAAAATTGTAATCTGCATTGTTTTTCCGTAAACAAAATTTGTACTTGTACGTTAAAAACACGCTGATTCATAACAAACCAACTGTAAAAATAAAACAATAATTGACCTACATTTTATATTTATTAATTTCCGGAATATTTTCAAAATTTCTTGCCGTATTTGTTTTTTTATTAAAAAATACTATCTTATGTAAAAATAATCTTGATTGAGGCACCAAATTACCATAAAATTAAGATTTTTTAATGTAGCCAAAACAAGGTGTCAACAATATCCCATAACCTAATTATCTAATTTAAATTAGATAAATCTTCTCTTTAAAAGATATTCTCTTATAAAATCATAAAAAACTGTTATTAAATAAACGACAACTCGTGCGTTATTGACAAATTATTATTTCAAAGTTCAACAAACTCAGTATGATCTCACTCTAAAAAAGGGTACTATTTACAAAGCTGTGATCAGGCATTGACCCAAATATTCTTAAATTGCAAGGTTGCAAGCAAAACGTGCTTTATTTAAATGACAACAAACTTCCACATCAGCATTTTGTGAGGATGTGGAGCAATCTTATTACAAACTTTACAGGGTTGTGACGTGTCTTAATTGAGTAAAATGAATTTTTAATTGTAAAAAGAATTTAATTTTACGCGGAAACGACATACGATACGATAAAATGTCATTAAGGTTTGTTGTTGTAATAGATGAGATGCATCTGTCTACAAAGCGCCATAATTAAAGTACTATTATTAACGCGGCAAAATGATGTTAAAGTTTCTAACTTTATTATTTTTTTCTGAAAAAGTAGTACGTTCTAGAACAAAGTTGTATCAGACTTTTTTGTTCCTTTTGATGTCTTCTATCACCCCTTAAAATTAATGCGTTTTAACCCCGAACACGATGTATACTGGATGCATTGGGGTTGCGTAGTGTAGGTCCAAGAATTTATTTTTTATTCGATTGTACGTAAAACCATGTTTTAGAATTTCAACATTTGGACGTAAAATTGATTTTTTTATCAAACAAGTGGATTTTTTCGATTACGGCCTTAGCCTGAAAATTTTTTTTAGACATTTGTTTAAGAGACTGTTTACGGTTTACAGGTATTATCTACATTTTGATTATTTAAAAAATGTTAAATTAAAAATTATTTACGTTTTAATTAACTTCTTATTATTTTATTTATTTGTTAAGCATTGTAACCTCATCCTGTCATGTGTGATTGCCGGCAAAGTAGGTAACAATACATGATGTAAATTAATAGATGACGTAAAAGGACCTAAGATAGAATGAAGCTTGGTGAAGACGGTACTGCAAGTTTGTGCATTGAAAAATTCTGGATCTTGTGCTTGTATCATAAATAACTATTCTTACACTTTTTATACTAATTTATAAAATAGTTAAGGACAAATTAACAAAATATAGGAAACTTTATTGTAGATATATGGTAATCATATTCATAGCTAGATACAGATATTTTTTCTATTTGCGTATACAAATGAAGCCATTTGGCCATCAATACCAATACGAGAGATTTACCAAATAAGTTTTCTGTCTGCAAGATTTGAATGGATTGTTCAATCTTTCTTGTATATGCTCTCAAGAAATCTTTCTACTTACTGCCCAATCAGACAGCATCGGTGTCATAGCAAGGAAATGTCATAGTTGCTTTAGGGAAAGTGTTCTATGACTCTTCTCGGAAAACTCAAAATATACATTAGAGGACCTAGGACCTTGTACACAAGAAGAAGCAGAGTTTCAAACCTTTTTTTATACAGCTCATGTTGTTGCACAGCTAACGCAAATGGGAATTCTCATAACAAGTGTAGACCCGAATGTTGTGGCTTTGGCACTACATTATTCAAATATTATAAACTGCCATCTGCGGGTTGCTTAGTTTTTCTTGACAAGAACTTCAAAAAAAAATTAAAATCGTATCATCCATTCGAAAGGCACAAATTTCGGCTGCCCATTTGTTCTTTCTGAATTGAGTCACTGAACAACCATGGGTTATTGCAAAATTGTAGACACTTTTTTCTGTAGTTACATACTAAAGATATGGATGATACATTTAGTCACTTAACATATACCAGAACCATAATTCCTTTAAAATTACCATTTCCCCCTACAGGTTTAAATGGCAAAATAAAATGAGCAGCAAGTAAAAATAAAGGGGTCATTTATAATATGTTAATTTCAGTAGAATCTTTAGTTTAGTTATCTTTAGAACGTTAGAACTGTTAAAGTTGTTTTTTCCCAATTTTCTTTATTTTATATAAAATGTATCTTAGGTTATATAAAAACCAGCGAATGTAAAGTATTGAAATAAAAAAACGTTACAAGTATCAAAGTATCATTTATGTATTTGTATTCTTCTGTATGCTGGATAGTTGAAATTTCCAAAGTTAAGTATTTGAATCCGATAAATGTATACTACTAAGGCCGCAAAAGCAAATCCAACTAGAACTCCTAGAAATAAATGAAATAAAATAAAAACTGCATATTTTATTGTAATTTAATTACCCGATATTGCTCCTGTTAATAACCATGAACCATGCGAGGATAAGTTAAATCGTAAACACCTCAGAGGTTTACTTTGTTGATAAATCTCATACATTGTTACATTTTTCATATCACTTGGAAATGCACACCTAGTATTAAAAATAGTGACATATAAATTAATAATAATAACTCGTGAATATTTACATAATAAAGTGTTACCTTAACTGTTTAGTTGCTGTTTCATCAATTCTGAAATAAACAGGAATTACTTCGTCAACTAACCATTGATTCTCACAATCACATGACCATGGATTTGCGGCAATTTTTAGGTCTTCTACGTATGTGACATCCAATGTATTTTTTTCCAAATAAGTTAAATTATTATTGTTTATAAACACCTAAAAAGTATCGAATTCTATGCTATGATAATAGATAAGAAAAATACATCAAAAGTCCTTCAATGAATGAGCCGTGCTATTGTTAATTATGTTGAAAGCAAGACTGAAATGACAATAATCAAAATTTTGAAACCTTAAAATTTTTAGTTTTAGCTTTTTTAACTAAATTTTTGAACTTTCATTTCTAAATTTGAAACATATGGAATAACATAATTTTACAAATTCGAATCATTGGGTTTCTATATCGTTGTATCTTGAAAACTATAAAATTAAACATGCCTCAAACTATAAAGTACTGAAAAGTAATTAAATAAAAGACATAAACTCAATTTTCTTACAACAACTAAAATTCTGAAGATTTACCAATTTGGCGATTAGTGTGTCTGAGAGTCGAATCTTTAACATTTAACATGGAAATTGAAACTTGTGCTTTGAAACTGATGCTTTACTCATATACTTACATATTAAAATACTTGATACTAGTAAATTTTAAATAGTAAATCAGGAAATTTGACTACAATCCTCATCATCTACAATGCTCATCAACAAAACACTAATGGAAACTAATTTGTTGTTTAATAACAACACCATGACAACGTCTAGCTATAAATTGTTTAAGTAATTAATCTTTACTCGCTCGTCGCTCGCCCCACAAACTACCCAGCTCGCCCGTAAAGATTAATTTACAAAACTTGCCAGGTAAATACCTATTACGGGCTTCGTACGAGATAGCCCATAAAAAGAATCTTTACCCCTAGAAACAGAGCTCAATAACAGATGTGTACGAGTCAGTATACCATAAAATAATACAAACTACACAACGTAGTACATCCTTCGAACACAGCTTACAGTTTAATTTAATCTAATACTTTCTATTTTACAATCGGCATTTAAATCTTAAAAAATAAAGCTTTGACTGGTTGAGATTAGTTGCTGGGAAGTTAGTACAATTCTCTCAATAAACATAACTGTGATGATTAAATTTAAGTCAACGTTAACCAGAGATTGAAAAACCGATCTTTAGAAGGAAATGAAAACAACTTTTGATGTACATACCTAATATTAAAAGTAAAAAAATTTCTATACGCACCTTTTTGAGAGGGATGTGCAATTCCTCATAATGACCTTTAAATACAAATGCTTCACGATTAATTAAATTAAGCTTCTCGTTGTAATTCATATATAACTCTTCTAAATTCTTCAATTCACTAAATGTGTACTGACAAACTCTTTCCAAAAACGGCATATGAGAAATGTGCAAGATCTTTAGTGTAGCTATTTTTGGAAAAGTGCTAAAAGTAATATACATTAGAAATTTGCAGTTCTAGTTCTACTTTTACGTATATGTTTGAACCAATTGTTACAGAAGGCTGCTTTTTACAGAACTTCTCTTACAGTTTAGTATTTTAGCAAAAGAACTTGCATCAGTGTGAATTAGACCAAATTAATTGCAAGGCAGTTTAAATGTATAATAGTATAACATGTTGAGTTGGTAAAGGACATCTTTACACGCCAAGCGATATTGTTTGACCGATGCGGTACGTCGAGGTCAAACAATATCGCGAGGTTTGGAAACTTTACTAACGAAACATGTATACTATTTTATTTACAAACATTAGACTTAAATAATCAAAATAAAAAATATTTATAAATTTTAAAATAAATTTTTTGTAAAATGTCATAATAAATTCCAATCAGCCATCGATCAACAAAAAGAAATTTTTGAAAATAAGAGCGATTGTGGCTCGGTTAGTTGCGTGCGGGATTACCGACCAAGGAAACCGGGTTCGAACCCCTGCCAATATATCACCGGATTTTTAAAAATCGCTTCTCCCTCGGAAGGCAATGGCAAACCACCGCGGTATACTTTGCCCAGGAAATTTCCTGAAATTAATAAAAAATCCAAGTACTATGTACTTGGGGTGGTTCGGAGTCCTTAAGCTGTAGGTCCCCTATACTTGTGATCACTGAACACGCACAACACAAGTATAGGAGGGAAATGCCAACGCTCTGCAACAGAGCACGGCACGTAAAGAAGAATATTAAATAAAAAAAGATATTTATAAAAACCTAGATTTAAATCGGATAAAACGTTTTGTTTTAAATTATTTACAAAAATAAAAGTTGGCCAAGACTTTACTGGTCAGTTTTACAGACATGTAAAGAAGATTGTTAACCACTTTGCTGTTGCTATAGCTATAGCTTACTTTCCAAGGTTTTTACAATGGCTGAAATGTACATATTGGAATATGATTGTGTATAATACAGTGAGATCCAAATTGAGTGAGGGTGGTTTGAATTTAGCGCCGTTGGTTTTAGTGTATTTCACGTTGTTAGTGTAGCACTGTTGAACTGTGTTGCATCAAATTACAGAGTCTACTCGTCACTTTCTCGTTTAGATCATTGTGCATTGCTACGTTGCTTCGGATTTTCATTGAATTAATGTTTTATTTTGCTTGTTTTCTTATTTTACAAAGCAGTTCTTTTCAGAACTACGGTTTGTTAGACGATTGACGATTGTTAGAAATAAAGTTTATATGCTATATTATTTTTGAGACGCCACTGTACAATAACAGAAGGATAAACATGTCTAAAAAGTATTTGCGTTGCCAACGTGGCAATAATTTAACGTGGCAGTAAATACAAACCGTCTTCAATCATTTTGGATCACCCTGTAGTATATTACATGTTGAGTTGGTAAAGAATATCGTTACAAGCCAAGCGATATTGACGGTACGTCGAGGTCAAACAATATCGCAAGGGTTGGAAACTTTACCAACGAAACATGTATACTATTTTATTCACAATCATTAGACTTAAATAATAAAAATAAAAGTAGAAATTTTAAAATAAATTTTCTGTAACCTGACAATAAATTCCAATCAGCTATCTATCGGCCAAAAAAGATTTTAAGTAAGGTTTCATTGTTCGCCGATGGATGGCAATGTGCTATTGATTTCATAATGATCTAGGACAGCAAGGCTAATATGATGGTATTTTTTATTATTTTCTCAGTGTAAATGCATAGGATAAAATAATAAAAAATAGCATCATATTAGCCTTGCTGTCCTAGATCATTATGAAATCAATGGTATGTTGTCAGTATTTTAAAATTGGAAATTAATTAATTCCATCGTGTTTATTAAATGTAAAATACGAAAAAAAATAAAAATAAAACTAATATGAAATAAAAGAGATTTTTAGCGTTAATAACATTTATAAAAACCTAAAGTTAAATCGGATAAAATGTCTTGTTTTAAATTATTTACAAATAAAGATTGGTCAAGACTTTACTGGTCAGTTTTACAGGAACGTAAAGGGAATTGTTAACCACTTTGCTGTTTCTATAGTAATAGTTTACTTTCCAAGGTTTTTACAATGATAGAAATGTACATATTGCAATATGATTGTGAATAAAATATATTTTGTAGTTATTAGTTTGATACCGATCTTTATTACACCCGATTTTAAGCAATAAGAGCAATTTTCTTCCCACATTACGCGGAGGATCATTAAGCTGAAAACGCTTCCCACTGTCTAGTTTATACCTTTGTTAAATAAACCTTTAAATATTCAACGGTGCGTTTAGAGACTACAAAATGATAATAATATGGAATTAAGCATTTGGCCCGAAGCATGAATAACCCAATTAGACTTTAGATAAGCTTCAGTTCCTAGTAGAAATTTGTAATTCCTAACATTGCAAATTTTGGCACTGGGCTTACACTTTTGCTTCTTATCTAATAGACGTATGTTTTAGAATATTTGTAAATTTAAGTTGTGCTCATGAAAATTTTAATAAATCTTAGAAATGAGTTGAAGTCTTCGTTTCATGACAAACTTCTCTCTAGCAGTCATAATGTCGGCTAGTAATAATGTCGCAGTAAAATTGAATTTTTGGGTGCTAGCTTCACGCGGCACCCATATTTTTGCACAAATAAGTTCTGAATGCATTTTCCAACATTGTTATAAGCGTTATGGAGTTCCTGATAAACATGTTTAAAATTTTCAGTTAATGAACAAAGATATAAATATATTAAATTGTTATCAAAAAAATTACATTTACTAAAATAACGGATTTGAGTAAAGTTCTGAATAGCCCTCCAATTTAAAATTCGTAATTAAGGCCAAGATTCGCTATAGCCTGATATATTTTGCAACGAAGATCAAATAGTTAGAAGTGAGACACACATAGCTGACTAATAAATGCTGTATGTATTTGCAGATCTAACTTGCAAGCAAAATTTAATTGCTGCTAACGTGTATGATTCATAATCGTGTAACAATAAGGTTGCAACTGACATATGGTATACACTGTTACAATGGAATGTTCCTTTGCTTTAAATAATTCTGTGTATAAATAGTAATAATAATGTGTATGCATAGGATATTCGTGATAATGCACCTAATATTTAATTAAAAGAAAAATAAAATATAATATTATCAAGTATCAGCGATATTGTTCATTTTCTTAATCTAATTAGTAATTATGATGTTATCGTCGTTTGCAATCATGGTTGAATTACTAAAACAAAATTTATTTGGTAGGTAATATCTCAAATAATTTAATATGATTTAACAAAATTTTCTTGCTACATATATTATCACTAGTCGGTGTTCTAAAAGTGCGTTGAAAAACTGCACTTTACCGAAAGTAGGGGAGAGTCGCCCAAATTGAACCTTTTTTAGAAAACGTTTGTATTTCAGATCATTATCGGTTATTTAAATTAAAATTCGCACTAAGGCATACTTTATAATGTTTATTATATATTCAATTAAAAAATATATTGAAAGAAACATAAATTCTCTATTCAAATAAAAAATTAGAAAAATGTGCAGTCAGTTCAATTTAGCGAACCAGTTGGCTAAATTGAACCAAGAGTTCCCTAATTTGAACCACTAGCAGATATTCAAATAAACAGCGTTCTAAATAATAAAACCAAAAGAAAACTTAATTATTTACTATGACACTGGGTAATACTATACTAGAAATCACAATAAACCTGTTAAGTCTAGCGACTGGAAGATGGAAATCCTCATCTTCTACCACAGCACATTCTTCGTAAGCCCACTATGCACTACTTAGGCACCGTGCACTCGTTTTCAAGTGAGTTCAAGTAGTTATATCGTTACAATAAAGACATGAAACATCTTCTGCACACATCTTTGCCAAATCATCAGAAGAACTGTTTGCCATTTGTCTTTTCAATGAACCTAACCAGTTCAATTTAGGCAACTCATTTGTTTTATTCAATTTAGCCTGAATTTTTTTTTCAAATTATAATTAGCGCCAAAATTGCGCGAGACTGTTTAAAATAGTATAACAAAATAATGGTATTTACCGCCTTTCAGACATTTCCGAAATTCTTTGCATCAGTCTTTACGAAACATACGGAGAAAATTACATAAATGAAGGCATAAACATACAATTTGCAATTACATCGATATTCACGGGAACACTGTACTGTACACACTGTACACGGGAACTACAGCATTCTATAGTTCTCCTGTTACTATTTTCGATGATAGATGGCATAGCAATATAGTCTTTAAAAAGATAACACAGCCTAACACACATTTTTGGTGCCTGCCATTTTTTAACTGTTTCTAGGTAATTTTTGGGTATAGAATCCAAAACAACTGTCAGATTAAGTCTATCAGATCTAGTTTTTGAGGTACGCTATATTGACCTCTTTTGGAAAAAAATCATCTTTTATTTTAACTCATGTACATTTCAGGTTAGGGTTATAAGTATTAGTATTTGCGACAAAGGCTCCTTCAATAAAAGAATACAAAGTAAGGTATTTAATTCAGAAAGTAGATAAACATACATTCATGGCTTATCACTTAAAAATTTTCTTTTATACGATTTTCTAGCTTGGAGTTTAGTAGGACAGTCTCACTGCAGACTCCATCAGCAATCATGTGGGTAACCCATCTTCCTTGATATCGTTCTTCCATCGTCTTAATGTCCTGATGAAATATTTCCTGTTCTTCACTGTAATCGCCTAGGTTTTGTGGGAATCGATCTAAGTGGTTGTGAAGGTAGTGAAGTTTTATGCTCATGTTACTACCGAGAATATTAAATTTAGAAAGCATATTTCCACTAATTCTGTGTAATTCTCTGCTTTATGCTTGCCAAGAAAACTTTGTATTACTTTAACAAATGAGCACCAAGCATTAGATTCAATCTCGTTCATTGCTGCGGTAAATTGTGGATCTTTTATAAGCTGTCTTATCTGAGAGCCATCTAATATACCTGCTTTCAGTTTTTCCATGCTAATCCTAGGAAATTAACGTATTAAGTGCCCAAAGCAAAATCCATCTCGATTTAACGCCTTCACAAATTGCTTATCCAGATTGCAAGTCCCAACTTGATATGAAAAGGTGGAAATGTGATTTTTTTCTCTCGCAACCAAAGATTCGTTGATTACGTTTCTGTTTCTTGGAACCATGACGTTTCTTAGGGGCCAATTTTTGTTAACCCAGTGCTGATCCTTAGCTCTGCTGTCCCAAAGACACAAAAACAAGAATATTTTGTGTATCCACTTTACTGTCCAAGGAGGAAGTTTACCATTTTTAGATCGACACAAATCACCCACTGATGTTCTTCATACTTAATTTTTTTCAGGATTAGCGTAATGTTACGGTCATCGGGAATACCAAGTAACTCTAATTGCCTAATTATATAATCCAGTTTTAGGTAAATACCACGTTTCCTGTAAAGATACCATTATTTCATGATTTGTGCCTGTTATTAAAACGAAAATCAATTAGCCTGTATCTCAAAAACTAGAGCTGCTACGAAAAAAACCAGGTATGTTTGGAATCAGCACGTCAAATATATCCAAAATCAGTTCTCAGTTTTCCGGCACCAAGAAAAAAAATTATTTTTGTTGGCTTGTGTAATTGACTGGTTCGATTTAGGAGGCGTTTCAATTTGGGCGACCCTCCCCTATATTGTCTAGTAAAAGAAATACTTCTAGGGAATCCTTCGTTTTCGGCATTTTGTAAAAGGCACAATACCTTCTGTTCACACAAACTGGCTATTATTGTAGACTTCTTGCAAACCCTATCGTAAATTTGCAAATTATCCCAAAGCCTGCTTATTATACTATAGCGGTACTTGCGGTACGGGTCTAATAAAAATGACAAAGTTTCAACAAAGATAACTACTTTATAATAATAGCGTTTAAAGATGTATTACATCAGAACTAGTCAAAAATCAGTCCTAAACATTTTGTCCAGCCAGTTTTAACTCAACCTTTAAAACAGAATCATCGGAATGTAATTTTGTAATCGCAGTTTTACGAATCCGTTAGAAAAATTTGTTGACCTTGGTTGTTCCTTTTTATGTACCACAGACAACAAAATTTGTAGATAAGTTTACAAATGTTTACCGTACTGCTATAGTTTTCGTGTTGGTACATATTTTATAAGCATAGCAAGTATTAATATAGCATAGTGTAATTATCGTGTAGTGTATTCTAGTGTAACGTAGTGAAGTGTAACAAGTACTTATACCATATTGTACGTGCAATTTATTTATGTAAGATTATGCCGCGATTAACGGTATCAGCTAGAAAAAAGAGCATACGTCGAAGAATGCAAAACGTTCCTGGTTTTAAAAGGTCTGCCCAAAAAGTATAATCAGCAGAATTTGTTTCTGTTGAAAACCTTTAATTTCATTAGATCAAACTTCAACTTCATAAGATCAACTTTCAACTTCAACAGGTCAACCTTCAACTTCATTTGATCAACTTTCAGCTCCATCACATCAACCTTGTACTTCCACAAATAGTAGCCACAGCCCAGAGGAAATTCCACCTACTTATACTACTGACGAAAATGAGGTGTTCAATGTTCAAAAAGAGCACGAAGATGTCAGTGGAAGGAGGATTGTGGAAATTAGTAATTTTTTTAATGCAATTATACATTTTCCTCATGTTGGATTATTTTCGCGTAAGGAACATCTGAAAATGGTTTCTGAGCAAAGAATTGACCTGCAAAGTAAAATTGTTGTTCAATGTGAGATGTGCGGAGTTAATACTGTTATATCAAAGGACTGTAATGATTAGGCAATGGATATTTAAACAAGGCAGCAGTTCTAAAAAGTATTGCAACAGGAATAGGATGTACTCACAATTGAAGAAAATGTTGGCTTATTGCGATATTCCTTGGATGGGCCCAAATCTTTATGCAAAAACAGAACAACTTCTTGCTACTTATATTGAAGAAACTACATGAGAATATATGGAAAAAGCTGCTTTAGAAGAATCCCGTTTAGCAATTGAAGAATGCCTAGTTCGCACTGTGCCACCACGTATATTTTCCCATGCAGCAATCAAAAATTGCTTCAACGATTCAATATTTGGATGGAGTCTAGCACAAGCTCTACCCTCCAGAATAATCCAATGGGAATGGATTAAGATGCGGCAAGTAGGGTGGCCATTCATCAGTGCTAATGTATGCATGCAAATTGTGTCTACACCATTCGAGCCCTGTGAGGAGTTAAATCTTGTAAGAAAGGAAGACCGATCTTGTTCTCCAAAATGCTGTTGACACCACGGAAGTAGAAAACCCTCAAGAATATCGCGACGGTATACTTCATGGTCAATTTTTACTCCTACATCCACAAAAAATAGCGGTGTTTTATCATTTAATGTTATTCCGGTCCAAACCATAACAAACGCGGGTTTATGCGATCTTGAAACTTTACGGCCAGTCAATACAAAGATGAAATGATTCTTCAATTGTAAATAATCTTTCATCAGAAAATCTTGCGATAATTTCCATTCCAGGGAGTCGATTTCAAAGAAACTCATGCAAACCGGACAAAGTGTAACAAATTCAACTCGAACAACAGTTCTAGTACAGTTCTTACTTGCACTCGAAGAGTTCTGTACGGAACTAATAATAAACCGAAAAATTAATGAAGAATTTCAAAGTTTTAACATTTTAAAAGGACCATTGCAGATAAACTCGTGTAAACCGGATAAAATGTAACAGATTCGGACGAAGTGAACAGCCAAGTAGTCGTTCGAGGTGTCGATCATGGATTCACTAGTATCCGAGACTAGCCCAGTATGACAAAGGTCTGGGCAGTTGTTTTAGGTGTAGGGCATGACTAGTATCCGATACTAGCTTGGGTCAGACCGCAAGGCGTTCACCCGTAGAACTGGCTGATGTCTGCCCAATCCCAGGTTTGTCTGGGTAATGGATGACAGCTTCCAAATGAGTTTTACGTGGAGTACCTGTCATAAGACTTAATCTCCACGTTCCTTCCAAGAGGACGTAATTGAGATACGCTCAATCAGTACGCATTTGCTTAGCAAATGCTACCAGTTACTCACTGGTCGAATCGAGGTTGCCTATCCACCCTCTACTAGCTTTCTAGGCTAGTAACGGTGCTATAAACGTGCTTACCCGTCGGAACTAGCCCGCCCTATACATGTTGGTTCAAGTTCCTCGTCCAATATTAAGACTATTCCCCAGGTTAGGTACATCAGAATTAGCCCGCCCTCTTTCATATGGAACCGAGTTCCTTCACCCAGCCTTTTGTATGGGGCCACTCCTCGATCGAATCCAACCTCAGACATGGCGGGACTTGGTTTTTTAAGGGTTTTGCCACCCCGATCTTCCAGTTATAGGCCTAGTATGCAGTAAGTAACGGATGATAGTCAGAAAATAACGTGTGATAAAGTTAAACGCAAGTGTTTCTCGTCCATGACTCATAAACATTGCGGAGGTCCGCTGTGGGTTGATTTGATTCTTAGTTGACGTCAGCGTCTGATATGGTGCTAGTTATCCGCTGCATGACCTAGACGAATGGAGGAGAATTAAAATGAGGTTTATCCCGGCCAAGGGGTGCGCCCGCTGACCTATAGGAAACTGCATGCCACCGGGTAGTGTCTCTGAGATGATAATATAGGGATCAAGCTTTGACTGTGCCGTTCCAGTCATCTGATCCTCCGAAATTGCGATATATATATAGCCTAGAATATATAGCCTCTCACGTTGAAGACAACTTCACCTTAACGGGTACTTACTGGGATTCTACTTCAGTAGTCTCGAACCGAAGCTCTATCAGGGGCACAACAGGTATATAACTGGGGGATCGGGGTTGCAAAACCATTCAAAACCAAGTCCCACCACATCTGAGGTTGCATTCGACCAGGCAGTGAAGTCCCCCGTAGTGGGAGTAGTCCTAATGCTGCAAGAGGGGTTCGTCGCTTCCTATACCCTGGGATAGGCCCGCATGTTTATAGCTACGGTTCTAGCCTGGAGAGCTAGTAGAGGGTGGATAGCCAACCTCACTCCAACTAGTTACTGGTAGCATTTTCCAGGCAAATGAACTCTGATTGTGCTACCTCAATCACTTCCTCCTGAAAGGAACGTGGGCATGAAGTCTCACGACAGGTGCCCCACGTAAATAAATTTTCGGAAAGTTCTGAACACAGTTTTCAACTATTTCAAAAAAATTTCAATTATTTATATATTTGTTAATTACGCGAAACTATTAAAAAATTTTATTAGAACTCTAAAACTCTTACAATTTTCCCGAACAATACGACCAGAACTCTTTTTTGCAAAAATATGGGTGCAGCATGAAGTTAGGAACCTAAAATTTGTTTTTTCGATTTCGGTGCTAAAAACTATATACTGTCTCTTGGACTATATACTTCAACCGTAAATACAAGGAATGAGCCATTTTCGTGATCACACTTGAATAAACAAATATGACCCGGGGTGATTGATAAGATAAGAGTGAAAATTTCACGTTGCTAAAATTTCAGTGACGTATGCTAGAACCAAGAGATTTTCATTACTGATTTTACATTTATTTTTAATTTAAATCAATTTGTTTCGCTACTAAATCTGTTTAGCTCATTTATTGTTTATTTTATCATTTATATTACAGCGTGGCCTTCGCGTAATTCTAGATACATTTTACATTTTCGCCCACGTGATTTGTGATGACGCAGTTCTTGTACTTATTGTAGTCTACTATTGACCCAGGCCATAATAGTTATTTATGTATTAAGGGCATAATGAAGCTTTTATGGCCAGAAGCGTTATTTCTAGCCCGAGGCGTTAGCCGAGGGCTAGGAAAAGGCTGTAGGGTCATAAAAGCAAGTTATGCCCGCTATACATACACTATTTTATGCACAGATTAAGTTTTTATGTCTTATCTATTATTGTGTAAAAATATAACTGAGTACGTAGGTACATCAAGCCGCTGTGCGTATACCTATGTGCTTATACGAAATACGTTACTATTCCAAAATATTGAATTTCAACTTATTTTCATTGGTGATAAGTTTACAAATTATATTAAGAACCAATCAAGTTCTACAAAGAAACTTCTGACATTTAACTGACTTTTCGTTATTGCCCGCCTGACCATAAAGAGGCCCTTGGGCCATAAAAAGACGTTTATGTTTAGATGAGACTTGCAATAATAGTCTAATTATAATGCATCTGTGCATAAAGATGTTTATTTTATTTTGACATGATAATCGTCTTTATTGGCACTCAATTGCGGGCGTAATTTGGCTTTTTTAGCCCGAGGGCGTATAAAGTTGCTAAGATACAAAGAAAACGTTTCTATAGAGTTCTAACAATTTTAATAAATAATTATAACTATTACATTTTTTTAAAATGAAATGTGCAATTGCTTGCAATTATCCTTTCCATTAAGCAAAATAAAATAAAACGTTGTATGTACCACGGGCATAATCAAGATAATGGCCCTCGAGAAATTAAAAGCCCTCCTTCGTCGGGCTTTAAACATTCTCTCATGCCATAATCTAATAGATTATGCCCTTAATACATAAATAACTAATATGGTACGCACTATTTGTTTTATCTTTTATATATTAACCCCCATTTAATAGGAAAATATGAAGACAAACATCCATGGAGTTATTTCCGAGTCCGAAGAATCGAGATTAGCTGATTAGATTTACTAATTAGTAATCATTCTCACTAATAAAAACATAATTATAAAATTTATCTTATAATAAAATTAATTATGAAAATTATTGTATTTGTATAACTATATCATATTGTTATTGTTGTTGCTATTGTTATTTTATAACATGCAATAAATTAATGTTATTTTAAAATATATTGTTTAACGGTTTTTATCCATAGATCCAAAGCATCAAAACTAATTAAATTTTAAATTAGAATTATTTTAAAGCGTTATATGTAGATCTTTAAAACGTCAAATCTACTCCTGTGAATCCTAATGTCGAAAATCTCAAAATTGAATTCGAAATTTTTACACAATGATTTTACATCGATACATCAAGATGATAAGAGGAATTGTGAGTTTTCTTTAGCAGAGCACTTAACTAGCTTTGAGGCTTTTTGAGTGAAGAAATAAAATATTGATTGCGATTATGAAATCCCAAAGGGTTATTACAGAAAATGAATATCAGAAACCATATTACATTATGACTTCATGAGCTAAAAATTACCAAACGCCTTATTTGAGACTAGGATCATGGATCGAAGCACCATTACAATGCTTAGAGAGACCTATAGGTCTCAGAGATATTGAGGCCAACCCTAATCTAATGAGAATGATGTAATTTGTGTTGTTTTTCAAATATTTAGTTTACAGCCAAAAATATTACTTATTCCCAAGAAAAATAAATATTTAAAAAGCAAAATTTTTAGACAAAAATTCCACATACTTTGATCTTGCTAAGTATTTCAAAGGATTATTATTGAAGTGTAGTTTCTCCAACGCTTTCGATTCTTCTAAACCTTTTGGAATCTCAGTAAAGTTGTTTCCTGATAAATCCAAAGTTTTTAGAGATCTTAGTGTGTACATAAAATTATCTGGTAAACTTTGTAATTGAGTGTAACTTAAGTCAAGTTCCTAAAAAATAAATTATTAATAACAATTATAGTCTTTATATTATTCATTACGATTAAATGTTTACCTTAAGATAAACTAAGCTTGCAATAGCAGATAATGTCTGACTATCTATAGACCGCAAAGGATTGTTTCTTAGTATTAAAAGTTCTAGTTCATCGATGTGTTCGAATATATCAGCATTTATCGAATTAATTTTATTATCGCTTAAGTCTAAAGAGCGTAAAGATTTTAGTGGAAAGTATTCCCCTTTGTCATAGATACCCTGGAAAGTTTTATATATAATTAAAAATAATTAAATGTTCGTTATAACTAAAGATAACTTACTCTAAATGCATCAGGATGTATAGAATCAATTACATTGTTGCTCAGAATTAGTTCTTCCATTTTCTGTAAGCGACTAAATACTCCATTTCCAATCTCTTTTATTAAATTATCACTTAAATCCAGAGAAGTTAAATTTGAAACAGGGAATTTCATTGTTAAATTTCTAAGATTATTTTTGGTAGAAATTAAACTTTGAATTGAGTATGATTGATTCAAGTCATCAAACCAGAATTTGTTTTCAAAGATATTAGAGACTTTTGAATTTGCGCAATTGATATTTGGTGCTGCATTTGGAGGCGAATTACATGGACATAACAAACACAATGGAGTACTTTCTTCTGTTTTGGCCACAAAATTTAAAAACGAACACAGAATTAATGTTGCAGTTTTCATCTTTAGAATATGTTATCACATTTACTAAATATTTTTATTTATATCACGTTTTATTAATTTTCACTTTCCATTAGAAACCTAATAAACTCACACAATAGGTTAAATAAAGTAATTCCAAGTTTTACAAATAAGTTTATCTTATCTTAACAACGTTGTCTCGTATAGATAAAGACTGTTATATAGGTATTAATTAATTTAGTTCCTGCATGCTCCGGTACAATAAACAAATGCAAAATGTTTTGTTATTTCGGCCTCCATAACCTCCAACATTAGTTTAGTTTATGGCCTTGTAGATAACAATAATTATTAACAACAATTTTCTGCTACATTATTTTAAGGTTCTGTGCAAATATAGTATAATTAGAATTCTACTCGTGATTACTATAATGGTTTTTATGTTGGTATGTTAAATAAATTCATGCAAATATATGAAAATATTTCTGAAATAGTCCGCAGATAGGGATGTAGTAAATTTGATTTAATTTACGTAATGTATACAATCTACATAGCCGGCACTATATAGTAACTGCTTTCGTTCTGGTACTTGCTTCCTATTGGTTTATTTTCATGGAACCGAACTACCGGCAACCGAATTTATAGCCGGTAAAATAATTGCAGAAATGTTGGTTCTGTCTATCAGGAATTCGTCTATTATTTACTAGTTAGCCTAGCGGTTGTGGGTTACATGAAGTGAGGTTAATTAGAGGAACTAGTTTTAATAGTAACTGTAGTATATCAGGTAAGTTTGGCAATAATTAATAAAATGTGAAAAAATATCTTAATTTTTATAAAACAAAAAACAAATAGAGATTGTTTATTAAATAAAAAAAACGAAATATTAATAAATAACTGTAAGTCAAGCAATATGCACGTATCAATGGCCTTCTTCGTTCCTGGCCGAATGTATACACACCATACATAGGGTCACTGGATCAGCAACACTCTGTATTTTTTACTTTCTACGAAAATGTGCTATAGGTACGCTATGTACTCTTAACTTTTGTCATTGGTATGAAAGATGGCGGATTCTTATTAGCTATTATAGAGCCACTAGGTACATCTAATTAGCCACGCAAACCTCCGCCATATTGGGACAGAGAAGCCTGATCCTTACACGATGCTCTGCGTGAGCGACTACTTACGGGCGAAGCGAGCGGAGCGGCCCGCGCTGATTTATTAAAACCAAGCAAACAATGCAGGTGTCCTACGTGAGGTCGTGTCGCCCGGAACTTCGCTAAATGCGGGTTTTAGGTGGTTGACGCGATCAAATTATTTGATATTTCCGCCTTCACCGCGTTAGCTGCATCTGAATAGTCGGCAAGCAGGTAATGTTTTGTTAGATTAAATTTAATTTTAAAAGGGAACAATTCTTGCAATATCAAATCAAATGGCTATAATTCACAAACTACAATTTTCTGGACTGTGTGCCCATTGACACTTTTGATCTACACCTCGATAACTCGAAAAAAGCACAGTTTCAGAACAATCTGGTGAAAGCCATTTTCCATAAGGATTATGTGGGGTCCTTTTATCCTCTCCAAATAAACAATATTTGTCCCACCAACCTATTCTTACCAGACTAGGAACCATAGTTCTGTTTTTTATTTTTTCTCGCGATTCGCAATTACGAAAATGTGCTACGTAGGACACTCTCAATTCGCTTCGTCCGCACCGCCATTCGCCCGTGTCGTCTGCTTCACCACATTGGTCGCCCACGCAGGACAACGTGTTAATAATGACCAAATTAAAATTGCATTTAACGTATTTGAACAATTTCGTGCTTCTTTGTAACCAAAAATAAATTATTCTCGTTTTCAAATAAAATTTTCATATGCGTTAACACACGTACCCTTTTCTACAAAATACAGGCCTGTCTAGTCACGGACGCAAAAATTTGTTTTTTATAATATAAAAAGACAAAATTAAATGTAACTTCTTTTAACAATCTACTAAATTGCCTTTATCTAGAACCTATGTATCCCACCGCTGCCACCAATGTTGCGGGTGCGGCCATTCTTTTGTAAGACCGCAACCGCTAGGGTAGGTAACCTGACGTTCAAGGTACCTGGTTCTCTTCTTCTAGCTACCCACTGCGATCTGGGGGTGGATTTTTCGTATCTACACTCTGATATTAATGAAAAGGTTATGCCTATGTTGATATTACTTATTATTACTCAATGATTTTGAGATTCAGTTAATTTATTAATTACTTGTCAAGTACTAAACAAAAATTAAACAAAATGTTAGGCTAGTCCTTCTGAAAAGACAAGTTAATTAAATAATACGCAATAAAACAAATAAAAAAGGTAAAACTGAAATTTATTAAAGAACTAGATTTTGATGCCGTTTTCACCATTTGATAGCTTATTACTTAGCAAAGGTTTCTATATACACAGATTATTAAAAGGATCTTTGGAGAGTCCAATAATAAGCAAAGTATGAAATACATACTTAAGAAAATTGGCTCTACCAGAGACAAAACGCATTAAGCTGCGAAAATGGTACCAGATAAAACTAAACTATAAGCGAGCGAATTGTAGCCCTCAAAAAAATCTACAAAAAAGTCCAGAATGGCATTACAGAGAACTCACAAACAAGATTTTTATAATAGTTATTTTTGCGGAAGACCCTTCTTCCACTGGAATGTTGCCCTACTGCGCCCCTGGATAAAATGCCAGTAATTTTTGTATTTGTTAATCTTCAGAATTGCTTCAAGTATAATCTGTGAAAATTTGAAGTTTTTAGCTTACGCCATTCAAGGGATATGTAGCTATAATGATTTTTTAAGAAATGCCCCCCCTGCGACCCCCTTGGATTTTAGGATTAAAAATATACTATGCGCCCCTTTGCGGTAAGGCCCACCTGCCTGTAAAATTTCAGCTTCTAGTTTTCGAGATATTTTTCGGTGTACATCGGGACATCGGACATCGGACATCAGACACCGGACATCGCAACTGGCTATTATTATATAGGAGATAAAATAAAAATAAAATGACGTTATTGTTTCACATGGGTAGTATAAAATTGGTCATCCTAAATCAATAAATTATTAATAATAAAGTTTAATAATAGCCAACAAAATTATAAAGGAGTTTATGAGTCGTTATTGCTAATTGCATTTGCTATTGCATTCCTTCAGTTACTTAAATTAATAAAACATTCTACAGCGTGGAAATAAATGATTTTCATCAAGTTCCCTTTGGAATTTTTTCACATGTAAATTTTTCTGTACCGCTCTACTCTTTTTGATTTAATACTAAATTAGTTCTGTCAATAAATGAAATCAATCTGCCAAACAATTCATAGAATTTATTGAATTCTATTATTTTGAGGTTATGGTACTGCCTTCTCTATTTTCGTAGAGCGGCACGTCGTGCTTTTACATGGGGAATGCAATGGTAACTTGATGAAAATCATTTATTTCCACCCAGTAGTAACCTCTTGTAAATCAATTAATCCAATTAAATAATCCATAAAGAGTTTTTATTACACGTGATTTAAATTAACGTAGGCATAAATTTAAGTTGAAATTTATTAATACATCGAAAATAAAGAATTAAATTAAATTATTTATTTCATTCCAACAGAACAAAATTCCACTTACAGGAAATATACAATAAATATCATTAATAATACAGAACCTAAAACATAAAACGTGATACGTGATTCAATAATAACACAAAAAATATTAATATATATACATCATAATTAATTTTAGAATTCAAATAAATTACATAGATATTACGAATGATTAAATCTGTAAAATAAGTTAAATTCAATTAGATTAGATTAAATACCATCCTGCCAAAATTATTTTAATAATAATTATTATTATTCAAATTTACAATACAAACAAATAATTAATAAAATTTAGTTAGTAGTTAATTAATATAAGAGATGAAAAAACAGAAGTTAATATGATAAAGTATGTCAGAAATGAACAAGATACTGGTACAATTAATAAATAATTGAAATAAATTTACCTAATTATATCGTGTTACCGAAATATATGTTTAAGAAATTAATGTAAAAGAAATATCTGTTAAAAGTAATTGTAACGAAAGTAAACCTATGTGAATATTATAATAGAAATATTACATAATTCTTCTAAAATAATTAAAATAAATAAAATAACATCATTAATTTTATTAACGCATACTAATTACTAATTACTTTAATCTTTTCCAAGTTACATTAAATTTTTCAACTCGAACGCGACGTTAATAATGAATACATCTTAATTCAAACAAGAGACTTTTACCACTAAATTCCAAAAGGGTTTTCCATTTCCACCACGGCTAAGCGGAGGACAGTTTTGATATCTTTTTCCTATTCGGACTTCTACACTTTGCTTGCTATGATTAGCACTTTTGCCAATCATTCTTTCCCTTTGCATTTTTGTCAGATTTAGTTAACATTGCAAATCTCAAGATTTGCGTTAAAGGTCGGTACACATACAGCGAACGAAGGCGAACGAAGAGTGGCAAATGAATTCGTTCGCTTAATGTAAACGTAAAAATGGACGCCACCGAAAGCATTCGTTCGCCTTCGCCAAGGTTCGCTCACTGGTCGGTACATCAAAACAAATTCGTTAGAAGTCTGTTGGCAATGTATACGCATTTCGACGTTCGCTTTGAGATCACATGGTTTTAGGAGCGTTTTTCTATAATTTTAATAAGAAATAAGAATAATGTTATATGTTGTCATATTTAAGTTTAGTGGCTAAATTCATACAGTGCCTCTTAAAACTTAAAAAAACGAATGCAGGGTTGACCCTTCTCAGAAAAGTTCAGTCTAGTCTGTTTGTCGGTGCCTGTGCTTCGCGAGTTTATATGCCGTTGTCTAATTAATTCGGTTATTTGTAAAGAGAACTTTTGAAAATTCCGTATTGTAGGACTAGTTAGAGACCAGCCTTTGTGACGAAAGTTTATTTGAAGTTTCGTATAGTATTGTAGGTCTAACGAGAGACTAGTTTTTGTAAAGAAATTCATTCTGTATAATAATCTGCCACATGTTTATCTTGTTATAGGAATTGGATTTAACAAAAGGGAATGAATCGTACGACCTAGTTCACCTTGGGACATTGGAGAACTTATCCTGGCTGGTTTGGTACCTATTAATGATGTTCTTTAAGAAAAATTATTCAAATTATTAGATATTGTGAATACACGGAAAGTAATGCGTTTCAATATTAACTAGTTAACGTCCATCATCTCTTTTAAGGATGGCTAATAAAAGTTTAAACAACATTGTAAATCATTATTTAGGCCGTTTCAACTTTAAGTTTAAAATAACTTAATAATAATAAAATCTAATTTAAGAGCTCTAATTTAATCAGAATTTAAACAGCTCTTTGTTCCCGTAACGTAATTGGGATTGTGTCGTTAGTGATAGTTTGTTTGTGTGATCATTAGGCTTTTGTTTGAGTGATATAAGCATCAATGTGCGAAGTTAAAGTTAAATATAGAATTGCAAGGAGTACTAGTAATAAAAAGTTACGGCCACAAGTATTTTAGGAAAATTAGTTGAAACTGTTCTTGTTGAAAAGTTATTTGTTGACAACGAAAATTTAGATTCATTTTTAGATGAATTGTAACTAAAATGTATTTAGAATGGGATCGCAAATTTAAGCTAATATGTAGAAATTCATGTTGCAAATAGGTTTTTATGATCATCAACTGTCAAGTGTGTATTTGTATTATTGTAAATGATTTATTTTCGAAATTCTTTGATGATACAGATTATAATATTAATAATAAATGCCATATTTTGGCACGACAAATTGTTGGTGTTCTATTCACAAAATAAAAGAACGATTAGTCAAATTGAATCTAACGTAAGTTAATGGGGAATCTTTTCTGGAATTGTCGATTCTCAACTTTTGCTATTAAATAATAACATCAAGCAATTTGGGTGACACCATCTAATTTTTTTAATTGTTCTTGTGTTCTATTCCTAATCAATAAGTCTTTCCGATTAACACCTTCGACATCTGAGTATAATTTAAATTAATAAGACATATATCTGTCTGTTAACGTAGGTATCAGTGACTCATTGTGTTTATTTGTTTATCGATATTATAAGAGTGTTATAATTGAAGCTAAAGTGTGGGACTTTTTGTTTGTTTAATTATCGTAGGAAACAGCACGTTACCTGTTTCGGCTCAATATGGAGTCATTTCCGGTACTTTGATTTACCAGCATGGACTGATTGCTTAGATGTAGTGACTTTAAAAGTTTTTATAAAGAACTGAACACAATACCTGCAACCTTTTGTAAAGCAAGAATAATCTGGCGCCTACATTGTTGAATAAAGTTTTTATTTCGTCTTCGAATTATAAAAAAAATATGAAATGATTGTTAGATGACAATCCAACTCGACAATTTTTAACCAATCAAATTACAAAAATTTATGTCAAAATGAAATGTCAAATTTAATTAAATTAATATTAACTACATACATACGTGTAACAAAAAAAGGTCTTAAATATCCAACTAGATAGCGTACTGTAATAAAAAAATTGCTGGATGGATTGTCAAACCGAATTCAACTCGTGGTCTAATTTTTTCTTGCAAAATTTGTCCACTAGAAGAAGAATTAGACCACTTGTTAAATTATATATGACAAATTCTATTTTTTTAAATGAACACCCTAATTTTTTATTTCACTCTATTAATCGGAGTAATTTTGGTTTTAAAAATGTATAGTTCTTTATACATTAATTTCGTTAGTAATAGATAGCAAAAAATTTACGTATAATCTTTATTTTAGTCACACATTTCAAAGCAATAATAGGTATAATTTTGCGAAAATTTTAGTTGTACTTGAAATGCAAATTTTTCATTTACAAAATAACATTTTGACACTGTGATGTGCTTGTACATTGCACTTAAATAATTTAATGAAAGCTAATTAAATTTTACTCATTTGGTAATTTTTCATATACCTAGAAAGATTTGTATTGGTTTATTTTAGTTTTGTATCTAAAACACATAGAACGCTATACTCTCTCAAGCCTCAAGCCACTCGGAACATACAAAAATTAAAATGGGAAAAATTGAATAAGATCAGCGTTCGGCGTCTCCTCTGGCCTCCTTAACTTGAAATATTGATGTAAATGTTATTCTCATCAATTCAAAAAAACACCAATTCTCACTACCCCAATAAATTATTTTATTCACAATCGATACATAATGTGTTCATTACTGACGTTTAAAAAGTTAGAAAGTAGTTTATTATACACCATAGTCAATAATAAGTTCTCTTGGTTAGTAATGAGTTCTCTTGGTTAGTAATATCCATTACTTACTTTTTGCTCGTTCTAAATATTCTCAACAGATGGCAGAAGTTTTCGTATCTATCTTTACTTTTAGCAGGTAACAAACAGCCAGTCACTGTTTTAGCAACTTCTCGCAATTCCGGTGGTGTGCAACTTACATCAGTTTCACTATCAGACATTTTAAATGGTGTGAATTGCAATTAGGAGCAATGTAATTAAATTTGGTTTAGTAGTGACACGAATTTACTTTGACAATTGTTGCAGCAATTGTCATTTTATCGCCACCTGAATAAAAACGCTGGTGTTGTGTCCTACATATATCAAGTATAAGGTATCAATGTAAGAACATAATTATGTACGATTGTGAATAAAATAGTATACATACCTCGGCGGGAAGACATTACGCGTCGAGCAATTGCTGCCCGAGGCGCGAAGCGCCTCGGGCAGCAACATTGCTCTCCGCGTAATGTTCTACTTCCCGCCTCGGTAAGTAATCTACTATTATAAATGTCAATTATCTTTTAAAATTGTACCAATATAATTTAAATATTATCGAATCATGAAAAGATAACCTAATATGTGTCACATTTTATTCGATTTTAAAATAATTGTTAAATTACATTGCCACTATAAACAATAACTATTGTAATAATAAAATTTTGATTCTATAACAATATTTAATTTTTTCACCAACCGCACGAATATGAGACTATAACATCAAATTATTTTCTATAAAAAGTAGACCATTTAGGAACTGTTACTCGTTACCATAGCAATTGTACAAAAAGTAATCACTTTTTGTACAATATGTTACAAGTACAAGTAGTTATATATGAACTATTTTCCGCGGTGCTCTATAAGATTTTCTTTTATAGCAATAATACGAAGTTATAAGTAGAAATTTTTATTTAAATAGTAATCATTTATCTTTTCTATGACAATATTAAAATATTAAATTAATTAAAGACATAAAAAAACAAATAAAATTCGACGTTTCTATTAAAATTTTAGTTGTTGCTCGGAACGTCGGAACGATGTCGCAAAAACAAAAACCAATCCTAACCTCTAATTATTTAACGATAAACACATATATCTTAGACAACGCCTGTCGAAATGGGAGTGAGCTTATACATTTGTGAGTATTTCTTAATGATATTATAATTCTTAATATTCAAATTGCCACTTTTTACACATATTAGAATTGCAGTAAATAAAAAGTAGTTTAACGTCATGATGTTTATTCTAAACAATCCTCTCACAGAGTTTGCTAGTTAAAAATAAGCAGTTGGAGAAAAAATAGTGTTTAATTCGTACAAAAAATGCGTTTTTGGGACTCATAAGGCTGCCAGACTCCGCTAACGCGTCGTCCGGCAACTTTCTTATTCGTCCCAAAAACATGCATTTTTTGTACTAATGAAACAAATAACTATATTGTTTTGTTTGCAACGAATGTAACTTTAGCCGCGTTTGATATTTTAGATTTATTTACTCAAAGAGCATGTAGTCCAAGCGGCGATCGCAAGATTTTGGTCGTCATCGAACATACGGATAATTTATGGAAAATGTGGAAGTAAACAGTATAGGTAACACAAAACCTCTTATCAACCGTCATCAATCCGAAATAGAGACTGTTCACAATCCAGTGGTCTAACTACCTACTCTATGACTGTTAGATTGAAGAAAAGTTAAAGAGAATTTTGAAGGTCAGAATGGTCTTTTACACAAATTTGAATAAAATATAGAAATTTGGATAACGAAAATCTTCTTAGTTTATCCTCAAACTACAAATCATCGAGTAGGTAGTTGTGCCACTGCATTCTGATAGTACTATTTATACGCAAGGATAGTAATTTCCGCTAAAGTGACATAGGCCAATGTCTCCACTATTGTCATTATTAGAGCTGGTGTATATTTTCAAAAGAATTAATAGTATATTATGTATTAAGGGCTTACGCGCGTTTAGTGAAAACGTCATCAGCGCCATGTTTGTTTGGGACTGGATGTCAACAACTATTTGCATCCAGTAGAAAGTTGTAGCGTCAGTTTAGAAAGTTCTATAAAGGCATTAGTGTTAGTTTGTAATGGTTAAAATGTGCATAGCAACGTAGACGAATGTTTGTTCTACAAGTGCAACCCGTTTTATCTGAATTTTACTGTGGTGTTTATTAAAGACTTTATCGACAAGCACACTATAACCTCCAAAATCATTTTGTCTGCCAAGTTTAGGTAAGTGTGACGTTTATAACAATGTTTAGTAGTTAATTAAGACGTAAAGTTGTAATTCTGCTATTTCTTGAAATTTTGTAATCATTTTCAACATACCAGAAAATTGTAAATATTTACATAATATTGTCCATTTATTCCATAACTGATAGTACATAATATTTTGTTTTTTTATAGACTTGCTGTTTATATCATGGCAAACCATGTTGTGGATTTTGATCTTGAAGTGGCTGGTGCACTCCATCTACATGTAACATCAGTGGCACTAATGTTGTAATGTGCATGCAGCAACAAAGCAGCCATGTGGTGGCACAGAAGCAAACCCCTAGCGCATGTACATTTTATCTCTTCTACACCTGTACCAACCTTGTATGAAACCTACAAGACAACTTATTAAGAATCACTCTACTCTAAATAACAATTACACACCTCAACGCTGTATTTTACTCCTAGCTGACTTGCCAAAACTTGACCTTTAATGAGGTGAGGTTGAATGTCTCCTTGGAAAGTCATGCCAACAACATGACCACTTCGGTAGGCGTTCTCACCTCTCTTCAGTTGCCTATCGTCGTCTTTAAACTCTAGTTTAGATCTTACTAAAGAATTGTATAAGAGTTGTATCGTCGTTGTATGCTTAAAATCAGTAGCTCTTATGAGAAAATTTTTTTGTAGCTGTGTTTACTATTTGATTTATGTGATCATCCCATTTTAAATCAGCCTTAAGGTGAACTCCTAAATCCCGAATGCTGGATATTCGTTCTAAGTAATTCCCATTCATAACATATTGATATTGATTTGGATGTTTCCTAAATGTGAATGCCATGTTACATTTGTTGATGTTAAGACTTAATTTATTAGTGCTACTTCAATGCAGCAATGAATCAACACTGTTTTGTAATATTCGATGGTCATGTTTATTAGTAGTTTCTCTATACATCTTAACATCATCTGCAAATATTATACAGTCACATTTCTGAATGTAAGACGGGAGATCATTGATAAATAGTAGAAAAATCAGTGGTTCCAAATTACTGCCCTATGGCACACCCGAAGATACTATGAACTTAGACGATTGGATTCCGTGTACCTGTACAAATTGAAATCTATTATGTAAATAAGATTTGAAAAACTGTAATAAATAAATCTATAGAAAAACTATATAAATGTAATTTGTGTAATAAAATGTCATGATTAACAGAATCGAATGCTTTAGAAAAGTCCTTACAGATTACATCTACCTGCCCACCCCTATCAATTACACTGCTAATATACTCTATGTATGTTATGAGATTGGTTTCGATAGATCTTTTATTCATAAATCCATGTTGAAGTTCTGTTAGATCATTTTTTCAACTACATACTGTACAATTTATTATACAGTCTGTTTGATTTACAGCGCCCCGCTTTGTAGCAACTTTATTTTCAGTCAGAAATGATATAAACCTATATATTATTAAATGGTTTAAAATTTTCTATGTCCTGGTTCATAATTGGGCCTACATAATAATAATAATCGCCCCCTCCCTCCCACACAAGCTTATAGCTTCTGGGGCCTTGGTTTAGGTTATGGGTTGTAGTAGTTATTATTATTATTATTATTATTATAACATTTTGTATTTACTAAATCAGCGTGAGCGTGGTGACGTCATCGAACTTTTTTTAAATTACATGATAGATATTTTTTACTGAAATCGATCGAGTATCGTGTTCTCTTTTCAACCATAATAAATATTCATACCCTTACATAAGAAAATTTTCAAGAAAAACGTGAAAAATGATTTACGACTAGTGGGCTTTGATTTTTGGTTCTTCAGTTAATAAAACAAAATGATCTAGCAAGCTTAGGTAAATAACGTTACTTTAGTTGTTCCAGTGGCGTATTTAAACATTTTTCTTGGGGAGGAGATGGTGTTGTAAAGGAATCTTTACAACACCAATTGTTTCCGATTGTAGAAATCGTAAGATATAAAGTTGAAACACATTAATAAAATCCAACTGATGATGTACCTGCATATACTGAAAACGACAAAAAAAACTTCTGTTATGCACCCCTAACTCATATGTTAGTACATACTGTTATGATATAGGCATCCCGCATTACATGTATGCACGATGTGTTGCCTATCTTCCAGGCGAAAGGATTTCACAATTTTTTTTATTTTAAAAACAATAAAATTTTGCATTAAATATGTCGAAGATACACACTACAACACCGTGAGATGATAAGGGAAAAATTCTAAACAGATTCTTTACTTGAGTTTCACAAACTCAATTTCATGATGGACGATCCTATGTTGTTGGTTGATATTTTAATATTTACATATTTTGCAGCCATTGTATGGCATATTTTCACCTGAAAATTATTAAAGGTATTGGTGAGAAGGTATACACAAGTATTTATTACTTTACTTACAGTTTTTATTATTGAATTTCAAGAAAGTGTTCCATTTCATTGACGATTCATAATTTTCCATAGTAAATGGATATTTTTCAATGTTATTTGATTTTCTAAGTAAAATATTTTACTGCAATATTGTTAACCAAGTTCTAGGGTGCATTTGACACTATAATGTTAAAATGGAGAACCTTGTATAGAGAAGGTTTAGGCCTTTAAAATCCCAAAATTGTAACGTTTCAGCAGGGTCTGCTAGAATAATAATAATAATAATATAACAATTGCTACAACCCATGGCCTGGAAACCAGGCCCCAGAAGCTATAAGCTTGTGAGGGAGGGGGGCAATTATTATTATTACGTAGACCCTAAGTGCGGCTGCAGCCGACTTACAGATGGAGCAGCGCAAATCTCACATTTGTGTCACAGCTAAGGAAAACTGCAGAAAACCTTAACCAGATCTGCCGGCACCGGGAATCGACGTCGGGCCGCTTGGGTGAAAGTCCAGCACTCTATACATTACACTACCAAGGCTTTAAGAATGTTAAAATTTAGTTTATATTCATAATTTTGGTGTCAAAATTTATGTAATTTTTGTTTGATAAGATCTTAGGATTAATCTTGTGATAAGAAAAGGATGTAGCAAAACGTTAAAATGTTTTTATTTAAATTTTTGTGAAGTAATGTTTGTCAAAAAATTCAAGATTCAAGAAATTTAGAGTTAGGATTCATTGACAACCAATGAATCCTAACTCTAAATTTGCATTTTAATAGGTGTTAGGTACCAAAGTGAAGGAAAAATTATCCTCTTTCATTTTATAACATTTATTAAAACAATTAATTTAATTTTTTATCAACAATTTGGTTAGAAAGGTTTTTGGTGGAAAAATGTTGTTTTGTTTCTAGTTAGAAACCAGACTAATCTAGTTCCCAACTAGGAAAATCACTAGCGATTCGCAATTGTTTTCCAATTATTATAAAAACAGCACGAAAATTTGGTTACTCTTTCTTGAATCTTTATACAGAGCAGAAATTATGTCTGTTTGTACGTTATTTTGATAAAATTTCGAGGTTATGCTGGTGAATTTTATGGCACTGAAATGTTAACAAAGTGAGGTTATGACAAATGTCATCTTTTGTCAAATGTCAATTTTTTTTATAAGTTCTTAATAATTTGATTAAAAATAATTATAATAAACGATCAAAGTGAACTTAAAGTGAAATAAACAAAAGTGCAGTTTTTAAAACTTGGTGTTTTTGGTGAAATGTTTGGAATTCTTATTTTGTATGGAACGAATTAAAGGAAGATAATGGAATCTTGTTACAACTAACCGAATTATTTTATGTATTCACGTCATGGAAAATACGTGTTGCGCTTTTAATAATTATAATTATCTTCAACAATCACAAATAAAATCCATTTGAAGGATGATTTGGAATGTGAACATCTTATCAACAAATAAGCAGGTAATTTTACCAACTATAACACGAATCTGCTAACTTTCAAATTAGGGTGATTAACTTTTTTGTGTGGATCCAAATAATTTTAAAATTTAAAATAATTTTCAACTTTTAATTTTTTTTATTAATAGTAATTTAAGATTGTTGGATTGATCAGATAAGAATTAAGAAATACAAAGAGAATGAAAATGTCTCTTAATTCTTATTTAATTTTTATTTATTTTCTGTGTTAATAAATAAAATTATCCATTTAAATGTTTAAAAAAATTATTTCTGTATTTGTTTGTGTCTGGTCCATTAACAACGTTTTACAGATATAATTTAAATAGTTTCCTAATTAATTAGCGACCCGCCTGATTTCGTTTCATGCATTTATGGAACTTGTTTTCCAGTTTAGAAATTATAGCTGGAGATTTTTTTTTATAAAGGTAAGTGATATTTAGTTGTGTACATTTTCAGACTGTTTTACCATGAGTTTGTGTTTGTGAATTTCAACAATAACAAATTTATATTGCAATTTTTAGCCATTCATCTTTCGTCAAGTGTTGGAGGGTTTCTTATTCACAACATTAAATATTTCTTTTTTCCTTTTGACCCCTCTTTATCACAATAATACGTATATCGATTTTCTTTGCTAGATTATTCCATTATTTCTCAGTTGTTTAAAATGTTATTTATTAATTATTATTTATCATAATATGTTTATATAAAATTCTAACACAATACTAAGAATAGAATATTATTATAGTTTTTAGAAGATTATTTCTGAAACTGTAAACAGTCTTATATCCTCACAGTGGAACAGATATTTCTCAACAATGGGAAACTTGGATTTCCATGTGGATTGTCACTATCAATAGACCACATCATTATACCTCCCAAACCATACTTTCTAGCAAATTGGACCTAAAAACATAAACATTGTATATGTTCACTAGTATTTAAAGTTATTTTCACATTTTACCTTTTGATTGATAGACTGATTGTCATCATACCCAATCCATTGGTTTCCACTATGAATGTATGGGACTTGTTGATGACTATCCCATTCTCGGTCCCATCCTGAATTAAGTAAATGCAATATCTAAAAAATAAAGTTAAATATGTACATCTATAGGTATCAACTAACATATTATATTTGTACCTGGTCATAATCAACAGTGTCTGGATTCCCAGCACCTTTGTGTGGGGATCCGATAGTATGTTGGGAAGGATTGACTAAAGTATACGACCTTCCATATGCAGCAACTCCCAATACGATCTTGTTAGGATTCGCACCTGCTTTTATCCATGCCTGAACGCATTCGTTCTGGAACACATGTTAACATGCATTTCTGTTCTTATTGATAATGGTGTACTACTTAAAACTTTTTAGACAGTAATAAGTTAAAAGTTTTAAATAAAAGCATATTAAAATCGGTCAATTTAAACATCACATACACCCAGTTTAATTTAAGAACTGAGACCTAGGTGAAAGTGAAAGGGTAGCTTTTTCAAATTTTGTTTAATTTGGAAACAGAAAAAAATTATATACTCACAACATTTCCTGCGTCGTTACTGTAAAGAGGGGCGTTATGCCCTACACGACCTGTTCCATCTGAAGCGGAATGTAAATCGTAAGTCATTAAATTGATGAAATCCAAATGCCTAAAATGAGTCTTATTCACTATTAAGCAACAAAGAAGTAGGTACAACTTTATACTTTGAGATCTCAGCGACATTATAGGATGAAGCCATCGAACTTTTCCCAGCTGCCACCGCTGCTGTTAGTAGATACCCTTCTTTGTGTAAAGCTCCCGCCATTTCTGCAACAAGGCTCGAAAAGTTCTCCTAAAAACAGGAAGAAAATCATACTTAGCAATCTACAAAGAAAAGAATTTTTTTCATTGATGTGTCATACAGACTTTTATATTTTAGTATTTTTGACAAATGGTACAGTAGTACATACTAACCTTATCTTCGAAGCATCCTTGTCTTTCTCTCTGACAAGGATATTCCCAATCTAAGTCAACCCCATCAAAATTATGCCGTTTAAGGAACTCTAAACAACTTCGGATAAACATCTGGCGGGTATTGAAATTACTAGCCATTCCCGCAAACGTGAGAACACCCTCTTCCCATCCTCCTATAGCAATTAAGGTCTTCAATCTTGGATTTGATCTTTTTAGTTCATTGAATCGGCGATATCCACCTAAAGCAAACATATTTGTTAGTTCAATCGTCAAATTAGTACTGTTATTGATATTTTAAAAGAAAAATAATATTACAATACTGCAGAAACTCAACTGGTAGTTGAGGTTTTATTTTTTAAATAATCAAACACATTTGCTGCCATTATTAGCTATGGCACTAACGGTTAGATTCCCATAAAAACGAATATAATATACATGATGTTGAAAGTTGTTATTGTTATTGATGTTTATAAAATATTTACGACGTTACTACCTCTGAGTGTGTCTCTCTATGATTCCACCCCACTTCTCCCAATTTAAAAAAAGATTGGGAAAACTGGTTTCTTCTTTGGAAGAATTGGGAATTTTTGGGAAAAGTGGGATTGTGACAAGCGAAAACTGGTAGAAAAGGGAAGACAGGGTCATTCCACTCCACTTATTACAATGTCCGCTTCTTCAAATCCCAATCCTATTTCTCCCAATCCCATTTTCCCCAATTCCTGCTTCGCCCAATCCCATTTCCTCCAATTCCGGCTTCTCGCAATCCCTTTTCTCCCAAACCAAATGAAGTTAACATCATATTGCTGCTAATTTTTTGTGAAGGGCGTCAGTATAAAAAATTTTGGGTATGGTATTTTTTAAACGTCGACAACCTAGTATTTTAGATGATCATAGGCCATAGCGTGTTCTGTACGCTGCTAGTGTCTCCTTCTTTCAATCGCCACTTTAACTGTTGTAATTGGAGTATCAACCTTATTATCAATTATATCAAATTTATAACAGTTATAACCTCCGCTACATAACGTGTTCTTTGCGCCGTTGATCTTGCTCTCTCTTTCCCCGCCCTATGCATTCTCCTCTATTTCTGTTAGATTTATCAATTATACTAACTTATAACCTAACCTCTCCAGCATAGCGTGTCCTGTACGCCGTTAGTGTATTTCTTGTTTTTGAATTTTTAACATTTTTGCATGTAATAACTTTCAGTTGTTATTTATTGACTAGTCTTTATTTTACAAAAGAGTCTTAAGCCTGGGACATAAAAAAATACTTTCTTCCCCTACATGCCATCATAGGATGTGACACCACATCAACTTTGTTTAGGCAAGGAAAAAAAAAGCTGTCAATTTAATTAAAAATTGTCAAGAAGTACGAGCAATGCTTGACCCATTTCTAATCACATTGTCCGATGGAGATGTCATAGCCAAAGCTAGGGAGAACTCCTTTACTGCATTATACGGTGGCACAAAATGGAAATCATATAAAACACTGGACGACCTGCGATTTTTCACTTACCACAAGGCAATTAGCAAATTGACATTGGTTAAGAATTTTTACATGGCTTATTTTCCACCCACGAGTGATGCAGCAAGACAACATTCACTAAAAGCATACCATCAGGTAGCACAGTGGTTGGGTTTGGGTACAATTTTTGCTCCTGAACAGTGGGGTTAGGAATTTAAAAATGAATTATTCGTACCAGTAAAAACAACGAAGGATATAGCACCCGAGTTTGTTTTGAACATGATCTGTTGTGGCTGCAAATCCGGATGCGAAAAAAGTTGCAGTTGCGTCAAATCTGGCTTAAAATGTTCAGCAATATCTACTCACTGCTTGAGTGTTAACTACGAAAATGCTGAAGACATTCCTGAAGAAAATATAGTTGACGAAGAAATTTTGGTATTGGTAAAAGCATTATATTTTTATCACATTTTGATTTTTCAACTTCTTATTTTGTTGACTAACTTTGTCGTTGATTTTGTAGGATGAAGATTGAATTCGGCTTAAAATCACTCCAGAAGAGTTTTGTTTTGGCGTTACTACTGTCTTTTTAGGTTAAAGAATTATCTAAGTGGATCTTCTGTT
This sequence comes from Agrypnus murinus, assembly GCA_929113105.1. Classification (NCBI taxonomy): domain Eukaryota; kingdom Metazoa; phylum Arthropoda; class Insecta; order Coleoptera; family Elateridae; genus Agrypnus; species Agrypnus murinus. The sequence goes on from OV816025.1 coordinate 59,429,302, forward strand.
TATGATCTGATTTAAACACTTGAGCAATTTAAATATTGTAAAAGTTCTATATAGCAATATGTGGCACTGTGTCTTGAGGATTGCTAAATTTTCTTATAATATTATAAATTAATGTAAATAATACATGGTAAATTAATGTATCTTTTTTTAGACTCAGCAGAGCCATCAGGACTTGTCAAGTTCCAAAAGGACACGGGAAATACCAAACAGACATGATTAAAAGAGCCTCGGATAGGTCATCTTTATTTAAAAAATGTAACTTTCTATTCTAAGAAAAACAGGCAATAAATTTTTTGACTGGTGTAAATTTTATTTCTATGCCTAGTATTAAGATTTCCTTAAATGAACATCTTCAAGCAGATGTCTTAAAAATATTTTGTTGAAGACATCTGTAAGATGTTGTGATAAAGACGTTTTTAAGATGTTTTGATAAAGACTTCTTAAAGACGTTGGGGTTTGTAACAATGGATGTCTTAATGCCGTATTTAAGATAACATAAGGCAAAAATGAACATCCGTAAGATATCTTGAATATCTAAACTGTACATATTTTGGATGTCTTTAAGATGTATTTGTGCTGTTTGGTTTGATGTTATTTCTTCATTTGGAAAATTTGGAATATTTCGCCTTTCTTAAAAAAAATGGATTTTTCTTTGAAAATCGTTTGGTTAGGAGAAATGGGAACAAGCAAGTGTTTTTGAGAGAAATGGGACCAAAAAAATTGTTTTTTGGGAGAAATGGAATTGGGAAGTAACTAGCACGTGCATTACGGTTTAAATGAATAAACATTACAAGCTGAAGTGTATCACATATTGCTTCATATGTGAACATATAGGGTATTGATTGCAACAACAAAGAAAAGTACTTTTTTTTATTTAAAATAATTTTTGATTTAATTTTAGAACAAACTGAAACCACAAAAGTCATAATGCTTCTCTGAAGAAAAACTAAAATCAATGTAATTAACAAAAGATTTACACTTAATTACACGAGGTAATTATTATTAGCGAATTTCCCATTTACAATGTTAATTTCCTATACCAGAAAATCGCTTATATCTTGGAAACTGTTTAACACAGAATGTTAAAGTACGGGTGTTTTGTACAGTACTCTATAAGATATACAACTTTGCTGTAGTAACTTTTCCTATACAATAAATAATTAGAGGAGTCAATAAATATCTGAGAAATTTTGGTTTTATATGCTATTCACCTATGTAACAAAACCGATAATACACCCTGTATATTGTTTATGTTTTATTGACCTTGTTCAAGCAAATAGTTTTTAGTTTTTGTTTTAAACAAATTTACATTAATTTCTAGTAATTCCTAGGTATTTTATACAAAAAGCTCTATTAATGTCAATAGTAATATCATTAACATTAACTTCTAATTGCTCATAATCAGGTAAGTTGTTTTTATAACCACTAAATACTATAAATTTTGTTACTTTGTTTTATTAGATCAGCTTCAACAACTTTTTATAATGTCTCGCCTGAAGAACCCCCGTAAAATAATGCTATGTCGTCTGCAAAACTAGTAACTTGCAGTTGAGATTTTGATTTAATGTGATGTTTACGTATATTAGAAAGAGGACAGGCCCTATAATCGTGCCTTGAGGTACACCATACTTAACAGTAGTAGTATTGCTAACTGCATTACAGATTTTTACACATTGTATATGTAAATTAAGTGTAAGTGTATTATTATTAATCGGTTATTAAAGAAAAGAAAAAAGCTTGGCTAGAACTAGACCACACCGAACTGTCTTAATTGCAGTTACTATCTCTCTATATTTTGTAGTTTTAAAATGAACTTTGTAAAGACATTATTGAATCTGAACTGACAAACTTCGAATATGGAAAATCTACAAGCAAAGTCAAACTTAATTACCCAACATTTATAAACAACATAATCTACTACAAATTTTGAAATTGAACGATAACAAGTACAAAATTACTAGTTAAATAAACGTATCGGAAATACAAGCATGGAAATATATGTATAAAATTCATAATTAATGTTCTTCAGATTAATAAAATAAATCTAAAATATAATAAGTATATTGAAATAATTTAACAATAATTTTCCTCTATGTTATGCTCTTGTTTAATTTAGTTACATAAGAAAACTGAAATTACTATGATCCGTTACATTGGAATGCATACAAAGGAAATATTACAGATTTGAAATTAAATTCACCTAATACATTTAAATACTCCAAGGTTGTGTGGCTATCCTCTAGTACATTGGTATTCAACCGGTGGTACGCGGTACGCGAAACAAGTCTAGGGGTACGCGGTAGTACAACTTCTACGATGCCCAACACGTTGATACGAATAATCCAAAATGTTATAAACGATTAATTATGCATCCTAATAACATTATTATTCAGTTATAAGCCCCTCCCCCCTCTCGAACATAGATGTTCAGCGCAATTAAACAAACTTTATTTTTGGTGCATCGTTGGCCGTAGACATAGTTCGCCCCTTTTTTTGCATTCTCCAGGTTTCTCGGGTGCCCAAGTTCCGTAACAAATTTCAATTGTTTTCACTTATTCTCAAAACACACATTGATTCCTTACTTTTTAAACGAATAAATAATAAAACTTAAAAGGTAAGGTAACTAACTACTAATAAATGTTACTTTGTTTACAGGGTGTTTCAGAACTTTCGCAAAAATTAATAAGAACAAAAACTTGTTATGCCATTTTTGTTTTTACGCACGTCCAAGAAAATTGCTAAAAATGAGCTTTTTTGGGGACTGCAGCAACGTGACGCGACCTACTTCACATATAAAATCAGATGCCTTGTTTGCCAAAGAGTAGCTTTAAAACAATATTCGGACAATTATAAGCAATGAGGAATGACTGATCAGATGACGGAAAGAAATGGAATGTTTACATTCATTTAATGCTTTATTATTGCGTTAGGGTCGAGTTTCTTTAGCTACATACTAATAAACCACACAGATAGGTCAATCGCCCTTTTTTCGAGTTGGTTTCATTTTCACATTTCCATTTTCTGGAAGTAGTACATTACAAAACAGGCTATGATTTGTAATTTATATTTAATTAAAAATAATTAAGTAATTAGTTAATACTAAATCAATAAATCACAATATCAATGCATTCTTTGTAACATAAAATCAAATGTGTTTTATGTAAAATGATGATTACCTTTATCAAATAAATAATCACAACGAAAAACTGTACATTTATTTAAAACAACCAAATACATGATTTTCATTTGCAATTATCTAATAAATTGAAAATTAGTGACTGAACCTTTGCAGGAATCAATTTTCATCTACTAATATTACAACCTCTAGTAAGATTAAAAGACAACGGTTGAGTTTAATTATTTATTAATCTAAAAATGTACAAACACAGCACGTACGCATTAAAGTTTTTTACCAACTAAACATCTTAATTACTACTTTTATTTCTTCGTTATTGTAAAAACTCTGGTAAGTTAAAGCATCAAAATTGTTTACAGTTCAGAATCGAACAATGAAAATCATCATTAAATTGGTTTAAATAAACTTTTAAAAATTGAGATAAATTTTTAGGTATGGTCTTATGTTTTACTGTAAAAGGTTAAAACCACATTTTAATTCTACGCTTATGTAATATTATTATAATTACGAATATCTTTATATTCTTGTGTAAAAAGATTATTTTAGTTGTAATATTTTATATATTGGTTATAGAAGTTATATAACTATATAATATTGTATAATGCTTAGTGTATACTTCAGAAAAAGTCGTACTTTAAATAAAGTGAAAAACTAATAAAAAAGTCAAGTCACAACCTGAGAAGATTGATTATTTGTAAATAAGACTAGGATTTCTTTAGGATTTATCTAGGCACTGCAAAATTTAGTCTACCATAAACACCTGCTATAAAAGCCTTTGTTAGCTTTGGAGAATATGTTTAGTTTAAAATAATAGAATTTCAATTATTTAATAATAAAAAAAGCCCATCTCATTATTTTGATGTAAAAATAATTATAGTAAATATTATATAGTGTTTACTGTCTCCAGCCTTACTTTGTGGAACTCCATAATCATGAAATATAATATAAATACAAAGATTAACTAATATTTGTATTTATATTATATTTCATTATATAGTGTTATTGTTATAAATTGCTGCAATTCAAATTTACTTTTGATTTACCACAATCACCGCTCAACACTTTAAATTAAAAATTCTGTTAAAGTATTATTGCTCACTTCAGTCATCTATTATTTTATCACAGCATAAGAATATGGTACAGCAGGTGCACTAGATTATCGGCACTTTGAAGTTGTTCAGCTAGCGTCGAATATCGCACACAGTTCGCCGAGGCTTGCAGATCGTCATGGTTATGGTATGCTGCTAATAACGAGCAGCGGACGATATCACAGCATAACGTTTGTTCCGTAGCCCGCCTATATCCCAATAATCGGCAAGGTCGCACGCGGCTGAGAATATTTGCGATAATACACCTACTAGTTATTAAAATACTGTGCTTTTACGGTCAATCTTGTTTATGCTGTTTTCAATAGACATTCTTGTCAACAACTACAGATTTTAAATTTTAAACAATTATTTAAAGCATAAATTTTAACATGCTGCAGGTTGATACTTAACCAGGGAAATAAATAAGTTTGTACTACATAGATAAAAAAATATTTTTTAATTAGGATTTCTGTAAAACATGTTGCTATATGGTTTTATTTCATTGTGTATACACATTACTGTTTTACATCGTAAGTACACTACTTACAATTGCGTTAACCGTAGCAACTAGTAAAAATTAGTTACTATCATGGAAAAATAAGTGGTGAATGACCAAAAGACCCGATTGTGCAAAACAGTTACTCTTGTACAAAATATATTTTGCTCGCTGTAAAACTCGCTAAAACAAAATTTCAATATTAGATACTATAAATATATCGTAAAAAAGTAACTATTACTCCGGATAACACATCTTTTTTTTTCAAAATGCAAATTATAATAATTGTGTTGAAGTAGTTCAATTTAAATTTTGCAAATAAATAAAAGTCACTTTTCGCTTAGACAAAAAGTAAAGCATTTACGATGTCAAGGCACAAATGTGAAGCTTTTATGAAGTTTGAAAAAAGAACTAATGCAAATGGAAATATCACTTAATGTAATAAAAGAGATATAAAAAAGAAATTTATTTAGTGAGTTATTAATGATGAAATTACTCATTATCTATTTACAGAAATTTTGGGTTGTATATTAATTACTCTATGGTTGTACGTATGTATATATATTGAACTCATCTATTCAACAATATTGTATTTAACTGTTTCGATCCAAAAATAATTGATCAAACAACAATTTTAGGCGGAATGTATCTTTTAATCGATGAATTGTGTCACTCAAAGACTCTGAATAAAGATTATTGTTTCTTCTTTATTTTACCTGTTGCTTTTTAGCGGTCTTTCCTTTTCTAAAATACGCCGCCCTTGATTTTCAAACTATTTCACAAACAATATATTGTATAATTTACCTTGTCGTAAACATCTTTTGTACTTTTTATATATTTATCAAAACCAAATTATTATCAATCATATGTAATCAATTCATTTAATTAAATTACCGCCAGAATATGTTAATTACATTTCATATAATTTATCTACTACTTTTATAATTTTTATAAATCATTCAATTTTTAGATGTGCTCTGTATGTAGGAGTATATTGTATATACACTGTGCTCTACTAAGGTATGCCCAAACCATATTAACATCAATGTTTTCAAATTGCATTGTATGAAAAAATATCTTGTAACACGGGAATACTATTCTATTAGTCCCGGGAAAAATAACTCGAGACAGGAGACTTTTGTTTACAAGGCACGTATTAATCAAAATTCTTACTTTAGAATTAAAGTTTTAATTGTGTGTTGCTTTATACAAATTATTTATAACCTGTCTATAAACAATCAATAAAGGTAAAGGGTTTCTATTCAATTATATTCAAAAAGGGTCTCCATCTGGAATTTCCTCTCTTATTTATAAACAGGTAAGGTAGTCTTCTTAAAGACCTAAACAGAATGTTTTTACTTAAAAATACATATTGAAGTATGATCTTAATCTCTTTAACAACCGGTGGTTTTCAATTAGTATAATTAACTGCTTCTAGTAGTGTGTATTTACTAGATTTCTGAATTTGTTTCATCTAGCTTTTATTTACCTATTAAATTTATAAATAAAATGTTTTCTGTTTAGCTTCAAGATGAAAATAAACCAAATCGTAGTTAGAAATCGTTTTACACTTAGTCCGGAAAAGCTGCACCGATAAACGCTTTTTCCGAGTTCTATTGTAGGTTCTGATGTTTAATAAAACTTAAATTAAATAAGCTATTGCATTATAATATTTTAGGATCTTTATTTATGTAACACACCCGAAGAAACCGATTTAAATACTAATTAAATTAGTAATTAACTAATCAGTATAATCATATCCACATAGATGCATTTATCTTATGTACACTAGTTAAGACAGATCGCTATTATTATATGAATCGTATTATTACTAACTAAAAGGTAGCGATAGGATTGCACCGGCCGGCCGTGGGCTATGGTGCACCAACTGCTTGTAATGCGCTCCATAAAAACTTCTGCAAAAACTATTAAAATGTCCAGCTTGCCATTTTGCATTTAAATACAGAAATGTTCAAAGAATCTGTGACCACACCGATTGTTTTGCAATTTTAGAATATTTCGTTAAGAAAAAAATAGAAATACGTTTGGTAGCAAAAAATTATTAGGCCGTCCAAAAAGCCCGTCTTCTTGTGAGTAATTTATAAAAAAAATGTTTGTTCTAGAGTAAATACTTTTCGAGATATTTATATTTCTTTAAAGACGTGCAAGCAGTGTTGACAATTTTTTTAGGTTGAATATTTCCGAAGTTCTGCGTAATATAGCAAATTGATGAATGAAAGTTATGTTCTTTAGTTGATTACTACCTCATAATTGATTTTCATCGAAATCCGTGAGATCGACCCATTTTAGTGATCGATTTCGCATGGAATGACCCCATAGCGTTCATTAATAGTTTCTCCTACTTAAGTAGTGAATTCAAACACAGACCTTTATTCGGCCGACGCCGACACCTGCTACACTTTGTTAGTGTATGACCTAATTCACACACTTGTTTATTTATTATATTTGTTGTAGTTAAGATGTAGTAACGAAAAATATTTTAACCTGTTTTTCTTACTATCCCTTATTACGTTACCTTTTAAATTTTACTCTGTTGCCAATATTACTGTTATAAGCAATATTAAAATTATAAGTACAGTCTATTTACATTATATGATTATTTTATATTTTTATTCAGGAAAGTAGTTTTGAATTCCCAGTAGTGACTCATATAAAAATTCTCACCTCGGATTCTAGCGCCGCCGCATCAGTAAAAACGAACGGTTTTACCCTCGTCTTTCGTCCTTGTATGTTAGCACAAGATGAAACATCAATAAATAATAATAATTAAAGAAATCTTAAGAGTTTTAGAGTATAGGAGATCGTTATGATTCACGTCTGAGGAAATACTAACAAAAGTTTATTTACACATTATGGACATTAAATAGTAACTTTGCATAATGAGAGGACATTAGCATACCAATATTTTTTAATATATTCAGTATTAAAAAGAAAGTTGTTAAGTTCGTTGTTACAATTTATAAATAAATAAAATGTTCTTTCTATGAAATGACTTACAATACCTAATATAGAATTTACTTAATATTTAAGCGTAAGGCGAGATTGGAATTAGCTTGGAATTTCTTTGAAACATTTATGATGCTACCAGTTGGTTAATTTTGTCGTATTTGACTATGGGTGACCAAAAATCAGTATAGGAATTGGACGCCGAATCTCCGAGGAGATTGACTGGGCCTTGAACTGGACTTGGTTGAACTTTCAAGGTAATATTCTGGTACGTATTTAGGGTCAGCCGATAGAAATTTTCATAAAATACCCCAGGAACAAATAGACAGACAGACACGATATGTGATATAACATAATAGTAAAAATTAAAATAAAGTACATTTGATAACGACTAAAATTATAATATGTCATAGATATCCTATCTGTATGTTGTGTATGCAGTTATTGACCATTACAATACGGGAAATTTAACAATTTATTACAGATGTCTTAAGTTATTTCAATTTTATATAGTGAAGCAGTTCTTCTGAAAGTGACACGTCTGGTAATAGAAGTAATGCGGATGTTATTCAGCGTAAGGCAACTTGTCCAAAGAAGATATCAGCGAAAGATCGGAGGAAAATATTATCACAAAATTGTTGATCAAGGGAAGCAAGATTTGTATTTAGCAAGCTTGGTAACTGTTTCTACAAAACGGATAACTATGTACTATTGATTTCATAATGATCTAGGACAGCAAGGCTAACATGATGCCATTTTATTCATTTTTTCAATGTAAATGCATAGGATAAAATAATAAAAAACAGCATCATATTAGCCTTGCTGTCCTAGATCATTATGAAACCAATAGTACATCACGTAACAGAAATCCCATATATACATGGCTGTAAAGTAGTTTCAACTTTAAGTCAGCAATTTCAAAGAATTATTTCGTACCTTTCAGCTTATATGAGGTGTTGTATTGTTTGGAAATATTGAGAGGTATATTTTCAGATCATCTTCAAATTAAGATGGCTGTATGCAATTTGCTTGACAATGTTTTTTTTACAGCAGAGCATATTTTAACGAATGTAGCTTCAAATATCATTCCGCCCTGGGATTTACGAGAAAAACAAGGCCAAACGCTTTTGACCAACTATGACCACTAAAACTAAAACGAAATATTAAAATAATACATGAATAATTATACTTTCTTTGTGCAAAATCTCATTTCAATTGGACTTCCCCAGAAGCTGACTTGAACTGACAGAACTGACGTTGGAAGTAACATTATTTTTCCAAGAAGATGGAGAATTTGTTAGAAAGTGTATTTATGGAAAATCGTCTTATTTATTGGAAATAAGGCCTGAGAATTAGTTTTCTTTTAAACGGTTGAGATCTTCACTTTTAACAATGTATCGTTTTATTTGATTTTCTATGTCGCTGTCTTCTGTAGTCATTATTTTGGCGGTCTTGTTTGAGGTACTTCTTTATCGAAGAATGCGAATGCCGCATTTTCTGCTGACAGATACCATAGATGGTTGGGGAAACACTTCACAGCAGCATTACTAATTTCCAGATAACTTGCTTATACTCGATTAATTTAAATCAAAAATTGTAATCGTGATACGGAGCTTTCAAAACCAACAGTGATAGAAACAAAGCTTATAAATAAAGTCGGACAGCAAGAAATATGCATAATTGCACATCCTTCTGGTTGAATCCTTTTCTTCCTTAGTCAATTTAAATTGATCTTGATTGAGTTGTTGATCTTGAATAAAAATATGTTAAGGACATGTATAGCCTTTGCCATTCACCGAGCATGAATCGGCTCCAGAAATGCGAAATAAGAATTCTCGTTAAGTATTACCAAAGAAGATCGCGGCCAATTCTAACAATTCGCTTTAATCGCCATAATCATCTCCATTCTGTTTCTGGCATAACTGTTCTTCTGGAAAGTTCAGCATACTATAGCAGACATCTATCCCATTACGATATTTTATGTTGTCTAAGGTCGCCCAGGTTTCCCAAAATATTTTAAACCAAACAACTGGTCAGGAAGTAGCACCCAATACTGTATCAAAACTACTTCTCAAGACTAATTCGAAGATGTGATGTCGACACGTTAGGTAAAGTAAATCACGATCAAATATTTTCTCAAGATTTGTATACGCATCTTTTGCTCGGCTCTTTTCGCTCCTACAATTTGGTTTGTTTTGTTTCCGATGAGACTGCATTCGTAATTTTTCCGTAAACAATACGAAGGTTTTAGAGTGCACTTTGATGATGGTGCCATTATATAACACAAATAATTACTGTGTAACTGGTAAACAATGTCCCAAAAAGCACTTTAGTTAAATAATTAATAGAACGAAAGATAATAACAATAGATATTCATAAAATAAGCTAAAGTGAACTAGAAAACTGCCTGACTGCAGCAAATACTCAAACTGAAATGAATGAGGGAAAGGAATGTTCTTAGACGAAAAATTAATGTAATAAGTAAATAGATTTATTTTGGGGACCACTTTAATATTTTCTAATTTAGCTGAGATTTTGCACAGAGCATTTCTATGAGGTGGGAACAACTTTCGAGGTTGGGAGACAAACAATATATCATTTTGGAAAATCTCATATAACTACGGGTCACTCTAAAGGATTGTCTATTAGAAAGTAGGCTGCTCCTACTTCTTCAGCAGGGTCAATAGGTTATATCACTTGTTAGTTATGATTTTTACTCCAAACTATTCAAAAGAATCTGAACATCAGTTTCGGCACTGTTGAAGAGATACCTGTCAAAAGTGTGATTTTTAGAAAATAAAATTAAAGCACCTTATGTTAGAACAAAAAAAGAAGGTGCTAAAAGCTGAAATGGGCTGAAAATAAATTTGAATGGTTTTACATTGAGCTGAAAAAGCGTATAACAGAAGCACAAGAAAATTAATAAGTTCTCTTTCTTTGACTTTCCTCAAAATACGCTGCTGTAAAAAGCACCTTCCACAGATACTTTTATCTATTTAAGGCAATTTCAACTTCATACGGAAAATCCGAAACAGCTTATTTAAAAATGTTTTTTATTGTAGATGTTTCTCATAACATGGTTTATGGTTTTTCAGAATATTCAAAAACTTGTGAAAAGCAAAAATTTGGCCTTATTAAATAATGACGCAACATACAAAAATGTCATGCTGGTGGTTGCGGAATATATTCCAAAATCAAGTTTCCCAGTTTAGGACGCTGTGAAAACTACGAAAATCCCTCTGGGCGACCCTCTATTGGACACGCCAGCCAGTACTGAACTTGATTCTGAGTAAAGATTAATTATTTTACTGTGACTGCTGTGCATGTAAAGTAGTGTCATCGGGTCTGTTATTAAACTGTGCATATGCGTGCCTGAAACTGATAAAAGTTTTTAAAAAAATGGGTATTTTTAATTAGTGTTATTGTTTGGTATTTTTCCAGAGTTTTTCGGCATAACTTTTTTATTTTTTAATGTTTTTGCTTGAAAATGTGTATTCGTATGTTTTTGGGGCCACTGGATACGCATCTGATGTCAAAAAAGACTTTTGACAATTGACTTCAAATTACAATGAGGGACCTGCATTATAAGGGTTTATCGGGTCACTGAGTTCAAATTTGATGATTCAAAATAAAATCTGACGGTTGACAGCTATCAATATAGCTGTCAATTGCTATCAAATTATTTTTATTTTTTCTGCTCGATTTTATTAACTGTTGGGTACATTATTGATATTCTTGAAGGCATTAAATAATATTTTGCTTTTGATTTTCATCTTTTGTTAGAAGTAAAATGTACTGATGAAAATAGCGAGAAAATGCTATTTTTACTTATTTATTTATTTATAAGATTTGAATGTGGGCCGGCCGTGGAAGATTGGTGTTAGCGCATCGCTCGTGTTCCAAGGGTCATAGGTTCTAGTCCCATTTGGGGAGGCGGGATGTTTTCAATCGGAAAATCCCGCCACCTCAACCATGGGTGTGTGTATTTATGTTGAATGCTAGATGGGGGACATATCAGCAACCCCAAAAACATAAAGACACATTTTTCAAACAAAAATATTGAAAAGCAAAAATGTTATGCCGAAGAAACTCTGGAAAGACACCAAATAATAACATCAAATAAATATACCCGTTTTTAAAAAGTTAAATCAGTTTTAGGCACGCATGTCCACGGTTTAAATTAAAATATACCTATATTTATATTTCCATTTATTTCTTTATCATTTTCTTACGTTCGGAGTGCACAAAAAAGTTTTTTTTTAACGGTCACCCTAATAAACATTTACATCCACAAGGAAAAGGGAAAAGGAAATATACAATGCTAATAATATTTTCATACCACAAAGCCGACCTATGTTTAATAATGTCAACAGATAAACTTAAGTGTACTTAATATTTTTATACAGATCCTGATCCTACTGATAAAATATCAACAAACATATCCTGCCATACTCTCAAAATTTTAAGTTAATAATAGTTATATTGTAAGTTAAAAGTGTGTTATTTCTAAAATAATCCAATCTGATAGTATCCAGGGTCGGCGTTTGTTAATTAAGAATGAATTACATCTTAAGTACAAATTTAATGCAAAGATAAGGAAACAAAACTATTAACATTTTCATACTTTATGATTTATAGGTAATAAATGAACGATACTTCTAGAAATTGTTTATAAAGAATAGAATATTTTTATAAACTAATTTATCAATCAATTTTTAACGAACTTAAAAGTTCGGTACTGAAATCCACAAGTCAGTCCGTTTGTCTGTTGGTCTTGTCCGTCCGTGAGGTTTTTGGAATTTCAAAATTTTGATTTCAGATTGAGATGGAGTAGTAAAAAATATATTGACACCAACTCTTAATGGACACCCTTAAAATGGTGGTAAAAAAATGAGATAAGCTATTTTACTATACAGAAAGCGTATTTGCTTTAACTTCGTTCTGTTAATGCGGTTACATGTATCACAGTCATAATATCACACATTATATCATGGTCAAAATACCACATGCTAGTATATCACATGCAAAAATATCCTAAGGACAAAATATCTTATGAAAAAACAGCCTAATACAAAATATTATGTTTAAAATATAACAATAATTTATTTTACTCAGTAAAATCCTTTATCGACATTTAAATACTCATATACAAATAATTACATTTACGTTCTTATTTACAGTTGTAATTATAGTATCCGTACAACCATATTTCCTTAAACCTAACCTAACATTGTAATTAAATATATCCCTCGATATTAAATACAGTACGCAGTAGTTCTTACTAACTTTAAAATATTTTTTCATGTGATATTTTTTATTATATTAATATATACTATCATATTTTATTAAAAATAAAATTTTCTCTTTTTGCTTTAAAATAAATTATTTAAACATATAAAAGTAAATCTTGGGTATAGCAGCAAATTGAGAGCCACATAATTTCACACCCTAGAAAACACCCTTAGATAATTATTTCGCCCTCACTTTGGGCTCTTCAGTATGGGAGGCATTGTCTGAAACCCTGAACCTCTGTACCTGTTGCTTCTTTATATGTAAATCTCGAATTTACATTATTAGTAACAATTAGAGTCACTGCATCTAGTTACCTAGGCCAGCTGGTAGATCAGAGTAACGCAAACCGCCGCCATATTGTGGCAAACAAAGCACGAAATTGTTCATTATTTGTTCTGTAGTAAATTTAATCAAATCCACGTTTACTTTAAAAGGTTTTCTTATTCTGAAAGATCAAACCTCTAATATGTCTAATACGTAAAACGTGGTTTTAATTTGCCCATTATTAAAAATCACCCTTCTCTGCCCCAATATGGCGGTGGTTTGCGGTACTCTAGTAACAATTACAATTGGAGACATCTATATAATGTCATCCTAAAGCAAACTTCCATGTACACCCTGAAGTAAATATTATTAGGTAATTATTCGATATACCGACTGATTTGTTATCTTAATGAACTATAAGTGATAGGGACGCTAGCACTGTTCCGTTGCTCGGATATACGAGATATTTAAACTTTGTGTAGTACAAATAATAAATATGAATAAAGATGTAGAACGTTTCATTAATCACGTATGTAAAATAGCGCGACTTACCTTATATCGATGCAAGGATACGAAATCAGAAACAGGTGCACTGGTTCTCGACAAAAGCAAGTCGCGGTACCTAGGGTTGCCAACTGACCTTTTTTCGGAAGGACAGTCCTTCTTTCTAAGAGTGTGTCCTTCCTCCTTTCTTGTTATAAAAAAGGACGTGTTTTGTCCTTATTTAAAACAATCGATGAAAATTATTCAATTATTTCATTATTCAAAATCAATCAAATTAATATGAGCTGTATTAAGTTAGGTAATTTAGTGCATTATTGTTGTTAAAACCCATTAAAATGAGTTTTACAGCTACAGATTATAATTTACCAGACGATGAAGAAAATGTGGTTAAAAGCTCAGGAAAAAAAGAAAACCTATGTGTGTATAGTATAATGTACTAAACCAGCCAATGTCGTTAATGACCAGCCAATCTCGAAAATCTAATAAACTTCAACTAACACAACCTAACAATTAATCTACGGCTTATTAATTGAGCGGCGTTAGTTATTAATGGTCAAGGTGCAGTTGAAGTTTTACATGATGAGACTGATTGATCATCCATATATACTACAATGGCTTACTAACTGGGAATAAAACGGGGGTTTTGAAATCGTAAATCCAGCGCGCCTTCCAGTCGGTCATACTGTCTGTACAGTATACATTCTGTAATGAATGTTATTTATCATCTTTTTGTTTGTTTTTTATTATTAATTACTTTTTGATGATGTTTTACAATTACAAATAACAGTTAGTTCACTTATTAATTGATTACAGTGCTTAGTAAGTATATTTACAATGACGCCACAAAAATAAGTTGCCTGGAAGAGCTGCTAATTTAGATTTTCAAAAGTCTGTAGTGCCGAGTATCGGCTTTTATAGTATATTAAAGTATTAGTTTCATAAGACACGTTTTTATCGCACGTGTCCGCGTTTAGAAAGGAGTTTCTAAAGGACAAGTACGCTAAAACGTCTTATGAAACAAATACTTTACACTATTTTTTTTATTTGCGTTATTTTATTATTAAATAATTAAGAAAATTACTTAGTTTTAAATAAAATTTGTTAGGAATGTTTTGGTAAGTAGCATGACAGTTGGCAACACTAGAAATTATGCAATTGTTTTTCAAGTAGCCTTGTTTACTTTTATTGTTGTTGTTTTATAAGGTAAAAATATAAAATTTTATGAAACTGGATTTTATTACGTTACGTTTATCGTGAGCATGTTGCACTTATACACAACAGAATGCATACCATGATGACAGTATCAAAATTTACAATTTCTTTAACAATAAAGTAAAAACCTAAGGTAAAAACTATTACGCCCGTAACAGGGCTATTTATACGGCGCCTGCAACGCTAGTTTTGCGAGCGTTGCATTCCAGTTGTAAGGGTTCACTGCATAAATAAGATAAGTTTGATATTCTAAGAACAGCTGTCTAACAGTGATATCAACTTTAAAAAATAAAATGTTTTTTTTATTTCACGCCTACACTACGGGGGAACCAACATCTAAGTCATCTGTCCCCCATCTAACATGCAACACGAATACACACATCCATAGTAGAGGTGGCGGAACTTTCCAATTAGAAAAATCCCGCCGCCCCAAGTGGGATTCAAACCCACGACCCTTGGAACACGAGTGATGCACTGACACCACTCGTCCACCGCCGGCCCATAAAATGTTACTGTTTCCAATATTCAAATAAATTTCTTTTGCTATTTTGCTTCTATAATAAAGCTGTTAAAGCACCCAAGACATTGCGTTAATAGCTCATTTGAGTGCTTTAATAGCCCAACTTTTTAAAAGTTGGTAACATTGAAAAAATAATTGAAAAAAACAGAAAATTGACAAAAACTTCACTCAATTTTCTGTCTCAATCAATGAATTTTCAAATGTTACATCAGTGTTGTCAACTACCACAAAGATCCATAAATTTTGAAATTGGGATTTTTTTTATTTAAAAATGGAATAAAAGACGCAATATAGAAAAAATAGCATAAAAAACTGTTTCATAAGTCATTATTGCACTTGTCCTCGCAAGCGGCTCGTTTTCTAAATTTAGACTCGTGTAATAAATCTTGCCTTATAAAACTCGTTCTTTAATATACTATTAGGACACGCAAAATGCGTGTCTTAATGGTTTCATTAGGACACGCAAATATAAAAAATTATTTTAATAATATTTACAATAACTAACAAAACTCGATGTAGCGCGATTCTATAAATAACAATAATCTGGAAAAACTTTGGTTTCTATAATAACTATCCCTTGAATTTATATTAAACTCGTGTATATGCGGAGAGAACCGCTTCGCGAGCATTCAAGAGAGCCCTTAACGACATTGGCTGGTTTACTACATTGACGTTACGTTTTCATTTAAATGGTAAATACCATTTGAAAATTTTTATTATTGTAAATGATTATAATAGCATTTATAGAAAATTATTGACTGTCCTTATTTCCTACTTTCAAAAGTTGGCAACCCTAGCGGAACCGGGAAAGTTATTGCAACTCTTCACTCTGGCGAACTCTTCAATTTCTTATTGTACGCAGTCGTAAAACAAAATAAGTGGGAAGAAATAGGATTTGGGAAATATACAGGATGCACTTATAAAGGTCCATCGAGCATTAATTATTATAAATAAATGTAATGCACAAACGAAGCATCGCGAAAATTGTGAATGCAATTCAAACACCAAATAATACATTAAGTTAAAGAAGTTGAAGTAAAACTAGTAATAGTAAATAACACAAAAAAAATTAATAACTAAATAGCAAAAGGAAGAAATAAAAAAAAGAGGTGAAGTGGTAACGAACCACCGACCCCTATCAAACATTCATACATGCGGAAATACAAAGCGCTACGGGTTTTCGTTGGAAAGACGTCATAAAAACAGGTAGAAATTATAAAATCTTCTTGTCATATGACACAAACACCATTTTTACGCCATTTTCACGTAAATACAGCCAACTTTTTTACTAACTGTAACCTAACATCATAACATTCTATCCTCAAAATAACGATTTTAACATTGTTTTTCTTATTATTTTTATTTTCTTATTGTTCTATAAGTTATCCTCTACAACTCAGTATCATCGGTTTACCTTGGTTCAGAAGGGTCCGTATATCGAATAATTAATTATTATTAAATATAAAATTTTACTAAAAATAAAATCTTATTAAAATTATTAGCATATCTCGTCATGTGATATTTTGTTCTTGAGATATTTTTTATTGTGATATTTTGTTCTTTGGATATTTTTTATTATGATATTTTGTTTTGTAATATTTTAACCGTGATATTTCGTCGGATGATATTACGTCTGTGATATTTAGACGTGACGCCGTTTATGCAGGGGTACGCGCCTTCTCAACTTTGTTTTTGTTAAACGTGTCTAACATTTTTTTATTATTAATTAATTATTTTTTGTTATAAATCAATATTTTATTTTATATCCTTCCTCTTGACTTACCTACAAATTATAAACGGTTCTGACCAAAAAGCTATAGTAAAACTACCGAGCTCATTTCAAAATGATTCAAAAAATTCAACAGATTTGAAAATAACTACAGTTACTTTTTCTTAGTCTTTGGAATTTCTTGTTTAAATAATTAGAAAGTGAAATTCTTGCTATCACGTAATTTCAATCAATTTCCTGGCAATTTCAAAAAATTATTTAGTTAACAGTAATTTAGTTAGTAGTAACAGGTAATATGTATTTAGTTTCATTGTAAAATTAAAGCTTTGACTTATACCGCTATTGCTTGAAATCTATGACTATATATTCTTCTAAATTATATTCTAAAAGATAGTATAAAAAATGCATTTATAAAAAAATATCTTTTTTGCTCTTCCTGGAAATTTCCATTATATTGACTTATTAATCTTGACTTTTTGACTATATCAAAAAAATATTTAGATTATACAAATCCCTATCTATTCACTATAAAGAAATGATAGTAAGATTATTATCTTTATTTTTATGCAGAGGGGTGATAGTTTCGCACAAACATCTTATATTTGTTATTTCTAATATTGTTGTTCGTCTTATTTTAAAATCTGGCTGGTGTTATCTAGAACCTATGATTTATTTTGTATTATATCAAAAAAATGTGCCCATTAAAGGGCACACCAGTTCATAATATGACTAAAACCGTGCCAGATTCTAAAATATTAAATGACGAATTTTAGAAACAGGCCACGTTTTATAAAATGACCAGCCGTTTTATAAGTTGGGCAATTTTGTAATCTGGTTATGACATACATAAATATAAACATTCTCACCCACAAGGAAAAAGGAAAGGAAAAATACAATATTAATGTTATCTTACCACAAAGCCTGGCCTGTGTTTAATAGTGCCAGCAGATAAACTTAAGTGTACTTTAATATTTTTATACAGATCCTACCGATAAAATATCAACAAATATATCCTCTCATATTATCAAAACAATAAAAGCATAAATATGACAATTTGAAGTTATATAAATAATGCTTAGAAGAGTGAATCTGATTTGATAGTATCAGGGGTTTGCGTTTGTTAATTACAGAATGCATTAATGCATAAGTACAATTAATGCACTGCAAATATAAGGAAACTATAATGTTAAATACTACCTCGAAACTAGTTTTTAACACTTTCATACGTTTTATAGGTAATAAATATATCAACCATACCTCTAGAAATTGTTTATAAAAAATAGAAGATTTTTATGAAGTAATTTATCAATCAATGTTTAACGAACTTAAAGATTCGTTACTGAAATCCATAAGCCCGTCCGTGGGGTTTTTAGAATTCAAAATTTTGATTTTAGATTAAGATAAAGTATCAAAAATGTAAAAATTATATTGACACCAACTTTTCAGAATTACCCTTAAAATGGTGGTCAAAGTGAAAAAATGAAATAAGTTACAATAACTCTCATGCATGAATTTAGCTTGTCTGACGCCCTGGGCTACATTAATTTTCCCCCCTTCACATACCTCGCTTCAAGAGCATTTTAGTTTTATCAAAATGCCGACGGTAACTGTTGGTAAGGTAACTTTCTACAATGCCGAAAGAGTCGAGAAAAACTTACTAGTAAATCGGACCAGCTTATATTTTCGAAATAACCCCATTTTAAAATTAAATATTAAAAAGCTTTTATTTAGTCCAGTCAACGAAGGAAAAAGAGCGGAAATAATTCGTGTAGTCGCAAATTCTTGTACAGTGAGAGGGGGGAGTGCCATGAACGACATACTAAAAATCCTTACCGAGGGACGAGCGGGGGGGGGGAGAAGAAGGAGCGTTTAACGGTCATTTTTCACGTTTTTCTTGAATAACTCAAAAACCGCGACCTCTAGCGAAAAAGTGTCCCGGTACACAATTAAACTACATGAGATTTACTACAAAAAAAGATCCTATTTATTTTTGTCTATGATGAATAGTTTGCGAGATGCCGGGGATGGAAAAACCATGAATTATTAAAAAAGAGACTTAATGGTATAAAATCAATCTTTAATGTTAAATGAAGTGGGTTCAGACCGAATATTAAATGTCTGTACAACATCTAAGAGCAGTAGTGCTGTATTCAGGGATAAATTGTGTGCTGAGGATATGACGGGATGAGGGGTTTAAAGGGCAGATGCGTGACGGAAGGCCGATTGGAATGAGGTCAAGCGCACCGTGTCTTCATTTCAGCAAAAAAAGGGCAAAACAAAAAATTGAAAATAAGCTAACATCTATATCCCATCCCTCATTGCTGCCAAGAGAACAGATAAAAAGTTTGTACACCATTTAAGATTTTGTCAACTACATTTGCAGCATAATAATAATAATAATAATTGCTACAACCCATAGCCTGGAAACCAGGCCCCAGAAGCTTGTGCGGGAGGGAGGGGGCGATTATTATTATTACGTAGGCCGTAAGTGCGGCTGCAGCCGACTTACCGATGGAACAGCGCAAATCCCACATTTGTGTCACAGCTAAGGAAAGCTGCTGAAAACCTTAACCAGATCTGCCGGCACCGGGAATCGACCGCGGGCCGCTTGGGTGAAAGTCCAGCACTCTAGACATTACACTACCGAGGCTGTAGTGTAAATGATAAACTAGGCATAACACTTCTTTCAGACCAGACCCTGCCATTGAGTAGTCTGCCATAATGCATTGCTTGACCGATGTTCAAAAGTCTGAAGTTCCATAACACTAGGTGGCCTGCTTCTGTCCAGAAAAAGCCGATTTAAGCCTGTGGGGCTCTTCAAATGGTGGGAGAGCTGAGACTGGGGTAATGCATTTGATGCCTCCCATGCTCTGAAAAGTATTCCAGCCATCGATAGTGGAGACATTGAAATCGGCATTGTCGAATACATATTGACAGAATGTTACACTAGGGGCAGGCTCTTCAGTGTGGTAGACAGTTAATAGCTCCAGCTGTTGAGCTTCGTGATAAGTTGCACTGAATCCCAAACCAGCAAGTAGATTGACCAAGTTTTTGGATCCAGACTTTATGTGAATAAACAGAGCGACAGGATGTAGGATAGGAGATATGAAATTAGGGTGAATGGCAGCAATGAAGGCATATAATATAAATGTTAGCTTCTTTTCAATTTTTTGTTTTGCTCTTTTTTTGCTGAAATGAAAACACGAGGTGCTTGACCTTATTCCAATCAGCGTTCCCTCACGTTTCTACCCTCCAACCACCTTCCCCACCGTTAGGGTTGCCTACTTTTGAAAGTAGGAAGTAAGGACAATCAAGAATTTCCAGAAACGTTATTTATTATATTCATTTACAGTAATAAAGATTATATATATTGCTATTTAAATGAAAACGAAACGTCAATGTAGTAAACCGGCCAATATCGTTAAGGGCTCTTTTGAATGCTCGCGAAGCAGTTCTCTCCACATATACACGAGTTTACCTCTAGTAATAAAGGGATAGTTATTATAGAAGCCAAATTTTTTTGGAATTATTTATATAATCGTGCTACATCTAGTTTTGTTAGTTATTGTAAATAATATTATCAAAATAATTTAAAAGCCCATACTCGGCATTACAGATTTTCGAAAACCTGAATTGGCAGATTTTCCAGGCAACTTACTTTGTGGCATCATTGTAAAATACATACTGTAATACGTTAACATACTGTAATTAATAATTGCAAAAAGTCATCAAAAAGTAATTAATAATAAAAAGAAACAAACAAAAAAAGGATGATAAATGATATTTATTAAAGAAGCAATAGACATTAACAGACAGTATGACTGACTTGAAGGCGCGCAGGATTTACGAGTTTAAAACCCTCGTTCTATTCATGGTTTGGGTAATTTTTTTAATAGAATATTTAATATATTTCATAAATAAACAATTTTTTTATAATTATGTTTATAAAAAAGAATAATCACATAAAATTATCCCTTAGTTTTATAATCGTTTAATCTATAAAAATAAAACTAAATGATTATGCATACCATATTAGTATTTAATTGTAAGTTATTTCTTTTTATAAACATTTTTAATTTTTGAAATAGAGTAGAATAGAATTTATTGAATAAACTAAAAAATACATAATATGATAAGTATTTCATTTAAAATAAAACAAAATAATCTAATAATATAATATGCAGTTAGGCTATAAAGCCTGTATGTGCATGGTTATCGAATATATAACCTAAAATACTGAAAAAGTATTGTAATAATTGAAATAACACTAAAAAGTAGAAATAAAAATTTAAAAAAAACATATGTATATAAATTATAACAATTTGATTATATATTCATAGTTTTGAAAGATAAATTCTCTTCAGCTTTTTACAAATAATTTTATACTTGAACATCTTCTTATGTTAGTAGGTAAACTGTTGTAAAATTTAGGACCTAAATGATTGGCAAACCTTATTGATGACTCTTTTGTAAAATATCGTACTGTGACATTATTTGATATTTTCGATCTTGTCTGTAATGATGTGTTATGTACTCATGGATGGTTTGATAATAAAATGTGCATAATGTTAAAAAATATAGTGCTCGAACATTTAATGTTTAATTTAATTTAATTTAATTTATTATTCTGAGATTACAAAAACATATAATACAATAAAATTACAATATTAATTCATTTGTTATAATAATGTATCTCAAGAAGGGAATTCAACAATGCTGTTCTTCCATTCCCCCCTTGTATAATTTAAGCAAAATAACATTATGAGTGAACTTAATGATTATAATTATAATTTCCAATAAAAGTAAAGTAAAGTTGGGTAAATATGAGAATAATAATAATAATAATATCAGTATTGACTGATTGCGAAGTGGCACATCAATGACGATCTACATTGTATTGCTTAATCAATGTTTTTTTGAATTGTCCAACCGACAATGTCTTGAAAGATGAAGGTACGCTATTGTAAATTTTTGCGACATTGTAGCTAAATGATCGCTCGTAGAATGTAGTATTATGCTTGGGGATAGTCAACAGACCTCTATATCGCACATTTATATTGTGTACATCTGTTCTATACCTTATCTTATTATATAAATAGGGTGGCTGCCTATTGATTATGATGTTATGATAGAACGTTGCAGTCTGTATGTAACGCCGTTGTTTCATATTAAGCCATCCTGTCTCTACTAATTTTAAAGATATATGTGCAAACTTAGAAATTCCATATATAAAACGTAAACAAGAGTTTTGAACACGTTGTATACGCTGTGACGTATCAAAGTCAAGACAAGGGCCATAGACAGGTATGCAATAATTAAACTGTGACAACACAAGTGATTCACTTAATAAAATCTTAGCATTTTTGCTTAACTAATCTTTATGCGGGTAAAGAAGTTTTAAATTGTAATAGGCTTTTTGTATATATTTATATACAATACATATATATTTATTGACTTGTTTTTTAAATCTAAACGTTTTATCAAGAACTAATCCCAAATTAGATGGATTTAGAATTAGAGCATGATTAGTAGAGAACTCATTTATAGCTTGTAAATCATATTCAGCGTATTCATTAATACTTCACTACTGTACAATACATTTGTTGAGTAATATTTTTTTTATTATTTATTACTTTAAGAATATAATTTTGTGTTACGTTTAATTGATTGAACGAGTTATGGTATAAACCTCCCCAAACCAATAAACCATAACGTAAGATAGATTCAACCAACGATTTATATATCATTCATAGAAGTTTTTTATTTAGAAAGTTACATAATTGATAGAATTTGTAAATCATGCGTTTAATCTTTTCTGTTAGTTCAGTTATATGTCCCATTTTAAGTGTTTATTTACTATTAGGCCTAGATATTTTTTTTGGCTGATTCTTGAATAGACTCATTAGTGTTGTCTATAGTTAATTTATTAAATTGAGGTCTATTGCGGTTAGTAATTGTGAATGCCATGTATGAAGTTTTCTTTGTGTTTAATAAAAATTTGTTAAATCTAGCGAAGACTTTACTATACTTATTCCTTTCTCTGCTTTTGATTCAACATCATCCCAAGAGTCACCTTCAAATATAAGTACTGTATCATCCGCAAAAAATATAATGGTTCCATTAATATATTAAATATCTATTAAAAGAAGATTACCCGAACCGGGAATAGAACAGAGGTTTTGAAATCGTAAATCCAGTGCGTCTTCCAGTTGGCTATAATGTGTGTTTATGCTTTTGCTTCATTAATGAATGTCATTTATCTTTTCTTTTTGTTTGTTTTTTATTATTAATTACTTTTTGATGATTTTTTACAATTACTAATGACAGTACGTTCACTTATTAACTGATTAATAATAATTAATCAATAATTAATATTAATTCACTTGCCCATGCTATTTCTGGCATCACTGCCTGGAATATCTAAGTTTCTCTGAATCTATCCCTCTCCAAAAATAATGTGTGGTGGGAGTCCAGTTTAAGAGGTTCCCCTTAATGCTGACCTTCAGCAGATGGTTCAAGACTGTTTGAACATAGCCTTAATGGTCAATCAGGCTCATAATGTAAAACTTCAACTGCAGCTTGACCATTAATAATTATTAATTATAATTAACGCCGCTAAATTAATAATTCACAAGACGTACATTCGGTAGACTAGTTAGGTTGTGTGTTAGTTGAAATCTATTAGATTTTAGATTGGCTGGTCATTAACGACATTGGTTGGCTGGTTTACTACATTATACTATAAAGACATACGTTTCCTATTTTTTCATTTAATGCTCTTAACTACATTTTCTTCATCGCTAGGTAAATTATAATCTGTAGGTTCACTCATTTTAATGGCTTTTAACAATAATTTTAATAATGACAGCTCACAGCAAATCTTATTAATTTTTGCTCGAACGATGTTATCGGTTAATTTGAAATTTACAATTCTTGATTATCGAAAGCTAATTTCAGTGATTAAAGTAAAATTTTAAATTTTAATTAAAATATTGAATCATTTCGTTGATTGTTTTAAATAAGGACAGAACCCGTCCTTTCCTATAACAAGAAAGGACGAAGGACACACTCTTAGAAAGAAGGACTGTCCTTCCGCAAAAAGGTCAGTTGGCAACCCTACCCACCATATCCTCAGCACGTCAGCACACAATTTATCTCTTAATACAGCACCACTGCACTTAGATGTTGTACAGACATTTAATATTCGGCCCAAACCCACTTCATTTAACACTAAACATTAATTTTATACCATTAAGATTATTTTAATAATTCGCGGTTTTTCCATCCCCGGCATCTCGCAAACTATTCCCCCCGCTCACCCCCTCGGTCAGTATTTTTAGTATGTCATTCATGGTCACTCCCCCTTCCCACTGTACAAGAATTTGCGACTACACGAATTATTCCCGCTATTTTTCCTTCGTTGACTGGACTATATAACAGCTTTTTAATATTTAATTTTAGGATGGGGTTATTTCGAAAATATAAGCTGGTCTGATTTACTGGTAAGTTTTTTCGACTCTATAGGCATTGTAGAAATTTACCAACCGTCTCCGTCGGCATTTTGATAAAACTAAAATGCTCTTGAGGAGAGGTGTGTTCATAGAGCTTATTATTTATCAAAACTAGAAATGGTTTTAATTCTATAAAGTAAAAGATTTAGATCACTAGCGAAAATTAAAATATCCGTAAAGTTGTCTCAGTATTTAAAACATGATTACGTAAATTTTTCTTAAATTTCTTTATTTAATAGATTACATCATTATTTTGAGTAAAATATGAGTTACGAACACTCCACACTCCAATACTACATTGTTGTGGAAATGCCTAAAATGCATTCAAAATACATTAAACAATACGATTTTTAATTTGAATATTTTTATCTGCTTATTAGAAACTTTCTTTAGAAAACGGCAATAACCTTAATACGAGGGCCTATTTTACCATTAGGCGCAATAGGCACGTGCCTAGGGCCCAACAGCAAGAGGGGCCCGAATTGGAA
Organism: Agrypnus murinus; assembly: GCA_929113105.1. NCBI lineage: Eukaryota > Metazoa > Arthropoda > Insecta > Coleoptera > Elateridae > Agrypnus > Agrypnus murinus. The sequence continues at coordinate 59,454,509 of OV816025.1, forward strand.
AACATAAAATCATAAAAATGCACCAAAAAAAAAAATTTTAGTAATACTATGTTTTCACTGGCACGAAAGCAGGGATTTCGGCTCCGAAATCCCGAAATCTCATTTTAGTGTTTCAACTGCACTTTTGTTGAGATTCCGTTGACGTTATGTATTTGTTTGTTTACGTTTTGCGACACCGCATTCGTTTCAAATGGAGGATAGGAAAAAAATGATACTATTTATGTATAATGCACCACTTGAAAACGCACCAAAAATAGCAAAATTTCAAACCGTCATAACTTGGCGGATTTTGAACGAAAATGGATGAACCTTTGCGTACTAAAAAGTGTGTAGTGTCTAGTTTAAGGTCGTGCGAGCGATTGTTACGTTTAAGCCTTTTTCCTCTCGCCACCCCCAATGTCAGACGATTTCTTTGGTACACCATACAAGCTGTAAAAGTTTGGCATTCTTTTTCTGAGGGGGGGGGGTCGCGGGTAGCGGAAAGGTTTAGGCTGCAGTCTCACTGAGACACCGTCAACCACCCACCGCCAGCAACTGAAATTTAAACATTCATTAATCAATGGCGCTGGTCTCACTAAGCCACTGTTAGCCACCTACTACCATCAATCATCAATCATTATTATCATTATCAATCACTCAAAAACTAAAATTTGAATTTCCTGTTTATATTTAGGTTTTTTGTTTTTGGTAATTGGTAGTGAAAACTTTTCAAAACAAAGTTTCTCTTCGTTTGTTTATAAGCTGGGACACTAATTATTATTTATTGATAAAATTCTCCCAACTGCTCCCTATGAAGAAAGATTTTCCGTACCCACAAGTTTCGTGATTTTTGTATTTTATTCCACATGCACCATAGCAGCACATGATTATAACTTTCTCACTATCTGATTCATTTGTCAATATCATATTTTTGCAGTAATTTGGTTTATTATTTCTTTAAATACAACGCGACAATAGTAAACCAATAATGCACATAACCTCATTTAATAGGAAATAATAATAACAGTACTTGCTAAGTAATCCGAGGATCGCAGGTTCGATCCCCGCCCGAGCTGGTAATTTTTCATAGCGGAGAAAAATTAAAAACATGCCTTCTTCTCGGATAGGAAGTAAAACGGTAGGTCCCGTGTCAATGCGATGTTTGGCACGTTAAAAATCCCTACTGGGGGTGAAATTCCCCCAGATTCGGCTAAATTCTAATAGGGTCGGCCAAATGATCATAGCAATCGGTGCCATGAGGTACGAAGGATGCTCCGCCATCCTGATTCCTCGCAAAAAAAATAAATAAATAAAATAAAGTACTTGCTAAGTTGGCAATATGTCTATTTCAGAGTAAACATAAAACAAGCGCGAAATTTAAAATTTTATATGATATTGGTGGTCACTACTTGCTTCAGTGGGACCGCACTGGATTATTTTAATTGGTGGTGGTCGATGGTAGTGGGTGGTAGTGGTTACAGTGAGACTGCGGCCTTAAACGTAACATTCGCTTACACGCCCTTAAACTAGACACTTTAAACTTTTCAGCACGCAAAAGTTCATTCATTATTGTTCAAAATTAGCCGAGTTATGACGGTTTGAAATTTTGTTTTTTTTGATGCGTTGTGTGCATTTTGTTTTCCTCGAGAGTATATAATATGCTGTATAGTTTTTGGGAAAAGTAAAAATATTTACGGTTACCGATAAAAAGAATAAAATAAAATAAAAAATTAAAGGAACAAATTAAATTTTTGGGTTAAAATGTGTTATGGTTTTAGTTCCTTCACCAGGGCAATTTGAGAAGTTGTTTAGTTTTAAATCAAAATATATTGAGTTTTGTTTTTTGTTTTTAAATATATATATATTTTTATTTTATTTCGTTTTTTACACCTGTTTGGTACTCCTTTCACTCGAATACGGTACCCAAAATTCGCAAGCTGAGCCTAGGGCCCAACTCAGTTAAAAATAGGCCCTGCTTAATACTATATTAAATACAGATTATTCAATAAATATTTTCTAAATATTAAAAAAAAAATTATAAGATATGTATCTAATTAAATATTAAAAATATGTATTTCTATTCGGAAGATTTTCCGCCCTAGGCCATGGCCCATTTAGCCCATGTATAAATCCGCACCTGCCTTACTCTACTATCCAGAAAGGCGCCTTCTCAACTTTTTTTTGTGTTAGGTATCTGATAAATCAATATTTTATGTCATATCCTACATACATGACTTGAAAGCTATAGTAAAACTATTGAGCTCATTGTTAGCTTAGAAAATAACTAATAATAGTTACTTTTTCTTAATGTTTGGAATTTCTTATCTAAACATTTAAAAAGCAGAATTCTTCCCATGGTGTTACTGTATTACATCCATTCCACGAAAAAGTCAACCAGAGCACAAAAATTGAAAACTTTTTGTGCGAGTCAAACTTTGTTTTTAATTTCACCTTTAATATTATATGGGCCACCTAAACAATAATTTTCCAAATCTACTTTCAAAACATTAGTTTTTAGTGCTTTAAGCAGGATGAATTAATTTTTTTGTATAAAAGGCTCACAAAATAAACTGAAATTTAGATCTTTCCGTGTAGAGGCATTTTTTAATTCTTAGCAAAAATTTAAATAATTCCAACAGCAATTAATGGATACGACAAAAACTGTCAATATGTATAAAAAATTATTGAAAATTGATTATACTTTTTTTCTATGACGAGTTTACTGCAAAATGTCCCCGTCCGTGACATGCAATGGGTGTTAAGTGCTATAAAGATTTAAGTAAAATATGAAATTAAACAAATAACTAGATTGAAATTTTAAACAACCTATTTTTTATTGGTGACAATTTCATATTAATTATTATAATTTATTAATTACCTTGTTCTATATCGCCCCAAGGGTCATTTACTTTGATATGATTGTTGTGGATTCCAGCGAAAGCATAAATGAGATGTGTACATAGCTTAGGATTTATATCTTCTATTTTACAATTCTTATAGCCTTTCCAAGCTTGATAGTAACCAACTATTTTTGAAACTGAAAAATATAAAAAATCATAAATTTTTAATATTAAATATTAAAATTTAATAAATTTTTAATTAAAAAATATATGACTCATTAAAAATTAAACAATAAATCATTTAAAGTAACTTACTCATTTGATTTAATTTATGTTATTTGCTGTACCTTCTTTTACTAATATTCTTGTCTTTTAATATACATTAAACAGTTATTCATGTTTTATACTGCCGCCACCTTCTTTGTAATCAATGAATCAGCGTTTGGAAAACCTACTGTTTATTAACAATTTCAACCAATCAGCGTTAATGCGGAATTTTTCCTCCTCGATGAGTTTTAAAAATAGACACCGGTTGTATATACTTATCAGTATCGCTCTGTTATAACTTTATAACTATACATCGCACTGTACCACATAAGTGAATAAGTCAATTTAAATTTAGTGTGAAGAGTGTCTAAATTTAAATCAAGTTACAATTAGTCAAGTAAGTCTTAATTTGATTAAATTTAAATGTAGGTACTACTAATTATCCACAATTAAACAATAGCTTTTATAATAAATTTGACAAATATTTTGTTTTACAAATACCTTTTATATAGTTTAGGCGTGTTTAGGTATGTGGGTATATATCATACCACGAAATTAATATTTTTTGCTATTAATCTAATAATTCGGTCTTGATATTAAATTTAAATTTATTGTTAGGCAGACGTGCCAACTATCTCCAAGCGTTATTATCGTTTCCAAGGTCCGACTATTAGTACATTAAAATTCCCTAGAATTCTAAAGATAAAAATTTCCCAGAAATTCCCGACACAAGTAAAGAGCATTAACTTTAAACATTTGTTTTTGATTATTATAAAAATGTAAGATTGTATTAATAATAATAAATAAATTAAAATTGTATAAATAACAAACGTGTAAATAAAAGTTATAATAGAAAAAGACGGTTGAAAGTAAGGCCTTTTTGTGAATTATACAGAATATTCACAGCTTGTATATTGCTGCTTGCAGGTGTCTTTTTTTAATTTCATCATTATATTTTTTGGATCTTTCAAAGTATATCAGGAAATGCGCAAAAACATTCCACAGTATAAAAAGTAACAGGCTCTGAAATTAGGTTTTTCAAAATAATTTTTTTTTCCAAAACTACAAAAAACACCATCTCTGTTTTTTAAACCATACTAAGCGTATGCTATATGATACTACAAAAACAGTTTCAAAGGTGTGATAGAATAGAATAGAATTTGTACAAAAAATATTTGAACAAAATCTGAGACATTGAAGCACATGGCTATAGGTGATTTGTAATGGAATTAGCCATTTATAAATAAAGGGTCGCCATAAACTACGTTACGCTAATTTCATGCATTTTTACCCCCCATCTATCCCTATGTCACAGTCTGTCACACTGCTCACACATAACGTTATTCCCTAAGCATGACGTCACAATTCTTATACCCCCCCCCCCATTGTTTTCAATAAAATTTAATAATTATAAAATCTATGTTAAAATTCTGGTAGTTGGAATTGTTTTAGCGCGAAATTTAAAATGTGAAATTTAAAATACGCAATGTTCATAATATGAACATTATATTAAAATAATATATAAAAATTAACCCTTGTATAAAAGGATTATTTAGTTATTTAATATAATGATAAACACAATAACAATTTTAATAAATTGTTCACAATTAGCAGATTATTGTTATCTGCTACTGACGTTTTGAAATTTCAATGTAAACAATGATCACGTGACAATAAGTAATAAATATTCGATTCGAATATCCTTGTTTCTATATAAAGCAATTTACTTTTTTGGGATTACTATAAAAAATTATTAAAGTAATCAATTAGTATTACATGTAGTAATTGATAATAATAATTATTATATACTTATAATTACATAATCAACTTATAATAGTATGTTATGTATGAAGGGCTTATTTGAGTGTGTTTTTGGAGCCCGCAGTTAGTTAGCGCCTGAGGCGAAAGCCGAAAAGGGTTTTAGAGAAAAAAAGGTTTTAGAGCCCTAGAGCTCTAATTTAGAAACTTACGCTCTAAAAACAGGCCACTAAATAGGTCATAATCGCCCGACCGGACATAAAATACTTATAAAAAATTTGTTATAAAATCGTTGTATATTATACTTTAATAAAAGCTAACAAATGTTATTCGCTCCCCCCTCCCCATCGACACAAGCATAATAGATTTTCACTCCCCCCCCCGAGTCGCGCTACGTAGTTTATTGCCGGCCCCTGCACATAATATTGTCTACAATAATCTTTTGAACGAACCCATTATCTTAAAAATAAAAATATATATATGAGGTTAACATATAGGTACCTGAATCACGTTGTACTTATTTACCAGTAAACAATTTATACCTTTAAAGTTACAATTACATACAGTTGAAATACACATAGATAGATTTAAGTGAAGCTATATTAATGTTTTTCCTCCCATTCAATTAGTACGGCTATTTGCTCATCATTTAAGATTTTTTGTTTTTGTTTTTTTTTTGTTACTCATTTCCATTTCCTGAACGGACCCAATGGTTAAGCAGAAGTAATTGCTCAGCATTACCTATTAATCTCTCTGGTTTACGAAGGAAACTGTCACCTCCCGGTCCCTGTTTGTATGGTGTATATGTACATTTTTTATATTATTTTCTATTTGCTGCTACTACGAAGAGAACCTCTGCGTAGCTTTCGTGTAAAAAGGTAACTGCGTGGCTTCAGTTTTTATTACAGTTTATCAAAGCATCACGACATATATGTAGTATTCCACAATTACCTTAAAAAAATCTTCATTTTACTTATATGATAATATAAATTACAAAAAACAGGAAAACTACTGATTGTAAAATCTTTTAAATGACAGAGTTTACTATCTCCAGCATTACTTTGTGGAACTCCATAGCCATAAAATATAATAAAAAAAACAAAAGATTAATTAAAGTTTCACAAGTTTTTAATAAATTCTTAACCTTACAATTGTTTCGACAATAAATGTCATTATCAAAAGTAGATAAGATTGATAAACAAACACGTTGGTAAGAATAAATACAGAAAATAGATAACTAGATAAAATACATACAAAAAGAAAATATCTAACACTTCTAATAAAGGTCACTTTATAACGTTGAAATTCACAACCCATTGTTTGTTTGATGGTCACTGTTTAAAACCAAGCTTCTCCGTTGTTTGGTTGTCACTGGTTTTCCCTTTCTTTCTGTCTATAGTAAAGTCGCACCGGCGCGTTTAAGTTCCTTCTCAATAGGAGAGTGGAAGTAACAAAATGGCTGGTTTTGGTACCCGAAGTTGAATGTACGAGATATATTAGGAAATTGGTTTTATATATAATTCGCTTTAGCGGAATAAATCTCACATTCAACAGAACGATCGCTTGATTATTTATATGCGATCAATCGTCAAATTGACGGATTAAGTTCTAGTGCAAACATTTTAGGTAAATTCTTTTCGTTTCCTTTCCATGCGCTTAAAATCTTACAAATGTCTTTTTATTTTAGGTAATATTATTTCCCTAGCAGTCACCTTGAGGGAATTGTTTTGTAAAAGACCTTTCAGTTTATAGAAAGGTAAAAATCTTCAAATAATTAAACTTAATACAATATACAGGGTGATTTCTTTGTAGGTCTTTCTTTTGGGTTTTGTTGTTCGTTGTCGTATTTGTGTTCCTGCTCCCTGATCGTGGGTTTCATTTAGAAGGTCCTTCCCCTTTGGGTCCGTACCTACATCTGTACAGGTATCGGGACGGAATTAAACAACAAACATCGAAGGGTGAAGTGATAACCCCTGTATCAATGTATTTACAATTATTCATGCATGTTAATATTAAGAAACGAGATCTCGAGTAGTGGAATTGTTGTAGGGTAGTTTTAAGTACAACCAACTGTGATACAGATCACCATTCACCTTTTTTTTCACTATTAAACATTAAAATTGCATTTCAATTTACTTAGAAAGTTTACATTTCACTACGTGTGTTTTATTTATTTATTATTTATTTATTTGTACGATTTTAATATTGCTTTTCAGTTCATCATTTGTAAGTATATATGTACGGTACGGCCAAAATTGTGGAAGTTGCCCATATTTTAGTAGAAGATCTATTTCTTCGTTTGTCTGATAAGCTTGAAGCTTTAGTAATAAGCATTGTTTTTAAACGAAGTGGCGCTTGTTTTTTTTATCTTTTATATTTTGTATTACCCCGCCCCTCTCCGACTTATTGGGGGCTAGCTGGCAAAAACTAAAGCAGTGTTATTCAGATCAAGCTGATACTTCCAGCACAGCTACATTTTGGTTGGTTAAGTATTTCTTTATATAAAAATAGCCTTTGTGTTTCTGTAGGTTATAACTTACTAAGCTCAGTTTGTTCGTTCATTAAAGGTACTGTGCGTTTATGTTTCAACGTTTATGTTTCTGTGTGTATATATCAAGAGCTTCTAAAATGTCTAATTTGTGTTTGTTGTTCCAAAATGCAAGAATTTGATGTTATTTTGAGGTGTCATTTGGTGATTCTGTTTCAACAGGTGCTTCGCATAATTAAATTTTGCTGTGTGTTTATTTCTATAAGAGCGTACGTGTTCTTTGTATCTTATGTCAAAATTCCTAAGTCTTTGTTCAATATAAACCGAGTTACAAAAAGAACAATTCAAACAGTAAATGCCGGATTTCAGGAATTTCGGTGTTGTGTCTTTAGCATTGAATAAAAATGAAAAAGTGTTTATGTTAGTTTTATAGGTTATTTTATAATTGTTGTTTATTCGTAGTATATTTGCAATTTGTTCTGATATTCGTTCTACATTTTATGATTGAATTTAAGACACAATTATACTGATACACTTCGATTTGACATTTTCTGAAATACAAATGCCGCTTTCCGAAATGACGTCATCTGAAATAAGATTAAACTGAAATCAAATGACGCTTTCGCAAATAAAATTGGCTAATTTGAAATTTAAATTGCGCTTTCTGAAACACAATTTTTGAAATGCAATTGATGCATTCTAAAATACTTATAGGTGTAACTGATAACTTGCATACATCAAATCGAATAGCTACTAAGATCACAGACATTTACAAATATCCCATACATAAACTCTTATTAATTATTATATAATATATATAATTTATAATTATAATATTATATATTATATATTATTATAATATATAATTTATTATTATAAACTCTGTTATAACCTGTTTTCTGCAGTTTCGGGACTGAAGTTGCCAGTTTAGTCACTGACTTCAGGGACTAAAATGACATATTTAATCTCTAGGAACTAAATTTTATTGAAGATTCCAAGAGAGTGAATTAAGATTTTTCAATAATAACATCATAATATAAATTAAACTCTGGTAAATTTTCACATCGTCTTACATAATATTTGCAATAGGTGCGCTTGAAATAGGATTCTGAAATTTACAGTTTCTAAATTTTCATAGATTTTGATGGTAATGTTTCTAAAACTGCAAAAGAAAAGCGTATATAAAGTGCTAGTATACTAAAGTGCGTAAAAGCCTTGAGTGATTGTTCCCCTATGGCTACGCCTCCGATACAGCAAGCTTCACTCGATGGATTATCGTCATGTGTTTCAGTCCCTTCGTAATTTCTCATATAGTATTTATTACTATTGTATTACCAACTTTTTTGCCATAAGCCAAAATGACAGCTTTTTAGAGCTTTAGTGCGTGCTAATTGTTAGATAATTTCGTACACTCTAAAAATTCCCCTTCAATTTACCCTAAAAAATGGAGGCAACTATGTTACCTCCATTTTTTGGGGTAAATTTATTTCAAAGTGTAATTTTCATAGGAAGTGGGAAATTTCAATATTAGGTTAAATTTGCATTGTCATGTTTCCTTTTTAAATAAATTTACAGATTAAAATTACGATCCCAATGCAATCTTACATTTTAACATTAAAACACCTGCGTAAAGTTATAACTTTACCTAATATTGACCTAATATTGAAATTTCCCACTTCCTATGAAAATTACACTTGGAAGTAAATTTACCCCAAAAAATGGAGGCAATATAGTTGCCTCCATTCTTTAGGTTATAATTCACCGGTAATTTTTTAGAGTGTAAGTAGTACAGCGCTTTAATAGAGATCCGTTTTGTTTTAGAATTCACTATCCATGGAAGTATCAGATGGAACAACATCAACCAATTACGGTCCATCATTTGAAATTTCCAGCACTGCAATATTTGTTTTGAGATGTTTGAAAAAGGAAAAAAAATTTACTACATGGATAAACTATACAGAATACGATCCTTGGGATGATATTGTTGGTGATATAGATGAACAAACGCTTTGTGTGCAGTTGAAACACAATGAAAAACTAGATCTAAAGAAGTTTAAGATCTGTCTGGAGGCGAGAGAAAAAATGTTAAAAAAACATGCGAAAAAGCCACTTCTCTTTGTTTATTTTGCTACAACATCTACACCTGATACAGGTAATGTTTAGATGCTTGGTTCTATTTTAAATGTGTGTTCGTTTGATTGTCTTAATTCCGTATTAATAAACTTAAAAGGAAACTGGTATGAAATGTTTTATTTATAGAGACAAAACGTTATTTAAGGTACAAGTGTACCCAAAAAACGTGTGTTGTTTGTTTAATAAATAATATAATAATGTGATAACTTTGGTTTTAAGTTAATAGTCTAGAAATGTTAAAAACTTGCTTACCTAACTTGTTTTGGAAAAAAAATTTTTTTAATTAAATTATTTCACATGATATACGTGAAAAATTAATTTTGGAGAAACTGTACATTCAAAATTAATGAAAATAATACCACTTAAGTTTCATAGTATTTGAACTATTTTCCCAAAATTTTAAGAATATCGTATGTCTAGGGACTAAACTATTACCTCCTTTTTGCCAAAAAAAAAGCAGGTTTTGTGGCAATAATTTAGTCGCTAGACATACGATTTTCTTAAAATTCTGGGAAAATAGTTCAAATACTATGAAATATAAGTGGTATTATTTTGGTTAATTTTGAATGTACAGTTTTTCTAAAATTAATTTTCAGGTATAACATGTGAAATAATTTAAATAAAAAATTTTTTTTCCAAAACAAGTTAGGTAAGCAAGTTTTTAACATTCCTAGACTATTAACTTAAAACCAAAGTTATCACATTATTATATTATTTATGAAACAAATAACACACGTTTTTGGGTACACTTGGACCTTAAGACTTTGGGCATTTTTCGCAAGTTTGTCAAATTTTATAAAAAGTTTTATATTTGTTATATTTATTCTATTTACGTTAGTTGTGTTTATCTAGTTACAGACACTGCACTTCAAGGCATTTACCCCAAAGCAACGACCTATCCAGATATACTGAATTTGTTGTTAACAAACAATAAAGCTGTTTATGTTGATTTGAATAACTCTAATACTTATTTTTGCATGAGTCAAAATAAAGTCTCAAGTGAAAGTGCAGACATAAAAGTTGCTCTAGCGGATTATATAGGACAACATTATTTAACCCAAGAACATTTAAAAGATATACAAACAAAATTTATGGATTATATTGGAAAGAGGTACCTTAGGCTCTTGAAAGGTAGCACTCCGTTAACTACAGATGAAATCCGACATCAATTGGCTTATAATATGTTAAACAAATTTAAAATTGAATACAATCCAAATAGCGTTAAAGTAGAAGTTTCCAACAATTTTGAAGACGTTTTAGGAACGTCTTCTGTTATTGTTTTTAATCATAGATGGAGTTCTGCATTTAATGAACAAATATGGTCACACTTAATGTTGTATTTGGAAAAACACATTTCCAAGACGCAGTTGAAGTCTTCTAAATATGACTTGTGGATGGATGGTAAATTACACATGCCTTTGCTATCACCAAGTAAAGAAAGTGATAAAATAATTTTGCGTGCTTTGGAAATTGGAGAATTTAAACCAAAGGTTATAATTTTAAGACCTAGAATTTTTAACATAAAAGCTGGACAAGAACTCATTACAATTTTGCAAAATCTTAATGCAAATGATGATAAGGTATTGACTATAAAAACTAAAGAAGAAATAGAAAACTTTAGGTTTTCTAATGTGCAGCTATCACAAGTTACTAAAAATAGAAATTTGAAATTACACCCAGACTCGTTTACTGACATATCAAGAAATTACTTCAGAAAAGCAGCAAATATCTTAGAAAATTTTGTTGAAGCTCATGATGAATTTAACTATGTAAATGATTTTAATTATTTTGATAGTGAATTACTACCAGCAATAGTTGCTGCTATTAAAATTAAGAATATTCCTATTACAACTATTCAACAACTAGTAAGACTTGGTTCAAATGTTAATGCTTCAGTAGAAAAGGGATATAGGCCAATATTTTATGCAATAAAAGAAAATCGTCCAGATATTGTAGAAACACTTTTAAAAAATAAAGCAGAATTGGATCCAGCAGATAAAGATGGAATTAGACCACTGTTCATTGCTTGTATTGAAAATAAGATTGAAATAGTGAAACTGCTGATAAGGTATGGAGTTGATCGTAATACAGCAGATTTTAATGGGGTAAGGCCCCTTTTTATGGCATATAATAATGGCAATTATGAAATTCTGAAGCTACTTTTGGAAGATTTTGAACATGCTGCTGCTGCTAATACAATTGGAAGTCATATTCTTCATAAGATTGCGGAAGATGGAAGTATTGAAGGTCTTGACTGTATTTTAAAAAGCTGCCCAGATATCACTATCTTTATGACAGGGGATGTTAAAGGTAGAACTCCTTATGATATTGCTAGTGCTAATGGCAATGCACAGTTTTGTAAAATGCTAAAGGAAAGGTTGTAAAGTTACTTAAAATATTTTTGTAAAGATCGATGTTCTAGTTTCAATTTCATTTTAATTTTTGTGGCAAGTATTGATGAACATAAGTATAATAGTCGGTACTCTGAAGGATGTAGCATTGTAGCATGTATAGAGCATTTGATTTAAAATGTAAGATGTGCTAAATACATAAATGAACTGTTAATGATTTTGCTTTTTGACTTTTTACAATCAATGAAATGCTTATTTAACACTGTTTATACTTTATCTGTAAACTTGTTTAAACCACAAAATCTTTAAAACCTATTTTACAATTCCTTATATGAAAAGAGTAATTGTACTACTTCGATTACTTTTTCATTACAGTAATCGGTAATGATTACTTTTTGAAGGTAATTGGATTACTTTCCGGTGTTACTTAATATTAGAATAATATTAATAATAAAACACTAATACATGGAGCTCGAGACAACTTTGTGTAACACTAAACGTTACTCTAAGATTTTTAAAAACAATGACCTAATAACCCAATAAAATTAAGGCAGGTCGTATGTGAATTGGAGCATCACTAAATTCATAGAGCTATGGAGAAGGGTGCCAGCATGTTTGACTTAACCAATAAAATATTAGCAGTAAAGCTCTACAATAACGGAGTTCTAGATCTTAAAGTGAATAAGCCTCAATCATGCAAGGACCTTCTCCCCGTTATTACACAAAAATGCCACATACTAAAAATTAAACAATTAATAACACAAATAATATCAATTAATTATCCATTCCCACGTATAAATTGTTATCTAATCATTGGATTGAAAATGAACTGGAAGACCTTCAGTTATTATTTAAATAATGTCTTATTATGGTTAAATAATAATGATGTTACAATTAAATTAAAAATACTTAGCAAATCATACTTTGATTACCATTAAATTTATCAGTTACTTGAGAAATTAAATTCAGAATCTTATAAAAGTGTATTTCTTATCATATCATAGATCTTCATCAAATTGTAACTTTATGAACATTCTAACACATAATTCGACTAATTCACTCTTAATTTTGATATAACGAACTAAGTAAAGCTTCCACATAAAAAGAAGATATAAAGAAATCATCTGGTTATTTCTATAAACTAAATTTGGTCTACAAAGGTTGTTTCCGGTGACTCGTTGTAGATGTTCATCTGATTGTTAGGCACCTTTTGGAGAAGGCTTCCAGTTGCCACCAGTAAGTACTTAAAATATTGCGGATGACAAGAACATTGTTAATGCCTTACATCCAATTGCAGCTTTAGAACTTCCAGATCAATACAATTACGGTCCTTCTTTATAATTAACAGCCACTAAGGTATATTCGCCATTAACGTCAAACGAACGAGGAAAAGCTTGCAGTTTTAAATTTGAAAATCAGGGATCAAGATACGAAACTGGATTAAAAGACGAACGAGATTTAACGCCAAACTGAATTTTCTCTATAAATAATAATTATCTTGTAGAAAAAAGCTTATTGATCATCATCAATAAAACAAGACAAAACTTTAATTAAATAAAAATCTTACCTTCCAAACTCAAAGACGGATTCAAAATGGTCGACTAAAGCGTCACTTTGCATTACAAAGGAAAGTATAATTTCGCCATTCCATAACTTCCAAACAATAAGTTAATACTTTCAGTATTTTTAACTCGATTTTGTGCAATAATTACACAATAATTGTACCATCAAACGAGAAGTTTCACTATTAAATCACAAACATTTAAATAACACCAAATCTAACATCTTGGTTTAGCCAACACTGCACGTGTTGGCTGATAAGTCTTCCTTCGTTTTTTTTTCGGCAAATTGTATGTAATTCCATCCTAATTTGTTTTAGCAACACTGACACAAAACTGCAAGAAATGCCCAAAATATAATACCACAAACATATATTTTTAATTAAAGATAGTACACATCAAGCAGCTGAAAGGAAATCAACATCAACCAATTTTTTGCACGGATTCGGCTGCTCCTTCGTTGCGTTGTTTTTCACGATCTTTACCGACACCGGTCACGTGATTCTAGAACACTCAGATTTGAATTTTTTAAACATATGCATTACATCTGTTTATTTTGTTTATAAAAATGATTGAACCTGCAACAATAATAAAGCTAAATATCAAATAATATTTTAGCGCTAAGTGTACAAGATCTTTTTAGGTTTAATTTATTTATTTAAATTCAATGAATATATCTATTAATTGTAAATTTATTGTAAGAATTTTTTGAAAAATTTTCAGGAAAATTTTGGTTAAAATTTCCACAATTCTCATATACAGGGTGTATTATCGGTTTTGTAACATAGGGAAATAGCATGTAAAAACACAATTTCTCAAATATTGGCCCCCCTAATTATTTTGGAGGAAAAGCCACTATAGCAAAGTTGTAGACCTTATTGAATACTGTTCAAAACACCTCCACTTTAACATCTGTGTTAAATAGTTTCTAAGATATAAGTGATTTTCTAGTATAAGAAATTAACATTGTAAAAGGGAAATTCGCTAATAGCAATTGCCACGTTATATTTAGATCTTAAGTGTAAATGGAAGAATTATTAAGCAGAGTTTCATAGAGCAAAATCACTCATCAGAATGTTACAATTGCAACATTAGTGAATTTCCGATTTACAATGTTAATTTCCTATACCAGAAAATCACTTATATCTTGGAAACTATTTAACACAGATGTTACAGTGAAGGTGTTTTGAACAGTATTCAATAAGGTCTACAACTTTGCTATAGTGACTTTTCCTCTAAAATAATTAGGGGAGCCAATATTTGAGAAATTGTGTTTTCACATGCTATTCCCCTATGTTACAAAATCGATAATACACCCTGTATGTAAAACGAGTCTTACATCTTTTTAAGGAAATTTATCCATGTCATCGAGACGTCATAAATCTACATTCGTCATACTGGTATGACGTTATTATAATGTTATAATTGGGCATTCGTCATCAGCGACCAAACATGTCTAAAAAATCACGTAAATAAGACGGCACTCTGCTTACTAGATACTAATATAACACTGGTAACCGGGACCGATCTTTGTGAATGTTTGGTAACATTCTAAGTATAGCTTAATACCTAATACTGTAAAGTAGACCGTAGTTGAAGCTTTAGGTCTTTGACTGAAAAATTTGTACGAACGTCCGGGTGTTCCGTCCCGCCTTTTCTCTAAGACACGAATTGAGATACGCTCAATTAGCACACATTGCCTACACGTCACAATGCTACCAGTAGTTTACTGGTGGGAGCGAGGTTACTATTCATCCTCTACTAGCTCCCCAGGCTAGTGCCGGAGTTAAAACGCGCTTACCCACTGGCACTTCTCCGAGGAGATGGTACCCGGTCCAGCTTAGAACTATCCCCAATAGAAAATGTTGAGGACCACTGTCGGATCGAAACCAACCTCAAATGTGGCGGGACTTGGTTTTGGGGTTTTGCCACCCAGATTTACCAAATTCTAGGCTTGGTGCGCCGGGACCGACGGCTTAAACCGAAAGCATCACCGGTTGCGATCTTCGTACTACAATAAGGCTCACTCACTCAACCTCTGACTCGGGACTGACTGACTGACAACGTAACTTAACTACAAATACTGTTTGGCCAGCACTCGTCTCGCTAAAACATGCAATCGATTTTGTATGGAGGAATTTTCTCAGCCTACGCGATGTTCTTCTAATTTGACATCGACTAATTGAACATGTTGAAGATGCATAGGAATTACTTTAAGGTTTTCTTCCCTTATGTTGCAACAATCACCATAAAAGATGTCTAAATTCAGAATCTGGTAGTAGTAGTTAGAGACAATATAACTGTTGACCTCCAAAAAAATCATTGCTGTGTAAACCCTTACATCCCATTTAGTTAATTTTAAAATTTCAGTGTTTTTTCATTCATTATATCGTCAATAGCGGATGATGGACAAGCGGTTGTTAGTCTAATAGCTACGGAAACGATGAATATCCAGCTGTTATTCTGCAGCGTAGCGTAACTGTAACGTCTGTAACTGTAACTGGAAATGGTGATATTTCTCTAAGAAACCAAATGAAGTTGGGGTTTTTTAATTTTTTAGGTGAGAAAAGAAAAATCCTAATAGTGTTGAAAGACATGGATTATCCGACAACTTGTTCGGAAAACTTGTTTTGTTTAAGGGAAATAACCTTTGAATGAATACAAAAAATATATAAATAAAATAAAAATATATTTATTAGAGTGGGTAAAAAAAGATCTTTTCGAATTCTTAAGATGGCGGGTGATATAATTATAATAATATAGTTTTTGGTATTTTAGTAAAGAAAATGTATAGTAGCTATAACTGACGCACGCTTGTCAAAAATGGTTATTTTTAGCTATTTTTAGATTTTGTTTTATAACTAGGGTAATTCAGCTAATGCTCTGATAAATTTTGTTTCTTTTTTCTGGCCTCGCTTTTTTTTATGACATAAAATATAATAGCAAATTAGCGAAAAACTGAATTATATTTATTTTGTAAACAAATGTCTTAAATTATTTTTAATTTAAGTAACTTTTACTTAACTACCTACCTACCTTCATTTTAAGGTAACTGTAGCTTATAGCTAGCTACTTTTTTCCAGTAGCTTTCCCAGCTCTGATGCGGGACCTAAAGCACTTAGGGGAGGTGGACCCCGACGGGCGAGCCTTAAGATAGTTTCAGCACTACTTGAAAAGCGAGTAGAGGGTTGTAACGTGCTCAAAATTGGAGGTATTTATTTTGTAGAAAATTATTCTGATACCACCCTCTATAAAATATAAATATTTTGTCTTGGTTAAAGTTAAAGCCAGTTCAAACAAAATCTGGTTTGTAGGGACGTTTATTAAAAACATTTACGATACAAATATGTCTCTTAAATTTAATAAGTGCTATTAGATTTATGACTCTACACAAACTAAAATCGCATTTTATCCGTTCAAATTCCTTTATATTTCAGTCGAAAAGCGAAATTCTGTTTATATTAAAACGTTTATTAAGTGAATTTAAGTATGTACGTAAAAACGTAATAATAAATAAATTCTATTTTAAACTGTCAAGTTTTATAGCTTTAGATTTCCGTTTCATTATGCACTTTTGAAATTAATATGTAGAGAATTTACTACAATTTTTTCGATTGGATAAAATATCGTCATACTTCGTTTTGTATGATTGTTTCAATCACCCCAATATTGGCACAACCAACTGTTACAGTTTTAACCTCAGTATAAAATTTATTTTCATAATACAAGATTGGAACTAATACACGTCGGTGGCGCCCCTATTACTATTACTATGTATTACTTCCTGCTTCCGTTCTGCAATTTAAACGCTATAGGAACTAGCACCTACGATCTTGAAAATTAATTTGGGAAAGAGAGACGTCTCTGTCGCGGCATAAGTTTACCGTAAGTATCGTTGCAAAAGCTTTAAGTGTATTTATTGTAATTAAGCTTGTTTGAGAGAATAATACGTCTGTTTTAAATAAAGTCCATTTGTGGGGACGAAAGTATATTTTTTACCGTTACAGGCTGGATAGCAACCTCGCCCCACCACACTACCATAAGTCAAACCACTAACTTAAGCGCATCTCAATTTCTCTATATCATCCACAATTTTGTAGCTACATATTTACGTCCCACACTCTAAAAAATTACCGGTGAATTATACCGTAAAAAATGGAGGCAACTATGTTACCTCCATTTTTTGGGGTAAATTTACTTCCAAGTGTAATTTTCATATGAAGTGGGAAATTTCAACATTAGGTCAATATTAGGTAAAGTTATAACTTTACGCAGGTGTTTTAATGTTAAAATGTAAGATTGCATTGAGATCGTAATTTTAATCTGTAAATTTATTTAAAAAGGAAACATGACAATGCAAATTTAACCTAATATTGAAATTTCCCACTTCCTATGAAAATTACACTTTGAAGTAAATTTAACCCAAAAAATGGAGGTAACATAGTTGCCTCCATTTTTTAGGGTAAATTGAAGGGGAATCTTTTAGAGTGCATAAGTTCTACTTTAATAATAAGCTTTAGCTTTGGATAACATAGATAAAATGGAATTTTAACGAAGATCTCTAAATTTCTGGGGATGTTCCCAGTAATGAATATTCAAAGTCCAAAGTACAGTTATTTGTACAATGTTTACAATCTACTCTACGACCCCACAATCTGTTTTCTTCATTGTTTTTTCTATTTTGGTAGTGAATCAGGTGAACTTGACAGTTGATGTAGTGTAGGTGTGGTAACGTTGCAATTATTTATTAATAATCCAATAATTAAAATCAATAGTAAGAAGTAACACGGTACATTTCCATGCGCAAAATGGAATGATTATGTACATTTACAACGAAGACTATCTTTTAACTGTCCCAGAACACTTTTCTTGTATTAATTATTTACAGTTTCATGATACTAAACTATTTTAGTTTTAAGTGTGAACATTGGTTAATACATTTCTTCGTAACTTTATATAGTGTTGGCTTAATGTAACCTCTAATCAGTTCACTCGCATACGCGAGCCAGCTGATCTCATTCCAAGAACCTCTACTCAGCACATCATGCGATCGGCCTACGCTAGAATGCAGCTGCTTGCCGCATATGGAAATAACAACGGATACGCGGAACGCCGCACCTACAGATTCACTTTAATATGCTAATGTCTCAAGTTGCAATTCAGTTGTTCTAACGACTCCAACGAATTAACAACTTGAAGTAGACCTGGTAAGAAACCTTTTTATTAATTAATTGTAGGGGATCTAGACTCCGGTGTCCAGGAGCACTGATTATTATCTGATCCCCTCCGCTTAATATTAGGAGTCTAGAATCTGGTGTTTAGGGGCACTGATTATCTGGTTTCCTAAGGCTTAGTTGTAGGACATAGTGCTAGTACAGTGTTGTTCCGATCACCCTCATGTTCAATGTTATTTTAGGAGGACTTAACTGTCCCCATACTTATGTTTGTAACCCCATGTATTGTAACTTGTTGTTTAGTATATAATTAATTGTGTTCTGTGTTTACTTCCTATCTCTACCTCTGACTATGACCCTCAGTCACGAAAACCCCACGCTTTATTCGTTGTTCAAACGATTTGGTTTCTTATTTTTTAATAAGTTTAAATTCGGCAAACCTCTGCAAGGCAGGAAAATGCTAAAACAATAAATATTGTAATTTTATTAAATCAAACACACTGTTTATGAAAAAGCTGGTTGTTAGGTTGTTAGGCAAATGATAATGAAATTGCCTAATGATGACTGAATACTATTTTAACAAGAATATGTTTCTGTGTTGAGTTTTAGTGTGATCTGTTTACTATTGTTTAAGGACTTTAACAATGGTCGTTATTTGAAAAAGTTGAAGAATATAAAAAAATGTTTTATCAACCATAGTAGGTATTGCGGTACTTGAGACCAGCCCCTCCAGTTTTTTTCTGGCGACGCCTGCTGCTCTCTGATTGGCTATCCCTACTCCTGTAGCTCCTCCCCTTGCTTCTGATTGGTCGACGCCATCTTGGATGACACGCCTCCAGTTCTCTGATTGGACGAGCGCCATTTTGGATGACACGCCTGCTGTTCTCTGATTGGACGAGCGCCATTTTGGACTTTGGGCGCCATTTTGACCACGCCCGTCCGCCATTACGGGAATCTGTATTATCGGCAATCTGTGTGCTGCCAATAGAGGGCGTCATGCTATAATTAGTGTGTATTGCTAAGAGAGGGCGTCATGAAGAAATCTGTATTATCGACGATGACGACGACGACCTATGTACTACCAATAGAGGTCGCATTAAAGAAATCTGTATTACCTGTATATGCTGATGCTATTAGAGGTCGCATTAAAGAGCCTTCTCTCTCACTCTCTCGCTCTCTCCTTCTCACCTATTAGAGGACGCATTAAAGAGCGTTCTCTCTCACTTTCTTACCTATTAGAGGTCGCATTAAAGAGCGTTCTCTCTCACTCTCTCGCTCTCTCCTTCTCACCTATTAGAGGTAGCATTAAAGAGCCTTCTCTCTCACTCTCTCCTTATCACCTATTAGAGGATGCATTAAAGAGCCTTCTCTCTCACTCTCTCGCTCTCTCACTCTTTCCTTCTCGCTCTCTCCTTCTCACTCTTTCCATCGCCTTTTCTAGAAGAAATAATAAAGCCAGATAGGAATTAAAATTATGTTTATTATTATTAATATATTGTTATGACTACATTTAATTTATAATAAAATGTTGATAGATTGCTGGTGATGATAATGATAGCTTGAGGACTTCAGGACTGACCTCTGTTTTCTATTTGTGGTTCCATGGGCTGTAACAACAACAACAACAATAGAACATTAAAAAAGGGGTTTATTGTAAACTTGATGTTTCCCCATCATACCTTATCTGTTTCCACAAACATGCAGTCATCATACCCGCAGCCTGTTTTTCCCAAATACACTAGCCCCAGAGAAATCGTTTTAGCTGCAATCTGCTCATTAACTTCCTTAACCCTTTGATCTGTTAACTTGTCGCTGATTCGCTTAGGCAGAAATGTAACGTAGTTTTCACCAACAACAATCACGCTTTGACGTTTATCACGGCAGACGACTCTTTGGAATTGTAGTATTTCGACAACCTCTTTGACCCCGTAGTCGCACAATTTCTTAATAGGTTTCCGGCTGCTGGTATAGGATTTGTTCAATTGTTTTAACAAATCCATTTTTCTACGTAAAACAAAGATACACACACACATGTTAGAATTTAAATAGTAGCAAAAAAATTTAACACGCACAATAATAATAATAATAATAATAATTAGTTTTAACATACCTGTTTAGTTGAAGCAAACAATAATAATTATCACTATCAACGCAGCCGACGAAAACAAAACTAAAAAAACGGAAGGGCTCGGCGCTTTTATAACCTTCTAATCTGCAGGAATGAACAGGCGTACAGATGCATCTGTTTGTAAGATAAAAAAATCTAATTTACTACATCTGAGCAAAAGGGTTCAGCATCGTTAACAGTGAAAAGGGTCCGACACCTGCGCTGTCAATTTAACACTTATCTAATGACCAATCTAACCGACTATGTATTGCCGTGAAAATCATGCAAGGACTTGCTCGAGGTTGCCAAAATATGAGAATGCGTATAAACGACAGAAGGCATATCTCATTGTGTTATATATATTGAAACTAAAAAAAACGAATTGTTTGCTTATAACAGATTTAATTTTTAATTCATGCATCAGTTCATTTTTGATTAATAAGAACTAAATATGGAATAATATTACAACGTGTTTTACTTATTATGCTAGATGCTTTATTGAAAATATTGTATCACCAAATTATCATAGGTACATATAAGTGGTTATTATACATGTTCCCAGTGACGTCACGCTTCAACTGAAATTCATTCAACTAGAAATCGTTCGTGAGACTTCTCATTCGCTAACGTTGATAGTATACGTCTTATATAGTTGTCGCGATGTGCCGTATAATTTACAATTCTTTACGCATTTTATTACGCGTCAACAATTAGTTTCTTTACATGATTTATTTTCTTTACGTCAAAATGTAAACAGTGTAAAGAAACTAATTCTTTTTCAGGTAAATCTTTATCGGTAGATCGATCGATCCCTTAATTAAGAGTTCGGGATGTTATATGACGATTTGTTGCTAGGGCACAGCCTGCTGAAAGAACCCAAGATAATAGGCGTTATAATCCTATACAAACCTTTTCTTTAAACAGGTACAATGTATAGTACATAAAACTGAAAGAATATACTTTAATGTTTAACTGTAAATTTAACAGAGTTTGAAAGAGATTCATAATAATAATCTAACAGTATGGTTGTTACCTATGTTCTTTTAGCAAAAGAGTTCTGCTTAATTAAGACGTCCTACGGTTCCGAAGTTACAAAAATTAACTCTCTTTCGGGGGTTGTTTCTTTCCAGCCAGCCTCTGAATTTAGAATCGCCCTTTTGATATGTTATTTTATATATTTTTAACTATCTTTTAAACAAAACTAGATTATGTAACAAAGAACGGTTCCGATGTTAACTAAATACGTAACAAGTATTAGGGTTAAAAATAACAAAAATCTGTAAAATTATTTAACTTTATTAGGTACGCAAGGCGACCTTTACGCAATTATATATACCATGTCTTATTGTTCTTTCGTTTAAATATTTTTATTTTAGGTGAAGTTTAAAGAAACACAAAACGTCTACCGGTAGGAACAGTTTTTTTCCAGAAATTTATCACCTACCGGTAGGAATACACCTCTATTCTTATGTTGATTGATGCGATGAAACGCGCACTCTAGTCTATTGTCCAATTGACAGGGTCATAAAACAGTCGATTTAACATCAGCGACATCATTTTGTTCGTCGTATACATTTTCTGGGAAATCTCAAGCTCTCTTGACAGAACACTTAAAATTGAATTTAATAATCCTCGTTAATAACAGCATATACTTGTTCTACTTATATATGCCATATTTATTATAATCTATAATGGTAAAAATTCTTTCTTCGGACAGATAGGACTATCAGATAAGAGCTCAAGAAAATTCATAAATAGAACTGAGGGTGTCAGTTTTACATTATTACGTGTTTTTGTAAATTAAATTAGGCTATATATTTTCGTTCTTATCGTTTCTCTATAGAGTTGTTAATTGAAAATGCATAAACTATGACACCCTTAATTATTATTTTTTGCAATAGGTTAGGGATTAAGTTTCTCATCCAATCCGAGCTAAACAAAACTAACGTTAACACCTTTTGTATCTTAAAACACCATGTTTAGGGGGTGGGACTACATAGTTCGTTTTTAGATAAATACAAAAGGTTACTACACGTTGACTAACATTAAATAAAAAATTTCATAACGAGACTACTACTACTACCGTTTATAAATATTTTTAAAATGGGTAAGTTGTTTTTCTTTGATTACAAACACTCATATTTAAAATCGTAAATTTTGCAGCAAATGTATCGATGACGGTACGCTCGTGGGCCAGAAGTGTATTGCACCGACTGTATGGCGACACTAGACACAGAGGTGTTGTAAGTAGACTTTTTTTTTATTTATCTATAAACATACTAAAACGGTGTTAATATTTTCAGTTCCTGATGCATTGTATGGCCGTTGGAGACCCTCTACCAGACTATCTAAAGCTTGTCGCGGCCAAGGTAGCAACAGGCCATTTGGAAGTTGGCGATATTACGGTAGTTGCGCAGCTGTACGTGCGACTCGACCAGCGAGAGGGGTGGATTATTTATGTACGTTTTGTCAGTCTATATATGACGGTGTAAATATATGTAGCTTTACTTTTTTTTCAGGATACATACCAACTAATGATAAATAACTTATAAAATAATAAATGCTTTAAATCGCTATCTGTCTTTTTAATTAGTATCCAATCTCTCTCTTTTTTTACAGTGAAAAATAGGTGAAGAACCTTCTCAATAAAGCTTCTTTTTCATTTCATATTTGAAACTAATTTACTAGAAGGTGGGTAATTATGAAATTTGGTTTTTAATAAATTAAACTGTCAGTGTGACAATTATATAGATCTGAAATTTGGTAAAAATAATACTTTATTAAAAGCTGTCTAAATTGATATAATGTATTGTAGTAGTTTTAAAATTCTCTACAAATAATAAATAAAGGATAAGCTGCACATTAAAATTTACAGGCCTTTGAAGAATGCAATATTAAATACAGAGATGCACGGGGTTTGTCTTTCATAAGCTTTTACCTATGTTTCTCTCATAAATATTGCGAAAAATCTTATCGACACTACTACGTCAAGACATACTAAAGCTGTTCGACGACGACAGTTACTACATACATTTTGAATGTTCTGTTAGCAAGAGGCGTTATCAAATGTAACCTTTATTTAATACAAAGGGAATTATTGTCACGTATATGTATCATGGATGCATAAACTAAACTTTCCAATGTCATAGTTATTGAACCCAGATGGCGTTTGATTGATTAATAACTTACGAGTTCCTTTATGATAATATTAAATAATAAAAATAAGAGTTGGGACATGTATGATGCCTGATTTTAAATTTGTTGGATCCAATGTCAAGGAGTACATGATCTTAATAGTCTGACACTTTTTTTTTTAGATTCTATAACAAAATTTACATTACTTTACATCCTAATACACATTTTCTTTATATTATTAAATTAGCTTAATAATAATATGTATTTTTGATTAGTAAATAAATATTAAGAGTATTATAATAATGTTGAATCACCGAATTTATTGACGTCGATCTTCATATTTTGTCAAGAAACAATTTGTCAAATCAAACAACTGAAAGTTGATAGGCGAAAATACTTCATGAGAAATCAAGTCGTTCTTGACATTGGATTCATATGTCCTAACTCTTATCTTATATAACCTATTATTATTATTATATAGGAACTCTGTAATAACTGAGTAATAGTCGAGTAAATCCAGCCACTATTTTAAAGACTTAATTTTTATTGCAGCCAATTTTGACACTTGGAATTTTTAACATTTTTTCTCGGCTTATAAAGTTCTATTTTTTATGTGGTCTGTCAAAGAGTTTGAGAATTATCGCCCCTTCTACGCGATAAACATTTGAGAGCGTAGTTCTAAAGATTTATATCTTTCACCCGTTATCGTTAGACAAGAGTAGGAAAATTGTCAGAAAGGTATTTTGTTTTCTCAGTTGTTATAGAGCTGCTAATCAGATTTAAAAAAAGGTCGGTTATACATGTAGCTTATTTTAGTAATTAAGTGCTCTATTGTATTAGAATTTATAGACATGCCCATTTTTCCCCATAAACCAAGCACAGAATGACTGTTAATAAATATAAGCTGTTGACCCAGGGCAGGGGAGTGGAATAAACTTGTCTATGTTCAGATCTACATTTTAAAACAAAACAGCAATAAATAATAGGCAAGTGTTCTCATGCGATAACTATCAAAGGTATGCTGCGCATCACCTTTGATAACCCTATGGGATATTGCGCAAGATCTTATAGTTTGGTAACGCATTCACCAGGGGTCTCGTACACTGTTTGGGTATAAAAACCGAAGCTCATAGCGATACTTGTTATATATACTCGATTACCGTTCAAGAGCTTCATTACGTTTAGTGGTTTTAAAATAAAACTCTGTGTGTGTGTGTGTGTGAGTGTTAGTACCTGCCAAAATCATCAACTTTAGCCGACAATAAGGTAGGATTTTTTTTTATTTTGTAATGATTCATTTGTACTAAATTTACGTGTTGATGTTGTTTTAAGAGAGAGAGAAAAAAGTAACAAAACATCATGTAGCTATTATCATTAAACGAGATCGAAGACGGTAGCAGTCTAAATGAGTTACAATTACAACACCAGTTTTGGCAGTGTATCTTAGACGCAGGAGTCAGCATACCTATTTCAGTAGCAGCGCTTGTATGTTATGAATATGATCATTTGCTATCTAGCGGGGAGCTGCTATCTGATTCACGTCGTTATACATCGGCCCCGGTTCAAATACAGAGCAGTGACAGTGAAGAACATATGATCAGTGCGTGTAATCAACTTTTACGGGAGGTTGAAACAATAAATAGACGTTTAGGAGTGAACTGTATCACGTTTGTTAAATTTATTCGTATACAAGGTGATAGGGGAGTAAATATCTCTTAATACTCATCCTGCTTCTACGTTCTATTCCATATTCATTCCTTTTCTTTATTATTATTATTGACATAACATCACTTTTGATTTACTCTCGTTAAGTGAACTGTAGGAGAGATCATTCTTGAATGAAACAATATAATTTGGCATATATGTATGGTTTATTTAACTGCCTACAGAGTATATAGGTACAATTTAGATATATTTTAATATGATCAGTGCATGTAATCAGCTTTTACAGGAACTTGAAACAATAAATAGACGTTTAGGAGTGAATTGTATCACGTTTGTTAAATTTATTCGTTATCCTGTTTCTACGTTCTACTATGAACCATATTATTATTATTATTGACATATCATCGTTCGCTAGTACGTTAACTCTAGTATATATATCATTTGTTATATGAAAAACTTAACATTAACTTATATCTAAACTTAAGTATTATTTTATACAACCATGTTTATCAGGTATGCGATAGTACCCTACGGTAGAGTGTCGTACGAACCTGGAATGATATAGCGCTTATCGTCGTCATGAGGGCTTAACGCTGTTTTAGTCTGACAGTTGGTTGAAACTCGATGTTTAGCAGATGTGAATAATTTTTGTTGAACGACCGTTTCTTTGGGTGTTCCTTCAAACAATTTATATAATCAGCGAATGTAATATGATTTTGACTATATGCTTCTTGATAACCCTTCGCCTTCTTAACTGTTTATTTATTCTCAAGAACTTGCTGAATTTCCATTTCGCTTTTTACCTGTCTGAGCCATAGGAAAACCGTGTACCTGTTGTACCTCGTACCACTTTAGGAATTCTTTACGAGCTTTTGGTTTCATGGTATCAGTGCTGTAGAATTTGATGTCCGGAAGAGGGTCGACGTAGTTCGCGTTTATTTCGGTGTTAAAGAGATGCGGGAAGTGTCCTTTTGGTGCCCGGTAAATCGAACGCTTTCGGTGCAGCCAAAGCCATCAGGAAGTAGTTTAAAGAATCAATAAATTTCAGATTGTCTATTAAGCAATAATGAGAATTACCCGCCTTATCGTCTATTACCAGTAAGTTTACATGCTGCTGACGTCTGTTTTCTGTAAAATGTAGAGACCCAACAACTTCAAAATCTACTTTAGAATTGTCATAAACCTGATTAAACCCGTATACGTTTACTGATATATTATTTAATTTTCAAATTTATTAATATCCTTTAACTTAAGAGGAAATTCCAACCCGCTAAAATTTAGTTCATTCTCATATATTTTATATTTTATAACACGTTCAAGATGTTCTTCCGTTGGGTGTATAGCAGCTAAAATGCTCCACATGAAACATTTTTGATCGGAATTTTGAATGTTTATTACGGCTTTCTTCTGCTGGATAGGGTCCGGAAGTGATATATATGAAGAAGCTTTCAGGGGATTGTATTTGTTGATATTCAATTCGATAAACAGCCGGTTTTTAATGTCCAACCGTTCTCTTTCTGTTGAAATTCACTTATTTTATTATCTAGTTCATCCGTAAAATGGTTGTACGCAAGATCTAGATCTGTTGAACAGTCAAAGTTTTTAAATTTCGTATTAAAGGATTTCACCTCTTACAAGTCCTTTGATGGTAATTCAATCGGACCGAAAAGTTCAATATTCACTTTATCAGCTATTGACTTGTCGTAGTGGACTTGTAATCTTTTCCATGTGAATAGCTACCAGATTATCTGTAAAGATGCAGTCTTACTCGACAATCATTCATTTTTCTGTGTGAGCATTCAATTTTGCTGAGTATGGAAGTAGTGGAGGCATCTATCACATACATATTTTCGGCCGTCATGTTTGCTAAGCTGTGATCATAGTAGCCGACTTAGATTCTTAATCCATACATAATGGAAGCATGGTTTAGAATCTAATGTTTTAATTAAACGTTATAACTAGGGTTAAGGATAACTATCTCTTAATACCCGTCCTGCTTCTACGTTCTACTATGAACCATATTATTATTATTGACATATCATCGTTCGCTAGTACGTTAACTCTAGTATATACATCATTTTGTTATATGAAAAACTTAACATTAACTTATATCTAAACTTAAGTATTATTTTATACAACCATGTTTATCAGGTATGCAATAGTACCCTACGGTAGAGTGTCGTACGAACCTGGAATGATATGGCGTTTATCGTCGTCATGAGGGCTTAGCGCTGTTTTAGTCTGACAGATCGTTGAAACTCGATGTTTAGCAGATCTGAATAATTTGAATCGCAGTAACATTCAGAACAGACTTGCTGGAACTTGTGATCTGAAGTAATGCAAACAGCGATCACAGAAATATTTTCTACCATCTCTTTTACTAAGTTGAGAGGACAACAGTCGGCTTAGATTCTTTATCCAAACGAAGTGATAACGAATTGGTGTAGTGTAGTTTTCTGTATCCTCCTCATCATCAAAGTACTTATCTTGAACGAGGTAAATTCACATGTCGTTCTACTTTGTTTTTAGTAAGATACGAAGGTAATGTTACATAATCTTGGTTTTTCTTCTTCAGAGAATAAACATTAATGGATATATTATTCTGGTTTTCAAATCTAGGGATCTGCTTGATTGTCACTGGAAATTGAATACCCTTAAGTTTTAAACCTTAGAGTAGTGAGGGTAGCTACTCTCCCTTTTAGCTATGTCAATACATGCGGTATGTAAAGCGTTGACTACAGCCCATGCAGAGCATGCCTCATCATGGTTCTGTTAATCGACGCATGCTTCTTTCAACTTTATTTGCTCGGGTAGATCGATGTAAGATGACCCAAGCTGAGGTGTATATTTATTAATATTAACTTGAAGGTTAATAATCGATTTAAGTGTCCAACAGCCGTCTTTTTTGCTAAATAAAAATATGTACGCGTTAGTTTATTTACATCTTATGAAATTTCTATACCTACTTGAAACTCTTCAAGATCTTTAAGAATAGGATTTTGAATATTGATCTCGAACCACTAGGTCAAATCACTACTATCTTGATATGCAGTTACATTTTTTTTGGTGTTGATATACTTTACTTCTTTTATAATAGTATCCCGCAATTATACTGTCTTCATTAATGCAATTATCGCATCTTTGTTGAAGTTAGGTACATGTATTCTTCCTCCATTAGGACCGTGTTCATATTGCCTTGACTCAAGATCATAAAATATAAAAGAGACTGCCATGTTATAGGGCCATGACAGCTTTAACCGCAATCACCTCGTCATTTATTTCCTGCGCGTGATTTACTTCTACGCCAGGGTTGGATAGCAGGTCAAAGAACTCCTGGGGCTCGTTGATTATAGCTGTTTTCGCTTGGTTTTCTCGACTTTGATTCGGTCGTGGTGACTAGTTGCTGGTCAGCTGTCTTTATGTACTGGAATCATTTATCATTTGTATAGGTAGTACCATATCTAACTCTTAAGTAGCAAACTATTTGTATAGTAATAAGTACAACACCAGATGGAGGTCTATCTTTTCAATGATTATCATAATGTACATAATTATTGTACAGCTCATTCGTAGTAGCAGTAGTCGGGTATGTTAATCGAAAGAGATCGACCTTCAGCATAGTGTAGTTATAATAATAAGTGAAGCTGACGAGGATTATACTCTATGTACAGGACTTGTAATTAGTTATCAAAAGATGATGAAGCTCGGAACTGCCTGAATGTAAATCACAGCCATCACGGGGATACTAGACAACATACTCATGAAATAGAGTTCTTACCTGATAAACGCGATTTTGTTCTTTTCAATTGTGTCTGTTAAGTAGTAGTAGTAGTAGTAGATCAGGACATTGTTGAAAAGAATATTTAGCATAACAAATCGTACAAGGCATTCAATTGCTCCGGGATAAACAACAACAACAATTTGATAATGAAAGAAAGGTCAAGTTTCAAACGTGTTACGAGTATGCCTTCATGGTTATCCGAGAACAGATTTCAACCCTAATAATAATTGTTTAGTTATTTAATTATTGTTTAGTTGTTTAATAATTTTTGATAAACATTGTCATAGAATAAAAGATTAATGTTCTATTATGGTTGTCCGAGAACAGATAATTGTTTAGTTATTTAATTATTGTTTTGTTGTTGTTCAATAATTTTTGAGAAAGATGAATAAAAGATTAATGTTCTATATGTGTATTATTACTATTCTCACCTCTGTACCATGGCATGAAAAAGTGATAGCTATACTAGTATGAAAGAGAAGCAAGAATGAGGTAATTACCTACACACACCTGCCTGTGATGACGTGTCATTAAACAAGATGAGACTTGTCTGTCAACGTCGACCACCTGTTTACCGTAAGCCCGTTACTGAGCATGCGTTGGATCTAGGTAAATAAGTATAAGCGACTATATAAAGTCGACATTTGTTAGTGTGTAGCAGACAGCATGTGTACAGCAGCAGCAGCAGCAATTACGATGATGGCTAGTATAAGCAGTCCTAATTATTGTTATGATAACGAGATTTGTGAGAGTGAACCCCTGCAAATAGGTAAGTTGTTGTTTATAAAGCTTCAAGTTTGTGTTTGTATGCTAATTTGTGTCTATTTTGCTGCTGCTTGTTTAGATGAAGGCCCGGGTGTTGCAAATCAGGCATCATCATCAACAACAAGTACCGACAAGTACAGCGAGAACGGTCAAGCGTGGAACAATGAAGAAGAACTAGGTAAGATGTTTAAAACTTTTGTATGTTTATGTTTATATTAACCGATTATTGTATTATTGTTTAGCGTTCCATGATCTGTCGCAGCAGCCGAATAATGACTTTGGTCGAAGGGGTTGCAACATACAGTGTCCGGTTTGCTTCAAGTCTTTCGCGAGGCCATTCACCTGCAAGAGACACGTAAAAACCATGCACGAATCAGACAGAATCCTGTGTTCTAGCTGTGTCACAACTTTTTTAAACGCCAATGCCTACAAGATACACAAGAGAGCCGCCCACGAAATAAACAGAATCCAGTGCTCTAGCTGTTTCAAAACTTTTTCACGTCGTGACCACTTAAAACGACATATGAAAGGCGTCCACGAATCAATCAAAGTCTGGTGTTCTAACTGCTTCAAATGTTTTTCAAGCATTGATAACTTAAAAAGGCATATTAAAAGCGTCCATGAATCAATCAAAGTCCGGTGTTCTAGTTGTGTCAAAACCTTTTCACACACACTGCCAGTTTAAAAAGGCATGTGAAAAACGTACACCATAGCGCATCTGTTGTGAAGACAGGAGCTGAAGCAAATACTGACATCGTTGAGACAGAAGATAGGACCGTAACTACGCTGCCGGTTGATTATCGTGCCAACTATGAAAGTAACGAAGAATTAGGAAAGGTTACAGGGTCAACAAGTCATTCCACGGACTTTATATGTATTAGTATTTCTGCGAGGGCATACAACGACGACTCAGAGATCCGTAGAACTACAGTAGTCATAGAAAACAACTTATGATCTATATACTAAATAAATGTTTGTAAAATAACTTTATACGTTTTATTTATCACGACCTACTCTGCTTTCATGTCTAACAGGTTGGACTCTACCATTTTTTGTTTCAAGACTGTAAGGATGTATATCTAGCGACACATGTTGTGATATAAAATGGCTGCAAACTCTAATTGAAGGGTCTTCTTCTCTAATACAGTTTTCTTTTTTACGCGACCTCTACATATCGGTAATACAGATTTCTTCTAGAGAGTGAGAAGGAGAGAACGAGAAGGAGAGAGCGAGAAGGAGAGAGTGAGAAAGCGAGAGAGTGAGAGAGAAGGATCTTTAATGCATCCTCTAATAGGTGATAAGGAGAGAGTGAGTGAGTGAGAGAGAAGGCTCTTTAATGCGACCTCTAATAGGTGAGAAGGAGAGAGCGAGAGAGTGAGAGAGAAGGCTCTTTAATGCGACCTCTAATAGGTAAGAGAGAAGGCTCTTTAATGCGACCTCTAATAGCATCAGCATATACAGGTAATACAGATTTCTTTAATGCGACCTCTATTGGTAGTACATAGGTCGTCGTCGTCGATAATACAGATTTCTTCATGACGCCCTCTCTTAGCAATACACACTAATTATAGCATGACGCCCTCTATTGGCAGCACACAGATTGCCGATAATACAGATTCCCGTAATGGCGGACGGGCGTGGTCAAAATGGCGCCCAAAGTTCCAAAATGGCGCTCGTCCAATCAGAGAACAGCAGACGTATCATCCAAAATGGAGCTCGTCCAATCAGCGAACAGGAGGCGTGTCATCCAAGATGGCGTCGACCAATCAGAAGCAAGGGGAGGAGCTACAGGAGTAGGGATAGCCAATCAGAGCGCAGCAGGCGTGGCCAGAAAAAAACTGGAGGGGCTGGTTTCAAGTACCGCAATACCTACTAACCATGTTGAAATTATTATTCCTTTAGAAGGAATTGATAGATTTGTGTAATATTGAGCTTTACTAAAATAAATTACTTATTTATCGCATTAACCAGTTTATCCTGGAGTGGAAAAAACACAAAAATTTAGAAGATATAAAATTTTTTTATCAATGAGCCAAGTAGATAAAAAGTTGAAAATGCTTCCGAAGCCTAAGATAGAAGAAAAAATAGTGTTTACAACTTACCATCTTAGAGACTACGTTTAACTTCATCGCATCGGTGGTAAGTGACTATCCCAGTCCGACCAGAGTCAGAGTCAGAGTCAGCCAAGCTGAGATATCGGTAGGATATCGGTAGTGAGAAACCATCTCATCTAGATCTACAAGGGTTTACGAAACAGCTACCTTGATCCTAGAGTAACCAGGTATTTTTGGTTAAACAAAATAAAGTGCTTTGAGTTTTAATTTATTACTTACTTGTAACTAGTTTGTAAGTATTAATTTGTAAAGTATTTTATTTACAATCATATTGCAATAGGTACATTTCATATGTTGTAAAAACCTTGGAAAGTAAGCTATTGCTATAACAACACCAAAGTGGTTAACAATTTCCTTTACATGTCTGTAAAACTGACATATAAAGTTATGGCCAACTTTTTTTTCTGAATAATTTAAAACAGCACGTTTTATCCGATTTAAATTTAAGTTTTTATAAATATATTTAACGCTAAAAACATATTTTTTATTTAATATTAGTTTTATTTTTATTTTTCCGTATTTTATATTTAATAATTACAATGGAATTAATTAATTTCTAATTTTAAAATACTGTGCCCATACATCGCCATCTAGCGGCGAAGAATGAAACCTTACTTAAAATTTCTTTTGGTCGATAGATGGCTCTAATTGAAATTATGACCACGGCCTACTAGATTCATACAAGCTTCGCGTTTGAGACCCGTATAGCGACACTCCATGCGAATATGTGTAAAAGTTTGATAGTATTGACTTGATTTTATACCTTTGTATAGATTATTATGCATTTAGTTAGTTCAGAAAAGTTCCCGACTCCATCTTCTTCCTGGAACACTTCCTCATTCAAGACATGATACCAAAATCGTTAATTAATTATCGTTATCCTAGATTCCTAACCTCCCTACAAAATTTCTAAATACTTTCTCAGACATCGCATTTGATTTATATCACATAAACCAAATTCCGTATAAAGGTAATGACTTATCAGACAAATTTTGTCAGTTTTATATTTCTTTTACTGAAACTATTGGTCTTAAGTCTCAGTAGATTTTATCATCTTTCATGTCTAAAAAATGTTTATTTTTAGTAATGAGTGTCACAGTGAGATTTCTTCATTCCATGAATACTTCTCATACTTCTAATCATAGCTTCAGTTCATAGATCGTGCATTAACATTAGGTGTCTACATCATCTGCTGTGGTAATTCAAGTGCTACAAAACCTAAAGGAACATTTGTAATTTGCGAAAAATGCAACTGCACTTAGTTAAATACTGTGGCTATCGTGTGGTTATTAAGGTGTTTCTAGTCTAAGAATTGGGGCGTTAGTAAATATTACATAAACTCGGTATAATTTTCTTACATGTAGGATATTTTAATTTCCTAATCCCCACTGAAACATATTTTTGTCATATTTACGTACGTTAGATCCAAGTATTTATGTACAAATGCCAATAAATTAATATTATACAATTGGAAATGACAATTACTGGCATGACGTATAACCTAAAAATTAACGACTGCAGTCTGACTACAAACCATCTTTGTTGCAAAATTACCGTCAGTGGGCGCCACTTAACGTACCGATCTGTAATTTCTGGATCCTAATTTCAACAATGAAAAAACTGGAAATGAGACGGCCGTATATAAGCGAAGCTTATATGAATCTAGTAGGCCGTGTTATGACAGTTTATAAAAAATTTATTTTAAAATTTAAAATTACTTTTTATTTTGATTATCTTAAGTCTAATTATTGTGAATAAAATAGTATACATGTTTCGTTGGTAAAGTTTCCACGCCTCGCGATATTGTTTGACCTCGACGTACCGTCTCGGTCAAACAATTATCGCTTGGCTTGTAAAGATATCCTTTACCAACTCAACATGTAATATACTATTGACATCTAACAGAGGTATATCAAGGAAAACCCTTAATAAGTTTTAAAGATGTCATATCTAGAAAGAAAGAAAGAAAGAAATTAATTTATTTATTTAATTAGAGAATTACTAAAGAGAAATCAAATAAATTTTCATATTATTTAACTTACCAATTTTAAAGGTTATGTTAGATTGAACAAACAACTTTTCACTCTTCAAACCACGTCCATGGGGAAAAGGGTTCAATTTTATAGGGAGTACACTTTACTGAACCCTCAAATGTGTACGACTTGATAATTATTAAGAAAATCATTGGATTAAGGTTTACGGAACAACAATTTTTCACAAATAATTTATCAAAAGAGAGTTATAATTAATTTAACCCTGATATTTCAATAATAAAAATAAATTACATTAGCAATAACAACAAATAAGAGTTTTTTGCCTCTGGTGCTGATTTTACACGTCTGGTAAGTTTCAGATTTAAAGCTTTAGTCAAGAAAAACAGCACAATATATATTATTGTTTATTGCAGTGCTAATACAATAAGGTTTTTAGTGCATTAATTTAAATAATAATAGGAAATGTTATGTTGATATTTTTGTTTGATATTTTTCCTTTTACGTATAATTCATCTCGACTTCCGTGTGAAATACAGCTGGGCATATCTTAAACTTGTCACATACATCTATCTAACCTAATGGCGCCTTAATGATATTACTTCAACTTCATATTGTCCACTGACTATGTTCCCATTTTCGGTATCCGCCATGTATGCGTTACCAACAACTCTATATTTTCCATAAGGCACAGAATGCGGTGGAAATTGAGTTTCATCAATGTAAAAATTGCTCACTTCATATCTTCCCTGCAGATTCAAACTTTACATAAAGATTTGGAACAGATACTTAGGGAAGACTTGGTTTGGTTATCACAAGCTGACTGTCGCAATTGCAGTTCTTGTAAGTTGTAACTGATAGAATTCTGCGATGGTGCATAGTATTTATTATATCTCAATTTAGTACGTGGCTATTGAAAAATCCTCTTATAAGTAAAATTCTTGGAGAGATGCTGTATCGTGTATGTGTGTTTATAGTCATATTTCGTGATCAAGACTAAAAAGATACATTTTAAAAATTTTGAATCAGTAGAAGTTGATATCGTATTAACATTACTAAGGTGTGGCAGATCCAGTCATAGTCCATAGGCATAAGCAAGGCAAATGGCAATTAGTTATATTATTCAAATAAATGTTAAGTTTAAAAAGCATTATTTTGCAATTGTGACAACCAAACCATGTTTCCCTTACAATAGTATAACAATTGCTATACTAGTATCAACTTACTTTTGGTATTGGACAACCTGTTATATTATAATATGCAGAATATTTCTGGAGATCAAAGGCATTGGATTCTATTGCCAAACAAGGTTTTTTATAAACATCAACTATTGGATTGGAAGGAATTGGAAATGCACACCACTTATTCTTAATCCATTTATAAAAGTTTGCGTTTATCTAATAACAACAAAATGAACATCACGTCAGTGATATCGTATTTAAACCGAAAAAAGATTACCCTAAGTTTGTCTCCTAAGTCCTGTAGTATATTAACGGACGCGTTAACGCACAAAAGTGTCTTGTTATACCAAAAGGTGTATAGAATAGGATTTTCTACATATTTTGAATTGTAATCATCAATCTTTAGTATTCCGTGTTTGAATTTGAAATCGTGCTGAAGGAGCTGTAAAAAAGTAGACTATTATAGAAGATGACTGTAGATTAGACCAGCTTTGGTGATAAATTGCTAGGCCTATATTTAAATAAAATCAGAGCGTACCCAGGATCTGAACTAGAGGATGTCAACTCATATTAGTTTCGAGAAATGCGGGCAAAGTGAAATACGATGATTTCTAACTATTGCAAAATTGCACTAAAAAATGCGTACTGATTCGCATTTCGCCCCGCCATACATACGTAACAATTTGAAGAAAGCTTTATTCTCTTTTATCTTTTTTCTAGGGGGGGTGTAGCTGCCTCCCTCACCCTCGCTGGGTACACCTTGCTATTACTATAAAATAATTAAACCTTTTAATAGAAAATTAAAGTGTCCCAGGAATTATTTCCCACTTTTTTAATTTCCACGAATTCATTTTAATATTCGAGGACAATGAATGAAGGTTAGTTAGTAAAATGTTGGTTAAATTCTTTCAATAGAATACCACTATAAAATATTTAAGCCTTTTAACAGAAAAAGAAATTGTTTCAAGAATTATTTCCCTCTTTTTAAATTTCCATTAATTCATTTTAATATTCAGACAATGAATTGAGGTTAGTAAATAAAAATGTGGATTAAATTCTTTCATTAGAATACTATTATAAAATAGTTCTAAGAATTATTGAATTATTTTCCCCTTTCTAAATTTCCATGAATTCATTTTAATATTCGAGGCCAGTGAATAAATGTTGTAAGTAAAAA
Source organism: Agrypnus murinus (assembly GCA_929113105.1). Taxonomy (NCBI): domain Eukaryota; kingdom Metazoa; phylum Arthropoda; class Insecta; order Coleoptera; family Elateridae; genus Agrypnus; species Agrypnus murinus. Next base: position 59,490,974 of record OV816025.1, read on the forward strand.
TATTGATTAAATTCATTCAATAGAGTACTACTACTCAAAGGGGTACCAAGGATCTCAACTAGAGGGAGCGCAAAGTAAAATACGACGATATCTTACAAAATAAAACTCAAAACTATTTTTTTACGCACTAAAAAATGCGTACTTTCGCATCCCGCCCTGCCACACAAACGCATCAATTTGAAGAATCCTCGCTGGGTACATCTTTGGTTGTAATGCAATACTTAGTTTAGTTTCTCATTATCTTAACATGATTTAAGGAACAATTGAAAAGATCAGCCTTCTGTACAGTTTTCTGTGGCTGGAAAGCTGTTATAGCTCATAATTGCAATGATACTAACAAATTCCATCATTCTCTCTACAGACTATGTTGAATATCTTCTTCGCGAGTATATTCAGATACAGTTCACCCCTTTTTTGTACCGAGATGTAAATTTAGTGAATTCACTATATTCATTTGATCAGAGAAGGCATTCAACATATAAAAAGGTTGCTATGAGAATATTATAAACAACTTTAATAAATAGATTTGAAGTAAAAGTATTTTATAGGGCACACACGATCGTCCACGACCATATCCCCGACCACGTCTTTATTCTTCTATATAAGTCTTTTATTCTTCTGATACAAGACACTTAATATCCATATACATATAACGACAACCTTCAGAGGCTTTTTTAAACGTTATAGTACTAACAACTAATAGTCTAAGAGAGAGCGTCGCAAAGAAGTATCTGATTTAAAGACTTTTTAAACATTGTTAAATAGGCATTTCTTTCAGTCTGCCGCATCATCAGCGGGACATAAGCGGCAAATTACGCAACCGAAAAAGTTTATTTAGGATTGGTAATAAATAGGGGGCAACATAGGCATGGATATAAATATAACAAAATAGTAAGAGTGGCGAAATTACACAACAGACTAAATAATATATTTGACAACCCTCTGACATTGAAGTTGAAGCGAGTATCCCATAAACTGTTTTCTTAGTTTATGAGTATTCGGAACACACGTAACAAGCATTATTTGTTTACGTTATTGTCTACAATTTATTTATTTAGATTAATTATTAGAACATCTGTCATATGGGATTCATTAGTAACTGTCAGTACAATTTTTACGTTCTTCTTGCGGAAAGAAACTTGCAGAGAATGAAGGTTGTTGTGGCCACGAGTCTAGGAGATGAGATAGTCTTGGAGGTCCCTTCCACTACAAACTATGATTTAGCAATTGTGAGGGCAAAAATCCGCGTGAAGCACTATCAACTGGATTATCTGCTGACGAAAGGTAATACCATAACGAAGGAGCGACGGATCTTCAAAGCTACTCGGCTAGTCACAAATGTCTTAGTATCTGGGAGTCTTGCAAGCGACCGTATCGTCAAACATGATCTGTTTCTTCAAAGCATCGATGAGACTTTACACCAATTCTGTTGCCAACACAGCACCGCACAATTCCAAACGTGGGATGGAGATTGTTTTGAGAGGTACAATTCTATTTTTAACGCACATCGAGAAAACTCTGATAGAGCGGTCAGAATATAGAACCTTTAAACACGCTGCATCACTGTAACCAATTTCAGACGCATCCGAGAATGCATGAAGTTCTTTTATGACGGCCGAGTCTAAACTAATACATCTAAGCCAATTAAATTTAAAAGTTTAAGAAGTTCCAACTTCCAGTTATTGATCACTGCCTCAGAAACAGGTTCATCCCAATCTATTATCGTCATCCATAATTGATGCATGAACCTTTTCGCAAAGAGAACCACTGGAGTTAAAAATCTTAAAGTATTGTAAATTCTCGCTACTTCCGATAAGATATTTCTTTTTGTGCAAAGGCGATCTAGGTATACTGTGACACAAGTAGAAAAATACGTCGGCCATGGGGTCCCAATGAAGACTTAAAACCTTAATAAAGATAGGTTTTTCTTTGGAATTGAACTGGCATTTAGACATCAGTCGATGGTACAGCCGCCAGAAGCTCCGGACAGTTACTTGCCCACTTACGCAACTCTAATTCACTGGATCGCATAACCTGTATTAACTCCAATTGAAGTTTCTAGGCAGAACCTACAAAATATCCCCAAATTACGTCATCAATATAAATATGATACGCAATGCTTCCGCAACATTACGATACTTCGATTCTTCTAAATTAGCGAGTTCTTGAATGGTTCGCAAGGCTAAAAACGCGGAAGAAAATTAGATTCAATCGTCGCTGTTCGTCAGGTGCGGTCGAGTTGAACAGCGGTGAGGTAAATTGTTTCTACTTTAAAAATAATTTAATTGTTGGTAATTTAAATAAGTCGTGTCGTAGGGCCTTTCGAGGAAACTTTATAGCAGCACGCGCCTGGTTAAAATATGAAAAGGGGTGGTGCGTGAATTGCGATGCAAATCGCTTGACGAGCTTGTAGTTTTTGTTTTATTCGTATATTTGTTAAATGTTTATTTACGTTCCACGTTTGTTCAAATGTTTAGTTGAATAATAATCAAATAACAAGTCTTATTAAAACCCTTGGTTAGTTTAAAATGTCTAATAATTAATCTAAATACATTAAAAAAATAACCGATTTGAGGTGGTGGGGCCCTGTAAGAGAATATTTTCCCATGCCCTAAAATTGATCCAGCACGTCCCTAGGTGTCACTAGAAAGGACAGGATAAGAAATAAAAATATTAGGAGAACGCCTTATATAGGGCGCTTGAATTAATATACCGGGTGTTCCACGTCATGTGCTTACCCTTCTAATATTTTTATTTATTAATCGATGATATGAATTTATTTATGTAACTTATTTTTTGTATTATATTCGTTTTATCAGATACATAACCTAAAAAGTTATATATTTAACTTAAATATATAAACTTTTTCCCTTATGTACCTAATTTGACATTGTCAAAGTTAACCTCAAATATACAGTAAATTAATGTTGTTTACAATTTTGTGTAAACGAACACAAACAATATTTTTGGATTTAAGCGTGCGCTGTCAATCTTCAGGTTCTTTACTTCTTTTCTCGATTTCGAAAATCAAAAATTTGAAAAATATGATGAAAAAGGTAGATTTGAATAATTTCAGTTATACTGCATTGGAGACGATGCGATGGCGGACAAAAATACGTGCAAATTTGTGTCTTTATTTCCCCCTTCTATGTAAATGACACTTTACAGGCCTTTATGTAACTAAGTAAATGAGTAATTACAGCCACAGCCCTGTAAAACTTTACGGGCTCCTAAAAGAGACCTGTAAAATTTTACAATGCTCATCAACAAAAAGCTATGCTAACTCATGTGTTGCTTAACCACAACACCATGGCATCTCAGCTATAAATTGCGCTACCTCGTTTGATTCGAAAATGTCTTTTTATAAAAGACACAATTCATAAAAAAATGTTGGTGAAGGTGGAAATAAAAGTTTGTACGCGACACGCTTTGCAATTAATCGTTACTGGGCTCGCTGGATTATGGAGACTCGCTCCTTTGTCGCTCGCCCGTAAAGATTAATTTACAAAGCTTGGCACGTAAACAACTATTATAGTGCTACTTAATCAGTCTAGCAGTAAAACACTGATTTGTACTTTCTAGATGCAATAAGTAAAAAATCAATCTTTATCTAACACCAATCAACAACGAATCACAAACGACAAATATTCGTACTCAGAATGACCAGCAGATTCCGAGTATGCAACAATATACCAGATGTTCCATTTAAAATGGAAATAATAATTAAAATGTTATTTTCGGTAAAACCTAAAGTGTGTCAATGTCTCTAATCGAGGGACTTTTGTCTTTTGTCTAAAGGAGCAGAATGGTTTCCTAGTGATAAGAAATTTTGTGAAACCAATTTTTGGTGTAGGAACATGAGTGTTTACTCGTGCGTTAATAAACAAAACATTGAAATTCCTTGGAAAAACAATTAACAGAATGAATCAGTTATAATCTGTAAAAGAATTAGTTTCTTGTTTAAAAATCATTTATGTAGTGTCTCTTGAGTTGTTAACTATAGTTCGTGTGCGTATTTATATTTATAAAGATTGGGCCGGATATTTTTCAATTGATTTAAATTTAACGTTTTTTATAATTTGCGTTAATTTGTGAAGTGGTTTCTTGTTAACTACAGCTAATTTTAACAGGTATGATCTTTCATGTTTATATTCAGATGCTAGAATAGTTTATTATGGAAATGAATGCTAATATTTTTTTAATTATAATCTCCCAATTAATTTTGTTAGAAAACACGTCGTTTGTTATATAGCCGACATAATATAGCCGGTGGAAATCGTAAAAAATTAAATAACGATAACAAATATCTCTGTATTAAAGGATTTTTTAAATTAATTTTCAACATTACTTTAACCTGTGTTAATTATGCCTTTTGGTAAATTGCGTCGTTATTTAAGATTTCTCATTGTATACTCTGTATTCTAATGAAATTTTCTGATTATTACCGTTAAGTATGTGATAGAACTATGTATAATGCTGTTTATTTCAAATATTTCAGCCTTTTTGGATTGTTGGTAGAAAGACTGATAAAAGACCGCATCTATACCGATCTGTCTATAGCAACACAACAAAAAGGTAGGAGCCGTTTAAAGAATTGTTTTTATATTATATAAACTATATTTTCGTTTGCCAGAATTGATGGAATTTTAAAGCATAATTATTATCGTTAAATTAGTTGTATAGTTATTATTAACTTTCAATTTTGTTTAGAGTACACTTATTTAAACATTCATGTAAATTGAATGCGGTTATTTAAAAAAATTTCTAGGTTGAAATCTTGGTTGAAATGAAAATGTTATTAAAAATAAATATTAGCTCTTCGATTTAATAAAACAGGTAAATATTCATTTCACGAAGTCACTTTAGTAAACTTGACGTTTGTTTATAAAAAACATGGTTAAACAATAACCTAACTTAATTTTCAGAAAGTTAAGTGTGAGTCGAGGATGGATGCGTTTTATCAACTGAAATTGTTCTTTTTCCGGAGTCCATTTATATGATTTCACAAACCAGTTGAAAAACACAGCGAAATTCCACAAACAACGAAACATCACAATCTGTCATGACGTCACAGAACATAAACACCTGCTCAAAATTAACGCTAATCTTACTTCTAAGAAGACAAGGTAGCTGGCAAAGAGCTGAATAAATTTACATGACACACTTGTGGTCTAGATTGAACAATCACAAAGAAAATCAATAAAAACGATCAGCTGTCATCGATCTCATAAAAACTAAATTACATTGAAAACCCATCATTCTCCAGCTATCCCTTTACATCAACTATTTACAGAATTACACAAAGTAACCCCGACGTAAATTCTAACAAATTAACAAAGAAAAACTTAAAATATATACCCTTACGTTTTAGACATGAAACGATGCTTCTGCAAATCCAGTAAACATAACATTAATGAATTCAAATAGGAATTAATCTTGTCCAGAGTACAGTACTCCAGGTACCTGCATCCAAACAATAGTGCAAAATACTAAAATAAACGCAAAATTTGGAAAAGATCAGAGAATCAGCACAGCTAATATCTTCATATCCTCGACTTCAAATTTCCCAAATGCAGGAATTAGTAAGTTAATTATAACTTTTAAGACATCAAAGTAATGATTTATTTCAACTATTTCCAGCAAAATATGTAACCGAAACTGACATAGCCTTATTTGGGAAAGAAAACTTGTTTTGCGTTACACAACGAGAACCCTCAAATCTAATAAGAAGATATAACATTCTAGAAACGTGAATAAACCTTTCAAAACATGTACCCTGGGTTACATACAACATGTTCTACAATAAAATAGCATAATTGATTTATATCTTTTTTATGATTCAATACCTTTTATAAAAATTGAGGTTAAGTCCTAATGACCTTGGTACTATTTTATACTACTAATTATCCATGTGTAATTATCCTTTAAATTGAATAAAACTAATATCCTAGCATTATGCATGAAACAATTATTTTTGTGTTTTCGGAGTCTAATCAGTCTTCAAATATTTTAATCTTTTATTAATGCTTTATAAATTTTCAATCGATGATTCCATATCATCTCAATATATTGGTATATTATAAACGTTTAGAAAAGGGGTTAGCCACCATCGTTTTGAAAAGTCTGGTATCTAGGATAAAAAATGTCATTTATGTTTAGTCCAACACCTGATATATGTTTTAGTTGTAGTATTGTTTGTAAATATTGTATTTTGCAGATATTTTCATTATAAATGTCCTCATTGGTCTTTAAAGCATAAAGACAACTATTGTATATCTGTAAGCATGTACAGTGGTGGCTAAAAAAATGAAAACACCAGCATTAATCAAGTTAACGATTTATAATCTTACATACTATAAATGAGGTTTAGTACTAATAATAACTAACTTTAGTAATAACTATTTACAGGTTAGTTGAATGTCAGAAACTTTTGGTAACAACTAACAAATGCGTTAAAAATAATATGGCATCAGCAATCTTGATTTTAACTCAATACATTCATTTTCAATAGCAAAAAATTTGTGTTTTCATTTTTTTGGCTGCTACTATACCTTGAAGTAAAAGAAACTGTTTATAGTAAAGCGGTACCATTACTAAAAAGGGGAAACTTACAGGGGTGCATAATTATAATGCTGTGTATAGTATCTGATGTTAGTTTAAAGAAACATATAACAACATCAAAACTCTATTTCAACTGACTAATACTAGGTTGAGTCAAAAGTTTCCGCCTCTTTTTGACTAATTTTATTTTGAACAGTTCAATATAAGCGCCATATGTCATTTTGCATCGTTTACATGTATCTAAAGCTAATAGAATGCAGGTTAGATTCTATTTATCATTCAACAGCAAAACGCGTTTTAAAACTCTAACGTGGTTAGAACGAACATTGAAAAAATTGTTCTTCGCGGGCTAATAAAACGTTATTGGAAAAAAAGTTTAAATCTTATGGTTGTAGCGAAGGCAATTTGTGAGGTGGATGAGGTTTAAACGTTTTGCGTCTGGAGCTCTCAGCCATACGATAAACTTAAAAGTGAAAGATCATCTGTTGTGGATTTTGAAGAGTTGTGTAGAGGGACAACTTCTTGCAACTACACACGAGTTATCAACAGTACTTTGATCTTTTCAACATATCTGCCATCACTTACATCGAATTAGTTTGACAAAAATGATCCAAAGAAGATCCACACGAATCAACCAATGCACTAATAGTGGCAGAAACTTTTGACTCTACCTAGTATTTCTATTTGATTTGTGTCAGTCTCTAAAACTTTCCTTTTTGTGAATGGCCAACAAACAGTGTCTCCATTATACCCGTGTTCTTTTTATGTTATATCTTTAAATAGATTGAGAGATACCGAAAATTCATGGTAAGAACAACCGAGAAAACAGAAATATTGCTATAACTGAGTATAATACAATCAACTCTTTAATAAATATAATGAGCACATGTACAAATTAAAAAATCCGTTATTTCATAATTACCTATTCTTCAAGTCGTGAATGATCTGTGTTGGAAAAGTTAGTTAGAAGCCGCACATTTTTTGAAACTAGGGTTCATAATATACCAATTTTTAGCGCCGTTGAAAGTAGAATTTGCGCCGCCTTTTGAAACTCAGAAATTACAATGCGGCCAAGTTCACGTGAACTTTCATTTTTTTATCAATTTTATTTTTCAAAATTTTAAAAAAATTATTACCATCACCTTGCTCTGAATTTGCGCCCACCAATGCCGTTAAAGTTTTCAAGCAATGCTGCATTTTTAAAGAGAAAAAAATTGTTTTTAATTTTACTTCTGTGAAGTTAGCCGCACCTTTCTTCCGAAACCTTCTATTTTTAATATCAATATTTAGCGCTGAATTCGCGCCAATTAGCACCTACAGAGACTTGCCCTTCTTAAGGTTAAAACCTTTAAAAGAATATGTAATTAAGGATTAAATTAAAATAGCGCCATTTAGCACCGTCCAAAAATGTACTTCTCTTTGATGTGTCTCAACTTTTGAAAAATTTTAAGTATATCCAAAAATGTAATTTTCTTTGACCTGCCTCAACTTTTAAATTTTTTTAAGTACATAATTATATTTATACGCAATCGAAGGCGCTAATATAAAAGTTGAGACAGATCAAAGAGAAGTACATTTTTGGACTTCTTCAAAATCAAATTCAAATTCTTCAAAAGTTGAAACAGGTCATAGAGAAGTACAGTTTTTACTTGTTTTCTGGTTTGTTAACTGGTACAGAAAGCTCAACTTACCGAATATTTATATATAAAAACAACAAGATAACAGAACTATTATGATTGATAACGCGTGTAGGTGCTGTTATGGCCAGCAAAATTCTCACCGACGATGACCTTTTATATAAATAAATCTTTATTTTAAAATAGTGTAATAAGATGCTGGTATTTTTAAATTTAAACATAAATTAAAACATTAATTCTTACCAAACCCAATTTGAATAGAGCAATCCACAAAACGATTTTTATTATCATTGTTGTCAGCTTCACTTTCCTTGTACTAATCATATTTTAATGTTACCTGCAGCTTTTAATGATGTATGTAATCACCGATAAAAATGATATTCTAATTATACTCATTTTACAGTTGACATAAAATCTTTTGTTGTTTAATGCTCCGAACAATTGTTATGATGGATTTAATGAGCTCTGATGATCTTTTGCTCTCTTTATATATTAGTAAAGTTTTATTAGGCTGCAATCGTTCATTCCGTTGGGCATACCTTGTAAAAAGTACCACCCTAGCTCATGTTATAGTCTATCCCTAAGCTAAGCAGAATTTACTTGTCGTAAAAAAAATAATTGTCTGGGGGTGCGGGAGATTTTAGTAAAATAGGGGTGAAATTGATTTTTTTTGTTATTTGTTGCGGAACATCATTTGCTATGTCGTGACAAAACTGTAAATGGTTATATCTATATTTAAATTGTCAAAAAAAAACATTTAAGCTATATATTTACATTGGTTCCTACGGGAACTCCTACTTTTAAAGTCGATTTTCTGGAAACAGCACTTTTAAGGTTTAACAAAATTACATTTAACACTTAATATCTTCAAATCTAGTACATATTAAGAAAAAACGACTGGAATAAACGTTTTGCGTTGATTTTCTGCGATCACAATAGTGCTTTTATTTTTGTCATATAATAAAAGCGAAGGTATCTGCAAAACAACGTAAAGAGTACCGCGTCTCGTTTTTGCTGTAGGTTAACGAAAAAGGATTTTCGCACGGTAATAATGCATAGTTATGCATGAAGTTATGTCTCACCCACGGTAAACAAAATATATGTTCTTATGCGTTTTACACATTGCATATCATAAACAGTGGCGTATTTATTTATTATTTCTTTCTTAAATTCATACAAGCAAATATATTCATCAATAACTAATAGCCGTCCTAGGATATCATCTGTGGTTTTACAATCTTACAATTAGTAAGCTACAACTGTATTACACCAGTACCATGTATGTAACCACAGAAAATTTGTATATAATAAGTTAAATATGTTAACTAAGTAAAGGTCAAATAAACAAAACCATCTTGGATTTAAAATTATTTCCTAATAAAATCATGGAAATATTTAGGTACTTACTTACACCTCTTTTCATGGATTTTTTATAAAATTAGAAAGACAACTCAATTGAAATTAAAAATACATATTGTGCAATTATTTATTAACTATTTGAAAGAAAGAAATAAAAAACCGAGTAAACGCATTCACTCTGAATACTTGGAATTCCAAATCTGTTTCGGTATCTGCTTTTGGTAAACCATTTTTCATGACTTTGCATCCTCTAGGACATTTGCACGTAGGTATGCAATAAAATCTATTTTTCATGCAGCAACAAATTATCGTCTAGTAATCGCAAAAAAGTTATATTACAACCAATGCAAGTATTCAGAGATATAACATTTTTAGGTACTGGTTTGCGTTGCGTCCTGGGTTGCGAAAACTTGAACTATTCCAATTTCCACTTTTTGACATCCGTAATTTTTTAGCTTTTTAAGCTTTTTAAATTGGGTTTGGCTAATAAGCTATTCAACCACACGGGTGTTCCGAACGATCCAATCCCAGGTTTTCAACAATTTTAAATATTTTTTTTTACTTTCCTATGTTTTGTATTATATAATATGTTTTTTCCATACGTGTATAATTATAACTGTAACGCGGGAACTACCCCACAATCTAAATGGGCAATTCCCGTTTTGTTAAGTAAGTCACTAACTAAATAAATAACGGCATGCCACCAGATAGATGTGTTCAGAGACGAAAGCATAGGGATCATGCAACTGTGCAGTTCTATATATAAATATATAGCCGCTCATGCTGAAGACAACTTCACCTTAACGGGCACATGCCGGGATTCTGCTTATGTAGAATTAAATGAAGCACTGACAAAGGCATACCAGGCTCTATAACTTGGCAGGCCTGGAATGCATAACCTTCCGAGCCCAGCCACATTGAGGTTGGATTCGGTCGGATAGTGGTCCCACTACGTGTGGGGAAAGTCCGAAGCTGGACTAGAGACCCATCCACTCGGAGAAGGAACCCGACGGATTAGCACGGTCATAGTCCGGTATCTGGACAGCTAGTAGAGGATGGATAGTAACCTCAATCCCACCAGTATGTACCGGTAGCACCTGTGCGCTAATTGAGCTTATTTCAATTCGTGACTCCGACAGAGAGTCTGGGGTAATAGGCCGAAGTATCATAGATACTTACTTGTAGAAAATGACCTGTAAATTTAATGTATGTTTTATTTTGGTTATAGAAGGTTCCTTTCTGAGAATCTGTCACAAAACTTTGCACAATTCAAGCAATCACCTTGACTTGCAACTTAAATTTGGGCTAAAGTAGAATCTGGTATCACACGTTCGCTTCTTCGAGGTTTTAGGTTCAAACCCATTGAGAACCGTTCGGTTCCAACTCTTTTTACAAAAGGTAAAGAAATTATTCAAACTAAAATTTGATTTGCTTAAGAATACACAAATACAGATAAATATTTCTATTTAGCCAAAGGATATAAAACAGAGAACAGTGCAATACATTATATATTAATTATTATCAGTTTGAGTCAAAAAGTTTTACTTCAAGGTTACACATCACGGATAATGACAATGTTTGTGAACAGTTCCACAGTTTCACTGTCTGCCTTTCTTTTTTTTATGATTAACCCTGATGTAAAATCTTTTGGCTCGGAAGATATTTTTCTACTGACAGTTTTCCTTTCTAAAGTAACCTTGAGTGCAGTGTTTCTTAAATCATTATTTACAATCACTTTATTTAACATGTATTACCTCCACCTCGTACTCTATATTTATTATATCGCCGTTATTTACATTAAACATATAGAAGTCAGTCGTGAGTCTATATTTTCCGTAAGGTATAGAATGTGGCGGAAATTGAGTTTCATCTAGGAAAAAGTTGTTTATTTCATAAAACCCCTGAAACACAAATGAATCTAATATTAGGTGTGTTGGTCTGATGAATCGTTTGATACACTTACTAATGTTACCTCACATTCATGTATAAACGAATAAAAGACATTAGTTGCAGTTTTTTGCTCTATAATAATTAATCGGATTGGTAATTTTTTATTTATATTTTATTTATAATTTTGGTTATTTAAATACTAAATTATTTAGTTTATCAATGCAAGAAAGATCACCGTTTCTAGTTAACCTGTTTTTTATTTTATTGTGTGTAATACTGTGAATCAGAATTTATTAAAATTATGTGCAAAATTAATATTATCGAAGAGAAAAATTGTCATTTTAAATTTTATGTTTTGTAAAAATATATAAAAGGTAGAAGTTATCTGCCAACTGCAATCGAACCTGGGACGACAGCGACTGGGGTTACTACCACCCCACTCTGGCTAACTCAACTATAGAATCATGTCAGCTCTTGAGTGAACCACACTCATTTTAAGTTGCACTAATTTAAATGATTTTCTTTGAAAAAGGGACTTAATGTTTTGTTTTCTGATTTTTGGGATATGAGTACCGTTTAAACTAATAAACAAAATGATAAACAGAAATAATAATTATATTTACTTGGAGAGATCTTACGAACGATTGTTTAAAAACACAGGTTAATCCCTAAATTCGATTTGAGTATTTTGAATTTTTACGTTGTATTGTTATTGTTATAGTATATGCAGACCATATTTAGTACAGTTGGTAAAACGTAACTGGCCAGCCCTCATTAAAATTTTGAAAAGTCGGCGAATATAATATAATATTAGAATTATTTGAAACAGTTTGTATACAACTTGGAAGGTGTTACTATGCGTTAATTTTAAGGGGTGAGAGAAGACATCAAAAACAAGACCGAACAAAAAAGTCTGATACAACTTTGTTCTAGGACGTACCACTGTTTCAGAAAAAAATAATAACGTTGTAGACTTTAACATCATTTTGTCGTGTTAATAATACTAGTTTAATTATGGGACTTTGTCAAAAAATGCATCTGCTCCAGCACAACAAAAAATTTTAACAATATTTTTCGTATGATCAATTGTTTACGCTTAATATCTGATTCATTTTACATTTACAAATTTTTGAAAGAAATTGAATTTTTAAATGTAAAAAAAATCTGAATGTTAAAATTTACAACCTTTTATTTTTTTTTCTGAAAAAGTGGTACCGTTTAGAACAAAGTTGTATAGGACTTTTTTGTTCTTTTTAATGTCTTCTATCACCCCTTAAAATTAATACATAGTAACCCCCCTTCCACCGTGTATAGCTTCTTCTATTTCTGACATTTTGGAGCTTTTTCTGATTAGTGCGTAATTTTAAATAAACGCCCACTTGTCTTGAGCCTTTTAGTGTATCTACCACCGTATCGCTGCATCACAGAATATAATGTAAAATTAGACGAAAATGCTGTGAATTGTGTTACGCAAACTGTAATATGTATTGATATTTTTGATGGAGGTTCTCTTTCAAAAATATTTACTAACTAAAGTTTGTCCCCTTAAACAGAATAATACAGGGTGCCTTGAAGCTCGTGTACCAAACTTGACCAGGGCATTTCTGATAGTATTTGATATAAAAAAATCTTTTGATTAACGAAAGTCAAGATTTTGAGCAAGTTTCGTGGACCATTGTACAAAACTACATACAATATTGTATGTGCATGTGCACGTGTGATGATTCAACAATTATTCATAAAAGGCCAAGTACATAAAGTTGGGTGCTAACTCTGCAAATCTAAGAACGAGACAACTATAATGACAAATTGTAATACAAATATGTATAAGTAAACAATAATACATATATGTATATTTATTTTTAACATCTGTTTTAGATATAGATTTCATGTAAATGTGAACTGAAAAGTACAGGTACCTGTTAAGAGACACCCTGTATAATAAAAACTATCTACATAACTACTTGCCTTCGGTATAGGACATTCCGAAAAATTGTAAACAGCTGCGTATTTCTGAATATCAAAAGCATTACTTTTAAGTGTCATGCAAGGATTCTTGACAACATCCAATACAGGAGTTGGGGGAAATGGCCGCCACTTATTTTTGACCCATTTATATATGGTTACATTAATCTTAAAAAAGAACATGGACATTTTATTTTTGTTTCCGTTTTCAAAAAATATACGTTACCCTCAGTTTATCATCCAAATCTTGTACTATAGTGCCAGAAGCATTGAGGGCCTGTTGTGTTTTATTGTACCAAAAGCTGACCAAAACTGTATTTTCTAAATAAACTGGATTGTTTTTAGTAGCACGTACTAATCCATGCAATAACTTAAAGTCATGCTGGAGTAACTACAAGTATAGAAAATATTTCTAAAGTTTTTTTAAGTTAAGAAAAATTCTTACCGTAGCCCATTTTAAAGAAATCAAAGTAACAAACACTATTCGTATGATAAGCAAGCTCATGTTTTAGTATTTGATGTAATAGGTTTTTGGGAAATTTTTATATATAATAGTTAAAATATAACTATTATTGCTTGAACAAAAACATCCGGTTTGTTTTGCTTATCTGATCGGTCCACACTATTAATTCTTCATGGCTGACAGGTGAAATTCATTAAGACAACATTTTGCCAAATTTAATTGAGACTTGTAGATATAAATATATTTATATTCTTATGCATATTGAAATATATAGAAAATTCGCCCTTTCCGAATCCGAATCAACATCTAAACAAATGAACACTCACCTCTTGAGCTTTGAGATACCTAGAGGGTCTCAAAATGTAAAATCTTGGTTTTATTTTTTTAATGCTTTTATTTTGCTTTGTATCATGTCCTTTTGTTCTTAGATCCTGCAACTCAAAATTCGTCTACATCCATTTAAGATAAAAAAACTGAAATCATATCAATATGCGCAAACTCGATGACAGTACATTTTAATGCTGTTTGCGGGGTCCATATAGTCATTCCTCCATACTATTTCCAATTATCTTAAAAAATAACAATATCGCGATATATGTAAGCCCTATAAAAATATCCTTTTGCCAAATACACTGGTTTTGGAAGTCAATCCCCTTTCTCATCATTCAGAGTAGAAGTTAAGCTAGGATTGGGTTCAAGGTTAGGTTAGTTCCCATGGATTTAACAATGACAATAACAGGCAAGAACCCGACGCGACGTGGATTTAAAAAAACCGAATCAGATTAAATTCCGGGTATCCAACATGATTTTGAAGGACTGCGACGAACCAACAAAACAATGCGAATACTGTAAATGCATATATTTGAATCTCTATTTTTAATTATTTAGATGTGTTTGCATTATTATTGACAGCATGACAGCAAACAGTAGCGTAACATGATTTTACATCTAGTGAGAAACAACACAGTAAGAAACGTTAAAACTAATTGTTTTGTTATTAGAAACTAGATATCTTAGAACGTCTACTAATAAAACAGATGAGAATGTGATAATATGAAATAGGGATCTTGAGTTACTTGTGGATGTTCCGCTTAAGTGGCCTCCGTAAAGGTATCTTTGGCAACCTGCTTTAAGCCTACAGCCACGGACACCACTTGGGCAAGGAATTGAGGTAGGTCAATTAACGAGTCACTCCCTTAAGAGAATGATGCCAATTTTCACTGGCAGGATCGTGATTACTATCCACCCGCTCCAAGTTAGTGCCGGAGCTATTAACGCGGTCACCCGTCGAGGTCCGTCTCCCGAGTGAGTCCTTTCATCATTAGTCCAGCATGCGGACTAAACTACTGTTGTATCTCAAATGTAAACCGAACATAACCTTGAACATGTCTACGATTTATCTAGAATTTGCCTACCCCGACCTAACAAAATAAAAGCTTGGTGGGCCTTCAACAGCCCGTTTGACTCTACCTAAGGTAGAGACTCGGTATGTACGCCTAAAGGCGGAGTTGTCTTGGACGTGAGAGGTTACTATGTGTTCGCGTCAACATCCCTTAAAGGTGATTGCTTAGAATAGCCTTACATAGCCTCAGCCGTGCTGGATTATTTACAATACCGGCAACCCACTCCACTTAAGTTATAGAAAAAATCCTGCCTGCCCTGCGATCCCCAGAATCCAGGGGAGTCCAGACCGACGTCGAGTTTGATTACACGGGATAGACCTCTCCGTACTAGAGTCGGGCCTTTATTAAAACTAAAGAATGGAGACCTCAGACCGTTCCAGCCATGACAGA
The DNA here is from genome assembly GCA_929113105.1 of Agrypnus murinus. Taxonomy (NCBI): domain Eukaryota; kingdom Metazoa; phylum Arthropoda; class Insecta; order Coleoptera; family Elateridae; genus Agrypnus; species Agrypnus murinus. The sequence goes on from OV816025.1 coordinate 59,506,642, forward strand.
GAGTCATAGCCGCCTACCCATGAACCATAGGCACTAGTGAAGAATTGAGCAATTTTATATCGACAGTAATTTCTCCTTTACGTCCATTAAAAGAAATTTTGATTGACTTTGAACTTGAGCTCCAATTCGAAGATCCGCAATTACAAAATTTAGTTGATGTGTAGGACCGCATATATTCAACATTCTTCTCAAATGTTGTCTCAAAAAACTCCAAAATGCGGTACACGCTACGTTTCGTAGCAACCAAACGTGCTTCAAAGTTCAGAGATGCAAAATTTAAAATATTCAAAACACTACAATTTAATGCGTACTGAGCACACGTACACTTTAAGGACGCCTCTACAGTCTGTAGTTGATGGCTGCGCATTACAACATTATTTCCTTTGGAATATTCTCAGAAAGATTTTTTGGTACACTAATTCAAAATGTGGGAATTCTAACACTCTCCGATAATACTGTTAAATTGCTTCTTAATTTCTTAGACCGGAAAAGATTATTTTTAATTAATGCACTTTCTGGGAATGCTATGCTTAAATTAAATAAGAAATACACTTTTTTATTGTGAATGAATATATTGACAGGATATCATGTAATTAGATAGCAGAGTATGTCAAGAGATCGGTGTTGCCAGGATTTTTCCCTGCTAAACTATTAAACAAAGGACATTGTGAAAATATAAATAATTTAAGCTTGTTATAATTAAGTATAAAATTCTGAATATCTTTATAAAGAGCCCTCCTACTACATTTGGGTTGATGAAAGAAGCATAAGAGAATGCTGAGGCATCACGGAAAAGTGGGATTTTAAAATTACTGTCTTGGTCTATACGTCGAAGAATGGTGTCAGTAATTGTACATGCCCATAAATCGTTTTCGCGCATGCTCAATGATAGGATTGGGCATCTCAAAAATAAAAAGGACAAGTGTGTTAGTGATAAGTCAGATTATTAAAGAGATATCTATGTTGTGTGTGTCGTTGTGTACAAAACGGGTAATGTATTGATCCTATTAATTTCATGACTAGAATTGGGCAAATATACTATAAGGATCGATCAGGTATGTTCTAAAATAAGTTACTAAACATATCTTATAATGTACAGCTACAGAAATACGTAATGCGTCGCCTCCTATGTCCACCTATTCAGTAGGTATATCACATCTCGTACATTTAAATAAAAAAACATAACTTACTATTATTAAAAATAATTAATTTTTTAATGCACAAATAATATAAATAATATGTATAAAAACAATAACATGACAAGAGAATGTAAAATCTGCTAAAAAAGAATAAAAACCAAATTAAAAAAACAATAATTCAAAGGCTTACTAGAACGAAAAGACTTCCGTTTGTGTTTTTAGTTATTCTTCTTCGTGGTCAGATAGTTAAATTTGGGATTTAGGGTAAAAGGAGATTTGAGCTTCGCATCGAATCCCGGTGGCCATATACGTTTGTTTTTTTAATTATATTTTTGTATGTTAATATTAACCTGTTGATTACAATATTTAAGCAGAATTTGAATGGAATTGGAATGGAATGGAATGGAAGAAAAACAATATTAGATTTATATAACATATTTCTATTAAATGAAAAATTGAAAACTGAAAGGTAATAAATATCATAACATTCATAACATACTAGAGTAACATTAAAACATAATAAAAACACATTGATTATATGAAATATTTGAAACTTGAAACTATATAAAACTATATAAAACTTTATAAAAACAAATTTTATTTTAATAAGTAAAGGTAATAAATGTTTGGTATTTGTTTCCAAGGGCAAAAAATCATTTTAAAAAGGATAGAAGAGAGGGCCATTTTAAAGTTTTTTCCTGTATAATTCTGTCATAAATAGATTAAAGGAATTTAAATCAATAGTACTATATATAGCTACTGTATGAGTGCCACCAAAGGGTTTTGTCCATTTATTTTTTCAATTAGAATGGTGTAATAAGGAATTACAACGACACAAAGAAAAGCGTGGTAGAGAAAGTCTAGTTTTGTACTGATATATTTATATACTATAATATAAAACTATCACTACTCTGATTCAATTGCCTCAAACATGAAATCTTTGTCTTTTCAAATCGTTCTTCTACCCTAAATCAGTATTCTAACCATCAGGCCACAAAGGTGAATAACCGCAAACACAAATTGAAGTTTTTTTCTTTCTAGTAACCCTTCAAATTATTCTTTTTTAAAATTTAGGTCTTATTCTTTTTTTTAGCAGATTTTACATACCCTGATCATGTTATTGTTTTTATAAATCATTTTCATACTATCCATAGTATCCATGCATTAAAAATGAATGATTTAAGGAGAGATAAAAAGAATATTCCTATGGAGTGCAATATAGTTTGTCAGTTCAAAGAACCAGCTGACAAGGATTCCCTTGGTTAGGTCATGTTGTAAAATTGCTTTTGGCAGTGTAATATTTAAAAATATTCAGATATTTACTGTTTTGAAAAAACAAAAATATAATTTAAAAAAAGTTTTATGAGCACCGGGACTCGATGCGAAGCTCAAATCCCCTTCTACCATAAACCAGCATTCTAACCATCAGGCAACAAAGACGAATAACTAAAAACACAAATAGAAGTCTTTATTTTTAGCAACCCTTCAAATTATTCTCTTTGAAATTTGGTTTTTATTCTTTTTTTGCAGATTTTACATTCCTTTTTCGTGTTATTGTTTTCATACATAATCTTCATATTATCGATGCATATAAAACTAATTATTTTTAATAATAGAAAGTTATGTTTCTTTTATTTAAATGTATAAGATGTGTTGCATACTGAATAAGCGGACATAGGAGGCGACGCATTACTCATTTCTGTAGCTGTAAATTATAAGATATGTTTAGTAACTTATCTTACAACATACCTGCTCGATGCTTGTAACACATTTGCCCATGGAATTAATATGATCAGTACATTATCCGTTGTTAACACTTGTACTTCGTGAAACTATAGCAACTAATTTTAATGGTAACTACACTGTCATGCATACCATTTCTGAATGCTTGATTAAATTCATTATCGAGATGCCCAGTTCTATCATTGACCTGCAATTAAAACATTATTAAAAATATAATTAAAGAAAAACTTATGTGGGCACCGGGGCTGGTTGCGTAGCGCAAATAACTCTTCTACCCTAAAACTAGCATTCTAAACATCAGGTCACAAAGGCGAAATAACCGCCAAAGGGTTTTGTCCATTCATTATTTTCAATTAGAATGGTGTAATAAGGAATTACAACGACACAAAGAAAAGTGTGATAGAGAAAGTCTAGTTTAAAGAGTAAAGTAATTAAAGTATTTTCTTTCTAGTAACCCTTAAAATTATTGTTTTTTTAAATTTAGTTTTTATTCTTTTTTAGCAGATTTTACTTTTTATTTTCATGTTATTGTTTTTATACATAATTTTCATATTATCTATGCATTAAGAATGAATTATTTTTAATAATAAAAAGTTGTTTCTTTTATTTGTATGTACCTGGCTATAATATACAGTGCTATTAAATTAACTTGCAATATGTGCATTTCGCTATGTTGCATTTTAAATTAATCGAGTCAAAGCATTATGTGCACATAGGCAACCAAATATACAGCACGGTATTTTTATCATTTCATTCAATCTAAAACGCCGGTAAAATCAAACAAATGAATTACTTAGTAAACTGTTAAATCAATTATTTAGTATTAAATTATTTAGTAGGTATTAAAAGGTACACTAAAGAAGAAAATGTGCAAATGTGTCTGTGGTACCAAAACCACAATAGCTTACAAATGGCTTGTGACTTATTTGCTGCTGAATATCCAACTCGCCCTATCTCACATCCTTCTACAATTTTGCGGACATTTAATAAATTAAAAAATGAAGGGTGTATTGCTGGTCACTCAAATCGTAAGTGATCAAAAACTGTATTAACAGAGGAGATGAGACTGAATATTTAAGTTTACACAGAAGTGAAACCTTAGTTCATTAAGTTATGCTGCTTCAATTTTTGAAATCTTAGCCTGCAGTGCTTGAAATGCCCAAGAGTTAAAAATACAAAATCATCAGCAATTATTTAAAATTTACAAAATTAATAGGACAGATTTTTGCAAAAAAATGTTAAATTTATTAAATACAGATGAACAGTTATTGCACAAGATTTGTTTCACCGATGAAGCTATCTTTTCTCTAAATGTAAAAGTAAATTCACAAAATCACAGGTACACTTCTACAGTTCAACTAAATTCAGCGTAACCTATTATCACTTATTACAGATATTGGGCACAAAGAAATTTACACATACAAAATTGGACTCATACACAGTATAGGGAGCAAGTAAATCTCTGCTTGGGTATAATCAATAATACACCAATTGGTCCATTTTTCATTAATGACATTTTAAATTTCTATTCTAATTTAAATATTCTCCGTAATTCATACATACATAATCCATTCCCCTTTTACCGCAATTCGCAGTGTCGGGGTTCCACACAAACTTTTATGGGAGTGCAACGGAGGTAATGGTGCTATTGTAGCAAGTACATTACGCTACCCCATACTTTATCACTCATACAACTTTCATACCTTAACCTAAGGAGCTCAAACACGATAGTACTAAATTTTTAAAATTCAGTCGCAACCGAGGTTTGAACCCCTGACCCTCTGAACGAAAGGTAGGATCTCTACCACTCGACCACGGAGGGCCTCTCCGTAATTCAATAGTTCCTCAAATCCAGCAACTTGCCATTGAAAATGACTGGTACCAACGCATAGTTCTCCATCTCACTCGGCGGTGGAAGTCAGAAACTTTCTTAATGGAAATTTCCCTGAGCAGTGGATTGGAAGAAATGGACCAATAGTCTGGCCAGCCAGGTCCCCTGATTATCTCCAAATGATTTTTTCATTTGGGGTTACCTTAAATCAAAAGTTTATACCCATATACCCATAAAAAACACAAACGAATTAAAAGAAAGAGTTCTTGCAGAATGTGATAAGCTCAAAGAGACTACCATCAAGATCTCTAATGCAGTTCAGGATTTTTATCATAGACTAGGTTACTGTTTGGAACAAGAGGGTGGGCATTTTGAAACAAATCTAAAATAAAGGGGTGATTAATTTTTTCAAATAAATAATTCTATTTACCGTTGTTTGAAGTTAGGTTAAGTTGGTTGGTTGTTAAAAGTATGCATTCTTCTCTCGAACAGACGTGGTTTGTTATCAAAAATACACCTCTGCATCTTTTATTTTACAATAAATGTTACTTTAATTTACTTTTGTATTTCTAATAAACTCGATGTTAATTATTAGCGTAATGAATGTCAAATGGAAAAAGTCAAACGGGTAGCACCATAGATAAAGGTAGCACATTATAAGCGTTTATGTATTGTTGGTTGCATAAACATACAGTCAATTCAATGGTTTGATATGATTATTTTAAAATGCAATATGGAACATATTGCATTTTAATTTAATAGCACTGTATGTATTGAATGTATAACGTGTGTTGCATACTGAATAGACGCACATAGAAGGCGACGCATTACTCATTTCTCTAACTGTACATAGTATATGCCACTTATGCTTATATGGAGTGTAAGTCGCTTATACGATTAAAGAAAAATATACTTACATTAGTAGAAACACGAAGAGTACAGTCCGTACAATATTTGTTGAGCCAGAATTACCAAAAAGGAGAAAGCCGATGATGTTCTATTCTCGGAACGCAACGGTCTACCATGGTTTGTATTTGTAAACAACGGCGTACCTTGTTCTTCCGGCTTATTGATCGCGTCGGTTTGTTGAGGTGTCGGTTTTCGCTCAGGCAACCTTTTAATGTCGTATAAACATTTGTGAATGTGGATTTTATTGGAGATATTAGTTGGGACTCACTATTATAACATATCGCCAATGTGTGGATTGGGGTATGTTGGGGGAAAGACAGAATGATACTATAGATTTAATTAAATAAACAATATAAAAAAATAAAACATAAAAATGAAAAATGATAGTTATAATAAAAATAATAAAATCGTTACTTAGATAACTGATAAGTGAAAGAGAGATATCTGACTATACTCCCTGATGAATTTAAGTAACAACAATGAAAATAGTTTAAATATAAGTAAATTCAAGTTTTAAAGCAATTAGAAGGTACGATTGTGCAAATTCTTACCCTTTGCGTATATAATAAATTAATCCAATATCTCTGTCTGGAGTTAGTTAATTAACACTTTAATTATTACGCTCTCGTGTTTAAACGCCCGATTGTAAAGTATACGTTATTATTATTGTAATTTTTTGTATGCGTTATAATTTAGAATATTTATATTTAAATTATATTAAAATTCTTAAGTTCACAATTAAATAAATGAGTCCCGAATGTTTTCTCTTTTTATTTGAGCTAATTAAGTAGTGCCAAACCGTTCAATTGTAGATCTTCCCTGGAACTGACTTCTAAGTCCAGTTTTTCGAGCGCCTCGCCGAAAAGCTGATGTTTCAAAACTTTAGTAGTTTTCCAACTGGTTATGCCAAATTGCAAAACTGAACCCGTGCATTCCTTTCCTTTCCTGTCTTCCGATAACTCAACTATTATGTTTCGTGTGAAGTGCCTATTTAGCACAGTTACATTTTATTAAATTAAGTTGATGCAGCTTAGTGTTGCCTGTCTTAAGTTTATCAAAGTTCAAAAAGGAATATTTCCTATAAAACACAACGTCAGCAATACCTCACATTTTATGAAAGCAATTTATGAATTAATAAAGATTAAACAATTTAATTAGATACCTGGTGTCCTAATATTTTGGTACGATAATTAAATGATTATCGGCGGGTTGTTACACTATTTATCATAATTTATCACATTCTATTAAGCTCTATGTTGGTCATTCCGTAGCTCACTAGTTAGAGATCTGTTGCCACAACCCAACCAAACAGTGATTATTGTCTATGGTTGTAACTGCGGTGAATATAAATTCAAGTAAAAAGCAAATAAACAATAAAATTGCAAAGCCCAACTAACACATCTACTCAGTCTGCTGGTGTTATACTACAAATTTTTAATTGTTCAACTATTTTAAAACTATGTATTAATTGAGAGAATTGTGTCTGAGCTATTAAACAGGAAACAATTTTTTAGAGGTGCAGAAAATACTCATATTCTAGTCCCAAGCGAATACTTCTTCTGATCTTCTTTTCATCAAATCTTATTGTCATTTCAAAAAATCAATTCAAAAACAACTTCTTGCAACATTTTATTTATATCTGACATGTTTAGACCTGTACAATTAAATTAAAAACAATTTCTTTATTATTAAAATAGACATCGCTATGTAACTTCCCAAACAGTTGACGTTATAGAACTTCTTCTTTTATTATTAGGTACATCTACATGAGCATCTAATCCATCAGATAATCTGCTTAGTCTTCTAGCCCATGAGCCACGGAGTACTGAAAGATTATTATTTATTTTAATGTAATACCATTCTCCAATAAAATTTACCTATAGCTCTTTCGTTTCTGGATGCATTATTATTATCTCTTATTGAAGAAAGTACATCATCGTAATCATCATTTTTCCTAAGACCGTGTTCATATTTTGCTTCTTTTGCCAGAAGGGCTTCTCTTTGCATTTGAGTTTTCAACTAAAACAGAAGATTTATTTTAATCAACAGTTTAATACATTATTTTATTTATTTTAATACCTCTGATGGTACATCCGGTATTACATATTGCATTATTCCAGTCAGTGCAAAAACAATGTGCTGTAATATAAAATACAGAAATCAGTTTTCATTAAAATGTTATAGCAAATTATGGTATAGTATAGCGCTTTTTACCTCAAATATAACTACAAAGGCTAAACGTGCCGCAAATACATGCCAGTATTGCGGACTTAGGCCGTATGGGTCTGTTTCGTTTGGACCATTTCTGTAACCTAAACATTGAAATTAATAGTAAATATAAGCACGATCTACAAATCATGATGAAGTAACAAGTTAATTAAATAAAATAATGAGGTACATTATAGTATACATCTATTTAGGTAGATCTGTTAGCTCTTTAATAATCCTTACAAGCATGTTTCTAGGCCATTTAGTTAGTCAAATAATCTTTCGTGTACTAGACAAAGAGAACCTACGGTTTTGTGTGGACTCCGCACAATCGAAATCTCGTGGTTTTCAGTTCAAGGGCTGTATTCAAGGGAGTATTCAACCAGTACAACTAATATGCACTGTCAGTTAAGAATCTCAATTGTCAATCATATTAAAATGGTTGTCGTTTTCAATCTAACCAGCCTCGGTGGATTAGTAGTTTGCATGTTTGCTTCGTAATCCAAGGGTCGCAGGTTCGATCCCTGGTTGAGCTGGTAATTTTTCATAGCGGAGAAAAATAAAAAACATGCCTTTTTCTCGGATAGGAAGTAAAACTTGTAGGTCCCGTGTTAATGAGATGTTTGGCACGTTAAAAATCCCTACTAGGGGTGGAATTCCCCCAGGTTCGGCTAAATTCTAGTAGGGTCGGCCAAATTATCAGAGTAATCGGTGCCACAAAGTACGAAGAGTGCTCCGCCATCCTGATTTCTCGCCCAAAAATAAATAAATAATTTCTCAATCTAAACCAACATAGATAGTAGAAACATATCATAGACGGGTTCTTGATATTGAAGGCTTCAGCTCAAAACGTTTATATGTCCAGCTCAGCTGAGCCCTTGCTGTATACTTATCTCAATATCTTCTTTGAATATTGTTAATGTATGTTCCAAACTCTTTGAAAGAATAAATCAAATATTAAAATAAGTACATGGGTAATATACCTAGTCAAAACTTAATTATAGTTATTATATCATTATGGTTTATATTATTATTAACTTTGACTTTGACTTAATATTTTTGTTATAATTGTAAAGCAACAGCAATGTTAATTTAGAAGTACTGTATAAAAGCGCAGCAATGCATTTTATTTCAATGTTAGGCAAAGTAATAGCTGTTTGTGTATTAAGAGCAAAAAGTGATGTATAGTAGATTGCCGATAGAGAGAGAAAAGCAGAGCGTCGTTATCTTTCGAAAGCGGCCATTATTGTTGTTTGTTTTGAGCGAACAGGAAAGACTTGTTCGCGCGTTACCATTTGAGATAAGCGGAAAAGTGGAAATTCTGCTTGTTCCTCAGAAACTGAGTTCTCTAAGGACAACTGAAAAAACTTACTCCCAAATGCTAGAGTAATAATGTTTTTGTCGTCAAAAATATTATTTCATTGCTATTGCAATGACGATACCATAAAGCACCACGATTTGGTTATCTTATGTAACTATGTTGCTGAATTCAAGCAAATTCCCCTTTTTTTGCAACTTTTCTTGACAAACACCGTTCCTACGGAGCTTTCTATAGATTGTTCTACGGTATGTATTTTTGGTTATATATTGAGGTTTCTATCGCATTCTTAGTCTTTCAGTCAATTCATAGCCTTCAGTCATAACTTTTGACTGTTCAGATTTTGGTAGATTTATTCATGATATTTATAAAAGGAGAAACTAAACTATATTTTGATCTCTACATAAATACACTGACAATTTTGCAAATCAATTTTCCAATTGCTAGAGAAACTAGAATAATACTTTAGAGTAATATTTAGATTTAAAAATGCCATTTTAACCTGTTTCTGCAGTTTGGTAACTCAAATATCAACAGGGTTTATTATTTTAGTGCTAGTGTATCTTTTGAAGGTATAGGTCAGATGTCTGTGCAACAGGTGATGTATACTTTCAAGGGATACTCTCGATATAGCAAAAAATAACAGTAGTTAGTTCTACACAAAAATGGATTTAGTCGGTTTTGCATCTAGGTGGCCCAATTGCATATGTTCAAGATTTCGATATGAAACAAACCTCTATATTGACACGTATCTGGTGGGGCTTCCATTTCTTCTAAATCTGCACCCATTCCTTCATTGTAGTCAACTGTATTAAAGACTAAAACAAGACGAAGTTTTAGTAATGCAATCTGTGGCGATAATTTGATATTCTTACCAGATAAAGAAGCATCTATGTAGCCAACTAGATCTTGTGATTTGGAGTATTTGTATTTATAAACCATTCTTGGAATAAATTCACTTGTATAAGATATAACGAATGCCTAAAAAGTAAACATTTCCTTGATTAGAAAAATACTATTCTACTACATACACATAGCTTTCTAATGTTAGAAAACTAATTGCTTATTTCAAGAGGAAGTACAATCGATCAACAGTTCTTTTATATGCAGTTTCATTATCATTGACGTAATTTTATTTCCGAATGATCTTCAACCCGATTTAAAATATATTTTACAGATTCATAGAGAAAATTATATAACCCCGGTTGGTAATCGAACCCAGGAGCTTCCGCTACCTAGGTGATATAATTTAAAATAAAAATTAACTTTCATCTAAAATCTAAATAATTATTTTTTTTCAGGATGATTCATAATAATCTAGATGCTTTGAATATTGATGTTGTTGTCGGCGAATTGTCGATCTTCATTAATAAAATCAAGAAATATTTAGTTACTTTATAAGTTTGCTAAATATCTAATTCATATGGAAAATTTGTCACTCGGCTGACAGTCACCTTAGGTAGCTCAGTTAGTAGAGATGCCGCCTATATAGCGGAAGATCCTGGGTTCGATTACCAGCCGGGGTGATATAATTTTCTCTAGGAATTTGCATTCAAAATATAATTTAATGTAAAACATTAATTAAACAATATAAAGATTAACTTTCGTCTAAAATCTATATTTTACAGATGCCGAAAACTTAATTATACAGTATCATTGTCACAATATGACAAACAAAATTACAGACTACATATACTTTAAATTTTAATAACACAGGAAACTCTTTTACATAAGTTAAAGAAACATTGATCACAGCTTGCGAATCAACATAAAATAGTTTAGCTAAGATTTCGGTAGCCTGTACTGTTCTACAGAGGTGATTCATTCTATCCGCTGAAACCTATAAAAGGGGACCAATTCCTTGAAAATTAGTTCATCTAGTTTGTACTAGTTTAGTACATTGTGTCATAGTGTACAAAATATTATTAGCAAACTATTGAAATTTTTTGATCATTCTCATTGATTTTTTTAATATTTTTAGACTGATCAAAGTTTTGTTAGTACACAGTCAATTAGTCAAAATTATAAGTTATCCAGACAAAGAGGTATACAGTTCTTATTCGTTGTTTGTAAGATAAAAGTTTTGTTCTAAGGGCAAGTTATATTTGTTGAATTGATTAAAACTCACACAATTACAGAGGTGTGTGAAATCCACAAAAGATATCTTAAGACAGCCAGACAGACTAAAGCCGTATGTAAACACTTTATTGCTGTTTAAATGCAAGTCCTGAATTAACATCAACCGCAAGATCTAGCCTGACGCATACATATTGGAATTAGCTTGTTCTTGCCGGCTGAAGAAATTTCTAAAATACAGTTTTCTGATTTCCGTGTAGCTAGGATTGGTTTACGTACGTGTAAAATCTATCTTCGGTTCTTCCTTTACTTGTCCTATCAAATGCCTCAGTTACTATATGAAACTGGGATTTTAGTGAACAGTTTCATTTTAAGAAACTTGTATGCTGCCCTTCTCCTTTGCTTCCTTTAAAACCTTCTAACCTGGACTATTCGTACTTGCTGATTTTCGTGACATATCTGCCATATAACGTATGATGATTGATGATTTGTTAAACATTTAAGCATTCATGCATTAGCTTTTCCAGGAAACTGATATGGTTTATTGTCACGAACCTGTATGCAAAGAGTTAAAATACACTCAACTAGCGCGTCACTTACCCATCTGAGTGCTACTAGTTCTCTTCCAACAAGGTTGCTAGCCATACTCTACTCCAGGTTGGTGTCGCAGATATTTACGTGCTCACTCCGTACATCGAAGCCAACCCAAGTGTGATTAATTGCATGCCCGATGTTAGTGGCCTACACCAAGACTTCGATTACGATAAAAAAGGCCAAGTGACAAATTCACCGGACGCCCTCTTGGTTTCTAAGCGGACGATCATGTAAAAACGCCTTTCAGAAATGCAACCAAAGGAAGATGGATGCTCTTTTACAAATTCACACTTTCACAAGTTTCGTCCCATACTAGTTGGCCTACTGTTATTTTTGTTAAAGGACGCTTCCGCATTTATTCTCTTTTTTTGTATACAGAGTGGCTGTTTCTTGTTGCTCGAACGAAGTACTGCTTTTGCACTTACTCTATGTCAAGTTTCATTAATTTTTATTAAGGGGTTTCCTAACACCACCCCTTCCTTCCTTGGATTCATCCTCCAGTAAGATTTCATGAAACTTGGCTTGGAGATGGCGCAGGTGCAATAATTTACTCTAGCTACAAGAAACAGCCACCTCATAAATCACACGAAAATTCTGAGATGTACTTTGTTTTAAAATATAAGAAATAAATATACGACAAAATATATCAATAAAAGCCAGCTTCGGTGGTTTAGTCGGTCTTGTGTAATAATCTTTCATAATCGCTTTATCTCCAGCAGAACTGTTCGTTTCTCATAGCGAGGAAAAACTAAAACATGCCCTCTTCTCGGATAGGAAATAAAAGTGTAGGACTCATGTAAATGCCTAAATAATAATCCGATAAAAATCCCTACTGGGGGTGGAATTCCCCCAGATTCGGCTAAATACTAGTAGTGTCGGCTAAATAATCACTGTAATCGGTAACATGAGATACGAGAAATTCTACACCACTCCGATTCCTCGCCCAATAGATGTCAATACTTTAATCTAGCAACAAGAAATAGCTATTTCGAAAACAATACGAAAATTCAGGCTCGCAGTGCACATATACGAGCCCTAACCACTACATGTTCGGGCGATAAGTATTTTTCTAGAAATATTGTTATTATTGTATTACACTCAAATTGTTTCTTGTAAAGTTATAACTTTACATTTGTTCGTTGTTTTTTCTACGAAAGTGTAAAGTTAGTATGAATTAATTTGAGTGTAATACAGTATTAACAATAATTATAAAAAATACTTATCGTCCGAATATATAGAGGTTAGGGCTCGTAATTATATGAACTTGGCGTGGAGTAATCCGTTAGATCAAGTACCAGTCTGTATACACTAATCAATGGAGAATAATATAATAACTAAAGCTAGTTTTTATATAGAGGCCATTTATTTTTTATTTGTTTATTTGTTTTTGGTCGAGGAATCAAGATGGCGGAGCATCCTTCGTATCTCATTGCACCGATTGCTATGATCATTTGGCCGACCCTACTCGAATTTAGCCGAATCTGGGAGAATTCCACCCCCCAATTTTCTCGTGGGATTTTTAACGTGCCAAACATCGCATTGACACGGGACCCACAGTTTTACTTCCTATCCGAGAAGAAGGCATGTTTTTAATTTTTCTCCGCTATGAAAAATTACCAGCTCGGCCGGGGATCGAACCTGCGATCTTTCGATTATAGTAATTGCTACAACCCAGAACCTGGAAACCAGGCCCCAGAAGCTATAAGCTTGTGCGGGAGGGAGGGGGCGATTATTATTATTGTAGGCCCTACATGCGGCTGCAGCCGACTTACAGATGGAACAGCGCAAATCCCACATTTATGTCACAGCTAAGGACAACTGCAGAAAACCTTAACCAGATCTGCCGGTAACAGGAGTCGAACCTGGCCCGCTTGCATGAAAGTCCAGCACGCTAGACATTACACTAGCAAGGCTGTTTTACACTACCAAGTGTGAATGAAGCACTATTATTTTCATTGATGTAACGCGTATTTAATTTAAGTACTCTTTTCTGGATTTTAATATTTTTGAATAGTTTTCTACCTAGCTAATACCAGCAAGTCAAGGCAATGTCTATAGATCAAAGAAGAAATTATATCTAAAACTTATTAATGTAAAGCCACATTGAGTACCTATATAATTTTGGTATTTTGTTATAATTTTCAAAGTTTGGAATTACGTAATAAGTACCATTTTATTTACTATTAATAAGCCTGTTCTTAGAACAATTTATATTTTTTTCACTTCATTTGGAATATTTTCTAAAACATTTGATGGTCCTGCAACATGTCTCTCAATTGGAGGAGCCGTAGCGGGATGAATAGTAAATTCTGGAGGCGGTCCAATCGAATCCTACCAACGGCATGGTTCCAAACACAAGTGGACAAGTAATCTCTAAATTGGAAGACGTAGGTGACATATACACTTTAACGTGCTTAAGAAGTCAAACCAATGTGGTAATTAGTAAAGATGAAGAGATGGTTTACAAGTAGTACTTTATACACACGTTTTCCACTTGTCATCTGGGTTACGAGTAGTTCTGTCCGCTTACGGTTTAAAAAAGCGTAACTGAGTTTCATGCAGCTCTTGCAGATTCATCTGTATCAGGAATAACTTTAGAAACACTACTACAGCTACGACATTATGGTGTTGAGTACCTTCATGTCAAATTGAAATAAAACTCAATACGACCCTTTTCTATAATACTTCATTTTTTCTTTCTCGCGTTTTGTATATTTCTGCTTGTTAAACTAATGCTAACTAATTTAAAAGATAAACCGATTTTTATTTAGGATTTATTTAGGAAATAATGAATGTATTTCCTCTCACTCGTCATTGTTATAATATTTTAATAGTCTGACAAAAGGAACACTTTAGCTGAAAGAAAATTTAGGTTAGGCACAAAAAATACCAAATACAGAAGTAATATTCACTTTTTTATCATTGGTTTATTGTGACATAAGTGTATTCTAGAAAAATCTTTCAAGCATCTCCTACTTTTGAATATCGAGATTAGGGAGGAAGGGGTCAGAGTGGTTGGTAGCAAAAGCAACGCAAGTCCTGAAAGACCTTAATTTGAGAGACGCTTTCAGTAAATAGAATAGAAATATTAATGCTCGTAAAGTTACACAAACAAAGGGATAGTAATTGAAAATCGGGCAATAGAGACAGAAAGAGAAAGTGAGTTGCAGTCGTTGATACGTGTTTCGCACTTATTAGTGCACATCAGGACGGCATAGCAGATAAAAAATAAAATACAAGCAACAAACACGAAAGAAAAGATGCACACCACAAGGTTTCACAGATAGCAGCCAACCACATATTTGTAGCATTGGCTCGAAGACTTATTCGACTCGAATTTATATTATTATCCCTTTGTTTGTTTTCAGTAAATTCTGCGGCATGGTTTCAAAATTTGTTCCAAGTCAAGATTTACAGTGTCGTTAACAGTTTCTTACCGTAGAGTCTGAACGAAATATGCAATTAGGTTACTTAAAACACGCTGAGTATTAATTATTGTCTGTAAAAGATGAACATTTTGGAGTTAAGTAAGAAAGTTTGTACGAGGATGGTCTGAAAAGTTTCTGACCTTAACGTGAAGATGGTAGCACTCGTCAATAAAAGCTAGGGAATGTAGTTGTGCATCTTTTGACAGGTACTCACCAAAATTTCAGCCATTTTGGACGCGCAGTTGTTATTTGACAATCGTTTGAGTGAGTCGATGTGAGTGTTTTTGTGAAAATGGAAAAAATCGAGTATCGAGCTGTCATTAAATATTTGTTTTTAAAAGGCAATATGCCTACGCAAATCAAAGATGAGTTGGACTCTGTGTATGGGGACTCTGCGCCATCATTTACCACAGTGAGGTTTTGGGCAGCTGAATTTAAACGTGGCCGTATCAGCTTGGGAGACGATGAACGTTCGGGACGTCCAAAAACTGCAACCACTTACGATAACATCGCTAAAGTTCACCAAACGGTGCTAAACGACCGTCGAATTAAAGTGAGAGAGATAGCAGAGGCTATGAATATGTCCAAAGAACGTGTTTGTCACTTATTGAATCAAGATTTAGGCATGAGAAAGCTGTCCGCGCGTTGGGTGCCGCGTTTGCTCACGTTAGACCAAAAACGTGTTCGAATGAACATTTCCAACGCTCTGTTGGCGCAGTTTAGGCGCAATAAATCAGAGTTTTGGCGCCGATTAATTACTGTAGATGAAACTTGGATACACCATTATACGCCCGAAACAAAAATACAGTCAAAACAGTGGACTGCAAAAAGGGAATCGGCTCCAAAAAAAGCAAGAACTGTTATGTTGGCTAGGAAAGCGATGGCGACTGTTTTTTGTGATAGTCATGGAGTTATCTTAATCGATTATCTTCAAACAGGAAAACCCATTACAGGAGCATACTACGCATCATTACTTGACAAGCTGAAGGCAGAAATTGCCGAAAAACGCCCACATTTGCAGAAAAAGAAAATCCTGTTTCACCAAGACAATGAGCCGTGTCACACCTCCGTGGTTGCCATGGCGAAAATCCACGAATTACGGTTTGAACTGCTTGACCATCCTCCTTACTCACCAGATCTAGCCCCAAGCGACTTCTTTTTGTTCCCTCATCTAAAAATTGCGCTCGGGGGACAGAGATTTTCGTCAAATGAGGAGGCAATCACCTTCGTGAACAATTATTTTGCAGAGAAAAACGCCGAGTACTATTTGGACGGGTTAAAGAGATGGGAGCATCGCTGGGCGAAGTGTGTAGACTTACAAGGAGACTATGTAGAAAAATAAAAATAAATTTAAAGAAAAAATGTCTTGTATCTTTGCTAGGTCGGAAACTTTTCAGACCACCCTGGTAATTTAGTTGTTTGAGACGTCGGCAAGTCTGAAACTTTAATCAATACTAATAACCAGTCCTACTTCCAACGAGCAACGAATCTTAATTGTATAATAAACTTTTCTTGGCATTGGATGGATCTAATTTAAAGAATTGATCAATTTCACTCTGTCCAAATTGCGAGTAGGTATGAATGTAACACCTTTAATTACGATCGTTTATAGGTACAATTGGGTGACACCCAAAATTATTTTTTAAATAAATCTCTTTTATTCTTAAATTCAAAAATCAGTAAAGCCCAATTACCAATTGGGTGTTTTAACAGCATTTAAAGTATAAAAAATTTATTTGTGGGTTTTGATGCTACAATGATAGTTGGTCTCATGGCAGATATCATTTATGCATAGCCGCAATATACAGACAATGGGGTGGTATCTCTAGAGCTGGTTAAAAACATTTCCGAGGTTTCTTCAGTTCTGACTGAGACAATTCATTAAAAAAAGGTATCTCGCGTTCTCTAAAGAGATTTTTCTTGTTAGTAACATGTACAATTAACTAGTAGAAAGTTATTCATACTGTACTAATAAATAGGTACTGCTATATATGCAATATACTCTATATTGCATTTGAAAACAATCAAGTAAAAGCGTTATGCATACATAGGCAACCAATTATACAGCACGCTATTTTATACGCTTTATATTGCATAGTAAGTATATAATCCTTTATTGAACCCTGACCTGCAGTTTTTGGTTTGTTAAATAACACAGGATAATTTACGTAACATTTAGAACAATGACTACTAACGAACAATATAAACAATTAAATTAATGCTGTAATGTGTTAAAATTCTCTATTTGATTTTAATGGAATAATAGTAAATAACCTTAGTACGGCCCTGTATATTTCAATACATTTTAGTTGGTTTAAAAGTGCAGACTTAATATTAAATCAAATGGTGTTTTCGTTAATATCAAAGTTCATTACCAAAGCGTTCTTACACGGATGAAATTTGTTTTTGTAAGAAAACTACTAAGATAAGAATTATTCTGCTAAATAAAATGCCTTGACAAATTCATTTAAATTGAAATTTATGTTTCCAGGTACTTGGCTATTTTTATTTCTGATGAACAGATTCTTCGATAACAGACTTATAAAAAACAGTCTGGAATATTCTGTAAAGTATCCAGTTTCTTGCTACCAAGCAAATTGTGGTCGTTGTAAAGTCCCGGTGGAACTTTCTAGAACAGAAATTCTGATTGGTTTCAAAACACGTCAGTGCAGCCTTGATAGGATATTTATGTTTCCCTCCTTAAAAATCATAGCGCAAACACAAATGTTTGCATCCCCAAAAAGTCAGTCTCGTACAGAGAGTCTGGTAGAAACCACGGAGGGTTCTTAAGACAAGCCGCAAAGTACGGCGTATATCGAGGACCACGAGTGAGTGAGTGTTCGAGTTAATACTTTTAATATCGTTTGTAGTTCGTTGTGAAAATTTACAACGTATTTAATCTTTAACTGAAGGTTTACGTGTAGCCGTTCGTGTTATCGATCCAATAACTATTACAGTGGTGCGTAATTATTGACATTTTATGTTGGAGATTTAATAATAAGCTAAAAAAGTTTATGCTTCTAATTTTTATTGATTAAAGTCATCATAAATACATTGTGGAATGGCAGAATTTCGTGTTAAATTTAAAGTTAGTTGTGTTGGAACAATTTAAATGTTGGCAATCAAATTTGTTTAAATACCGAAAAAAATCTGCGAAAAAGTGAGATTTCTATTGGAATTATATGGGTTTAAAGTTCTCTATTAATGAAAGACAATATTAATTTTATAAACGACATGATTGTTTACATTTATCCATGATATTTATACTGTTATTATGAATAATTACTGTTTATACATAACAAGAGATCCCTCTTTTCATGGTAACAATTTACCATACCATTATTTTTCTAAACAATAGTGTTTTTTTATGAATAAATCAATTTAAACTGAATATGATTATTGTGATGTTGGACCTTTCTCTTGCATAAGTTATTACAATACGTTAACCTGCCTAATATTAAAGTAACTAATTTCGATTAGTTATTGAATTTAATAAACCTAATCAGAATCCTTTTTGCTTGCGGATACTGAGTATTATAGTGACTTACAAGCAAATAGCGCCCATATTTTTTTATTACGTCTACAAACCTTATTTTCTTTATAATCGATAAGCTAGCAAAGTCAGTGAGAGATCTTAAGCCGGATCATTTAAGTATTTTAAGTATTCAGTATTTTGAATTTGATGTGTGTTACAAATTGGCGCCTTGTATTTTCAGTAAAACTAAATGTTACAATTGACAGCCCATGCGGTTGACTCTTTTTTTAGTTTAGTTATTTTAGTATGCAACAATGCATAGTAAATAACTAATAAATAACAATAATATGAAATAATAATTAGTCTGACAACATTAAAACAAGTTAATAACAAATAAATACTAGAAACTAACCAAACGCATTACCAACACTACTAACAATATTTTGACGCCAAACAAATGATTTCGAAGAATGTATACCGAACTTCTTAACATTTTTAATACTATTTCATCGTCACAGAACTGTATATTTTGATATTTTACTAATATTGTTTGCCATATGACAATATGTATTAATAAAGTTTGCTTAATCTATAAATACCCATCTTATTAGCGTGCTGAGTAAGATGGCGCGCCATGGCGGTTTTATGAAATCAAAAAATATATTTGCTCCATTTTTTTGTTTAAAGTGCGATTATTAAAAATAAGGGCAAAATGTTGGAAAACCCCTAACGAAGGTGCAGTGATTATGTGCAGTGAGTGGAAATAACGGACAACTTATTACAGGCATACAAGGAAGAATTGTTTCAATTTTCTAAAGTCTAGAAACTTTTAGATTTACTTTGTAAGTTCGAACATTAAGAACAAAAATATGCGCAAAGTCATCATTCAAAGGCAGATACATTAACGATTCCAGCCATTCCTACATTCTCACAATTAAAATTTAAATAAATCAATACCTTCCTATTTTGCCAGTAATGACTATTGTCAACTTACATTAGAAACTACTGCTGCATACGTAATTGCTCTTAATATTCCGTACCAAGCCCCAATATCTTCTATTCTTTCTGCTAACGGCCGTCTTGCTTGAGTAACCATTTTATAAGCATCTAAACGTATTTCCGCTATATTATTTAACAACGCACAGAGTGGAGCTAGAGGAAATGCAGCGACGAAAAGAGTCACGAAACCGTATTGCAAGACTATAAGAAATGTTTGCTTAGTTATTCTAACTAACCATTTTGAGTAACTACTTACTCATTTCTAAATATTCATCAAATAATGCTAGACGCCCTGGATCTTGTAAATGGTAGTCTTCTTCCCATCTCGTATGCTGCCTTGTTAAATCTTTTGTTTTTGACCAATGTAGTCTCCATCTCCACCAATTATAAAATTTTCTGAAAAATGATATTTTAAAATTCTCCCATTTGTTAAAAGTGGGCCATATTTCGATCTTACGGATTGAACAGTTCCATAATGTTATTAAAAACTTGTTTTCCAATCATAATTATAGCCAATTGTATGCACAATTCACTCAAACATCCAGCAGGATCACAAACATCGGCTTTAACACGGTGAAATTCCGTAGAAGCTTTTACGGTATCGCCAGGATAATCGAAAAAGCGACCCTGAAATATTAAGAAAACATTTATATCGTTATTTGTCACTCAATAGACATTTTTTAATGAGAGCGAGCGAGAAAAGCAATTAGAATCTTCAAAAGCTACACAAGTTGTAACGTGTTAAAATTCTAGATTCAATTTTAAGTGTATTTATTGCAAATAATCTTAGGACGGCCCTGTACATTTAAGTATATTTTAGTTGGTTTGAAAGTGTAAACTTTATATTACATGAAATGGTGTTTTCGTTAATATCAAAGATCATCCCAAAGCGTTCTCACACAGATGAAATTTGTTTTTGTAAGAAAAATACTAAGATAAGAATTATTCTTCTAAATAAAATGCCATGATAAATACATTTAAATCCAAATTTATGTCTCCTGAAACGTGCTTATTTTCGTCTTCGATGATCTTATTCTCCTATACGTAATCTATACGTATTCTCTGGAATTAAACATACAAGAAACGGTCTGCAACCAAATTTAAAATATTAGGTTTCACGCCACTCAGCAAATTGTGGTCGCTGTAAATTCCCCGTCTAAGATTCTGGAACAAATCTCTTATTGGTTAAAATGTGTCAGTGCAGTTTTTGATAGGATGTTTGTGTTGCTCTCCACTAAAACATATTAGCGCGAACATAGATTTGGTGGTTACATGTCTAAATATCACAGTCATAATATCACACGACAATATATCATAGTCAAAATACCACATGCTAATATATCACATGCAAAAATATCCTAATGACAGAATATCTTATGAAAAAATATCCTAATACAAAATATCACTATTATGTTTAAAATATAATAATAATTTATTTTACTCAGTAAAAAACCTCTATCGACATTTAAATAGTCATATACAAACAATTACATTTACGTTCTTATTTACAACTGTAATTATAGTATGCGTACAAACCATATTTCCTTAAACCTAACCTAACATTGTAATTAAATATATCCCTCGATATTAAATACAGTATCACAGTAGTTCTTACTAACTTTAAGATATTTTTCATGTGATATTTCCTATTATATTAATACATACTATAATATTTTATTAAAAATGAAATTTTCTCTTTTTGCTTTAAAATAAATTATTTAAACATATAAAATTAAATCTTGGGTATAGCAATAATTAATTATTATTAAATATGAAATTTTACTAAAAATAAAATTTCATTAAAACTATTAGCATATATCGTCATGTGATATTTTGTTCTTGAGATATTTTTTATTATGATATTTTATTCTTGGGATATTTTTTATTATGATATTTTGTTTTGTGATATTTTAAACGTGATATTTCGTCGGATGATATTACGTCTGTGATATTTAGGCCCCCAAGTAGTCAGTCTGGTAAAAACCACAGACAGAGTCGAACACAAGTCTCAAAGTCGGGCATATTGGGAGTTGCGAAAAGTCTGAGATAATTTGCCAAGCAGAACGTACGCGAGGGTTGAAGTCAGTTAACCGAGTCTGGCGTATAGAGAGAGCCTGTTGAGAATCCGCCAAGTGCAACAAGTTGAGTTTTGAGTTGTTTTGCGGTCATATTTTTATATGGTGTACCGTAAAAGTATATTGTTCAAGTTGATAATTTTAATAAATACTAACGTTTGTAGTTCGTTGTGAAAATTTACAACAAATTTAATCTTAAACTGAGAGTTTACGTATAGTCTTTCGTATTATCGATCCAATAACCACTACAGTGTGTGCCTGTTGACAATTTATGTTGGAAATTTAATAATAAATAAAACGTTTATGTTTCTAACCTTTTTTATTTAATTGACGTCACATTAGTTACATTGTGGAAGGGCAGGATTTCGCGCTAGATTTACAAATAGTTGTGTTGAAACCATTTAACTGTTGGCAATCAGAGTTGTATGAATAACGAAAATCCGCGAAAAAGTGAAGTTCCTATTGGAATTATATGAGTTTAAAGTTTTCTATAAATCAAAGACAATAGTCATAATAATAAACGACATTATTCTCGTAACTTTAGATATAAATTTCAGCTAATAACTTTATCATCGTCACCTGTGTCTACAATTCTTCACTTAAGATTAGACAAAAACGGTTCTGGAGTGGAGGTCTACAGTTTATAGTGATGTGATTATAGTGAAGTAAGGTCTTGATTGATTAAATAGATATTAACATCTACTTAGGAATATCCGATGAACATTTTCTAACTAAATTGTTTTAGCTTTTAAGATTGTTTATATTTACCCTTGATATTCAACTTGTTATTATGAATAATCATTTTTTAAATCTAAAATGGGATTCCTCTTCTCATAGTAATAAATTATGATTCCATCGTATTCAACAATATTATTTTCTCACTTCTGAATAAATCAATTTAAACTGAATATGATTATGATGATGTTGGACCGTTCCCTTGCATAATTTATTGCAATACGTTAACCTGCCTAATATTAATTTAACTAATTAATAACTAACTAGTTAGTTATTGAATTCAATCAACTTAGTCAGAGTCCTTTGTTTGCTTGCGGACGTTGAGGATGTATTATAATGACTTGCGAGCAAATGGCGCCTACAATCATTATTATTTCTCCCAACCTTATTTTCTTTACAATCTATAAGCTATATAAATTAGTACCTATGCCCTGGATGGTAAATTTGTCAATAAGAGAGATCTTAAGCTGGTGCATTAATGTACAGTAAGTATCGCTTCTGTGGTGTTCAGCAAGTACTCAGTATTTTCAATTTTAATGATATTACAGTGACGTCCATCGTGCGACATTAGTTTAAGTTAGGGCTACAAGTTTTTATCGTTACAAAGTGCGGTAATCATTAAATTTTCGCTCTTGTTTTAAACTACATTATATAGTTCCAGAACATTTACCTACGGACATCAGCGGTTGGTTCATGCGAAATATATTACCGATTACCGGACACTTTCTGAAATACATACATAATAAAGAATAAGAAATTGCCTGTGCTCCGGATTTTTGTATGCACCAGCCGCCGAAGCTCATGGAATTTATACATGGACTCACGGGTAATGGTTTAATAGTACCGAAAAGTCATGTCCGTGAACAACAAGCAAATGTATGGCGATCAAATTTCTCTTGGGCAAACGTCACAACAAACATATACATACCTTAAAAAAGGCGATATAAATTAGAGATGAATAAAAATTTAAAAACTCGAATAAAAATATTTTAAACGTATAGGAATCCTCATACTCAGTTTGAGTTCTTGGATTTTCTAAATTTGTTAGATATATAGCTAAACGGTGATAAAACTAGAACAAAAGAAAGATATTTTTACGTTTTCTGTAACTCTAATAAATAATTCTGTAACTTACTCTAGTTAGTATCATAATAATAATTAAATTTAGGAGGGCAGCTGAGATTGAAGTAAAAATTTTGGCATGCTTTTTGAGGAAGAATCCTCCACCCCCATATATCACTGATACGAGGGACAGTCTATAAATTATAGTGCCCATTACAGCACAACAAACTGTTAACATCTAAAAATAATTAAGATTAATAAAATATTGTTTTTGTGTAACGTGATTTCATTTAGTTCGAAAGATTTATAAAATTAATCAGGGTATACCATGAAGAACACTGCAGATCCAGTAATTAGAAATCGAACGGTTTTCGTCCATGTTGGTAAATATGGTTCTTTTTCTCTCGTAACAGGATTAGTTCTAAACGTTTTGACGCTCGTTTCAAATTCTGAAATACAAAAATAGAAATTATTTTTTTTAATTTTCAAGATATGAATATATATTAGGTTAATAAGTTCAGTGGCAGTATGTAGTAATTATAAACGAATAATACATAAAAATTGGTAAACTATTATAAGCAAAATCCGCCCGCAAAGAAAAACCTTGTAAAAATTATGAATGAAATAATGTATTGGATCTAGTATAAATTGCTGGTTAGAATCCTTGCATGAAGGTGTCAAGAAACCCTACCAAGATCCCTAATGCTGAGTGCAGCATAACATTTCACAAATATCTCTGTGACTCGAACTATAGGTCCTTGAATATTCCCTGAAAATTAAAATCGGGCATTTTATCAGTACTATAACTCCACGACAAAAGCTTCACAGATTGACATCTTCTTAAAGAACTAGAGAAGTCACAGAAGTAGATCTTGTCACATACCTGGCCATGAGTAATTCTAATGTTCACTGAGGGAACATTCATGTCGAGTAATAAAGCATAAAAACTTATAATTTACGAACAATTTACGAACGAACGCAGGAATTTAAAAATAATGATAAGGACAGCCTTCAATAATTATATACAGGGAGTTGAGGATAATTTACAAACAAATACTAAAGGGTTTTGAAATTTTATTAAAGAAAAAAAGTGTTTCACGAGTACCTATTACAATTATACATACAAAAATGAATTACTTAACAATGATTCTGCTGCTGATGATTTTGCAGACTACTTCCAATCTGTTTATGCTAGTGATCCTCCATCATATGACATGGGTGAAGTTGATGACACTTTGTATCAATCTATACTGACAAATGATACCTTTATCATAGATGACATTTCAGTTGAGGATTTCCAAAATCCCATAAAGAAATTAAAATCAAAGAGATCAGCAGGTCCCGATAGGGTCCCTCCGTATATTCTAAAAGCATGTGCCCATCTATTACAATTACCTTTATTTCATATATATATAATCTCTCTGTATCTACAGGAGTATTTCCAGAAAGATGGAAGGAAGCATGTGTATGCCCGATTTTTAAAAATGATGATAAACGAAAAGTGGAAGATTATCGATCTATCTCAGTCAGCATTTGCTAAACTTTTTGAGCATATAATCTATAAAAAACTATTTGCTTTTCTAAGTAAATACATCAGTAATAACCAACATGGGTTTATGCCTAAAAGATCTACAGTTACCAATTTATTTATATTTACTAATGATATTTACAATACGTTTGAGGAAGGTGCTCAACTGGATGTTATCTATACTGATTTCCAAAAAGCCTTCGATAAAATGGATCATAACATATTGTTATTAAAAATGTCAAAATATGGTATTTGCGGTTTAACATTAAAATCATTAACTTCATATCTTCAAAACAGATCATACTATGTAAAATCTCGAGGCACAAGTTCTAAATCTTGTAAAATTAATTCAAGAGTCCCGCAGGGATCAAATCTGGGGCCTTTGCTCTTTCTTTTGTTTATTCATGACTTACCTGATGTCGTACAAAATTCGAAATGTCTGTTGTTTGCAGACGACATGAGACTATTCCGTGAGGTTCACACTGTCAAAGATGCACATGATCTTCAACATGACATATGGTACGTCTTGCACTACCAATAGAGGGAAACACCCTCACTTACCCCACCCTTTTGTGAGTTTACCTATTTTTGTAAATACTTGTAAATAAACACAGGCCACTAAGCAACCACTGAGTTAACATCTATTATTATTCAACCTACCCAGCACGATTCATCATTTGGTCCAAACGAGCCGGATTCAATCAGTTAAAAAAAACCGTATTTTGTCACCGCATTAGAGTCGGCATAGT
Organism: Agrypnus murinus; assembly: GCA_929113105.1. Taxonomy (NCBI): domain Eukaryota; kingdom Metazoa; phylum Arthropoda; class Insecta; order Coleoptera; family Elateridae; genus Agrypnus; species Agrypnus murinus. The sequence continues at coordinate 59,532,511 of OV816025.1, forward strand.
TTCGCTTCGCGAACGGTTAATTTAAAAGTTGTCGTCGGTAGCGCGAATCATTAATCAAGATAAGAATCAGTACATCACCTTACAAGTACACCACAAGAAGATTCACGAACAACATAAGGGCCAAGAATCATCAACTACTATCAAAGGTCAGATTCCTTCCTTATTAATCAATCCTAATATTGTTTCATTCTTTGGTAGCGTGTACATTTTTCATTGTAAACTAAGTAATTATTATTTTTAATTCAAAAATGGTTGAAACAAAACAACTCACTGCCTATAGACATGAGCGCAAAGAGGTTTCAGACCGGATTAATAGAATCAATGAATTTGTTAGCAATTTTGATTCAATTACTCAAAATATTAGCAGCATTAGGTCAAGACACACAATCGTTCTTAACGCATTTAAAGAATTTATGGACATTCAAGCATGCATAGAAGAAAAGGTTTCAAGTTCGGAACTTGAAAACGAGGCAAGGGAACGGATACAATTTGAAGAGCTCTATTACGAGGTCGCGGAAAAGATCGATCAATTAATTCAAAATTATAACGATAGCAAGGTTCAGGTCGAGGCAAATGGTAAAATCGTACAAACCGCGTCTAATTCACAACGAGAGAATAAGATTAATTTGCCAGTACTCAAATTGCCCGAATTTAGCGGCAATTATTCCGACTGGCTTAGCTTTCGGGACTCGTATAAAACGGTTATTCACGAAAACAATGCTTTAGCTCCAATTGAGAAATTGCATTATTTAAGATCTACCTTAAAGGGGGATGCTTTGAGAGCAATAGAATCAGTAGCTATTACAGCAGGTAATTATTATATCGCATGGGAATTGTTAGAAAAGCGCTACGAAAATAAAAGATTAATTATACATGGGCACGTTAAAAACATTCTAAATGCACCAGGTATTACAAAAGCTACAGCAGACTCTCTTCGAAAACTATTAGACTTAATTAAAAATAATATCGAATCTATAAAAATTATGGGAATTCCAGTAGATAGATGGGATGCTATTCTAGTTCCAATTATTTGCGAAAAATTAGATTTTCAAACAAAAAAGGAATGGCAATCTAAACTAACGTCAGATCTTCCTACATTTAACGACCTTGTAGTATGTTTAGATTCGCGATGTCAATATCTAGAGTCTCTAAATTATGAGACAAATCATTTTAATCAACCTCAAAAAGGTCACTTTAAAGGTAATAAATTTGCTGCTACTAGCCATCACGTTGCAGCGCATCAATCAACAAAGAACTTTTGTGCTTTCTGTAAAAAACCTAACCATTCATTGCAGCAATGTTCAAAATTTTTAAAATTCACAGTATCAGAAAGGTTAGAGCAGGTGAACAATTTAAAACTTTGTTTAAATTGTTTAAAGGGAGATCATGACAGCGAAAACTGCAAATCAAACAAGACCTGCAGACTTTGTCAGTTGAAGCATAACAGTTTATTACATACAGATTCACAAAATTCTATTGTAAACCATTGCAGATTAAACAATAATTATTGTGAAAATTTATTATCAACTGCTGTAATTTACATTCAGGATAAAACAGGAAAATTTCAGAAATGTAGAGCACTTTTAGATAATGGTTCACAATTAAATTTTATAAGTAATGCATTGTGCGCTAAATTAAATCTTCAGATCAAACGTGTTCAACATAAAATGACAGGTATTAATATGGTCGCTAATAATGTCACTAATGTGGTAACTACAACTGTAAAATCGGCTATTTGCGAATTTCAAATTATTCTAGAATGCTATGTTTTAAAGGAAATTACTAATAATTTACCGCTAGTTTCGTTTCCCAAGGAAGGTTTAGATATTCCAAAAAATATTATGTTAGCTGATGGTAATTTTAATATTAGTTCGAAGATTGATTTATTGATAGGTTCAAAACTATTTCTAAAACTGTTGACAGCCGGCAAAATTCAAGTAAAACCACATGATTTGTAACTTACAAAATACCGTTTTCGGCTGGATTATAGGAGGCGAGATGGGTCATCATAACAAAAGCAACATTTCTGCTTGCAATTTAGTTGTAAATCCTAATGCCGACTTAGAAATGCAAATTGCTCGTTTTTGGGAATTAGAAGGTACCGACGGTTATGATCACAATGCATCTCAGCACGTGGTAGACCCGTCTGAAACCCACTTTCAGAAAACCCTTTTGAGAAATACCGAAGGACGATTTATAGTTTCCTTTCCCATAAAAGGTGAGAATATTACTTTAGGTGATTCTTACCAGATAGCAAAGAAAAGATTTTTAAGTTTAGAGAAAAAATTTAGCAAAGTTACTCAACTTCGCGATAACTACGTACAATTCATTCATGAATACAAGGAATTGTGTCATTTAGAACGAGTACCCGAGTGTGAAATTAATAGACCAGATACATATTATATTCCCCATCACGCAATTTATAAAGATTCAAAAATTCGAGTTGTTTTTGACGGCAGCGCAAAAACTACAAACAATTTAAGCCTGAATGATAATTTATTAGCAGGTGAAACTATTCAACAAAACCTAATATCAATAAAATCATTAGATTTAGAACATTCAATATAGTTTTAAAGGCAGATATTTGTAAAATGTACCGACAAATATTAATGAATTCGTCTCAAACAGACTATCAACGAATTTTATGGCGCGATAATCCTAATAAACCTTTGGAAACTTATAGACTATTGACAGTCACATACGGTTTAAAAAGTTCTCCCTTCCTGGCCGTACGTTGCTTACAACAATTAGCGATTGACGCAAAAGATAACTTTCCTGAAGCTTCGGCAATAATTATCAGAGACTTCTACATGGATGATCTGATAACTGGTTGTAATTCAAAAGACGAGGCATTGAAATTAAAACAGGAGATAACACAAATTCTAAGCGGCGGAGGATTTGAACTAGCCAAATTTGCATCAAATGATTCCGACGTAATATCAGAAGGTTTAAGTGACACCGTTCATTCCATTCCAACAACTGATAAAGATCCTTATACAAAAACGCTTGGTTTATACTGGCATTGCAAAAATGATTTATTAGGTTATTCAGTAGACTCGATTAAACCTTCGAAAAAATTAACTAAAAGAGTTATTTTGTCACTTATTTGTAAGATTTTTGACCCGTTAGGTTTAGTAAGTCCGATAACAGTTAGAACAAAAATGCTCTTGCAAGAATTATGGAAATTAAATTTAGGTTGGGACGACATTGTTTCGGAAAATATAAGTAAATCTTGGTATCAACTTATTAACGATTTAGAGTTATTAAACAACGTTAGAATTCCGCGATTAGCCATTCAAAATAATTCAAAAAATATACAGTTACATGGATTTGCAGATTCCTCCAGTAAAATCCGTTGATCATAATGATCTAATTCAAGTAAAATTATTAGTTGCTAAATCAAGAGTAGCGCCATTAAAACCGCTCACCATTCCTCGACTAGAGCTACTAGCCGCTCTTTTGTTAGCTAGGTTAACTGATAGCGTCCTCAATACTATGAATAATATTCAAATCAATCGGGTCTATTTATACACTGATTCAACAATAGTATTAGCATGGTTATCAAAACCAGCGTCAACTTGGAAAACGTTTGTTAGTAATAGAGTTGCTGAAATACAAACACAGTCCACTAAGCAACCACTGAGTTAACATCTATTATTATTATTCAACCTACCCAGCACGATTCATCAACATAGATAGAATAATTCAATGGAGTCTGGATAATAAACTATTCTTTAATTTAAAAAAATGCCATGTTCTAACTTTTGTACGAAGAACAGAGTTTCTAAAACTCAAATATAAAATGCAAAGTTTGTGTTTAGAAAGGGTATCGTCTACCTCGGATCTGGGAATTTTACTCGATCAAACACTTAGTTTGAAAAAGCATATTGACAACATTGTAAGAGAATCACGTAGAGTTCTTGGATTTGTTATTAGAAACTCTGTTTGCTTTAAACAATCTGCTACCATAATTAAACTTTATAATTCATTTGTACGTGCAAAATTAGAATACGAGTCTATAATCTGGAATCCAACTAGTATAAATCAAAATCTGATAATAGAAAAAATTCAAAATAGATTCCTACGCTTCCTATACTTTAAAAAGTTTGATTATTACCCTGACTACAGAGCAATAAGAACAGTGGACTTACGGAATATTTTCAATTTACCATCACTACATGACAGACGCGAGTGTTCTATGCTTTCCTTTGGATTTAAGATTGTCAATAATGCCATCGACTGTAACGAACTTTTAGCACTGTGTCCTTTGAAAGTACCCAGAAGAAGTGTCAGAACAGCTAGCTTATTTCATATACCTTTTAAAGTAATAACCCATAGTAAACCGTTGATTAAAATGTTAAAATTACTTAACTATGTACATTTGCATTTAAGAATTGACATCTTTCATATTACATATGTAAAATTTAGAGGAAGTATAATCGAGTATTATAAAATGAATGCTATGATGTGACAAGTACTTTTTACTCTCTCAGTCTATTACGTTGGTCATCTTAATCTGGCTGAGCCCTTGGTGTGTCTATAACATATAATATAATAATAATTTATTGAATTGATCTGTATATATGTATCCTAACACATTGTACTGAATTCATGTAATTAGGCAGATTTGCCTGTTTGGATTTAAATAAATAAATAAATAATATTACAAACACAGGAAAACCTAGTAAGACCACCTTAGCGTACATTTCCCCGTACCTGCTGAACTACAGGCAACAAGAAATCTCTACTATAACTTGCTAAATCATAAAAGGTTTCAAAATCCAAAGGTGAAGGGATAAGGTAGCTTAACTAATTTTATCCTACCCAGTCCCATAGCTAAATTTGAATTACTCGCCATGACGCCCTAATTATGCTCACATATTTTATTCATTCTAACCACAATTAGCAATGAACCCTTTTACTCTACGAAACTCTGCATGAAACAGAAATCGCATCCATGACAGCCAGTGAATTGCCTGGACTAAAACATGGCTTAGTTGAACAAACAGGTTCTCGTTCCAATTTCTCATGATACCACTGCGATACAACGAACAGTAAATTTTTTATGGAGATTTTTATTTTATTATTATTCATCTATTAGTACAAAAAGCCTATTTTCGCCAGAATGATTTTCGTTGGGTTGTTTTTGAATCAGGCCAGTTTCACCTTTGAGCAGGCCTTTGCAACCAAAAATGCTACGGTGGTTAATACGGTAAGCTCGTATCCCTAAAACTTAAAAGATTTCAAGAGAAAAGACGTAAGGAACGAGTTGAGTGATGTGGCGAAGCAACAGAGCACTTGAAAGTTGTAACATACTAAAAATGTTCGGCAGCGAAATTGAGGATACACGAAATCTCTTTCTACTACTTTATCTCTGAGAGTTGTTCAGACGGTAGTATTAATAAAAATGTTAATTCTTTCAGCGCGGTAGCCGAGCAAGACTCTTGGTATGTGATACATATATACTAAAAACGACCTTTCCCAACAATCGCCCAAGAAGTTTTACACAGCTAGTTGATACCAAGTCTGCATTCAATTTAACAATAATGTTATCAACTATTAATAAGCCTTTAGAGCTTAGTAGATGTGCAAGATAGAAGAGAATATATTTAGCATTCCTTATTCAGAAAAACCTGTTTTAATAAGTAATAATAATACCCTTTGCCATCACGAGGGACTATTGCTTACAGCCGCATAATCCACGCGAGGGACAAAGTGGCTAGCTTTATTATACCAGGAAATTCTTCCTAGGCATTATTAATGTTCACAGGCTACATGCTAACTGTATTTACATTATTTATGCAATGACGCATGAAATGTCGGAATATCTCGTTCAAACTCGATATTTGAACTTGAAATGTTTTTCTACACCACAAAGTTTTTTTCCAATCAGAATATTAAAGAAATTTCCCATATGGATCCAACTTTATGGCAGACACTGTATTATCACGAATTCTTGAAAGGAGTACGTATCTAGATTGGTAATGTGTGGCCGTTTTATCGAAATTTTTAAATTTTGACTTCAGATTCTGATATTTGATGAAAGGATAGAATAGGATTGTCTGAAGAACTAATGTCCTTTCGCTTAAGGAACATGGCCAAAATGTCTGACAAAGTTTAGAAACTTGGTATACTTATTAAGAGAATGATATACAATGAATACAATGTAGAATTAAGGTTAAGTCGGTGGGTAAGTCGGGGGTGTTTGGTAAATAACGCGTCCACGAGTTCGTTTGACAACACAAGACTTAGGATTTTCAATTGGTTTTATATTTTATATTTTAAAAAACAGTTTGTTTTGAAATGAGCGGTGGCGGTTCGTGGTAGTAATGTAATGCCGTGTTAGTAGCGGCAGAATCTACTTTTTAAAGTCTTTGGATTTTTTATGATGAAAGATTACAGAAAATTCATGTGAAATGTTATGTTATGTTCAGCAACATGGACAACAGCATCTGCCATTGAAGCAACATGGAAGGATATAGATATTTTGAAAATGGAATTGTAGGTTTTGTATTGGCTAATACAATTTCCAATTCATAAGACTACATCAAAACAAGTTTGATTTTTCTTTTTCAAATATTATATAAATTGTTACCGTAAGAACCCAAAAAGGTTTTTATAATGAGAGTTTAAATTGTGATATTTATTTCTAAAGTTGCGTGGTCATTTTCATTAACAGGATTTACTCCTGCTTTTGTTTTTTTACTGACATTTCAATTTTAAATATCAAACTAAAAGGTAACTATTGATAGAAGTCATATTTGTTATTATCATTATACCGGGTCTAAAATAGCTTTTAAATACGTACACATAGCACATGCACGGAGTAACTTCTTATAAATAAACCACACAGGGTCGAACTCATTTCTATGTCCGGCTTCGCAGCGTATTATAGAAGCGGTTTCAGACCCAGTATGTATGGTTTACATACAGTGTGTCTCCAAACGTTAATCACAAAACGATTTGTGACGTCTTTTTAATTGTCGATTTTGCAAGGTCCGTAGATGTAAAACAAGCTTTAGAAGTATAGGTCGTCGCAATGCGGCCATTTTCGTACTAGGTAACGTTTGCTATACGGCTGCTATTGAATCCGGCATAATTGTCATATGAGGCGCGTGACGTTCTAAAACGTTGAATTAACGCTTAGTGCCAAAAAGTACAAAACTGTAAGCAAGTCGAGTTGTCGACTATTCCTGTTTCCGGTTAATCAACATGTTCCGCTATTTTCGCGCTGCAGCTGCATTGTGGAGGTTTCTAAGCTTGCTTAGACATTTACGGACGTTGTTGATTTTGTGACAAGAAGCTCCCTCTATGGAAATCTTTGAAAACCTCTATAAAAATTAAAAACAGACGTTTAATATTACTTACTCATAATAAAGTACAAAATCTAAAATAGCTATTTATGTAACAAGTACATAATGTAGGACTTTATAGACAAGCCCAGTTTATGGCAGAGCGAGCGAAGCGAGCAAGGCCTATAAAAAGGGCGAGTCTATAAGGTCCGATTATGTAAGAGTTGCATACAAAGCTTTATGTTCGATTCCTAAAATTGGGTAATTATCAAAAGAAAATCAGTTTATAAATTTGACATCTATTCTTGACAGAAGAAAATTTGACATGTAATATACACTTGTCATACTTTATTTTACTACTACCACTTTATTTTACGAGTACAATAATAAACCAGTTCACTGCCGCAAAACAATACAATAAACAGTACTTTATAATGCAATCGGACATAGAATTCATTATTTTCCAAGGAGAGAATTACTCCAGTATTTTTATTTTAAGACCAACGACGATCTGTTTGAATAATGATGATTCATTTAAATCACTTGATTATTACTGGATTGGTTCAAACAGGGATATCATGATTTTGGAGTGAAATACAGGACTTAAGTAGTCCTTACAAAATGTATTTTTAGATTTTCTCCTCTATTAAAAGTAATATTCAAAAAGTAATTTGCTATTAGAGTCAAAAGTAAAGGTTTTTTTCTTGTAAACCCCGGCTGGTCCTACACTGGGTAGCTATAGCGTTTCGCTAGAGTTATGTCGAAATTTCTTATGCAAGAGTTATAATTTCTTTGAACTTGAACTAATTCAAACAATTCTCAAACAACATTCTTATAATAGTAATAGTGTCAGCTGCGAATAGTACGTACTCTTTAGGAGAGTCTGTTAACGGGTAACTTGGTGGCCACATAGCAACCAGTTAATTCGCTATCCATCCGTTGAATTCCCGTAAAGTAGGTGTGAATCGACGATGCAACTTGTTGATCTACTAATTATTACGAATAATTAATTCATTTTTGCTATCACAGTGTTATCATAACGTTAAAATACTTGTATAAATAAAAATCTGTAATAATTTCGACATGCACTATGTTCTGTGCTGATATAGATAACATACATAACAGTATTTAAAGCATTTAAAGTGTTTAAAGTGCTTAGAGTGTTTAAAGTGATTAAAGTGTTTAAAGTGTTTAGAGTGTTTAAAGTGATTAAAGTGTTTAAAGTGTTTAAATTATGTAAAGTACTTAAAGCAATTCAAGTATTGAAATATTTAAGGTATTTAAAGGTTTCTAAAGTATTAATGGTTTTAAGTATTTAAAGTAACCACTTGTATTCGTAATAACTTAAGAAAACAACATTTGGAGTATTAACGTCACGTTCGACATGCACTATGTTCTGTGCTGATATAGATAACATACATAACAGTATTTAAAGCATTTAAAGTGTTTAAAGTGTTTAGATTGTTTAAAGTGATTAAAGTGTTTAAAGTATGTAAAGTATTTAAAGCAATTCAAGTATTGAAATATTTAAAGTATTTAAAGGTTTCTAAAGTATTAATGGTTTTAAGTATTTAAAGTAACCACTTGTATTCGTAATAACTTAAGAAAACAACATTTGGAGTATTAACGTCACGTTCGACATGCACTATGTTCTGTGCTGATATAGATAACATACATAACAGTATTTAAAGCATTTAAAGTGTTTAAAGTGTTTAGATTGTTTAAAGTGATTAAAGTGTTTAAAGTATGTAAAGTATTTAAAGCAATTCAAGTATTGAAATATTTAAAGTATTTAAAGGTTTCTAAAGTATTAATGGTTTTAAGTATTTAAAGTAACCACTTGTATTCGTAATAACTTAAGAAAACAACATTTGGAGTATTAACGTCACGTTCGACATGCACTATGTTCTGTGCTGATATAGATAACATACATAACAGTATTTAAAGCATTTAAAGTGTTTAAAGTGCTTAGAGTGTTTAAAGTGATTAAAGTGTTTAAAGTGTTTAGAGTGTTTAAAGTGATTAAAGTGTTTAAAGTGTTTAAATTATGTAAAGTACTTAAAGCAATTCAAGTATTGAAATATTTAAGGTATTTAAAGGTTTCTAAAGTATTAATGGTTTTAAGTATTTAAAGTAACCACTTGTATTCGTAATAACTTAAGAAAACAACATTTGGAGTATTAACGTCACGTTCGACATGCACTATGTTCTGTGCTGATATAGATAACATACATAACAGTATTTAAAGCATTTAAAGTGTTTAAAGTGTTTAGATTGTTTAAAGTGATTAAAGTGTTTAAAGTATGTAAAGTATTTAAAGCAATTCAAGTATTGAAATATTTAAAGTATTTAAAGGTTTCTAAAGTATTAATGGTTTTAAGTATTTAAAGTAACCACTTGTATTCGTAATAACTTAAGAAAACAACATTTGGAGTATTAACGTCACGTTCGACATGCACTATGTTCTGTGCTGATATAGATAACATACATAACAGTATTTAAAGCATTTAAAGTGTTTAAAGTGTTTAGATTGTTTAAAGTGATTAAAGTGTTTAAAGTATGTAAAGTATTTAAAGCAATTCAAGTATTGAAATATTTAAAGTATTTAAAGGTTTCTAAAGTATTAATGGTTTTAAGTATTTAAAGTAACCACTTGTATTCGTAATAACTTAAGAAAACAACATTTGGAGTATTAACGTCACGTTCGACATGCACTATGTTCTGTGCTGATATAGATAACATACATAACAGTATTTAAAGCATTTAAAGTGTTTAAAGTGTTTAGAGTGTTTAAAGTGATTAAAGTGTTTAAAGTGTTTAAAGTGTTTAGAGTGTTTAAAGTGTTTAGATTGTTTAAAGTGATTAAAGTGTTTAAAGTATGTAAAGTATTTAAAGCAATTCAAGTATTGAAATATTTAAAGTATTTAAAGGTTTCTAAAGTATTAATGGTTTTAAGTATTTAAAGTAACCACTTGTATTCGTAATAACTTAAGAAAACAACATTTGGAGTATTAACGTCACGTTCGACATGCACTATGTTCTGTGCTGATATAGATAACATACATAACAGTATTTAAAGCATTTAAAGTGTTTAAAGTGCTTAGAGTGTTTAAAGTGATTAAAGTGTTTAAAGTGTTTAGAGTGTTTAAAGTGATTAAAGTGTTTAAAGTGTTTAAATTATGTAAAGTACTTAAAGCAATTCAAGTATTGAAATATTTAAGGTATTTAAAGGTTTCTAAAGTATTAATGGTTTTAAGTATTTAAAGTAACCACTTGTATTCGTAATAACTTAAGAAAACAACATTTGGAGTATTAACGTCACGTTCGACATGCACTATGTTCTGTGCTGATATAGATAACATACATAACAGTATTTAAAGCATTTAAAGTGTTTAAAGTGTTTAGATTGTTTAAAGTGATTAAAGTGTTTAAAGTATGTAAAGTATTTAAAGCAATTCAAGTATTGAAATATTTAAAGTATTTAAAGGTTTCTAAAGTATTAATGGTTTTAAGTATTTAAAGTAACCACTTGTATTCGTAATAACTTAAGAAAACAACATTTGGAGTATTAACGTCACGTTCGACATGCACTATGTTCTGTGCTGATATAGATAACATACATAACAGTATTTAAAGCATTTAAAGTGTTTAAAGTGTTTAGATTGTTTAAAGTGATTAAAGTGTTTAAAGTATGTAAAGTATTTAAAGCAATTCAAGTATTGAAATATTTAAAGTATTTAAAGGTTTCTAAAGTATTAATGGTTTTAAGTATTTAAAGTAACCACTTGTATTCGTAATAACTTAAGAAAACAACATTTGGAGTATTAACGTCACGTTCGACATGCACTATGTTCTGTGCTGATATAGATAACATACATAACAGTATTTAAAGCATTTAAAGTGTTTAAAGTGTTTAGAGTGTTTAAAGTGATTAAAGTGTTTAAAGTGTTTAAAGTGTTTAGAGTGTTTAAAGTGTTTAACTTAACGTAATTCAAGTATTTGAAATATTTAAAGTATTTAAAATATTTATAGGTTTCTAAAGTATTAATGGTTTTAAGTATTTAAAGTAACCGCTTGTATTTGTAATAACTTAAGAAAACGGCATTTGGAGTATTAGCTTCACCCTGCCCCTTTTAAAGTTAATTTATCTACATTTGTTTTGTTTTTGTAGTAGTTTTTTGGACATTATTGATGGTTATGTTGTTATAATAATAGGATGGCTCGTTTTTTAACTTTTCTTTCGGATAGATTGATAGATTGGGCATACTCGGCAAAAGTGGCAAAATGTCAAACTACCCATAAGGGTAATTCGCCTGTAAAATTTCAGCCCGATGAGACAATATCTTCTCTCCGTTCTATGAGCCTCAAGTTTTAAGGTTTTTTCAAAACACAGAACTAATTCAAAAGCTGTTTCTTCCTGACAATACCGTGCCAGAATGGTTTTCACGAGGTTACATGTAACACGGTCGCAGTAGAGCTAGTAACTAATGTATCTTCAAGAGTGTGTAGCATAGAAGCACGTGATTGCCAAATTTAGTCAATACTACTCTCAATTCAGAGGATCCTTTCATTTCATAACAAGACACAATTTCTGAGTATTTTTACATCATACGATGATTCAGATTAAATACTGAACAAGTTCTATGTATAATTGTTTGGTTGGGTAACGCTTGTGGGAAGTCCGAAGTGCAGGTACCTCCACGTGGTGGACTATAGGTCAGTTGATAGATTGCATCTCCGAATCATCAGATTAGGTAAGAGCTGCACAAAAACACGTGTCCAGAACGCTTTATTGTTTCCCTCCTAACACCCCTTGCATGGTTCGCTTGGTCCACGTTCGGCTTGATCATGATTCTGGGGTCCTAACTGATGACTTTTAATCATGATACATGTGAATGCATCAGTAACGTTACAAGAGTCCCTTTGTTGGTGGCAGCAATTTTAGCGTTTTTAGCTTAATATCTTAAAAGTTGAGGCTCGTAGAACGGACAAAAGATATTTTCCGATCAGCCTCAGATTTTACAGGCACCCTTACGAGTGGCCCACTTCTGCCAGGTATGCCCAAGCGATCCGAAAGAAAAATTAAAAACGATCCATCTTATTACAACACGATCAAGAGAAAGGAGAGATTCACGAAAGTAGTACAAATGTATTAAACTTCTAATGACATTTTAACCTACCAACGCCACTCTCTTTATCTGTCCACTACCTCAGTTTGAATTTGAAAGTTATGTTTTAAGTTATACCTTGATAGTTTTGGTATCTCTATTTAAGTATTTTTATGAATAACAGCTTTTTGCACTTTCTCTATTAAGTACACTGTCTACGAATAGTCGTACAATTTTAAACTTCTCTAGGCGGCCACATATCAATACTTCCACTTCCAAAAAGATTTTTGTTTTCAAATCAGAGAAAGATTGAAACGAAACAAAACCAACGTAGCAAAAAATAGAACTAATTTTGATATGCTTTATGATGATCAACTATAACTAAATACATTAGACTTTTAGGTCACTTGCAGTGGCTAGGCGAATAGTTTTTAGTTCAGTTAATTTGTTTAAGAGACTATAAATACATTTTGCCTTCATTTCCACTTTTGGGGCCAGTTTCATATAATGTAAAAAGTTATCAAGTACCAAAACGTTAGCAGAAATAAATATCTAATTCTTGTAACTCTTAACTTTGCTGAATTTCTACCAAAGAGGAACTAAGCGGGGAAGTAGATAAACTTGCATCTTGATAGTCTCGGCATATGAGGGGGCGTGTCCCGCCAGGGTGGTAAAGGTTCGCAGAGTTGCATGGTGGAACGGCGATTTAGCCGGTCTACGTAAGCAATCCAGACGCGCCCTCAACCAAGCCCTTAGGGACAAGACACAAACCTCATGGGACAATTTCAGAAGGGCAAGGAAAGTTTTCAAAAAGGAATTACGAAGAAGAAAGAGAGCCAGCTGGCAACAATACTGTGGAGAGCTTAGCTCTATATCAGAATCAGCCAGATTGATGAAAATCTTAAGTAGCGAAACAAGGCAAACAATAGGAGTCTTAAAAAAGGCAGATGACACATGGACCACTTCCAGGGAAGACACATTGCGTTACCTCTTGGAAACGCACATCCCAGGAGATGGCACCATCCAAAACACACCCACGGCAGACCAACAAGGAGCTCCTAACGAGAATTGGCTGATTGCCGAGGGGGTGATAACGAAGGGTGCAGTCACGTGGGCAGTGAACGAGTTTAAACCTTTTAAGTCAGCTGGGCCAGACGGAATCTTCCATGCACTGCTGCAAAGGGGCCTGGAGACCCTTATCAGGAGAATGGTGAGGATCTATAGGGCTAGTGTGGCGATGGGGTACATACCGCATCTCTTCTCTGTTTCTTTTAAAAACCTTGGAAAGGATTGTGGACAGGTATCTTGTGGAGAGGGTAATGGTGGAGAACCCATTCCACAAACATCAGCATGCATACAGACGTGGAAGATCCACAGAAACAGCACTCCACGCAATCGTGCATACGGTTGAGAGGGCTCTTCATTATAAAGATGTAGCCCTGGCAGTTTTATTCGATATCGAAGGCGCTTTTGATAAGGCAAAGTTGGCTACAATCGACCAGGCCCTGCAGGCCAGGGGGACACACCCTACCATGGTAAGGTGGGTAAGATCGGGACTATCACCTCATTTATGGTGCCTCATAATGGACAGACTACTAGGGAGGTTAACAGAAGAGAGCTTTTATGACCAAGCATATGCAGATGATGGGCTCGTACTAGTAACCGGGAGGTTTTTGGGCGTCGTCTGCAATAGAATGCAGGTAGTCTGTAGAATTATAGAAAGGTGGTGTGAAGAGGATGGCCTCACAGTTAACTCATGGAAGACAGAGATGATTCTCTTCACCAGGAGGAGAAACTTGGAAGAATTCGGAGCACCCATTATGTACTGCAGACCTCTAACACTAGTGCAGGAAGTTAAGTACTTAGAGGTGACTCTTGATAGTAAGTTAAGTTGGACGAGGCATGTCGACAAGGTGGTCACCAAGTCGACAGCAACCTTCTGGCAGTTGCGCCGGGCGGTGAGTAGGAATTGGGGGATGAGTCCTCGAATTCTGTACTGGCTCTACGCAATGGTGATCAGACCTAGAGTCCAATATGGCTCAGTGGTATGGTGGCCTAGCGTAGAACGGATAACCATCTCGACCAGGCTGGCAAAAATCCAGAGGTTGGCATGTATAGGCATTACCGGGGCAATGAGAACAACCCCAACAGCAGCGCTTGAAGGGCTATTAGGATTTCCAAGTCTTGATACCTGGATAAAGAAGGAGGCCATGGCAGCCCATTTGCGATTGAGAGACGCAGGGTTGTGGATAGGCCAGGGAGTATGCACGGGCCATGCTAGGGTAGCTGAAATAGTGACGAAGGAGTTACCCTTGTCTAATTGTAAAGTAACCGAGGCAGAGGACAGGTTAAGGTTGAATAGGGGATATGCTCTTACAATCCCTACTAAAGACGGGTGGGAGCAAGAAGAGCTTAAGTTTCAACCAGGAGCCTTAGTGTGTTACACGGATGGCTCAAGGATGACTAAAGAACAATGCTCCGGAGCAAGAATCTATGCAGAAAATCGAGACATACAAGAGAGCATAAGCTTAGGAAAGTATAGCACGGTTTTTCAAGCAGAAGTTTTTGCTATCCTACCGGTAGCAACCAAGGAGGAGATAAAAAGGTCGACAGAACAGAAAATATACATCTGCTCTGACAGTCAAGCGGCACTGAAGGCAATATGCTCGCCCAGAATAAGATCACCACTCGTTCAGGAGTGTGGCGATGACTTATAGGAGCTGGCAAGATATAAAGTCGAACTGATTTGGGTCCCTGGTCACGCAGGAATTCGATGCAACGAGAAGGCTGATGAGCTAGCCAAACTCGGAGCCATGGAAATACATGCTTTGGACCGGAACCCTTCCTGGGTATTACAAGGAAACATGTCTCAACAAGTCTATGTGAATGGGCCTACGAGACATCTAAGAAAAGATGGGAGAGGAGCAGAGGCTGTCGCCAGGCAAAGTACCATATAGCGGGGTTCAAATTGCAAAAGACTACCTGGCTTCTGGGGAAAGCCGAAGGGTCCTAAACCTATTGGTAGGGATTCTGGCAAGACACTGTAAATTGAGGAGACACCTATCCTTGAAAGCAGTAGAACAGAATCCCATATGCCCAAGATGCGGAAGGGTGGAAAAAACATCCTACCACCATCTGGGGGAATGTGAAACATATGAGCGGTTAAGATTAAAAACCTTCGGGGCGGTTACGCTCGAAAAGGAGGATTTACACTCCCTAGCGTGGACAGACATCCTGACTTTCATTAGAGAATCCAGAAGGTTCACGGAGGTAGATGAGGTAGATGAAGACGAAGGTAGTGAAGGTGTTTAAGGGGACGAACAGGGATTGGCAAAAAGGGCCCATAGAGGCCTACTTGCTAGACTTAGGTCTCCCCATAATTACTACTACTACTACTACTACTAACTCTTAACTTATTATTTAACTTAACCTAACTAAACCTCTAATTATTTTGGCCTAAACCTTTTTTGCTCCCTAAAGTCCCAAATACATGTGATGCAGTTAGATTAATCTTGTTAAGTTTAGAGTTGAATGATATCTTCTTTATATCAGAAAGTGTTTCTGAAAACGAAAGTATATCCTAAAATGCACATAATTCGCAAAAGGTAGCTATATTTCATCTCATCACCATCGCGTAATATATTTGGATATTGGGACTTTTTAGGTACTAGTTATTACTAAATTAGGCTTTGGCTAATGATCTGCAATCTAATCAAACTGTACTTAAAATGTAGAATCAATGATTGTAGTACAGGATAAATATTTGAGCGAGAAAATAAAATTTCGAAATAAAAGATTTCGTAAAGCATAAACTAAAATTTTTTAAATTTCTTTTAGAATCATTAATTAATTAATAAAAAAGTTTGGAGGTCATAAGGATCTCGATGATCTGCATCTAACCTAAAAGCTACATGTTGTCATAAATAGTATGTTAATCTACTAAAGGTCATATTTCTAGACAATATATGGTTCAAGAAAATGATAAATTGAATAGTATGTACTACTAATTGTTCGCATACTAATCATACTTCGTTTTCAGTTACAGAAAAGGCATAATTTCATAACACACTGCTTTGAGTTTAGATAAAAGAGAATTTTATGAGATTACAACATGCTGTGTTGAATTGATTAAAGAATAACCCTTTTCATTTCTTATTAGTCGTAAGTAAAACAACGTGTGAACGTTGTTCAAAAATTGTTAAACCTATTTGGATGAAACTTGTCAAGATTATAATTTCCCTCAGATTATCAGGTATTCAGGTATTAGAGATTTCGAAAAGTTGTACTAGATGGGACAATTCAATAAGATTTCCAACAATGGAAAATGCGTAATAACGAACGTGGCTGAAGCCAAAGGAAAAAGCTAGTTAGAAATCTAACCACAAAAAGATAACAGACAGGAATTCGTTTCGTTCCCAAAAAAAAGTAAATTCATTTAGTAAAAACGGTCTTACCTGGTCTAGGTTCTTCATCTTCTTCAACTCCTTGCAAATCCCATTCCCATTGAATCATACTTTGTTTCCTGCGCCACAGTTCTAAGAATAATGTTGCTAAAACAGACAAATTGACAACGTAAAATGAAACATATTCAAATGTGTTTCTAAACAGTAGCATACCCCATAAACTCATAAATATAGCAAAAAATACTGTAGCTGGATTATCAAATAAATACGTTAGTCTTGCAAATTTACAACTATCGGCAAGCTTTTGATATCTGCACGCTCTATCGCACATTGGACACAATGTTATGTTTCCAGGACCATTAGAATCACATATTTCTTTACTGAAAGTGAAAAACAAGAATAAACGAATGGTATATGTAGTAGCGTGTTTTTTCTACTACCAGGAATAAGTAACTTCAGTTGTCAAAAATTATTTTTAAATGATTTCTTTTAATATAGCCGGCCAGTAGTAGAAAAAATGAGTCGTAGATTAGGACCTGGAGATACACTTACGCCTCTTGGTATACGAGCACACTACCTCCTACAACTACATACTACGATTAATTAATTTTTACTCTAGCTTTATGAACGGATGCTTTTTGGCTGTTATGCGCAAGTGAATAATTTCATATAATAACTATAATCGTGTTTTTGGAAGTATGGTCGTAGAGAGGATAATGTATGGAACTCATGTCTAAAGTGGATTTCGTGTATTAAGAGGCTGTCTTCCAGAAACTGCACAAAATTGGAAACGGAAAAAAATTTATGTTCTTCAATTTGCTTCGAACTTTCAGGTATGATTCTTCAACACATAAAGGGCGTACTGACTGAAGAAGGCATCACTTATATTGATAAGATGGGCGTAGCAGGGTGGTAAAGGTCAAAATGCTAACTTTTCGTAGAAGCATCGTATACTCACATACTATAGCTCATTTTGACGGGCTTGACGAGTAGAACAACTTTTGTGTTTTGTCTCAAAACCATAATGCCTTTGTATTCCATGGTGTAGCTCTGGAGACGCTTCGAATGACATATAACAATGCTTAGTTTGGAGTAATATTTGTTGAGATAGACAACAGAGAGGATTTTGTTGTACTTTTGTACCGCACATTTTGAACTAGTTCTCCTAGGCGACCCAGACTCAGTGCATAAATGTAAGTTTAGCTGGAGCGAAATTTATTGTAGATTCTGACGATATGCAGC
The DNA here is from genome assembly GCA_929113105.1 of Agrypnus murinus. NCBI lineage: Eukaryota > Metazoa > Arthropoda > Insecta > Coleoptera > Elateridae > Agrypnus > Agrypnus murinus. The sequence continues at coordinate 59,550,556 of OV816025.1, forward strand.
TTATGGTGGCAAACCTTCTAAATCCATGAGAAAATGGTTAAAACCACCAAGATGTATCATTTTTCAGTAGTTCTCTTGACGTAACTTTGTGCACAGTAGGAATTTCCAAATGCACTAACAGACGAAAGTTGTTCTACTCGTCGAGCCCGTCAAAATGAGCTATAGTATGTGAGTATACGATGCTGCTACGCAAAATTAGCATTTTGACCTTTATCACCGTGCTACGCCCATCTTATCAATATACTCTATCTTCGGTCAATACGGCCTTTATGTGTTAAAGAATCATCCTTGGATTTTTGAAGCAAATTGGAGAACATAAAATTATTTCTGTTTCCATTCAATTGCAAATTTATTTCAGTTTTCCGGAGACAGCCTCTTAAACCTCTTACAGATGAGAGAAAGTTACACTTTAGGCACTTATTTCATAAACAGAAAACGGATATTTTACAGTTACCTGGGAATGTTGTCATCTCCATCCATTGTACAAACCCCATACAGAAAACATAAAGTGCCAACAATAGCAGGAGCGTATAACATTTTTGTATAAAATCCTAACCAACAAAAATATAGGGCAATTTTATCTCCAAAGTATTTTCTTACTAAAGATAACGGTTGCTTTTTATGCCAAGCTCCTGGTCTTGCCCATTCTAAATACAGTAACTGAAAAATAGCTTAGTTTTATTTATAACTAATTAACAATAGTGTTTAGAATTGATTACTCTTCTATCAAGTATTGTTCCGTCAGGTTCACCTCTATCCCATCTTCCTTCATGAAGCGGAAAACATGAATTATAAGTATAATCATTTAGCAAACGTCTAATGCCAACCTGAAAATTAAACTTTGAATAATAAATATGATCTATTTGAAAGACAATTTTATTTTTATAGCTATGGAAATTTACCTTGTCAGTCTGATCAAATTTAACCCTTAATAATATTTGCATAACTATCAAGCTCCTTTGAGCGCTGGAATAAGTCGTTTCACGATTTTTTACAATGAATCTGAAAAAATATTTTGAAATGTCATCGGTGTTTGTTCTTATGGTTTAATAATCAAAAACCTACACAGTATGGATAGTATTATATCAATGTAGTAATTGAGAAATTTTGTTTATTGATTAAATGAATAAATTATTAAATCCTGCTGTAACATTGACATTACATGTGGAATACAAAGAGGTCTTTTATTAAGTTTCAATGAAGATTAGTAGTTTTCCATTTTATTGATCATTTGAATACCCACAGATTTTTAAAACAATTTACTGCGGCGTATAAAAAACTAATAGTTAATAAATTAAAAGAGACCATTATAATGCTATTGACTCGGGACCTTGATATGTTTTTTTAACAATTGAAATAGAATATCTACAATATGAAATAGAACAGTCCTTTTATCAAATGCGTTACCTCTTTCAGTCAATAGACTGTGAGATAGTCACTCAATTTCCGAAAACGAAATTCGAACATGTCTCCTTTCTTTCTGGAAAATAGTTCAAATTATGATTTACTTGGTAGATTACAATGTAAAAAAACAAATGGCATCTAAAGAACCAGGAATTTGGATGAGAGGTAAAAAGTAGAAGGCGTGCACTCGGACTTTTTGAGATGTTCTGTTCAGAATCATTTTGGCGAAGTTTTTAATTGATCTCCAGCCATTTCTGATTCCGTCTTGAACAACAAAACCACTAAATTTTAATTTTATGACGTATTTAAAGTCGCTATGTTCGACATACTGCTATAGTGAGATTACCCAATTTTTACAGACTAATGGATAGTCTCATCAAATGACCCCGCTCGTTTTTTACGAAAATTGGATACCGGACAAATTGCCCGAAATGTGATATATTTTAGTTTATATTATCCTGAACGAAAGTCTCCCTGGCCACGAACCTCTAAAATTAACAGTTTTGGAGTTACAGAGCACGAAAAGCAGGAAAAATTCATGCTTGTCTTCGGTTTATGGATTTTTTAACATATGCAACATTGTCGCTAACGTCAATTTTTGTTTTTGTTTTGATTAAGGGCGCGTTATCGCCGCCAGTGTTAATAATAGGAAGCTTCAGAAACTATAAACACCTAAAGATGGCGCTACGGTCCTCAAAACGCAATTAATTTCTTTAAAACCAAAATTTGAAAATGTAAATAGAAACATTATTTGATCGCATCGCAGTTCTCTGCTCACAGTGTTGCCAGACATGCGTGAACTTTCAAAACATTTTAAGTTTAACTGAAATTTTTAATTTTTAAATGCCAAGGAATAATTTAAGGTAGTTGAGATTAAAAAGGGGAATATAAAACTGCTAAATATCTTTAAAAATATTAGTTGTTGTTGCTGGTTTTAAGAAAAAGAAAAGTATTACTATATTAAAATATTGAGAATATATATTCGTTTTAAAAAATTAATCAGGACTAATTAAGAGTGAAATAGTTTGTTCAAAAATTAACCGTCACATGCTAAGTAGGAAAATCAACATTTATGTCGGGAATTTATTAAAAAATCGTTAAAAGATTAGGAAAGTTAAATTACTTTTAAATGTCCCGCGAATATTACCACCCAACGCTTCCTGGTTCAGAAAGCGTTCAACTAAAAATGACTGATTTTGGTGCTGCCATATTTAAATTTCTGCGCCGTGTACATCTATTTTATTTCAATCAATACTAAACAAGTAAGCAAAAACATTTATCCATTGTCATAGCTTTTGCTATTAAACAGTGTTTAATGACTGTATTATGTTTAATTTGGTTATTTTTTGAAAACGTTAATTCTACAAAATTGGCGATGTTCGACTACGATTATAAATTTATTTTAGATATCTACTCCTTACAAACTATGATCCACACTACCTTAACAGTTTAGCAATCGACATCAAACGTTATCTTGCTAAAAAACGATTATTAAAAGAAAACTGAATGAAAAATGTGAGCTATATTTTGACGCTAATATTTTGCGCCAATAACGCCACCTTAACAGAGGTAATTATGTTATTTTGCATTCATGCGAATCATGTGATATTACACCTGGTGCCCCGTTATATTTTGACCCTTTATAAACCTATATAATTTTTTAACTAATTCATATAATGAAATGCGGTATTCACCAGTCTTCTTATTTAAAATTTTCTTTTCTGAGTATCTGTCTCTTTTTATCCACCTCCGGTTTAACCGGAAATGACATATCGTATTTACGGGAATAGCACAACCGTTTATACTTTTTCACAGTTGGAAATCCCATGGTATTTATTAAATTATTACCTAACAATATTGCTTCGACAGCTAAGCTGCCATTATCAAAGGTAATATTAATATAAACAAACACGTCGTTAAGGTAAATACAAAAAATAGGTAACTAGATAAAAAGATAAAAATAATCAGAATTAAATATCTATCACTTCTAGTAACGGAGAATTACTGAGCTCAATCTGTTCATTCATTAAAGGTATCCTGAGCTTGTGTTTGTAGATCTCAAAAGCTTTTAAGATGTCTAATTTGCGTTTGTTATTACAAAAATGTAGGAATTTAATATTATTTTGATGGGTCATTGTGTGATTTTGTTCTAAAAGGTGTTTGGTATAATTAGATTTTTCAGGATGTTTATTTCTGTAACAACGTACGTGTTCTTTATATGTTATGTCAAAATTATACAATATAGAAGAAAGTAGCCTATTATCGCATATGTTCCTAATATCGGACAGGTGCATATCTCAGAAAATAATAATTTTCATATATCGGTTTCTACGGTAATCAATAGTAAGCGGAATTTGTATGTATCTGTCAAAATTACAGAGCCAGGTGACTTTATGTAGCGCGTTACTCTAGGGTTTTCTTATTAACAGAAGTTCAAATATTTATAATCGTGTAGTTCTCGTCAGTATAGTTTTAAAAGATAAGTCTAAATAACAACTAATTATACGCCATGAGATTAAGGTTGTCTTCTACTTCATATACATATTATTTAGTGTAATTTGTTTTCTCTTTTATAAAAATTTGAATGAATTTAATTAGGTTATGTGTCCTAATATCGGATAGTCGCGACAGCCTAATATCGCATATCCGATATTAGGAGACTCCTACTTGCTTCTTTAACTGCTAGATATCATAAATCTAATTAATTATTGTGTATTTTTTCTTCAGTTGGCAGAAGTAAAAAGACGAAAAACATGGAATGTAAATTCTATGCAACAAGCTGTAAATGCTGTGAAAAATAAAGAAATGGGTTATTTAAAAGCCGCAAGAACATTTTATTTCGTTCTAGGTATCTATCCTTCTTAATATTAAGTACATGCATTGTGTTTTCATTCATTCATTCTCGGTACATTTTTTCTGTGGAGACAGCCAGCGCTACCTAGCGCTGGATGGCCCAAACCCTATTGAACTACGCGATGTAAGAGAGAGAGGCGAGGATCCGAGCTTGAATTCTTTGTTCGTATTTCAACAAAAGCAACAAGTTACTAAAGCTTACCCATTAGGGTAAGCAGTTGGCACCTAGTTTTAATTATTATTAATAAAGTTTTTACCTACTTTTATTGTTTCTTTTACTATGTATTCCCAATATCGAACAGTGCGATATTAGGAACACCGACTATCCGATATTAGGAAACCCATTTCACAACAACGCGTTATGCACTGTTACGAATTCTTCAAGATTTTTAAAAATTTTGAAAAGTTAGAGATACGTATTTCAACAGTATGGTATATTATCTATTCCACGAGCATTTTCCAGAAGCTAGATGTGATAGGTAGGAATTTAGTATTTTTATAAACCGAAACAGAAAACTATCCGGTAATAGGCTACTTTCCTCTATACCGAACTACAAAAAGAACAATTTAAACGGTAAATGTCAGATTTCATGATATCATATGTTCTATCTTTAGCATTAAATATAAATGAAAAAGTGTTAGTGTTGGTTTTAAATGTTATATTATAATTGTTGGTTTTTCTTAGTATATGTATGCGCAACGTTTTCTGATATTTTGCCAAAATATGGTATAGATATGCAATGTGTGTCTTCTGTTTGATTGTTAACGGGATATATTCTTTTAATAGCTAACCTATAATGATGTGCCAAATCGACTCACGCAACCTCCACGTGGTTAATCGGAACAAAAACCAAAAATTTACACAACAAATGACGTTACTGAGGCTGTAAGTGTTAAAAATCCATACACCGAAGTATGGATTATTCTAGCTTTCGTGCTCTACAACTTCAAAATTATTAATTTTAGAGTTTCATGGCCTGGGGAATTTTCGATCAGGATAATATAAACTACAATCTATCACAATTTCAGCCAATTTGACCGGGATCCAATTTCCGTAAGAAACACTTAAGGTAATTTCTTATCTCTACTTATTTTTAAGTGAAGCTTATTTGCTATAAAAACTAATTTCTTGGAAGGCTAGGTAAAAAGTGACGCTGGTACAACTAACCATAAAAATTATAAAAGGTTAATTTTATGATAAAACACCCAGGGGACATGCACTTCAATGTCTTTGATTTTGTTCAAATATTTTCTTCGCATATGACATGATATTAAATTATTTTTCGAGCTTTTTTTGGATGAAAAATGGCAGAAGTAGAACTTATTAAAAATCTTGACGCATATTCTGCTACCCACGTTACCATTGCTCGTGTGTTACAACTATCACACCTTTGAAACATTTTTTAATAAAATCATTTTAGCATATACTTGATACAGTATAGTCGTATAGTCCAGTCGAATGATTTTTGTAAAGAAAACATTATCGTAAACTTAAATATTACAATAGTTGGCATAGATAAAACGTAGTATAACTCAAATATTGCACAATATATAGCTCCGCAAGTTATTTACGTGTTCTACCCAATTTTTGCAAATTTATTTTTTGCATTTTTAACATAAATCCGGGTTAACAGACTTGTTTGGAAAAGAAACGTGAACTACTCTGGAGATGTTTTCAAATGGCAACCAATAAATAATCTGGCGTAAAAACCCTTGAGGTCTCTGATACTCTCCTAGACAAAATCAAATAGATCTTGGGAGTTAATAATTGATTTTTTGTTGCAACTGAGGCATCAAGGTATTTTAAACCCATATCAGAATTTTTGTAACGAGCTCAATATTGCAGATATTTATTCTGCTTTGTTTAGAACTTAATTTTGTGTATAAAACATAAAATGCTTTATTTCTTTGAGTGTGAAAAGCAGCTGTATTTAAACAAACATTTAAATATTTAATTAGAAATGCAGACGGTTGTATCTAATGTAAATTTTGTGCTATCCAGTTGAAACTAAGTCAACACTTGCACGAATAAAATTTATTCCCCATGGCTTGTTATCTTGCTTTAGTCATCTACTCAAAATTCCGCTTAGTCGTATTTAAAAAATGAACAAAATGATGGTTTGCAGGCAATAAATTGAGATAAAAACGAACCTAATCTATTTTATGATTTTATTTTGGATAAATAATTTCGTATACTACATCAAGTTTCTTTGAATTTCAAACAATACAGTGCTTTTAGGTCAGTATTTTTGCTTAGTCAGGCAATTTTATTACTCCGAACTTTAAGTTTTATAGTTCTGTGTTACTTTTTATAAAATAAACGAGATAATTTCGTCAAATTTTATTATTGGTAATGCAGGTTGCCATACTTAAGTTTGATTGATTAAATTCCCCTCTTAAAACTTTAAAAAACTAATTGAAAGTTTGCCATTTCGAAATGCGGAGAAGGTAATTTTGCCTTCCCTAGAGGAACGGACGTTTTACATCCGGTTGTCCTAAAAGCCCCCCCCCCGTTGTTTAACATTCGCGGCGAATTTGGCCTTTTGTTTTAGCGATATAAACCCTATTTGTGAGTGTTAAGGCTGTTTTACCCGATTCTGAAGATAGGGAAACGCAATGTAAACTATTTATTTATTTATTCAATAACCGCTCAATATTTTTTGATCGGGTTTTTACCAAAAATTTACCTACAATGTAGTGTATGATGTAATGTTTTTAAAAAATAATTTTTAACGTTTGAAACCATAAAAAACTTAATTTGCAATAGGATCGCTTACTATGCTTTTATTCATTTATTTATCAACGTATATTTTTTTAAACATTTTTCCCGTAATCTGTGCGTCAAATGCTATGATGTAATGTAAAGATTTTTTTTAGAAACGAAAATTTCAACTTTAAATTAAGTTTTTTATGGTTTCAAACGTTAAAAATTATTTTTTAAAAACATTACATCATACACTACATTGTAGGTAAATTTTTGGTAAAAACCCGATCAAAAAATATTGAGCGGTTATTGAATAAAAACCGAGTAAGTTTACATTGCGTTTCCCTATCTTCAGAATCGGGTAAAACAGCCTTAAAGGTGAAATAAAGAATTACAAAGAGTACTAGTATGAAAGGATTACTGTCAAACTTGTAACTATCCATGTTGAAATTTTATTTTGATAACAAAAATTTATGTTGGTTCTTAATTAAGAAATTTAAAGAAAAATGTACTTAGAATGGGATCCTAAATTAAGCTAATATGTAAAAATCATGATGGGAGTAGGTTTTTATTAACTATTTTATTAACTGTATTTTTTGTATTGTTGTAAAATTAATGCTTCATGCTGTAGTTCGCCTCAACAAATTGATGTTCCATTTCCAAAATAATTCTTTGAAATAAAATAAAGATTATTCACAATTAGTTTACATAAATTAATGGGGAATCTGTTCCCGCAATTGTAGATTGTAGATCCGCAACTTTTACTATTAAGCAACATCAAACAATTTGGGTGGCGCTCGTCTGCCTTTTAATTGTTCATGTGTTATATTCCTAATTCCTAAGCCTTTGCGATTAACATTCACGACATATAAACTTAATTTGAATCAACAAAACGTCTCTACCGTGAGATCTGTTAAGTAAGTTTATTTGGTTGAAGGAATTTTAGTAAGTTATAATTGACGCTAAAGTGTAAGGCTTTTTTGTTTGTTTGATTGTTGTGGAAAACAGAGAGTTACATATTTTAGGTTGCTAGACAAGACAACCCTATTTGTAAATTTTGGTAAATCTTTTAATGCATCTGCGGTAGTCCGGAAAAAAGAGCTGGTAAATATAGCACCTAGAAGAATGCAGCTATTTACTACAAAATGTGATGAGTAGATAAAGCAGTTACGATTAGTAACACTGAAAGGGATACCAAACTGCAGTTCGTGCATTCTTGTAAGCCTTCATCAATCGCATTAACAATAACATTTTACTGAAAAGGTTTATTATTGGGTTTTATTTAAAAACATAGTTACGGTAATTTCTGTTCCTTACCCAACCAGCCTATCTGGTCGGATTTATGTTATTGAAAGCCAAATCCAAAAAGACATATATTTTTTAAAATAATACCACATGAACTCAGCCTATCATTCAGATGATTAGTAATTGCTATCACCTAGCACAATTAGCAAGATTATATGCTTAGTTAAGCAGCTGAGCATTCCTGAACTGCCTATTGTGTAAATTTACTGTATGATTTGCGTAAACTACGTGTATTTTTCTTTATAAAAATCACTCAACTTGTAATAATTAAAATTGTCTGATTACATATATTATGCACAAAGCTACGTAAAACAATCATTTTATTTTTTAACTATACCAAGTATACAGTGTGTAAGAAGTTACTACCAGTTAATTTTAAGGGGTGATAGAACACAAGAAAAAGAACAAAAACTGTTCAATAAATTTGTTTCTTAATTACCTTTCGAGTAATTTGGAAAAAACCATTGCCATATCTGGCTACTTTGCTTAAAAAGAATTACATGTCACAGCTGTTGAAGATCCCGACCTTGGTTTTGAATTCAAATTGTTTAGTGTAAACAAACCATTCAGCTTTGTTTAGTTGCTGTACAAGCAACATTAAAAAGAAGTAATGTAAATTTAATTTTAAGTAATTTTAGTATGCATTACCGATTTATGTTTAATAATTTTAATAAAGTACAAAAGAATTATTAGAAAAGAATATTAGAAACTGCTTAAGGTAGCCCACCTGGGAATTATCCCTTTTATGAATTTATTATTTTGCTTAAAAATTCTTTATCTTTTTCTCTGAAAGGTTGAAAACATAATCAATCCGTTTCTAAGTGGATGTATCCTAAATGCTGTTATACTCAACACGTAACACCAATAATAAGAATCAACAATAATGAGAATAACACAAACGTCAAAACAAACGACAACAAATGACAAACAGAAGAAAAACGCACCGGCACTGAGCGTAGGTACAAATGAGAAGTAATAGAAAAAATTGTTTGTAACTGTCTTTTAAAAGTTGGGCACCTTATTTTATTAAAGACATTGCAGGGTTGCCACGCTTCTTAATTAAGTAAAATGAATTTTTAAATATAAAAAGAAGCCGATTTTACGCGTAAACGATTGATCATGCGAAAAATGTTATGAAGGTTTTTTGTTGTGCTAGATGAGATGCATCTTCTGACAAAGTCTCATATTTAACCTACTATTATTAATGTGGCAAAATGCTGATGCAGTTTCCAACTGTATTATTTTTTCTGCAAAATTGGTACGTCCTAGAACAAAGTTGTATTAGACTTTTTTGTTTCATTTGATGTTTTCTATAACCCCTTTAACATAAGATCAATTGCGAAATTTGTAAAAACAATAAAATTTGCTTTGTTGCTTTTCTACTGTGCAATAAGTTTCTTGATACACTTTGAAAGATCCAGAAATTAGCTTTAATCTGAACCTGAAGGATCCTGACACCTCAAATAATAACCGATTTCACCCATTCTACTTTTCGCCAGAAAATAAAAGAATCCGTAGACGAGTATTAAATCCAATCGTCTAAGAACCAAATATTCCTGTATATTCCAGAATATTTCTAAAAATAACAACGGAAATATGACTACAAATATTTGAACACTGTGTTCAGTGTCTGTGTGTCACGTTATTTGTGGACTTAAAAACATTTTCTTATTAATGTAATCTAGTATTTTGCTTAATGTTATCACTTACTGTTCTTCTGGATCTCCTCCTTTAGTTGCATTATAAAAGGAAGGTTCATCTTCAATTGTTGCGTGATCGTATTCGTAAAACTTATTCCATCGTTTACGCCATTTTGATAAAAAGTTTTCTGGCTTTTCTTCTCCTTTTTTCTCACCATCCTAAAACAAAAAGCATGAACTAATCTTTACTAAAACCAAATTCAATTGCTTACCCAAGCTGGAACTGAAAATGTTATGAATTTTTTTATAGGATACTTCAATCCCATCACTTCTGCAAATCGGTTTTGTGTTTTCCATGGCAAATGTATTTTTAGGAACCAAGTCTTTCCATCAAAAGACCTATCTTTGTGTTCTAATTCTAATTCTAAGCCGTCTTTTATTAAATTTTCCTTAAAAAACGATTTTTCAAATTGGATACATCAAGAATCCAAAATTTAAAAATATTTACTTGAAAAATTTTTCTTTGATCTCTTCTTGTTGCTTCTTGTTCTGTCATTACACCCAAATCTTCTTCTTCAAAAACAAGAACCATATCTATTTTTCGTTTTCCATCTCTAAAATACAAACTGTTGGGATCGGGTTCCTGAAAAAGACATATTGTTACTGTGGAATAAAGTTAAAATAAAAAAGCAGTAAAGTAGCTATTAATGTACCAATGGTTACTATGATGATAATGCTCAAAGGGCGACGATGGTCCAGCCCAATTCTTTGATCCGCTGGATAATATCGAGGTACATACCAGATTTGAGTTTTCACGAGATTATGTATAGCTACTTTCAAATAAATCTAGAACCCTCAGTACTCTATAGTGTAAATGTTGCTTTTTATTTTCCTTGATATTTAAAAAATTTTATGTAGTTAACTATGATAATATAATCTAAAGCCCGATTCACACGTTGTTAAAAACGCAAATATTACTCTCAAGACTTATCCTAGATTTATTTGAAATCAGCTGTTACGAATAGAATTAGTTTCAATTTATAATTCCGATTATAGTAATGCGTAAGAGTAGTAACCTGACGTTGTCAAGGACGTCGTTTATTCACTTCGAACGTAACATCGTTTGCAAAGTTAACGATGAGGGGGCGTTGTGAATTATAATGCCCGCTTATAATGCCCTGGTTGTTACGGACTTTATATTTCGTATTACAAGCGGTTAACGAGAAAATGAAATGAGCATAAAATAAAACACATGAAATGAGAACTTTTGATTTGGAGATCTAGCTTTACAAGAACGTTTATCAGAATCTTCATACATCTTATTATGGAAACATATCGTTTTCTTAATTAATCTTTATATTCTCGATTTCATCCTTTTCCAAATTCTACTGATTGTTTTCTTCTATGTATATATCATTTCTTTCTTTTCTGCAGAGTTTCGATCTTAGGTTGCCAGTTACTACGTAGTTTTAAATTAGTTTATGTTTGCATATCAGTCTATTTAAACATTCAGGTATATGCCGCTATTGGACGAAGGTGATTCCACGACTTTACAGTTTTAAAGTTTTATCCAATACTGAACGTTCTACCAATTCTGCATGTATGCCTTTGGTCATAAGCAGAAATGTTTATATATGCTATTAACTTAATATGCTATTTAACTTAGAATCTGAACAGACTCTTCTTTTAGTCAACTGTTGTATAGATAAGACGGGTCCTGGTGATGAATATGAGGCAAATGATTCCATATCTACTAAACTTCACGACCTCAATTACTCGCTAGCATACCCTACTTCACAGTTTAAATATACTTGACAAAAGCGTAACATTGAAAACGTCTTAATTTTTGTTGACCTGCCGGGTATCTTACTGATTCCATTGTTTTGCAGAAAATTCTAAATGTAAAAAATGTTCCGTGTCCATGAGAATATTAAGTAATAGCTGTAACAGCATGTAAGGAAATTTTTGTAGAAACTGGTGTACATAATTAATAAGCCATGAAGCCAAGTCAATGCTCAATGCAGTGGCTTTCAATGTACTTATCTATGAACTGGTATGAATTGATTACGATATAGTAGATTCTTCACTTGCATATGATGAATATATTTATCCATAAATACTCACGTATCACATTTAATATACTACAGCCTCTATGAGAACCTGGAGTAGCAATATCCTGTTTTTATAATGCTTAGTTCTTTTTTTATGCATTTTTATTTCTATCCCTTCATTATGAATGCAGCAAGGCATATTTTTTTTTATTTTAGTTTAAATTTTCGTTATATTAATATACTAACTTTCGTTATTATTTACTAATATATGGAACGTTCTTCTCGTTTCCGCCAAATACATGTTTTTGGATCTTTCCTTATAGTAAGTCTAGTACTCGAATATAGTCTAATAAAATCTAAATCGGGTGCTCTCGGATTAAGATGGTTCTTAGAATAATTCACCACCTTGTTAAAGCTTTCGCATTCCTTGCTTGGTTATGACTTCAGTCAGGTAGCCGTATTACGGAGCATAGAACGAAAACGTTTAAATGTCGTTTTGCTTTGACCAACGGTACTTTACCAGTTTCTTAAGTGTTTCGGTATTTTAACTAAATATATAAAATCCGTTTATCAAAAGTTTAATAGTAATTAAAGTTTAATAAATAAATATTGTTATTACTAAAAATAACAAGACAGTTAAAGCATTTGAAGTAAATAAATGAAATAGTACTATATGATTGTGAAAGCACTTAAATGTTGCGAACGGGATAAATTAAGGAAATTATTTTTTAATCACTAAGAAAAATATTTAGTATGGATAGCTTTTATTGAAACGCACTACTATCCATTTTTTCTAGATTCCTCTGACTTTGAAAGCGTATTGCTCGGGAACTACAGAACCAAATTAAATATTTTGAAAACGATCAAATAGTAAATTTATTTCTACATACAACAGTAGAATATTATATTTCTAACTGGTATACTTGTGTTTTATCGGACGATACGCAATAAAAGGTACACATTTTTAGGGACAATTTCATTGAAAGTAAGTTTACAAATTTTTTTCTCAGAAAGTATACCTTATATATCTATGAGATTTTTGTAGGGGTTAGACAGAAACCTTGCTGGTTCATATGCTATTAATTTTCAGACAAAACGGTTTTTTTTTGTTATTGCACTTTTATTGTTAAAATTCGGAACATTTTTTCAAAAAAAATAATGTCTACATATGAAAAATGTTTGTTTAGCGAAAAGAATTTGACTAGATGAAATTGAATTAGATCTCCATTAATAAACAAGAACGCATAGTTCGCTATTTTTTCATATATATCTTAAATAAAACACTTTTTTGTCCAAAAATTAATAAGATAACAACCGCAAGCTTTCTTTCTAAGCCCAACAAAAATCTCATAGATATATGAGATACTTTGTGAGAAAAAAAATATTTAACTTACTCTCAATGAAATTGTCCCTAAAAAGGGATACCTTTTATTATGTATCGCCCGATAAAAATAAAAATAAATCAGTTAAAAATATGATATTTTACTGTTGCATGTAGAAATAAATTTATTTGCTCGTCTTAAAAATATCTAATTTGGTTCAGTAGTTTCCGAGCAATACGGTATCAAAGTCAGAGGACTCTAGAAAAAAATGGATAGTATATACATATATGCATAATCCAACCCCTCTTTTGTATCTGAAGTATCGGGGTTTCACACAAACTTACGCAAATGCAATAGAGCTATTGTAGCAAATACATTACGCTCCCCGATAATCTGTCATTCACAAAACTTTCATACTAATGATCTGAAATACGATTGTGTTGTGCAAGACAAAGTAACAATCCATAAATCGGCCATTTTCATGCTTATATTTTTTTAGTTACATTATTGACGAAAAGAGCGTGATAATCATAACATTATTTAAAGTTAAAACAAATTGTACTAAATTTTTAAAATTCAGTCGCAACCGAAACTTGGACCCATGTCTCCATCTGAACCCATATCTAAGAATACCTAAGAATGACTAATGAATACACCAACCACATGTGCGCATTTTTTTTAACAATAAAACAATTAGAAAAGTTTCAAACTGCTGCTGGCTAAAAAGCCACCGTAAGCATGTGCATACAAAACCGACAAAAGGAAAGTGTAACGTTATAAATCTCAAAATAGAGATAAGTTGTTCAAACTATTACTAATTAGATAGGAAGGTATAATAAGAAATAAATAAAGATTAGTAAAAAGTTTTACAGTATTTATTAAAGTATAACCTGACAATATTGTTTCGGCAGCTAAGCTGTCATTATGAAAGGTAATATAAATATAAACAAACACGTCGCTAAGGTAAATACAAAAAATTAGGTAACTAGATAAAAAAATAATCAGATTTAAATATCTAACACTTCCAGTAACGAAGAGTTACTCAGCTCAATCTGTTCATTCATTAAAGGTACCCTGACTTTGTGTTTGTATATCTCAAAAGCTTCTAAAATGTCTAATTTGCGTTTGTTATTACAAAAATGTAAGAATTTAATATTATTTTGAGGAGTCATTGTGTGATTTTGTTCTAGAAGTTGTTTGGTATAATTAGATTTTTCAGGATGTTTATTTCTGTAACAACGTAAGTGTTCTTTATATCTTATGTCAAAATTTCAAAGTGTTTGCCAATATACCAAACTACAAAAAGAACCATTTAAACGGTAAATGCCCAATTTCATTATTATTATTATTATTATTATGATATCATGTGTTGGTTTCAAAGAATATTTTATAATTGTTGGTTTTTCTTAGTACATGTGCGACTTTTTCTGATATTTTGCCAAACTATGGTATATATGTTTTTGTTATAATGTTTAATAATAATAAAAACTATAATGTTTTTGTTTAACTAAAGTGTCAATCATGTTCCGATTGTAATGATTTACATGTGCTAGTTGTTTAATGGTTGATATCCCTTTGCTAAAATCTGGCTGTGTTAGTGGAATAGTTAAAGCTCTGTGTACTAATGATCTGTACGCTGCTAGTTTATGCGCTTTGAGCAATATTATTCATCGGAAAAAAGGTATTAACTATCTTAGAATTGACTTTTCATTTGTTCGTGGTATCCAAAATTATTATTTTTGTATTTTAATTCTTTTGTTGTTTGTTGTTTGTGTTTATTTGTAAATAATTTTTGTCTATTCAATTTAAAGAAAATTTGGTTTAAGTTGCTTGTGTTTCCTAGATATATAGTTATTTAGTGCTCTATTCAAGCGATCCGTCTGAAGGTCTCAGTGTGGTGGAGTTTTGAAGTTTCATCACGTTTGTAAATAGCCGGAGCAGAGGTAGGTGGTTTATCTTTTGTATCTATCATCGCTGTGTTACTACCGAAGTCTGTTGCTGTAAAATTTGTTTCTACTCTCATATAAATTAATTTACCTATTTGTGTCAATATCAATCATAATAAGTTGTTGCTCGAACCCGGGGCCATTCTAATTATATACAACAGCCGTAGCAATATGATATATTATTATCGCAATAATAATATTTTTTGTAACTAATCTTTGTATCATAACAGGAAATATAATGACAGCTTTATTTTAAAACGCTACTTACATATAATATTTGTTACCTGGCTTTAATATCGACTCGTATCAATATTTACAGTTTATACTATAAATATGTGATGGCGGTTTTAAGTATTACATTGATTTGACAAACATTAATTTACGTGATGATGAATACGAATTCTGGCGCAGATAAATTATTATTTTTCGAAAGTAAGTAATAGTTTACATTTGAACATTTATTCTAAGTGTGTAGTAATTAATTCTAAGTGGTATCTACCTATCATGGTTACCTATTTATTAATCCAAAGTTGCATTTGCATTTCTTTTTATTCTATAACTTACGTAGCAAAAGATTAACTCTATGCACAAGATTTATTGATTGATTAATAGGTACCAGTGCAACAGCATCGTCAAATGTATTAGGCACCCATACATTTTATCAATTTCTTAGTATTACAGTCCATAGTATTGTAATTAATTGTTTTTGGGGTATGTAGATTAAATAGTAATACTTATCTTATAATTATATATCTACAGTAATCAATAAAGATAAACAAATATTTTTGTAAAATATAAAAAAAGTCCAAACTGCTATAGAATTCTTCATAATTACTGTTTCATTTAAGAAATAGTATACTTTAGGGTAATAATTTAGTGGCCACGATACGAGATACTCCCGAAATCATGTACACATCAATAACTGCCCCATATCCAGAAATAGAATAACAATTTGTTAGTATAATCGTCTCAGTTCACTTTTTAATTATTATTATCGGTTGTTAATAATGCTAAATAAAATGTTTTAGTTGTGTTTTAATTGTATTATATTACAGGCGATATCTGCGCTTAGTTTTTTGTATTGGTAAGACTACCGTCACGCCGTCTATAACTACAAAATGCACCCGAATCTTATATATTATGGCCTGAATAAAAGGAACTTGACGCGTACATATCGCCACTTTTACTTCTAGGTGTCGCCACTGGTTATCTCTCCTATTTTTCTGTCGATTTATCAGTCAGTTATTATAAAACTCAAGGTCAAGAACATTATCAAATCAAATCTTATAATAATTATAACAACAGATTAACTCCGTTCTTAAAATTAAAACCTACGAAGACGTTACGTGACATTTGAACACCACTTCAGGGTGGGATATTCGGTTGTCTTCTTAATCTAAACCTTCTCACGAATTATCGTAATGGTATCGGTATCGGTAATGGATATTAACCCACTATAAAGCCAATTATTAATTTCCAACATACGCTATGGCTATACAGACTGGAAACGCATGGGTAATCACGATAGGGTCTTGCCAAAAAATGAAAAATGCTATCACATTTTGACCATATTCTGTTAACAGATCAAAATAGTATCCTAGTTTGTATTTTTAATTATGCTTTCTTTTAATTGTTCTAATCTATATTTTTTTACAAAATATGTTATAATTTGTTTGATTCAACTGTAGAACGTTGGCGATCCTAGCTAGATATGACTCAAAGATTTGTATGCTCAATGCCCAGATGATTTGAAATGCACTAATTTTTTACTGCCTAGCAGTTGTTGCTGACTATAACTTGGGTGTATAGGTTATTTTTCTAATGACACATCTACACTTCTATGGAATTTAGAATAAAATATCTAAAATATCATCAACCTCTCCTACTAACCTATAAAATTTTATCAGAATCTCAGGAGAACGCTATCCCTAAGAACGCTATAACCTAATAAATTTGACAATGATTATAAATGATTATATTATCTGGTGATATCTGTAGCTATTCTACAAACTTTTTCCTATAGTTCGTCAGTACTATAATCTACAAAATAATTTACTGATACTAATTATATTATAAGGTAGTTGTAGTATTAGCTTAAACAAAGAGGAATAAATAATTCATTATATTAAAAAAACCGACGGCACTAATAAAGTGATTATGATAATTTATCACTCAAATATTGATTTAATTTAAATGTCTCAACCTAATAGGAAAAACTCATTTAGCAGTCGATTTAGGGCACCCCAGCTATCAGATAATTAGATAAACTAATATTAAAATAATAATATTAGGAAATAGCCAGGTGGTGTCTTTAGATTGTTAATGATAACTGTACTGCGCTTTAAATACATGATTTCTAACCTTAGAATATAACAATTTGTAATAAAATATTTATAGCAAGAAGGACGGTACTCATTATGCCGAGAATGATATTGATTTTATTATGATACACATATTCAAATACATGCTAATACTCTAATTCAATAATTTAACTTAATGTTAAATATTACACACACACTTACTTGTATTGGAAAACATTTTCACTATTTATTGTATAGGTTTTTAGGTATATTTCGATTAAAAGACGTCCCAAAGTTTGACTAACGTTATCTGAATTATTAATAGGTAATGGAGTGTTACGGCGTTACTTGTTTAACAAAAACATGCTTGGACTTTATTAAATGAACCTCGTATTATAACTTTTCGAATGCTCTTTCTGCAGAATAAAATACACTTAATACGACTCTACATTATAGTATCTCGAGTGTATTTCCCACGCTTCGTAATAAACTTAATACGAACCTTGCATTACAATATTTCGAATTTATACTTTGTCTTTTAAAATAAATTTAAAGATAAACTGGTTTTTAGATTTATTTATGATTCCATTTGACAAATAATATATTTTTATATCAGTACTAAAATAAAATTTTATAACCTGAGAAAATAATATTTTTTGTTGAAAGAAAACATATTTTATCCTTAGAATTCATTTAAGACGAATTAAAAATATTAAATGCCAGAGATAAAACTTGTTTATTTATCATTGGCGAACAGTGACATAAGCACAATGTTCGAGGAATTTTGATGAATCTCTCTTTCTTCGTTCAATCTATGCTAAAGAGTATTTATTTTTTTCTTCTGAATTCCAGAATGTGTAGAGGTGGAAGAACGTGACCAGTTTGCCATGCAGCGTTATGATGCAGGCTACTACGTTTAAATCGATTTTATAAGAATGGTTAAACTTTAAAGTTTTGATTTAAGCTTAAACCAATTAGAATTAAGTGAGGCTTCCGCTACAATTTGTCATACTGTTTGGATATTAGAGCACTGCGCTGTAATCAGTTTTGGCATTTCTAAATTCACTCAGCAGCGATTTAAAATCCGTTTCAAGCTTAAAATAATTGTTAAATGTTAAAGAAGTTTCAACGTACTGCCTGAGGGTTTTATTAATCTAATTCAGTTGTGATCCTTTAAAGTATTTTTGGAGTATTTCTGTATTTTTTATCCTTTAAAGTTTAAATAGTGATCAAATTTAAGAGGACCGACTTTCTGAAATTTGCCTGCTGTATCTAGTGAACTTTTCTAACCCAACTTAGTGGTGGTTATTAAATTAAACAAACTAATACTGTTTACAAATCTTTTGTTACAATAGTACTGTGTTTTTATGCCTGAACTATATCAACAATGACTAAACTTTAATAAAGTGTGACATCAAATTGTTTGTCGCAAACTCTTTGAAAAACTTTTAGAATATCTTTTTGCCTTATACTGAGTTACTTTAAAAAATGATCAATATCAATTCATATTCGCTTACAATTTGGAAAGAATTTTGAAAAAATAATAAGAAAAGAAGAACATAATTTTAATTACGATCGTTTCAATACAATTTGGTATTGCCCAAGCCTTTCTTTAATAGTTATTATTACTTCTTAAATCTGAAATCAGTAAGCTCTTTAATTAATACCTACGAATTAAAAATAATTTGTCTAACAGTAATAAGCGAGTTTCTGTTTTTAAAGCATAAGTCGCTTTGGATGTTTAAACATCTATTTAAACAAGTATAACCATTTCTAATGCCCTCCATAATCGAGAGAGAATTCGATCAGAACGACATGGGTTAAAGTCTCAGTTGCGACTGAATTTTAGAATTTTAGTTACCATCGTATTTGAGCCATTAGGATAAAGTATGAAAGTTGGCTGAATGACAAAATATGGGTCAGCTTAATGTACTTGCTACAATAGATCAATTACCTTCGTTACACTCCCTTAAGCGTTTTATGGAATCCTGACACGACGCTGCAAACATGGTAAAAGGGGGAATGGATTAAGTATGCATACGTATAACCGTTTCTTATTTTATTTTGAACTTTGTCACTACAGAACGAGGATTTCTTAATGCTTATGTCTACAGAGTCAAAAAAGGATGTTCACAGAAATCCTTGTGAATGCTGGTCATATTGTAGGTTTAGTTATTGTAAATACCCTAAGGTTATATATCATACATACTTGTATCATAGAATATTCCACTATATGTTAAGCTTCGTCTTTTTCGTTGAAGATCATAAAAGAGATTATAAAGTTACACTAACCTCATCTGAACTAACAGGTGTGAGTGGAGGAAGATCGGTTGTGTAGTTCCCATAATCAGGACTATCATGTACCAAGGATGGCAAAGGGGTTCCTGGGAGAGCTGGTAAGGTATCATTGCTTAATTGTGGCCCGAAAGCGTCGCGAAAAACAGGAGTTGACATTGGCAGAACTTGTGATTTACCAATCTTTTTTTCTCCATTGATCTGTAATAAAAAGATAAACAGTTAATTTAGTTAATATTAATATTAATTTGATGATCCCTTAAATTTGCAATGACAATATATACAGCACATTAATGAAATAATTTCTGAGCAAAATTATAGGATGTTGTTGTGATTGATTGTTGGTATTTCCAAATTTCCTTTGATTAGTGCGATATTGATGTTCCTGAAAGCAAAATAATCACAATGTCTTTCAAATAAAATTTCGCGATAAACTAGGAATATATTGTATTCTGTAATTTATGTCTTTATTTGGTCTGATTGTATATTAAATAGGTATTTATATTTCAGGTATTATGGTTGGATATTTTGGAGAATAAATTCACATTTGCTGTCGTACACAGCTCTGGTATGGTAAATTACAAAAGAAAGGTAAATCAAAATTTCTTAAGAATCTGGAAAACAAATAACTTTAAAGATATGGTATGACACATTTGTGGTATGACAGGTCATAGAAAAATTTAATCCAGTTACTGTATGCAGGACTATTGAAGACTAAGTAGTGACATCTAAAACTTGTTGATATATAGTATAGAAAGATGGTAACCTATTATAAATTTAATCCGAATCAGTAGATATGCAACATGTAGAATATACCTTTTGCTTGAATGTTAAATCATTGACTTCTAAGACCTCTTGAGAAGGAATCTTTCTTAATAACAAAAAAATAAAATAATTTTTTGCATAGAAATTAAAGCATTGAACAACATTTTTTTGTAAATATTTCCAAATACTCATATCTCTGTCTACTCATGTCTAGTTGACTTGGTCAAAAACTAACATTCTGACAATTACTGTACCAACAAACTTGATACTGGGTAGCTCTTATAGCCCTATAACTTTCTTTGCCATTCAGTTTTAAGAAATATTTTCCTGTGTATAGTAAGTCACTAAACCCTAATTGTGCAAAGCTTTCTAGATTTTGGCGTTTCTTGTCTATTTATATAGTAAATGGAATTTTTTTCTTTTGCATCTTTTTCTTGGTCTTATTCGAAAGCATTTACCCGCCACCAAAATAGAGCTCTCCTCTGTTCGCGAGTTGGTGTACAATGCGCGATGAAACATGGTTGAAGCATCTATTTCGCTATATTTTATAGTGCGCTATGCGCAAACGAGTGAACAGAAAACGGCACCTTAATTGTGGTAATTTGAAGAACTTTCAAATGATCTTAAGAAAAAGAGGTTGTATGGAAACACTTTCGCAAGAGGTCCTTTAGTAAAAAAATTCTCACTGGCATTTCTTCTTAAGTAGAATCTAGGTTAGATTACATTTAGGTTAGGTTAAGAAACGTCGTATTGATTCTACTCGTGTATAGAGTGATAATAGTGGAAAGGAAAAATTGTGCGGTTTGTCTTAACACAAAGTCAACCCTGGCAAGATAATAGTAGGGTAATAATCAGTGAATAAAGTGTGGTGAGCAGGGAAAGGTAGACAAGACTATCTTAAGTGCAGGCAGATAAGCGGACAGCTGTGAGTGTATGCGATCGTTAGAGGCTGGTGCGTAGTGGTTGTAATAGAGTTTAGTGTTTACGTCGGTAAAATTAAAGTGAGAATTATAAAATGCCGTTATACAGGACACCAAGTAAGGATAATAGTTAAGAATCATCAACAGATGAAGGAAAAAGCAAAAGATTGGAGTTCCATGATGATGATGTAGTTGGGGATGAAGAGACGGATACAATAAAGAAAAAGAAAACAGGTCGGTCTCCACAAATAAAGGGAGATGAAAGTGAAACTGCAAAAATATTGAAAAACTTGTTAAGGAAGTGAAAGCTATACGAGAAGAACAGAAAAATTATCAAGAAGAAATGCGGAGCATTAAAAAGGAAAATGAAGTAATGAAAGAAAAAATACACCTACTGGAAAATAAACTAGAAAATATGGAAAAACTGCAAAGGAAAAAGAATATAATTATTAAAGGGTACGAATTTAAAGAGAACGAAATAAACGAGGAATTACTCGCTTCATTTCTGAAAAGTTAAATGTCAATGTGAAAATAAAAGAGGTGCAGAAAATGAAGATTAAAGAGGGAAAATTACCAATGGTAATAGCTAAGGTGGATAAGTGGGAAGATAAACAAAAGATTATGAAAAATAGAAACAGATTGAAAGGAACAAAATGTTATATAGATCACGATTTAACGCAAACAGAGGCATTGACACAAAAGGAATTAAGGGACTTGGCTAAGATAGAAGTAGGAAAAGGAAACACCGCGTGGGTGAGATATCAAAAGATATGCATTAATAATGTGTGGTGGAAAGTAAACCCGGCGACGAACAGGTTAAATAAAATGGAAAATTTTTCCAACGGATCAAGATACTAGCAGACAAGAGTAATAAAGAAGAAATACAAATGACGGAAATGGCAATGAATAGGATGATGATTGAACAGAATAAGACGAACCAAGCGATAAAAGGACAAGGATTGAATAAGAATGAAGGGTGTAAAGATAAAGATGAAATTAAAATGGGAACGTGGAATATTACAACAATTAATGGTAAAGAACCAGAAATAATAGAGGAAATGGAAAAATATAATATAAAGGTACTAGGAATAAGCGAAACGAAGTTGAAGGGAAAGGGCTGAAAATATTGGATAAAGGTTATACATTGCGATATTCAGGGGTAGATCCTACCAATAGAGCGAAAGAGGGAGTGGGAATAATTACTGAACCTAACTTTGAGAAAAATGTATTGGAAGCTGAAGCTATAAACTCGAGAATAATTAAAATAAGGTTAAAACTGAACAATGTTATTAGTGTGATACAAATATACGCACCAACGGAAGATTTGGAACTATTGGAAATTATGGAGGGGAAAGCATATTGAATAATAATGGAAAGAAAATGATGCATTTCTGTGTGGAAAATCAGCTACTAATAGGTAACTCTTTCTACAAACACAAACAAATACAGAAAATCACATTTGAAATTATGGAAAGAAACGCTAGGAGTGTAATAGATTATATAACGTTTAGCAAAAGCCTTAAATCAGCTATAAAGGATGTTAGAGTACTTAGAGGAGCCGAACTAAATACACATCATAGGTTGGTGATAGCAAGAATCAAATTTTAAGAAGACATTAAAACAGAACATAAGAAATATATTAGAATAAGGACGGATAAATTAAACGAGAAAAAAATATAAAATTAAATAATAATAAAATAGGATAAATTAAAGAAGAACAAAATAAAATAAGATATATAGAAATAATAAAGGAAAAATTGATGAAAGAGGAATATAGTGCTAAGCATAGAAACAGAAGCATGGATGAAAAATGGGAAATTCTGAGAAATACCATATGGGAAACCACGACACAACTATATGGAACAGCAATAGTGAATTATAGTTTAAAAAGAACAAGTTGGTGGAGCAATGAAGTAAAGGATAAGGTAAAACGAAAGAAAAGTGCATGGAAGAAGTATATTAGTACCAAAAATTTAGAAGACAAACAGCTGTACATAAATAGGAGGAATGAAGCAAAAGAAACAGTGAAGAAGCCAAGAAAGTAACTTGGGAACAATTTAGAAATGAAATACAAGAACAATATAAGGTAGACAGAAAGAAGTTTTGGAACACAGTTAAGAGATTAAAAGAAAAAAAGGCACCAAAGATAAGAAATATTAAAGATAAAGAAAATAATATTATAACTGATAAAGTAGGGATAGTTGAAACATGGAGAAAATACTATGAAACAAAGTTTGAGAGCATAGAAGAAGAAGAACAACAACAAGATAATATACAAGTTCAAGCAGAATTAACAGATAGGATAACAAAAGAAGAGGTTGAACAAGCAATGAAAAGTACACGCGCTAGGAAGGCGCAGGGAAAGATGAGATAACCCCTGAGATGGTTAAGTTGGCAGGAAATAAAGTGGCGGAATGGTTAACTGATATAATCAATATGGCATGGCAACAGGGTAAAATACCCCATAAATGGGAACAAAACATAATAATACCTCTTCACAAAAAAGGAAGCGTAAGTAATTGTGACAACTACCGGGCACTTTGTTTATCATCTGTACCATTAAAAATTTACACTAAAATATTAGAACAGAAACTGAGAAATAAAGTGGAAGGAAGACTAAAAGAAGAACAGGCAGCTTTTCGAAGAGGGCGACAAACTCAAGATAATATACACAGTCTAAGAATGATTATGGAAAATCGACTGGACAAAAATAAAGAGCTGAGGTTAACTTTCCTTGATATAAAAGCAGCGTTCGATAACATAGACAGGAAAGCAGTATGGGAAATATTGGAAAGTTATATTATTGACGCACAGCTGATTAGGGCCATTAAGTCAGTGTATAAAAATGTAGAAGGGTATGTGAGAATAGATCAAGTAACATCGAAAAGCTTCAAATTACAGAGAGGAATAAAACAAGGGGACAGTCTGAGTCCACTACTATTTATTATCGTAATGAACGAAATTGCAAACCGATGCACCAACAAATTAAACAAAGTAAGTATTGGAATGAGGAATATGGATCCTGTAATTGTACAACACTTAATATATGCAGATGATATAGTTTTAATAATGAGAAAAGATAGGGAGACACAACTAGCTTTGGATAGGTGGCAAGAAGAACTAGGAAAGGTAAATTTAACAATAAATGTCGAGAAGAGCAAAACGATGAAGATAGACAAGAAACATACCACAGGGAACGAAATAAGAATGGGAAATGGTGTTATAGAAGAAGTGGAAAGATATACGTACTTAGGTACTGTCATAACTAGTAACGGGAAGATAGAAGAAGAAATAACAAATAGAATTAATAAGGCCAACCAAGTATACTATGCTATTAATAATACATTAATTGGAAAGAAGGAGGTTAGCAACAAAACAAAGATACAAATATACAATACGATATACTTACCAATAATGATGTACGCTACAGAAAATTGGGTTTTAACAGATAAATTAAGATCAAGTATAACAGCCACTGAGATGAAGTTTTTAAGGAAGGCATCAGGTCACACCAGAAGAGACAGAATAAGAAATGACACAATAAGAGACATGCTAGAAGTGGAACCTGTAATAAAAATGGTGGAGAACAAACAGCTAAAATGGTATGGGCACATATGCAGAATGGAGACTAACAGGATACTGAAGATAACTACGGAGATGAGAGTAGAAGGAAGAAGACGGAGGGGCAGACCTAGGATATTATGGGAAGAGCAGATTGATGACATCGTAAGAAGGAGAGGAAAGAACATACAAGAGATCAAAAGATTAGCCAGGGACAGGAAAATATATAGAGGGTGGGTGGATGAATATTAGAAGAAGAAAAATAATAGAAAACCCGACGCCCACTGGGCAAAAGGGGTGAGCTGAAGAAGAAGAAGAAGTGTATAGATCTGACCTGATCAACTATAACTGCTTTTTTTAGCTGAGAGACTCCATGGAAGAGACATAGCTTAGATATTTATTAAAAATTATTTTAAAATTGATTGATACCATTCTTTACAACTTCTTTTGCAATCTAACAGTAATGCAGTAGCAGTAATTTATAGATTACTGCTACTAGTAAGGACGAAGTGGAATATAATATATTAAAGTATTAGTTTTATAAGACACGTTTTTAGCGCACGCGTCCGAGTTTAGAAAACTCCCCGCTACGTGGGTCGTTTTCTAAACCCGGACGCGTGCGCTAAAACGTCTTAGGAAACGGATACTTTATACTATTTTTTTCTATTTACGTTAATTTGTTATTAAATAATTAAAAAAATTACTTAGTTTTAAACAAAATTTGTTAGGGATATTTTGGTAAGTAGCATATCAGTTGGCAACACTAGAAATTATGAATTGTTTTTTACATAACCTCGCTTAGTCCGCGCGACGTAGAAATTCTCATTCTTATCTCATATACACAAAGCCCGCGGGCCGCTACTAAGCAGCAGAACCTCGTTCAAATTTGCCAGGTGTATTATACGTAGTGTTGAAAATTATTATAAATTCAAAGTAGAATGTATCCCAATATATTTGTGACATAAATAATTGTTACTTAATGAATTAAAGACTTGGATGAAATAAGAATAATTATATTTCATTTCATAGAATAAATACTTTATTTGTCAAAGAAATTAATGAGGTATAAATTCAATAGTATTTTCAGCAAATAATGATTCTTGTTAACAAAAATAATTATTCATTGGATCTTTTGGATATTATAACTTATAAGGTAAAGATATATAATTTTATAAAACTGAATTTTATTACGTTAAGTTCGTTAATAATAAACTAAAAACCGTTACGCCCTTGACAGGGCTATTTATTATTCGGCGCATTTATGTGGCCTGCAAGACTAGTTTTGCAAGCGTTACATTCCAGTTATGAGTTCACTGCGTAAATAAGATAAGTTTGACATTCTAAGAACAGCTGTCTAACAGTGATATCAACTATAAAAAAATAAAATGTTACTGTTTACAGTATTCCAAAAAATTTCATTTGGACACGCAAAATGCGTGTCCTAATGAAGCCATTAGGACACGCAAATATAAAAAATTGATTTTTAGAACAAGGAGTTATCTATTGATTAAACTCGCAGCTTTATTATAAACCTGTGACTTTTAGAACCCATTTAAGACACCCTATCTACAACAGTCAGTATTAATCTCTATAAGAGTTCATTTTATTGTTTTTTCTGATTCTATATTGTTATTCGTCCATTTTTCATTTTCTCATCAAAGTTTCTCAGACACATTAGACTGATCGACATCGATTCGAAGAAAGAGTTAGCTGAAAGTTATTTAAAAAACCTTTGACGTGAAAACATAGTTTTTGTATATGCAAATTATAAAAACAGCAATTAGAGAATTTAGCCCAGTGAGTTTTTTCATTCGGGGTCATTATTAATTATAGCTTGAATATTTATGTAATATCTAGCTATAGATTAAGTGCCGATAACTACTATTCTTGAAAAAGAAATGAAATTAATAAGCATTATGTGTGTGTATGTGTACTTTCAGAAAAGTCGAAATTCAAATGGGTCAGGGAAATCATCAATGAGCAGACTTCTTACTATTGTGAAAGGGCAGTTGTAAAAATAAACCTATGTTCGATGTATCTACTTACACATAAAAATAGAAACCTATTATTATTATAAAAGCCACTTGTAAAAACGAACTAGATTTAATTATATAACATCCAGTGATTGAATATTCAATATCTTCAAAAAATACATTTATGTTTTAAGTTTTTATTATTTAAAGAATCTTCAAGTACGATTATCTTTAAACCTAAGACGTGGGTTCGATAGTGACGTCATCCTTCAATATTTGACATTCAGAAACCTACAACCTATTATTTATTCTATTACGATTGAGTTCGTCATAATAATAGCGTGTAGGTTTTAATATTTAATTAAGAATAATCGAATCGCACCTAAATATTTATCCACACAATTTTAATTTATTATTTACAAACACTTAATTTGGAATGTTTCACAAAATCGATTGTCCCCCTTTTTACGCAGCATTTTCTTACCAACTTTTACTCTGACATGAGTACTTAGAATCTAAACTTACAACGAAGCCAACAGAATTCATAGAATTGTGATCCATTCATTATGAGAAGTCTTATACTTATTTGATGGAGACCATTTCTTTGATCAGAATGTCTTTATTCAAGGATGTATTACAGCATAAACAAAAAGCAAAGTCTAATAGGACCTTTATTTTGCGGGGCTCTTGGTCTTAAATCGTCCATGCTAGAATTATACAAATTAGTCTTTATGATTAATAATCTCTGTCTACGATTTTCATGAAGACCAAAGATTACTTTGACTAACCCCCGACTTATGTCGTAGTTACGTTTCCGAGATGTAAATGAATAGCGCATTCTGGAGAAATATCAAAAGGACATGTTACATTTTGATACTTTTTTCCAATTTATGTGCGTGTTGAAAGGTTTGGCCTTAGACAGAATCTATTAACCACAGGGTTATATTGTAGCGACGGGGATAAACAACTAAATGGAAATTTTTGATGCTTTTATAAACTGAATGATAGCATCATAAATGTCTTTGTCTAATGTATTTAATAAGGATGTAATATTAGTGGGCAGGGAGACATTCATTTGAACCAAATGGTTTAGGACATTGTAATGGTTTTTACAGTAAAAGAATATGAGATGCAAATCGGCAAAAGACGTGCTATCGCAATTCATCTCAATTCGTCATTGCTCTAAAACGACCATGAATGAGTTTCATTCTAATAAGAGAAGTATAGGGTCTAATAACATAAAGAGAAGAGATATGTGGGATTTTTTGAGGAACGTCTGGATGAACATTAAAATAATGATGCTTTGATTGTAAGGCGTAAGTGGCTGCCTTGATAATAAAATTGATAATATCGTTGAATACCCGAACGTTTCTAATTGCTTGTAGATCCTCTAATTGTTTGGAGAACAGATTGGCAGTCTAAGGTCTTTAGAAAATTTTGTGTACTAGTTAGAAAAACAGCTAGGGTTTGTTTATAAAAACATTACGATAAGAAAACTGAGCATTTTAGTTAGTGAAAAAGTCGCGGTAGGCTCATTGTAAAACATTGTATATAATAGTTTTTAGAAAAACTGTTGTGTTTAAATGTTTCCATAAATTATGTAGAATGCTCTACTCGTGTTTTGGTTTGCTAGACCTTTCTCAAGAGTTACTCGTAAGTTTCTAATTAGAAAATTCTACATTATTTATGGAAACATTTAAATACAACAGTTTTTCTTAAAACTATGAGGATTTTAGGATATTCAAACCTGCAGGATAAAATAAATTTATTACTTTTGGGAAATTTCTTTACGATTTCTGTACGTGCTTCAACACACATTACAAACAAGAGTTGAGTCACTTTTTCAATTCGAGGATAATAACGTCATTTTATTCCTGATAGATGCATTTTTTAAATTGCCCCCCTCCGTAAAGAAATCATAACGACAAAAGTTTGCATTCTATCAGTCAGTTTCCAACAATTTGTTTTCGTTTAATTTATTCATTGTGCGAGAATGGTTTATGTGTTAGCTTTCGTATGAATATATATAACTCTTTTCTTCCGAACCGTATTTAAAGTAAATTTCCGGTCAAATAATCTTGAATTCACCTAAGATCTTAGCAGTGAAATATTGGTTTCCTTTTGATTTGGGATTTCTTTAAATTTGAATCAGACAATCAGTATTCAAAGTTATCCCTAAATCTTGTTAACAATGTCGATTCAATTATGACCGAATACTACTTTTATTATTTGAATAAATACAGTTTAACCTAGGTTTTCTGAGATAACATTAGACCAATTAATTGTTGGATGAACTCGTAAACATTTTTTACGATATTATATAATCAATCAGAAATCTCTTTTTACTTGTAGATTTCTGAAGTATCCAATAGAACGCGACAAGTAAGCGGCGCCCGTATTCTTTTATCGACTAATATTTCCTAAATCCTCTTCGCAATTTAAAAGCTCAAGAAAACAGTACCTACCAACCTGAGCTATAATTTTATTAATGAGAGATCTCAACCAGAGCAATAAGATTTAAAATAAGTACCTATATTTACAGAGATTTTGAGAGTATTAGTTGCAAGTTTTTATGAAATTAAAATAATTCGTTTGACGAAAGTAACAGTCACAATTGGCGCCCAAATTGCGGGACAAGTAATTATTTTTAATGTTACAGCTGAGATTTATGAATATCTCAGAAATTAGTAACATAAACAGCACTTCCTGTGCACCTGCCAATCTTGGAACCATCAGTGTAAGTTTCCAATTTAATTACTTGCAGTCGGAAAGCTTAGTACATGGTTTTGTTTAAATGGTTTTGTTTTACTCTACTAGACTTAAGATATGAGCATTTTGATTTAAATGTTAAAAAGTAATAAGTACATTAACGCTGTCGTATATCAAAGAATATTCTTTAAATCAAATCACTTTTTAACTATTTCCACTTCTTAAGAAGTCTAGGTTCCTTAAACTAGTGCCTCGCTCTTTCTTCAATAGTATCTGGAAATAAAGGTCGTCATACAACTAATTGTTGTTCCATTTAAATATAATTCAATAAAAAAGATTAAATTCTAGGTGCCACTATAGTATAAGGTCTACCGTCACTTTACTACTACAGCATGCGGTCTACCGTCACATTACTACTGCAGTATGCGGTCTAGTGCTATAAAAAATATTAGATATAATATAATAAAAAATTATAATAAAATACATTCGTGGTCGGATGTTAAATGGCGACGAAGTTGCAGAATCTGACAGCGATGCTGAAGTTCAAAACTACAGGAACCATGGTGTAAGAATCGATGGCCCTTGGGTGTTTGGAATGAAAAAATACCCTGATTGTCGCTATTTTATGGTGGAGCGGCGGGACAGAGCTGCTTTGGTGCCAATAATACAGCGGGAAGCTGAGTTGCGATCAGTGATTCATTCCGACGAGTGGCCAGCATACGCAAATTTGAATGATCTCGGTTACCAACATCAGACCGTGAACCATCAGGAAAATTATGTACACCTGGTGACAGGAACCCATACTCAAGGAGTCGAAAGTTCTTTGCTGGAAGAAAGATCTTGGATCTTCGAATTTTGAAAAAAGTGAGGGGCGTTCCACGTCAGCAGTTCCAGTCTCATTTGGACCACTACTGCTGAAAGTTATTAAGGAAAGAGACTGATGACTTGTTTGTTGCGTTTTTGGATGACATTAGACAAGTATACATATAATGTGTATTCTTTTATATGTAAGATAATGTGTATTCTATATTTGAACTTGGAAATAAATTCTTTACCTACATTTTTTTTTAATATGGTCGGTAAATCACATATTACCTATATCAAGGTATATGTGATAGACCACAACATAGCGGTAGACCGCGTACTATAGTGGCCCCGAATTCTATTTCTTAAACTCGCCGTCAAACCTCTTTATCGTATTCTACGATCTTATGAATTAATGTGCTCTTACATTTTCGTTACATTAAAAACCAGCTTTACACAGCCGTACGAATTCCATTGACAGAAAGGGAATTTTGAATTCCTAGAACCGACGGGCAGATACCCTATCGTTTGGCGCGTTAATAGTGTAGCAGTGACGTGCTACAATACGTACTGGTTTTAATTATTGAAAGTGAATGAGATTATATTTTATCATTTACATATATACAATTTATTTACAACAAATTGGCCCAAATCCGTCAATACATAGATAGGTATATTTATACAACTTATGTATAATACCTAGATTAAAAAAAAAGTTATAACCTCATAGGTAAACATGCTTTTAATCGCTTTCGTCAAAATCAAATGCACTTTCCTCGTCACTGGAGTCATTATCTAAATTAATAACTAGTCGTTCCGTAATCACGTCTACATGATGTTCGTTTCCCTTATATTTATCTTTAATTTTGACGAGGCGCTTTTACATAGTTTTTCCAGTCCTCCAATGGCATCAAACTGTTACCTTTTTAACGGCTTCTAGTTTAAAATCAACATTTTGTTCTACAATATTATTTTTTACTTGAACCCAAATGTTTTTTATAGGATTTAAGTCCGGCTGATACGGCGGCAATATTAAAGCAACATGTCTCTATATGCGTGCAGAGTAGTACGCCTCTGAAAAGCTTACAGAATTAATAGGAATACCCTTGACGACGTCGTAGATGACGTTTGGTTCCAAAGATTTTCTGCCAACGGAATTGGTATGTACTGTAGTTAGTTATTAGATAAGATATAGAAAATATACAGTTACAAAAAATTCAGAATATCTGACCATACTAATTTACACATGGACAGCTGGATATAGAATTTTCGATCAACAGTTCACATCGTGTTGAACCTACTTACTCGATTAAAGATCAAGTGCTAGGAAATCTCATACGCCGGATGAGTCCGCTGTAAGTATTTAAATTAACTCATGATCCAATACTCTACGTTTGATTAGAGTAACTGGGCTAAGGGTTTTTTATTTATTCTCGTTAGGCACTAGAGCACCAATGTGATGCCTTATAGTGGTGATTAATTCATAATCAAAATTCAATTTATACACAATTATTAACTAAAGTTCAAAGTCCTAGAGAATTCGAAAGTGGAAAGAAACGTTTTCTCACATTTAAAACAGCACTACGACGCCACTCTATAGCCATGCTCCTATGTCGGGAATAACAAGCCGAGTGAAAAACCTCTTTCGTCATAACAGAAGAAATACAAAAAACAAAATAACCAAACTTTTTATTTTTATAAATTAGCTAACAAAGCGTCTTTTCAGCATTGTCCTATTTCGATACTGTATTATGCGTTTATATCGTACTTGATAAAAAGGAAGAGACCGTATCGTCAGACCGAAGATCAGATTACAAATTGGACCACTAGAATACCTCCCACCAGACTTCTAATCGCCAAAAAAATTGTTAAGAACAATTGTCGAAGAAATGTAGAACTTTAAGTTAAAACAAAATGGAATGATGCAAGTTGAATGAACAAAAAAATACCACCTTTTTATTTAATAAATCATTTCTATGTGATTTTTGCAATCGATTTGGTACAGTAATCGGTGACCCATAGACTGTATTCGGTACCGCTTATTAACACTTCCTTATTAAGTGCTAAGTAGGCAGTAGGCTACCATTATAGTAACGTTCTCGAACATAATTGGGACATGACCTTACCTAATAGCTTTTGCAAATTGCATATAAGTATGTTAACTTCTAGGGAGTGCGCTTGCTGACCTATGGGAAACTGTATGCTACCAGGTAGTGTCTCGAAGATAACAGTATGGGGGTCCGGCTTTGGCTGTGCAGTTCCAGTCGTCGGATTTCCAAAAATCGTCTAGAGACTTACACTTAAGGGGCGTTGATGCGAATATATAGCCTCTCACGTTCAAAACAACTTCACCCTAACGGGTACATACCGTAATGCTACTTCGATGGGCCCTATGAAGTAGCCTTGAAACGAAGCTCTGTCAGGGGCACATCAGGCCTATAACTGGGAGATCGGGGTGGCAGAACCATTTAAAAACCAAGTCCCGCCACACTTGAGGCTGGATCCGATCGGCCAGTGGCCCAACTTAGGTTGGAGGAAGGAACTTAGAAGGCATGAAAGAGGGCTGGAGGGTTCTGATGTCCCTTACCTGGGTTGGGGAAATAGTCCTATTGCTGGACGAGGAACTTGACTCTGCATGAAAGAGGGCGGGCTAGTTCCGACGGGTGAGCACGTTTATAGCTGGTACTAGCCTGGTGAGCTAGTAGGGGGTGGATAGGCAACCTTGCTCCAACCAGTGAGTTACTTACATTTAGTGAATCATTGGCTTTGCAAATGCGTGCTGTTTGAGCGTGTCCCAATTACTTCCTCTTGGAAGGAATATGGATATTAAATCTCACGTAATACTCCACGTAAAACACTCTTGTTATCTGTGTATTATAGCACAAAAAATATATCATACATAGCAATTGTACCAATCAAGCCTGACCACGTAGTTTAATATTGTCTTATGCATCTTCTTCCTAAAATTGCTTCAACTCCGTTCAAAACCAAAATGCAACATCATGTAGATATGTAAACGTGGTTGTAAGATCATCAGTTTATTGTAACATGACATGTACTATCGAGACTTCTACAAGGTATATAATTCGCTGTATTTAATCTCTTCTGTTCATTATTTTTGAAAACAAAGAAAAATCAGTCAAAAGCCATTTGCTAAAATTAGGTTTACAATTGGGAAACCGTATAAGATAACATGCCTAACAAGATTGGAAGAACCATAGAGAAAGTCGTTGTCGTTGTCAAATCGGTGGACGTCCTAGTTCTCGTAATGAAATACCCAAGAATGCCCAACTCAACAGCAGAAACGATAAATTTTAAATACCGTGTATCCCAAAGTGCTCTTTTCGCGCAATATCTCCCTTATTTGAAAATATAAAGAAATCAACTATTGAAAAACTATTGAGAACATCCTTAAACGATGGTTGCATAGCAACATTTAAAATATCATGCGAAGTTGATTAATTTTTCAAATTGCACCCTCTGTTTTTCACGGAAATGTATTTTTCACTTCATTCTGCATATGGTAGTATGTCTTACTTAATTATCTAATGTGCATTTAGGGGTTGAAAAAAATATTCTTTATAAATTGTACACTTCATATTCAGTAACTAAATTATATTATATGTATTGTATGTATTATTGAATTATATGTATGTGTTGTATTATAACCACAGGAGAACATTTTGAACACTTGCTTTAAGTTTAAGATATATTCAATTTATAACAAATCTTTTTTTAAACCCCTTAATGCACATTATATAACTAAGTACGGCATACTAACGTATGCAGATTGAAGTGAAAAATAATTTCCGAGATAGAAACAGAGGGTGCAGTTTGAAAAATTAATCAACTTGGCATGATCACTTAAACGTTGCCATTTTGAGTCATTCACAATAGTTTTTGATTGGTTTCTTTATCTTTTCAAATAAGGGAGATATTGCGTGTAAAGAGCATTTTGGGACACCCGGTATACTGACAGCCATTGTCTTAAACATCAAAGATGAAATTTACATTTTTCTTGATTGATAAATAAATGTATATGTTATGGTCTTTTTGTTATCTAAACAACTTTTCTATCTCTACAACTATTAAGACTTTGGGAATGAATAATGAAAAAAAGTACAGACAAGATGTGGCAAATCAAAATATAAGTGTAAAAAACTCTAAATACAATCAACTTTCTTTTACTACACATTTTGATAAACCCTACACTAACCAGAACATTTACAAACAACAGTTCACAATTTTTTGAAGCCATTAAAACTGACATCACAAGCACACTGGAAAATTACGTACATTCACAATCCTGGCTTTTTTGTGAACCATCTCCAAGAGCTTCAGTAAGAATTCTGTCGATCTCAGTGCTGTTCGACCCTCGTTACAGTGGTCATCTCCGCAATGGTAGGTTCCAACATGGACTTGTTTTAAACTCAAACTGAAGAGATTCAGCTCGAAATTCTAAACATGCAAAGATAGCAATTTGGAATTTTCGTCTTTTACGTAACCACGTCAAGAATATAATTTCGAATGACTTTAAGATCAATTCCAAGATCCTATTTTTAAATAGAAAAGCTATCTTTACATGATAAAATTGATATAATAGAAAAGAAACGGGGAATGTTTTAGTTTCCCATTTATTTGGTACTTACCCCGTCGTTTTGCAAGGATCGTCTTCTAATATTTATCTTAAATGGAGCTTTTGGACTTTCTTCTATACCATTTAGACTATTTTCGTATTCAGCGGTATGTTTTTGTGCACGAGTTATATTTACTAATGATAAGGAACGAGCTTTTCCTATTAAACCGGAAGATAAAGATGAAGTAATTGAAGTTGTTTGGGTTGTTTCTTCTGTGCAATTTGGGACGCTTAGACTGTACGTACTGTCGTTACTGGGTCTTCTTGAAGAATCTGTAATTTAAAAGTTTTCATTAAAATAAGACTCAAAAGTATTTTGAAAATAACTGTATACAGTATTATCATGAGTCTACAGTTCAAGACTTAAGTAACATTTTGAAAAATCGGCCAGCTAACAAAAGGGCCTGGCTAGTCACTGTAGAAGGGATAAACGTAGTTGAAAATGTATGCTGTACACAGCTTCCTAATGCTTTAATATCTGCATATTATTTGTTGGGTTGGAGGCAACGACAATAATTAGAATATTCAAAGTCTTGATTTTTTTATTACTATATAGTATTTATAGCCTTTCATGCTTTACAATAAGTGATTGTAGTGTTTCATGATACCTAATGACTGAAAACACAGGAAAGTGTTAAAGACAAAATACGATAAAATAAAAATATAAAATATCACAGAAACTTTTTTTTCTTGTTCGCTACAAGAAAGTTAATTCAAGGTTGGAAATAAACTGAAACAGAAATTATAAATCGAATGGAATCACAATGATATTACGTTTTAGAACAGTAAAATTAAATATGCAGATTATATGTATGCAGAGTGAAAACTGTTATTACACATTGATGCAAAGAAGTAAATTACAGACAAAAGTTATTTTTAAATCCAGTATCTTTAATAATGTATGAATCAGCATTTTAGAAAGACAAATTTCTTCAACTTGTCTCCATGTTCTAGATTGCAATTTACAAATTGCTTATATTGCAATTTACTATATTTGTGGATATGGTGTTATTAAAAAAGGCTGCAATTACGAATTCTTGATGGAGTACTTTAATTATTGTGACAAATTTTATTAGATGAAATAAAGGGTTTTCCAATAAGGGCGGGTCGATGTTCAAGTGGAATAAAACAAGCTGTGTGTGAGGTATTAACGAAATCCTTTTTTTATTTGAAAGTCCCATGTATGCTATTATGTATGGAATACAAAATCGTTCAAATGTCCGCCGTGACTTCTCACGGTGGCACGGATCCGAGTGGTCCATGACTCTGCCGGATAGATCTGGCTGAATTGAGCGATGGCCCTAGTTATGTTGACTTTAAGGGCATCGGTCGATAGCGGCTTATTGGCATAGACCTGCGACTTCAGAAAACCCCACAAGAAAAAGTCTAGCGGGGTCAAATCGCGTTATCTTGGTGGCCAATTAACGTCACCTCTGCGAGAGATAACCATACCCTCAAATCGTTTATGTAGAATGTCCATCGTGGCATTCGCTGTGTGGCACATAGCGCCGTCCTGCTGGAACCACATGTCGTCTACGTTCATGTCGTTCAATATGGGCCAAAAGAAATCGGTTATCATCGTTCTGTAGCGCTCGCCGTTGACGGTGACGGCCTCACCAACATTGTTTTCAAAAAGTACCGACCAATGACACCGCCGGCCCAATATCCGCACCAAACAGTAACCTTTTGTGGTTGCATTACCACCTGGTGAACCTCGTGTGATTATGCGTCGTCCCATATACGGCAATGTTTCTTGTTCACATAGCCATTCATCCAAAAATGCGCCTCGTCACTGAAGATGATTTTTCGGCCAAAATTGGGGTCCTCTTCCAAATGCTCCGAAGCCCAGTCAGCAAACAAACGGCGTTGTCTATGGTCATTAACTTTGAGCTCCTGGGTCAGTTGGATATTGTACGGGTGTAGGCCCAAGGCCGAGTACTTGTGCACAGCGAGGAATTGACTGCCTCGAGTTCTCCTGCACACTTTCACGGACTGCGGCGATGTTGTCCGCCGATCTGGCGTTACTCTGACGTACGGGTGTTGGCTGATTGTTTAGCGAACCTGTCATCTCAAATTTGCTCACCAAACGTTGGAGAATCGACTTTGAAGGACCACCGCGTCTGCCGTAAAATGGGCGCAACACGCGCAACGTTTGCACTGACGAACACTCATTTTTTTAATAAAGTTTTATCATTTGGACGTGCTGCTCAAACGTGTAACTTGCCATGGTGATTTGGCGTCAGTAACTGAATAATAAACAACAGATTAGACAGACACTACCAAAACAACATGGCCGCCACAGGCTGCCAACATCGACCCGCCCCAATTGAAAACCGTTTAATCTTCTTACTTCCACTTCTAGAAGAAATTTGTCGCCTTCCCACAGTTTTTCGTTTAGTTTGAAGCCGGGTTTATTACACTGCATGTAAAAATAAGGGGTAAAGTTTAGGTATTGCATGAAACCGTTTTATGTTTATTCGAAAGTAGACGTTAAAAAAGAAAACTTATTTCTCAGCTTGCTCCGTTCTCATCTGGTTTGCGAGTAATGAATTGTTTAATGTTCCTTTGAGGGAATTGCTTGCTGGATGTAAAACCTAAACAAGAACTAGGTAATTCCTCAGTGCTAAGTACACAAAGAAAGTGCATGTATGGTTTTTTGGGTGAGAAGAATTCATTTTTGATATTGGTTTCTACCTACGACGAACGCTAGAAGGCGCTAGCGCACAATCTTTGCTCAATTTTTAGTGTGGATTTGGGGATTTTTTGCGTCAAAGAATTCATATCTAATATTATTTTTTGTATTTTGCATACCAAACAAACCTACAAAATTTCATTTTAATAGGATTATAAATGAAGGTGTAATTGGGTTTTTTTTTAATTTAGAACATTGTTATTTACAATATTCACTAATCTTCTGTTATTTATATTTACTGCGTCAAGCAAATTAACTTCTATACATGTTGCATTCATGTACGCAACCCATTTCATCATTCGCGACTCTTCCATTGCTTCTTCCGCTTGACTATTTACCAAGTCAACTTTTATGGAAATGCAATAAGCATCAACAACAGTCTCCAAGCATACCATCTAATTTTTCCCTTGTACCGATTTTTCAACGGCAAGAAGTCCTGGTGAAGTCGCTCACCTTGCTCTTCATACTCTATAAGTTGTGCGAAATAATCTAAATGATAATGCAGTAAAAGCACTGTTAAAGGCATGGACAGTATGAGCACGTATAGTATTGAAGGATTGCATCATATCACGCACTAGTACTTCATAAGTCTTCTGATATTCTCTTCACTAACCAGTGTTGTAATGTACTCTTTGTGTACTTAGAAATAAGTTATTTGTACCTGTATCTAGTTACTTTTTGTATAAGCATGTAAGTACCAAAATATTAGGTATATAGTTTTTAATTATAACACTTTACAATACATCATCATGAAATATTCTCAAATTCTTTTAAAAACACTGAGTTAAATACCATTGACTTGATTCTAAACATGTATAAACACGCAGAAAAAATCTAAATTAAGACTATAGTTGCTATAAATGGCTCCAGCAATCTATTAAATACCCATGGTAGATCCTCGCACTTCATGGTTCCATGAAGAACATAGGATCCGCTGATATCCGACAAAGGCAAGCTTTCGGCTGTAAAATGGTCATAGCTCGCTAAGGCTTGATTTCCCGCTATTTCTCCGACCCCTTGCCCCACTAGAATCCGATTAAACTTATGTAACCTACTGACCTAGGGGTACTACCCTACAAAAGACCAATCTGAGTTGTCATTGTAACTTGAAATTCGGATTACTTGTAAAACTTATCCTTTGATAATTGTCCGTTAATGTTAAAACTTGTGTATCTGTATCATATCTTTTTACAATTTTCCCCAATCTTTATCAGCTAAAATGCATTTCCGTTTATGTTTTTAATGTAAATCTTATATTTTTAATATAATCTTCTAAGGTATTAATGATTTTTTGGTATTTTCATGCTATATCTGTATCTAGAACACAAATGTTCCTGAAAGGTACCCCTACCTATACCTAGGTACTCAATAAAAAGTACCTATTACAACACCGTCCGTAACACATTTTTATGAGTGCTTTCAAGTTAGTCAACGCAATTGCCTCATTTAATAAGTTCAAACAATCTTCTAATGAACTACTTTTCATTAATACTCGAATTAAAAACTCCTTTAAAAACAACTTAAAACCCAGTTGTAAAAATGATCAGA
Organism: Agrypnus murinus; assembly: GCA_929113105.1. Classification (NCBI taxonomy): domain Eukaryota; kingdom Metazoa; phylum Arthropoda; class Insecta; order Coleoptera; family Elateridae; genus Agrypnus; species Agrypnus murinus. Next base: position 59,589,984 of record OV816025.1, read on the forward strand.
TTTTTTGGAAAATTCTTCAACATTTAAATACTGCATATATATATTCTTACAGGTAATGCATTTTCTGATCTACAAAACCCACCAATACCACCCTTTAACCGGAAACTACGTGAAAATTGAGAAAGATTGTGCGCTAGCGCTCTCTAACGTTCATCGTATGTAAAAGTAAATATCAAAAATGAATTCCTCGTACCCAAAAACCCATAGATGTACAGGGTGGTCGACGGGAATCTGACGTTTTTGGGACGGATAGTACTCTGCCGGTAGGAGGAGTAGGGAGCCGAATTTCCAAGCATTAATCTCGCCATTCGATGCCGTTTCAGTTTCAGTAGCGATGAAGCGGTGGACAGTTGAACATTGCATGTTTGCGTTTGACGCATTTGTGCAGAATGGCGGGTCTGTTATAACCGTGCAGCGACTTTTTTGTGTGCGTTTCAACCGTGGGCGCCGTGGTACCGTCCCCAGCCGCAACACGATTCTCAGTTGGGTTAATAATTTACGAATAATAGGATCTATTGTGAAAAAGAAGCCACCAGGTCCGAGAAAGACAGCAAGAACACCAGAAAACATCGAGCGTGTGAGAGCCGCACTGACTCGTAGCCCTGGGCGCTCTGCACGTAAACACGCTCGCGAACTAAGAATGAGCCGTGAATCTGTGCGAACAATTTTACAGAAAGACCTAAAATTTCACCCTTACAAGATGTGTGTCACTCAGAAACTTGAGGAAAGAGATTATGCGCAGCAGCAGGAGTTTCTTTTCGAATGCAAGTGCTTTTGGAAGAATGCAGTCATTATCATGAGTGACAAGGCGCATTTTCATTTGGATGAAGATGTTAATTGTAGACATAATTTACGGTACTAGTCTTCTGAAAATCTGCGTATCATTCACGAAAAACCTCTACACTCAGAGCGCGTAACGGTTTGATGCGCAACTACTCCATTCGGCATCATTGGTCCCTATTTTTTAGAGGACGAAAATGGTGCAACTATTACAGTGAATGCCAAACGTTACTGCCAGATGCTAAACACTTTCTTGCGTCCCGAACTGCGCAGACTGCAGCTGGATTTGGAAAATGTTTTTTCCAACAGGATGGTGCCACCGCACACACTGCTCCTGTGTCCATGCAAGTGCTTCGAGGCATGTTCCCAGTAAGTTTAATTTCACGTTTTGGCGACAGCCCATGGCCCCCGAGATCACCTGACCTGAGCACTTGTGACTTTTCTTTGTGGGGGTATCTGAAATCACGTGTATACTCTCACAGACCCCACACATTAGCAGAACTGAAGGAGGCAATCAGGGAAGAAGTGGCTACAATCGATGGTGAACTGATGACTCGTGTGACGGCCGATTTTCTGCGAAAGCTGGAAAACTGCATTCAGGAAGATGAACACCACTTACCCGACGTAATATTTCACAAGTGATATTCAACAAATGGCATGTAATGACAAACAATTGTGTGTATTAAAATAAAAATTTTCATAAAAATAACTGTTCATTTCAAAAACGGCATCGGATGGCGAGATTAATGCTTGGTAATTACTACTATCCATCCCAAAAACGTCAGATTCCCGTCGGTTACCCTGTACTTTCTTTGTATAGCCAGCACTGGAAAATTCCCTATTTCATGTTTAAGTCAACATCCAGCAGTTCTATTGGTGATTAGTTACTAAGTGCAACATCAAATACGCAGATAAATTGTAATTATATTAAAACAAAGTGATCGGTTCGTAGACCTTCCAAAATATCTCAAAATAATTGGCTCACTGTGCGTACTTACAAAACTAAGTAAAGTTGGAGATATGTCTCTTCATGAGGTTCACTGGCAAGCTAGAATCAAGCAAAATTTCTTAATTTTTGGTTTCATTTTTCGCTGAAATTTAAAACCTTTAATTCAACGCCTCTCTCCCCGTTACACAGATAGTGTTCGGCAATAGATGCAACAGTGAGTGAGACAAGACAAGTTTCAGTATATGGATTCTTAAAGTGAATTTAGTGAATTTAGTGAATTCTACCCTGGAAAATGAACAATTCCACCATGACAAGTGGACAATTTGTGTTTAAATCTTTTTCAAGAATTATGAAATATGATGATTTAAAGAAAGGTTTACCATTATTTTTATTCCTCTGCTACAATCACGTGACCTGGCGGCCACGTTAATTTAAGGTCTCCGGCCTCGTGATTTAACCAAATTCAATGACAGTCATTACTTTCACAGAACTTTATTATTTACTTGTTTCCATTATAAAATACAGTAATTGCCAGCCTCGGTGGATTAGTGGTTTGCATGTTTGCTTCATAATCCAAGGGTCGCAGGTTCGATCCCCGGCCAAGCTGATAATTTTTCATAGCGGAAAAAAATTAAAAGCATGCCTTCTTTTCGGATAGGAAAACTGTAGGTCCCGTGTCAATGCGATATTTGGTACGTTAGAAATCCCCACTGGGGGTGGAATTCCCCTAGATTCGGCTAAATTGTAGTAGGGTTGGCCAAATGATCATAGCAATCGGAGCCATGAGGTACGAAGGATGCTCCGCCATCCTGATTCCTCGCCCAAAAATAAATAAATAAATAAATAAATAAATAAATAAAATAAAGTAAAATGTTACATTATTAATGTCGTCCTTTCTTTATGACTACCGATATGTGTGATCGCATGTAGCACTTATTATTATTGGGCTAATGTTGGACCAATATTGACCAATGTTAGCCCAATAATCCTTCCTACCTAGGATATAACAAATATTTCATTTTATATAGACACCTGCCTATTGTTACATTGATATAAGGTACTGAATTGGGAAAGATTGCTTCAGTTATGTTAAATGTTTCATTATCAGTTACACACTAAATCTTAATTTAAAAAAATTAAATTAAAGCAAGAAGATTAAACTAAATACAGTTACCTGTCATACCTTGATATAATTCTTCATAACATAGTATTATTTAGGTAACTACTGTAATGATCTTGCTATATAAAAGATTACCACGTATATCATTACATTCATAACTTCCATTAGGAAAGCATTGACGTATAAGGATTGCCATAGTAACAGAATAAATAAACCAGTAAGAAATAAAGATTCTATAAGATATACGCTTGAACTATTTTACAAGAATCTCTTAAAAATATGTAGTGTATTAACAGATAAATCGACACCCAATACGTTATAATGGCGACGCCGACGTGATATGGTGTATGTGGTGTCGGTTTACATACTGATACACCATTTTTAAGAGATCTTTGTAAAATAGTTTAAGCGCAATGAAACAGATCTTATAGAATCTCTATTTCCTACTGGTTTATTTATTCTGTTACTATGGCACTTCATATGCTTCAATGCCTTGCTGATGGGAGTTATAAATGTAATGACATACCTGGTCCTCGACGTCCAATCCAATATTTTGGAAATTTTATTTAAAGAATTCTTCACATTGATTTTGTAATGGGGCGCAGCATCATCGTTTTGAAACCATACTTGTTCTACTCCCTCTGCGAGTGCTTCCATAGCTGGTCAAATACTGTTTATAAGGAGATGTAAATAACTCTGTTCTGTTAAAGTTAAATTAACTGTCTGTGAAAATTAAGTGTGCATGTCAACATAAACATGTTTGTTTTCTTTGCTCCAAAAACGATAGTTTTGTCTGTTTGTATCTCCATGCAATGTTAATGTTGCTTCGTCCGATAAGCATATTGACTGCAAAAAATTGCTTCTGTGTTGCATTTTTCTTGCATTATCTCGCAAAAAGGTTCCGATTCGAGTTTTTTAAATAATCGATTAATTCGTCAGTCGCACAGAACCAGATTTTTCCAAGGCTTTTGACTATATAAATAATAAAATCTTATTGCTAATGTTCAACTACGTAAGGCTCCGTACTACAGTGGGTCATGTCAGTGTGTTGCTGTTAATAATAGTATGCCTCAGGGTTTTATACTGCGACCAGTTCATATATAATATATACCTATACATTTTTAAAATGCCTTAGATTAGTAGTAACAGTAACCATAGTTATACTGATAACATGTAAATAAATATCTTATTTAAACCATAAAAACGAATTGTGCACACCTAAATCATGAACTATTTAATTAAGTTGTATTTAACATCTAAAAAAGCACCAACTTTAATTAAACGCTATTAAATCTAATGCTATACCATTTGGCGGTAAAGAAGATTATAATATATAAATATCTCAATCATCGGTATGAGTCTGAAATTTCAAGACCGTCGTACGAATTTAGAACACATATTGACCATAATTTGAGGTTTGAAGATCATATCAGTAAATGTTTACATCCTGCTTATAGCAGTCTTAAGATAACAACAGATGCACAAGGGCTGGTGGTAGCCAAGTTTGGCAGTCCAATGCTCGTGTTTCAAGGGTTGTGGGTTCAAATCGCACTTCTTGCATTTTAGATGGGGAACATATGACCTTAAATATTGGATCCTCCATACTGTAGGGGTAAAATAAAAACAGATTTAACAACAGACATTTTCTAAACCTGAACATTCAGATGTGCTTCTGCACGATTTAGGACGTTTCAGCGCCGCCCTTTCGGTTACGGTGTTTCGGAACCATAACGTTTCGGCGCGGGGTCGTTTCGGCACCAACAATCATAATATCAGTGTTAAGAGTGACATATTATTGAATGTATCAGATAAGCAACAATGTTCTCATTTTTTCATGTTTTCATTAAACATTGAGATAAAACTCATATTTTGAGAATTTTATAATTCTCAAGATCTAACCTATCAAAATCTACTGACATCAACTGGAAAAAAATTAAAATTCGTTATAAGTAGGCGAGCATGTTGTAAATATTTTTTAGGGCTTTTTTCTAAGATGACAGTTTGCTTGTAATAGCTTTAGAAAAAAACATCTGTTGCATGTACTTTATTTAAAATATAAATACGGTAAGCATTTCCAAGTAGTAGCGGATCCAGAATTTTGTGTAGATGGGGGTTTCTTTTCAACTCAGGTTACGTTAGATTTTTTAGCACAAAACCTTTAAATCTTGAATCAGTATCTGAGAAATTCGAGCAGTCGGGGGAAGTGGGGGCCAGCTACAAACTGTGTTATACCTTCATCAGTTGATAGTGACACCAAAGTTACCTTCGTACCTGTTTCTGATTATATCTTGCCCGCAACACAAACTCTTTTAAATTAAACGCCGGAGGTTTATTTCAAGAAGAAGATAAAAATCACATTTTTACGGCAATAGGTACCCGATAAAAACTTATAAATACCTACCTACAGTTCTTCCACTCGATCTTTACCCACACGTCATAGATCTTATGCGTACGAATTAATAAACAAGAATTTCTAATAAAATCAACGACTAGTTTCATATTTTTGACATTTTAGCCAAGTTCACAACCATTAAGAGTCGTAAACTTTCGGATAACCTACAATTTTTAATAAGTTAGTTGTTCCAAAAAATAGTTTTATTTTTTACTTTTTCTAATTACAGAAAATGTGTGATGATCTTCAAACTACATATTTAGTAAAACTGTTTTAAGAGTGAATAAAATGTACTTAATAGAAATAAAAAAAGCATAACCTTTTCAGATTCTTCTTAAGCAATTGATTATAAAAATTAAAATGTTCCTTTACAATCCCACTGCATACTTTGTGCATGCATCATCTCTCTTTTTAACTTGTGCAAGGGAATGGACAAATTGATTTTTTACAATAAAAGGATAGAATTTACCAAAGAATCATTAATTCCTTGGTACGATTTTCTACGATCTATGAAATTATACTTTTTCATTAAATGAATCATGCAGTTCTCACTCCTTCCCGCACTTTTTAGTTTTTTAAAAAAGCAGTACTAAAAATAAATTTTTCGAAAATTTTAAATTATCTCTCTCACTTTATATTGCTTTTTGTGCAACCTTTCAATTTTTAGAACTAAACACCAAGATTTTATAGAATAAATTTGTAATTACAAATAAAAATTATTTCGGTTTTAAAATATTTATAATGCTTTTAGCGCCATCTCTCGAGAAAGCATTGCATTACCACTTAAAAAATGTACTTTATCTTTTATTCTTTATTATCTCACGTAAGTAATAAGGATGTGAACATATGAATTGTCTTTCCTAGCTACACATAACTGATGACGTGTGGGTAAAGATCTAGTGGAAGAACTGTAGAAATAACGTGAATAATAGAACTGACGCCGAAACGCACTTATGCCGAAAACGTCAGCGCTAAAACGATTTGTCGCCGAAAGCTTTCATACCGGTTTATGCAACCTTGTACTCTCACAGTTTAACTACAAACCACAGTTTATGATCCTTACTTAAACTCTGTCAGTTCAAACAGAATACAAAAGTTACAGAATGTTTGTTTGCAGCTGATTTTTGGCATTAGAAAATTTAAGAGCTTCACATAAACAGCAAAACATTGATGCTTGAAAAGCAGAATTGGTGGTTCAGTATAAATAGCCCAAGATAGCTCATGATGCTTGTGTATATAGCAAAATTTTGTTACATTCATGTAAATACTATCTGCACAGAAAACTAACGAGTGAGTTTTCATCATGATGTACCACACAGATGTTCGTAACCAAAACCAATGTCATAGAGGCCTTTTAACCATACGTGCTCACCGTAAAAGTTGTTTCAAAGATATATTTTTTTTCATATTGCATCGTCAAATGCTGTAATAAAAACTTTGTCACGGTACACTCGTTGACAAATCACAGTGATCTTAAAGATGTATCTGCAAATTGCTAGCTGCAATCTCCAACTAGAATATAGCCAAATCTAGAAAAACTCCGTTCACACTAGGTATTTTCAACATGCCAAATACATCATTTATACGGGATGTACGATTTTACTTCCTTACTTATTTGAAAAAAATCATTTTTTTACATTTTTTCCCGCTATAGAAAATTATCAATTATGACCCGCAGTCGAGCTTGTGACTATTGGATTGTAAGGTAAACATGCGAACCACTGCTTCACCAAAGCTAGCAAAAATCTTTATATTTTTTTAAAGTTTCAGGGATCTAGATTTTAGTTACCCAACTTTTATACTACTCAAAGATTAGAAATGCCAAACACTTTTATGTTTCATACAATCTCACTGTCGCAGCTCCATAACTTTTACCTTAATAGTTTAACAGCTTTAGAAGGACGTGGTATTCATTGGAAGTCTTATTGAAGTTTCAGCCTTTCAAGATTTTAGAGTAATAAAGTTATTTAAATTTAAAAAATTAAATAGTTTTCAGTTTTCTTCAAATTAAATCGAAGTTTAGGAGCTTCCAATTTTTAGGAATTAAGAGTTCATAATATTCAGACTTCAGAGTTTCATAGATTCAGATATTCGTAATAATACATTTTTGGTTTTAACTAGTACAAATGTTAAAACGTAAGTTAAACAGCTCTAAAGCTCAGTTTCACAATTATTGCAATGTATATTTTAAGGAGCTTTAAGAATTAATAATTTAAGAACAAGAATTAACAATTAAATATGTATAAAAAAATGTCAAGAGAAATGTAATGTAAATTCAGATAATAACCAAGATAAAAAATATAGATCAAGGTTTGAACTAATATACCTCAATCAACATACTCATATTTCTATTAAAAATAAATAGGAATACATAGAATGAGAACTTAAAAAGCTATTTAGTTATTATTAACTACAATAACGAAACAATACTAAGAAAAACATTACTAACTAGCTGACAAAAGTCCTAAATACCTCCTAAAATAGTAAAACAGTTTCATTGTTAGTAATATAATCATTATGTTCAAACAGATAAAAGTACACCTTAAATTTCCTCGCGGGTATCACGCAATAAGTTATTTAGTTCGATTTTATTATAAAAACGAATTAAGTATTAACAAAGCGAAATAATTTATGTGAAGGTTTTGAGAACTTGAATGATATTTGACTAAAAAAGTAGAACTTGTAAATTTATTAGGGGTGTGGGGTATAAACTAAACAATAAAATCTATAAACGCCAAATAATTGATTGTCGACCCATTAAAATACTCGTAGTACCTACATATTTATCTAAAGTAGAACAGATATATTCTTGACATTTCAGATTTACTTCGACTTTTAAAGTTCAGATACGTTAAGGGCAACGTGTGGTTGACAAATAGTTATTTACTGATTAACGATAAAGGAAACTATTACAGAAATGGTAGTACATTAATTAAATTGTTTTTCAATATTTTCTTCTCAACTGACAAATTAAATGCAGTTACAAATGTTGAATTGTCAATATTAAGGAAAGGCTAGATGAGAATCGCTCTTCGAAAGTAGTTTTTGTACTGAATTTTCAATTAATTAATATTAGTTAAGTAAAATCCATATGCTATTTGAATTAAATTAAATATACCCTTCACGAAGAACCAGATATGGCATCAAAGTCGTCTATCGACATCTCAGCGCGAATTGAAGATCCATATAAGATTCATTCTAGTTGAAAAAATATATGCTCAAACAGTGAAGGCTTTTAAAGTAGTTTAAAGAAGTATGTTTCTCGTATAAACCTAGCCGTGTGCTTCTGCGCAAACGAAATACCGTACAAGAGACTCTAGAGACCGAGATTTTCGGTCTAGTACATTTGGGCGGGGCCATCTAGGCGCGGCCGTTTCGCCGCGAGGACAGTTTGGCGCCGGACAGTTCGGCGCACGGACACTTTGGCGCAGGTACACTTCGGCACCGTCACACAGGCGCAGGCACGCTTCAACGAAAAAACAGTTTGGGGATATAAATTTTTCCACCGTAAATTAGGGTATAACTTTCGGAGATCTTTAAAAAAAACGTTTTTATGGACCATTAGTCTAATTGTTTGGGACAAGCTACCCTATTATCAGAGTAGCTTTTTTTATTTTTGTATTCAGATATACATCTAAATTTTAAAATTTCGCTAGGATTAGTTAAATTACACTATCCTAGCAGTATCCATTTACAAGTGTCACCTACTGAGACAAAATTTGACAAAAATTGGTTTTATAAAATTTTTGATTTTTTAAAAATTATAATAACATGATTGATTGTATGTTGTTGAATATCAAACTTGATATTCTTATAAACAATAAGGGATTTATAATAAACAAATTGCATTCTTATTACAAATTATTTCATTATGCAGAGATTTGCAGAAGAATTTTTATTGTAATGTTTTAGTAGCTTAGAAAAACGAATTTTTCTTAAATGATTTTGTGATTGGCAAATATTGAGTTTTTTTTCTCATACCGTATTCATCGAATACTGTATTTCATTCATCATACTGTATTTACTACCTATAAGTACCTACAGATTTTTTTCGTTACAATAATACTAGACAATTTCTCGCGCCGAAGTGTTCCTGCGCCTAAGTGGTCCGCGCCGAAATGTCCCTGCGCCGAAGGGTCCTCGCACCGAAGTGTCCCGCGCCCAAAACGGCCGCGCCTAACTGACCGCGCCTAAATGGCCGCGCCCAAATGTCCGGTACCGTTACAGTGGTAGGTCTTCAATCTTAATCTACTAATTATTAATTACAAAAAGGCTGCAGCTAAGATGTCTCTGTACAAAGTTGTACCCCCGCATGCTCATGGCAAAGATAAAACTCTTTTACAGACATAAGATTTTATTAGAAGAGCAAATTGCAGTATAGTTACGCCGTTACATTAACCGTTTTCGACCGACTGCATATTCAGGGAATGTTATTAATTGTTTCATACTAAAAGATTAAGAAACTAAGAAACAGCTAAAGAGAATGCTGTAACACATTCCAAGTTAAAAGAGAGAAAACAAGTGTTTGATGATTATGATTATGATAATAATTTGCTATTTAAAATGTACATGTAAACCTCTGCGATTTTGTGTAGGTAACTATATGTGTATCAAGCGAAACAAATCACTCCTGGATTCAATTATGAAGATAAGGTAATGGTTTAAGTGGTTTGGATTATAGTTCAGCTGTGTCTAGAAGCAACAACGATTCAGCACAACAACTAAAAGGCCTTTCTCCATTAGGTGGTAAATTTCCTGGAAGCTTATCTCTAAGCACCGTCTATTCAATCTGTTAATATACACCGATTTGTATCTTTTTTAACTTAGTTTTTATGATTTTTATGCAGATATGTTGATATTTTAGTATACAACACGTAGTACTAATTGAACATTTGAATTTTACTTTTTTTTAGTACGGATTATGGTACTAAAATGTCTTCCTTTTATTGTCAAAAAGTATATAGTGACATTGTTAATCTAGTGTAGTCATAAATGCTTGCACAGTGGTAGGGGGAAGTGTCATGAACAACAAACTAAAAATCTTGGCCAGTGGTTGGTGAGCGGGAGGATAGGGGAGCTTTCAAAAGTCATTTTTCTACGTTTTTCTTGAATGAATTACTCGGAGATCGTGGCATATAACGAAAACGTGTCCCTGTACCAAATTAAACTACATGAAATTTACTACAAAAAAGGTCCTACTCATTTCTTCTCTAGGGTGAATAGTTTGCGAAATGCAGGGGATGGACAACAGTGTTTTAATGGTAAAAAATTAATGTTTAATGTTAAATAAACTTAGAACTAACAGAACAACTAGATTACTTATTAAAAACAAACATCTTTTCAATGGTATCTGAACACAGACCAAGTGGCCATTCCAATCACCACTGCGCTCAGAATCTATGAACTTCTTCATCAATGAAACCATGTTAAAATACTGCACCCACAAAGTAGCGGTAGTTCTCCTTGACACGATTCAGCTCATTCTTAAATTTATTTAAAATTGATGCCAACCAAGCATCCTCCTCGACCTTTTGTACAGTAAGATCTTCCATATTGTTCAAAATGCTGATACTCTCCTTTTTTGCTTCATCTGAGACGCTGGCTTCTTCCGATGATGAATGATCCGAGCTTGAACGAGTAAATGTCCTCGAACGATTTAAGAATTTAAAAAAGAAGTTAAGATTTTGTCAACTGAATTTGCAGCATAAACTAAACAACACTTATTTCAATCCAGACCCTGCCATTGTGTGACCAATGTACCCCATGAAGAACATACGTGTATGGAATCCTCCCATTTTCACGGAATTTATCCCAGACTGGATTTCTCGAGCCCTTATGTACAATGGTTGGCCGAAACTAACAAATCAAATTGCGGCATCTGCTGCTGGCTGTCGTTGACAGCGTATTGTAAAACCGTGTTGTCACTTTATGAATGGCGGGACAGTTACTGCACTTCTTCTACCATTAATTATGTTAGTGACAGACTGCATTAATTCCTTCCCTTCAGGAATTGCTGGGCCTTCTGAAGTGGGTTTCACTGAGTGGAGCCACTTACCACACATCCACAGTATATTTTGCAAAGTGGGTGTAAATATGTCGACGAATGGGATTGAGCATGTTCAAGTCAAGAACAGTAATCTGTGGTAATGCATTGCTTGTTCGATGTTTAAATGTCTGATGTTCCTAACACCCAAGTGGCCTACTTCTGTGGCAGAGAGAGCCGATTTAAGCCTGTGGACCTCTTCAAATGGTGGGACAGCTTAGGCTGGGGTGATGCATTTGATGCCTCCAATACCGTGAAAAGTATTCTAGCCATCGATAGTAAATTGTCGTATATTGTCGAATACATATTGATAGAATGTTACACTTGGGGCAGGCTCTTCAGTGTGGTAGACAGTTGATAGCTCCAGCTGTTGAGCTTCGTGAATGGGCAAATGGCAGCAATCAGGGCATAGGATATAGATGTCAGCTTTTTCAATTTTCTGTTTTGCCCTTTTTTTGCTAAAATGTAGACCATTAAGACACGCGGTGCTTGACCTCCTTTCAACCGGCCACCTGCTTTACCTCACGCATCTACTTGCCTACATGATTGAGGGAAGAATCTTAACACCCTTTATATAGTACACCGTGTGTCCCATGGATTGTGGAACATACATTGTATTACATGTAAAATTTCTTAACAGATCCACAACGGCTATGAAAACATTAAGAATTGAGTTAAAACACCTATGTCATTAGAATTGTAGCATTACAACGACAATCATTCTTGCTAATAACAATCATCAACAACAATTATATTATACATTGCCTATTAATAATAATCCCAATAATAGCAACACTACATTCGCTAAACAATAAATAAATCTGCATTTTTGATCTTATTTGTATTTTGCTCTCAGGGAATTTGCACATATGAATTTACCATAGACAGTGTAGGTATAATGCACATTTAGTATAGGTATAATATGAGTTTGCAAGTATGAATAACAGCAAATAACAACAATAATAACGGACAGTTATGTAGTTTTAAGTAGAGATAAAGAGTAGAGACAAGCTTACAATACTGAAAGAATACGCGTAGCAAAACTTGCCGTCGCCAGTGATAACAGTTTCTTATTGCTTTATGATGGCATACAGCTGCAAACAAAAAGTGCTAGACTTTTATTTTGAACATTCTTATGTTTAAAATGTACCACTCTTGAATATTTGTTGACTGTCTGTGCAACTCTAGCTGAGAAAATGTGGATAAACGTCCAATACGCATGTTCATCTTACACGGTGCAGTTGGACTTATTTTTATTGTGTAAGTGTTGTGACTTGCAAATTCGAAAAATGGCCGAAGATCTCGAAAATGTTCATTTAGAAAGGAAAAGATTTTAAAAACAAAACCAAAACTAAACTTTAAATACGCTCGTAGATGCAGGAATGTCATGCTTGTTCTTCAGATAGAGATTCTTCTCTGGGGTCGAAACTTTTAAGGACAATTAAAAAATATCCCGATTTTTTTTACTGATAAAACTTGGTTTAAGGCTAATGTGGATTGTTTTTATTTTTTTCTTGTTTTACCAGTTAAGTACCTATTTTGCAAAAAAAATCTCTAATAATAACAGCTATTTAGTCCTTGAACTTTTATTTATTATAGTGGGCGTCTACGTCGTAAACAATGTCCTTTTTAGGACAAACTCCTCTTTTTAACTCGGTTTTGTTATTGGTAATGATACGTAACGAGTCGAATTTAATTGTGTTGTTAAACATTTTTATCGTCGTTTTGGATTTCGCGAGCTAGAACGTATACTCTAAGCGGCAACGCATCGTTACGTGAACGTAGCTTTGAGCGGTCACCTGACCACTGTTTTCTACGCTCTCCGAATAACTAAAGCGACCGAAGTTATGAATGATGTAACATCAGAAGGCGCCAGCCGTAGAAGAGCTTTAGGGCTCCTAGGAGATTAATCCGGGTCTGATTGTATGATGTAAGAATCAGCTATCCATCAATAAATTGTTGTTATAAAACATACAAATTATGTAATTCTTATTATAAAAGTAAGCAAATTATAACAGCAACTAAAACTAGTTCATTAATAATTAATGTAATGTTCTTAAAATTATAAGTAAAAATTATTATTAACCTTGCTTAAAAACAGTCTAACCTTAAATTATTATTAGTTAATGCCACTTCTTTTAGCATTTATAAATAATTACTTTTTTTATGAATATTAAAAAAATAATTTGCAACTGCAATGTTATGTGCTTTAATTTTTGATGTTTTCATAGCCTTTGTAAATATTCTAATAAATTTTCTAAAGCTTTTTTGTAACTCTAAAATTCAAAGTACTCAATACTTACTCAATACTTAAAACTGTACTACAGTACAGTTTAAAATAATGCAATTTTAAGCATATACATGATACATGACGGTAAAATCACTTGTCGCTGCAATAAAACTGATCTCAAACGTTGGGGGCTAGAAGCCCGCCAACTTTGGGTGCGAGACTCACTGACTGACTTTCTGTCTTGAAGTGTCAGGCCAGACTCTGTAGAGGGTTGTATGAAGAATATGGTTGCACCATAATCTTTTAAGAAAAGAATTTTAAACTGGCCTATCTAAGAAGAGTTGATATTTCTTCGACCAATGGGAGAGCCGACACGTAAAAAGAACTTTCTGGGAGCTTCTAAATGTTCGAAGGGAATTTACCGAACTTGAGATCTGCATCGCCGGAATAACTCAATACTTTTTACACGTGGTCCAACATACTTTTTTATACGTCTGCACTTAAAAGAATCTGTTCAAATAGCACGTACAGGAACTAATAATTTTAAGGTTTAATGCGTTTTCAGACAGCTCATTCCCTTGTAAGAAAAGCCAATGTGAATTTAATGTGGTCTATATTTTCGCTACGAGACGCAGTTGCAACCGTGGGAATGCCTTGAACCAGAAGGAATATCATTTAGACGAAAACATTTTAAGGTAACCCCTGACGTTAAGGAACTCCATTCGGAATACCGTCGTACTTTTAATCCAACTGAAATATGTTGAAATACACAGAGCCGTGCTAAGGTTTTTTTACCATTAATGCCTATAAACTTGCATTTTTATAAAATTGAGAAATTGAATACGTTACACATCGAATATTCAATATATCGAAATTAAGGGATAATTGTATGTAATTATTCTTTTTTTATGTTTATTTATAAAACAACCCAAGTAGCACAAAATATTGGAAAATAATTGGGGCAATATTGAAACTATATTGCATAATTGGGACAATATTAGCAAGATTTAACCAATATTGGTTTTTGAGAATATGAGAATTTAAATGCAATATCCCATAAATGTTTACAATAAATATTCTAACAATATTGTTTTATAGCATTTATTTTTAAATTATTGAACCAATATTGGCACATTACTTGTAGAATGACTGTAGCATTTTTCTTTTAAATATCGTATAGCAATATTAAACGATTATTTAAATACAACATCGCATACATATTTATAGTAAATACTCTAACAATATTGTTTTATAATATCTATTTATATTTATAACATTTTTTCATATTTATTTAAGTCTAGTTTTCTCAGTAAACGATTTAAACTATATCGAGGGCAATAACCCCAAGCACAAGGCCGAAAAATCAAAGCCTGGTTAGTTCGGAAATATCCAAAAGTTATTGAAACTCATTTCAATAATTACCTCAAACTTCAAAGTCCGGACTTGAATGTTATTGGAAATTTATGTCAATTGAAAATTGCAATAATGATTATAAGGAATGATGAAATTTTAAACAAAGAACAACTAAAACGATCGCTTAGAGAAGACAGGTCAAAAAGTTTAAAAAGATTTTAGAGTTAGTTTTAGTTATTTTTTCTTTTTACTGCTTTACTAGGTAGAAGATTTTGTATGAGTGTTAAAAGATACATATATGTAGTTAACTATAAAGGACAATTCGTTCCGCTACCTACCCCTAATCGGAGAAAGCTGCATTTCTAAGAAGTCCGTTCCGGGTGGATGTTCACAGGTCAAGCCACGAGAATTCACAGTATGTTTTAGGATGCAACGCAACAAGTTCAAAATAAATGAGTATCTGGGTGTACGACTTCATTATCTTGTTTAATAAATAAATTCGTGAAAGTGTTAACATGTGTGTGATGATAATCCATGTGATTATTTAATTCAATTTATTTATTTTCTGTGATGATTGAACATTAGCTGCTGCGAACATTTGTCAGTGTGGAACCAGGAGGGCAGGACCAATGCCGTTATTTTGTGTAACACCATTATTGTATGCATGTATTGTAGGTAAGTTTACGCACAGTCATAAAAGGGTAGTTACTGCATCGGTCAATACCCTACTTATTGAGACGTTTCTCATGCTGTTTATCTTTTATTACAGGAACGGACCAGTCAACCAGTTTTGGTGTGAGTAGCCATCCTTACTTTTATTAAATGTTTCTTCTTATTATAAGTTCTAGATTATTGTAAGATTCATGTTCTTTCAGGTTAAATATTTTATTTTGTTTATAATTTCATTTAAATAAGTTTCCGTCGTTTCTTTTATTATCTATGTATTTTTAAAAATTAACATTTGATTCTTTCGAATAAACTTTTGTATTTATGTATGTAGTTTTCAATTTTATTTTTTTATGTATTAATAATAAATATGATGCAATTAACTCCTCGCTTTTTATTTATATTACCTTTATTTCTCTTGTTTTCTAATACATGATTGTCTGTATGTTTTTACGTGAGCAACCCGTGTGAACATACCCCCACGTATCCTTCCAGAAGGAAGTGATAGGGATACACCCAATCAGCGCGCAAATTGCATAACCGGCAGTACAGCAATTGCTACCAGATCAGCTCACTGGTCGGAGCGAGGTTGCCTATTCACCCTCTACTAGCTATCGCAGGCATAGTACCGGAGCGATTGACTTGAGTCACGTGCTCACCCGCCGGTACCGAAGTACCTCGTCCAGCAATAGGACTATTCCCCAGATTAACGCTGTTATTAAGTGGGACCACTGCCCGATCGAATGCAACCTCAATTGTGGCGGGACTTGGTTTTTTAATGGTTTTGCCACCCCGATCTACCAATTATAGGCTTGGTGGGCCCTCGACAGAGCTTCGTTTAAGTCTACACGTTATAGACTCCCGGTGTGTACCCGTGTTTTCTAATACATGAATTCCAAGGTTGTTTTACGTGGGATACCTGTGTGAACTTACCCCCACGTTCCTTCCAGAAGGAAGTGATTGGGATACGCCCAATCAGCGCGCAAGTTGCACAACCAGTCGTGCAATTGCTACCAGATTAACTCACTGGTAGGAAGGAGGTTGCCTATCCACCCTCTACTAGCTAAGTCGCGCATAGTGACCGAGCAGTTGACTTAACACGCTGCTCACCTGCCGGCACCCTCCCGTCCTCTTTCATACGGGGTCAAGTACCTCGTCCAGCAATAGGACTATTCCCCAACTTGACGCTATTATCAAGAGGGACCACTGCCCGATCGAATCCAACCTCAAAGGTGGCAGGACTTGGTTTTTAAGCGGTTTTGCCACTCCGATCTACCAATTTTAGGCTTGGTGGGCCCTCGACAGAGTTTCTTTTAAGTCTACACGTTATAGACTCCCGGTGCGTACCCGAATTTGGTGAAGTTGTCTTGATAGTGAGAGGCTATGTATTCGCTTCAACTATCCTTAAGTTTTTTGTTGTTTTTTCTTGAACTATGTGGATTTTAATTTTAGATTTTTTTTTCTTTGGTTCTTTAGTTTATAGGTGAATAATAAATAAGTGTTTTGTATTAAACGACGTTTCGAAGGAGGGTTTCCTTCTTTATCAAGTTTATTTTCATCGTAGACGGCTAATTATTATGATATGTTATTATTTGTATTGATTTATTTAATTAACATGTTGTTTATTTGTTGAAACAAGTTGGTTTGTTTTGTCATTTTGACAGGAAAGAAAGTAATGCATTACTTTCTTACCTCGGTTAAACAGCGGGTTCCATTGGTGACCATAAATGACCTTGTCCCTTAGGCAAGATTCGAATCCGCCCACACCGGTCTCATCTACCAGGGCTCCCCCTGATTGGTATGAGTAACCGTCGAGAATTCTCACGAATTTCTCTACCACACACTTTATTCTGACAGCTTCATCCGTTGCCCGTCAGCAGGATAGGGTAGAAGACAGCCAGTTCTAAGGGTGAACGTCGTGTGATCTCCCATCCACCCAATGTTTTCTAATACAGTGACAACATTATAAAGCAATATTTACAATCAACATTTCGCCAACATAGCATACTATTATTGAGCAATGTCTAAAGACCATATTGGACCAATAAAGTAGAATATTATTAAGCAATATTTAAAATCGACATTGCACCAATAATGCAGATTATAATTGAGAAATATTTAAAATCAACATTGTACCAATACAGGATACTGTTATTGAGGCATGTTTAAAACCCATATTGGACCAATAGAGTTATATCAATATTATTGAGGAATATTTAAAATCAATATCGTACCAATAAAGCAGAATGTTCACATTTCTATATTGGGTCAATATTTGTTAGGAACATTGTACTCTTATTGCCGCAATTTCTAGCCAATATTGCACCAATATTTTGTGCTACTTGGGAACAATTCCTTAAAGAAATAAACAAAAAAGGATAATAAAAGACATTCATTAAAGAATCAACCGACATCAACAGACAGCATGGCCGAGTGGTAGCGCCCTGGATTTCCGACGACATAAACCGCATTCTATCCCCGATTTAGGTATTTTTTAATAAACTATTTAATATATTTCATAAATGAACATTTTCTTATAATTATAATATTCATAAAAAAGAATAACTTACAATTAAATACTAATATGGTAATGTATAATTAATTAGTTTTATTCTTAATTAACATAAATATTATACATATATAGTTTAAATAATAAATATAAAATTAGGGGATAATTTCATATAATTATGTTTTTTTATAAATATTATAATTTAAAAAAATGTTTATTTATAAAATATACTATATATTTTATTTAAAAAAATTAATCGAACTGGTATTTTGAACCGTGGTTTGTTTTGTAGGACATGCTGTCTGATTATGTCTTTTACTTCATTAATGAATGTCATTTATCATTCTTTTCTGTTTGTTTCTTTATGATTTTTTTATAAATATAATAGGTATTTATAAAAAAGAACAATAACAAAAAATTATCCCACATTGCTGATGATTTTTCATTTAAAGCTTTATACATTTTGCGCAGCAGCAATTATGCGACTTATTATTTGTTCTTCTGTAGTACGGTTTAAGACACTGTAGTTAAGTGTGTTCACGTATAAATATTTGTTGTTTGTTTTTTGAATGCATGCGGTCTTTAGAGTTAGTGATTTTATCACCACTACATTTTATAGCTTTTACCTAGTTAGTTTTGGATTTACTTATTCTCGGGATCTTTTATAGTTTTCCATAGATGTTGAAGGTTATCTTTGTTCAACTCTATTTTATTTTTGTAGAATTCAGTTCTAGTTTTATTTATCGAAAGCTATAGTGTGAGCAAAAAATAACTCCATCAATTTGGAATTTTGAACCTATGTGTATTATAACACCAGAAAATTGTATCAAGTTAATAACGTCTGTCACTGTCAAAGGACTTTGATTATTCTGTATAATTTTCTGGTGTTATAATACAGATGAGTTCAAAATTCCAAAGGCACCTTTGATGGAGTTACTTTTTGCTCATACTACAGTTATATTCCTTAAATTCATTTTTAAAGTATAGCTATTACAGTTACGTTTAATATCCTTTTAAACATTTTATTTTTTGTTTCTATTGAATTTAATATACCCCCAGCCGTGATCCACTGCTTGCGCTTTATTCAGTTTCTTTTATTTTCACTAGGTGTGTACTTGATTTTACATTATGCAGTATAATTAACCACCTTTTCAATAAAAGTATTAGTTGCATTATGTACATAGGGCGTTATCATTATAAACTGCAGTTCGATTTTTTAATTTAATTAAGAAGTCAGATAGCATCGAGTGTAAGTTAATCTTTAATGCTATTGGTTTATGAACAGTAATGAGAAAATCGATTACACACGAGTTATATATTTCTAAGGGAAGCATACCTTTAACAAGGATGTGATAAATGCAGGTTAAAAATCTAGTTGGAGAAGTAACGACAGGTAAAAGTTTATATTAGGTCGGAATATTAAGATACTCTTCTTTTATAGCTGTTAGAATCATCAATCAAGTCTATATTAGTAGCACCTATAATTAAATTCACGCTACTGTTAAGTCTCTTTTTTGCAGATAATATTCCAGATGTAGGTAGATTAAATTCTTTAGGGCACAGAGAAGGGGATCTAGTATAGACTGCTAGACTATCAATAGTTATATCATTATGCATAAACAATAAATCATACCATCATTTTTGTTTATAGTTCCTTGGTTAAGGCTAGTTTATAACAACCAACGCAACGGTGGGAATCCATACGTACTATACCATAATGAAACAATCGGGAAATGAATCAGGTCAGTTTCTTCTTTTTTCTTCGAAGTTCCCGTTGATTGCTTGTTGAAAGACTGTTGTTTTGTCTTCTTATACTTTGGTTTTTGTCGTTGAAAGCAGTGTATCGCTGTTAGTCTTAATATCAATGATCGATTCATTCTATAGTCTGTTTTTTCTTCCTCATCTTCATAACTTGAATCAGACTCACCGTTCTGTTTAGCTACCTTAAAGTGTTTACTAGTTTCTTCTGATTTTCCCCCATCTTGTTGACATTGGTCATTTGATATTGTTATTTTTGCCTCTTTTAGTTCTTTTAATTTTTCTGGTATTGTAAAAATTACTATTTACATTATTAACATCATTTATAGAATAATTTAATCATCAAGTCATTGATTTAGTATATATTAATTGTTGTTGGTACTAAATCATTATCGCCAACTTGAAGACCAAAGATAAATGTTAATTTTTCTAATCTTCCACTCCACAAATACACACTCCCTCTTTAAATTGGCGATTTTTTCTGATCATTCATACCTACGAAGCAGTATGAGGAATGATGTAAATAGCTACCACTACTTTTCCATTCGCGCTGTTGGTTGAGTTTTGGTAGACGCAAGAATCAGATAGTGCGTTGTGTTCTGAGAAAATGAAGAACAGCAAATATCGAGCAGTTATCAAATACCTTCTTAAAAAAGCTTGTCAGCGAAGGAATCCACGATCCACGACGACGACGATGGTATTAACCATCGTCATAATGTATTAACATTGGAGGGAAATATCTCTTTTTATGCAACCGTTTGCCGTTGGGTAAACGAGTCTAAGAGAGAAAGAGCAAGCGTTGAAGATGAACCTCGTAGTGGCCGTCCGAAAAATGTCACCACGCCAGAGATTGTTGAATAAATGCACGAAATCGTTAAGTTACTGAAGATTGAGATTGCCAAAGATAGTTGAGATTGTAATAATAGCGAAGGCGCTTGCCTCTCATTTTAACTAACGGCTTGAATATGCACAAGGCATCCGCAAGATGGGTGCCGCGTTTGTTATCAGAGAACAAGCGCGTTCGATGCCACTTATCGCAGGCAGGTTTGAGGGGGATTTTTGCGACTATTTGTGACAATCGACGAAACATGGGTTCATTACACCCCCGAGAGGTAGGAGCAATCGAAAGTAGCTTTGTCGTGGTTGTTTGCCTCGAAAGAAGGCAAAAATTGATGCTTCAGCCGGGAAGATGATGAGATCTGTTTTTTAGAACAGCAAAGGAATATTGCTAATTGATTATCTTTCAATGGATGAGACAATTTCTGGAAGATACTACGCTAATCACCTAGACGGTTTGGTTGCCAAGATCTGTAAGAAACGGTATGGTTTAGCCAAGAAAAAGATCCTTGACCACCGCGACAATACTCCTGAACACGTCAGCTGTGTTGAATTACAAAGACTGGCTGAATTAAGGTTTGGAATGGTAAAGCATCCATCTTCTGCATCGGATATTGTATCCTCTGATTATCATTTTGTTCCAAACTTGAAAAACTTTTTGGCTGGAAAGAGATTTCGGTTAGATCAAGAAGGCAAAGCTGCAGTAAATGAATATATTGAGGGCCTTGAGGAAAAACATTTTACAGAAGTAATTGAGAAGCGGAAACATCGTTGAATGCAGTGCATCACGTTAAAAAGGGATTATGTAGAAAAATAAAATAAAAGGTTTTCGATAAAAATTTTGTTTTCATGTTTATTCGCAGTAATTCGCAACCCACCCTAGTACTGTATCGCTTATATTCAATAGATTTTTTTTCTACATTTTGTGTAATTTCTTCAGTTTACTGATACAATAAGTTTTTATTAATCCTAGGTAGAAATGTATATTTAAACAGGCCTTCATATTTATCGGCACGAAGATAACTATTTGCCAGAATAATGCTTAGACTGTTTATTCTTCTAGAAATAATTATAATTTTACTAGATTATAAATTTACTGGAAGTAAGATATCAGAAGTTCCCAAACATGTTAATATCCTCAATCTAACGCTTATATTACACTTTATATTACGGTATGGAACTTTTCGGCGCTGCCGGTTCGGCGCGAACGTTTCGGCGGCGGCGTTTCGGTGCCAGACAGTTTCGGCGATGGCGTTTTCACCGAAACTACGTTTCGGCGCTAGTTCTATTATTCACTTTATTTTTATGTATGTATGTATTTATAATTTTGTGAATGTTGTTTTCGTTAAAAAATATATGTAATTTGGTGATGGTGTAACATTTTTGTTGGACACCCACAGTCGTGAAAGTCCGATTTCTATGTACCTAGTTATTACAATTAATCTCCGCCTTTAATTTTTAAAATTTTTGTGTTGCGGATAAGATATTTTTTTCCTTATCAGAAATAACTATATGCTTCTTTATGAAGGAAATTGAATTTCTTGTAAACAATAACAAATTGCTAAATTACTTCTAAATTACACACCATTACATAGTTTGTAGTTGTCCTTCACTCCCTCTGACTACCCTAATTTCCCAAATTGTGATTCAAAATTTAAAGATTTTCTGCTAAGAATGTTTAACCTAACTCAGCTTGAAAAGAAACCTGTCCCCCCACCGCATTTTCGCAAATTGTGGATCCGCTACTATGTGGGAATGTTTACCGTATTTATATTTTTGATAAAAATACAAGACATATTTTTTAAATCTGTTACAAGAAAACTGTGAATTTTAGAAAAAAGTGCCAAGAAAAATATTTACAACATGCTCCATTACATTTTTTTTCCGATATGTGATGTAGATTTTGATAGATTAGATCTTGAGAATTATAAAACTCTCAAAATATAAGATTTACTAAACGTTTAATGAAAACATGAAAAAGATTTTGCTGTTGATATGAAAATAAGCACATTTTCTTAATAGCTAGGTACCTTATTGTTTAATTTACATATTGTTGCAGTATGCTGTATAAAATTTAATGGAATAAATCGAAAAATGCTTAATATGAACACAAATATGCTGTTTTGTTTAAGTATATGCTTCAGTTTTGAATATTAAAATAACTATAAATTTCTCTTCTAATACATAAATGCTGTGAAAACAATTCTTACTTCTTGCTACAGCAAAAATATAACTGCTCAATTGTAATGGTGAATCAATGTTCACGAATTTTTTATATTTATATTTACAACCAAAACAGTTCGACCAGAAAACGATTTGTTGTAAATATTAAATATTTTTTGGAGCAGATATTGCGTTTCACGTATTTAATTCACAATGTAGTTGAAACTAAGTATTTAATTAAATTTATTGCAAGCTACTATCGACAAACTTTTATTAAAAATACATTTTACACAAAGTTTGAGTGTCGCTGGCACAAAGATCCAAGTTAAACGAGGTAAGGTTATTAGTATGAGATTAGTGCTTGGAAATATAAAAACAGAATTTATTTATGATTCACAGGTACCTATTGTCGTGTATTATTCTGAAACGTAGCTACGTCGCTTTCCATAAAACAGCATGTTGAACTTGATGTGTGAAACCATTAAATCGTTGAATCCGAGAGCGAATAGTTTAGTTTTTTGTACGTATTCTGTCATTTTTCTTTCTCTTTATGGATAGGAACGTGTACAGAAATAAAAAATGTTGGAGTAATACATTCATTGTTAACCTTCCTGTGCTAATAGAATTAATTGGAAACCTTTTAATGTCCTGAATATTCTAAAACTGTAATTTCTGGTTAATTTTTTTAATTAATGTGTTAAATCAGGTATGGGAACTGGAGATGTTGAATAAACTACAGTATTACTGGCAGTCACTGACTTTACGGGCTATTTTGTTTATTTATTTGTTATACATTTAAAATTTATTATACTTTTGTTTAATTAAATTATTCTCGGCATTGTAACTTTGCCATATTATATATATTTCAGAGAAAACTCGAAATAATACTGAAAACTTGCGAATCTCAATCTTAATTTCATGTTTACGGTTCTTGTGGAATATTTATATCCGTACAAACAAAGAAAAATCTTGGTCTGCCTCCGGTTCAGTCTGTAAAATTCACCAAGCTCTATTTTTTCTTACTTGAGTTTTTTTTCATGCACTCTTCTGATAATAAAATTTTCCGCAAACGTCTAATGAAACTTCGATTAGTTCGTTTTTCGAAGATTTTTATACTGCATTTTCGAATTTAAATGACCAGTTTCCATCTGAAAGGTGTATTATTATAAGTATTACAACTATAAATCATAAAATAAGAAAGTATAGCCAATTAATTGATTGTTTATTATTGAAATCTGTTTTGGGAATTGACTAAGATTGAAACTTGTAGAAAAAAATTCTAATTTAATAGTAAATCAAATTAGTACTAAGGTAGATAGAGGATTAGATTTTTTTATATAAATATCTCTTTTCAGATGTACAGCATTTAATAAAAACTGACTATAAATAACAGAAAGAATAATTACAAATGACCTAGTTACGTAAATGGTAAATCTAAATAAACAAAAATACCTGGAAAAATGCTTCCCTTCAATATGAATTTTAGCACTGGCCTTTGATATTTTATAAATAAAACTAATTTAACGCGCACATTTCTTTTTTGCTATGAATACACTTTTCTGGCAGTATAATAGCACGAGTTTTATGGGGTTGATTTTTAATAAAAATGTTAAAAAGCTGCTGCCATATAGGGCATATTAATGTATATTTACTAATTCTGCATTCGTTTTAAAGGCTTGAAGACGCATTTAAAAAGAATAATAGATACAATGATCCTTTTATTTATAAATTACAATTTGCAAAGTGTTAACTTAACAATATGTATACAAAGATGGGGTTTGAACACGCGATTTTTGATTATAGTCTAATATCCGTTATTGATGTCGTTGAGCACCGATCGAGTAACCGAATAAAATGTATTTTTTATTAAATAAAATATGTTAACAAAAGTAACGTAGATGAGTTGCCTAAATAAATTTGTTCAAGGATATTTTTAATTAAAAATTCAATATTTAATTTTTTTAAATACTTTCACCGATCTCGTAACCAAAAAAATTAACACTAATTGAAAGTGCAACCCCTATAGAAGACGCAAACATAGGGTTGCTTACCTTTTTCTGTTCAAGGCTATACAGTTGCCAAGTTTAAATAAGTGAATTGAAAGTGATACCTTCACCGATCGAGTAACCAAATAAATTATATGTCAACATCAAGCTTATTTTTTTGCAAAACGGTAGTATAAGGTTGCTTGCAAAAAACCGTTCAAGAGTCGTCAGGGTTGCAAGGGTTTAGAATTTCTAATCAAAGCGTGCGAGAGAGAGATAGACCCATTCTATTCAGTGCGATAGAGGGGGACGCAGAATGACAGCTGCTCACACTACGTCCGTCGTTTGAAATTGTGCGAGAGAGAGGGTCTATGCGTACTGTCCAATGCGATAGAAAAGGACGGGGCATAGCAACTGAGCCCGCCTCTTGTGACGTATGACAGAGTGCGCTTGCTCTGTGCGGTTGAGCGGTTAGTAAACGGCAAGCGTTGTGTTGGAGCAACTGACAATATACTCCAAAATATTTCTGAGACGTTTTTTTCCGGAATGCCAACTTGGATAAACAGTTTTTAAAAGTTTCATCGTCAAAGTCGAGAACTGACTCCTTCGAGTGACACAAAAAGCACTTTTTCACCATTTTTCAATAAAATCCACTAATGAATTCACTGCTGAAAAAAAACGTCTCAGTAATATTTTGGAGTATATTGTCAGTTGCTCCAACACAACGCTTGCCGTTTACTAACCGCTCAACCGCACAGAGCAAGCGCACTCTCAGTCATACGTCACAAGAGGAGGGCCCAGTTGCTATATGCCCCGTCCATCGCATTGGACAGTACGCATAGACCCTCTCTCTCGTACAATTTCAAACGACGGACGTAGTGTGAGCAGCTGTCATTCTGCGTCTCCCTCTATCGCACTGAATAGAATGGGTCTATCTCTCTCTCGCACGCTTCGATTTAAAAATTTTAAACCCTTGCAACCCTGACGACGAACGGTTTTTTGCAAGCAACCTTATACTATCGTTTTGCAAAATAATAAGCTTTATTTTGACATAATTTATTTGGTTACTCAATCGGTGAAGGTATCACTTTCAATTCACTTATTTAAACTTGGCAACTGTATAGCCTTAAAAAAACTTAAGCCTTAGCCTTAACAGAAAAAGGTAAGCAACCCTATGTTTGCGTCTTCTATAGGGTTTGCACTTTCAATTAGTGGTAATTTTTTTTGGTCACGAGATCGGTGAAAGTATTTAAAAAAATTAAATATTGAATTTTTGATTAAAAATATTCTTGAACTAATTTATTTAGGCAACTCATCTACGTTACTTTTGTTAACATATTTTATTTCATAAAAAATACATTTTATTCGGTTACTCGATCGGTGCTCAACGACATCAATAACGGATCTTGTACTATTAGGAATCTGAAGCGTTAACCACTACACCAATCGGCGTTCAGTTTCCAGTTTTTCTTTATAGCTTAATACCATAAGCAATAAATCAATAAGCTTTTTTAAGTACTTTTCTAAATAGTTTTTGGTTTTCTTCATGAAGTTTAATGTGTTTGACGTAAAATTAATTCTTCTTTCGATTGATACCAAAATTTCTACTTACATTTGCAAGGGTACAAATTTAGGAGAAAAATGATAAAATTCCATTGGATTTCCTATATTATCGTTTACAAAACACAGACTGTATAATACTTTTGTATTGGCGAGAATTGAAGTAAGTGTTTTATTATTGTTTCCTTGTGTTACTCTTTTCTAGAAAGTCGTAACATTAAAAAAGTGATGATAAGAACTTTTATTATTGTTTGAGGCATGCATAATCATGATTCATTATGGTAACTTGTACCCGAATTTAATAAGAATATCTTTCTTGAAACCTTTGATTAAAATCTCTATTAGTTTAAAACAGTTTAAATCATGTTTTAAGCATTTTTGTATGGGGTGTTTTAAACTCATTTTCGATAAAAAAGATATTGAATTCATAAACAACTGTTTTTGTTTTTTTAAACATATTTTTTGTCAACCCTGGCATTAACAATTTAAACCTAAGAAAGTGAAAGCAAAGACAAATTCATTTTGTAATAAAGCAACAAAAATCTATTAAGTTTTCTTTTGTTGCTGATACCACATTCATGAAGGTAAATATCAAGATACGAAAGCAATGCTCGAAAGAAGATAAGAAAAATAAATCCAAAGATTCGGTGCTTCAAAGTAATGCAGTTATGGGTTTGCAGTGAACAAAGATTTTCATGTATTCAAAAGTTGAATTTGATAACGGTTGTGTACCTACAGTTTGCTCCAGGGCACTAAGCAGAACACTTGGAATTTAATGCAGTGAAAATTCTTTAAAATCCGAGCTTACTTTGGTGAAATTGACTGTAGTTCAAAAACCACAATACCATTTGGACGTTTTCTCCTATTTTATAATTTTACACTTACTTGTACTTTAAAGGTGTTTAATTAATTTTCTTAATTTTTAAATTACTTTTAATTTTTAAAAAATTATTAATTTATTTTTTTAGTTGTCAAAATAATTTTTTTGTTTTTAAACTAAACTCCTAAGTTTATAAATCATTTGGTCATAACGCTGTGATTGGAGTTAATTTTCTTCATACTGAGTTTCCTATGCTTACTGCGTTTACTTCTGTTCTATCCAAATGTTTTATTTTGTTTGTAAATATGTGTGCGTGTACATAAAATATTTGGTTCTGCTAAACGAACACTTTTCTACTCAAAAATTTATACGAAACTTGAATTGCCACACCAACTTACCATTAGATTTATTAGTTTTCTCGTATTCAATGAACAATCTGCTGTTTTCTTTAGTGTCCATTATTATTGAAACAAAATCATCCGAATTAAACACAGTCATAGATTTTTATTGTATTTAGTTCTTCACGAAAACTTCACTTATCGGTGGCACTCACTTATAGAAGAATGTATAAAGGATTAATTAGTTAATTGTAGTATATTATAGTAACATTTATATAATGAGTAAAATTATTTTAACACTAAATTTTATTAAAATTAAAAACGTATATAAGTCTTTAATCTTCTTATTCTAAGATATCTTCTACTGTAGGTTCGATGAAGAGCAAGCAATCGAACAAAAAAGAGTTTAGTTTGCTTTTTGGTATTCATGATAGGATGTCATTTTTCGTGTAAATTTCAACAAGTACTGCTGGGAAAAGACGTGTATGTCAATGGAAAACGTGTTCAGTTTCCACGTCGGACCCTTATGACGTTTTCCATTTGTTCGTAGAATATATTATATACGAAAATGTAGCTTTTATCCTTCGTGGTTGTCGAAGTGAGACGATCTTTTAGAAGATTCTATCGGAAATGGACAGTTAATAATAAATAAACTGAAACCATAGTGACCATAAATACACATACAATAAAATCAATTTGTAACCCATATTAAAATACAGAATGCTTTGTATGGGCGTTTGACGCGGACTTAGGTTTAGTTGAGAGAGTTACATGACCAATTACTTTTTATTTAATTAACGCTTTTTAATACTCCCTTAAAATGGGGTTGGTTTCCTCATTTAGTACGCCTACACAATTATAGTAATGTATTACCTTTATATAAAAAGTTTCTTTGTGTCATAATTTTATAGGTTTCAAAAAATTGTCTTCCCTAATATGTCCTAGTATGAGTATGCCCTTTATAGAAAATTAATAGCAGAAAATTGGCTTATCAAAATTTAAAATTATATATTTTTAATTTATGAA
The DNA here is from genome assembly GCA_929113105.1 of Agrypnus murinus. NCBI lineage: Eukaryota > Metazoa > Arthropoda > Insecta > Coleoptera > Elateridae > Agrypnus > Agrypnus murinus. The sequence goes on from OV816025.1 coordinate 59,618,513, forward strand.
CGACAAAGTAGTGTATTTTATTAATTATCGGGCTTTTAATTTATTTTTAATATCTGGCATTCATTTTGTTTCATTATAATTTAAAACACTCATCAAATAAACTTTTATGCCCCTTTTAATTAAAATTCCTATATTAACTCGATCACCTTTTTAAGAAAAAATATTAATTAAGTATTTATAAATACCTAATTGTATTTAGTTTTCTTTTATATAACATTGTTTGTATATAAGAAACATCATTCAGTAACATTAAACTTTCATTAACACGCACGAACAATGCATTTTTGTAAGTAACTATCAGTTGCTGTTTCATTTGTTGTTTATCTTAGACTTTCGTATTAAAGATTAATCATTTTTATTTTACATTGGCGCCTGCATTCGCCGTCATATTTTCAAAAGCAATATTAGTGATCAGAAGTTAAGTCAGCATTGTCAGTTGCATTCATAGTTTTAATTCGACAAACATCACGAAAATTCGTGTGCAGTAGTAATTGTGAAATGCTTTCTTTTATGCAACAATTTGAAAAATTAAATATATTTTTAAAAGTGTTTGTTTGTTCTGGTTACAACAGGTTATAATTAGTTGACAAGTTGTTTATTTCTTAGGTGTGTTTGCTGTCGCTTGGACACGTTCACGGATACAGTCGGTCCCGGCAACCACCCAAGCACCTACCTATGGTTATCTTTAAGAATAACACTTCACCATATACTACGCACAAGTATGTATATCATACTTTTGTGATTAGACAACGTTAATTATAATAGATATTTATAATAATAACACAGCCCCACAAAAAAAATGTTCTGTCCTGGGAACGTGACTATGGTATTCGGATGTATTTTTCGACCTCAGAAAAGCAGATATACCCTCAAAATCTTGCGTTAGAGCCAAAAAGAACCCCAATACAATGGAGTAAAACCAATTCAAAAAATAAACTTAATAAAACTCCGTTAATCATCTAGTCTCACGATTTATGGTATCTTTTCCTTTTATTTTTAAACGATCTGCGCACTGACTGCCTCTTATCTACTTCATTAGTCTCCCTTTTCATAGACCAGCAGTAATCCGCCATCATATGCTCATCCCATATTCCTTGATAACGCCATTCCATTTCTTTGATATCCCGGTGGAACCGTTCTTCTTGTTTTTCACTGCAATCCCCTAAGTTATCTGGAAAATAGTCAAGGTGAGAATGAAGGAAATGTAACTTCACACTCATATTACAACCTAATTTTTTACAATTCTCCAACAAACCTGTAATGATTTCTTGGTAGTGTTCCGATTTATGTCCGCCAAGGAAATTTTTTACCACGTCCTTAAAACTCAACCAAGCTTCCTTCTCAAGTGCAGTCATTTTGGAGACGAGGATTGCATCTTTCAACAGTGTGCGAATTTGTGGGCCATCAAAGATTGCTTCTTTTATCTTTGCTTCGGAGAGCTGAGGAAATATTTCCTGTAAATATAAAAAGCAGTTCCCTTTCTTATCTAAAGCCTTAACAAACTGCTTCATAAGACCCAACTTTATATGCAGCGGAGGAAGTAATCAAAATTCGTAAGTAACCAAATTCGTGTCCCTAATATTATATTCCCCTGGATTAAATTCCGTTCTTGCAGGCCATGTTTTGACGACATAATGTTTTTCTCTACTTCTACTATCCCATAAGCATAAGAAACAAGGGTATTTCGTAAACCCAGACTGTTGCCCTAAAAGTATACCAAAAATTTTAATATCATTACAAATGGACCATTCATGTCGTTGGTACTCTAATTTCGTGAGGATGAAGTTTATATTAAAATGATTTTCTTTCATCTTGACAGAATGTGCTATAGGTATTGAAGCATATACGTTACCACTGTGCAATAATCCAGAAAGAGTCTCCATTCTTCTTTTTTATATACATTGACTTTCATCAGGTCCATTAGTTCTTCTATGTCGCAGCAGTAAACCAAGAAATCTTCCTTTTTGAAAGAAAATCTTCTTCTCTTTTACGGTAAACAGTCACCTTTGTTTGTGCTTCCAGAAGATTCGCTTCTTTCAGTCGGGAAACCAATAGCTCTGCCCCATGCAAACCTCAGGTCCGTAATTAAATCGCTTAAACGTTGCTGATTGAACAATCTAGGAACTTTCTTCGGCAGCCCAAACTGTTCATCACTATTGTCACTTTCTCGATCACTTTTTTCTTCTCCAACATCCATTGAGCTTCATTTTCATTATATTCGTCGGTGATTGATAAACTTGCAGAACTATTTGATGTATTCCCCGTTTCATCTATATCCAATTGTTCAGTATTACCTTCAAAAGGTGCTGGTGTAGAGATAATCGGGAAAACAACACTGCTTACATCTGGATAGGAAACATTGGATAGCGCACCACCGCATTGGTTTTTCAAATTTGAGAGCAGTTCGATTTCCTACTTTCCAACGACTCAAAGGCGTACGGCAGGGGTGACAGATAAATCTTGGTATCCAGAACAGACCAGCGGAATCAAAGGGGATGTTGAAACATTCTTTATATCGTTTGGATATTTTCTGTTATTTTGTTCTGATTGCTTTTCACGACAAGTTTTCCACAAATACAGCAGAAATGATCAGGACAGTTTTTACAAACCGCCGCTTGACTAGCTGTTGGAGTGTAAGTTTAGGGGCTTGGGATAGGATCGAAATCTCTTGAGCTTCCACCCGGAGTTTCATTTAGACTACGATTTCTCCATACACTATTAGATTTGAAGTTTTGTTTTTTTATTCGCCATAAACAATTCAAGTAGGTATTGCCGCCATTGGGCCGACCCCCACTCTTTTTATGCAAATGACCCGCGATCTAATTAATATTCAAATCAAGCGCGAATTAGTCTAATTAACATGCGCGAATTAATTAAATTCGCGAATTAAATTAATTCACGATATCATTTGCATATCTCATCTCTCATTTGCCTCGCTCAATTTTTATATCTCATATACATGCGCGAATTAAATTAATTCACGATATGATCTGCATATCTCATCTCTCATTTGTCATCTCACCTCTCTCCTCTCTCATTTGTCATCTGTCATCTCTCATTTCTCAATTGTCATCTCTCATCTCTCTCATCTCTCATTTGTACATCTCATTTTTATATATCATTTGCATCTGTCATCTCTCTCTCATAAATTTATTTTAAAATAAATCTTATGTTGTCATTCCTAATTGATATTTAAATATAGATCTATACGTCATATGATTAACATACGTGTAATATAATTAACATGTAGAAACATCTAGGATAATAATACGAGAAAAATTTACTTTCAAGTATACAAGGTACCTCTAAAGGGTTACTGTCAATCACCTGTCGGAGGATTATCTCTATTGCATTTTGACATGTTTAAATATACGTCATAAACATTTAAAATACAGTCTACAAGTAAATCGATAATGGCCATGTAATTATTATCATAGCATCTTTTCATTTATAATTATCTAGTAAAAAATGTATTGTTTCATACGACTGACAAACATTCCTTAAAACTGCTTTCAACTATTTAGTTGATTATTTCTCAGGAACGCAAATTCTATATGAAAGAAAACAATTAGGGTCGTTCGTTATGGTTTCTTAAAAATTTATTTAAATAAAACTTTTAAAATACTGTATAGCATTATTTTAAAATTCAAAAACATTTTCTGTAGCTATAATTGTTTAAGAAGTTACTTTCAAACTAATGTTATTGCATGAAATACATACAAAGTAATTAGTCACGTTGTTTTTCAACATTCCTTAAAACTGCTTTCAACTATAATTAAACAAAACGCTCTTACAGACGACTGAACAATTCAAAGGAATTTAGATTTTCTAAAAATTTGTTAAGAGATGTAAAAGCAACTAACGGGTTAAAATCTTTGAAGTTATTTCTAGAAGTTGCATTAATCAGGGTCGTTCGTTATGATTTCTTAAAAATTTATTTAAATAAAACTTTTAAAATACTGTATAGCATTATTTTAAAATTCAAAAACATTTTCTGTAGCTATAATTGTTTAAGAAGTTACTTCAAACTAATGTTATTGCATGAAAATACGTACAAGGTAGTTAGTCACGTTGTTTTTCAACATTCCTTAAAACTGTTTTCAACTATAAATAAACAAAACGTTCTTACAGATGACTGATGAATTCAAGTTCAAAGATTTTAACCTGTTAATTGGTTTTACATCTCTTAACATACTCACCCCTGTGTTAATCTGTATAAGTTAGACGTGTAGAAATTTGAATACGGAAATAATTTGAAGGAGACATAACATTATAACGTACTATGTGTGATTAGTTGTATTGTTTCAGAGATCTGAATCATACAGATTTGATGTACGCTTCATTAACTTTTTTAACCGAGAAACATGTTTATTATTAAATAAGTCAAAGTGTGACAATATTAAACCCACAAATATAAATGAGATGTGTATAATTCACAAGAGACACTCTAGGACAGCTGTTTCGATCTTTTTAGATCTCATCAGCTAGAGATAGTCTCCTGTGAATTATACACACATCATCCAGGCTTATATACATAGCCGGAAATAACATCAACACCGAGAAATGAATGTTGCGACAGCTCATCTCTATCTGATGAGATTTAAAAAGATCGAAACAGCTGTCCTAGAGTGTCTCCTGTGAATTATACACATCTCATTTATATTTGTGTGTTTAATATTGTGACACTTTGACTTATATTGTAAAATTTTCCCACTTTGAATTTTTAATAATGCAAAATTTTGTATTATAATTTTTGATTTTTAAACTCGAATGGAGGACAAACCATTCATATTTATTGTTGTTTGGTAGAGAACACCACTTAATGTGGTATATGACTCTACAGATGTCGCAACATTCGTTTCTCGGTATTAATGTTATTTGCGGCTATGTATATAGGCCTGGATGATGTGTGTATAATTCACAGGAGACTATCTTTAGCTGAAGAGATCTAAAAAAATCGAAACAGCTGTCCTAGAGTGTCTCCTGTGAATTATACACATCTCATTTATATTTGTGGGTTTAATATTGTCACACTATGACTTATTTTGTAAAATTTCCCCACTTTGAATTTTTAATAATAATATTTTGTATTATAATTTTTGATGTTTATTATTATTCTTAAGATTAATACGAGATCTTTCTATAATAACTAACAGCTTTCAAGAAAAGTTGTTTTATTTTAAAACTATTGTTCATCATAATTACGCAAACGCCGAAAACTAGTATAAAAACTGAACGCTTTTTTTAAAATAAACCATTCCGAAAGTGTTCTCGAATCATCAAGATAGTTACATCAAGTGAATATTAAAATCAGGTATGTTTTATTTTTGCTTATATTTTAAAAAACTATATGTAAATGAAATATAATATAAATACAAAGATTAGTTAAAGTTTCACAAGTTTTATTAATATCTATTATTATTATTATGTTTATTATTATTAGTTTTATTATTATGGAGTTCCACAAAGTAAGCCTGGAGACAGTAAACGCTATATGTAAATGATTTACGAATGTTTTATCCTTATTTGAAATTTATCGAGTAAGTTGCTTTTATTTTTAATGATGTTGTGTAAACTTATTTTGAAATTTGTTATAGACTGACTGCAGTTTCTATCGGCGTAAAATCCACATAGTTTTTATTCCAACAGGTTACTGTATCAAGGAAGTCGAAGACGCGAAAATATCAACGTTTGATAATTCTGTATCCTGCAAATTTATTTGAAATATATCAAGCAGGTATGTTTTATCTTCAGTTGCTTATATTTAAAACTGCCTGATATGTAAATGTTTTACGATTGCTTACAATAAGAAATGGAATTTTTAAACGAATTGAACCAATCAGCCGAAACAGCAAAACCCGTCAAGAAATTGCATGAATACAACGTGAAGGAAGTAGCAGAGATATCAGAGGTCAAAATTATCACCTGCAGGGACGGACGCAGAGCGGTGTTGATTGTCGCTGAAAAACATATAACATATCTACTCAAAAGATTCGCCGACAAACTTACTGAAGATAAAGTGGTCGATCTCAACCAGAAGATAGCGAATAAAACTCTGTCTCTAGGATTGGTTTACCTAGGTAAAGTAAAGACAGAAAGACTATTCAATGAACATTGCCTAATACTTTTCTTTCTGATACTTCTTCTAGCCTATGGATCCGCAGTTAGAAACACGGGCCTGCTAAATGCCTGCAATTCACCTACCCTATCAATATGTCGTACAATGCATACATTTAATATTATTATTAAAATTTTATAAATAAAAACGATAAAAGAAGTTTATAGGTTTTCATTTATTTTTATGTTAAACATATATGAAAGCACGCACGGTAGCAATATCTAGAATGCTCCTACCCCTCAAAAATGAAGGTCTTCAGCAGCTTCAGATCAGCAAATTAAAAACTTGATAGAGTCAACATCTCACTCCGAATGTCATACAGAGCTATCAACTAAATCATATACAGTTTTTGCTTAATTGTACGAATAACTCGCTAGATTATTGAAGTCTTAATCACGGAACACGTAGAGTAATGATTTTTGTTGTATTCATTCATTAACTTTAACTCGATATATACAAATTCATATATTAGAGAAATGTTATGTATCTCAATATATACATACCTAAAACGTATTCTTCGTATATTCAGTAAGAGCTACCCATTTTTTTGCTAGACATTCGAATTTTGAACAGATTGATAACATGTTTTCTCATTTAAACATAATTAGGGTCAAGTTGAATAGCAAAATAAAGTACATAAAAGTTAACAGGTTAAAATAGAAATTCATTTTGCTACTTTTATATTTGCTAAGTAAAATAATAAACAGATCTTTCGAAAATTTTATGCATTCTTGAGAGAACGGGGTATAATATTTAAAACACACTATAGAAATATATTAAATATATAGAAACTATCAGCAGAGAAAGGGAATACATAAATACAGTATGTTTTGTATGATGAGATGTCGTCAGTTTAAAAGAAATGAGTTTAATGTTGCATGTATTACATCAATTGTATTTGTACATAACAAAGGCATACATCCCTCTTATTAGATTGTCACGAACGTATATAGTATACTTCTAAATTCATGAATACCCTATACAAGTATTCTAACTAGACAATAAAGGTTTACTGAGATTATATACCTTATAATATAGCAATAGAATTTTTCTAAATTTTATTCTTTAAGTTTTATTTAAATAAATTTTAGGATTCAAAAGCATTTTCCTATTATTATTAATGTACATAGACCCCTTAACCCTTCACCCTCAACCCTACGATGTAAGATTTCGAGAGGGTACATGAAGAAAAGGGTATGTTGTAAGAAAAACTAATAATAATCCTTCTCTAGGAACTGGGTAGTCGTATCAACAGTAACATAGACGAATCCAAGCATGAAATAAACAAGATAGAAAAAATACATAAAAACCTTTATGTGTTTTAAACATAATATATGGTAAATAAGTTACCTAAGGACACATCACAAATGTCTATTACAGTTTTTTGTATTTACAGTGCATTAAGAATAATTGTATCAAATTATATACGTTTAGATATACAGTCCTTTTGTGATAATTATGGCTGAAGGGTGTAAAACAACTACTGTATCAACAATAGCTACATCGAAGTCGCATGAGTTGTTACCGGCTCTTTAACAAGCGTATGCTACAATTCTCTAATTTTCTAGTTTCTAGACATAATGTAGCTTTGAACAGATTTTAGCCATTTTCGTTATATCTACTACCTTGTAAACTGTTTCTACATATGTGTTCTTATTGTTTATGCATCATATAGATATTCGTCGCCATATTTAAACATTATTTTACAATATATCATAGATTTTCAATAGCTTCGAAATACGCAGATATGTAATAATATACTATATACTCTTGTAGAATATTCATCGTATCTATAGTAAACTCGTATGATTAATAATAATCTGTAACCATTTTCGATATCTTCGAAATATAAGTCTATAATATGTTTCTAATACGTCTTTATAACTTTGAAACACAGGCTAGTTACCTCTTGCAATATCTACAGTTATGAAAACCCTGAAGACTTAACCCGGAGAAATAAATCAGATAAATGTTTTACTTTTTATTGAAACGATAACTTTGCATACTAATATATGAAAATAATATAATGTATTTCGCCTGATAAATAAAATTTAAATTATTCTTACTCTTTTACAATGAAATGTGTTTTGGAAAAACACGATGACACGTTATGTATATTAATGCAGGAGTTCTGTTAACGAATTCGTTATTTACAGATTCACTTATAAGTACACTATCTATTTAGCTGATTCAATATAAATTTCGTTATTTTTAAAATTCCTAACAAGGGTTCAGGGTTCTTTATCTGTTTTAGAATATTCAAAGACAATATATGTATAAATTATCGTGAGACTCCTGCTCTATATAAAACGCCATATATAAAATTAGAGATAAAAATTTATCCTGTGTTTTGGTGAAAACTCAAATATTCACGGAAATATAACAATCGGTACATATGACGATACTAATCAGTCTAACGCGAAATATATATTTTATATTATACAAACGGAGAGAAAAGAATAGGTACAGCTGCCGTTAAACAACAGCGGGTGAAATATTTACATCTTGGACTGGATCCTTTCAAGAATTTTGATGTGTGTATAAGAATCTTGAAGAAAGGCACTGATCTAGGTGTGCAGTTTAACGAAGACTCATTTAAAGATTTTATAGAGGATGCTTCGTGCATATTAGGATGTCTGAAACACAACGAACTTGATGGATACGTATTGACCGATTATACGCTTCATAGTGTAGGAAACAAGTGTCTCAAATTTGTTTCAAAAAAAAATAATCAAAGTTTTGAACTTTACATTTCCGAATTAAGTCTAGGGAGATTATACACGATGAAAACCTTTTTATGGAAAAAGATTGATAGTGTTAAAACTATGCATCGCAATTACGAATGTTTGGCCAAAGAAGTCCTGGACGCGGCTATAAAAGTTAGAACAACGCTTGTAGACAATAATATTTTATTGAGTGTGTTAAATTCTTCTTGTAGATATAAGGATGATTTATTTTTTAATGAATTAGTTTATAAGTTTACTAAGAAAGCTATTAGATTTGCAGAACGACTTTGATTTATATGATAGACATAAATTTATTACATCTGGATATAATGTATAATAAATATAATATAATAAATGTCTTTAAAACTTATTGTTTTTTATTACATCACAGGTTAGAGCATACTAATATAATCTAGGTTAGATATACGTTTATTGATAAGAGTAGTTTCGACGCTACTTAAAACATAATACATAACTTATATATAATATCTATTAAAATAGTACATTTCATATACACTAATAATGGTACTACATATCTGACTATAAAGTAAACATGGTAAGTATAACAGCAGTTTAATAGAATAGATAGTAAATAGAACTATATCTAATTATTTTATAAAATACTATGTTAACTAAGAGGTAATATACAGAATATATACGCCTGTATTCGGTCTCTAGAGGGTTCATAACCTAATATAAGGTTAGTGCGAGAGATTAACGATCCCTGACCGAAGGGTTAAAGTTAAGGGTTAATGTTGAAGAATGAAGGGTTAAGGGTGAAGGGAGAAGGGTGAAAGGTTAAGGGTTAAGGGTTAAGGGTTAAGGGTTAAGGGTGAAGGGTGAAGGGAGTAGGATGAAGGGTGAAGGAAGAAGGGTGAAGGGTGAAGGGAGTAGGATGAGGGGTGTAGGGTGACTAGCCAGGGTTAATTAAGTTAAACGGAACGTGATATATAAATAGGAGATCATGGTCATTCATTAGTCAAGATGGAACGGCGACGTGAGTGTGATGTGTGTCGTACGAGCGTTTTACGATCAGGGTTTGCACGTCATTTGAAGATACACCGTGGACACAAAGTTTAGTGTTCTATTTGTTTAAAGTATTTTACACGTCTCGATAACTACAGAAATTATTTGAAAATTGTTCATAGTACTCTAGATGATGATAATAAGACTTCACCTAGCAATAATGTAATATTTAAAGACGTGAATCTGAAACGTATACATACCAATGAACCCCGCGACACAAATAAAGAAATAAGACTCGATGATGATGCTGAAATGATAAACGCTCGTAATGCTATACGTAATAAATTAGCCTACTTTCACCGTGATAAAGCTGAACCTCGACCGGGGACCGTTAATCTCTCACCGAAACTTGAACACGCATATCCAGTTACATCTGTTGAAGATGAAGAAGAAGAATGAGAAAAATGCGATTCTGACTTAAAGATTTATCAGGAATTCTCTAACTATTATAGAGCATTATTAACTAGCGGAGAAAAAAACGTAGACAAAACTAGGTACGCTCTATATAACGACATCGATGAGTGGCGATTTGGTTGTTCGCGAGTACAGTTTCAGGGAAAAGATATTTTAATTAAAAAACTTTTCAATGGAACATCCGGCCTGTTTACTTTACTAACGCTTAAATAAATAAGCTCTACTAGTCAAACAGAGGAAGATATCGACAACTATATAAACAGAATCTAACTTACTAATGCTCATAAGAAAGACTATAGGCGCAACGGTCGACTAATAAGCGTTAAACATTGGAAATAAGAAAATGTAGTCAGGCCAGATTTATACAGAATAACAGACTTTGGGATTAGTCTCCCCAAAAAGTTAAACAAGATGAAACCGGATTGTATACGTCAGAGTACGCCTGATCAACTAGTGGACCGACTTCGTCTGTTGTATACTGTAAAGAAAGCTCTTAGCAGCAGTCTCGAAAACGAAAATGAAATAATTTCAGTCATCGCAGAGCTTAAAGCGAGAAAAATCATAAAATAAGTAAATATTTAATTTGTACTATGTGAGCTAATCTTATTGTATTGCTGTTTATATGTAATATGATAAAATAAACAATATACATTCTATATATGTTTCTTATTTCTTTACCTCTCCAGTAAACGTTCTGGTAGATGATCCTTTTGAGTTCCTGCATCATCTTGATACGTTTTATTTCATAGCATTACCAGAGGCAGCAGTATCAGGAGTTTTCCCATGTCTTACATATGCATACAATCAAACTATCTGGAATAAGTAGATGTAGGTACAATTAAACAACAATAAGTTTTAAAGACATTTATTATATTATATTTATTATACATTATATCCAGATGTAATAAATTTATGTCTATCATATAAATCAAAGTCGTTCTGCAAATCTAATAGCTTTCTTAGTAAACTTATAAACTAATTCATTAAAAAATAAATCATCCTTATATCTACAAGAAGAATTTAACACACTCAATAAAATATTATTGTCTACAAGCGTTGTTCTAACTTTTATAGCCGCGTCCAGGACTTCTTTGGCCAAACATTCGTAATTGCGATGCATAGTTTTAACACTATCAATCTTTTTCCATAAAAAGGTTTTCATCGTGTATAATCTTCCTAGACTTAATTCGGAAATGTAAAGTTCAAAACTTTGATTATTTTTTTTTGAAACAAATTTGAGACACTTGTTTCCTACACTATGAAGCGTATAATCGGTCAATACGTATCCATCAAGTTCGTTGTGTTTCAGACATCCTAATATGCACGAAGCATCCTCTATAAAATCTTTAAATGAGTCTTCGTTAAACTGCACACCTAGATCAGTGCCTTTCTTCAAGATTCTTATACACACATCAAAATTCTTGAAAGGATCCAGTCCAAGATGTAAATATTTCACCCGCTGTTGTTTAACGGCAGCTGTACCTATTCTTTTCTCTCCGTTTGTATAATATAAAATATATATTTCGCGTTAGACTGATTAGTATCGTCATATGTACCGATTGTTATATTTTCGTGAATATTTGAGTTTTCACCAAAACACAGGATAAATTTTTATCTCTAATTTTATATATGGCGTTTTATATAGAGCAGGAGTCTCACGATAATTTATACATATATTGTCTTTGAATATTCTAAAACAGATAAAGAACCCTGAACCCTTGTTAGGAATTTTAAAAATAACGAAATTTTTATTGAATCAGCTAAATAGATAGTGTACTTATAAGTGAATCTGTAAATAACGAATTCGTTAACAGAACTCCTGCATTAATATACATAACGTGTCATCGTGTTTTTCCAAAACACATTTCATTGTAAAAGAGTAAGAATAATTTAAATTTTATTTATCAGGCGAAATACATTATATTATTTTCATATATTAGTATGCAAAGTTATCGTTTCAATAAAAAGTAAAACATTTATCTGATTTATTTCTCCGGGTTAAGTCTTCAGGGTTTTCATAACTGTAGATATTGCAAGAGGTAACTAGCCTGTGTTTCAAAGTTATAAAGACGTATTAGAAACATATTATAGACTTATATTTCGAAGATATCGAAAATGGTTACAGATTATTATTAATCATACGAGTTTACTATAGATACGATGAATATTCTACAAGAGTATATAGTATATTATTACATATCTGCGTATTTCGAAGCTATTGAAAATCTATGATATATTGTAAAATAATGTTTAAATATGGCGACGAATATCTATATGATGCATAAACAATAAGAACACATATGTAGAAACAGTTTACAAGGTAGTAGATATAACGAAAAAGGCTAAAATCTGTTCAAAACTAAATTATGTCTAGAAACTAGAAAATTAGAGAATTGTAGCATACGCTTGTTAAAGAGCCGGTAACAACTCATGCGACTTCGATGTAGCTATTGTTGATACAGTAGTTGTTTTACACCCTTCAGCCATAATTATCACAAAAGGACTGTATATCTAAACGTATATAATTTGATACAATTATTCTTAATGCACTGTAAATACAAAAAACTGTAATAGACATTTGTGATGTGTCCTTAGGTAACTTATTTACCATATATTATATTTAAAACACATAAAGGGTTTTATGTATTTTTTCTATCTTGTTTATTTCATGCTTGGATTCGTCTATGTTACTGTTGATACGACTACCCAGTTCCTAGAGAAGGATTATTATTAGTTTTTCTTACAACATACCCTTTTCTTCATGTACCCTCTCGAAATCTTACATCGTAGGGTTGAGGGTGAAGGGTTAAGGGGTCTATGTACATTAATAATAATAGGAAAATGCTTTTGAATCCTAAATGAATACTATATACGTTCGTGACAATCTAATAAGAGGGATGTATGCCTTTGTTATGTACAAATACAATTGATGTAATACATGCAACATTAAACTCATTTCTTTGAAACTGACGACATCTCATCATACAAAACATACTGTATTTATGTATTCCCTTTCTCTGCTGATAGTTTTATTCGCTATCTTCAAGTTCAGATCGATCAGTTTATCTTCAGTAAGTTTGTCGGCGAATCTTTTGGGTAGATATGTTATATGTTTTTCAGCGACAATTAACACCGCTCTGCGTCCGTCCCTGCAGCTGATAATTTTGACCTCTGATTTCTCTGCTACTTCCTTCAAGTTGTATTCATGAAATTTCTTGACGGTTTTGCTGTTCCGGCTGATTGATCAATTCGTTTAAAAATTCCATTTCTTATTGTAAGCAATCGTAAAACATTTACATATCAGGCAGTTTTAAATATAAGCAACTGAAGATAAAACATACCTGCTTGATATATTTCAAATAAATTTGCAGGATACAGAATTATCAAACGTTGATATTTTCGCGTCTTCGACTTCCTTGATACAGTAACCTGTTGGAATAAAAACTATGTGGATTTTACTCCGATAGAAACTGCAGTCAGTCTATAACAAATTTCAAAATAAGTTTACACAACATCGTTAAAAATAAAAGCAACTTACTCGATGAATTTCAAATAAGGATAAAACATTCGTAAATCATTTACATATAGTTTTTTAAAATATAAGCAAAAATAAAACATACCTGATTTTAATATTCACTTGATGTAACTATCTTGATGATTCGAGAACACTTCCGGAATGGTTTATTTTTAAAAAAGCGTTCAGTTTTTATACTAGTTTTCGGCGTTTGCGTAATTATGAAGAACAATAGTTTTAAAATAAAACAACTTTTCTTGAAAGCTGTTAGTTATTATAGAAAGAACTCGTATTAATCTTAAGTAAAGAATAATAATAAACATGTTTCTCGGTTAAAAAAGTTAATGAAGCGTACATCAAATCTGTATCATTCAGAGCTCTGAAACAATACAACTAATCACACATAGTACGTTATAATGTTATGTCTCTTTCAAGTTATTTCCGTATTCAAATTTCTACACGTCTAGCGTATACAGATTAACACAGGGGTGAGTATGTTAAGAGATGTAAAACCAATTAACAGGTTAAAATCTTTGGACTTGAATTCATCAGTCATCTGTAAGAACGTTTATTTATAGTTGAAAACAGTTTTAAGGAATGTTGAAAAACAACGTGACTAACTACCTTGTACGTATTTTCATCCAATAACATTAGTTTAAAGTAACTTCTCAAACAATTATAGCTACAGAAAATGTTTTTGAATTTTAAAATAATGCTATACACTATTTTAAAAGTTTTATTTAAATAAATTTTTAAGAAATCATAACGAACGACCCTGATTAATGCAACTTCTAGCAAAATAACTTCAAAGATTTTAACCCGTAAATTGCTTTTACATCTCTTAACAAATTTTTAGAAAATCTAAATTCCTTTGAATTGTTCAGTCGTCTGTAAGAGCGTTTTCTTTATTTATAGTTGAAAGCAGTTTTAAGGAATGTTGAAAAACAACGTGACTAATTACTTTGTATGTATTTCATGCAATAACATTAGTTTGAAAGTAACTTCTTAAACAATTATAGCTACAGAAAATGTTTTTGAATTTTAAAATAATGCTATACAGTATTTTAAAAGTTTTAATTAAATAAATTTTTAAGAAATCATAACGAACGACCCTAATTGTTTTCTTTCAAATAGAATTTGCGTTCTTGAGAAATAATCAACTATATAGTTGAAAGCAGTTTTAAGGAATGTTTGTCAGTCGTATAAAACAATACATTTATTACTACATAATTATAAATGAAAAGATGCTATGATAATAATTACATGACCATTATCGATTTACTTGTAGACTGTGTTTTAAATGTTTATGACGTATATTTAAATATGTCAAAATGCAATAGAGATAATCCTCCGAAAGGTGATTGACAGTAACCCTTTAGACGTACCTTGTATACTTGAAAGTAAATTTTTCTCGTATTATTATCCTAGATGTTTCTACATGTTAATTATATTACACGTATGTTAATCATATGACGTATAGATCTATATTTAAATATCAATTAGGAATGACAACATAAGATTTATTTTAAAATAAATTTATGAGAGAGAGATGACAGATGCAAATGATATATAAAAATGACATGTACAAATGAGAGATGAGAGAGAGAGATGAGAGAGAGAGATGAGAGAGATGAGAGAGATGAGAGAGATGAGAGAGATGAGAGAGATGAGAGAGATGAGAGAGATGAGAGAGATGAAAGAGACAATTGAGAAATGAGGGATGACAGATGACAAATGAGAGAGGAGAGAGGTGAGATGACAAATGAGAGATGAGTTATGCAAATGAGAGATGAGCTATGCAGATCATATCGTGAATTAATTTAATTCGCGTATGCATGTGAAAGATGATATATGTAAATGAGAGATGAGATATGCAAATGATATCGTAAATTAACTTAATTCGCGCCTGTTAATTAGATTAATTCGCGCCTGATTTGAATATTAATTAGATCGCGGGTCATTTGCATAAAAAGAGTGGGGGTCGGCCCAATGGCGGTAATACCTACTAATTCACCAGCGCATCGTGCAGCAAGGGACGGGCCGCGGCCGTTCCGTTTTGTTAGATAACGGGTATACCCTCGGAAATAATTCCTACCCCAGTTTCCCGGGGAGCTACCTACGTTTAACCAGTTCCGGAATATATTGACGAACTGACACCCGTTCGGGGCAATGAGGACTCAGACATCCTCATCCATGGCGCACTTCCTGATCAAGGCCCGAAGTGGCTGGCTTCTGGAAGTCTGCAATAACAAAAGCCTCGGCAGAGCAAGCTCACAGCAGCGAGAAAAATACATTTAATGCACATTCTCGCACAACCAGCATTGTTATTGCAGATCCGCTCAAAACAAAAACTCAACAATCAAAAAATGACAATAACGACAAACAGTAATGAGTAACAAAATAAATACATCTAGCACTGATACTGTCCATCATATATAAAACACTAATTCCGGCTTTCTCCTACCATGTTCTCCACGCTCCTCGATCCTCTATAAAACAACGTGCCTGGCCAGAATTAGTGAATTCATTTCTTGAATTCGAAGCCAGACGAGCCAGACTTTAAGAAAGCTAAAGATTTAGTCCTCTTGTGCGTAGTACTGCTTACTTTCTCGTCTATTTTGATGCTATATTGCACCCCGCTTACCGTGACACCCGTAAATAACCGTATGCTTATAAGGATAGACCTAGTAATCTAGCAGCGGCAGACTAGCAGTCGGAGTTGATTGTGAACGAGCCTTGCTCCTAAATAGGGAAGACGCACGTATTTTTTTTAATTTTTGTATTCGTTCATTTTGGTTAGAAAAATATTTCCAGATAAGCGGAATTTCTAAAAACCCTCAATTTATTTGAAAAAATTAAATTTAAAAATTCTCCTCATTTAAAACCGAATTTGGCCTTGAGCAACTTCCCTCAAAGCTATTTGATGTAAAAAAGTAGGTACCGCTTTGTGAAGAAGCAATATTGACGATCTACTCAACGTTAGATGGCGCTGATGAAAACCAATAAACTGAATTTTGAATTAATATTACCAGAAATATTTAACACCACTTTAATTATGGCAGTTAATTACACAACAGCATAACGTACATTATAATATTAATTACTCGTTAATAAGTAGACGATATTTGAACTTGAAAATAAAAAATTTTTTAAACTGACGGGTAATACAGGACTCTTAACTGTTTCATTAGCACCAACAGTGGGTCGTCTTTGGAACTGTAAGAGGTAACAAAGTTTCATCCATTAGAGGACACCAGTATTGCATTTTAAATTTATTTAAATTTTCAAGGTTTTCAAAAATTAATTACTTAAAATTGGTAATTGTTTAATGCATTTATAACTGATATTCTAACTAATTTAGTAATGACGTTTATGAAAATGCAAGAATCTCCTCAATTGACGACATATGCGTCTTCCCTATTGTCAAATTAAAAAAGCTTTTCACCACTCCAGTTATTAATAAAATTATTAAACTACAATTAATAAATATTAATTGGAGTTGTAGAAAATCTTTTAAGCAGCAACTGATGGTCGCGCACACTTTTGCTATCAGGTGGTTATGTATTCCAAGCGGTTATGAAAATATGAATTTATGTGAGCGAAACCTTTTCAAACAACAACTGATGTAAATAAATTTGTTGAATAAAGAAATATGTAACATATATATGATATGTGGGTTGCATACCCACATATACTAGTACGCAAAATGGATTTACAAACTGAAAATAAAGAGTTATTTATTAGTAGCGTTTACTTTACAATAACTTCTGTCTATGTTCCTATTACGAAAGCAACGTGTTTTTGCATTTACTTTAATGGTTATAGTTTTTAATAAACTAATGTTAGCTAATTAGATACGTATCATACCAAGGAAAATGGAATATAACAACGTTAATATTTTTTATAATAATAATTATTATTTACGTCTACGTTAAATTATTCTATTCCAATAATAAAATTAATTTTCATCCTTATAGGCCACAAAAGTGGATGGCATAAGTCAACTAGTAAAAAGTACGAACGGATTGTCGGGCAGCTTAGCCCTCGCCACTACTACTTGCAACGGGATCCTGTACTGTTGACCCACTGCTGAAAACTCACATTGTATTGTTACATTAGCAACACTATGAGTATGAACTTACCTCATTGTCTTTAAATTGGGATTCTTCACTTAAATACTACTGTTAATGTTTTTAAAAGTATATATTCGCAACCACGACACAACAAGAAATAATAACAATAAAACAGAATTCAATAGCTCACGATACAAGTAAAATACAACCATTTTTCTTAACAGCCGTGGTAACCTAAGATGCTTCTTACGCTCTTATCTTATCTAATTATCTAAAGTATTAACTAATACTTTTTCTCAAACAGAAATCAATTAATTCAATAAATCCTTGCAATTAAAATACTTAAAGTTGCTTAACGATACTTACTTTAAATCTTGCATACAGTCTGTTTGATTTAACAAGTTTATTTTCGGACAAAAATGGCATACACCATATACAGATATAGAAAAACAAGTTAGAAGTATCTGCGAAACCATATGTGTGTATGATAAAGAACGCGCTAGTAAAATAAAGAAGGGTTTATATCGGGGCACGTCTTTGCTTGTTTTAGTTTGTGTTAGTGGGAGAACATTCGAGCATAAGAATATTTATTTTATTTTCAGTCATTATGGCTAAGAATTGTTAGCTACTTAAAAAGCAAGTGATTATTTAGTTCTAATTTGTCAAATAACTTTTTTAATTCTGGGAAAATTTAATATCATGAAATTCTCTTTCAATTACAAAGAACAAGACGTGACCCGATATAAACCCTTCTTTATTTTACTAGCGCGTTCTTTATCATACATATGGTTTCGTAGATACTTCCAACTTGTTTTTCTATATGTGTATATTATTAAATGGAGTAAAATTCTCTATGTTCTGGTTTAGAATATATATTCGAAATTTTTATGGCGTTCCCCTCCTCCCGAGAAAAATGTGTTAATACGCCACTGGAACAACTAAAGTTTCGTTATTTACTTGTTTGCTAGATAATTCTGTTTTATTAATTTATTATTTGGAGAACCAGAAATCAAAACCTACTAGTTGTAAATCATTGTTTACGTTTTTCTTGAACATTTTCTTATGTAAAAGTATGAATATTTATTATGATTGAAAAGAGGACGATTGAAGTTCGATGACGTCATCACGCTTACACCGATTTGGTAAATACATAATTTACTGAACCAGAACATAGAGAATTTTATGCCACTTAAAAATATATACAGATATAGAAAAACAGGTAGGAAGTACGTACGAGACCATATGTATGATAAGGAACGCGCTAATAAAATAAAGAAGGGTTTATATCGGGTCACGCTTTTGCTCTTCTTAGTTTGTTAGCGGGGGGAACATTCGATCATTAAAGTTGTTTAGTAAACCACCAACCCAGCGTTGGTGTAGTTCCCCAACCCCACTAACACAAACTAAACAAGAGCAAAGGCGGGGTCCGATATAAACCCTTCTTTATTTTACTAGCGTGTTCCTTATCATACACAATATGGTTTCGCAGATACTTCCTTCTTGTTTTTCCACACCTGTATATGGTTTATGCTGGGGCGGATCCAGAGAATTATTTTGGGGGGGGGGAATTTTTGGAAAAATAAAGACAATTGGCGTTTTAATATAGTAGGATACATAATAATTAACCAAATTTACTTACTCTTTACTTACATTAGAACAATTAAAACTGCTGTGATATGAAAATTAAATAATTTTAGTTAATAAATAATCATAAACATGTTGAGAAATGTTGGGTTTCAAACAAAATACCCACAAAGAAAAACCTTACTAAGATTAATAAAAACCATCTTGAATCAAATATAGAATTTAACAACTATTTTAGTTGTTAAAAATTAAACAAATATAAACAAAAACAAAATGGAGAACTAATAGATTAATAGATATAATTATAAACAAAAAAAAACAAAATAAGTGTTACAAATCATCATGTAAAAAAAATGTTATTTGAAAAAGCTTCATATGTGAAGCGAATTAACGTTTCTTGACGAAGAAAGGCGTTTTTAAAAATGGTACTTTATTTTAAAAACGCAAAAGACGGAGCCCAAGTTACAAAATGAACACAGTTTATTGTTTAAGTACCATAAAATATTTATTCGTCGTAAATTTACACAGTATGCACTTGCATAATCACTTAAATACTATTATACAATTTTAACTTAAAGCTGGTAATTATAATGTTCAGAAAGATCGAGGTAAACAGTAACCATGGCCACCAGTTTCTACGGCTTTCTGGGTGAGTATTGCTCAAAAGAAGGTAAACATCTACCCTGATAGACAGTTTCTATCTTTCACGCTTCGTCCTAACTCAGACTGAACTGTCCCATAAAGTGCTGGTCTTTATATACTCCTTCTGTGGGTGTGAAATCCTTCAGTTGACCGCACGTGGTCGTGTGCCTACGTGACTTCCTTATAGAGTTCTGAGTACTGCAGCTGCTGTGGCCGTGTGCCTACGTGACTTCCTTATAGAGTTCTGCGTACTGCAACTGCTTGATATGCACACACGTGGCCGTGGGTTTGATACTGTACCTGCAATCGTGGGCGCTCCGTTCGAGGCGTTTATCTCGCATACATTTATAATTAGGTCACACTTCGCTTGAGTAATGACTAAATGTTAACTAGAGAAACGTAATAAAAAAAATTGATTTTAAACTGTCGACGTAATTATTAAAAAAAATGAACGCCGCTAGTAATCCTCAATTACAAAATTAATAAAAATAAAACGAATTAACCAAACATTATTTGTTTCTATCCTATGTATACTTATTTATACACTTTGGGGGGGCGATTTCCCACCATTCCCTCCCTCCGTGAATCCGCGCCTGGTTTATGCCATTTCTAACCGTGAATAAAGTTGCTACAAAGCGGGGCGCTTTAAATCAAACATACTGTATACCACGCTGAGATATTTCTTATCAGATTATTTACAGGATCGTGGGTGCTAGCTTCCAAAGCATCTTTTTAAATTGCAATCAGGAATTAGAGAATTGTAAATAAGGATTATTACGTTGAGCGCCACCCATCAGATTTATTGAAACCGCAAGTGACCAGAAGGAAATCGACTTCCCTTATATTATAATAGTTGATGTTCCAAAGTTTGTCTTGAATAGAGTACACTTTATTATTTTACTAAAGTTAAAGAGTTAAAGTTATTTGAATGATGCTAATAATAATTGATTAAAACTTGTTTCTAATATATTATTATCATAATGAAAACACATAATAAAGTTGAGTTATTCCAACATTTCTACTAGTCATGCAGTAAAAAAGAAACTTGGAAGTTTATATAAACTTCTGTTTAATAACAGAAGTCAACGATAATTGTTAACGCGATTAATAATAAATGAAAACTCTTTAACTTAAATTCATAAAGAAAACCGTATTAAGGCAATAACTTGGATTTCCTAACGTCGACTGTATTAAGTTAAACTAGTAGTGGGCAGGTTACCAATTAATGTCGAAAGACACCAATGGTGACATTTTCTCTTCTTCGTTTTGTTTCTATTTTAACATCTTTGTTATTAAAATCGACTGTATTATTATTATTACTGCACTTCACAAATTGTTTTACTGAAAACTGCATTTTTCTAACAAAAAAAATGCAGCGTAACAATAATTTATCTTTTATGAATTTTGTACGTGCTTTTTAATTACAAGGAGGCTCTCTATCTTTATTACTTAGCAGAACTATCAAGAACTTTCGTTTGCAAAAACAAATTTTAAATGCAGCTGCCCGTAACGATATTCGACAAGAATGCATATTGAACGGCGGAATCAAATTTCAACTTAACCCAAACGAAATATCTCACTATTATTATATGCATATCCAAATTTATAATATATTGAATCTTGAATTTTCTGCACGTTAGAAACAAAATCCTAGAAATACACTAACAAAATAAATACATTAATGATTGATTCATTATTGTCTTTATCTTTCCTCCTTATGTCCCAGAAATATAATTTACCCGAGAAAAATGTTGTTATTTTGTGACAAATAGCCCATTATGTATGGAATATAGTATATATCTCGGTAACTATCGACTTTATAAAAAAATTTGTTATATAAAAGTTGTTTAACATTTGATTTTCCATTATAAGATAGCATTCAATTGTTTCTATTGCAGAAAACAAATGAGTAATGAATAACACTTTAATTTTTTTAAATAGCAATGTACCCTTTTATTAGGCTCATTTGATGGAGATTTTTTTTCTCTTTTCGATGACCTAAAATCTTAGTACCCTTATATCAGAAAATTTTTGAAAAAAAACGTAAAAAATGTTTATTAAGTTAATTCCACCAATAACATGAATCTAGATATCCGAGATCTCTTTCATTTGTCTTAACAATTGATTGTAGACTTTTATTGTGACAGAAGTTTGTTTATTTAATTAAGTTGTTGGTACATGGAAAAATAAAAATGGTTCATTTAACAGAAACTGAACGTATAGAAATTTTAATTATGGTCGGTTATGGGGATCGCAAACGAACACAATTAGAAGTATGTGAAATTTTTAATGAGCGTTATCCACATCGAGAACCAATCACCCAGTCAGTAGTTAGCAAAACCTTGAAAGGGTTTAGGGAAACTGGCAATGTTAAAGATCTGGTGAAGACTGGTCCGCAGAGGTCTGAGACAAATGAAGATAATAAGCTCGATGTTTTAATAGAAATCGAAGAAAATCCAAACATTTCCACTAGTCAGTTAAGTTTAAACCATGCCGTAAGTAAAGGTTCAATACAGAAAATATTACATTCAGAAAAATTACATCCGTACAAACCGACTTTATTACAAGAATTATCCGAAGATGACTACGATCGACGTGTTGAATTTTGTGAATTTATGATGGAGCGAATCAACAACAATCCAAATTTTCTTAATAATATTGTTTTTTCTGACGAGGCTACGTTTTGTCTAAATGGAAATGTAAATAGGCATAACGCTGAAAATCCCCATTGGATGATCCAAAATCATACCCAAACACTACAAAAATTAAACGTATGGGTGGGAATTTGTGCAGATCACATAATTGGACTTTTCTTTATTCGTGGTACTCTAACTGGTGACCGTTATTTGCAATTATTGCAACAGCAAATTATTCCAGTTTGCCAAGCAAATCTTGATGATCTTTGGTTTCAATAAGATGGAGCACCGCCCCACTAACATTTAGATGTACGCCGATATTTAAATGTGGTATTTCCGGCCCGTTGAATAGGCAGAAGAGGGTCTGTGGAGTGGCCTCCCCGATCTCCGGATCTTACACCTTGCGATTTCTTCTTCTGGGGATATTTAAAATCAAAAGTGTATACAAACCGACCCCAGAATCTGGCCGAATTAGAGCAACAAACACAAAATGAAGCTGCAGCAATTTCTCCCAGATCGCTCAGAAATTATTTTCAAGCTTTTCGTGATAGGTTGGGCCACTGCCTTGCAGTTAATGGTGAACATTTTGAACACTTATTGCCATGAAAACCATTTTATTGCTAATTTCGTTTTGTCTTCAAGCTCTATAAGAGACGTACATAATTTTCTGTTCATGTGTTTTATTTTGTTTTTTGTTCATTTGTTTTGTTTTGTACATTATGTAGATGCACATCTGTTTATTTTAGGGTAATAATTCGAGATACTTTACGAAGTCGGATATCTAGATTCATGTTATTGGTGAAATTAACTTAATAAACATTTTTTACATTTTTTTGAAAAATTTTCTGATATAAGGGTACTTAGATTTCAGGTCATCAAAAAGAGAAAAAAAATCTCTATCAAATGAGCCAAATGAAAGGGTACATTGCTATTTAAAAAAATTAAAGTGTTATTCATTACTCATTTGTTTTCTGAAATAAAAACAATTGAATGCTATCTTATTATGGAAAATAAAATGTTAAACAACTTTTATATAACAAATTTTTTTTATAAAGTCGATATTCACCGAGATATATACTATATTCCATACATAATGGGCACCCTGTATATAGATGTGTAAATTAAGTAACTTATATGCAGATTATTTCATATGATCATATGAATTATATTTATCTTGAATTTTCAGTATATATTATTACAGTTATTACAATAAATTACCAATAGCAAATAATGAAGCTTTAATGAACTTTAATGTGCACAAATCAATCTCATCAGTCAGGATGGTAATACTCAATTTAAAAAATTAATGAAAGACTACAAAATTAGGATATTAGGACACCCTCGCTCTAGATTAATTTAGGATTTCTTAGCGCAATCGTATAAAGAATATCAATAAAGATTTATGATTGCGTGATGTATGAAATTTTAACCCAGTTATCAGTTTTTCTATTAAGCTATCATTACGTGTTTGATACCGCACGTAGGGCAAAAAGCTCTAAGAAGCTGCGCTTAAACATACTTCAGCATCTTCTATTGGCGACATATGATATAGATTTTTGAAAATTAGTGCATCCTCCTTCTTGTTGTCTGAAGGCGTTTTGCAAAATAGAGAATAAAGTCAATTTGCGGTGTATTTATATAAATTGCGCATGTTTCATGTAAAGAAAAGAAAAATTAATTAATTTGTTTTCCGAGAAATGGAGGACAATCTATTTTTATAACAACCGATAATTTAATATTTTACCTACAAGACAATCTTAGCAAGCTTGTGGAGGTTGTTGAGCACTTGAACTTTCTCAGAATAAAATATTTAAATCCGCCTACCTATTCGTTACCATTTCGCTTAAATCGTTGTACATGCGTTTAGATGGAAAAAGTCGATAAAAAATTAACAAGCTCAGAGTTAAATTAATTTTCTTTCTATTATTAATATACATACTACATTATAAATTAAACAAACAAAATAAATTAATTCTCAACTTTACTACGAGTTAGGACATCTGTTTTGCATAAAAGATAATCTAAAACCTCTGCCTGTAACACGTCCATCACTTCTTACTGGAACTATAATTGGACCAGCACCGGAATCTGGAACCGTAACATCGATTTAGTTCCTGAACCAAACATAAAACAATTGTGTGCGTTATTACCTGTAACCGGGGCATTTCTAGTGAAGTCCTGTATTACTGATCCATCATTGAATCTTTCACCGCAAAGACGTATACCGTTTATGACAATGTAATCGTCTGGACAACTAAAAATTTCAGCTCCAGCTTGTCCTGGTGGAACTGTAGGTTGACCAGCTGCAACAGTTACACATGCACAATTAAGAATCTTTTTGCAACGGATAACGTCACGTTCTTACCATCATCTACATTTGAAATCTGAAACGGGTATGTCGTTCCATTTTCAATGTTGGTGTAAGTTATTGAACAATATCCAGATTCTTTCCGGATACATACGGCATAGTTGAGATTGTTCTGGAAAAATTGCATTTTATTTAAAAGAAAGTTCCAAATTCAAATTGCAACATAATTAGAAATATTAGCGCATTTTAAATGGCAAAAGTTCGAAATCAAACTCATTATTCTCAAGTTGCCAGTGGTTGCAGTTTACAAATATTTGAAATTAAAATGAAATAGTATATTGTGTTACAAGTGCAGAAAAGTGCCAATCTCTCACGAGTGTGAAGATGTTGCGGCATGAGACGGAGTCGAATGCCGCAATCACACTAGTGTGAAATTGGAGTTTTTGCACGCGTTACACACTATACTTTATCTACGACAACAAAAAAAGTAATAAACCACCAACAGCAAAGAAAATTTCTTAACCTAGAATTTATACTCGCATTCATATTTTTTACGTGAAATCTCTGGAAATAAATTAAGAGATGTAATGTGAGCCGCTTCCACGATGTTTGGAGGTGTACAAGTGTACACCCCATTTTCCCATTATCGGATTCACTCATGATACATCTAGAATTTCGAAAACGACAAAAGTAAACATTAAATTTGTAAAGACAATAGTAATAATAGGTTTACAATCTGTATAATTTCAGTCAATCTACTATTTAGTACTTACAATTAAATAATCATACGTATGTACTCGTTTTCAACAAATAATTTTATACAAACAATTACAATTCAATTGTCAAGGTTATTAACCCCGTTTATACCCGAAATGTCCACATATTTTCGCATTATGTAGTAAATTATAAATGTTTTCAATGTCTAATTTAGCAATAATAATAAATAATATTACATTAACAATTATATAATAATGTAAAAAATTAATCAATTTTATGTTTTAATTGAATAACAATCTTTGTAACTTTATATAATGAGAAATAACCTAGCCATTTAAAAGTCTCCGTAGCTCAATGCTTACGCTTTCGCTACTAGACGGGCGAGCCGGAGTTGAATGCCCCGGCTCTGACGTTGGTATTTTTTTAGATGGATTTCCATTTAAAATATAATTTAATGTAAAATATTAATTAAACAAAATAAATTAACCTTTATCTAAAATTTATAACATTTTTAATATTTCAAATAGTTAATAATATTATAAATATTGCAAGTGGTGACATCTATGGAGTTCTAATGAAACTACTGATTGTTGGAACTCCTTCCTCACAGTCTTTACAGTTCAGTTTGGAGATTGTTTGCAATTGATCGTTTTCACGGTTACTAGATTGTGGGGAATGTGTAACTTTCTATAGTCGTCGTAGATAAAATTATTTTCGTGAGGCATTTACCTGGCAGTTATTTATAAACTGTTAGTAAACATATTGAACTGTTTAACTAACATAAATTGCCATGTTTAACCGAGATATAACAAAATTTTCCTTCAAAGTTATCATTATGAAGTCCGACAAACTGCAAAAGTGTCAAAACACTTAGGTACTTTAAAACGAAACCGAATTCAAGGCAGATGATTTGTGGACGTTTCGTGCTTAGCTGTAAAACCTTCGGAAATGCTTACTTGTAGTTTTGTGCGCTCATCTAGCATTTATCTGCTTATTTAGGGTGTTTTTAAAAATAAGATTTCTACATACAAGTTATTGATCTCCTTCTCAGCATTTTATATATTTTTACACCAAATACAAAAAATCTTAAGTATTAATAAAAAAATATTAATTTAGACCAGAGAAATATCTTTTAAATAATTGTGATTTTTTAAACCAGCTCAACTGCTTGACCTAACATAAGTCTAAAATTGGCTCATTACTTTCGTTATTTTGGAAAAAAAATGCTTAAACTGCATACATAAAGTGCGATTTATAAACATAATTCAAATAGCCATTGAACGGTTTGACATTCAGATATAAGCAGGTAAACAACCATCCAAATAAGTCGTAATTGCTATAATTTTTATCTCGGACGAAACGAGAAGGTTTCAGGTAGATTTCCGTTGGCGGATGGAACGCAACGTACAAAGCAAGATTTCACGAGGCAGACTGGAGTACAATTTGATAATAGAAAATTATGACGCCTGAAATCTTTATTTACACCATTTTCTAACTCTTCTACCAAAATATCTTTAAATTCTTAGTGCGTTATATCGGTTATACTGTTACTTCGTGAAGCGTAGAAGTTGGTTCTAGTAACCCAACTATATTTTTGTCAAAAATAATGAAGAAAGCTTCAGATGCGGGTTACTGTTTAAAACCCAATTTTCATCAATTCATGAAAACTTTTGGTTTTAGAAGTTGTATATATTTTTTTCTTTTTCCAGCTGAACCAAACGTCCAGGTAAGAAAGGTCCGTTCAAGAGATACAATAATTGCAATATTTACAACTTCTTCAACTTTGAAATAAGGCAGTAATCTCCAGTAACTCTAAGACTCCTGAGAAACTTTATACTTTGAAGGAAACTCATGTGCCTATTGTTCTTGAAACAGGAAAGATAACATAAGGCGACTAGTATTATAACCATTTTTGAATATTCGGAGTTACACTAGATAAACCATACTTTTTAAATAAAATAATCAGAAAGACATGAATAGATTGTTTACTAATTAAATTTTCTTCTCCGGTTAATCGGAAGTCCACCGGTAAGGTGGCAAGGACATATTTTTATCGCTACCATAATTTTGCAAACAAAACTCTGACTTCTTCAAAAACCTTTCTTGCGTACATGTTCAATTATTAAAATAACACGTCAAACGCATTGACATACCTGACAATTATGTAACCAGTCTGGCATAGCAGCTGTGAGTGACAGAAGTGTAGTTACTGTTGTGTGTAACACAACGATAAAAATTTAATATTTTATAAATAAAAATGCATAAGTATTTTAACAATAATAAAAATAATAATTTTTATTATGGCATACACCTCAATAGGCAAAGCATGATTTTAGAAACCTAACACAATATTAATGAATATGAATAATAATCCTGAACGTGGACAAAAACAATTTACAATAGTGTAACGTTCTTTTTAAAATAATAACAAAAATGCTGTTTAAATCGTCTATTCATAAGAGAAATATTAATTTACATACACTAATTAAAAACACTATAATTATAAACTATTTAACAAACTTAAATGCTAGATATTTACAAATTTATTTGAGGACTATTTATATAAAAACTATTTATGTATTACAACAATTATTAACATTCATTTATTTACTAATATTCGATTACTAATTTACACAGAGTACATTTCACTACTCCGGTTAAACATTAACTGAGCTCCTTCTCCCCGCGACCTCAATTTATATCTTTCATATAAAGTTGTGGGACATACGATGAATCATACATGCAGGTGTTGATGAGTCACGTCGATGAGTCGTGTCGATGAGTCATACAGTCTCGAATATTCGACGGCGGCGAATAGGGGGTTTTCCCCACTTGTTACAATAGTATTTACAATGTCTTCATTTTTGTTCTAAACAATTCTAACTCGAACTATTTCTTTAATACCAATATACAATTTCTAATATTTCTTCTTTTGTATAATACATTATTGTTAAATAAACCTATTTAGAAAATAATACGACTTTTAGTGAATGAGATTATTAAATTTTGTTTGAAATAAGTAGTACTTAAACTTTCTTGAACAAGTTGTTAAAACAGGTAAGATAGGTTGCATAGCTGTCAGGGGTGTTAATGCATTTGATATGTTATTTTAATAATTAAACATACGAGTTTTATATGCAAGAGATTTGCATGTTCAAAGATATAAAATTCACACTTCTGTAATCAGGTAGTTTATCAAATTTCTTTCTAGCCATTTTAGTTGCGGAGGTAACAGTTTGAAAGTTTCACATTCGCCGTTTTTACTGCTAATTCTTCGAAAATTTAATTAGTACAGTAAAATTAGATAAAAATTAAGCGAACAAAAGAAATAATTAATAGAAATCTGAAAATGATATACTTGTTTAATAATATATACTATTTAAGAAACCGATGAGTCCGGAGTTTTGAGAAAGGTGTGTTCATCAGTCAACATCACTTAGCACCATCTAAATGACGCAATTCAAAACTCCCCTCATTGTATACATGGTGAAAATGATTGTTTACCATTGCAATGCCGAAAGCGAGAAACATTATACAACTCGACAAGATTATTATATGGGATGGCTATGACAGTAAAGATGAAGAAACCAATGACGAGAATATATCAGAAAATAATCAACAACGGCGAAGCAAGAAAATAAATAACAGCAAATCTAAACTAGGATCTGGAAAAAATATTTAGAAAGTAAGCGAGTTTCAGGCCTAGAATACAGAACAAGCTCAGAAATAAGGTAGTCCAGAAAAAACAAACGATCCTCGTAGGAATATCTACAAATTAGAACGCAGTGCAGATACATATTTCTGAAGATATTCATTCATCAATTAAATAATACATCGACTGTTTTGGAGTCCAGTGAAATCTTTGAATATGAGAAAAAAATTTATAGTTTTGAGGGTTGAGCAGTTGCCAGTTAAAAGAAACCAAAAATGAAATGGTTTACGTGAAGGTAAAAAAATGTAGTACATTTTTTACAATTTTGAAGGAAATTGAGCGTAAGATATGTTTTTTAAATACTCGTATTTTAGTGTATTGCAGCAAACTGTCAGTACGGTGGCAAATCATCAATTATAGAATAAAGAAAACGGTGGCATTGTAAATATAAACACGAGAAGAAACACACACCAAAAATCAGATATCTAAGGGCATTTGAAATAGAATACGAACCCGTAGTTCAAACTTTCAATAACACTAGAGTCACAAAAATCATAGAATAACCTGGGTAGTCATCAAACATATAATAATAGCCAGTTCTGATGTCCGATGTCCGGTGTCCAATGTCCGATGTCCACAGAAAAATATCTCGAAAACTAGAAGACTTAGGAGATGAGATTTTACAGGCAGGTGAGCCTTACTCCAAAGAGTTGCATGAGTATATTTTTAATGCTAAAAACCCCGAGGGGGTCGCATGGGGAGGCATTTCTTAAAAAGTCATTATCATTATATATCTCTTGAATGGCGTAAGCTACAAACTTCAAATTTTCACAGATTATACTTGAAGCAATTCTGAAGATAAAGAAATACAGAGATTACCGGCATTTTATCCAGGGGCGGAGTAAGGCAACATTCCTGGAGGAGAAGAGTTTTCTGCAAAAATAACTAATATAAAAATCTTGATTGTGAGTAATCTGTAAGAGATGTATATGCCATCTCGGACTTTTTTTTGTATATTTTTTAAGAGCTACAATTCGTTCGCTTACAGTTTGCCTCTATCTGTTACCAATTTCGCATCTTAATGCGTTTTGTCTCTGTTTGGCCCAATTTTCTTAATTATTTATTTCACACTTGGCTGATTACTCGACTCTCGAAAAATTCTCTGAATAATTTGTATATATAGAAACTTTTTCTAAGAAATAAACTTCAAATGATGAAAACGGCATCCAAATCTATTCAGTGGTTCTCAAAACTCACCAGGTTTTTGCAAAAACTGAGCTTACAGAAACTACAGAATTAATGAGGGCACGCAGTGATTGCCAGGGACTGGCGCGTTTTCATCTGAGGTGCCACCACACGCCGTTGATTTTCCAACGGATATTATGCTGTACATAAAGTAGTATCCTCCTTTTAATGTCTTCTTTATTATTTTCTGTACTGTCTATTTCACTTCCTAGATATGTTATTGATTTCACTTTTTCTATATTATACTTTCCTATGTCCATTTGATCTTCTATTTCATTTTTATTTACTATTTGTATAATTTTTGTTTTCTTTTCGTTTATCTTCGTCCTAGTCTTTCTGCTTCTTTGACAAATTTTATAAATGTAGTTTCAAGTTTTTTCTTATCAAAGCTGATTATGTCTCTTTATTGGACCTGTCGTTTCTTATTTCCTTATAGCTGATTTTAGTGCGATATTAAAGAGTATTGTGGATAGGTCATCTCCTTGTCTTACCCCATTACTATATTCCAGTTCTTCTGTTAGACCCATAGATGTTCTTACTACTGCTTTAGAGGGTGTTAATGTTATTTCTGCCAATTTGTTTAGTTTACTAGGTATTCTTACCTCACTCATTTCTTGTATTAATATTCTTCTGCTAATACTGTCGAAAGCTTGGGAGAAATCAATAAGTGCATCCTTTCCATATGCATGTACTTTTTCAATTATTTGGCGGATGATATGTAAGTTATCAATGGTTTACTTGCTTTTTTATATGATGTTAACCTTTTGTTGATTATGATGGATAGTATTTTATGGGTGATATTTAGCAGCGTAATTCCTCTATAATTATTACATTTATATTTATCACCTTTTTTTAATATCGGTTGTACTATTCCTAGTTTCCACTCCTCTGGTAGTTGTTTTTTTCATATCATTGTTATTTGGTTGTAAATTGTGGTTTTTAATTCTTCCTCCTTTTATGAGTTCTGCCATAATTTGGTCACTTCCAGGGACTTTGGTTATTTTTCATTTTCCTGGTTATATTCTCTACTTCTTTCTCATCTGATTTCTGTATATCAGGTTCGGCAGTTTGTAATGTGGATATTATTTCTTCTTGGTCTTGTTCTTCTTTATTTAGTGTTTCAGAGATATATTCTTACCATATTTTATAGTGTCTTTATCGTTGTCTATAATTTATCAATTTTTTATTTTTGCATTTTCCATCATATACCATTTGCGTTTTGTTTCATTTATAGTTTATTATATTCGTTGCTGTTATTCATGTACATTTTCCACATTTTATTTTTTTTCTTCAACTACTGCCCTATATATATTTATTATCATGCCATTTTTAATTTTTATTGTGTTTGTTTTTTTTTGATTTCGTTCGCATTTTTTATTATAGTTTCTATTGTTATGTTCCATTCTTTGTCTATTTCCTTAGACATTTTTTTATATAAATTTTCATTGTTTTCCTCTGCATATTTCTTTTGTATTTCTGTCTTTTTTAATTCTTCTGTGTCATTTTTTCTTTTTTATATTTCATTTTCGAAACAATTAGGAAATGGTCTGATCTGCAGAATACTCCATGTGAATTTTAACATCTTTTATGTTTGATGCTCTTTTCTTTGAGATTAATACATGGTCAATTTGAAAAAGTTGCTTATTTCTTGGACATAACTATGTACCTTATGTTCTTTTTTATGTCGGTGCATCGTATTACTTAAACTACTAAATTATTTAGCTTTGCAAATTGGCATAACATCTTTCCATTTTCGTTAGTTTTTTTATGTAGCGTTTGTTTTCCTAGTATTCCTCTAAAATGTTCCTCTTTTCCAAGCTGCGCATTTAAATCTCGTATTATAATTATTATTAGGTCATGTTTTGACGTGTTTTTAAATGTTGTTTGTAATGGGCGCCACATTCGGTCTCCCGCGACCACGTCGCCGACGACGCGTCGTCGGGAACGTGGTCCAGATAATGATGATGTATCGTATTTCGTTAAAACATTTTTATCAAGATGAAAGACATTATTGATTGCATAATACTATATACTTCTAATTAAAAAAAGAGATTTCAGTCGACATTTTATTATGAACTCAATAATTATTTCTTTCCTTTTGATACACACGTTTTAAATAAATACAATACTTATAATTTTCTTATACAAACCAGCTCGAAGCTCAACTTGTTTATGCAATAAATTACAACAAATGTAAACATTGCTTCATTATCCGGTCCACGTCCCCGACGTCTTCCACGACGCCGTCGGCGACGAGGTCGCGGGCGACCGTGTGTGCTCTACATTAGTCTCTTTAGAATTGAAATACTTAAAAATAACCCTTTAACCACAACACGGTATTTATGGTCCCGGTCTCTAATCAACCATCTATATTTCTGGAACCCTCAGTAACACAGGTATCATTCAACGCAAATTTTGCGATACTTCCAGCAGAAATAATATCGCGATACCGCTAACCGATACCATTGATGATTATGATAATTATATGATCGAAGAGTTAAAGCAAGTGATTCTTTTTGTCACTAGTTGTGAACGTTAGCTAAGTTATAAAAAGTATTATTATTATGTAGGTAAAATAGTTGCAAAAAGAAACAGTTTAAAACAAGAATATGTTTTAAAATGTTGTCAATTTGTAAATTGTATTAGAAAAATTAATAACGAGAATGGTCTGGCTTAATAATTCGCAGCAGAATGGATTGTTCGATAGATGAACCGATTGATTTTGAAGCGAAATTAATAAGGTTTAAGTTGTAAGTAATACTAGTAATGTAGAATTGTAAAAATAGATGTGTAAAAATCCAGGTTGTACCTTTTTATTTTTGTAGGTTTTTAAAGAATACGAAATCGATGGTTGTGAAAAAATATGGTTGTATAAATTTCCGGTTATGTAAAAACCCAGTTGTAGCAAATTATTTTTGTGGATTTTTACAGAATATGAAATCGATGGTTGTGAAAAATATGGTTGTGTAAATTTCCGCTTGTATAAAAATACAGTTGTAGCAAATTATTTTTGTGAATTTTTACAGAATATGAAACTGGTTGTGAAAGTACAGTTGTATAGATTTACGGTTGTATAAAATTATTCCTTGTAACATTTATTTTTGGGTTAAATATTTTTGTCTTTTATAAGGTTAAAAGAATCTAAATAATATTTTTGTGGATTTTTCCGGAACGTGATATTCCATTTTGTGAAAAAGTACGTACGGTTGTGGAAAAATACGGTTGTGTTAAAATACTGATTGTAAACTTTATTTTAGGTATAAATACGGTTGTGTATTTTTATTTTTGAATATTTTTCTAGCCCCCCACATATCTGTTTTGTTTATTTCACTGATAGCAAAATATTTGTGCATGCAAAAGAAATTTATATATTCAATAGATTCACTCAAAATGTTCGTACTACGCTCACCGACTTCATTGAGTGAATTCCTTAAACACTATTAGTGAAAATACTTACAAAGTATCCTGGCATACTTCTACTTAAGCTAGCAGCTTGGTGGTAATTAAAACCTGTAATTACACCCTGCACCCCGGTGTAGTATTGAAGGCAATTTTGCGGACTGGTGCAATCTGTTATTTGACATATCCTTATCCGAAATCGTTTCCTTTCCACTGTACTTGATAATATAGCAAATTGTATAGGGCCTGCTACATCTGTCACATCTACGTATACTTAAAAAAAAGAAAATATTTTTTAGATATATTATTGAAGAATACAACAATAAAGCTTTCACATGTTTTAATTAAGTGGATATAAATATCAACTTAATTAAGAATACATGTTACAGCATTATTATAGTAATAATAGCTACACGAGTAGAACAAAATCGTTTTAAATATGTTTAAGTTCTTCCTGTAAAAAATACTTCAAGAATAAAACTATGTTTGTGAAAGTAAAATGACCTATTATTTAAAAGCCGAAACTTTTATTAAAAGTAGTAATGATTTAAGAATTTAAGATCCTATTAATTACACGCTTATTAATATCCGAAATCCGCATGCAAAATCTCTCTGGAGACAACAAAAGGTTATTAGGATGTACGTTTAATTACTTACCGTGTTGTCCGGTATTGTAGCCACATATAATTGGTATTATGTCGTTCACATTTTGGCCGGAAATTATTAGCCTTTCATTGACGCATGTGCCATTTGTAGGACCCCTTAACTGTAAAAACAATGTAATTATATTAGAATGTAAGCGTGCACTTCCGTTTTTTATATTCAATAGTGTCTCCATGAGAAAGAAGTAAAAGCTTATAATAAAACATAAAACAACCCAAGCGGCCCGCGATCGACTCCCGGCGCCGGCAGATCTGGTTAAGGATTTCTGCAGTTTTCCTTAACTGTGACACAAATGTGGGATTTGCGCTGTTCCATCTGTAAGTCGGCTGCAGCCGCACATTGGGCCTACATAATAATAATAATCGCCCCCTCCCTCCCGCACAAGCTTATAGCTTCTGGGGCCATGGTTTAGGCTATGGGTTGTAGTAATTATTATTATTATTATTATTATTATTTACATATGTAAGTAATATAGCACACAAAATTATAAAAAACCAAGTGAGATTTTAAGAATGAGAAATCATCAGAACGATGTGTTCTATTTTGAAAATTGTGCATTGCAAGGACTAACTTAAAATGTCTGCTATTAAAGTGTAAACGCCATAAATCCTAGGCTTGACGCTTTATAAGACGAAATGTGCACATATATTTTCTGTTACTTTACTAGAAACTAGAAATGCAGTCCAATGAGTGGACATCTTGATTTTGATATTTTGCCATGTTACTCGATAATAAAACGTGAATCATCTCATATTCTAAATAATCAACTGATCAAAATGACATTAAATGGTAACATCAACAAGTTTGGCAGAGTCTAAAGTCAGAAAGAAGTCAACAGATGTACACTCTAAAAAATTACCGGTGAATTATACCCTAGATTTACTTCCAAGTGTAATTTTCATAGGAAGTGGGAAATTTCAATATTAGGTCAATATTAGGTAAAGTTATAACTTTACGCAGGTGTTTTAATGTTAAAATGTAAGATTGCATTGAGATCGTAATTTTAATCTGTAAATTTATTTAAAAAGGAAACATGAAATGCAAATTTAACCTAATATTGAAATTCCCCACTTCCTATGAAAATTACACTTTGAAGTAAATTTACCCCAAAAAATGGAGGTAACATAGTTGCCTCCATTTTTTAGGGTAAATTGAAGAGGCTTTTTTTAGAGTGTATCTTTAAAATGCTTAAATGTAGGAAATAAATTACATATTTTCTGATAGCACATTTAGCAGCTTTCGAATAATATGTATTATTCGATAATGTATTTTGTATTTTGATTATGTTGACTAGTTTTCGAGATAAATTCAGAAAGCAAATTTTATCATAAATCGCCATGTTAATGTTCTGTCAGGATGTTGCATAAAATGGATTTATAAAGGAAAGGTATACTCGATAAAATCACTTACTATCGAATGCAAAAGTTTTGAGCCCTGACTTTGAATGCGCATAGCAAGAAAACTGACCGCTCAAATTAATTCAAACAACAAAATAATTAGATAGATAATTTATTTTTGTACAAGATAGTAAGTTTGTAGAATTATCTGAGTCTTGGTTTTTGAATTTTCGCAAATTATGTTACAAAAAGTTTGATTTTTTGGGAGTTTTGACGTAAAGCGTGTTTTTAATAATTAGTATTTTAATAACTACTCGACAGAATCGAATGTAATTTTATATGCAAGTAGCTAATAGTGTTTTAAGTATGTGGAGTATGTGTTAAGTATTTGTAATTTGATATGTGTATTATTTTTCAAGTTATTTTATTAAATATAGAGTAATGCATTCTGGTCTTCTGCTGCCTTAATCAAGATTTTTTTACAAAAGATAGTATTTTGTTAATAAAACAACAAATACAGCAAAAAATCTTAAAATTATTCACGAATTAATTAATAAGTAATTTCTTAAAAATTATTTTGAAAATATTTATGAATTAATTAATAAATAATTTTTTTAAAAAGTATTTAGTAATTAGTTCGTGAATATTTTCAAAATTTCTTAACGTATTTGTTGTTTTATTAAAAAATCTTACCTTATCTTATCTTTTGTAAAAAAAGACCTTGATTAAGGCACCAGAAGACCAGAATGCATTATCCTCTGTTTTATAGAATAACTTGAAAAATAATACAGACATCAAATTACAAAAACGTTATTTCAATTTTTAATTTCCACGTACATACAACACTATTAGCTACTTGCACATAAAATTATATTCAATTCTGTCAAGTAGTTATTGATATATTAATTATTAAAGACACGCTTTACGTCAAAACCCAAAACTTACCAAAAACAAACTTTTTGTAATATAATTCGCAGAAACTCAAAAACCTAAAGTCAGATAATTTTACAAATTTACTATTTTATACAAAAATAAATTGTCTATCTAACTGTTTTTGTTTGAGTTAATCTGAGTGGTTAGTCTTTTTGCTATGCGCATTCAAACTCAGAGCTCAAAACTTTTGCATTCGATAGTAGTCTTCTCCACAAATTTAATAGTTGTTAAAAAAATTATTCACTCTACACTGACTGTAGTTTCGGCCATGACGCCATTTTTAAAGAATAATTTGTAAGATTGAAAAGCAAATCAAACATTCATCCTTCAGAAGAAGAAAGTAACAAATCTTAACTACATATCATACAAAAGTAATTTATAAAGTTTTTGGTCAAAAATTACATCATTGCAACCAACTATATTAGCCTGAGCTTTTAGTTTTATAATCATTGCTGTTCTACCTAGTCACATATCAAGCCCCCTAACCGGATAATAAAGGTTTATCTGTTTTCAAAATCTAAAGGTTTATAATTTTATTTAATTATCTTCAAACATAAGAAATCACCTTATATAGAAATATGTGCCTATCTGAACTCAAAACTGTACATCTGTATAAAGGGTACAGTGTCCGTGTAATTTCTAGCAGTGGGATGGGGAATATTATTATGCTTTCAAGCACTACTTGCAATTTGTGTCTTAAAAATGCAAAGTATGGTATAATTTACACATATCGCAAGATAGACGGGCTGCAATCAACGGCGGCGACATTTACCACGAGATTCTTGAACCTAAAAGTTTCATTAATATTCTTAATTAACGGGTGATGCCTAAAATCTGAGACTGCGTTTGAATGCATATAAAAACTACAATGTTTCGATTTCAATACATTTTATTGCGTTATAGTATGCGCTACATTTTAATCAATTTACATGGCAAAAGTTAATTAATTTTTCAAGTTCGATTAACCCAATCCAGTTTTTTTTTGGCATACGTTCCACCATCCTTTGTACGAGATTCATGTCTATATTCTTTAGCAATATAAAATTATATTTTTAAGATTCTCCTCATTTTGAGCTTCCCAACCTTTCTTACATACAAGTTACTTTAAAATAGACCAGAAGTTCTTAATAGGTCGTAGTTCTGGGGAAACATGAGGAATTTCCTTTCTTGACCACAAACACAATATTCGGCTGATAAGTGGGTTACAACTGATTTGTGATCAGGCCAGATGTGGCTAGAATGAATGGAATTAGGAATTACCAATTAGCAATTTACTCTTTTTCTCAAATTTAATATCATCGGATGCTGCAAGAAAGTCCTTGGTATCAAATTCGCCATTCAGATTTTTATCAGAATTTTTGAAAGTAAAGTAATTTTCAGTATCCAAAATAAAAGACTTTTTTCGGAACTTCCCTAATACACTGAAAAAAGCATTTAGTAGGACCAATTAAATTTATTCAATTCAACTAAATATTTAGTTAAATAAACTTAATTTTATTTGATTTAACTAAATATTTAGTTGAATTGAATAAATTTAATTGGTCCTACTAAATGGCCGCATTTGTTGTTCAGATTTATTAGGCACTTTGATCTTCCTTTTGTTTTTCATCCTAACAATACGAGACTGGCATGCAAACAAATTAGAGATTGATATTTGTGCAGATTTTTTGTCACACCTTTATTAATAAAAAGTATTAATTTAGACCAGAATAGTATATTGTACAACTAGTGATACAATGACGATGTTTGTAATACGAGTATAAGTTTGCTTAAGCTATATACGAGTATTACAAAAAGGAATTGTAACACGTGTTTTACATACTACTTTGTCTATTTCGCCTTAATTTACAATTTACTTTAAAGAAATGGGAAAATGTACACGCGGGTATTTTTGATGTGGTAATGTTGGTAATAACTGATAACGCATACAATGACATCCACTGTCATTTTGAAAAAATCACATAGGCAGGGAAAAATTCAAGTTTAAAAAAAGGTGACAGCTTAGTTGTTTCTTCTGATATAAGATAAAAATGTATTTTTATTATAAATAATTATTTTGATAAGACAATCATGTACTCAATCAAGGTTTTACTGTTTCTATTACAATAAACATTTTAATACATCAAAACTGCTTAACATACAACAATAGAAAATAACTAACCTAACCTCTAAATCTAAACAATGAAAATAAAATTTGAGTAGGGACGGATACGGGATTCACGACCATCAACTTGATCCGGAAAACCAACAAGCTTCTCAGCGCATTTTCGTAGGAAATCCGCTATTAACCGCGCTTTGTTTTAATTTAAAGCTTCTTAAAATGAAATATGTTTCATTATTCTCGCTGTTATTTCTGAGCATCATAACATTCAAATTTTAAAAACGGCGCCAGTTAATGAATACTTATTAGTACCTATCACGGGAAAGTGCTTTTCTTTTGGATAATGTGCCCCCAAAATACTTCCGCGGGTTGGTTGTCGAGCATTATTCCTTTCCTTTTTATATTCTTCCTAACACCTTGGTTATGTTCCCATTAGTAGGTAAAAACTGAAAAAAATATTTGATGAAATGGAGGTGTACATCATTCAACTCAATTAAACTTACCTCAATATCGACAAGCGATATACGTTTTGGCTTTTTAATCTAATTTTGATCTTGAAATCAGAATATAGCTGTGTTATTGCTTATTACGCATTTACGTCTGACACTGGACTTCGTTGACAGAATGACATGACAGAGTAGGCAGGCAGCAAAATTTACTTACTACTGCCAGCCTTACAAATAAAAAAATCACTACTTTCAGTTGCACAAAGTAGCACTTTGTGTAACTGTTTTTCGCAAAAACAGTGTCACAAAGTAAACTTTGTATACGCGAAATAGACAAACATAATTTTCTCATAATTTATAAGTAATCATGTGATTTTTAAACCAGTTCGAGTTCTTGATCTAACTAACCTAGATTTACCTAACGTAAGATTTACTAGTCTAACATAATCTAACATAACCTGTCCTCGTGATCTTTAGCTAGCTATGATTTGGTTGATGTTTAGAATAAAAATTTATTATAGTACTTGATATCAATAGCGGCGAGTGCATACGTCAAACCCGGGGCTTTCGTGATGCAACACATGATAATATGCTGCATGATAGGCTATATACGTTTCATTTCCGGTGCCCCGGGTTTGACGTATGCCGGCTTAGGACGTTTCGGCACAGGGTCGTTTCGGCGACGGTCTTTTCGGCACCGTCAGTCAGAATATCAGAGTTAACAGTGACATATTATAAAATGTATCGAATGATGCTTTAATTTTTTCAATTTTTTGTTAAACGTTTAGAAAAAATTCATATTTTCAGAATCTTATAATCCTCAAGATCTAACATATCAAAATCTGCATCACCTATCGGAAACAATTAAAATTAGTTAAGTAGGGAAGCATAAATATTCTTCTTGGCACTTTTTACCCTTTTTTACTAAGATGCAGTTTTCTTGAAAAAAATTTAATAAAATACAACTTGTGTATTTTATTAAAAATATAATTGCAGTATACTATTCCAAACAGTAGCGCAGCCACAATTTTGTAAAAATAGGGAGCAGTTTCCTTTCAAGTAAGGTTAGGTTAAATCTTTTTAGAGTAAAAATTTTGGAAATTAGAGTAGTCGGGGGGGGGGTATCTACAAACTGTGTAAAAGTGTGTAATATACATACATAACTTACACCTTTATCAACCTATAGTGGCACTAAAGTTACCTTAATTATCGAAAAAAAATCTATTTGCTATTGTTTACAAGAATTAAAGTTTTAACGTAAAAGAACATATAGTAGTTGTTTATGACAATGACGAAAATATATTTAATGCACAACACAAAAATTTTAAAAATTGAAGACGGAGATTAAACTGACTAACTACATAAAAATCGCACTTTCACGGCTGTAGGAGTTCAACAAAAATGTTCTATTTTACTTCTACAGATTACTTCTATTTTTTTAAGGAAAGCAACATTCACAAAATTATTTAATACATATATAGATAGAAGTAACGTGAATAATATAATTGACGCCGAAACGGTCTGTCGACGAAACGTCGTCGGCGAAACGGTGGCGTCGAAATGGTAGCGCTGAAAGGTTCCATACCGGACGTATGCACCCACCGCTACTGCTTGATATTCAGATATGAGCAGGTAAACAACGCACTAAATAAGAAGCCATAAACGCCATCATTTTTATTCCGCGCAAAACGAGAAGGGTTCAGGTAGAATTCCGTCGTCAGACGAAACGCGATTACAAAACAATATATCACTACATTTTTATTTGTGTTTTATAAGAAGCACTTTCATCGCGTATAATAACTTTTAGCAATTATAGTTTTGTGACTCAACTGAAAATCAACGTAAAAACCATTTTTAGCCATTGTTTATATTTTGGAGAAGTTTTGAAAGTGCGGAAAGTGCATTATTCTATCTTATATTTATTCTTAGGCTTTAAAGTAATATAAAACTTCTCAAAAAATAAAGCTTTTTGGAATTGGTAAAAATCAAATTTCTAAAATTTTTAGAATCTGATATAATAAAGCACTAGATTTTAATGAATTTTAAATTAAACGAAGCAAATGCAAAAACTAACGCATTTTATATTTATGACAATCCAACTCGAAAATTTTTAACCAATCAAATTACAGAATTTTTCAAATTGGGACCAATGAAATTAGTTTTATAGTGAAAAAACCACTAGTGGTTTTTTCACTAAGTTTTGTTTGTTTATCTGTTTAATAAATGATTCGAAGGTCTTGGATGCATGGATATAAATTTGATGCTTGGCATTATTTAGTAATAACATTAACTGGAAATATGTCATTTTTGACATTTAGTTTTACACAAAACTAGTGGCATAACTTAATAAATGATTTAATTACACAGATGCATGCAGATGAATTTGCAAGCTTTGATGTTGATGCATGCGTGGGTTTGATTATAATAAGCATAGATCATGCTCTGAATGATCTAGTTGCTCTTGCTAACAACACAAGACAAACACTTTTTACACCAGATCTTTTAGAGCGGACAAACAAATAAACCTCTACACTCTATCTTCCCCCATTTTCATTATAAGTTATTTTTCACAATTCCTTTATAAGGCACCGTGGTTGGTGTAAGTTCGGTAATATCGATTTGTTTTTAACCTCTTATCTACCTTATTGATATTTCTGGACATTATCTTGCCCAAATTTATTAAATTTTTTGAAAAGCTGCTGCTTGCTGTTAAATAGTTCTTTCTAATACGAATTGAAATCTCAAAAGAAAGGATGCGATGGAATAGTGTTAGAAATTTTGAAGACTTTAGAGATTTTCGACATACTTTAGAAATATCTTTGGTTTTGTGAAAAGTAAATAATAGTAATTTAAGATATAACACCTAGGAAGTTATGAAAATAATTTTAAAATATAGATACAAGGGGGAGTACATACTTATTTAGTAGCACGGTATATTAACCCTGCACTTAATTTAGTTGATTTGGACCTGAATATACAGCAAATGTGACGTTTACCAATAAATCAAGCCAAGTTTTAGGAATCTCTTTTTATTACTATGTTTGATGTAGATTTACTTTAGACGAAACAATTTACGTTTTTCGTTACTCATGTCATCGTTTGTAAAGGCCACAGTGGCGTGCGGTCCATGGAAGCAAGGGAAGCTATGCTTCCCTTGAGAATTTATTAAAAATAAAAACCAATGCTAACAAAAATATTTTTATAAAATTATGGTAATCGTTTATTTAAATTTGTAATATTTAATCAACTTAAAGCTCAATATCAATTCCGTGCAGCAAAAAGTATAATTATTAAGAGTACTATTTTAAATTAGGCTCGTTAAACTTGCACGGAAAGGTAATACCGATTCAAATGTGTTACATACACTTCATATAAGCACTGCTTACAACTGCTCTTCTCTTAGCCTTGGCGTGAAATAGCGGGCGTGGGGTAATATAGTAGACGATGCTGTTTGGCTGGTGAGCATTGTTTAGCCGTTATTTTTAGTGTGCTTCATGCCCCAATGTTTATTTATTATAATACACACATAGTTTGTTAAATTTAATGTTACTTAAGTAATGTAAATCTGCGAATGAGACTGTATTTTGTCGCATTTTATTATTTCAATTTATAAGTTGTATTCTTTTAAAGACAAATAATTCTATTTAGTTTGCCTGTATGCAAATTTAAAATTGCATTATCGTCACGACTGCAAATTCAGCTGCTTCGGTAAAAGGTTCGAGTACCTTCGATATATCCGAATCGACACGATTTTTTGTTCAGTTTGTAAATTATTAATAAAGAATTTTTCGCATACAGTTTTGGAGAGAAATTACAAATTATTAAGAAAGGCAGATCAAAACTAGAACTTTCAAATTTAACAACAAAGATTAAAACTTGTACCGGTATCTTACTAAGAAAGACCGGACAATTGATACATAGTAGTAGTTTTTTTAAAATAAAGAATGTTAGTCAACAAATTCTATAAGTATAAAGTGTAAAAGTGCTTTTTTGAAAAACTTTTAAGCTTAATAATATAACACTGTTTTTTATTGTACCTAGCAGGGGCGGATCCAGAGAAGTATTTTGAGGGGTAAATCTTTGGAAAAATAATTGTTTTAATAAATAATAATTAAACAAACATTATTTGTTTCTATTCTATGTAAACTTATTTCTAAATTGGGGGGGGGGGATTATTCCCTCCCCGTTAATCCGCGCCTGTACCTAGGTGTATTATAATTAAAATCGTGGTTGCTTCCCTAGCCTAAATTCTCACCGCACGCCACTGAAAGGCGTTGATATTATTATGATAAATTGATATTATTATGATGAATTGTTTATTAATAGTAATTTTTAAGTTTACATAATTATTAAGTCATATTTTGGTAATTTTGTCTTGCAAAAGGTCGGGGTAAGTTTGTACTTGGCAATTTTGCTTATTCTCGGGCCCTAATAAAATCCTGAAATTTGTAAACACGAGAAATCGCCACTGGCGCCGCCATCTTGAAAAATACCGGCCAAGATCGGATTTTTTAAGAATATCTCGTTTCCGCTGTATTCGAAAGTAAAAGTACTTATTTGCCAACTTGTAGAGAATAAAATTTCCTACTTTTGTATGAAACAAATTTTTATCACATCAATTGTTTATAAGTTATGACAGAGGAAAGCGGAGTACTTTCCTCTGTATGTGTATGTACAGTGGATCCCCCCCCCGTTGATCCACGGGGGGAAATTCCCCCCCAGAATTTTGATATTACAGTAGAGCTTCGCTATTGCGAACTAATTGGGGCCGAACACTGCTCGGTTTAGAGAGAATTCGGGATAGGCGGATTTCATGAATAATATCAACGTATATTGACTTGTTAAGGCGTAAATTAAGTGCGGGGACATCTACTAGTGTCAGCTCTATACAGCGTTGATCGGCTCGTGGTGAACGAGCGTACGTTTTTTCACGAACGTCTTTTTAATTTCTTCTGTTTTTAAGTTAAAAAAAACGGTATTTTTCTGAACTCTGTTGTTCAGAATAGGCGGATTTTCGGAATAGCGGAGTTCGGAATAGTGGCCTCTACTGTATATACTTTAGTATGATAGTTAAATAAGTTTTTAATCTAAAAGTAGTTAATGTTTATTAATTATTATGCAATATATAACATTTATAAATAAATATACATAGGAT
The DNA here is from genome assembly GCA_929113105.1 of Agrypnus murinus. NCBI lineage: Eukaryota > Metazoa > Arthropoda > Insecta > Coleoptera > Elateridae > Agrypnus > Agrypnus murinus. The sequence goes on from OV816025.1 coordinate 59,663,202, forward strand.
AAAAACAAATCATGTTTGTTTAATTATTTATTAAAAAAAAGTACTTTTCCAAAAATCCCCCCCCACCAAAGTAATTATCTAGATCCGCGCTGGATTGTATGCGCGTGTAGTACGTACGAGGTAAGCGCCATAAATTCTCGGCCCGGCAGGCTTCTACAGGTGCCAACATATTCAAACTCGGTTGCGTCATAGTTGAACATGTAAGAGGCCTACACTAGTAATATATATTACGGCTATAAGCGTAATAGATTTTAGTAGCCACTCAAGCATCGCGACGAGTGCATGAAAATGTAGCAGCTAACGAAAACTGAGTACCGCGCGGTCATTAACTTTTTAACAAAAGAAGAGCACACACCTAATCAAATCAAACAAAGTTTAGATGGCGTTTATAGCGATTCATCTCCTTCATATTTCACTGTAAAAAAAGTGATCAAAAAGTTTCCGTTTGGGGCAAGAATATCTTGAAGATAATGAGCGCACCTATCGCCCAATTGGTCGGCCAATTGAAGCGGTAAAATGACTCAAAAAGTTGCAATCATTGAAGAAATGGTATTAGAAAATCGCCGTTTGAAGTTAAGGAGTTAGCAATGATGTCTAACATTTCGGAACAAGTGTTCGCCGAATTCTTCATCATCATTTCGGTATGAATAAAACTAGTGCAAGATAGGTACAGCGTCTTCTTTCTGCTGTTGAACGTCAACGTCGCGTCGAATGCGCGCGCTCGTTTTTAAACTTGTGTGGAGACGATCCAAAGCCGATTTTGGAGTCCATTGTCACTGGAGATGAAACAATGATTCTGTATTATGATCCTCTATCTAAAAGAGAATCGATGGAATGGCGGCAACCCGATAAACCTCATCCCAAAAGGGCGAAAGTCGTTCAATCGACAAAGAAAGTTATGGCAACAATATTCTGGGATTTTGACGGCATTTTACTGATTGATTTTAAAGAACGCAACACAACTGTTAACAGTACATATTATGCGTCTTTATTGCATAAATTGAGAAACAATATTCGTGAAAAACGTCTAGGAAAATTGACAAGAGGTGTTCGACTATTACACGACAATGCACCCGTTCATACTGCCGCAATTCTACAAGCTGCCATTCGCGAATGCGGCTTTGAAGCATTGGACCATCCATCGTACAGTCCGGATATGGCTCCTAGTGACTGTTATTTACTTTCCAATTTAAAGAAAGACCTTAGGGGACGTCGTTTTAAGGACGAAAACGAGTTGCAATCAGCTGTAATTGAACATTTTGAAGGAAAAACTTCAGATTATTTTTACAAGGGCATTGAATTATTAATTCCACGTTGTAATAAGTGTATTGACATTAAGGGAGATTAATTATTACATTTTACCAAGTTTATTTTTTCTATATCAGGACGAGAATTTATGGCACTTACCTCGTATGTATATATAATATAATGTTCAAAATTTACAGAAAAATTGCAAAAAAGCCCGCTTTCCTCTGTCATAATTTGAAAACAATTGATGTGAGAAGAATTTGTTTCATGCAAAAATTGTAGGAAATTTTATTCTCTACAACTTTGTAATAATTACTTTTAGGGCCGATCTATTCACCTCCATGTAAATTTATCTGCTAGTTAATTGTCATACCATTGTGGGAACAATTGTAACTATAGCAACTAACTTCCAGATAAATTTAAAAGGAGGTGAATAGATCGGCCCTTTAAGTATAAACTTTCCACGAGCTTTTGCAAGACAAAGCCCTTTTTTGTCTCTATTGACTGGACTAATCGGAAAATTGCACATATTGCAATTTAATTTAATAGCGCTGTGTATAATTTTTACTTTATTTTAACAATTTTGATCTGCTACGTTTATGCTTTATTATTTATTTAGCAACCACTTTCTGACTTTCCATGTTTTGTGTTGCTTTAGTTAGTCAACAATTTAGATTTATCGGCATTTTGTCAAAACAATTATTTCTAAAACATTATTCTTCGATGAAAGATTTCCAAATCACAGTGGTATTTAACAAACATTTCAAGCAATGTTTGATTTAACAACATTTAAAGCTGCTAATACTAGCAGCTTTATAATTCCCACATTTAGGAAATATAAGTAGTTGCTACGACTCATGTTAGCCGTGGCACAGCAGTTTTGCGTTAGAATTTTTAACTAATTCATAATCACAGAACTCGATAATACATTTCTTTGTTGTTCCTTTGACTTCTGATACGTTAGGTCTTCCAAAATTATTATAAATTTAGTTAAAATCCTATAAAGGAAACCATATAATTCATCTTCTTTCATTTTTCTTCATACAAAATACTAAAACAATAAAGTAGAGCGTCGACATCTACTTCGTAAATAAACCAAAATTTTTTTAACTTGACATTTTCTTAACGAACCATTATGAAGTAATAATTAACAGACGACGTCGTTAGAATTTTAAAACAGAAAAATCATTGGCGTGTCCTTAATGTAACCAAAATAAGGTAATAGCAGATAATTTCAATACATACAATAATTGACTTAGCGTGTTCATAATAAATTAATAGAGATAACAGAAAAGGTGTAATCATGAAATTTTCTACACACCTCTAAATCTAGAAAATCGACCCTAAGTTGACGAACATCATCAGAATTCTTAATAATTTGGAATATACATGATAAACTGTTGGTTGTACTTTCTTGCCTTGCAAGAAACATCATTAATTGATATCTCAATCTTGGGTCTATTGTTCCGTTTGTTGGTGGAGGTGGTATCACTGTTCCATTCTCTGGATAGTAGTTTGGATAATTTGGACTCTGGAAGTACGTACAATTTTGTCTTGATGATCCACCACAAGTTCCTGCAACTAAAAAATTAATTAAATTAATCATATTTAAAAAAACAGTTGCAGAATAACTAACAACAATGTCATAGATTAGTAACGTATAAAACTGCTGCACTATATTTTATAGTGAGTAAAAGTTAATAATATAATAATAAAGGTAAACATAAAGGTTAGATTAGTTTCGTCTGCTTTCCCACAATCTTAAAAGTGAATGCGTTGTAAATTAGAACCTACACGACGTGTTTAAACATCGTTAAGTCTTTGTTTCGAGATGTTTAGTAGGTATGTACGTAACACCTTGATACACAGATAAAGCATATACACATATACTTGAACTTAAAGAAGGTAAAACTAGTTGATGTTTTAAATTTATTTCTTTTATTGTCTTTTAATTCTTTAACAACCAGTATAAGAAATTTAGGTTGACTATAAAAAAAAGAAGATTTTTTTCTGCACAGTTTATATTTTTATACAATAACGAGATTGATTTTGGAAAGTAGCAGAAGCAATAGCTTTTTTAATACTAAATATAAAATGCTAGATTGTAAAAGACAGGGATATCGCATAATAATATCCCATTTTACAGGCCATTGGGATATAGCAGGATAGGATGCTATTACTCGGGCCGTTCGGTACTTAAGATTGATAACTAGCTTTTGACTACTTTACGCACCGACCGCCTATTGTTACCTAAGGAAATGATTTCCATGTACTCTTTTTCACAGTCTGAGGCGACCTGGAAGCCTTAGATATTTTAAAAAAACCAATGATTATCCCTCGAATTCGAACATGGCTTCAATATTTTCGTGACTCTTCTGCAATTTTTAGCATTGGCATTGGCTAGAAACTGCGTGAGAAGTAGATATGTTATTTGTAGATATCTCACGCTCAACCATAATAGAATTTATGTAAGCCTAGAGGTACTCTACTTTTCAAATATAACACAGCATTGAAATTAAACATACTAAATATAACATTACCTTCTAGATGTATAAAACCAATCATTTATTTGTTGTTGTTCTTGCATTAATTACAGAAACAATTTAATTAATATTAAGATGTTAAAACATATAAAATAATTGAGAATCGAATCCAGGGATAGCAATTTAATTGCAATATATATTTAGGTCACATATATTTTCACATTGAAGAATATTTGTCATTTCCGTCGGTAATCATCTCAGATAGCTCAGCGGTAGAGCTTCGAGATTCCTGAGTTCGATTCCGGAGTCGGAGTGATAATTTTTCTATATATTTTAACAGCTTACTATTATTATTATATAACAGCCTTGGTAGTGTAATGTCTAGCATGCTGGACTTTCACCCAAGCGGCCCGAGATCGACTCCCGGTATAGGCAGATCTGGTTAAGGTTTTCTGCACTTTTCCTTGGCTGTGACACAAATGTGGGTTTTGCGCTGTTCCATCTGTAAGTCGGCTGCAGACGCACGTAGGGCATACGCAATAATAATAATCGCCCCCTCCCTCCCGCACAAGCTTATAGCTTATGGGGCCTGGTTTCTAGGTTATGGGTTGTAGCAATTATTGTTATTATTTAAATTAATAAAATACTTTTCAACATAGGTAATATTCCCGTTTTAAAATCAGTCATTTTTGTTTCATCACTCAAGTTTATTTTACAACTATTTCCCGTCCATAATTTCATGTTAATTTACTGTCTTTGTAGTCTACAACAGTGAAATTAGGACTAATATACAGTTGTGTCCAGAAATCATCTCCTTCACTTTAGAAAGTTTCAAGAGTTAAAACCGAGAAACTGCTCGATTATGTCCCTATACTATAGGGGCAAGTCTGTTAATATCGCTCGTACGTTTCGTTTTTAAGTTTTCAATGGATGATAACTTTCGTTTTTTGCTCATCAACTCATCCAATATGCAATTTGTAGATAAGAACTAAACAATAATGCAATCCGAAAAAGAGTGCGACACGTCCTTTAATGGCATTGTTCATTTGTTTATGCAAATAAAATAAATTCTATGGTACATCTTGTCTATATAGGTGCCCTAACCAAACTGGACGATAAACCTTAGTAAAGAGAACGAATAATAAACAGTTCAAATCAAGTATTTGGTTACGAGCTGAATATTGCGGCTATTTATTCCGTGTTGTTTTGAATTTAATTTGACGTAAGAATATAAAAGGTTTTCGTTTCTGGGTGCGACAGACAGTTGTACTTAAAAAAATATTTATAAGAGCAGACAGTTCAACGCATAAATTCGTAGTAGCAAACAACATCTACTTCCCACGGAATGGTAGTTGGTTTTTAATTACATATCTACTCCAATTTATTTAAATAATAAAATATAATAAAAATAAAAAGATTAATTAAAAGTTTCATTTGTGAAACTTTTAGATAATTTTATAGTTTTGTAATGGGATTGTTTTCTGATAAGCCTGTTTTGACACTGGAGTTTCATGATTCTCTCATCCAGTAATAAGAACACGAGAGAGAGAGAATTTAGTCTAAAATTATTATTAGTGGCGCGTAATTTCATATTAAGGTGTGGTAAGGCAAAGCATTTTAGAAAAGATCACTCCACCTAATATTTACATTACAAATTACAAGATTTAATTTCCTTGTCGGGGATATTTAAGACAATACTGACTGACTTGAACTTGTGACTTAAAAAGTAGCCCAGAAGGTTTTTTTCGTTCAATTTGTACTGGGGAAGAATCCGGTCAAGTAGTGAATTTGTTATTATTTTATGTTTTGTCGGGTTTATTCTTTAAACTATTTTTGGTGTGAAACTGTTTTGGTTAAGTTAAAGAGAGGGTATAAACTTTCTAGCTGAACAGACTTGAAAATTTGTCTTAATTGGATTACCACTTATTAAGGCTAAAGTATTTTTAAAGAGAACTATCGTACTTAATAAATTAAGCGAGATTTGTGGGCTTATCAACAACTTCCATAATTTTTGTAATAGGTATCGTTAATAACTGTGGAGTTGAGTTGTTTTGATATTAAGCTCGATCAGCGTCTAATTGCTGCTTTCGAGGCTTCCAACTTTTTTTTTTTTAAAAGTTCACAGTTCTGCGAGCTGTAGGTTCTAGCTCAAGCTCTAGCATTAGTCTGGTCAGTATTGTTTGTGATTATTAGGTTTGTTTATAGTGAGTTTAAGCCTTTACCTGTGAGTGCTAAGGTGAATTGAAGAAAAGGATTACTAACACACATTATTTGTAACTATACTAAACATGATTTAATTTTCGATAACAAATATACATATTGGTTTTTAATTAAGAAATTTAAAAAAATTGTACTTAGAATGGGATCCCAAATTAAATTAAAATACTATTAGAAATTCATAATGCCAGTAGGTTTCAGATTGACATAATTGATTCAGGTTCAGTGGCACTCACATTGACACGACAAATCGTTGGTGTTCCATTCAACAAAATAAAACGGCTTTCTTCAGAGTCGAGCAGAGCCAAGAGACAATAGAAAATGACATACTATAGATAAATACTAACAAAATAAGCCTTAGAAATACAACAATGACAATTAGTAATACATTGTAGATTCCCATATTGCTTTTAAACAATAACAACAACAATTTTGGTGGCGCCCTTCTATTGTTTAGTCATTCCTGCTTCCTATCTGAAATTAGTAACCCTTTGCAATTAGCACCCAAGATCACTGAAAACAATTTGAATTAACGAGACGTCTGCCAGGAGCTTTACGTAAAGTAAGTACTAAGTTTACTATGCTTTGATATGCGTGCGAAATTAAATTTTTAGTGGCGGGAGACTAGATAGAACGGGTAATGATAATACTAGAAATGAATTGGAAGCGTTGCAGAATATTATTGAAAAAGTCGACATGGCTACCTCATTAAAATAAGTCAAGAAAGAATACGGTCGAAAGATGTAAGAAATGGGCACTGATAAAAACGAAGAAAATAAAGATTGAAAAAAAAAGACTGACTGCGAAGCTGTGATAAACAACTAACAAAAGTTATCAAGAGTATGGCAAAAGATCCCAGAAAATGAAATCAGTTCCTAGATACTGATCAACATCCATAAGTAAAACAGCAATAATAATAATAATATGATTGAGTTACGTGTCGAAGAGCGACCTACGTGAAAATTGATGTGTGATAGAAGAAACATACTGTAGTAAATACCGTTGCTCTAGTCCAATCTTGGGATAAAGGCCTTCTACTATAAAGTAAAGAGATTTTAAAACAGTTATCCTTGTATCGATCATAATGGGATACCAAACTAAATAAATACAATACTCCAGCTAAGAGTGCGCAATATAAAGAAGTTAGAGCACAGAGGTTTGGAAATAATTTACAGTTTCTAGTAATGAAGCTAAGCTTTCTTGAGGCGTCCCTGCATACTGAAGTAATTTGACTAGAAAAGCTAAGCTTGTTATCAAAAATAACACCAAGATCGTTAATAATGTTGCAGCGATTTAGTAAGTTCGAATTACATTCATAGGGAAATATAAATATAGTGGACTCGCTCTTGAGACTGTATGTTATTTAAATTCTTGAAAATGTATCATCGTGATTTCATTAATCTGCTGTTGAAATAGTAGACAATCTGCATACTTATTAATAACAGAAAATATTTTCAGGCCATCGGCAAAAAGCAATTTTTTGTAAAGTAGTTCTGAAGGCAGGTCGTTAACAAATAATAGAAATAGAAGAGGTTCCAAAATGGATCCTTGAGAGAAGAGGTACCACGAAAGATGGAGGATTGAGATTTTTGTATAAGACATATTGAGAACGGTTTATTAAGTACGACCGAAAATGTGATACTAGAAATCCAGAGAATCCAAAAGCAGTTAGTTTGCTGAGAACAAGTTTGTAATCAATTTTATCAATGGGTTTTGAAGAGTCTGTATATATCACATCAACTTCTGAAATGAATCATTTTCTATCGACTCTTCAACAATCTGCAAGTAGTAACTATTGTATGCGTTAGCTTTCTGGATTTTTACGAGTGCTGGCAGTCGTCGAAAATTTTGAAAATATGAGTCATTTTATGGTTTTTGCACATTTTTAAGGTAATATTTCTTTAGCTGTATATTCTGAAGAATACCAGGTTGGATATTTTTTATTTTTATTTAACCTTATTTAAAACAGCCTTGGTAGTGTAATGTCTGGCGTGCCGGACTTTCACCCAAGCGGCCCGCGATCGACTCCCGGCGCCGGCAGATCTGGTTAAGGTTTTCTGCAGTTTTCCTTAGCTATGACACAAATGTGGGATTTGCGCTGTTCCATCTGTAAGTCGGTTGCAGCCGCACATTCGGCCTACATAATAATAATAATCGCCTCCTCCCTCCCGCACAAGCTTATAGCTTCTGGGGCCTTGGTTTAGGTTATGGGTTGTAGTAGTTATTATTATTATAAAGAGGTACGTATAAATAAAATACATTCTAAATGCACTTATAAAATCTTTCACACGCTAACTTTATATCTGTCACATTTAACAGAAAAGACCAATCAATATTTAACATCGCATTGTACGATGCGGAAAACTTGACTATTCTATAATTATATGTTTTGTTACAATTATTTACTGCGAAATTGTTAGTGCAATGGTATGTGACAAGTATCGTAACATGACATCCATCTTCGTTAACCAATGAAGCATTATCATGACAAACTTCACAATCGATACTATATAAGGTCAAAAAGTCGACATCAACATTAACGTTCGTATTAAACTGAGTAAAGTTAAAAAGGAAGATGTACATAATATGTAAGAGTATGTACAAAGTTCCCATAAAGTATGTATCTTTCCTTCAACTGCCTCTTTTACAAGAATTTAATAAAGTTAATTATAGAAACATTAACGTTACACCTTTCCGAACATTTCTACTGTATACTATCGTCAAAATTTCGTTACCAATACCATAGTTGGGCGCCTCACAATGAGTCGAAATAGGAAATTAGTGCGCGAAATATCCTACAGGCTGCAGATCTTGACGGATTTTGATGATTCTTTTTTTAATGAAAGCTAAGACATTTATCTAAAACTTTGTCTAACTGGATTAAAATAAAAATCCAAAATGGCCAGATGTATCCTAAACTCCTGTTATCTTCTTTTTGAATCACCAAATAAAAATAATATAAAATAAATTACGAAAATTGAATATAAAAACTGCTTGATGATTGAAAACTAGCGATTAGCGTTTGGCAAATTAAAAAATGAGACTTTTGAAGGAATTAGCCTTGAAGGTGTTTAGATAAATGTTTTAGGTTTCACTTAAAATCTTCAAAATCCGTCAAAATTTTTGCGGCCTGTAAGATTTTTCATTCAAAAACGATAATTCTTTATTTCGGCTTTATGTGCGCTGCTTGTTGTAAATAGAAAAATTAACACAGCTTTTCAAACCGGTGTCGGCAGCTGGCTTCTAGAGGCACTACTTCAATTTTTTTATTATAAAAGGAGGTTAAATGACAACACATTTTGAAGATCTAGCGCTGCTAAATACACTGCAAGAATTTAAAAATGGTATCATTATTGGGGCAAATATGACGGCCTATTAAATTATAGAAATTTAACATGCCGTCATTTTTGTTCGGAAAATGGCTGCACCTTCAAATTTTGGTAGCGTATTTAATAAGTACATACGATTTGAATCCTTCCAAAAAATGTAATTTTTTGAGACTATGAAATGGCGAAAAGAAAAAAAGCACTTTGTTTTCTTAGCGGCAAGATTTTAAAAACAAAATAGTTATCACATTTAATTATATCGCAATTTTATGATCAAATCTGTTAAGACTTAACAAGGAAAGTCAGAAACATCTCTTCAACAAGGTTGTTCTGAAGAGTGTCACCTTATACAGGTGGTTTTCTTAAGCAAATAACAGCCATCCAACTACATACAAATTACTTAAAACCCGTATATAGTGTATACTGTATATAAACAATCAATAAAGAGACAGAGATTAGTTTCAATAAGTAGCTACCGTTAGATACGATACCTGGCCAGAACATTCATCAAGTAAACTTGTACTTTTTATTCTATTATACTAAAAAAGGGTTTCCATCCGAAATTTTCTATTTGATTTATAATTTCTATTTCATTTCGTGCGATTGGGGTAAAAGAGCTTTAAAGTTCCGCAATTTTGTGATTATTGTTTCCATATTTGGCTAATTCTATGCCAAATCACATAATTTAAAAACATGACCGTGCTTCAATATCTCAGATTTTGTTCAATTTTCTCCTTGCATAGATACATATGAGATAACATTAAATAAATTTTTTGTATGAAAAATTGCTAAAGTAGAAATTTTGAAAAATCTCGATTTTGATGCAAATTCTGATACCCGACACTCCGCATCAACTAACTAAAATTGTCATAACGCCTTTATTTCTTGAGTTATCTCGCTCATCAAGGTGTCATATTAAAGCTAGTTTTTGGATCTTTTAGAGTAGTATATCAAGAAACGTGTAAGAGAAATTGCACAATAGAAAAGTAACAGGCTGTGAAGACAAATTTTACTGTTTTTACAAATTCTGACTTTGTTCCTGTGCTACAATTATCACCCCTTTAAAACTTTTTTTATAGAATCATCTTAGATATATTTGGTATGGTTAAAAAATAAAAAGGGTGTTTTTTGTAGTTTTGAATATTTTTGAAGAAATCTGCGTTCAGAGCCTGCTGCTTTCTTACTGTGTCTTTGCACGTTTCTTGATATAAAATACTACATACAAACTAGAATACAAAAACTAGCTTTAATCTGGCACCTGAATGAGTCAGATAACACAAGCAATAAGGGAGTTATGCCAATTTCAGTTAAATGTTGCAAAGTGTTGCATAGCAGAATTTCAAATGCAAATAACTTCTGCTATCCGACATTCTGCATCATTTAACTAAAATTATCATATCTCCCTTATTTTTTTAGTGATTTAGTTTATTCAGGTGTCAGATTGAAACCAATCTTTTAATCTTTTTTAACGTATATCAAGAAACATGCAAATACATTGCATAGTAGAAAGGCAGCAGGTTCTGAAAGCAAGTATTTTCAAAAATAGTTTTTTTCCAAAACTTTTTTTAAGGTTTTTTGAGTTCATGACCAGATAATTATTAATTAAAACGATTTCTTAATAGGTTTATGGTCTATTTATTTTTACTCAGCTTACATTTCTACAATTGCCGACGTTTCAATGTTGTTTTTCATCATCTTCAGGGTTATATAGGTTAAGCTAACAGTCTAATGTATAATTAGTATAACGTTACGTTTTTGTAACTTTACTAAATATCATTTTGTATGCATAATAGATAAAAAACCTTTGGTGCGATCCTGTATTTCATTTTTTATATTCTTCTTGATTTAAAATTACGTTAGTATTCTGTATAAATATGAGTCCTACTAAATATAAAAAGTCATCTAAAAGAAAAATTTTCAGTCTAATAAATTTGCTTCTAGAAAAATCTGCAGATTTTGTTTTAAAAGCACCGCTTTTTGCATGTGTTAAAAGTTTATTTTTCATGTTCCGATGGACAACAGTGGTTGTTAAGAATAATCGGAAAAGAATATTCTCGAACAAATTTTGTTCGGAAACTGGGTGTTCAATCCCAAGTTTGCGGGCTTGCTCCACTATTCTAGTTCTCGTGTTATTTTATCGAACAAAATTAATCCAGTGGAGGATTATTCCGTAATTAGAGTTCTAGTTGAATTTTTTAGTAAAAAAAGTTTGCAATAGACCACCATCGAGAAGGCTGGTGCCTTAAGGCATCTTCGAGCGCTGCAGTGATACAAAGAGGGTCGTTACGATGAATTTACGCCCTTATTAATAAATGTTTAGTTCGGAATTACTTTAATTAGAATCGTACTATCGTTAATGCCTCAATCTAAGTTAGTATTGTATCGTACCGATTCCGTTGTTTGGAAATAGATCCAAAATAAGGATATTTAGTTTCGTAAAGCTTTGTTAGTTTAACGAAGAAAATAATCCCGTCTTACCAATTAAGGATTTATTAAGTAATCGTCAAGTATACAGTTTGTTCAGTACAGTTACCGTTATAATTTCTAAGAATTTGTTTCGTTCGGAAGTTAGTGCTAATAAAATAATTACCGTTCCAGTTATGATTGTGTTCATAAAAAATTATTAGTTATTGGGAATTATCGTATGTTGAAGTCCGTTGTTAATCGAGAAAAATAATAATAGTTCAGAATTCAGAAGATTGTTCCCGTATTGGCTTTCCAGGTCAGCAGTTTGGTTGTGAAAATTAAGTTAATGTCAATATTGTGCTTATGGTGTTTGAAGTTATTTGTGTAAGAAATTTTGAACTTTGTTGGATTATTGAAAAAGTAAGGTATTAATTTTTTTAACTAAGTTTTTATGTAAAGTCTATTTGGGATCCCGAGAGTTAAATTAACTTTTTGATTGTGATAATTTTGTGTTTTTATTTTTTTATATATTTCAAATATTTTATGTTTTAATATACAGATTTCAAATTATTTACCGTTTGATATGGCGAGGGTCAACGAACTGCTGATGTTTCTTTTTGGTCAATAATGATTTTTTTATTGTTTGATAAAACGTATGATTAATTTAACGTCAGATTTAAATGGGAATTTAGTTCCAAAACTGATAACTTTCCGACTTGTATTAAAAATTTAAGAACATCCTCAGTTTTGGTGGCTCTCAACATGTTTTTTATTTTTCCTGATTCCATTAATTAATCAAAAACTTTTGGGGTTAACTGCCACACCTGTATTTAATAATAGTATTTGCATAAGATCTCAGCCGGAACATTTACTTCAGTTAATCGTATTATGATCAATTATAGTAAGTATTAAATATTTTTTGTTTAGAGGAATTTTGAGTGTTATAAATGATGCCTGATCTCGGGGCATTTTTTTATTTTTGTGTTAAAATAACGTTGTTATATTGGAGACCATAATCTTCTGTTGTTTGAGATTGACTAGTACTTAATTTATCACGATAAATGAACAACATTAATTTTGTTGTATTATTTAAATTATTATTATTATTAATGAAACAAAACACTTTAAAACTTAGTATTACAAATTTTTCCTGGTTAAGATATGAACGTGTTTTCACAAATGAATGTTTATTTTTTCATTTGTGAAAAAATGAGCCTGCTACTTTTCTACTGTGTAATGTCTTTGCCCGCTGGCTTGAAATTCTGAAATCTGAAAGATTTACTATAACACCTGGATGAGCCAGATAAGATAAAAATAATAATAATAATACATAAAGGAGTTATGACAAGTTTAGTTAGATGATGTACAGTGTCGGGTAGCAGAATTTGCAAAAAATCGAAATTTTAAAAAACTTCTACTTCGGCCATTTTTAATCTAAAAACTCTGAAGATAACAATTTAATGTCATTTCATATGTATCTATGCAAGGGGCAAATCTGAACAAAATCTGAGACATTGAAGGACATGGCTCTAGTTGATTTGGCATGAAATTAGCTATTTTCGTTTGTACCGGTTGTATTGTTAGAATCTACTCCTACTAAATAAAATAAAACTAAATAAAATCCTAGATCCTTGATCCTTTCTTACTATTAACCTTGGTACGTTGTTTTCTACGAATTCGTATATTAGATTTTAGAATAACTTTGAAACCACTATTGATATAATATTAGAAATTCCAATAATAAGTTTTATTTATTTTTTCTTTAAAATTCACTGAAAACTAAACCATTCTTAGTATCATAAAATGACTGTTAGGCATTTTTTACGAAATCAAGTTGACTACTATTTATTTTTTTCCTAGAGACCTCTGACTTTGAAAGCGTATTGCTCGTAAACTACTGATCCAAATTAAGATTTTAAAAACGAGCAAATAGTAAATTTGTTTTAATAAAAATACTACAAACTAAGAAAAAACTAGAAACATAGATATAGTAACTACTACAAAACAATACAGTCACAAAACAAAAATTAAGAAACACCCTTGGCAAAGCATAGAACCTTAGATCATATATATCATTGATATCTGTTTACCTAAGATTTTTAGAAAATATTTGTGAAAGATTACAGATTTTTTAAATCCCGTCTCCTTTTAAGTAGATTAGTCAATGGGTTTAATTTTTCTCTCTAACACATTACTCTGTCAATTACCCATCTCTCTCTTGCATGTATTACCTGAGTGCAAAAGCACTTAGTGCAATTATTAAACTTAATTTAATTGACCGGCAACTACTGGAAATTTTACCTGAAGGTGAATAAACCGGCCCTTAATGTTTAAATATGCCTAGTTTGTATGCCCAATCTGATTCTACTTTGGAAACTCGGGAAATAATTATTAGTTTTGATTATTTATTATTTTTACTAATTTTTACAATAAAAACTGATTACAGTTAATACTAAAAATTTAGTTTTTTAGTGTTTACAAAATAATTAAACTTTGTAAACAAACAAATCAAACTCGTAAATAAATTAATAGAGTTTATAATAAAGTAGAAAAAAGTATACGATATTTATTTCTTAAAATAGAAGAAACGATAGTAGAAGTGAAACGGCTGTTTTGTATTCCAGTAAAATAAGAAACTCACTTGAAAATCGCAGTTTTTATTACTCTATTGTTGTTATACAAAGCCACTCTAGGTAGGGCAGCAACCTTTAATATTGGTTAAATTTGGTGTGTTATTTGTAAACAAAAGAAGCTATGCTCCGAAACGTACGTCGTTTCTTTTACCAGAATTGTTAAATGTGTTGCCTGCTCGGGACAAGACATTTGCTAATGACTGTACATGGTATAGTGAACGAGATATTTATTTGTGAATGAATATTTATTGCAGCCGGACAACTTTTAGTTGTTAAAAATCCCAATTTCTAAGAAAAAGTTTTTGATGTCTTCTTTGAGGATTTTCTGAAAATATGATTCAAAGATTTCGTTGCAGTTAAAAGCATTCGGTATCTATTTGAACTGTTAAAGAATAAAAAGGATAATGCAATGTAATTGTAAATAATATTAATGAAAGAAAGAAAGCAATATTTATGACAAGAAGTTTCTTTAACAGAGATGCTTGGAGCTTTTCGGCATGTTCAGGTAGGCTAAAGAGAAACCCGCTTATTATAAAAGATGAGAACCTAACAATTATTATTTATTGAATACCTATTCATTTGAGTCATTCAATGCATTTTTACTTTTCATCAAAATTCTCGCTTCGAATTCATCACTCGATCTGTGCGTTTAGTTTTGCTTTGCTTTATTGCTTTTCTGTTTTAAAATTGATATTTATTAACTGTAGCTCAACAGACATTTCAAAGTTAAATAGATTTCCTAAAATTAAAATCATATTTATAAAATATAATACTGGCCTTCCATCTAGCGCTCCAGCAGAAAGGCTATTCAGTTTAGCGACTTATGTATTCCACGTAAAAAGAACAAAATTATCAGACAATAATTTTGAAAAACAATTATCTTTGAAAGTCAATAATTTTTACAATAATAAATGATTATTAATAAAATTATTACATTAATTATCACCTTACTTATTAAACTACAATGAAGTACAATGTAAATAATAATCTTTTAGTTAAAATATAAATCAGTTACTTCTTTACAGCTGCCTTTTTAATTCTAAATAACTACAAGTAATTAGAGGAAATGTTGACAAGAAAAGTAACTTTAACTGCACAAGTTACTCTATGATAACTAAAGTAACTACTCAGTTATTTCTAGTTCTCTGTAACTTGGTAACGTATTCAGTTACTTTTCTGTAAAGTAACGAAATAACTTACTTAGTTACTTTTTCGAAGTAACTTACCCAACACTGCGTATATGTACCCCATTCATAGTATATGGTAATACAATACTAAACATGGATTACAAGTATTACACATAACACATAACAACTTCCCACTATTAAGAGGGTTGCCAAAGGACAAAGTATAACATACAAAAGTGTTTAACAAAAAATTAATTTCTCGTAATAACAATTAAAGATGAACAAGTGTAACAAAATAAACATTAAAGTAACTATAAAACTTAAATCATAATTAACATTACAATCAACTAGATTTACTTATATTACAATTATTATTAAAAGTTTTGTAAAAGTCGTAATGCGGATTATTCTGGTAAAAAAATTACAGAAGCGTAAATATCAGTAAGAATTACTGTGGTGTAGTTGGATTTTCAATAACAAAAAAATAGCAATATTTATATCCTTGATACGTAGTACCAAGTACCCATATATCCAAGTACCATGTGAATGTAAATGATTCTACTATCCATTTTTTCTTAGAGTCCTCTTACTTTAAAAGCGTATTGCTCGGGAACTAATGAACCAAATTAAATATTTTAAAAACCAGCAAATAGTAAATTTATTTCTACATACAACAGTAAAATATTATATTTCTAACTGGTATACTTTTATTTTTATCGGACGATACGCAATAAAAGGTACCCATTTTTAGGGACAATTTCATTAAAAGTAAGTTAACTAATTTTTTTCTCAGAAAGTATATGTCGTATATCTATGAAATTTTTGTAGGGGTTAGAAAGAAACCTTGCGGTTCTTATGTTATTAATTTTCAGACAAAAAGGCGTTTTATTTAAGATTTATGCGAAAAAACAGCGAACTATGCGTTCTTATTGCTTAATAAATAGCGTCAAAAATTTTTCGCTAAATCAACACTTTTCATGTGTAGACATTATTTTTTCAAAAAATTTTTCCTAATTTTAATAATAAAAATGCGGAAACAAAAAAAACGATTTTTGATGACAAGCGGTTTCGACTTGTGCGGGAGGGAGGGGGCGATTATTAATATTATGTAGACCCTAAGTGCGACTGCAGCCGACTTACAGATCGAACAGCGCAAATCCCACATTTGTGTCACAGCTAAGGAAAACTGCAGAAAACCTTAACCAGATCTGCGGGCGCCGGGAGTCGATCGCGGGCCGCTTGGGTGAAAGTCCGGCACGCCAGGCATTACACTACCAAGGCTGTAATAAATTGTGACATGGAACATATCGGAAAATTCCGAAAATTTCACAGTTTGAAGTATTCTTGGAGTAGAATATTCTGAAATTAAAATCATGAAATCGTGACTAGAACTTGTGAAATGAAGAACACACAGAAAATGATGAATTAATTTATAAGCAATGGGTTCAAACAGATAGAACTGAGCTGATTACGGTTGTACGTAAAGGAAACGAATTTTTGAAAAAGTGGTAGAAAATACAATAGCTCTAAAACAACATCATTTAGTTTAAAAAATTCAAGCACAATTTTTAAGACAAATTTAAAATCAAATGAATGTATAGTTCTTGTTAATTTTGTAGAAAACTATAGCTTAACAGTTTCCAGGACGAAATGCAGAGTTATTATTGGGTGAATCAGCAAACCACTTTACATCCATTTGTCTATTATTACAAAGAATGGGACAAAATAAAATAAAGAAATATTTGTGTCATAAGCGATCACATGCAACATAATACGGCAACTTTCCATACTTTTCAAAAACATTTTGTTGCTGATTTAAACTCTACTGTTCCATTAGTAACAAAACTATATTATTTTATAACGGTGCTTCTAGCCAATACAATCATAAACCCTTTAAATCACTTCCAAGACTTCGGAATTAGTGCTGAGTGGAATTTTTTCGAAACGTCTCATTGGAAGAATGCATGTCATGGTATGGATGAGACCACCAAGAGACTAACTGAAAGAACGGTAAGTTTCGTAGTCCAATAGAATCTACTTTATTTTGTTAGGTTTTTGACAGTATAAGGGACACAAACTGCAAGTAGGTTTACAAGAAATCTTAAAAACAATTTTCATTAATGCAAAATTATTCTGTCTATTTTATAACATTAAGGCGATATTACCCGTTCAATTTTAGACCAGTTTTTCATTGTTTTCGGACACAAATTACGGCAATACTATTTGAGATACGCACTTTTATTTTTTTGTTGTGTAAGTTTGATATGTCAGGAACTTTCCTAACTTATCTAAATTCCAAGATAAAAAGCCATTTTCTCATAAAAAAATTATAAATGTGATAAAAATCATACATTCTTTTAATACCCACAAAAGCAACAAACATGGTTAAAGTTGAAATTTAATAATTTACGGAGGTTCGTTATACCTGTGGCAAAAATAACGTTAATTAGAAACGTACATTATATTAATAAATAACTGCAATTTTTGTGTATAATGTAGATATTGTTTGGAGCATCCGATCTATCTTATGAAATTCTGTCCCTTACATGCCATCTTTATTTCTTACGATACGGTCAGTCAGGCTCGAGAACGGCATAGGTTCATGTTGCCTGCCTGCGGTAATAGGGATGAATGAAATAAAAAAGTTTTTGTTACAGTATAATAATTGCAGCTTTACATATTTACTTGTTCTTTCTTATAAATAAATGAAATAATTGTTTCATTAAGTACTGATTGAATTTCTTTTTCTTCTTTTCATTAGGTTTGATTACTTTCTTGAGGAATATTTCACATTTCTTAAACTGCATATACATTTTAAAAGAAAACAGTAATAAACCTCTTGGCATGACCGGGAACAGTCCAGGTATTAATCCAATAGAAAACCTGCAGATGTTTTTGACCCTTAGTAATAACCTAATAACTTTTGCGATTCGCAATTTTGCGTAAGATTTTTTGAAATATTTACCGTGATACAGTGATATCGCATTTGAAACTTATAAAATTGTACAATAAGGATAAATCACTTTTTGAATAAAGAAGTATTATTTAGTTGATATAACATGTGTTTTCTTACAAATCTATCGTTATTTTCATGATTTTCATACCTCTGTTGCCGTCATAAATTAAGTATTTTACAGCTTCTAGATTTCTGCGAAACATTTTTGCATTTTATTACAAGCAAAATGGTTGGATAGTCTGACCATCAAACATCTGTTTGCAATTCAACTGCACCAAAAATTACATTTTACTACCTAAAGGCACCGCGAAAATTTTTCGTTCAGTGTTTAGTTGAGTATTGTACTTCAAAGTGTATAAGTGAATGTTAGAATCAATTTGTAGTGTGAAGAAAATGGGTTCAAAATCTAAATTACCTCTTTCAAGTCGCAGGAAAAGTCGCCGAAAAATGGGTAAACTATTCAGGTAATACCTCAAAAAACTACTAGACATTCAGGCCGTTTATTATAATTGTATCGTAACATTTTTAGAAATGAATCTTTGCGAAAGAAAAATGAAATTTCTGCAGAAACTACAGATTCGTTAGCAAATATAACCACAGAGTCTAATCAAAGAGCTTTTACCCCTACGCCCAGCACTTCTACGGCAGATGTGGCCATGTATGCAGTATATGAATTTTCCACTCCTTTACCTGAAAATCGTGATAGCGACCATGACGAAAGTATTAGTCACGTCGCAAAGTAAGTTGGGCAAAATAAAAGGTACTACTAAAAAATGATAACAATGAGTATATATTTTTACGTCTTTACATACTATATGCATCGTAGTAGCTAACTGCCATGGTAAAATCACTTTTTTCAATTTTTCATTGTTCTAAGACCCATTTAGCCATGTCAGTTAGCATTGACGTTATCAATGGATGACAATCAACTGCCACCCTTAATTCAAATTAAAAAAGGATTTCTAATTAGTATTAAGTTTTAGGTCAGAAAATGACGAGATGGGAGGCAGACGTTTAATAAATGTTTCGCATTTTCTACAACAAGCAATGAATTTCCCTCACCATAGTCTCTTCTCGTGCGATTCCAAATATGTTAAATTAGTCAGAGAAATTAGAAGAGGTTTTGTATCCAAATTTATTTTGAAATGTGAAGTCTGCCAAGTGGAACACACTGTGGAGGGTGACAAAAGCGATGGCAAGCTAAATGCTAATGGTGCTGCGATTACTGGGATTATAAATATTGGCTGTGGATTTACCCAATTAAATGAGTTTGCAAGTGCTTTAAATATGCCAGGAATTTCGTTCAAATTATACAAGAGAATTGAAGACGACTTGAACGAGATCTTCCATAATGAATGTTGGCAGTCTATGATAGAGGCAGGAAAAGAAGAAGCCAAGATTGCAATTAAATCTGGAAATGTCGATGACAATAATGTACCACTTATAACAGTTATAACAGACGGGGCTTGGTGTCGGAGGTCATATCGCACCAATTACAATGCTAAATCAAGTGCTGCCTGTATAGTTGGAAAAAAGACTGGCAAAATTCTTTTTCTGGGTATACGTAATAAGTACTGTGCTATGTGCGCCACAAATTCTAGTAAGCCTCATACGTGTTTTAAAAATTAGGAAGGGTCAAGCACAGCTATGGAAAGCGATATGATATTAGAAGGTTTTAAACTGAGTATGGAGATGCATGGTGTGATTTATGCATTCTTAGTCGGTGATGGAGATTCAAGTGTACATAAAAAGATTTTAATGGCGAAACCGTATGGCTCACTTTTGGTGCGTAAGGTGGAATGCACAAATCATCTTCTTAGGAACTACGTCACGAAATTGACCGACTTAACCAAGAAAAGATTTAGTTCCAAGGGTAATGAGGTACCGCAACTTTTAAGACATGCATTAAAAACTAACATCCAACGGCTTCGTTTGTCGGTTGATTGTGCCATTAAATACAGAAGATCAGAAGATTGTGGACACTCGCAAAGTGAAAACAATCTCAAAAGAGACATAATCAACAGCGTTGAACATATTTTTGGCAACCATGACTCTTGCGATGAGTATTTTTGCAGCGGAAGTAAACCCAGTGAAAGAAACTTAATTCCTCTTTTGAAGAACTGTGGTATTTTTAACGATATTATGTCACATGTAAATAGATTAGCTAATAATAGTTCTAGTTTAATTAAAAATATGACTAATAATAGTGCTGAAAATTATAATTTTGTGTTGGCTAAATTTATTGGTGGAAAGCGAGTGGATTACTCGAAGAAGCGGTTATGAAATGCGCTGCAATTTGGCTGGACTTTCTGTAAATTCTAAAGGTGGATTTTATGAGAGGGTTCATAAGGCTATTACAGATCACAGTCCAGGTTTACACACCAAGTATATACAAAGGTTAGCTGGGCGTCGGAATAGAGCTCTCCCTAGGAAGAGATTGTTCCAGTCCAAAAGCAAGGAGCTCGTAGTCAAACGCCGAAGAAAATCTGATTCGGATGACAACGAAGATTACGGGGAAAACGTTCATGCTCTCAACATTGACCCACAAGAACTGGAGAAAATAAAAACGGGTTTCTTAAAAATATTACAAAACCAGAAGAAGAAATAATTCAGTTGTCAACAGCAACAACATAACAATCTGCTTCAAATTTATGGTTTCTAGAGAGACGGAATCGTCTTACAGCCTCAGCGTTTGGGAAGATCTGCAAGATGAGGGTCACCACGGATCCAAAAAAATGCATCAAGGCAATGTTGCATTGCGAATTTATCGGTAATCGATATACGGACTACGGCAAAGATCACGAACCGATAGCAAGAAGAGAATTTTCTGAAATTATCGGAAAAGAAATTTTAGAATGTGGTCTTTTGGTAGGAAAAAGAGACGAATTTTATTTAGGTGCTACTCCAGATGGCCTAATAGACCATGATGGCATCATAGAAATAAAATGTCCGTACAACGATCGTGTCGATAAACCTGAAGATTCTGTACAAAAAAAGGGAGTGAAATTTGCTACATGGATTGATAATAAATTTATGTTAAAAAGAAATGACAATTATTACTATCAAATACAAGGGCAGCTCCATATTGCACGCCGGCAATATTGTTATTTTATATTTTGGACTCCAAAGGGTATACTTTACGAAAAAATTAGTAGAGATGAAGATTTTTATAACAATAAAATGAAAAACCAATTACACAAATTCTATTACGATCGTTACCTCCAGGAGTTGTTAAAATCTGAAGCTAAAGATGCGTTTAAATAGTTTGAATTAATTATTTATTATAACTACTATTAAAAATAATTCCTTTTTAATTTTTAATTCGTTGCTCTTTGTATTTTATGGCATGTAAACAAGCAGTAAGTAGGTAACCAATTGATTTTTAATATTACATTATTTATTTTATATTATTAGGTATAGTATAGCGGTTGCGTTGTAATTGTTAGATGTTATTTAAATTGATAAATGAAATACAATTATTCGGTTCAACTTGTAACATAGTTTTTTAGTGTTATTAAGTAGTATATTATATATCTGAACATAATTTATTGTTTATTAGGTATATTATTTTAATTGTTTTAGCTATTATAAAACATAAAATATTTCACTTTGCTTCCGTTGCTTTGTAACTTGCTTTTTACTTTTACGTCTAGGCAGACAATTGATTTTTGGTATGTACATAATCTGTTGTTTTTTATTACGTATGTACTTATATTGTTTAAATTAGATATTTAATTAGTTAGATATTTAAAACATTAACTTCAATCAATAAATGAATTATTGCAATTGGCCCCCAACTTGCAAACAAGGTTTTTTCTTTTCTGAGTTTATTACTTTATTAGTTTATTGCAAGCGGAGTAACACCTGTTACATAAGTTTTGGGAAAAATTCTAGAAGAATATTATTTAAACTCAAGAAATCTTTATTAAGTGAACATAACATAACAATAACTAATGGATATTAAACTTTAACACTTGGCTCCTATATTGCTGCTAGGGGTCCTCTATCCTCAATAAGACGAAGTTTTTGTCTTATGTGTCGCATTAAGGTTTGGACGCTTTCTAAGTCCACTTCTCTAACTTTTTGGAGAATTCTTTGGCGCAATTGTTGTTGATTTCGGGCTTCCCAACCATTATCATATACTTTTGTTGCCAATAGAGCCCAAAAATTTTCAATTGGCCTTGCCTGAGGGACGTTTGGAGGATTATCATTTCTGGGGACATACGGCACATGGTGGGCTTCTAACCAGTCTAGTGTAGCTCTGGCGTAATGTGACGATGCAAGGTCAGGCCAAAATATGTAATCATCATTAGCATGGTGCTGATTAATAAAAACAATCAATTTGGATAAGCAGTTTCGAATATATCAGCAGTCACTGCCTGACCTCTTACATTACCTACATAAACTCTGGATATCCCTGCCGCAGATATCGCGCACCAGACCAAAACTTTGTCAGCAAATTTGGCTTTCTGTTTGTATCTGATATCACTAAGGGTGTCTTCAATGTTATCTGTATAAAAACCTGCATTTCCTGGAATTTCTGCGTGGCTAAAAGTAAAATATTTTTCGTCGTCTAGGATAATTGTCCGGTTGTTGGCGAAGTGATGACGCCTCAAAGCTCTACAGCAACGAGGGATTCTGGCCAATTGTGCGTCAGTATACTTGGGACATTTCTTCCGTTTTCTGTATTTTAGGCCTTTTCTTGCGATGCATCAAGAAATTGTGGCATTCGAGACATGGAAACGGCGGGCAAGCTTACGGGTGGAAACTCCAATGGTGTTTTTGGAACGTTCGGCTACTCTATTAGCTTGAACTTCTGTTAACTTACGTCGACGGCCTGTTTTTGGCAGGTTTACACATGGAATACCCTCTTCACATTCCCGAATTGTTCGATATATCGTAGTTTTTGAAATATTCTGCCCGCGAAAAATGTTTACTATTTCTCGTTTTTGCACCTGTCCAACTAGGTTGTAGATGGACTTTCGAATATCTATTTTATACGCCATTTCACAAATGACAAACAAAATTGTGATATGTCATACAAATTGACAAAACACCTAGCAACATATTTCTCCATAGTTGACTAGATGAATTAGTTTCACTATATCACAGAGCGCATTAAAACATTTTCCCAAAACTTATGTAACAGGTGTTACGCATCCTATTTGGAAATTTTGGAGACCTAAGCTCGTACACGCGGTCAGTTTCAGTCAAACCTTATTTCATATAATTTTGCCTTTACGGTTCGTCCCTTGCAAAGAACGTGGATTCCGTTTATGTCAAAATTAGAAATGTAGGCCTATTCATACGGGTAATATCGCCTTAAGTATTAAAATAATAAAAGTCAATAGTTAAATGTAGAAATGTCAGCTCTCTTTATCCATAGTTTAGCTTCGGTTTTGATTTGAAATTCAAAAATCAGCGACCACAATAAATTTACGAAATATTTATCAAGACACCAAAAAAAATCACAATGATTTACTGTATACGTATACGCGGTACTTTTAGCAAGATAAATTTGCAATTTTCATTAATGAAAATCCAACTACATCAAAGTAATTTTTACTAGTATTTAAACGTCTGTAACTTTTTTACCAGAAAAGTCCGTATTACGATTTTATTACAGAATATCCTATCTCACGAATACTTCAATTTGTAAAACTTTTAGAATTTTTCGATTCTTCCTTTTTGAGGTACAGGGTGGCAAAGATCCGAAAAATTGTGAATGGCGTCATGTTTACATGCCTCTAAAACAAAAGAAATTTGATGCTAACCTTTAATTTTTGTAGGACTAGTGGTACTAACATACAGACATTTACAGCAAAAAATTTAAACCTGAGTTCTTCTTCCTTCATAGTTATTCTCCAAACTAAAGCCTGCATTTATTCAAAAATCGTAGTTCATCTTAGTAGTATATTATTTATTGTTTCAAAGCGATAGCTCAAACATTAACTAAGTTATGATAATTTTCCCGAAACTCAATTTTTGCGGAAAACACGGTAGGTTGTGTAAACAAATGAATGCTGCCGCAAAACAAAACTGATAAAAATTAAATAAAGGCGTTTTCCAAAACCGAAAATGGCCGAGCACCAACTTATTATTTATAAGTTATTTTGGTCGATTTCGTATGGATTGACCCTATAGTCAGAAGCGTCCCTACCGTCGGTCAGCCGGGCGTATGCCCGGGGCCCCGAGAGCTAGTGGGGCCCCGCACCTAGCCCTTATTTTAATCAACAACACAATATATGTATCTTATGCGTTAATATGATTTGATGCAAGTTCTTATATACAAAGCTGAAGCCTACTTTTAAAATGAACCGCACTAAATTTCTAAGATAAAAAGGATTCTAACATTTCTCGAGACTACGGTTGAACGGAGCAGGCCATACGGCATTCACCCATAAAACTGTCATCTACCCTATCCGTGGAACCTGGATAGGGGGCATGGAAACATGACAGAGCAACGGATGATGCAGTCAGGTCAAATGTGTGGTAGAGAAAGTACGGTTAACGAATTCTCGACGGTTACTCATCACCGAGCAGAGGGAGCTCTGGTAAGATGAGGACTGGTGTGGGTGGATTTGATTCTCGCCTGGGACAAGGTCTCTGATTGGTGCTAAGCTCACTAGCTGTTTGACTGAATCTTAAGGAAGAGAATTGAAGTGAGGTTTATCCCGGTTGGAAGGGGTAAATTCCTGCCTATGGGAAACTGCATGCCACCAGGTAACTGTGCTCAGGATGCTATTCAGACCACCCTATGACTCAGACTGCAGACTGAGTACTGTGATCTGAAGAAGCTCTAAAGCCATTACTCTTAAGGAGTGTTGAAGCGAATACATGGCCTCTCACACTCAAGACAACTTCATCTCATGTAGGTACATACCGGGAGTCTAGTACGTGTAGACTTAAGAATGAAGCTCTGTCGAGGGCTCACCAAGCCTATAATTTTGGAGATCGGAGTGGCAAAACCATTAAAAAACCAAGTTCTGTCACAATTGAGGTTGCATTCGATCGGGCAGTGGCTCCTAACAGCAAGGGACAGCATGTTAGGGGAATAGTCCGAAGCTGGACGAGGTGAAGTCTCCTTGGTCGTATGATACGTCCCTCATGCTTTCCTGGAGATGGAGCCTACGGGTGAGCACTTTTATCGCTCCGGTACTAGCCTGGAGACCTAGTAGAGTATGGATAGTATCTCTATCCCACCAGTGAGTTACTGGTAGCATTGTGAAGTGTAGGCAATGCGCGCTAATTGAGCGTAATCTCAATTCGTGCCTCGGCATGTCTAAAATGCGGGAAGGAAGTCCCTAAAGTTCATAAATTAGTCACATACATTTACCTATAAATACAATACTATGACCTATTGTATAGTTAAAAGGTAATAGGCTATAAGTTGCTGTAGAAAAGGACTAAATGATCCTTTTCGCAGACAGAAGCGTTATTTCTCGAGATGATTAGTAAAGAGTTTAACAAATTTATTTTAATTGAGTATGTTTAAGTGTCAAACAAATTACATTTATATATAACATATTTTGGCAACATATCGGAAAAAGTTGCAAATATGCTACAAAGAACCAACAATTACAAAATAGCCTTTAAGCCAACCTAACATTTTTTCATTTTTATTTAATGCTAAAGTACCTTTAATTAATGAACAGATTTCTCATAATGACAGTTAAGCTATCGAAAGAACTATCAGGTAGATTAAAATAAATTTGTGAAACTTTTTGCTAATCAGTTTTATTTAATTCATGATGACTACAGTTGTTTGACAAAAAATATTAATATAATTTCTAGGAAAAAATATTTAACTAACTTTTAATTGCCAGAAATGAATTAATTTATAATTAATAATAAATGAATTAATGAATGATTTAATTTTTAATGAAATGAAATTGTCCCCCAAAAAAATGGGTACCTTTTATTACGTATCCTCCGATAAAAACAAAAGTATAGCATTTAGAAATATAATATTTTACTGTTGTATGTAGAAACAAATTTACTATTTGCTCCTATTTAGTTTCCTTTTCAGTTTAAATATTTAGTTTGGTTCAGTAGTTTACGAGCAATACGCTTTCAAAGTCAGACAACTATAGAAAAAATGGACAGTACACTTCAACCGCTAAAGCTATATGGTAAAGGTAAAAAATCTACTGAAAAAAAAACACGTTTGAAAAGTTATCATAAACTGTATTCAAGTCGGGTCTTTGCATTAGCATATGCTTTTCTGCGCCTCCGAAGCTAACACAAACAATTTGCAGAAAAAATATATTTCACACAAAAGAAGTTGAGAAACAATAAGACTAATGTTAGAATAACTTAATTACTTACAAACACAGCAAACTCCATAACCATTTGCACATGATCCCATTACAGTTCCATTCATAGCTTGACATTCTGTTAAATAGTAACACGTTCCATCATAGTAATTCAAATTACTCATTCCAATACAAGGCGTATTAGGAAATTGTATAATTGTAAATAAACTCAAAAATTTATTAGCCAACAACTTCGTAGAATTTTTTAATACAATCAGTTTTGTAGGATCCAACAATTTACTTTTATTAAGATTTACATTACTAAAAGGCACCCCCTGTAAAACTTCATAAAACTTTTCATTTTCTTCGGAATTACCCAACGTTTCAATGTTGTCAGAAACTTCTGTACTTATATTATCAAACATGTCTTCTTTATTATCATCAATCAAAGCATTTTGATGCTTCTTTTTATATAATCGAATTAAATATTTTTTCAAGAGATCACGTAGTTTTATATTTATATCCTCATCTGTTTCATTCCTGATATTACCAAAATGCTCTTGACGAGGAATTTTTTGTATATTCGTTAAGAAGTCTTCGGCATATAAAACATCAGTAGAATTTTTCCCTGTTTTAAATTTTGGCCTAAATTTTCTAAAAAAATCGTTTTCCTGCGACTTATTCTTTTTTAAATTTGATTCAAAAGAATTTGAATTTGTTTCGAAATCGCCATAGTCTGATTGAAGAACGTCGTCAAATTTTATAAAATCTTCGTTATCACCCGGAAGACTGTAATAACCCCTTCTGTTTGTTTCACGGTACTTATTAGTTTGAAAAGTATCACTGGGACTATTATGATAATATGGCGAAGACTTTGGATAAACATATTTCTGACCAGAGCTTTTAAAATTCTGATACGTTCTTAAAACTGTGTCCACATTAGGATAATTTGTATAAATATCTACATATCTCTGTTGAGGATTTCTATACCTCTCTTTAGAATAATCAGTTATTTCATAAAAATTGTCTTGTGAAAATGAAAAAGCCGCACAACTTATAAAAACACACAAACTTAGTCCACGCATTTTGAATGTTTAATAGTGGTTCATGTTTTGTCTAAGTTTCACAAAAGACTGCTTCCACCTCACGTTTTACTAAGAGCAAGTGTAATGATCATACTGAAGGAATTCTCTTCATCAGAAAACAATATAAGGATTTAAAACCTCCACACATAGTAAAAGACAAAAGTTAACAATTTACCAGAGCGTAAAATTTGTCATATGCTCCATAAACACACTTTATATGAGAATTAACAGTGATGCTCTCAAGGAAATGTGCTCATCTGGAAAGTCGTCTGATATTAAATAAATGTAAGATTATTATTATTATTCCATCAGCAAAAAATCTTTGTATGAAGAAATGATAATAAAATTATAGCAAATTGAACATGACAGATTTTTTAGCGGAAATGCATTTAGTTAATAGCACACGAACAGACGAAGCAAAGAACATTTGATGAAAAAAAGGAAAGTAAGTAGTTTTTCTTTAAAAAAACAAGAAATAATTCACTTTTAATAACCTAAGACACTATTGGAAATACTAAAATGGAGTTTCGAATTTTCACATATGAGACTTGAAAAATATTAAAATCGATTCTTCAAGCGTATTAACTAACGTGCTACATTGATTTAAAGGTCATCTTTTAAAAAGTGTGGAAGAAGGAAAAACAACCCGTTAGTTAATTAGTTAAACCTATAAGTTTAGCTTTAGACTTAGACATTATGTTTTCCATCATGTATGATGAGGCGAAACGTATATCTCGAACACCAAACTCATCTACTCGTGGCAATCTAAGCAATGGTGATCCATGTTGAAGAAGGGTTGAGAAATCCTTCGATCCCTCACACGAATTTAAGAATCCAGTGAAGAAATAAACTAAACAAGCCATCGCGAGGACTTGGATTCAAGTATGAATGGGTCATTCCATGGCAAATCTTCACAAATAAACTTTTCAACCCGACCATCTCAGATTTTCGTGAGATTTGGTAGGGTAGTAGAAGATATAAAGTAACCTACGTATGTAAAGTTATAGCCATCAGTGATACACAGTTTCATATAGCAGGGCTGCAAACATCATAAAAAAATGTAAGATTTACGCTTACAAGGTGAACAGAAACAATTCATAACTCTGCTTCAAATAAATTATTGTAGAACTTTAATATTGGGCTTGTTTTAAAGCTAGAAAAACTGGAGATAGACTTTCTTAGATATTCAAGGTCGAAGATCACATCATTTGACCTTGAAATGAAAAACTCAATATTTTACAATAAGACAATTACGAGGGTAAATCAAATATAAACGGTAATTTTTCTTTCATCATTTATTGAATAACGTGATACACAAATCATTGTTTTAACATTTTTCAATATACTCTCCTGCGTGATCTACACACTTTTGCTACCGATTTGGAAGTTTCAGTATTCCCTGGTTATAGAAAGTTTGAGGGCGAGTTGTACGCCAATTGCGCACGTGCTCTTCGACTTCTTCATTGCTTACCAAATCGTTTTCCTCCCAGTGATTCCTTCATAGGCGCGAACAAAAAATAGTCACAGGGGGACAAGTCAGGTTTTCCAGCCCATTTCTTCCAGGGTATTCTTTGTCAATGCCTGGCGTTGTCATGGAGGAGAATGACATCTCTGATGGGCATGCCTCGTCGTTTGTTTCGATAGGCGACTTTTGTAAGATTCCCCTAGAGTAAAAAAAAAAGTTGCAAGGACTTTTCCAGCTTTGGCCTTCACTGGGCAACCTTCATTCTTTCTTCGCCACTCCTTACTTGCCATTTTAGATTCGGGGGTGTAGTGATGTACCCACGTCTCATCACATGTCACGATGCGCTGCAAAAAGGCCTCCCCTTCTCGCTGAAATCATCTTCGGCCTGGCGTTGTCATGGAGGAGAATGACATCTCTGATGGGCATGCCTCGTCGTTTGTTTCGATAGGCGACTTTTGCCGACCGTAACAATTAGCAGTAGTAAGCCGCATTCACTGTACGTTGATCGTGTAGAAAATCGATCAGTAAGATTCCCCTAGAGTAAAAAAAATCGTTGCAAGGACTTTTCCAGCTGAGTGCCGAGTTTTGCCCTTCACTGGGCAACCTTCATTCTGTCTTCGCCACTCCTTACTTGCCATTTTAGATTCGGGGGTGTAGTGATGTACCCACGTCTCATCACATGTCACGATGCGCTGCAAAAAGGCCTCCCCTTCTCGCTGAAATCAATTCAGAAGCCTTTCAGCGATCTCCGACCTAACCTGTTTTTGGTTTCCAGTCAACAACCTCGGAACTCATCGAGCACTAATTTTTCGAAAACCAAGTTTATCAGTTATAGTGGATTGAACACTTCCATAGCTGATATCCACTTCTGATGAAATTTCTTCCACGGTTAACCGGAGATCACGTTTAATAAGCTCTCGAACGGTACGGATATTGTCATCTGTAAGGCTTGTCCTTGGGCGTCGATCATGACTTTCGTTTTCAACACGTTCTCGTCCGCCCTTAAAATCTCTCGCCCACGTATACACACGATTCTGAGACAGTGTACTGTCCCCAAACTGTGCCTTCAAACGAGTTAAAATTTCTGACGGTTTAACGCCTTCATTGGTTAAAAACTTTATGATAATCCGTTGCGCAACAGACGAATGTACCTCTTGCTCGGTCATGGCTGTACTGACGACAAAGCCAAGGATGTGCGCGAACCCGACCGGCTCCCCACTCCTCATACACCAAACATCAACTCCACACAACACCAGCTACCTCGGAACTGCATTCTAAGCGGAATAGCAAAATTACTGTTTATATTTGATTTGCCCTCGTATCTATGAAGACTATGCTTTCTTAGCTTTAAAACAAGCCTAAGATGAAAGTTCCATAATAGTTAGAAGCAGAGTTATGAGTTGTCTTTGTTAACCTTGTAAGCGTAAATTTTATATTTTTTATCATGTTTGCAACCTGCTATATAAATATTGTGTATCACTCAGGACTATAACTTTACTTACGTAAGTGACTTTATATGCTCCACCATCCCATCAAATTTCACGAAAATCTGAGATGGTCGGGTTGTGAACTGTGTTGATTTGGCATGGAATGACCCGAATATGGGATAACGCACATCAGATCCTCGGACATGAATGCATGCTTAGATAACAAAATCTGAAAAACTACTAGAATTGGTACACGAAACATAATACTATCTATCTTTGGTAGGGAAGGCAATGAAATTTTCGCGAAAACCAAACTTAAGTTGGCAGCGAACAAAATTAAAGGCAATACGAACAAGAAGGGATGACAGACATTTATGACATAGGTATTATGAATGATTGTGTTCAATCAGTTATTATTGCTAATTATTACTATTGTTAACTTTTGTCTTGTGTAAAACTGAAATAATTTTGCAATTATACGATTAGAAGATTTGTTGGGGAAGGAGATTATTCAATGGAGAAATGGTTTATTGAATTAGAAATTAACGCATTATTGCTAAGTTGCAACAAAGTACAGAAACAAACTTTTAGAATGAGACTATTACTACTACAAGGTATGACAAAGCCTTTTTATACAAACTGAAGGTGTAATAACTGCATAGAATACGTTTAAAGAAAACTAAAGTCTGACAGACACTTAAGAATAGACCAAACAATTGAAAAATATTTATGATCAGTTTTCCTTAGCTGTAACACAAATGTGGGATTTGTGTAATACCACCTGTAAGTCGGCTGCAGCCGCACGATGGGCCTGCGTAATAAAAGTAATGGCCCCTCCCTCCCCCACAAGCTTTAAAACTTCTGTGGCCTAGTTCTTCAGGCAATGGGCAGTATTATTATCGTTATTATTTTATTATTATTAATTAAAGAATTGTCAGTAGAAGCTCCAAATAAGACGAAGCGTGGATCTACGGATTTACTTTAAAGACAAACTAAGAGTTTATGCACAAATTGAAAGCAACCGTAAAGATAAAGAATCAAGGAAAATAACTGGCAGTAAACAAGATGATATAAAGAAGAAGTAAAAGAAAAATCGATATGCTGTTTCAATTGCGGAATGAAGGGACGTTTCGGAAATGGAACCCAAAAGAAATAGAATGGTTTAAATGCAATAACTTCGGATACCTAACTAATGTTTATCAGGAAAAAAAGCATGAAAATCAGAGGACTTAAAAACGAAGACGATCAAGAAAATAAGTTACATACTTCAATGTTAAGCTTGATTAAAAAGAGAATTACAGCTTTTGTTGACTTAGCAAGTTACATAGTTACCATGAAACGAGAAGTGGCTGAAGAATTAACTCGTATATTTGCCATATATCGTAACTGTACTAGGGTTTGGTCAAGAGACTGAGAGAGCGACGCGCGACAGCGATCAACTATGAAAACGCTCTAAGAAATGTTTTTTCAACTAACGCGAGACAACATTGCCCAAATCACACTGTCATCTCATCTCGACAGCTTAAAATAAACTGATGATCAATTATACTATGCTATCATATCGTATTAAAATGGCCAGGCCGCAACGAGCATTCCATGCACTCTAAACTCTAACCAACAGTGGAAGGACTCTGTAGTTTCTAGAAATAGTTGTATTTAAATTACGGAATTTATCAAAGCGGATGAACACGACGGTCATCCGCTAAAGTGCTTGTACAAAATAAATAAGTGAGGCTCTACAATTCTCAGTTAGAAGAATATCATAAATTACGATATAATCAATTATAATCAAAGTCAACTATGAACAAAGTGGATTATGATTGATGATCATAATTGATTTTGAAGACATTCGTGAAGCACCCCTTAGCGCCCCCCCCTTTAAACCTATTGGCCTTGTGCTTAGTCCGGACCCTGCTTGGAGCTGGCAGTCCTTGTCATGCCGAATGATTCATAAGAAGATGACATGACTGTAGGGTGAAGCGCCCTAGAACGAAATAATATATAGGTTGTCAAAGAAGAGATTAGTTAACTATAGAAAAGAATTATGAAGCTTGCCATAGAAGAAAAGCTGATCCCAAAGAAAAAAATTACAGTAGGAACTGAACGTGCCGAACAAGACAAAAAACAGAGTCTATAATGTGGTGAGTCGATTAGACGTATATTTTTACTAAATTTAAAAAATTGGTACTAGTGAGTAGTGCCTTGCTTGAAATGAACTTCGGCCTGGTTTCTGATAGAGTAGTACGATATCGTCCTTATTGTCACCTTATACCCGCGAAAATGGGTGCAATCCATGGCGAAAGAGATGCTGAATGTGAATATACAGTAAATACTCCATAACGTAAATAAAATAAAACCAAATAAGTTCATGTTTGCGAATTGTTCAAGTTTTCAACAACACAATTGAAACGAATTGTTTTGAACAAATAAAACGATGAATCAGCTGCATGCACAACAACTGTATAAATAATACCACCAAGGTGAGATAAGATAAGAGTGCAAGTTGACCGTTGCTAAAAATGTCATTGGCGTACGCTAGAATCAACAGATCTTCACTACTGATTTTAAGTACTTCTCTTCTTAATTAAAATCAGTTTTGAGTCGCTACTGAATCTTTCGAGTCCATTTTTATTTATCCTCTTTATCAGTTAAATTACAGCGTAACGATCACGTGATTTCGAATGCATTTTACATTTTCACCCTCGTGATTACTCGATATCGATATTATCGTGATTTTTTCATTTAATTGTTAGACATTAACCAAAACAATTCCTATTATACCCAGTAGTACACGAATGAAGCGATTACCAAAAGCACTCGACCATACACATGCAAACGCTTAACACGGCGTCAACATTTTATTAATATGGGTAATCCCGAATTGCACATTGCAACGCGCATGTGTATGCGTGTATACGCCCTTGCAATGCTATGTAGTCACTAACGCGCGTTAGTAAATGCGAATTAGCTAACACGCGTTAGTGACTAAATACGTGCATCAATGCGCAGGCAGTAACGTGCGTTAGAACCTTCATACAGACGCACAAACTTGATTCATTCGTTTTGGTCTAGCTGCAGCGGTTTTAAGATGTTGTTCATAGAAGACGATTAATTGGCTATAATGTCGTGGCGTACGCATATGTGCTTAAAGAAAAAACAAAAAAGAAAATAAAAAACCGTTGTCGCTTGTGGTCGAAAGAGTGACTTTTAAAACGGCAAACATTTTTACATACTTATTAACTTATTAGCAGTAGCGGTGGGTGCATACGTCAAACCCGGGGCACTCGCAGTGCAACACATGATGATATACTGTTTTAATGTGTGCGTACGAGCATGATAGCAATATACCAGTTTGTCGTGTGCCCCGAGTTTGACGTCTGCACCCGTGGCGGTGGGTGTAGCCCTTTTCAGAATCTAGCGGTACTAAATTCTTCAGTAGCAACTTTTGCAAATTCTTTAGAAACTGTCAAATTCAGGTAAAACGGATACAAGTGCAAATGGGGGTGTTGAAGGATTAGGTAAAAACACAATACACCCCAAGTAACGGTACTACAAATGGATATATATTGTAAGCTTATAAATCCCTTAAAATGTTTCAGTCAACTTGATATATTCGTAACGTTATAACGTGTTAGATTTGTGTGGTTTTTTTGTGGCTGTTATTTAAAATATACATTTTTGCAATGACTTCTGCCAATTCAGGTAAATATAAACCATTTTTTTAAACAATAACTATTTGTTTATTAACCTTCATTTTTTTTTAATTTCACACCTACACTACGGGGGAACCAACAGTTAAAGTCATCTGTCCCCCATCTAACATGCAACACAAATACACACACCCATAGTTGAGGTGGCGGAATTTTCCAATTAGAAAAATTCCGTCACCCCACGTGGGATTCGAACCCACGACCCTTGGAACACGAGTAATGCACTGACACCACTCGTCCACCGCCAATTATGACAAAAATGGCATTAAAATTTACGTGTTTTTAAATAGGCCGGTAACGACGTAATAGAACCCTGACCAATAAGAAAAGAGACGATAACGCTATTCGGTACGACCTGCATTATGGGCTTCGGTACACACAAACGGCGTGGTTTTATTTAGGTTAGAATTAACCTGTAAGTTTTGTTTACATTGCGATATGTAATAAGTTTTGTTATTTATCCTTTTTACGCAGTTTTAATTATTTATATATAGTTTTTTACTTTTATTCTCTAACTTCACAACTTCAAAAATCTGACGTTAGAAAAGTTGTCAAAGCATTCGTGGCGGAAGAAACTTTTATAAACAATCTCTTATTGGTTCGGGCTCTAACACGTCACATATGGCGCAAATTTAAACCAAATTTTTTTTCATAATGACTGCTGTGCTGCACAAGATATTATTATTAACGTAAATTTCTAAGTCTAAGCTATTGCATAACTCAATGAAAAATATGGCTGTCAAAGCCCACTCATGCAGCATTTTTTAGTGATGCACAAGTTATGCAATTGGCATTATCTCGGTAATATTTTGATTAGGTAATTTTTATCTGTTTCCAACTAGTCTGTAATTTAAAGTGTTTAACAATTTAATGTGTATTTATGTCATTTCGAAATATCTCTCACAATGATCTCAATCACTTAATAAGATTTTGTGGCTCGGTAGCTCAACTCGTTTTTTTTACTTAAGGTAAGCCTAAAAATACGTTGCCATAAAGTGCAATAATCATATGTAGCGGTACAGGCACTGCACTGGCAGTAGATCATTTTCAAGAGATGCTCGGGCTGTCTGGCATATTTTTAAGCCACTCTTATCATTTATCAATAACATCTGATGTAAGTATTGCAGACTGCTTTTAAACTGCCATTTTCATCTTGAAAATCAGACATGCCAGACAAAACAATATTTTCTCAAATTTTTAGTCATTGTTCTTTCTGAATGTGACTCCAAAGACTACAAATTATTTAAAGGCTGGCTGAAACTACCCTTGAATACTATTTTGAAAAATAAATTTTCATTTAAACTGCATGAATTGTTGTCGATTCTAGCTACTTGTCGTAGTACATCTAAATATCGCTAGGAGTGAAACTTTCTCCCCAGAAATATTTTACGCCCGTTTACTTAAGTGAGAATGACTCCTCCATTCTCTAAATGAAATGTAAAGTAAAAAGTGATGCAATTTTGATGTAGAATCTGAGTACAGGGTGATATTTCTCAGAGCTGGAATCATTTTCGCTAAGGATTACCAAATAAACTTATAGTCTCTGACCAAATATATATAATCTTGAAGGAACGCAGAAGTACCTAAAACGGTTTGAACCGTTGCTATGCTGGTTTCGGGTCTAAATTATGCATATATAACAATGATTTGTTAAAAGAGATGGTTTTTGTAACGAAGAAATTTGCTCGATTGGCTCAAAGATGAAATGCGGTGCAATTTAAATTATACAAACTTTACAAATCTTATGTTACATGGAGAGTTTCAAGCAGCATTTTTAGTCATCGCTACGTACCAGCAACTACCAGTGGAACTATTAAGTTTTTGCCAATAGTCACAAGCACGTAATTGCTACGGTTTCATTACGTGCCTGGAAGCAAAATGGGGAACAATTTTTGGGTAGCAGATACGTGGCGGAGTAGTAATTGCGTAATTCGACTTTCGTGGAACTTCTTTTATTTTCTCTTTGACACATCGTGTCGCGTGGTTACTCTCTCTTACTCTTGCAACTTAACAAATATTCTATCATTTTCTATACTAATGGTGCGATCGTGTCACAAAATGGATTACTATTTTATTTGTAATACGTACTTAATAATACAAAGAGCGATAAATTGTTTGATTATTTTCTCATTCCAATAAACCAAAATTATAAACCATTGCAACTTTTCTGTTGGATGTGATGATGACAGGTCGAAAAATAACAACTTCTTTAAATATATTTTTTAAATAAAAAATGTCTTTAATAAAATATGACAAAAATACTTATAAGTTGATACACATGATAGAAACCATTAAGCTACCAACCAATTAAGTTCTTTTATGTGTTTAAATAAAAGATACTCAATTATTGTCATTAATTAACTTTATTAATATTGAGTTAGCAGAGAGCATTACATGCACAATGCATACACTGTACAAGATGTGTGTCCTCCAAGCCGACTCAAGTGCCAGGATTGGTTAGTTGCATCACTACAAATAAATGTTGCCACTTCAATTTACATACATAACAATACCTAAGGCACAATTTAGCACCAATTTGTTATTTTTATCGAAAGTTATGTAGTAAAACGTCTATTAACAATCATAACAAATTGAAAATTGATTAATAGCTTCCAGCATTTTACAAGTAAATGTGGAGATGGAGTAGTTTACGAAAAATTACTTTAAAGTGATTTTTCTGGGTAGCAAAAACGTAAGTTTTACTTTCAATACTACTGTAAAGCTACGTTACTTTAAAGGGTTAAACAATGGTTCCAGGCAGGTGGCAGGAACTTTCAGTACTACATTAAAGTTTTAAAGTAGCTTCGGGAAAGTTACTGCTACAATCATAACACCACTTTGAAGTTGCAATGACTTTAAGATAATTATACTAAGTGGCAATACCGTTCCATATACTTCAAAAGTTACTTAGAAGTAATGGAACTATGCAGTTCCAATAAATAGTATAAACAACAACACAATTACTAAAATATTCCGAATTGAAGTAATTAAACCTATAAAGTCATAAATTTAGTTGTAGTTACGTAACAACTACTCAATCAAAGTTCAGATCTTAGTTACTGATACTTAGATGCTGCTTGGGTTGCATTTAGTGCAGTTACTGAATTTGCATTTTCATATAGTGAGTACATGGCAGTTGCATTCTTAGTAAAAAATCAACATGAAGATTTAAGAATTTAGTCGCGGACTTTCTATGCGCCACGGCAAGGCATAAAATATAAAATCGATTATTTACTTGATTTTTAGTGTTTGTTTTTTAATGAGAGCCAAAAACGAACGAGTTTTCAGGTCTCCAAACATTCTCATTATATCCACTATACCTTTCAATTAGGTTAAATATTCATAATTCTTGTTTCAAGATTGTTATTTAGAGAGAATTATTAGTTTACATTTTGATCCTGAAAATAGTAAAATACAGAGTATGTCATTTTTTACATGTTACCTGCATTTGATTCCTTCTTATTAATTTATACTTGTCACCTACACATTCATGATAAAATAGACTAGATACGGTAGAGCTCCGTTGACAATTTCCTGATGTTTATCAGTCATTAGAGCTGACATTCACCCGGACAAGTAAGTGGGTCGATTATATAAATTAGAGGTAATTTTGAAATTTTAACCAAATTTAATGTTTTGGAACATTTATTCCAGTATTATAAAATTTATCAAATTTTCTTATTTACTTCCTCTCTCTTAAGCGTTTTGTGTTTATAGTTTAAAGAAAATGTTTGTTATCTTAATCGTCTTCAACAAACTTTCTTCAAGCAAATCAAATCAAGAACACCTTGAAAAATCATAAAACAATCATTTAAAAAGCGTGAAATAACAGTTTTTGAAGAGATTAACGAGCATTCAAAAATATTTACTTTTTCGTTTACATTATTATATCTATTTTTACACCTAAAATTACATTTTTTAGATAGACTAAAAAGAAATTTTTGAAGAGAATTAAATGAGCGTAGCTAATCGTCTTGTTTTAGGTATAATGTGTAGTTTGATATGAGTTATCTGAATATAATGCTTTTACGAAGTAAAAGAATAAGGCTAGGGTTACTGTTCTTTACTTTTAGTCTAGACATTGTTTATTAATAAATAATTTGTCTATTGCAACTGACATTTTAATTTTCTTGTTTTTTATCAATGTAATAGATTAATTGAACTAGTTTAGTTAATCAAATCACCACTAGGTGCGCACAGTCGGAGTTAGGTATTTAAACATTGACAGCAACGTTCCGTTTATGTATGTCGTGTGTTGTATGTGAATTTTAAGTAATTAAAACACTAAAAATAGACTTAAATTGTTTACGCAACGAATTAAAAAAACTAAGAGCAAAAACAACAGGTTCCAAGGAGGTTTTAAAGCGTCGGTAAGTTAATATATTTTAGTTTAAGTTCTATTTTGAACTATAACCTACAAATTGTAGATTGTCCATTTGGAAGGAAAACAATTATACAAAATTCTCATATTAAACGCGAAAGTGGTTCCAGTTAAAGAAGTAAGAAGTTTTCCTAATCATGCTTATTTTAAACGATTGAAAAAGTCACAAAAACATATTTTGAAGGCAACAGATGTTATATCGATATCAAATCAATATTATATAAAGTTACAATGATTATATTGAAGAAATCAAAGCAATTTGGCATAAGTACTTAATTGTACTTGTTCTTGCCCTGCCGCTACAGGCTGGTCAGCAGCATGTTAACATATTGGAGCATTGTGTTAGTCTCTTGAATATTTTACACTGGCAGATGGGCAGTTTTCTTTATTTTGTTTATACACAAAATTTAAATATTGTTTGCTATAGGCAAAGTGCAAGAATATGTTTCGTGCACTTCACAGCCAGTAGTTCGGAACAAAAGAAATGCTGGAAAAGCTTATTATTCTATGGAGCCCTACTACAGGAAAACAGTTTGAACAGAAGTGTTTGCTTTTTGTTTGGAAAGTTTAGCAGGAAATTATCAATTATATTTCTAGCAATGTCCAAGTCGATAGTTGCAGCTTTTTCGTTACTACTGTTTTGTCTTTAATAATAATAATCTTTAATAGCAATCACTGCTATACATAAAAAAGAACATCTTAAAATTGTAGAGACATCAATAAATTAATTAATTTTGTATTGGGTAGTATTAAATCGTTCTCTGATGTGACCCTTGTCAAATTTTCTTACAGGTAAACATTGAAAGGAAACTGCAGTTCTGTAATTAAGAATTTTTCATTGTCCTAAAAATAAAATATGTAAGCTTAGATATAAAATAAATTACAGTTACAAAACTTACCCATATTGGTAATTTTATAATCTTTTGGTAGAAAATGCTTAGAGCAAACTTTTGTATATTTTGTTGGTTTTTTTCCTGATCTAGTGATAAACAACCATTTTCTAATTAAATATTTATTAGTAATAGATGAACACTGAGCACAGAGAGAAATACTTCATAAGAGCTTTGCACAATATTGTTCAAAACGGTGTTGGAGAAATTTATATTATAATTGTAGAATCGTATTGTCCAGCGTTGTGTAGGATTCCGTTACTGAATTGTCTAACAGGAACTTACGACAATTATTTAACACAGTCAGATTTAATTCAGCATTCTTTGGAACAATGTTGTAGAGGATAAGCTAGCATATTATGTTGAAGTATAATTGTAAAAAATGTTTAGAAAAATACAATATTTTGTTTGAATGAAATCATAATCCAGTGTTCAAACTGCTTGCTACTAATTATTGTGTTTCGCAAAGTTTATGGATGACATCCTATAGATGTTACCACTTGTAATTGTCGCTATTAATGTCAATTCGAGATTTATATATAAACAGCCGACGGCAAAAGAAAATTTTAGTGTTATACGTGTATATACTACACGTTGTATAGTATGTAAATACTATACATTGTATAGCTATATACATATTAGTTACATATATTTTAATATATGTAAAAATATATATTTTATTTGTGATATCTAGCCTTCTGTATAGAATATTTGTGTCAGAGTATTGCACAATTTGTATAAATGTGAACAAGTAATTGTGTTAAATACTATTAAGCAATTGTGGCACACACTAGCGCAACAATTGTACAATTTTGTATAAAATTGTATGCAATAACATTACACATTCTGTTTTAATAAGTAACACAATTTGTTATGGAAACTTATACACAACTATTCATTTGATTCTACAAAATTACTATTGACTTCCACAAAATCTTGGCAAACTAAATGACACAATCTTGTTTTATAATTGTACACAAATTGTCCCTGTCACTTTTTTAAGACCAATTTGTTTTACAATACCACACAATTGTTGATGAAATTTAAATACATTTTTCTCTGTGAGGCACACAACAATTATAAGGCATTTTGCAGTTACAATAACAATCAAATCTACAGAAATAAATAGTCAGAAAAAGTGAGGTTATGTTTCTATACCTAACATCGATTGCAGCGCCACCTAAATGAAAGTGATCTATTATTTTTTGAAATATGTCTTTTAATTCGTAACGTATTAATATTTGTATACCTAGTGGGAAAGTCAATTGATGAGTAAATATAATAATTCAATACAAACCAAAAATTGGGACGATGATAGCATTTGTGCATCTATCATTTTTTTTTTCACCGAATGTACGAGGTCTGACTATTAAATAACGAGACTGTTTATGAAAAGAGTTTTATTTTAAAAATTATTCTACAATCGAATGCTCTCATTCAATGTACTCCCCTCCCCTCGCCACACACCGTTCCATTCGTTTTTTTCCATTGGTCAAAGCAATGCTGGAAGTCTTCTTTTGTAAGAGCATTTAGGAGCTCCGCCGATGTTCGCTTCACCACTTCGATCGACTCGAATCGGGTTCCTTTTAAGGCAGACTATATTTTCGGAAACAGGAAAAAATCACAGGGTGCTAAATCAGGCGAGTACGGCGCGTGTTCGAGCACTGGAGTGCCTCTAGCGGCTAAATAACGCTTCACAGACCAACTCAGGCTCTTCATCTAACCTCTCAAGAAAATCTGAGCAGATCTGTTGACGGACGAGCTTTTGTTCAAACTTCGCACAAACTTTCTTCATGTTCAACTCGTCATGTAAAATTTTTCTGGCAGTTTCTTTATCGGCGTTTACAGTCTCAGCAATCATCCGAATGCTCATACGACGATCTCCACGCACAATTTCATTGATTTTGGTCACTGTTTGCGGAGTTGAAACAAAGACAGGTCGACCTGGACGTTTGTCATCTTCGGTGCTCTCTCGGCCTTCAGAAAATCGTTTATTGCCATTCGAAAACACGCGCACGAGATAGAGAATTCTCACCAGTTTTTTTAAATTAACGAGAAATTTCACATTTATCCGTTGCTCGTGTTTTTCGTCACGAGAAAAAAATACGTTTCGTTTCTAACCTCTATAGAAAAAATACTACTACAGCGACAAAAACGTTTTCGTACTAGCGTAGTAGACACTTCTAGCTACCCAACGCTGCATTCGTTTTCCCCCCTTCCCCTCTACGACGTCTTCTGTGCGCGCAGTCTCGTTATTTAATAGGCAGTCCTCGTATTTCTAATTTTGAACCACCACTATATAATGGAGTTCAGCACTCGGGCTCCCCCCAAAGGGGTTCCTCTTTCAGGAACACAAATTGAGATACGCTCAATTAGCGCACTAATGCTATTGCAAAAGCTACCAGCATACACTGGTGGGAGCGAGGTATATCTATTCAGACCTCTCCTAGCCCTCCAGGCTAGTACCGGAGTTATAAACGTACCCACTCGTCAGGACTTATCTCCCGGCATAGATTACCCGTAATCTAACTTCAGACTTTCCCCACAGATGTTGGGCTTGCACAGTTATGCCATCCATGTTTACCATGTTTTAGGCCTAGTGTGCCCTCGTCACCGTTTCGTTTAATTATACCTAAGTATAATCTCAGCATGTACCCTTTAAAGTGAAGTTGTCTTGAGCATTGAGAGGCTATGTATTCGCATAAATACCCCTTAAGCGTAGTGGTTCGAGACGGTTTCTTTGAATTACAATATTAGAACTGCACAACCGTAGCGTTATTCTCATACTTCCGTCTTTGAATCCAATCTACCTCGTGGCATGCAGTTTTCCATTGGCCAGGGTCCTCCCCACACCTGGATAAGCCTCACTTGATTTCTTCCCATCATCAGACTACATCATCAGCGGGTGACCAGCGGTGAACCATGAAGGACTTCAGCCGAGGCGAAAATACAAACTACCCACACCGGTACTCGAGTCTGCAGAGCTTCCTCCACAACTTTAATGAGTATCCGTCGGAATACTTGTGTGAATCTCTACCACACATTAATTTCTGATTGTATCATCTGTTACCCAGATTTCTGGGAATTGGGTAAAATCAAATCAGTTTTATGGGTGAACACCGTGTGGTCTGCACCGTTCACTCATAATGTATTTCTAATATCTATCAAGCTCGCATTACATACAATTTAACTGTAACTAAACGCAATGTTTTTGACAAGAGTAATGCCTAAAAAGCATCTATGGCCAAATTTCGACTCAAAAATAAATTTTGTTCCTCCGCTCCGGTAAGATGAAGCTTATTGTTTTTCTACATTTATACAATATATTTCCAGTCCTGAGTATACCTACAACACATTTGTGTGTAGGTATACCAGTTTCTGACTAAAAGAAAACGTGCATTTGTTTCGTTTAAGAAATTTAGTTTTGAGAAGAAATACATGGCCAAAGCGTGTATATTAGCATTAAACCTAACTTTAATTGCACTGCAAGAATTCTATTGTACCTGTGAGGTAGGTTATATCGCGTTCCAGCGGTTTAAAAAAAAGGCAATCTTAAGACCCCTTTTTATATGTCCGTCAAATCAGAAATGACACAAGGATTATTTCTTACACTTAACGTGTACTATCACACATTTAGTTAGTGTTAATCTGTATTGAAACACCGTGTACAATGTACATTATGCAGTTTATGCATGCATTGAAATGTTGTAATACGTGCTATAGCCTACAGAATCACAAAG
Organism: Agrypnus murinus; assembly: GCA_929113105.1. Lineage (NCBI taxonomy): Eukaryota > Metazoa > Arthropoda > Insecta > Coleoptera > Elateridae > Agrypnus > Agrypnus murinus. Next base: position 59,706,551 of record OV816025.1, read on the forward strand.
GCTATTTTCATATAGATAAATACCCAACCTCCCAAAATATAGCTGTGCTGGAAGTATCAGCTTGACCTAAATAACATTACTTTAGTCTTTGCCGGCTAACCCCCAATAAGTCGGAAAGAGGCGGGTTAATACAAGATATACAAGATAAAAAAAACAAGCGCCACTTCGTTTTAAAGCAATTCTTATTACTAAAACTTCAAATTTCTTAGATAAACGAAGAAATAGATCTTTTACTAACATATAGACAACTTCCACAATTCTGGTCGTACGGTGCATATACACTTACAGGTGACAAGCTGGAAAGCAAATATTAAAACCACACAATAAATAAATAGTAATAAATAAAACACAAACATGTAGTGAAATGTAAACTTTCTAATATTAGGGCTTTATTATTTATCGCAAATTGTAAACGGTAATTATACTGATTAAGGACTTTAATGTCTAGCAAAATTAACAGAATGGTGATTTGTATCACAGTGGTTGTAAATCTTAAAAACTACCCTATGACAATTTCACTACTCGAGATCTCGTGTTAACTAGTTCTTAAAACTAACATGCATGAATAAATAAATTATATAAACGTTTTATAAATATATAGACACATATATGAAATGACATAATATACATATACATACAGTTTCAAACAAACATCCCACCATTCGATGACCCTCGGATGATACAGTACGGTTTAAAAGCCTTGCTTAGGGTTTTTCGTTTCACGCTCAGGTATAATCTTGTTACATACAACCCTGTACGTATGTATGCAGGTACAAACTCAAAGGGGAAGACCTTCAAATTAAACCCAATCCAAAGTCAATAAATCGTGGTTTCATCTAGTAGTAGTGTAGAGGTTATGTATTTGACATAAGAGGGCAGTAAAAAGTTTGACATAAGAGGCCCGCAAAGAAGCCTTAACTGCCCTCAAAACAGGACATTTAAAAAGCACTTTCTGATCAGGTAGGCAAAAAAATAACTAACATAATTTATAAAAATACAACATAACAACGCTCAGAAACAAAATTCAGTAAATACGTAAAATACTTGAGACCTTGGATTAATTTGACCGACAACTTTGGTTTTTTAACCTCAAATTAATGTTTATAAATGTTGAACAGGTGGTTGATGAAATTAATTTATAGGTTTCGTTTATAATAACTACATGTATTTTCATAAAAAAGGTATTAATTAATAATTAAGACTTTAGGGTGTGTAAAAAGTATATAGCAAAACACTTCCCCAGCCCCGTCCCAAGTTACCCCAAAACTTATCTGTTTTATTTCCAGTAAACAAAATGTCAAGGAAATTATATAAATCGGTTCTAAGAAATGCCACGATTTTGATGAAGAAAATATGAAACATATCATACGAGATGTAAAATCAGGAAAATCCCTCAGGATAACTGCAAAAATGGAAAATAACAAAATCCACTGTAGAACAGAAAAAAGAAAAATATAATACAAGAAAAAAACAACAAACTTGTAAACGGATTAACTACAGTAGCTGAATGGAGGTTTCCGTTAACTCACTTTGACCGTTGAGTGAGAAATTTTAAAGAGGCGCAATGTAATAGAAAAAGGCCGTGCCTGCATCGTCTTCACCCGCACTCCACTTGATCAACAAACTAGAGTACTGCACGATGCTACCGCGACGTGCATTAATGGAACTATTCATTTATAACCACTAGATGGGATGGTCAACATCAAGCAAATCTTTAAATGTCAACTATAATATTCCCAATGGAGCAAAAAATGTGCGTTTTGTTTTCAACGTAGAACCAGATCAGACTGATAGGTTTTATAAAGTAAACAATTCTATATTCGAAACGATTATTTACGACTTTGTACTACGGTACAGACATTTTCTATTGCTAAAAACTTCAACAATTGATTATTTTTAAAAATCGTGCTTTTTAACTTTAAAATCGTCATATCTTCAAAAGTAACCGAGCTATCGGATTGAATTTTTTTTTAAATTGAAGAACACACGTGAGCGCATCTAGTCGTATTAATGACGTTACCGAATATTAATTACTGATTTCCTTAAATAGCAGTTAAAGTTAGCACTTCAGCATGAATGTATTCATATTTTGACTATGCTAGAAAAATTCTTATTTGTCCGAATCTTTCTATACTTACAGCGAAGCAATTAAAGACAAGAGAATGCAGAAATTTTTAGAAAAAAGAGATTTGATCTAGGACCTATAGTTTTATAGTTATGAATAGTTTTGTGACGCACTAAACTGACAGCGGATGATACTTTCGCAAGGCCGGCACGGGACTACCATTCAATAATTAATAATTTACAGGCAAAAGGTAGTTTTTTTTAATTAAATGCTGTCCTAACACAAATATTTATTGTTTTATTAAGTCTTAAAACTGCCAATTGATAAAATAGCAAACACTAATAAATAAACAGGCTTAAATGTTTATACTATACAGTAAAACTTCGCTTTGGGTTTGGATTTCCATGTGTGAGCAACAGAGAAATAGCGAGACTAATATCGGAACTTTGATTGAGTAGTTGTTACGTAACTACAACTAAATTTATGACTTTATAGGTTTAATTACTTCAATTCGGAATATTTTAGTAATTGTGTTGTTGTTTATACTATTTATTGGAACTGCATAGTTCCATTACTTCTAAGTAACTTTTGAAGTATATGGAACGGTATTGCCACTTAGTATAATTATTTTAAAGTCATTGCAACTTCAAAGTGGTGTTATGATTGTAGCAGTAACTTGCCCGAAGCTACTTTAAAACTTTAATGTAGTACTGAAAGTTCCTGCCACCTGCCTGGAACCATTGTTTAACCCTTTCAAGTAACGTAGCTTTACAGTAGTATTGAAAGTAAAACTTACGTTTTTGCTACCCAGAAGAATCACTTTAAAGTAGTTTTTCGTAAACTACTCCATCTCCACATTTACTTGTAAAATGCTGGAAGCTATTAATCAATTTTCAATTTGTTATGATTGTTAATAGACGTTTTACTACATAATTTTCGATAAAAATAACAAATTGGTGGTAAATTGTGCCTTAGGTATTGTTATGTATGTAAATTGAAGTGGCAACATTTATTTGTAGTGATGCAACTAACCAATCCTGGCACTTGAGTAGGCTTGGAGGACACACATCTTGTACAGTGTATGCATTGTGCATGTAATGCTCTCTGCTCACTCAATATTAATAAAGTTAATTAATGACAATAATTGAGTATCTTTTATTTAAACACATAAAAGAACTTAATTGGTTGGTAACTTAATGGTTTCTATCATGTGTATCAACTTATAAGTATTTTTGTCATATTTTATTAAAGACATTTTTTATTTAAAAAATATATTTAAAGAAGTTGTTATTTTTCGACCTGTCATCATCACATCCAACAGAAAAGTTGCAATGGTTTATAATTTTGGTTTATTGGAATGAGAAAATAATCAAACAATTTATCGCTCTTTGTATTATTAAGTACGTATTACAAATAAAATAGTAATCCATTTTGTGACACGATCGCACCATTAGTATAGAAAATGATAGAATATTTGTTAAGTTGCAAGAGTAAGAGACAGTAACCACGCGACACGATGTGTCAAAGAGAAAAGAAAAGAAGTTCCACGAAAGTCGAATTACGCAATTACTACTCCGCCACGTATCTGCTACCCAAAAATTGTTCCCCATTTTGCTTCCAGGCACGTAATGAAACCGTAGCAATTACGTGCTTGTGACTATTGGCAAAAACTTAATAGTTCCACTGGTAGTTGCTGGTACGTATCAATGACTAAAAATGCCGCTTGGAACTCTCCATGTAACATAAGATTTGTAAAGTTTGTATAATTTAAATTGCACCGCATTTCATCTTTGAGCCAATCGAGCAAATTTCTTCGTTACAAAAACCATCTCTTTTAACAAATCATTGTTATATCTGCATAATTTAGACCCGAAACCAGCATAGCAACGGTTCAAACCGTTTTATCTACTTCTGCGTTCCTTCAAGATTATATATATTTGGTCAGAGACTATAAGTTTATTTGGTAATCCTTAGCGAAAATGATTCCAGCTCTGAGAAATATCACCCTGTACTCAGATTCTACATCAAAATTGCATCACTTTTTACTTTACATCTCATTTAGAGAATGGAGGAGTCATTCTCACTTAAGTAAACGGGCATAACGGGCGAAAAATATTTCTGGGGAGAAAGCTTCACTCCTAGCGAAATTTAGATGTACTTCGACAAGTAGCTAGGATCGACAACAATTCATGCAGTTTAAATGAGAATTTATTTTTCAAAATAGTATTCAAGGGTAGTTTCAGCCAGCCTTTAAATAATTCGTAGTCTTTGGAGTCACATTCAGAAAGAACAATGACTAAAAATTTGAGAAAATATTGTTTTGTCTGGCATGTCTGATTTTCAAGATGAAAATGGCAGTTTAAAAGCAGTCTGCAATACTTACATCAGCTGTTATTGATAAATGATAAGAGTGGCTTAAAAATATGCCAGACAGCCCGAGCATCTCTTGAAAATGATCAGGTTTCAATACACTACTGCCAGTGCAGTGCCTGTACCGCTACATATGATCATTGCACTTTATGGCAACGTATTTTTAGGCTTACGTTAAGTAAAGAAAACGAGTTGAGCTACCAGCCACAAAATTTTATTAAGTGATTGAGATCATTGTGAGAGATATTTCGAAATGACATAAATACGCATTAAATTGTTAAACACTTTAAATTACAGACTAGTTGGAAACAGATAAAAATTATCTAATCAAAATATTACCGAGATAATGCCAATTGCATAACTTGTGCATCACTAAAAAATGATGCATGAGTGGGCTTTCACAGCCATATTTTTAATTGAGTTATGCAATAGCGTAGATTTATAAATTTACGTTAATAATAATATCTTGTGCAGCACAGCAGTCATTATGAAAAAAAAAATTGGTTTAAATTTGCGCCATATGTGACGTGTTAGAGCCCCAACCAATAAGAGATTGTTTATAAAAGTTTCTTCCGCCGCGAATGCTTTAACAACTTTTCTAACGTCAAATTTTTGAAGTTGTGAAGTTAGAGAATAAAAGTAAAAAACTATATATAAATAATTAAAACTGTGTAAAAAGGATAAATAACAAAACTTATTACATATCGCAATGTAAACAAAACTTACAGGTTAATTCTAACCTAAATAAAACCACGCCGTTTGTGTGTACCGAAGCCCATAATGCTGGTCGTACCGAATAGCGTTATCGTCTCTTTTCTTATTGGTCAGGGTTCTATTACGTCGTTACCGGCCTATTTAAAAACACGTAAATTTTAATGCCATTTTTGTCATAATTTTTAAAAAATATATTTTATCTACGACCACCATAGAAAGTTACATATTCCGCACAATCTATACTCCGGACGCTGAACATATATAGTAATTAAAACCGCCTACAATTACCCCCTCTTTTTAACAAAACGTTTCTATTGGTAGCATTCAAATATACCGCTCAAATTGAAAGGCATGTTTACTTGTACCAAAAAGATATCAATTAGTTTACTGTCAAACTGCCTTACTCACGAACTTTTAATAACATTTTTATTAAATTAATAAAACTGCAATTTTTTTAAATGTATGGTTATTATTTATATTAGCATCTCTCGAAGAGACATTATTTACAATGAATTAACAACTCATATGCAAAAATGTTTTATTGTAAATTTCACTTTCACATAAAGCCAATCACTACAATCTGTGCTGCCTTGATTTTTTTGTACTATATCTATTCGGCGGCCCCAGTATAGTAACCGTGAAAACGACCAATTGCAAACAATCTCCAAACTCAACGGTAAAGTATGTGAGGAGGGTTCTCAATAATCCGTAGTTCTATTAAAACACCATAGATGTCACCACTTGCAATATTTATAATATTATTAATTATTTGAAATATAAAATGTTATAAATTTTAGATAAAGGTTAATTTATTTTGTTTAATTAATATTTTACATTAAATTATATTTCGAATGGAAATCCATCTAGAACAAAAACTAAGGTCAGACCCGGGGAATTGAACACGGATCGCTCGGTTAGTAGCTACAGCGTAACCATTGAGCTACCAAGACGCCTTTCAATGATGTTTTTTTCTCATTATATAAAGTTACAATGATTGTTATTCAATTAAAACGTAAAATTAATTAATATTTTACATTATTATATAATTTTTAGTGTAATTTTATTTATTATTATTGCTAAATTACAATAAAAACATTGAGAACATTTATAATTTGCTACATAATGCGAGAATATTTGACAATATATGACACAGAGGTTAATAACCTTGACAATTGAATTGTGATTTTTGTATATATAAATTATTTTTTGAAAACGAGTACATACGTATGATTATTTAGCTGTAAGTACTAAATAGTAGAGACTGAAATTATACAAATTGTAAACGTATTATTACTATTGTCTTTACAAATTTAATGTTTACTTTTGTCGTTTTTAAAATTCTAGATGTATCATGAGTGAATCCGATGAAGGAAAATTGGGGTGTACACTCGTACACCTCCAAACATCGTGGAAGCGGCTCACACTACATCTCTTAATCACATCTCTTAATTTATTGCCAAATATTTCACGTAAAAAATATGAATGCGAGTATAAATTCTAGGTTAAAAAACTTTCTTAGCTGTTGGTGGTTTATTACTTTTTTTGTTGTCGTAGATAAAGTATAGTGTGTAACGCGTGAAAAAACACCAATTTCTCACTCGTGAGAAATTGGCACTTTTCTGCACTTGTAACACAATATGCTATTTCTGTTGTATATAACAATTGCGTACTAGAGCTACAAGAATATTATTATGGTTTAATGGAATTTATGCTTACGCTGTAAAGGCTCATTGTAATTAAATGTAGCAATCTCTTACTATATACTAATTATTTAGGTGGTTTGGAGTAGTAAATACAATGATATTTTTGTAAATTCTGTGTTTGGTGAAGATAAATGTGCTTTCCAATTGTCCTATGAGTTGTTATGATGCTTTTATTTTGTTTTTAACTGAGGTATAGGCGGTATACACATAAATTCTGATTCAAGTATATATTTTTAAAAATAAATAAAGATTAATAAAAAGTTTCACAATATATATTAAAATATAACCTGGCAGTTGTTTCGATAGCTAAGCTGTCGTTATCAAAGGTAATATGAATATAAACAAACACGTTGCTAAGGTAAATACAAAAAATAGATAACTAGATAAAAACATAAAAATAATAATAATTAAATATCGAACACTTCCAGTAACGGAGAATTACTGAGCTCAATATGTTCATTTATTAAAGGTACCCTGAGTTAGATTATCAGTTTTTCCCAGAAACTTTCAGCACCCGAGCGTCGCCACAGTGTGGCCTTTTTCAGAATCTAGCGGAACTTAATTACTAGGTATAGGATCTCTATGCATTTGCATGTTTTTTCTGCTTATAGCAAACATATGCAGAGTTATATTTCTACATGTTTAAGCCACATCTGAATCACGTATGTCAATTTGAAAGTGCATATAAGGGTAAAATTTCTATAATTGGCCATTTGTTGTCCCGGAAAGATAGCAACAAAATGAAACGCATTTTTAAAAATGAATTTATTTATTTTAGTTTTTGTTGTCTTTTTACTAGAAATAAAATGTAATTACCGAAAGTTTTTCTTATTTTTTTTAATTTTAAAACCGTGAATCGTCATTCCGGAAACTGTCCCCGGTTCAGAAATTAAGTATATCATTGAAGTTTATTTTGGTAATTTTATCCAAAAGGCTATGGTCAGTGTTTTTCTTCTTCTATAACTATGAAGAGATCACTTTAAAATCTATTTAAAAGGGAATTAAAAAGTGACTTATTAGGCATACACGTGTGAAGTAATGTCCTTTACATTTAGCATCATTCCGGGAATGCTCCATGTTTTGATACGTGAGATTTTTATTTTTGCCGCTAAGAGCAGTACAGTGAATAAAATAGTACCAGCTTGATGTCAGCGTCAAGGTGAAAGCATGTTTCTATTTCATATTCTTGAGAAATAATTTATATTTAAATCTAATGTAGTAAAAATATCAAGTTAGGTTTAATAATAGTCATTTCGTGAACGCTGCTAGTATTTTTAAAACTCAGTTACATATTTTTCGTTTGTTTCATCTTTCGCGGAAATGTGCTCGCTTTAACTTAACCTGTAATATCTTGCTCATGGTTTGTTATGTAGATATGGCGCGAAATTAACTGATGTTTTGTCATTCCGGGAACGATGTAAAACTATCATTACGGGAACGCCTCAAGATTAATTGTACGTTCCCGGAATGAGAAAATCATTCCCGCTATGATTAAATCGCTCCGAAATAGTTGGAAAATTGATGGATGTTGATTTTTTTCAGTTTTTTGAGAATGGATAGGTTACAGATATTAAAAAATAGATCAATCAAACCAGGTTATCAGAGTAGCAAACTAGAGCCTAAAGCTCTGGTTTCTATTAAGAGATCGTCATGAAAAGTTTTGCTATCCTTTCAAAACGATAGCAAACTTATTCGTGCTACATTGCCGAAAACCTTATTGACGATCTCTTAATAGCAACCAGGACTTAAGAAAAAAAGAAGGATAAGCTTGAAATAGGAAATAAAATTAAAGAGAAAAAGACCTTGAAAACACAGGCAATGATGGTAAAGTGGTTAAAAACACGGGGAAGGAGAATAAACTCCTTTTGTCCACGACTATGTTATAATAATATGTAGTTGTCTATGTTCAATTATAATTATATACATTATGCTACCAGTAGTGGATAATGATTAATCACTACTAGTTAGTCGCTGATTGGCTACCACTACCTACTGTTAATACATGATTGGCTGAAACGGTCATTAATGATTAATCACTACTAGACAGTTGCAGAGCAGCCTGTTTAAATTCGATATTCAACATCGTTCACACATTTCTAAAAGTATTTTGAAGTTTTTTAATATTAATATTTAATTGTCGTGGACAAACTATAGTATTCTACTCGCATATAATGGCTATCGCATATCATCTTTATGAATAATAGCCATCATTATATGCTCATTGAATAATATATTATTACTGGTCCGATCCTCCAAATAAACAGATTCTAAAGATGAATGGTATTCTACAAATTATAAAGTAAGTTCCTACTAGAATTTCTTCAAGAAACTTCAAGCTGAATTCAGTAGGATTTGAAGCAATAGAACTTCTAGAAGGAAATGTTCTGTCAAAAAAAAACTTAACTTTTTAAATTGTGTGTTTCTTATACTGTATGTATGTTTATTATAATGTTTGCTTTTTAAAACTAAAAGTGTCTAGTCTTTATACATCATATGTCATCCCATTCATCATTCAGGGAACGTTATTATTCTAGAAACACACGAATCATTCAGGGGACGCTTGAATCATTCAGGGAATGCAAGTTATAACTTCAATTTTTACAAAAAATAAAGTGATAGGCAAGATCTCAAGCCTATAGTTACACTCTTGTAAGGTCTATGAACTAATTTGTGATACTTTTTACAACAATATTACCTAATATTAGTTGCATTTTCAAATTAGACTCGTATTTGAAAAAAATACTCGGATTGTCACATTCAATGGTTGGAAAATGTGAATACATTCTTAAAAGGGTGATGATCCATTTTTGTAATATGTAGGTTACCTTAATCTTACTATATAAACAAAAATACTCAAGATTTTCTTGACCCATAATTTGTGAGTGCATGTAATAAGAGCGCTCCCTAAATTATGCTCCCTCTCGGTTTAATATAAAAAAGTATCAAAAAGTGGATCTTCCTACTGATATTTTGTATTGCAATCTCAGCAGTTTTTAGAAGTAAGTATAACAATGTGAAAAACGTTTAGATAGTTATGAAAATAGAACTTTTATTTTTTTCCATCTTAAGTTTTCAAATAGCCAATTATAAAGATTTTACCCATAAATGCATATTTAGGTGTTTTTTATAAATGCATGCATATTTTAGCATTTTTGAACGAGTGTGCATATTTTACCACTTTTTGAGCGTTTTACATGCTTTAATTATGAAATTTCTAATATTTTTTAAATAATTTTAGCATTTTAGACAACCAACCAAGGGCGGCTTAGTTGAGTCTAGGGGAAACTCATAATTTAAGCTTATTGTTAAATACTAGGCTTTAAAATATTTTACTGCCTTAACCATCTGTGTACTTGTTAATATTTTCTAAGAAAGAAAAAGTTTCAACTAAAATTTAAATACTTACATCCTGCGGTATTGTGATAAATAGGTATTAGGAAATTCCAAAGACCCTTTGACAACTTCCTGTTCATAGAAAAATTTGCCTGTATTTTTGTTTACAAATCTTGTAATCTTTCAATTAAGACAGTTCAGAAATTGCAAACTGCATTTCAGTTTGAAATTTTAGAGTGTAAAGATGGGTAAAGAAAAACGGTCTGTGTCTGTTACACTTCGAAGTTATCTTAAGGAATTCAGTGTTCTTACAACTGACGATAAGGTGTTGTATTGTACAGTGTACGACGATAAAGTGACTGCAACGAAACGCTTTCAAGTTACACAACATCTGAATACGGTTCGACATCAAAAGTGTGTTGCCCTGAAATCAAAAAAACAAAGATTGTTACCGGGGTACCTTATCGCAACTTACAGCAAATCGATCGAATTTAATAAAAAAACTATGTAGTGCATTAGTGGCTGCAGATATCCCGTTAAGTAAAATTAATCACTCAGCATTTCTTAATTTTCTGGAAGAAATTTCAAATTTTTATTTTAGCTAGAACCAATGATTTTTAACCCACAAGAATTGTGTAAGCGCTTATGCTGTTCTGTATAAACTTGGTTATGACGTCACGACCGGATTACACAGCTATATAGTGTCTCAAGTTTCCCCGTATTGGGGTAAAACGAAACAGGTCTGACCTTATAATGAATAAACACTACTCTGAGTTTACTTCGGACAGTAAAAATGTAGGTATTGCACATACCCTCAGACAACTACAAATGTCATTTCCGGAAAATCATTTGAAGAAATTACAAGTTGCTTGTTTTAGCGAAACTTTATTTACAATATCATAAAATAACAAAACAAAACAAGAAAATGAGTGACAAAATTAACATTCGTTGAGTAGCTTATTGTAAAATAAAGCTTCCTAAAATATACTATCAATAACAAAACAATAATAAAAATAATTAAACGTTCGACAAAACAGAAAACTATCGTACTAGCAAAGTGATTAACTGTCTTTTAACCTAACCAATCGGTGTTTTCTAGTTCTTTAAAAGTGCAGATGACGGTCTCTAGAAATGATCACATGTCAATATTCTCACAATCTTTTTCTATCTCACATTTAATCAGGAGAAGTTGGAGAAACCAAAAGTTAAAAAATGCTTTTTTAAAGATTTTCTAAAAAAATTGCATGAAAATTTCTTTATTTCATCTTCACAGTTAATTAACTCGACCCGCCTTACAAAAATATCTATCTACTGTTTTAATGTCTGGTGCTTCAAAGAGAAATTTTGATATAATAAAATCGAAGTGTCTACGTAGCGGGTATCAATGACTACTTCCGTTGCCGACAATTGCTTTCTATTGGTTTATTTTTATGAGACTGAACTACCTGCAACCGAATTTATAGCCGGTAAAATAATTACAGAAAGTTCTGTCTACCGGGTATTTGTCTATTATTTACTAGTTAACGTGGCGGTTAAATAAAATGAGGTTAATATAAGATAATATCTTGTCTTAATAAAGTTTCTTTTTTGTTTTTAAAATTTGTGCTGACTAACATATAAAATCTCGAATATTCTTGAGATACGACCGTTAGGCTGAAGACGGCAAAGCTGTTAACAAATAAAGTAAAGTGCGGACGCCAAAACCAACGATTTTTAACCCACAAGAATTGTTTAAGCACCTATGTTTTTTGTATAAACTTGGTTATGACGTCACGACCGGATTATAAAGCCATACAGTATCTTAAGTTTCCCCGTGTTAGGGTAAAATAAGACAGGCCTGATCTTATAATGAATAAACACTACTCTGAGTATACTTGAAACAGTAAAAATGTAGATATTACATACCCTCAGATAACTACAAATCTTCCCCAGAAGTCTTTCCCAGAAAAGTATTTTGAAAAAAGTAACAAGCGGCTTGTTTTAGCGTAACTTTATTTAGAATATCATAAAGTAACAAAACAAAACAAGAAAATGAGTAACAAAATTAACATTAACTGAGTAGCTCATTGTAGCAAAGCTTCCTAAAATGTACTATCAATAACAAAAATTAAAAAAATAAACGTTCTACAAAAGAGGAAACTATCATAGCAAATTGATACACTGTCTATTAACCTAACCAATCAGTATTTTCCAATTCTTCAAAAGTGCATATGACGGTATCTGTCAAGATTCTCATAATCTTCTTCTATCTCAGATTTATCAGGACAAATTGGAAAAACATAAAGTTAAAAAATGTTTTTTTAATTTTCTTAAAAAGTTCGCCGCACGCCTTAACGCCTTACAAAATATTTATCAGTATTTTATTATCCGACACTTCAAAGAGAAATTACTTCCGTTGGCAGTACCGTTGGAACTACCAGCAACCGAATTTATAGTCGGTTAAGTTCTGGTAATTTACTAGTTGCCGTAGCCGTAAAGGGAAATGAGGTTAATATAAGGTATTTTCTTAATATTTTATTAGTAAATTAAGATATCTTTTCACATTTAATTAATTATAATTAATTAAATGTATAAAAAAGATCTTAACTAGTTTATTACAAAAAACATTCAGCAAATATTTCTGAAGATGATGGTGAAAGTGAAATCTTCAATTTTTTCTGTTTACCTAGCATCAGAAAGTTATATCTCAATTTATTTTTATTAAAGAAGCTTATTTACATATCCGTTTTTAAATCAGTAGCAAATTTACCCTGAGGTTAGCTGAAAAACACTTTAGAGTGTTACATCACGTCGTGACGTCCTAAATCTATTTTTTTGTCTTTTAAATGTTCCGGCTATAAAGCTGGTTGTCGGTAATTTCCCCCGTCCCACTAAAATAAATCGATAGAAAATAACTACCGGCAACGAAAATGGTTACCGGTACGGGCTGCATAGGCACGGCCTAATAAAATCACCAATTTGAATTCTTTTATGTTTTTACTTTCACTTATAGATTGTTTTTCATTTGGGTTGTCACTTTCCTTCTTGTTTGTTTCCTTTTTTAAATTATCGTGATCTTCCCCCACATATATCGATGTAATATCCTCGAAATCTTCGAAGTCTTCTGTTTCAGAATAGTGTAAGAAAAATCGTTTAAGACTACTTTCATCACTACCATCCTTACTACCGGTACTATGGTTTGGGATTATATTTAAACTTGGTTTAACCTGTAATTGATTTTTGGTTTGTTTTCGAAGCGAATTGAGCGTATCTAAATTCGAATCCCTAAGGGGACCGTACACAATAAAGATTTAGACATTCTGTCTGTCGTTGTTGAGATGTAATTGGCCAATACAACTACAACAATCAAATAATGAACAATTATGCATGTTCAACTACGGCCCTTTTTAGCCATTAGCCAGATATTGGGCTATGAAGGTGGGGCTAGAACACACAAAGTGAGTGCGTGTGAGGAGGAACAATCGAAGTATCGTATTACAGTGCATCTTATGTCAAAGCGTTGAGTGAAGAGTTTTAAAGAGGCGCAACCGCCTAACCAAGAACCGTGACCGAAAGTATAGCGGACATCTAGACGGCGCTGTGTGTATTTTTGTACAGAGAAAGTCGACATCCGTATAGGTAGCGAGATCTCAGTATCTTGTTTGCAGTTGGAGAGTATGTATCGCAGTTCCCCGCTTCCGTTTCAGTATAAATTAATTTGATTTGGAAAAAAATCACGTAGAACCAGATCAGACTGATAGGTTTTATAAAGTAAACAATTCTACATTCGAAACGATTATTTACGACTTTTTACTACGGTACAGACATTTTCTATTGCTAAAAACTTCAACAATTGATTATTTTTAAAAATCGTGCTTTTTAACTTTAAAATCGTCATATCTTCAAAAGTAACCGAGCTATCGGATTGAATTTGAATTGAATTTTTTTAAATTGAAGAACACACGTGAGCGCATCTAGTCGTATTAATGACGTTACCGAATATTAATTACTGATTTCCTTAAATAGCAGTTAAAGTTAGCACTTCAACATGAATGTATTCATATTTTGACTATGCTAGAAAAATTCTTATTTGTCCGAATCTTTCTATACTTACAGCGAAGCAATTAAAGACAAGAGAATGCAGAAATTTTTAGAAAAAAGAGATTTGATCTAGGACCTATAGTTTTATAGTTATGAATAGTTTTGTGACGCACTAAACTGACAGCGGATGATACTTTCGCAAGGCCGGCACGGGACTACGATTGTTCCTCCTCACACGCACTCACTTTGTGTGTTCTAGCCCCACCTTCATAGCCCAATATCTGGCTAATGGCTAAAAAGGGCCGTAGTTGAACATGCATAATTGTTCATTATTTGATTGTTGTAGTTGTATTGGCCAATTACATCTCAACAACGACAGACAGAATGTCTAAATCTTTATTGTGTACGGTCCCCTTAGGGATTCGAATTTAGATACGCTCAATTCGCTTCGAAAACAAACCAAAAATCAATTACAGGTTAAACCAAGTTTAAATATAATCCCAAACCATAGTACCGGTAGTAAGGATGGTAGTGATGAAAGTAGTCTTAAACGATTTTTCTTACACTATTCTGAAACAGAAGACTTCGAAGATTTCGAGGATATTACATCGATATATGTGGGGGAAGATCACGATAATTTAAAAAAGGAAACAAACAAGAAGGAAAGTGACAACCCAAATGAAAAACAATCTATAAGTGAAAGTAAAAACATAAAAGAATTCAAATTGGTGATTTTATTAGGCCGTGCCTATGCAGCCCGTACCGGTAACCATTTTCGTTGCCGGTAGTTATTTTCTATCGATTTATTTTAGTGGGACGGGGGAAATTACCGACAACCAGCTTTATAGCCGGAACATTTAAAAGACAAAAAAATAGATTTAGGACGTCACGACGTGATGTAACACTCTAAAGTGTTTTTCAGCTAACCTCAGGGTAAATTTGCTACTGATTTAAAAACGGATATGTAAATAAGCTTCTTTAATAAAAATAAATTGAGATATAACTTTCTGATGCTAGGTAAACAGAAAAAATTGAAGATTTCACTTTCACCATCATCTTCAGAAATATTTGCTGAATGTTTTTTGTAATAAACTAGTTAAGATCTTTTTTATACATTTAATTAATTATAATTAATTAAATGTGAAAAGATATCTTAATTTACTAATAAAATATTAAGAAAATACCTTATATTAACCTCATTTCCCTTTACGGCTACGGCAACTAGTAAATTACCAGAACTTAACCGGCTATAAATTCGGTTGCTGGTAGTTCCAACGGTACTGCCAACGGAAGTAATTTCTCTTTGAAGTGTCGGATAATAAAATACTGATAAATATTTTGTAAGGCGTTAAGGCGTGCGGCGAACTTTTTAAGAAAATTAAAAAAACATTTTTTAACTTTATGTTTTTCCAATTTGTCCTGATAAATCTGAGATAGAAGAAGATTATGAGAATCTTGACAGATACCGTCATATGCACTTTTGAAGAATTGGAAAATACTGATTGGTTAGGTTAATAGACAGTGTATCAATTTGCTATGATAGTTTCCTCTTTTGTAGAACGTTTATTTTTTTAATTTTTGTTATTGATAGTACATTTTAGGAAGCTTTGCTACAATGAGCTACTCAGTTAATGTTAATTTTGTTACTCATTTTCTTGTTTTGTTTTGTTACTTTATGATATTCTAAATAAAGTTACGCTAAAACAAGCCGCTTGTTACTTTTTTCAAAATACTTTTCTGGGAAAGACTTCTGGGGAAGATTTGTAGTTATCTGAGGGTATGTAATATCTACATTTTTACTGTTTCAAGTATACTCAGAGTAGTGTTTATTCATTATAAGATCAGGCCTGTCTTATTTTACCCTAACACGGGGAAACTTAAGATACTGTATGGCTTTATAATCCGGTCGTGACGTCATAACCAAGTTTATACAAAAAACATAGGTGCTTAAACAATTCTTGTGGGTTAAAAATCGTTGGTTTTGGCGTCCGCACTTTACTTTATTTGTTAACAGCTTTGCCGTCTTCAGCCTAACGGTCGTATCTCAAGAATATTCGAGATTTTATATGTTAGTCAGCACAAATTTTAAAAACAAAAAAGAAACTTTATTAAGACAAGATATTATCTTATATTAACCTCATTTTATTTAACCGCCACGTTAACTAGTAAATAATAGACAAATACCCGGTAGACAGAACTTTCTGTAATTATTTTACCGGCTATAAATTCGGTTGCAGGTAGTTCAGTCTCATAAAAATAAACCAATAGAAAGCAATTGTCGGCAACGGAAGTAGTCATTGATACCCGCTACGTAGACACTTCGATTTTATTATATCAAAATTTCTCTTTGAAGCACCAGACATTAAAACAGTAGATAGATATTTTTGTAAGGCGGGTCGAGTTAATTAACTGTGAAGATGAAATAAAGAAATTTTCATGCAATTTTTTTAGAAAATCTTTAAAAAAGCATTTTTTAACTTTTGGTTTCTCCAACTTCTCCTGATTAAATGTGAGATAGAAAAAGATTGTGAGAATATTGACATGTGATCATTTCTAGAGACCGTCATCTGCACTTTTAAAGAACTAGAAAACACCGATTGGTTAGGTTAAAAGACAGTTAATCACTTTGCTAGTACGATAGTTTTCTGTTTTGTCGAACGTTTAATTATTTTTATTATTGTTTTGTTATTGATAGTATATTTTAGGAAGCTTTATTTTACAATAAGCTACTCAACGAATGTTAATTTTGTCACTCATTTTCTTGTTTTGTTTTGTTATTTTATGATATTGTAAATAAAGTTTCGCTAAAACAAGCAACTTGTAATTTTTTCAAATGATTTTCCGGAAATGACATTTGTAGTTGTCTGAGGGTATGTGCAATACCTACATTTTTACTGTCCGAAGTAAACTCAGAGTAGTGTTTATTCATTATAAGGTCAGACCTGTTTCGTTTTACCCCAATACGGGGAAACTTGAGACACTATATAGCTGTGTAATCCGGTCGTGACGTCATAACCAAGTTTATACAGAACAGCATAAGCGCTTACACAATTCTTGTGGGTTAAAAATCATTGGTTCTAGCTTCCTCACCTTACTTTGTTGGCCCTATCAACAACTCTGCCGTCCTAAACCCAAAGAGCGTATCTCAAGAATAGTCAATTTTGAGATATTCGGGATTTTATAATATGTATGTTGGTCAACATAATTAAAAAACAGGAAAAAAACTTTGTGTCGGCGTTTACCATACTCATCATTGGATAAAGATATTTGGAGTTCATAAATTAAAAAAAAATTAAAGCAAATAGGACATATTTATGTTTGAGATATTTTTCTTAGGAAAAGAGAACTACTATGTCATGTGCAGTCTGTAGAATAAAATCTAAAATATGAAAAAAATGAGGTACGCTTTTTGGGCTTAGGACGGCAGATACTCCTTTCCGCTCGGAAAGAGCACCCTTTGAGCATGATATTCCAATATATAAATAGTCACGTATTCGCTTGCTTGTGATACGGGTGTTAGAAAACCGACCAATAGCAAAATTCTATTCAAATATACCGCACTTTTGTAGGGCATGTTTTAACTATTTCTGTTGGCTGGACAAGGTATAGTTTTGCCGTTCTAAAGAGTAGAAATACGTTCTTGTATCGCTAAAAATGACAACTAAAATGTTCACAAATTAAATTAAATTTGCAAAGAGTACTATAAAATACAGTTACTATATTTTATTTGTAAAGCAATTTTATAATTACTTAATTTAATAATTTAAATTATTTAATTTTATAGGTACATATTTTAGAAGATACAAGGTCATATTGAGTATCGTATATAACAATTAGTTTAATTATAACTTATATGTAATTGAATAATCGTAGAAAAACCTTAGGTAGATTTATCTTAGCCCTACAGTCTACAGTAAGTTTCATTAAATAGTTATTCTGTGCAAAACAAATAGAAGGGTAGATTATTAGCATTTGTATACAGTTTTTTTTTTCACTTTTAGGAGTAGTTAGCTTAAACCTTCAGATGGTCAGTAGATTACTTTCTCTCGTTGAGTAATTCCTTGTTTCCAGACCAATAGTGCCCACCATACTTTTTCAGGTTACATAGAAACCTTAATGTTAAAAAATATATCAGTTCCGTTACAGAAATAAAAGAGAATCCAATAAATAAGCTCAATAGTCCACCACAATTTGCTAAAAAGTCTGTTTGTCCATACAGTTCGTTTCGTTCCGATGCCAAAAATTGCCTCTCTTTAAAGTAGATTATCAACTTGTAACGGTGACCATCTCTGGAAAATTTTATAGAATTTTTGTAATATTCAAGTTATTTACTTTAAAATCTAAACATTACAGTTTTTTTGTTGCCGAGCATTTGTTCCAGTCCACAGTTGTTGAAGATATTTCGACATCATAATTTGTTGAAAAGCAAGATGGAAGACAATCACAGATTTGATTGGGTGGTTCATTGTTATCATATTCCGAAATCCTCGTTACATCATTAGTTAAGAATTTACCTAAGAAACGCTATTATAAATTGGTAAAATAATTGAAAATGTAGATAAACTTTACTTTCAGCAGAGTTTAAACATTCTCTTTGTGCTGATCCACAGATAGGAGTTGAATTAGTTCCTGAAAATTTAATATACAATTACACAAATAAATATAATGTAAGGTCCCAACTTACTTGGCATATGAAATGCAACACACAAACAGCTCTTCAGAGTAAAGTTAGTGAGACATTCAACTTGACAATTTTGTTGGCTGTAAACCTTAAAATAACGTAATCTTTTCTCTTCAGGAAAATAACATTGCCGATCTTTTGGTTGGTAAGTGTAAAGTTTTTCGCTAGTGGCCATCATGTTCGGTTTGATAGCAGCATTTACAACTTCATCCAAAGACAATCTAAAATAATTTTCGTCTACCCTTGGAATGTCGGATGGATGATGTACATGAACCTTTTATCAAAACCACTTACGATTAAAGATTATAGATGCTTTTTACAAAGCGCATATGCCTTACTTTGAAACCTTGCACTCCATCTATACAACAATCGTCCTTGTTAGATCTTAAACTAAATAGATTTAGTGTTAAACCAGCTTTCGCTCCTGAAGAAAACGCCCTTCTAGGGTACGAATAGTTCAAAATTTCTGAAAATCCCTTCTGTAACGACCAGCCTTGAGATTTGTTTGTTAAATGAAAGTTGCTGTAATGGTAACTGTAGAAAAGTACGTTTTAATAATGGAAAAGCATTCAACAATATATCTTACACTTCTTTTTTAAACATTTCAGCTCGATCTAAAATATTGAATGTATAACATACTCCAGCATCTGTTATAATAGGTACTAGCACCTTACTTATATTCTGTGACGCTTCCATCCATTTACAGTCAATGAAGCTGTCGTTAAAATTTGGTGCCACCTAGAAACAGTACAACTACTTGTAAAATATTGTTTCTGTAAAACATTCAGAAGATAATATTGTAACTCGAAGGACTGGTAATGGCCGACAAAAAAAACGCATCACAGAAAATATCCAGGATGTGGAACAACAAATAGTAGATTCTTTTAAGGATGTTTTACGGTCTAGGACATTTGGGAGCGGCCGTTTCGACGCGAGGGCAGTTTGGCGCCGGACAGCTCGTCGCAAGCAAACTTTGGCGCAGGCACACTTCGGTGCCGGGACACTTAGGCGCAGGCACACTTTGACGAAAAGACACTTCGGTGTATGTAAATTTTCCCGCGACAAACTAGGGTAAAACTTTCGCAGATCTTTAAACAAGACTTTGTTTTGGGCCATTAGACTATTTTTTGGGACAACCTACCCTAGTATCGGAGTATTCTTTTTTATTTTTATGTACAGAATTTTGCTTGGATCAGTTAAATTGCGTTATTCCAGTGCTTTTTGTAGTTAAGCACTAGACCCATTTATAAGTGTTACTACTGAGACGTATTTATCAGTGGTACAATATTCAATGTTAATATCAATTTTCTTTTAAAATGATTTTTTTTAATTAGTCCGGCTCTCGCGTCCGAAAAATGTCCGGCTCTGTATGGAACATGCTAGTTAATTCTCAAAAAAGATTTAAGTACATGTATGTTCCCTTATAAGATAACTGCAGTGCAACGACTTTTGCCTCGTGACTCTAGAATCAAATACTCACAAAAGTTTCGTAACATTTGAATTTATTTTTTCCAATAACGGGTTGTTTCACCTTTCAGGTTATATTAGCAAACAAATTATGAAAATGCAGTGTTCTGAAAATTCTCACTGGTTTCTGGATACATCTTTGCATCCTCAAAAAGTATATGTTTGACTTACAATATCACGAAGACGCAGTATTGGACCAATATTTGTTTATGAAACGCCTAAACGCCGAGAAATACCGTAATAACTTGTTAACAACCTTTTTGAACAATTCATGAGAATGACATCTTACGCGGTTATTTTCAACATGATAAGGCCACTGGCCATGCAACCCATGGAACAGTTAGACTTTTACAAGCTTTTACAACGATCGAATTGTGCCTTTACCTTCCCGATCTCCTAATTTAATTATTTTAGACTATACATTTTATTTTTCCATTTCTGAAAAACACCGTACCCGTTAAATTAAATTTATATTTTGGCAAACATATTTACTTTTCTAAAAGACTATATTCTCGGGGATAATATAACTAGTGTTATGATTATCATCGGTGATAGCCCGAGTTAAAACCGACGAAAATTGACCGAGTGCGAAGCACGAGTTCAATTTTCTAAAGGTTTTAACGAGTGGTATCATCGTTGATTAATCATAACACGTGTTATATTTGGTGAGAGAATATAATGAACGTTGAAAGAAAATAAACACTGAAACTTTCTGTCACTTTGACAGTAAGCAATTTTATTTATTAAAAACAGGCGACAGTCAACATGCGGTGATAGAATTATCATCGATTTGATAGCCTATTCTGCGAGTTTGTTTTTGTACTTTCACCAATGAAATTAATAAAAAATGTACCATGTGACACGTGAATTATATTCTCTTTTTAGTCACATTTTAAAAACATTTCTGCTTGTATTGCAAAAAAGCGAACGAAATAAAAGTTGATTGCTTTAAAGTATGTCAATAAATTCGAGTTAACAAAATATGACGCATTTTTATGATCCCTTTTTAGGCAAGCGGACTGTAGTCTGACGCAAAATAAAATCAATATTAAGTGTTTATAAAGGAACCACACGCTTTTAAAGCCATACATTCGTGTTTTACGAGACACTATTATGGTTTGGATTCTGATAATATGCTCTGGCTTTAGAGTTTTATAGTGTCTGCATTTTTTTAATAAACACACTAGAAAGGTTTTTGTTAAATTTCTTATTGGCGCCCGTGATGTCATCTTTAACATTTAAGTTCGCAACGTTCGAAATTCCAGTATTTTCTAAGAGACGTTCGGAGTTCAATTACATCTGCCACGTTTCAGCATCTTTACTATGAGCTTGTTTGTTCCTTTTGGTTAGTGCTTAACAGATTTTACCGTGTAACCAAGTTACTTTATTTTGTTGGTTGGTGTAAAAGTGAGTAAACTTATCATCCGTGCCATCTATAGCCGCTCGGATAAGCCGCCGACTCAAGCGAGAGCACGCGTCCTTTCCCTAAGCGTTTATTTGGCGTGCGCCGCTCCGTTTCACTCCTATCATTTTTCTCACGCTCCGAAGGCACCTATATAAGAGAGTACGAGAGCCGAGTTATTCAGTTCCTTCCCGGAACTCGAAGCCAACCATCGTCGACCCAGAAGGACCAACCTAACAGCTAGCAGCTTGTTCTACAGGGAATATAAGAGTAAGCACTTTAACCGTAGTTCCGATTCCCTTTCCACCCTTATTTCATCCCTTTCCGAGACCTCGCTGTACGTGAGCCTGATGATCTCATCTTTTCATCTCTCACCCTTTCCAAGACCTCGTTGTGCATGAGCCGAACTATACAAAAAAATCCATCCATGCCCAGTAGAGATATTGAGGTCCAAAGTTTCCCAAAACTAAAGAAAACGAGAATTTCAAAAGCACATAAATACTAAAATAGTGAAGTTCCAGATTTCAAATATTTTAAACATAAACTATTCTTAACTGTGTATCCTCTTATAAAAATAACTCCTGAGACTTTACTACCTTTTTTTGGAAATGTGGCACCCTAAAAACCGGGAATTTTGCAAAAAAAAAAGGTTTTAAACTTTGAGCTTAAATGGCACCCATAAGGAAGCATCTTACAAAACTTATGTTTAGAACAACAGTTCGAAATGTGAACAGTTTTTATCGCACGTCTTTACGACTGCAAGAAACCTCGTGCACCACGAAGCAAATATAGCTGCCGTATGTAAACGAAAAAAAATATAAAAATAAATTAATTGTTCGTTTTTTTTCGTACGTTCGTTCGTTGTTCGTCATTTTTCTTCGTTGTTGTATATAACAAAAAGGGATGATAAATATTAGATGTTTTGGAACAAGCAAAAAAGTATTTTTTTTCTCCAGGTGATGAGCTGAACTGCAGAAGCCGCACAGTTCGTTTATATCTCGAAAACACGACTCCCATATAATTCAGTGTAACAAATACGAAAACAGTGTCTGAACAAACTACTTTGACCATTAGTGTGCGTCCGCAACGGTGCACCGGCCTAGACCATAGTCTGGTATCCTCGCCTCGCATGCTAAAAAAAAAATAAATGCATTATTTTAAATGCGCGTGGCCGCAATGACGCTTCGCCCATCGCACCGCACTTAGTCTGGTACTCTCGCCTAGCCTAGAGAAATTGAGATTAGTATTTTTCAGAGCATGGCCCATCGCACACTGAGGGATTTTACTAAAATATAATCAAACGTACCAATACCCATTCTCATGTAGTTAGTAAAAACGGTTTGAATTTCTTCATAAGTATTTGCATAACTTCTCCATAATAAACTCTCTTTTTATTTATGGCACACAATGTCATCTTTCGACATTTTCAAGCAAATACCACGTTTTTAAATTTTAATTTAATAAGATATCTTTCCCGTCCAAGAAGGAAGATATAAATTCCATGTTTGCGCATGGATGCTTACTTCAAAACTGACCCAAAAAGGCCAAGTGCGGTGCTCCGTTCCGGACACTTAAAGGCGAAGGTCAAGGCGAAGCTCAAAAAGCGATGGTCGAGGCGAAGGTACTAGGCTATGGTCTAGGCGAAGTGCGGTGCGCCGTTGCGGACGCACCCTTAGTGAGCGTCCGCAACGGCGCACCGCACTTCGCCTAGACCATAGCCTGGTATCCTCGCCTCGCACGCCAAAAAAATAAGTGCGTTATTTTAAATACGCGTGGCCGCAACGACGCTTCGCACCGCACTTAGTCTGGTACCCTCGCCTAGCCTAGAGAAATTGAGCTTGGTATTTTTTAGAGCATGGCCCATCGCACACTGAGGGATTTTACTAAAATATAATCAAACGTACCAATACCCATTCTCATGTAGTTAGTAAAAACGGTTTGAATTTCTTCATAAGTCTTTGCATAACTTCTCCATAATAAACTCTCTTTTTATTTATGGCATACAATGTCATCTTTCGACATTTTCAAGCAAATACCACGTTTTTAAATTTGAATTTAATAAGATATCTTTCCCGTCCAAGAAGGAAGATATAAATTCCATGTTTGCGCATGGATGCTTACTTCAAAACTGACCCAAAAAGGTCAAGTGCGGTGCTCCGTTCCGGACACTTAAAGGCGAGGGTCAGTTCGGAGCTCAAAAAGCGATGGTCGAGGCTAGGGTACTAGGCTATGGTCTAGGCGAAGTGCGGTGCGCCGTTGCGGACGTACCCTTAGTGTGCGTCCGTAACGGCGCACCGCACTTCGCCTAGACCATAGCCTGGTATCCTCGCCTCGCACGCCAAAAAAAAGTGCGTTATTTTAAATACGCGTGGCCGCAACGACGCTTCGCCCATGGCACCGCACTTAGTCTGGTACCCTCGCCTAACCTAAAGAAATTGAGCTTGGTATTTTTTAGAGCATCGCCCATCGCACACTGAGGGATTTTACTAAAATATAATCAAACGTACCAATACCCATTTTCATGTAGTTGAAAAGACGGTTTGAATTTCTACATAAGTCCTTGTATAGCTGATGAAATTCTCCATAATAAGCCCTCTTTTTATTTATGGCATGCACTGTCGTCTTTCGGCAGTTTTCAAGCAAATGCTACGTTTTTAAATTTGAATTTATTAATATATCTTCCTCGTCCGAGGTGGAAAATGTGAAATCCATATTTGCGCTGTGGATGCTTACTTTAAACCTGACTCAAAAAGGCCAAGTGCGGTGCTCCGTTCCGGACACTTAAAGGCGACGGTCAGGGCGAAGCTCAAAAAGCGATGGTCGAGGCGAGGGTACTAGGCTATGGTCTAGGCGAAGTGTGGTGCGCCGTTACGGACATACCCTTTTAGGCGTTGGTTAGGTGATGGTAATATTTTACGGAATATCTGTTATTCTTCCGCTCAACTCATTTCGGCCATTTCTGTCAGATGGGAGAAAGAAAAAAGGAGCTTTGTAAAATATAGTAATTCATGTAACTTGATGTCACAGTTAGCTGTGCTGTCTTTATTAATAGCTATTCATAGTGTGGAGTCCAGTGGCGTCAAAAGTATCGATCAGAGGGGGTGGACAGCCTCCTTTATCTTAGGACAGGAGGGGCGTCACCCCCTTAAAAACAAGAGTGAAAGTATAAAATATATGTATTTATTTTAATTAAATATTATAGTCCAGTAAAAGAAGGCTCGGAAAGGGCGTTTTTGCGGAAAAATTCGTAGTTTTTGTTCTCTTGTTTGCTTGCTACGTCGAAAAACGGTCCTTTTTTGCTTTCTCCCAAGTATCTCAAACACGGTTGGTTGTAAATAAAAAATACTAAGCTAAGAAATACCCTATAAAAAAGATCCTAATAATTTTGTTTCTATCTCTAATAGTCGTCGAGATAACTGAGCTTAGATTTAACACTTTTTTCAAAAAAGCAATTTTTTCTTCATTCGGCAAGAATGGACACCCCAGGTAGAGGACTAGCCTTCCTTTACACTCAAGCAACTTCGTGCCCTGATAGAGATAAAATATTAATTAACATGTTCATCTTGAGGAGAATTCAATGCTCTACAATTTTGTTTCTGAGAGTTTTGTGAAGAAACGGACGGCTAAAAAATTTGCATTACACACTTCACACACGAAAGAAGCGCGAAATTATTATGAAGCTCAATAATTATCTCAACAACTATTGGAGAAAGACAATTATTAGGATTTTTTGTAGGGGATGTTCTTATCTTTATTTTAGAACTGTATTTTTGAGCTACGACCATCCGTGTTTGAGATATTTGAAAAAACCAGCAACACCATTTCTTTTTTCTACGTAGCAACTTTAGTTCACCTCGGAGTCATCAGGACTTTAGTAGGTATTGCGCCTCCTGAGACCTGCCCCTCCACTTTTTTTCTGGCCACGCCTGCTGCGCTCTGATTGGCTATCCCCTCTCCTCTAGCTCCTCCCCTTGCTTCTGATTGGTCGACGCCATCTTGGATGACACGCCTACTATTCTGTGATTGACTGAAGGCGGCCATTTTGAAAACGCCTACTATTCTCTGATTGGATGACGGCCATTTTGGAACTTCGGGCGCCATTTTACCCTCCATGACTGGAAACTGTATTACCGGCAACATGCATGCTGCTAAGAGATGGCGCTATGAAGGAATACCGACAAACTATGTACTATTACTACTAGGGGGCGCGTCATGAAGAAAGCTGTATTACCGATTACGGGCGTTCTGCTAATTTGTTAATAGAGGGAGCCAAAGGTTTATCATTTTATATTAATAAATTTTACCAATTTCTTAAAATAATTATCGCCGTCATTAATACTTTAATTACATATAATAATTTAAGATAATTAATTCAGCATTTAAATTTTAAAGGCCGCTTTAAACGCAAATCATGGAACAATTTACGGATATTTCCTAATACATGTCGCGTTAGTATGAATAATAATAATAACAATAATAATAATAATAATAATGTCTTTATTTCCTTACATGTTTACTCCCAAATAGGGAAAAATATGAATTTAAAAAAAACACCTAACAGCTTTAAATGTAAATCGCGGACTTGCTCGATATAAACGGACCGCCAGTTTTCCATCTCTACCATTATATAAATTTCTAATATAATATTTACGTCGAGAGAGATTGATCATATAGTTGATATATTAATTAGCTACATTTTCCTCTTCTCTCACAACCGCGATCAATGAAACATTTCCAATGCGTATTTCTTGGTATCCCTTATAACCCTAACATAATTTTACATACAGCGGTATTTTAAAATCTGTCATTTTGAAGTCGACATCTTAGATTTCCCACTCTTCTTGAATTTTTAGCTCTGGGATTGGATCGACCATCTTTTATCCCTTTTCACTAGACGGAGACTCTCTCTCTCTCCTTCTTGCTGCCTACCTTGCTATCTCTCTCAACAAAGCAATCTGTATTATCGCCTAACAATTTACGGATATTTGCTAATAGATGTAGTGATAGTATGAATACCTCGTAGACACGCCCATTCGTGATCTGATTGATCGATAGCTTTTATCCATACCCAGATGGTCGGTCTGTCATCTTGAAACACGCTCTGATTGGTTCGGCCATCTTTCTCCCTACCATAGGCAATCATCTTGAAACCCCTACCCCTAGCGTTTAATGTCTTGCGTACCTAGCTAGCTATCTCTCGCTACCTACAAGTTCTGCCGCCTTTCCTCTCTCTCTCTCTCTCTCTCTCTCTCTCTCTCTCTCTCTCTCTCTCTCTCTCTCTCTCTCTCTCTCTCTCTCTCTCTCTCTCTCTCTCTCTCTCTCTCTCTCTCTCACTCACTCACTCACTCACTCACTCACTCACTCACTCATGCACACACCCTGTACTCTTTCTAACTTTTCTAGAAGAAGAAGAAGAAGAAGAAATAATAATGTCAGATAGGAATTATGTTTCTACTTTTCGTGTACCCTCTCTCGCGGGTATCTACCCTTTTATATAGTCGCCCTTCTCCCTTTGCTAGTAAAAAATGAGACATCACCAGCCCTAGAATTTTATATTTCGCGGATGACTACAAGACCGCTGTATTCTAATAAAACTTTCTACCCCAAAGAGATCATGAAATTTAAAGAAACCGACAGTCTTTGACACAACCGCGAGGTTTGCAAGCTCGTCTAACCGTCGTATCTATGTCAGTAGCTCCCCTTCGTGAAGGGGTTTCGGATCTCAATGTTAAGAAAATTACGTTAAAATAAATACACACAGACTATTGAATCACGTTCAGGAATCGGAATGGTTTCTAACACTAACATGTATCAACGGACAAATTAACTACATAAAAAGAGAAAAACCTAATTCTAATGCAGAAAAATGTATAGACTTACCCTCCTCTGGCGTATCACATTTAAATTAAAAAAACGGAAAAACAATAAATATTTACCACTTTTAACCACCTCACCACACCAGGAAGAAGAAGAAGAAGCTTGAATATTCAGTATAAACAGACACTTTTTTAAATTTAAAAACAGTTATTATTAATCTTTCAAGCCTCTGTTATACACTACACACACTGTTATATACCACTTTTAACCACCTCACCTCACCAGGAAGAAGAAGAAGCTTGAATATTCAGTATAAACAGACACTTTTTTAAATTTAAAACCAGTTATTATTAATCTTTCAAGCCTCTGTTATATACCACACACGCATACAGCGTATAGAAATGGACTGACGTGAAAATCTTATTTCAAATATTTAGCTCCCTACGAGACAAAAGGAAACATTTCATTGGTCGTTTAAAAATATAATATGCCTTAGGCTATATACATTCCTTTAGACATTTCAAGGGATGAAAACAAGATTCTAACCGACCCGTTGCCGAGACTTGAAATCGAGATAATTATCAGATTAAAATGCATCACTATACCCCAAAAAAAAAGGTCTAGCTGACTACCTGAGACATGATAGCTGGCAGGTACTAACCCTTGAACATTTTAAAATCCTTGTACAGTAAAAACAAAAGAGTATAGTCGACGACGGTTAGGTTTTAACTTATTTCCTAACGAATTTATTAAAAAAAAAACAGAGAATGAATTTTGTATCATTTAAGTCCGGTATATATATTTAAAAAAAAAGCTATTATTATTTACATATATTATATTTTGAGTTTATATAGTCGAAGTGCAAACTGACTGCGAATTAACGGCGTATGACTTTCATATTTTTCTTTCAACTGCCGGTAATACTGCTGTTTCTTATTTACATGTCAATCTACAATATATTTTATAAGAAATTGGTTGCATATGCATAAATGTTCATTTTAAAGATAGCGCTCGCTCTTGTAACAATAACATATGCTTCGATAACGCACCCGACACCATCTCTAATTTAATAGCCTTTACCAATAGTTGCATTCTATATGAAGAGAAATACACCTGAAAGAAATAAAACGCCTTATATGTATGTATTTTACGGCTCTATTGTACCTCGTTATTGTATACTAAAACAGACGAATATCTAGCCCAGGTAAACTGAATGCGAGCTTTTAAAACATTCCATTAGACTGATTCGGACTGATTCAAAGGGGATACAATGTTTATATTAAATTTTCCGTATTCTGTTAAAACAATAATTTAGAGCGTCCCTCTTCTTTTACTACTTAAAATAACATTATTTACTTTGCTTTCATCTGATAACCGTATATGAGGAACTTCCCACGAGAGCTTATCAATCTTGATATATCCTTTCTGTTAATAACAATTTAAATTCATTTCCTATCACATACATACATTATCAAGCATATTCACATACAATTTCAAACAGGTACACGTGCAATTTGAAGCATATACACGCACATACACGCACAATATAGCTTATATACACGTGCAATTTACAATCATCGTGTTATATTCTATACCAATAGCTCCTATTGTCATACAAAATTTATATATTTCATCTATTTAAAAGACTTACTGTCTATATACCTTAAATTCATTTCCTAACAAGCATACATTATCAAGCATATTCACATACAATTTCATATAGGTAAGAAAGTCAAGTCACGTTACGTTCAACGAAGCCAATCTCGACGAGTTTTCAAGATCACCCGAGTTTAGCCGAACATTCTCGAACAATTATTACACAATTCTAATCATTCTAGAACATTCCAAGGGTCTAACTGGTAACAAACGATATAATATTTTAAAACATTCCATTAGACTGATTCGGACTGATT
Organism: Agrypnus murinus; assembly: GCA_929113105.1. Taxonomy (NCBI): domain Eukaryota; kingdom Metazoa; phylum Arthropoda; class Insecta; order Coleoptera; family Elateridae; genus Agrypnus; species Agrypnus murinus. The sequence goes on from OV816025.1 coordinate 59,736,036, forward strand.
CAAAGGGAATACAATGTTTATATTAAATTTTCCGTATTCTGTTAAATGGAAAGGGAGTGTGAAGTTGCTCTATTATAATACACCTATTCGGAGTGTGTACTGGTTTGATCTAGATCCGTCTGTAATTTTATCCGATACATGAACTTATCTGCATTTTATTCAATATCTGATTTTAATACGAAATATGAGATCAAGATATATTATTTTTTAATTTCAATCTTTGGCATGATAATCTCATTTCGTCTAATTAACATATGCCTGCAGGCTATTAACCCTTTTTTTTACAAATAGGTTTACCAGTGCGTCATTTTAAAAAATGTATATACAAACTAAAGACGGACGGTGTTATGCATTGAGCGTAATACACGTTACTTATTCCAGGGGTAGGTTGATTGTATACATATGTAAGACTAAACTAAAATCTTGTGTCTTAAGAATGAAGGGTGAACGACAGGTGCGGCTACCACCTAAGCTATTGTCATGCAAGAGTTATTAACAAAATGATACATTCAGAAACAGTCGTGATCTAAGGTATTAAGTTCCTCTAGTACTTTCGTTCACTATATTTAGACGCAGATATGTCATATTGTTTACGGTAGGTAGTTAGGTAGGGAGCAAGAATTAAAGCAGGTGATATTCATGTTTATATGGTTAGTTTGATAATTTAGATTGTACGGACATCGGTTCCGGGTTACATACACTTAGGATAGAACCTACGATTCATCCTCGCGCATGAATACGGAAAAATTTAATATAAACAATGTATCCCCTTGTGCCATTCTTGATTGTTATTGCCAATTGTTGCTAATAATACAAAGAGTGATGAAATGTTTGATTATTTTGTTATTACAGTATTTAAAATGACGCACTGGTAAACCTATTTGTAAAAAAAAGGGTTAATAGCCTGCAGGCATATGTTAATTAGACGAAATGAGGATATCATGCCAAAGATTGATATTAAATATTATAAATTAATTATAAAGATCAATTTTAATGCAAATTTTATCTGAAACAATTTAGGATATATTTACATGGTTTTTATTTTTTAATTTATTTTGAAAGAAAGATTATTTATTGCTTTGAAGGCATGCTTTTACATTGCAAAGGTTGAAAAAGGGATTTTTTAAACGTTTTCCTAGTGATTCATGTTTGCTCAATACAATTCATTTCATTTTTTTTTCGAATGTTATATACTAGTAAAAGTACTTTAGTGTCTTTCTCGGTTCTATTTGTGGTTAGGTATGTGATAAATTTCAACGTATTGTGCGAACAGAGAATGCAATGGTAATATTATATTATTTTTATTAGGCTATAGACAGATTGTTGTCAAAATTCGATATGATTCCCTTTTAAGCATGTGTTTATAACTTTCAACTCATAAATGAACGTAGTAAACAGTTGAGGTTTGATTTAATTTTATGCTTTTTATTTAAAGAAAATTCTATAAAAATTTAAAGTGTGTTCTTTTAAATGCTCTAAGAGACAGAAAGTATGCGTGTGTGGTATATAACAGAGGCTTGAAAGATTAATAATAACTGGTTTTAAATTTAAAAAAGTGTCTGTTTATACTGAATATTCAAGCTTCTTCTTCTTCCTGGTGAGGTGAGGTGGTTAAAAGTGGTATATAACAGTGTGTGTGGTATATAACAGAGGCTTGAAACATTAATAATAACTGTTTTTAAATTTAAAAAAGTGTCTGTTTATACTAAATATTCAAGCTTCTTCTTCTTCTTCCTGGTGAGGTGAGGTGGTTAAAAGTGGTAAATATTTATTGTTTTTCCGTTTTTTTAATTTAAATGTGATACGCCAGAGGAGGGTAAGTCTATACATTTTTCTGCATTAGAATTAGGATTTTCTCTTTTTATGTAGTTAATTTGTCCGTTGATACATGTTAGTGTTAGAAACCATTCCGATTCCTGAACGTGATTCAATAGTCTGTGTGTATTTATTTTAACGTAATTTTCTTAACATTGAGATCCGAAACCCCTTCACGAAGGGGAGCTACTGACATAGATACGACGGTTAGACGAGCTTTCAAACCTCGCGGTTGTGTCAAAGACTGTCGGTTTCTTTAAATTTCATGATCTCTTTGGGGTAGAAAGTTTCATTAGAATACAGCGGTCTTGTAGTCATCCGCGAAATATAAAATTCTAGGGCTGGTGATGTCTCATTTTTTACTAGCAAAGGGAGAAGGGCGACTATATAAAAGGGTAGATCGTTACCCGCGAGAGAGGGTACACGAAAAGTAGAAACATAATTCCTATCTGACATTATTATTTCTTCTTCTTCTTCTAGAAAAGTTAGAAAGAGTACAGGGTGTGTGCATGAGTGAGTGAGAGAGAGAGAGAGAGAGAGAGAGAGAGAGAGAGAGAGAAAGGCGGCAGAACTTGTAGGTAGCGAGAGATAGCTAGCTAGGTACGCAAGACATTAAACGCTAGGGGTAGGGGTTTCAAGATGATTGCCTATGGTAGGGAGAAAGATGGCCGAACCAATCAGAGCGTGTTTCAAGATGACAGACCGACCATCTGGGTATGGATAAAAGCTATCGATCAATCAGATCACGAATGGGCGTGTCTACGAGGTATTCATACTATCACTACATCTATTAGCAAATATCCGTAAATTGTTAGGCGATAATAGATTGCTTCGTTGAGAGAGATAGCAAGGTACGCAGCGAGAAGGAGAGAGAGAGAGTCTCCGTCTAGTGAAAAGGGATAAAAGATGGTCGATCCAATCCCAGAGCTAAAAATTCAAGAAGAGTGGGAAATCTAAGATGTCGACTTCAAAATGACAGATTTTAAAATACCGCTGTATGTAAAATTATGTTAGGGTTATAAGGGATACCAAGAAATACGCATTGGAAATGTTTCATTGATCGCGGTTGTGAGAGAAGAGGAAAATGTAGCTAATTAATATATCAACTATATGATCAATCTCTCTCGACGTAAATATTATATTAGAAATTTATATAATGGTAGAGATGGAAAACTGGCGGTCCGTTTATATCGAGCAAGTCCGCGATTTACATTTAAAGCTGTTAGGTTTTTTATTTTAATTCATATTTTTCCCTATTTGGGAGTAAACATGTAAGGAAATAAAGACATTATTATTATTATTGTTATTATTATTATTCATACTAACGCGACATGTATTAGGAAATATCCGTAAATTGTTCCATGATTTGCGTTTAAAGCGGCCTTTAAAATTTAAATGCTGAATTAATTATCTTAAATTATTATATGCAATTAAAGTATTAATGACGGCGATAATTATTTTAAGAAATCGGTAAAATTTATTAATATAAAATGATAAACCTTTGGCTCCCTCTATTAACAAATTAGCAGAACGCCCGTAATCGGTAATACAGCTTTCTTCATGACGCGCCCCCTAGTAGTAATAGTACATAGTTTGTCGGTATTCCTTCATAGCGCCATCTCTTAGCAGCATGCATGTTGCCGGTAATACAGTTTCCAGTCATGGAGGGTAAAATGGCGCCCGAAGTTCTAAAATGGCCGTCATCCAATCAGAGAATAGTAGGCGTTTTAAAAATGGCCGCCTTCAGCCAATCACAGAATAGTAGGCGTATCATCCAAGATGGCGTCGACCAATCAGAAGCAAGGGGAGGAGCTAGAGGAGAGGGGATAGCCAATCAGAGCGCAGCAGGCGTGGCCAGAAAAAAAGTGGAGGGCAGGTCTCAGGAGGCGCAATACCTACTGACTTTTGATATATTCATCACTAGACACCTCAAACAAAGCGTGCAAAATTGTAAAATATTACGAAAAACCTTCATTGACTGTGCTATTGTGCAATTAATTTGTTTTTAATAATAAGATTATTATTAAATTGAGTTTAATTATTGTTTAGTTCTTTTCTCTTAGTTACTTATTCTTAATAATTTAAAAAGTATCATTTTATTTCTACGCTTAGTCATTTGACTTATAAAAGCAGGGATGCCAACTATAGTCCAAAATTGTTTCAACTTTTTCGTATAATAGAGCGCTAGCGGTAAATAATCGAGGTTATTTATTCGAGTCTATGACATGTTGTCGAACGAACAAAATGCTGAAAAGAGACTGTGGACATATCGTCGAAAATGAACAAATATCCGAAAGCATGAAACGACGCCGAATAAATCGAAAAGAAATCGCCGAACGTAGTCAAAACGCGGCACGTGGCCAACATCGCCGAAACATGTCTGTGCACAAATGGCTAAACGCGGTCAAAATGCCGAAATGTATTACTTTGTTAATGCTGTCCTAAGATATTTTAAGGTATAAATTGTTACATATTACCAAAACTTCCCTGAGCTAGAATTATCTATCATATTGTATATTTGAGTCCGCGTTTGATTTCCGAAGCGTAAAGACGTATCTAGCGCTGCGGTATCAGAGTCGACTTGAAGTGAAGACCGCAAGGTCTATCTACTTATCTACTTGTGTATTTATAATTATTATCAAATCACTGCAATTCAACGGCACACAATCACATGGCGTTTTCGCAAAATTATACAAACCCGCAAATAGGATCTATGCAGCAACCTGCAGCCTACAATCAAGCTTCACAATTCCAAATGAGTCTACAACCAGGGCCGTACTCCCAACCTATATCAATGCAAAGCGGTATGTATTACAACCAACTGCCTGCACCTAACGTATCATTTTATAGTCAACAACAACCAGTAAACACGCAATTTCCACCGTTTTCGCTTCCTACCGATAACGATTGGCGATTAGTAACTAATAATAAAAAAAGAATAAGAAGTCCTGAAGCGTTGACAGGTACTAATACGGGGCAACCTAAATCTCATTATTGGTTAAGCATTTCCGCGCCCACTTCAAACAGATATGATCCATTATTAGAAACTGCAACAATGGAAGATGAACAACATGAAACCCATAAAAACGAAATTAAACCTCCGCCGATTTTTGTATCACGCGTAACAAATATTCAACCACTAACGGAAATGCTCGAGAACATTGCATCCAACAATTACGTATTAAAAACGCTCAGCTCTGAGCAAGTCAAAATACAACCAAAAACTAGCGAAAAATATGTAGCAATCGTAAAAGTCCTCCAGGAACGAGGCACCGAGTTCCACACTTATAAGCCTAAAAAAGACAGGAATTTCCGAGTAGTCTTGAAAAACCTACATTCCTCTACTAGCGAAGAGTTAATAAAAAAGGAACTACTTGCCCTTGGGCACACAGCTGTCAATGTGTGGAACATTAAACACCGAGTGACAAAACAACCATTACCCCCCTATTCTTACGTCAATAAAGCTAGCACCCCCACTTCAAAAAAATTTAAAAAAAATTAGCCTATAATTTAGTGCTAATTAAGTACAAATTTGTACCAAAAAAATTAAATTTGTACCAACAACAGTTTGGCCACAATTCACATTTGAAAAGTGGGGGTGCTGGCTTGAGCTCAACCTAGCACACCCACTTTAATAAAAATGAAAATTTTCTACCCTATAATTTAGTACTAATTAAGAACAAATTTGGACCAAAATTTGTTTTTTCATAATTACAACCATATAGCCGCTATTCGCATATCAAAACTGGCGGCGCGAACTGGCAATCAAGCTAGCACTTTAATAAAAATGAAAATTTTCTACATCATCATTTAGTACTAATTAAGGACAAATTTTTACCACAATTATTTTTTTCGTAACTACAACCATATAGCCGCTATTCACATATCAAGATTAACAGCGCGCGCAACTAATAATCAAGTGAGCACCCTCGCTTTTACAAAAATGAAACTTTCCTACCCTGCCATTTACTACTAATTAAGGACAAATTTGGAGCATTAAGCCAAGTGTCGATAATTGGTTAAAATTAAAAAGAATTGTTACAAATAAATCCTAATAGTTTAAAGAATATTATTTTCGTATTTGGAAGGTTTTCTAGTATTCAAGGTTGCAAACATAATGCATTTTTGCACCCTTTTTCCCTCTAAAATTATTATTTATTACTAGCAATAAAATGCGATGGGTTGAGTAAGTTGGTTTTGCAAGCTCCAAAATACGTTCTGAATTGCATTGCTTTTTGTTAAAAATTCATAGAAGGATTAATCATTTAAAAAGATATTACTTCAAAAAGCTTTTGTTTTAAATTAAAATCTCACATAAGTTAATTCGATATCCGATTATTTAAAGTCAATTATTCCAAATATTAATTACAAATATTATGAACAACTATAGCATACTCATTTGAAATAATTTTAAAGGTTTTTAAAATGACAAGCATACAGCTGCAGATAAATGAAGCTACAATATTATTATTAGGTATTAAATACAGGGACTTTTGTTTATTACAGAAAGACCTAAATGTGATTTTATAATTTGGACCCCTAAAGGAATTGAAGTACAAACGATCGAAAGAGACGATGCTTTTGTAAATCGAATGATCGAGAAATTAAAATCTTTTCGTACAAATCATTATGCATTAGAATTAATTGATAGTTGTCATGAACGAAACACGGAACTTCGTTTTCCAAATAATGAAATGTTATAATTTATAAAAATGTAATTTAATGTAAATATAGTATATCAAAGTATTAGCTTCATAAGACACGTTTTTAGGGCACGCGTGCGAGTTTAGAAAACGACCCGCATAGCGGAGAGTTTTCTAAAGGACAAGTGCGCTAAAACGTCTTATGAAACGAATACTTTATACTATTTTTTTCTATTTGCGTTATTTCATTAATTATTAATTAAAAAAATTACTTAGTTTTAAATAAAATTTGTTAGGGATATTTTGTTAAGTAACATGACAGTTGGCAACATATAAATTATTCAGTTGTTTTTCACGTAGCATCGCTAACTTTAGGCAATCCGCGCGACGTCGAAATCCCCATCATTGTCTGATACACACAAAGCCCGTTAAGCGGTAACACTTTGTTCAAATCTGCCAGGTGTATTATTTGTACTGTTGAAAATTATTATAAATTTAAAGTACAATGCATGCCAATATGTTTGACATAAATACCGAACTATTACGTTTATTGTACTAAGCATACATCTGGTAATGCACATGGTGGAACAGCGATAATTATAAAGCAGAACATCAAACACTGTGAATTGCAAGCTTACTGCCATGATTATCTCCAAGTCACAAGCATTGCCATAGAAGATCATTTAGGAACGTTTGTTGTGTCCTCTGTGTACTGCCCCCCTAGGTATAACAACAAAAGAGATAAGTTCGAGGACTTCTTCAAAACTCTAGGAAACAGGTTTCTAGCAGGTGGTGACTATAATGCTAAACACCCACAGTGGGGCTCACGGATTACGACAGCAAAAGGAAGAGAACTGATAGCTGCAATGAGACGTAGTAACCTACATTCCATCGCAACCGGAGAACCCACCTATTGGCCAACCGATCCTAGGAAACTACCTGACGCTATAGACTTTGCTATTATAAAGAATATTAACAATAAACACTGCAAAGCCACATCATTATTCGACCTCTCTTCAGATCATTCTGCGGTACTAATCAGTATACATACCGATATTATCCATAAGCAACGACAACCTTTTTTATTTAGCGCTGCTACTAACTGGGATATGTTCCGAGGGCACCTAGATGCGTCAATCCAGCTCAATGTATCCTTAAAATCTGCTCAAGAAGTAGATAACGCGGTTCATGCGCTCACAAGTGCTATACAAAATGCTGCCTGGCAAGCCACTCCCGATAGTAATGAAACACAAATTAAAGCTACATATCCTATAATAATCAAAGAGTAAATAGCGACAAAACGTAAATTACGCAAAAGATGGCAACTAACAAGGACAGCAGAAGATAAAAGAAACTTTAACAAAGCTGCCAGAAACCTCAAACAATTGCTGCTTAACTTCAAAGATCAGTCTATTCAAGAATACCTCAGCAATCTTTCTCCCACGGAAGCCTCCGATTATTCCTTATGGAAGGCCACAAGGAAGCTTAAACGGCCGCCACAACTTGTGCCACCAATCAAAGATGCAACTGGTAAATGGACAAGAAGTGATGCAGCAAAGGCCTCTGCATTTGCTGAGCATCTTGCAAAAGTTTTTCAGCCATATCCATCACAAATAACCGCAGCAGAAGAAGCTGCTATTCACAATTTTCTTGAAGCACCATTTCAAATGCATATACCGATAACGAAGTTCAGATCTACTGAGGTCCAGCACGAACTTAATCCAAAGAAAGCACCAGGTTGGGATCTCATCACTGGCAAGGTGTTACAAGAAATAACCCCGAAATGTATCAAATTCCTGACCTACATTTATAACGCTGTCCTTCGACTCAGATACTTTCCCATTCCCTGGAAATTAGCGCAAATTACCATGGTACTGAAACCAGGAAAAGCCCCAACTGCAATAGACTCCTACCGACCTATCAGCTTATTGCCTGTACTGTCTAAAGTGTTTGAAAAGCTACTCCTTAAACGACTTAGTCCCATTCTGGAAAACGAAAAGCTCATACCAAACCATCAATTTGGCTTCCGAACCAACCACAGCACCATCGAACAAGTCCATCGAATTGTTAAGTTCTTTTATTTTACTGTACACTTCAGGCATAGTGCTTGTAGTGTTCTTGTTATACAAATTAGCTATCTTCTGGCTGCTTTCTACAAGTAATAGGATGGTCAATGGATTATCCTTACCATATCAACTTTAGTTTATATTTATTTAGAATGTAAGTCTTGTCATAACATTTACTTAATGTTTTTAGAAACAGATTGTAAATTTAGTTGGAATTAAAAAAAATATATTGTATATTTAAATTGTTTATTTATGTAATTATTTTGTTTTTTTAGATTCTTATAAGCCAATAGAAAAACTTAGTCCCGACGCGACGCGTCGCCTGCTCCCAGGTCTGGTTATAATTATAAAGGCAAGGCATTAGGGATTTGTGCGTTATCTAACTATTTTTTTCTAAATATTTGTTTTCTGTGTATCGTGTGGGTTTCTGAGATTCCAACAGCAAATAACTTATTTTACATTCAAATTATTTATTTGATTTAAAAAAGTTAATTTTGCACCAATAAACTTTTCTCAAAAAATTATTTTAAACAATATTCTTACATGTACTACATTTTCTTTATAACATTTTTAATATTTTGTAATAAAATAAAACTCATTGAATTATTCCGAAAACTGGGGCAAAATATTTTTAAAAATTAAAGATCCAGTTTTGGTATGTAAGATTTAGTTTTGGTAAACAGCTCTATCTATTTTCTATTGTTTTATACTGTTCGATGTTTGTCCACGTTCAGACATTTGTGCAGATATACATTTCGGCAATTTGATAACAGATGCGTTTCGGCGTTTCGCCGCTTTCGATGATTTGTCCAAATATACCTTCCGGTGTTTTCACTACTTTCAGCTATTTGTCTACAGATCAGTTTTGGTGTTTTAATCACCTTCGGTGATTTGTCCGCAGATGTGTTTTGGCGGATTGATCACGTTCGGCGATTTGTGTACAGATGCCTTTCGGGAGTTTGGTCAGAGCAGTCTGTCTGTGAGTTCGACAAAGTTGAGAGGCCGTTTTATGCTTTCGGCAATTTGTCGACTTTCGGCGATATGTCTAGTTCTCATTTATTGTTTATCTTATCTGCGAAATCAAAGTTTGCCCCCCCACCGCCCTAAGTGAAAATACTTCCGACGTCCCTAGTATGGACGATGAGAAAAGAAGGACTATTACTGAGTTCTCAATATGCTATGGTGAAGAGGTGAAAAATTCTAATGGTTGCTACAAATATATCTACTGTCTCTTATTTAATTTTATCACTCCATTCTGTTTTAGTGCGAAAACAGAAAAGCTTGGTTGGACTTCTGCAAGCAATAATATATCAAAAAGTTCGAAACACGTAAAGCTTAGCAACTAACTAAACATAAAATATTGTCCCTGTAAAACTGTAAAAATCATACTTTACCATAGTTAGAAAATTAAACGCTCCTTCGTTTACAGATTTCGCATTTCCTTTTCCTCTACTTATACACACTAGTGCCATATACTCGTAAAATTCATTGCTAAAAATAAGTTTTGAAAATTATTTAAACCACTTAAATATTTAAAAGTAAAATTTACTCATTTCCGGTCAGTTGTTGCTTCAACTTTTTCAGATGCATTTTAGTAAAATTATATAAAGCCGGTTTTATTTTAGTTTCTGGGCAAATTGTCACTGCAGGAAAAGGTATTTCCCATATTGGTGTCTGGCTTTTCTTAAATGTAACAATTACAGGTGATTCTTCCCATTTCTTATAAGTTTTTAAAATCAAGCCGGTACAGAAATAAAGTGAAATTGTAATGATAGCTAACCACCACAACCTGAAACATTTTAGATTATATGGTTGTTAGTTTTTATCAGTATGTATTAGGATCAGAAACCTTTCAAACGTGCAGCGCCCTTTTTCTCCTAAAAACTTCAAACCGTGAATACTGGTATTTTGGCAATATTCAGTCCAATAAGAGTTACAATTTCTAATGAACGTAGGTGGTGTATTTGCTTTTAATATTGTTTTAGACTTTGCAAAATGAGGCTTATATTTCTCAACTTCACGAACGAGTTTAGACTTCATGTTAGTGGTAGTAATTTCTGTCACCTACTGAACGACTTTGTTGAAGATCAAGTTCAATAGCATTCTGTTTATATACAGGGTAGTTACTTATATCACCGAATATAGTTTATATCAGTGCAAAGAATATTAATGCCAATTTCATATAAATTAACAGTTATATTCGCAGAAACGCATTGTTATTGTACAAACACTACACACTATTTAATTTCTTTTAATATATATATATTGTAAACCAATATTTCTGGGTACACCCTGTGTATACTAATAAATTAATGGATATGTTTCCTTGGTTAGCAGTGAACACAACGCACCCAGCTATCGTATAATTAATAGTTCTTATATTGGAGGCAAGTGTACACAAGATTTAATGTAAAACTACCACATCGGAAACAGTAAACGTGTCTGCCATTACGCTGTTAGATCATTTAATAATTAATTTTCAAAAATAATCCTACTAAGTATAAGTATAAAAAATATCTAAAAGTTGTTAAGGTAAGATGTTTTTCAAGGTCTTGTTGCTAATCTACAAAATAGATATATATATTTCAAAAGTAATTTGTTTCAGAATATTTACCTTAAACCTATACGTAGATTAAATGAATAACATAAAACCCACTACTAAATAAGATTTGATTAACAAACGGTTCGTGAATTAAAGTTTCTGGCTAAGCTAAGCAAACAACTATTCAATTTATTTCAAATGTTCTACGATATGTTCCACTTTCTATGGAGTAGGTACATTTTCAAATCAAGAAGAGCGCCATCATGCATCAAAAAAGTCATTAGATTGACCAAACTGAGAAACTATCATCTGCAAAAGAATAGCTCCCAAAATATGTTTACTGTTATTAACCTTATACTGGTTATTCTAGGCTTACTAACTACAATTAGTTAGATCTTCCAAGTTTTATTTAACGTGGTCCACCTGCATTAAGCTTACGACCACGACCACCTATGGAGTCACCGAATTAAGGTACGCTCAGTTTAGGGTTGCCAACTGACCTTTTTTCGGAAGGACAGTCCTTCTTTCTAAGAGTGTGTCCTTCCTCCTTTCTTGTTATAGGAAAGGACGGGTTTTGTCCTTATTTAAAACAATCGATGAAAATTATTCAATTATTTCATTATTCAAAATCAATCAAATTAATATGAGCTGTATTAAGTTAGGTAATTTAGTGCATTATTGTTGTTAAAATCCATTAAAATGAGTTTTACAGCTACAGATTATAATTTACCAGACGATGAAGAAAATGTGGTTAAAAGCTCAGGAAAAAAAGAAAACCTATGTGTGTATAGTATAATGTATTAAACCAGGCAATGTCGTTAATGACCAGCCAATCTCGAAAATCTAATAAACTTCAACTATCACAATTAATCACCTAACAATTAATCTACGGCTTATTAATTGAGCGGCGTTAGTTATTAATGGTCAAGCTGCAGTTGAAGTTTTACATGATGAGACTGATTGATCATCCATATATACTACAATGAGCTTACTAACTGGGAATAAAACGGGGGTTTTGAAATCGTAAATCCAGCGCGGCTTCCAGTCGGTCATACTGTCTGTACAGTATACATTCTGTAATGAATGTTATTTATCATCTTTTTTGTTTGGTTTTTATTATTAATTACTTTTTGATGATGTTTTACAATTACAAATAACAGTTAGTTCACTTATTAATTGATTACAGTGCTTAGTAAGTATATTTACAATGACGCCACAAAAATAAGTTGACTGGAAGAGCTGCTAATTCAGATTCTCAAAAGTCTGTAATGCCGAGTATCGGCTTTTATAGTATATTAAAGTATTAGTTTCATAAGACACGTTTTTATCGCACGTGTCCGAGTTTAGAAAGGAGTTTCTAAAGGACAAGTGCGCTAAAACGTCTTATGAAACAAATACTTTACACTATTTTTTTTATTTGCGTTATTTTATTATTAAATAATTAAGAAAATTACTTAGTTTTAAATAAAATTTGTTAGGGATATTTTGGTAAGTAGCATGACAGTTGGCAACACTAGAAATTATGCAATTGTTTTTCAAGTAGCCTTGTTTATTTTTATTGTTGTGGTTTTATAAGGTAAAAATATAAAATTTTATGAAACTGGATTTTATTACGTTACGTTTATCGTGAGCATGTTGCACTTATACACAACAGAATGCAGCCCATGATGACAGTATCAAAATTTACAATTTCTTTAACAATAAAGTAAAAACCTAAGGTAAAAACTATTACGCCCGTAACAGGGCCATTTATACGGCGCCTGCAACGCTAGTTTTGCGAGCGTTGCATTCTAGTTGTAAGAGTTCACTGCATAAATAAGATAAGTTTAATATTCTAAGAACAGCTGTCTAACAGTGATATCAACTTTAAAAAATAAAATGTTTTTTTTTATTTCACGCCTACACTACGGGGGGGAACCAACATCTAAGTCATATGTCCCCCATCTAACATGCAACTCGAATACACACATCCATAGTTGAGGTGGCGGAACTTTCCAATTAGAAAAATCCCGCCGCCCCAAGTGGGATTCGAACCCACGACACCACTCGTCCACCGCCGGCCCATAAAATGTTACTGTTTCCAATATTCAAATACATTTCTTTTTCTATTCTATAATAAAGCGTCTATAATAAAGCTGTTAAAGCACCCAAGACAGTGCCTTAATAGCTCATTTGAGTGCTTTAATAGCCCAACTTTTTAAAAGTTGGTAACATTGAAAAAATAATTGAAAAAAAACAGAAAATTGACAAAAACTTCACTCAATTTTCTGTGTCAATCAATGAATTTTCAAATGTCACATCAGTGTTGCCAACTACCACAAAAATTTCTGAATTTGAAATTGGGATTTTTTTATTTAAAAATGGAATAAAAGACGCAAAATAGAAAAAATAGCATAAAAAACTCGTTTCATAAGTCATTATTGCACTCGTCCTCGCAAGCGGCTCGTTTTCTAAATTTAGACTCGTGTAATAAATCTTGCGTTATGAAACTCGTTCTTTAATATACTATTAGGACACTCAAAATGCGTGTCTTAATGGTTTCATTAGGACACGCAAATATAAAAAATTATTTTAATAATATTTACAATAACTAACAAAACTCGATGTAGCGCGATTCTATAAATAACAATAATTTGGAAAAACTTTGGTTTCTATAATAACTATCACTTGAATTTATATTAAACTCGTGTATATGCGGAGAGAACCGCTTCGCGAGCATTCAAGAGAGCCCTTAACGACATTGGCTGGTTTACTACATTGACGTTTCGTTTTCATTTAAATGGTAAATAGCATTCGAAAATTTTTATTATTGTAAATTATTATAGCATTTATAGAAATTTCCTTATTCCTACTTTCAAAAGTTGGCAACCCTAGCTCTAGCGCGTCACTTACTTGTGCGAGTGCTACCAGTTCACACTGGTTGGAATGAGATTGCCTACCTACCCTCTACTAGCTCTCTAAGCTAGTCCGGGAATTATTAACGTGCTCACCCGTCGGGATCTTTGGACTTGGGAGGGACTTAGATCCTAGGTCTGCCGAGGATATCCTAGGATTTAGCCACCCTGGCCTATTATAATAAATGAAATAAATAAAGATTATTAAAAGTTTCACAGTTTTATTAAAATATACCTGACAATATTGTTTCGACAGCTATGCTGTCATTATCAAAGGTAATATAATTATAAACAAACACGTCGCTAAGGTAGATACAAAATAGGTAACTAGATAAAATAATAATAATAAAAAATTAATAATAAAAATCATAATTAAACATCTAATACTTCCAGTAACGGAGAATTACTGAGCTCAAGCCAAACACCTTTTAGAACAAAATCACACAATGACTCCTCAAAATAATATTAAATTCCTAAATTTTTGTAATAACAAACGCAAATTAGACATTTTAGAAGCCTTTGAGATATACAAACACAAACTCAGGGTACCTTTAATGAATGAACAACTTGAGCTCAGTAATTCTCCGTTACTGGAAGTATTAGATGTTTAATTATGATTTTTATTATTAATTTTTATTATTATTATTATTTTATCTAGTTACCTATTTTGTATCTACCTTAGCGACGTGTTTGTTTATAATTATATTACCTTTGATAATGACAGCATAGCTGTCGAAACAATATTGTCAGGTATATTTTAATAAAACTGTGAAACTTTTAATAATCTTTATTTATTTCATGATTATGGAGTTCCACAAAATAAGGCTGGAAACAATAAACAATATTATAATAAAGACTTGGTGGGCCCTGACAAGGGTCCGTCCGACTCTACCTAAAAGTAGAGATCCGACCTATACCAATGGGAGCTGTCTTATGAGTGAGAAGCTAATAATAGTATTAACTCCCCTTATAAAGTGATCCCCAGAGTAGCCTTCGTGACCTCAGCCATACATGTGATTCGTGAATAAACTCAAGTCAACGATCCATAGCAAAATAGCCTCCACCATATCTGATCCGCAGTATTTGACTACACCAGGTCAAAGCACCTGGCGAAGCAGAAACATTTGCTCCGTCTTTTATTTACATAAATATCTATCTCTGCTCGACTACTACTGTGCAAAATTGTTTTATTCTTTTTTTGTTTCTATACAGCGCTATTAAATTAAATTGCAATACGCGGGAATTTTCCTATGTTGCAGTGAGTCAAAGCATTATGCACACATAGGCAACCAATTATACAGCATGCTTTTTTTTGTACTATTTACATATATTGCATGGTAAATAAATATCACTGTATGTACATATTGTTATAATATTTTTATACAGACAAGCGTGAGTGTGATAAAGGGTGGTAGAATAAACACAGCTCACTTACTTTCTTACACCTAATTAAAATAATTGCTCCTTCTAAATAAAAACCTTGTGAAAAGTCTAACTCTTCATAAAATGAGACACTCATGCCGGTCGCTTAAATAGGGCACTAGGTTATTATATACAGTGCGAGTCAAAAGTAAGGAATAAATTTGATAAAACGGAAAGTATTTAAAAACAGGTCAATTTTGTTTTAAAAGTCTGCACTTTTTGACATAATATTCGGATATACAGGGTGATGCGTTTAAGTGTGGTGACGTCATCAACATTTTTTAAATAGCAATGTAATAAGTTTGTTACATACATCACATAAGGAAATTTTTGAGAAAATAATTATGAAGATGGGAAAGTGCATTTTTATTATTATTGTAAACAAGGGACAAATACAACGTTATTATCAAAGCAAATGCTCAACATGTCCACAAGCAACTTTTTGACAATAAGCTAACCTATGCTGAATCTCTAATAAAACATTAGAAATCGCTTCTAGTGCAACTGCTCTGATGGTAGCTCTTATGACTCTCCTGTAGGTCTTTCAGATTGTAAAATCTCCTTATGTATGGTAACAAACTTATTACATTACCATGTTGGCAATTGGATGAAGTGTCAGAATATGGAATAAAATGGAAGCTGCTTTTTAAAAAATGCCGATCACGTCACTACACTGAAACGCATCATATTCGAATAATACGTTAAAAAGTGTATACTTAAAAATAAAACTGACCTGTTTTTGGATTTTTTTGCAAAAATCAATACTTTCATTCAAAGAAATAGAAAATACCGGATACCAAGATTTTCTTTATAATAATCCCAAAATTGTTTAATCTATTTTATTTGGGGATTAATACTTTTGGCATCATCTTATTTCTTACTTACTACAAACTAAACTAATTACTGTTAAAAAACTCACGTTTATATATTTTTAAATATTTATTGTATTGTTATATATTTCCATATTCCAATTTTGCATAAAACAAAGGAAATTATGACAACTCAATTTAACATAACCAAATTATTGTTTATAAATCTTAATTAACACTAAAACTAATTAGATAAACTTATTGATTAACAAATTCTCAATTGAATGTCGATGAAACCTAATTCTCACAAAACTATTTATTAACGTATTTATATAAAATGCTTCTTCACACCTTCCTATCTTTACAGATTTAAACATTATATGCTAACACTATTTGCATAATTTCAGACATCAATAATATGAAGATTCCAACCAATGACAGTATTTCAATGTACGATCCAAAAGCGCAACATAAGTATATGTTGTTTAACTGATATCGTTAATGAGAAGCACCACTATATTTACGATAGTTACAATTGTGATAATGAAGCTGTTTTACTATCCTCCATCAAAATTATTTACCCAAGACCCGTAAGATTTTGACATAGACGACACTGATTACAACAGTGATATCTCATTATTATGAAAACACTTTTTTTCTATTAATTGCTTCGGTAAGGTTTTAAATACGTGCACACCTTCGCATTACAACACACATTGTATGTTTTAGGTTGAATCTAACATGAACATTAACTTAACTTAAATTAAATTGAAAAATTAGTTTTACAAATATTCTTTAGCTGATTATTGTGTACTAGTGTGCATGTTAATTATAATTAATCATATCTAGCTAAAAGACAAGTTTCTCAAAATTATCATTTTGAAATTGATATTATGCAACCAATCTAACGTGTCGTTTTGAAATTTCATACATAAGCTTGTTTAAAACTATATTCCTTATTTCATATGTCAAATATCATGACAATATGTTTAATTTATCTAAGTGGGCTAGTGTTTGGTGAAAAAGATAAATAAACAATAAAAATAATAATAATAATAATAATTGCTACAACCCATAGCCTGAAACCAGGCCCCAGAAACTATAAGCTTGTGCGGGAGGGAGGGGGCGATTATTATTATTACGTAGGCCCTACGTGCGGCTGCAACCGACTTACAGTTGGAACAGCGCAAATCGCACATTTGTGTCAAGCTAAGGAAAACTGCAGAAAACCTTAACCAAATCTGTCGGCAACAGGAGTCGAACCTGGCCCGCTTGGGTGACAGTCCAGCACGCTAGACATTACACTACCAAGGCTGTATAAAGTGACCAAGTGACGCATGTGCTGTACATGAATGCTATTAAAGTCTATGCCAATACAGCTACACATTCAAATCTCTGTTAACGACTGGAGAAATCTGTAGACGACTGTAGACATAATCTGCCAAGACATACGCATGTGATCAGATCTTGACAAATGTAAACCCCAGACATTTCTGAAACGCAAGCCCAATACCGCTATAGAATATATGCATTCATATATTCTTCGCATCCCACTTAATTTATTCAATTATTCAGTAAAGCTTCCGCCTTTAGCAGTATATAAACCCGCTTGTTTGGCTTGACGTCCTGACGTACACATTCAGCGTTATTTAGTGAACAAAAACTGATTCGGAAGAGATCAAGGAAGGCAAGGAGAGTTTTAAGAAAATTTCGAGTTCATCACCCGAAATCAGCCTTTAAAAGACATGATCCCAAGAGCCTAATGGTGAAGGGGTCTGATTGACCTCTTGTTTCTACTCCAGAATCAAATAGTAAGTTTTTAGAACTTTTTCTTCCAAAAACAAGACACACCCCACCCCCTTCGCAAGGCAGTCATTTTTACTGATGATGGTTACACGTCCTTGGATCTTTGTGCAGCAGCTCTATTGGATAACATTCCAATATTATTCCATTATTATTCCAATAACGCTATTGGAAAAATGAGGCATCATATGAATCAAGCATGGAAGTAGAGAAATCCACATGAACTTAGTTTTGAAAATGTCGACTGAAGAGCGTCGAACTATTGTCACAAACGGAATTATTTTAAATGAAATCCTTTTTGTAACATTTCAACTTGCATTCATTTAGTGCAAATATTATCAAGAGTAGTGCAATAGCCACCTACACGCCGCCACGCGCGTAAAATATACAGTTTGCATCTCATTAGAATAATTTATGCAGTTTGCATCTCATTAGAATAATTTATACAGTTTGCATCTCATTATGCATTCATATATTCTTCGCATCCCACTTAATTTATTCAATTATTCAGTAAAGCTTCCGCCTTTAGCAGTATATAAACCCGCTTGTTTGGATTGAAAATCAGTCTGTGCCAGGACTCACCAGAAGCTTCATCAAGAAACAAGCGGGTAAGTGCCTTTTGATTAATTATGTCTTAGTTTGCTTAGTTGAGTGGGTTGCGCTAAAACGCCCACTCTCTGCGAAATTATGGGAAGTTGTGACCAGGCTCCCACGCTTAGTTGTAGATCACTAGGAGTTTAACTCCTACGCTTAGTTTATAGACCTAGTGCTAGAGCAGGGTTGGTTCCGACCACCCTCTTGATTGTATTAGTTTTAGGAGGACATGTACGTCCTCACGATGTATACTCTTATGTATGTAAACCTTGTACTCTCTTTATTGTTATTAGTATATAGTTGTTTTCTACGACTTGTGTTTATTTTCCCTCTACCTCTGACTACGTCCTGTAGTCACGAAAACCCCCACGTGACATTGTGGTGGAGGCCGTGCTTCTTTTCCGGATAACCCTTTTGTATTTCCGCTTCATTTTATTTTTCCCCTGCGAGTTTTTTTTTAAACCACTCCACTTGTGGTGGAGATCCGTGCCTCTATTCCAAGATATCCTTTCGGACCCTCGTTATACTCGACCCCGTGTAATTCTTTTCGTATTTTAACCACTCCAATTATGGTAAATAACCGTGCTTGTCTACCGGCTTCTCCATTTTTTATTACGCCATTTGTTGTACACCTTAATGATACAATATTCTGGTCACTGGTTTTATGATCCCTGTTTTTCCCCTGCGAATTTTTTTTAACTCAGCGTTTTTTCCTCTAAGATTATCGCCCTAGCCATTCTCGTACGCTAATTTTGCAGTACCACGTTTTTTCCTTTTAATAATGACGTCTTTCTTACTTACCCCGCGATGTGGCAGTAACATTTCTCTGTTAATAGAAACCCCGTTTTCATTTCCTTGTTAATTTCGATTCTTTCTATTAGAATTATTTGAAATCTAATATCTCATTAATATTAATGTTTCAACAACACACTATAAATTTTAACAATTTTTTCCGTAAAAATCTTGTTTGTCCCTAACGATATTACGATAAATTTTTGTTATGTCCTATTTCGGCAATACATTTCTTCCTTTTCTTTCCTTTTTTTGAAAGGTTTTAAATCCAATTTTAAAACACATTATGAATATTTTCATTTATTTTGAATTGTCCTTCCTCTTTATATCAATATTTTTAGTATTAATTTTAAATTAACGTTAGCTTTACGCAACGGTTAATTAGTGTTTTTCTCTTGCATTCCCTCTTGAAATTGGCTTACTGTATCTTAGCACTGGCGGCGGGTTGTGCTCAAACGACGCCCATACATCTCGATCATAGTAGTGTTCACTCGACTTCATTCCTACAGTCAACTAGTATTTACTGTTTCCCATTACGGAACAAACTAAAAATTAAATTTCTCGCATAAATTTTGCATCAGCAAACTTCTTTTGGATTTCCTTTTAGCGATTTACGGTTTCTCACTACCTTTGCTTTTTAACCATAATTTTTATTTATTTCTTTTTGTTTATAAAATTTTTTATCACATTCAGTTATTCACATAATTACTTTTTACTAAGACCTATTTTTATCTCAGTTCTTTTTATCCTCAGTATGACCTTCACACCTTACGTGGCATATTTACAAATCAGATAATGTAATACTGAATAGCAGTTACGTTTCTTTTTTTTGACCCAGTAGTTATTCGTCATCGATTTCCTTATTTTTAATGAGTTTCATCCGTTTTTTTTCGAAGAGGGTGAAAAAGAGTATACTTAGCAGTATCTATCCCTTTCCTTGTTTGCTTTTTGTAATTACTTCTTGGTTTACCTTACGTTAGTTAAAGTTACATTTCATGCAAGGTTATTTAACGTTCCGATCTATTCATTACATAACCTCAAATTTTGAAAATAATTTTAAAAATGGGTTTCTTTAGTGGAATAATTTATTCATATTATGTAAACATGCATAAAAAGTTTTATATTTCAACAAAAGGATACTAGTTAAGTGTGTATATAACTTTATAATTGTAATTTTTAATACAACGACTGGTACGTTGAAATATTTTCTTAATCTTCCGTCAATAGCTCAGATTTGATAAAATGCACCTATAATTAAATAAAACGGGCTATTAAGAGTAGATTTGCATATATAGAAGTTACTTACCTTACTTTAATTTTCAAGAATGGGTGATTTTTCTTTTTACGGTTCCTAGTGTTGGTTTGTCGAGCCACAGTTCTAATTTAATTTATGTAGGTTTATGAAGTTATTGTTGTAGTTTTGTTGGTTAACATCTTGGCTGTGTAAGCTGTATAAGGTTTTTGTAGTTCAATGTGTGTTTTTTTAGCCAATTCAATTTAAAAATGTCCACAGACCTGTGCCGATAGTAAAATTTCATTTTTAGTTAATTTTGTATCTGAAGTATTTGTTTTTGATGTCAAACTAATGGGAAAAGTTAAATAAACATATTGTGTACAGATTAACGGGTAAAATTGGTATGTGGACCTATTTAAATGGAAATGTATACAATTTTAGTCGACCGTGTGAATTTGGTTTGTTCGACTCAAATTGTAAGTTATTGTTGGGTTTGTTAGATAGAAATGTTATATTGTTATTTTAAGGAAGTGTTGGGGTTTCTTTTTATGTAATCAAATGAAAAATTTATAGAAATTTATATTTTATTGAAAAATGTTAAATGACAGTTCAATCCATGGATTACTTGATAGTATTATATTGTGTTTGTTTCTATATGTTTTTAATGTAAATTACAATGAGAAAAACAATCAGTAATCTCCAGAATGCAGTGAGAGGAGGTTGTGTTGTTTCTATGTTGATTAACCTTTAAAAACATGCATTTTCATAATTTAAAAAATAAAGGGAGGTTATGGATATAAAACAAAATAAGATTTCGTGCAAGAAAAATATATATAACTTACGCTATCGTCATAATTTCAAGAAGAATATAAATTATAGAATCGATTTGGATGGCTACATATCAGATCAAAAGTTTAATCTGATAAAAAAAATTTTAAGAAGATTTAATTTTATTGCAATCAAGCAAATTTACACTTCCACCAGTGAAGAGGTTGGCAGTGGTTATTAAAGCAGTCTGTTGTTCCTGGGATCGGTTAAAGGATGTATCTAGTGTGCGGAAAATCGTAAGTGATTTAAAATTCATTATACTGGCCAGTCAAAAATAATTTCGGACAAACATTTTATTAAAGAGATATCGAAATATTTTACATTGAAACTATTAAAGAATATAACTGTATAATTAAAAATTTTTGAGAAAGGTTAACCTAATTTCATGAAAAAGAAAATTTACTAAATTGAGATAGTTTTTTTTTATAAAAAAAAATATTTAATTTTTATTTGATTTTGGATTTGTAGATTAGATAAAATAAAAAAAAGTAGGTAGAAATCCCCAACAATAAAAAAAGGTTAATTGGTAGTTAGGAGAGTAATTAGTCTCTCTCCCATTATTTTTTTATGTTTTGTATATTTATGATTAAATAAAATTGTGTTTATATTTATAATTGTGGATTTTGTTTGTTGTTTATTTTTTTTTCTTGTGTGGAAATAATTTGTTTAGCAGCTTGTTACAATTTTACCAGCCCAGGTGTTATCATTGCAGGTGGACCCATTGATACAAAATTTGGCAAGGTAAGGTTGATTTATTTCAGATAAATAAGATATTTGTCGATTGCTTAACCGAGATTAGATCTGAGCTAGTGACAGTGCAAAATTGTTATTTAAAAATTTTAAAAATATTGTAGTGATATATTTATATTATTGTTTTATTGAATTTCACCTCAATTATAATTGGTGCCCAGAACTTGGAATTTTCTTTTTATGAGTATATCACTGCAATACGTTTACTTAAAATTCAGAATTTAAATTTTATTTTATTATTTCTTTTCTTCTCAACCTTTCTTCGAACCCTCTTAATATACTCTCAATTGGTGTTTTCTCAGTTAACCCTTAAAGTTAAACCCAATCCTATTGCAAGAAACTTTCAATTATTACAATTAATTACATTTTTATTTCAGGCTACGCCTTTTATTCTCAAATTTTATTCGCCCTATTCCAAACGTTTCCTATAAAGAACACTTGTATCTGTTCAACGTTTCGTCATGACCTTGATGTAGTTCACTGAAATCCTAATCTATTTATATCGCGCTATGCTTATTAAGGGCTGCTAGCAAGCATCTCTTCATGACTATCCTTATCAGTTTCGTCCTACTAAAATGCACTCCACTACCAGCTTGCTTGAAGATCGCGTGATGGAATCATTTGATCAAACATACGACAGCTGCGCTAATCGTTGACCTATCTTCGCTATCCTTGAGTTCTATTTTTGTCGCATTCTCGCTGATAGCGACCACCACGGTTTCTTCTGCTGCGTTCGTATAATTATATACTATGTAGGTTGGGAATAAAACATACATAGTAAAATATTTGAATCGTTTTAAATTTTCTTTTATTGGTCATGATTCTCTATCTTTCCTTTTTATTTTAAATTTTTCTTCTGTAGTTTATGGAAATTGAATCTTTCCACATTATTTATTCCAACTAATTCCTTTCGCATTTTTCGTATTATTTCACCTTATCTTACCACGAACTGTATTAACTTGTCCTTTGACGAGATCCTTGTTGCTTATCCACTTAGGATCAGCTTTTCCTGCACTCCTCTGGAGTATATTCATTCATAAACTTTTTAACATTTCTTCTTTTTATACCAGGAACCCTGGTTAACAACGATGGTTGTCGTTTTGACATTTTTCTTTATACCTTTTAAGAACGTTTTCCAACTAAATTTCCAGTAATTTAAAGTTATTAAAGTACTTAATGCTACTTTCCATTGAAGTTATTTCTTCCCTTTTTGAATATGATGAATTATAATTATGAATTTCTTCGAACTAAAACATTGTTCGTTCACACATTATTAAGTAGTACTCTGTCTTTCTACACACAAATTTTATATATATCACCGTTTTTTTTTTGTCTACGTACCCTTTTGAACGTTTATACCGCCACTTTAAATTTATATAGTAATTTAACGGTAATTCAACGTTTTTGGTCACCTTCATAATATCCATTATGGAGTCCCTTTTTTTACCAGGTTTATTCTGTATTAGTAGTTAATTAATTTTTCCCAGGCCTAGGGTTTTCTTTCTTTTTGTAATTTTTGATTTTCGCCTGGAAGGGGAGATGTATATTATATTGTTATATTATTATTATTATTATTATTTTGCCAAGCATCGGTAAATTATGATGCTTGAAGGTCGGTTCTTTATATTTTGGCTTTATTTATTAGCCTGAACCAGCCCTATTGGGGAATAGGCTACAATTGCAGGCTTGATTTTATATGTATTATTATTGTTATTTGTAACTACGTAGTGCGACGAATGCATTATTTATGTTTTATTTTATTTATTATGTGTTTGCGGGTATTGATGTATTCTACCCATGACAGGTCAGACTTCGTTGCCAGTTTTGACCTGGTGCATTCTCGTTTTTTTCCACTCTCATTTGAAGGTGATTTGTACGTGAACGGAGACCTCCATGTATCACGTACCGGGAAAACATCTGCGAGTCAGACTGAAGGGCTTCCAAGCCAGGGCCGGCACATTATAGAGTATAAGTGGTTTGACTTTTTTATTTATATATACTATGGATGATATTTAGTTTTTTCTACTCCTACCTGTAAATTACCCGTTTTCTTCACGCTTCGCGCAATGGAAATGTGTGCAATTCCAGTAAGGTGTACGGATATAGTTTCATATCCGTACAGTGTACGGATATGAAAACAGCCAATCAAAGCAGTCCAATTTGACACTTATTTATTTATAATTAATTTATTTACTGTCTCCAGCCTTACTTTGTGGAACTCCATAATCATGAAATATAATATAAATACAAAGATTAATTAAAGTTTCACAAGTTTTATTAATATCTTAACCTGACAATATTGTTTCGACACTTTGTGTCATTAGCAAAGGTAGATAAGATTGATAAACAAACACGTTGCTAAGGATAAATACATACAGAAAATAGGTAACTAGATACAATACATAACAAAAATTAAATATCTAACACTTCTAATAAAGGAGAATTACTAAGCTCAGTTTGTTCATTCATTAAAAGTACTGTGCGTTTATGTCTGTATATTTCAAAAGTTTCTAAAATGTCTAATTTGTGTTTGTTGTTGCAAAAATGTAAGAATTTAATGTTGTTTTGAGGTGTCATTGGGTGGTTCTGTTCCAAAATGTGTTTGGCATAATTCGATTTTTCTGGATGTTTAAGTCTATAAGAGCGTACGTGTTCTTTGCATCTTATGTCGAAATTTATAAGTGTTTGGCCAATATAAACCGAGTGACAAAAAGAACAATTCAAACGGTAAATGCCGGATTTTATGATATCTTGTGTTTTGTCTTTAGCATTGAATAGAAATGAAAAGG
This sequence comes from Agrypnus murinus, assembly GCA_929113105.1. Taxonomy (NCBI): domain Eukaryota; kingdom Metazoa; phylum Arthropoda; class Insecta; order Coleoptera; family Elateridae; genus Agrypnus; species Agrypnus murinus. The sequence continues at coordinate 59,761,017 of OV816025.1, forward strand.
TGTTGGTGTTAGTTTTATAGGTAATTCAATTATTTGATCTTTGTATCAGTCAAAATTATTTCACTTTTAATAATATAATTTATTTACAGAAAGATGGTTTACCTATGGGTAATTCTCTAAGTTCTCTATTAGCTAACATATTTATGGATAATTTGGAAGATCGAATATTTGAATTAGATCTTTCTAAACACATTATTTTTTGGTTTCGTTACGTTGATGACATTTTAGCTTGTTTTGACAGTTCTTTTGAGGTTATCAATGAGTTTTTAATTCTTATTAACAGTCTTCACTCAAATATCACGTTTACACTAGAAACAGAACAAAATAGAGCTATTAATTTTTTGGATTTAACTATTACAATTAATACAAACAATGAATTTGATTTTTCCATATACAGAAAACCCACAAGCACAGACGTCACTATACCTAACGATTCATGTCATCATAAAATGCATAAACTAGCGGCTTATAGATCTTTAGTACACCTAGCTTTAACTACTCCAATGAAACGATCACATTTTGATAAAGAAATTTCAATCATCAAACAATTAGCATATGCAAACCATTATAACCATAACATGATTGACACTTTAATTCAACAAAAAGATTATAGGTTAGCTATCAAAAGAATATTTCCAATTGACACTCAAATACAAGACACAAACTACATATCAATACCATACTTTGGCAAGATATCAGAACAAATTGCAAAGTTTTGCATACCGGCATACGGGTTTTGAGTGCTTATTGTACATAATTTAAACTATACTTAACGTAGGTTTCATCAATATTGGTTGACTATTTAAATTTTTATGGCAACATAAAAAACGTACGCGATTTTGGCAGTTTCTTCGATTTGCAACGTAAATTATTTCAGTTATAACAATCGAACCGGTACCATTTTGTAGCTATTTTTATTATAAACAAATCATATATTGGACTTTTTTTCGTAGTAAGACATCCTGATGATCTACGGACGAAAAATACCTCAAAAACGGTTGATGGCGTCTTAAGTTGTTAATAACTTTTCTGCTGTCACTACGATTTAGGACGCAACTACATATATTATTCTACACACTATTCTGAATAGGTTTGTGCAATAAAATAGCTGTTAACACGAAAATACACTCTTCACATCTCTACTGACTGGACTAATGTTTGTTGGGGGTTTTGTTATACTACTATTCATTTTTTTTTTTCTAGAGTCCTCTGGCTTTGAAAGCCTATTGCTCGTAAACTACTAAACCACATTAAATATCTTAAAAACGAGAAATGGTAAATTAACTTCTACCTACAACAGTAAAATATTATATTTCTAAGTGGTATACTTTTGTTTTTATCAGACGATACGTAATAAAAGGTATCCATTTTAAGTGACAAGCGGTTTGGACAAAAAATGGTTTTTTGTTAGTGTATTGTTAAAATTAAATTTATTTTTTGAAGAAATAATGTCTACACATGAAAAATGTTGATATAGCAAAAAAATATTGACGGTATCTCTATTAATAAGCAAGAAAACATTGTTCGCTATTTTTTCCTCTAAATCTTAAATAAAACGCTTTTTTGTCTGAAAATTAATAGCATAGGAAACTAAATATACTATTATTTACTAAGATGTTTTTAAAATGTTTAATTTGTTTCGGTAGTTTACGACCAACACGTTTTCAAAGTTAGAGGACTCAAAAAAATTGGATAGTAAGTTATAATACACAGCTACAATTTATTTTCCCTTATCTGGAATAAATGGTACTTTTTATTCTTTTTCTTCTTTCTTTAATTTGTTTGTATGTTTAGACACATTATCCTCATCAGTTTAGAACTGTTAATATCAGTAATTTCAGTAGTTTAGCAAGAATATGAAAAATTTTAATCGATTTTCTGCCTATTGTGTTGCCTATATACGAAGGCGTTCGTATTATTATATCAGTATTATTATAGTACCTACATAATAGTCTCAGAGCAGCGGCTCCATAGGAAGTATTTTAAAAGTAGCTTATACGTCTACCGATCACACATCTTATAATTAGTTAATACCATGTAAAATGACCTGCTGGATTCAAGTTCTGAGTTCGCGAACAGACCAGGAATTGCGAAATAGCCAAAAAGTCCATATTTTTATCTTTTTTAATAAATTCGTTTTCGACAATTTTGAAAACAATTTTTACTTATTTTTTTTTAAGTTTACAGTATTCTAAAAAATTTCATTAGGACACTAACTTATGCTACACTGCATGTTCGCTTTGCTACACTTTGCAGCTTTGTAGTACAATTAAATAATTTGCATTTATGGGATCATTTTTGATGATAATATGTCTTTTCCTTAATAAACCATTTAAAATATAAAATATTAAACGGAACGGACTTAATTTTGTTTAGGAAGTTTATTATTTTCAATACAATTTTTTACCATGAACTTGTCAAAGAGCACTTGAAGAATAATCAATAAAAGATTGAGATTAATCGAAAGTAGAATAAAGAAGGTATGATGTGTTAGGTGAAAAATAAAAATTAACACATAATTTGTAATGTTTTTCTTAAATTGGCAATTCAGCCGCTCTGGCAATCTCAAGTCAATGGGCGAACTAAAAATTCAAATTCAGCAGATCATTTTACATTAGGTTACCTATTTTTTAGGTGTGTGTTCGATGGTGACGAATTCTGAGGGTCTGCTCTCTAACTAATGATATATAATCTTCTGTCGATGTCGGTGTAAAACAGAGACTGGTGGCGCGCAACGGGCGCCGTTTCACCTTTCGATGTGACATACTGTTTACAGAATACAGTATACATATACCTACATACTGATCTTTGACTAGACTTAGTAGAAGCTATAGTTGTCTCAGGGAGCACGGAATAATGGACAGAAACCGACGTCAGAAAAAGCAACTGTCGATTGCTCCTATGATAAACAAAAATGTATACCAGTTGGGAAGCAGAAGATTGCAAAACCGTGTTGTTAATCAGAAACTTACTCCAGTCCAGGTCGGTCGAAACAACAGCGAGGAATTACTGGAAGTTGATCCCAATGGTAAAGCAATCTTTCGACAAGGTTCAAGCAGTGTCGTAAATTGAAGATTAGGATGAAATATTTTAAAGATAAGAAAATCAGTTAGGTAATTTATCGGACTTAAAGTCCAGTTGGAAAATTGTATACTGTATGTAAGTCCAGGCTGCTATAGATTCCATGCCAAAACGACTACAATAAATTAGTCAAGCCAAAGGAAGTATTTTTTATTAAATACAGGATTTTTTATTGTGTTCTCATTAATTTTCATACAACTGGAAATCTTAAACCTGTCAATAATAATACCTTAGATAGATAATTCTGGTAGAAGCGGATAAAGTTCCAGGAACAACGTAATGCTACACGGATATTTCTATCAGGCACAGCGAGCATCCTTGAGAGAAAACATATAGAATAAGTTGTACCCAATATTCTTTCTGATTATATCAATATGGTAAAATCGCCTATTTGTCCAGACTTGAAAAGCAGCTAAGAAGTGCCAATAAAGGTACAGTGCTAAGCAATTAAAAATAGACGATTCTTGAGAGAAACGTGAAAATTACACAGCTTAAAACAAGATTTTCTAAATACAAGTTTTTGGCAGTTAGATATTTGTTAAGGAAAAGAAATGAAACTCTTGTTACTTTAAATTAAACTACGGGTTCTATTCTGTATCTTAACGTTACATTATGTACAGTAACATTATGTTATTTAACATGGTCTTCTAAACGGTCGTTATGAAAAACTTATCCTGTAAAGTGTATGTTTCGGTCCCTATAGCGTAACGACAGAAGCGTACGTTTTTAAGTTTATATAATCGAATAAAAGGTTAGATTTGTGATCTTTACATTGCACCTTTATTTCAGTCGTTGTGGTTTTCGTTGTTGAGTGTGTAAAAAGTGATTGTTACTATTAAGTAGGTAGTTAATTAAATTAATGCACTATCTTTATAGTTAGATAAACTTCTCTGTATATACAAGGAGCCAAAAGTCTCCGAGAGTTTCTTTATCTTTATCATTGCACTGTTTTTCAAATTATCTAACCTCAAATTCTCCATGTTACGACGATAACGGCAAGCCGAAGGCGCCGTAAGGTAATAGTCGTTATAACATATCACATGATATTTAACAACTGTTAGCTTACATCTCTGTAAGATACAGAGTAACCGTCGTATGTAACGTAACGCTTACTTGTTCCATAACATGTATGTTATAAGATACAGAATAAGACTCTAAATCAGTTTGAAAGTTGTAATGAAAACAAAAGGTGTCTACTTTCAATTGCTCCGCATTGTACATTTTTAACTCCATACATTGATACCACCCATTCACAGCAGCGTCAAGAACTATAACTTGTTTTTACTAATAATAATAATTGCTACTACCCATCACCTGTGAACCAGGCCCCAGTAGTTATGAAGCTTGTGCGGTAGGGAGGGGGCGATTATTATTATTACACAGACCCAACGTGCGGCTGCAGCCGATTTACAGATGGAACAGTGCAAATCGCACATTTGTGTCATAGCTAAGGAAAAACTGCAGAAAACCTTAACCAAATGTGCCGTTGCCAGGAGTCAAACCTAGGCCGCTTGGGTGAAAGTCCAGCGCTCTAGACAATATACTACCAAGGCTGTAAATTAAACTTTGTATTGTTCTATGCTATTAAGCATCTCGCTACATCCACAAGATAGCGATATCGACGATTCATATTGTACCAACTTTAACTTTACCGCTCCTATTGCGTTTATCAGACAGAATAAAGTCATAGCTCCTGGTAAGTATTACCGGTAGGTAAAATCAGAGTACAGAGAGAAGGGTGTCCTCTTCTCTAAAGTTAATTTAGAGTCCACCTTTAGTTGCTTTAAAGCAGTAGTTACCATAATGTTATCAAGTTGAAACTTCTCATGAACTAAGATTTTAATGAGATTGAACAATATTATTTGTGTCCATATTTCCAAACTTTGTAAGATAAAAACTACTCTTTTTTAGAAGTATGAAATTTCAGAACATCTACAAGCTCTGTGGTAGCTGTTTTGTACTGATGAAGTCTACATCGAAAGGCTAGAATTGCAAAGGAGCAGTAGGTGAAGTGCCTAAACAATATTTACTACATCTTTGTTGTACGCCTTAATCTTCATTTAACTGTCTGATTCTTTTTATACTTTCTCATGTCTGGTTTTCTTTTTACCTAGTGATTCTTTTCTCGATAATCTTCAATGGCGCCCCTGAAATTTGTATAGAGTTGGCATTACCTATTGTCAATAAGATTGAATCATAACTGTTCTAAAGTACCCTTTGTATATTTCATACATTTCAGATGTGGGTTTGTATGTTAGGGCTTTCATTCTTACCTGACAAAAGTTTCAAAGTTTTTCCTCTATATTTTCTGTAGCGGAAAATTAATTGTAAGAATCAACAGATTATTTAAAAATAAATATTTATTTACACTTACACTTACTTATTTAATTAAATAAATTAAAAAAGACTTTTTGACTAATACATGAACAACTAAAAACTAATACTTTCACATCGATGACCACATGACAGAACATCTTCGGGCAATACATAAAAATCTCATTTCTACATTGTATACAGTCATCTCGTAGTAGTGCTTCCAATATAACTTATAGAGAACATTGTAACTAACATGCTTCATACTTCGCCATTAGGTATTTTATTTAACTCTCTTTAGCAATATTAATATTGCCTGCCCAGAAGTGTATCCCATAGGTACGTAAATTGCAAATGAATCTTAAAGTTAGAAAATAGATAAGTTCAACCAAAGAAATAAACGAAAATCCAATGAATAAACCCAAGATTCCACCGCAATTGGCTATAAAGTCTGTATATCCATACAATTCATTCCTTTGAGATGTCATAATTTGTCTTTCCTTAAAGAACAATATCAATTTGGAGTTGTGAGTACTGCTGAAAACTTGCGAAATAAGCTTTATGTAGAAAAATAATCAAATACAAGCTACCTTTTTTGGGCAAATTTTTCTCTGTATTCTAGGTCGTAATATTCTTTCCAATTCCACGGAGTTTGAGATATTTCCCCATCGTAATATGTAGAAGAACAAGCTGGTAGACATTCACAACTTTCTCTAATGTTTAAGTCATTTTCTGGTATATCATCCGCTAGCAATTTGATCTTTTTAGAAACTTGATTTGTTAGAAATTGTGCTGAAATAAAATCTTTAATATTAACTCTTCACATGCTAAGATTAATCAATTAAAAAGTATATACCTTCGGCAAATAATAAACAAGGTTTCTTTGCTGCTCCACACATGGGCGTAGAATTTACACCTAAAGAAGATATGTTGAAGTTAGCTGTAAGTACATTTAATTACGTGGATTGATAGTTTTGGAGTACTTACGTGGCATGTAAAAGGCAACACATTTACACATTTGATAGGTAAAGTTAGTTAGACATTCAATATGACAATTCTGTTGACTATACATTTTGAAGAATCGAAGAGGTTTCTCTTCAGCAAAGTAACACATCCTTTGTTCTGGTAAATAAGTACTTAGTTTCTCATTGGTATTCATCATTCTTGGTTTTATTGATACGACAACAGCTTCATCTAAAGATACTCTAAAATAATGTTGTCCAATGCTTGGTACATCAATTGGATGATGTAGATGAACCTGCGAAGAAATTCCTTGGTTTTAAATCACTAATGTAGTATTGCATAAAGAATAAAAAATCTCAATGTCGTACAAATTTATTTTACATTTTTGCATCAGCCAACACGACATTTCTGTAGTTTTAGTTGTCATGCCTGTTTAACCTTTAGAATAAAGGTATATTGCAACAAACATATTGCTGCTACCAAACGCTCCAATGCTAACAGTGGAATCGTTTAGAGTGTGTAAAGGAGCAAAAAAGGGGAGGTAGCAGGTTTTATACGACAAGTGTACAAAAAAGAAAAAGCTTGTTTTTGTAAAAATAAAAATACCCACGTTTTAATTAACAAATTGGACGTGATAAAAGGCTTTAATTTCGCACATAAGTTGGGGGCCCTTTTCCCTGAAAAGCAAACACAGTGCCGAATGTACGTATGTGGAGGCCCCGGAGCTGCATAGAATGTGGACTGTGGAGGCTTCCATACACCCATGTAAATTACATCATAGCACAAACCAAGACAGCATTACATCCAAGGATATTAAACTTATACAGGATTATTCAATCCCTATGCTGCAATATTCGCTCAGTACATATATAGTATAGTACATAACACAGTATAGTGTGATATCTTGTAGTATCTTAAAAAAATTGTAAACACCGACGTAAAGTCACGAAAATGTCATCACATTGTTTCAATCCAGTTCATCAAGTTGAGCTGTTTTTTTGCTATTAATTACGAATGTAAGCATTTAATCTGTTTTGGGAAATGCTTTTATTAAAAGTAAAGTGACTTTTATTTTTTCTTCTCGTAATCTCAATAATTTCATTTCATTTCTTTTCATACTATTAAAAAACATCAGTGTGGTTGTGGTGCCTGTTAGGTAAACGCCTGTTGAGATAGCGTCTCGAAAAAATACGCAAACATCACGGTAGTGATGTTACTTTTGTCACCACCTCATTGTCACCCGACCAGTGAGCTGATCTGGTAGCAATTGCTGTACTGCCGGTTATGCAACTTTCGCGCTGATTGGGCGTATCCCAATCACTTCCTTCTGGAAGGGAACGTGGGGGTATGTTCACACGGGTACCCCACGTACAATAATCATGACAATCAATGTCACCACCTTAGAGTAATTGGTAGCAATTGCTATGCTATTGTGCGCTGATTGAGCGTATCTCAATTACCTACTTCCTTTTGGAAGTAACGTGGGGATCAGGTTATTACAGGTTCCTCACGTAAAGCATTCATACATTATCAATGTCACTACCTCACGGACGTTACTTTACATTAATAACTCTTTGCCGTGAAAGCCATAAAAGCATAGAAGCAAGGCAATTTGCAGTTTAATCGCCTGTGATGCACCAATTAACGGCGTTTGCTATCCTTTCCTGGCTTTGGGTGTAGCCACCCACGAAAAACTATAGTCCTACCTTTAATTGGGGCAGTGACCCGAGTAGTACAACTATATTGTTCCAATGTTAGGCCAATGTGTAACATATATTGGACCAAATGAATGGAAATTATGGACATTCTGCAATATTTACCCAAAAACATATGCCAATATTTGCCCAACAACATATGGCAATGGTAGCCCAATAACTTATACCAATATTGCACGAATAACTAATACCAATATTGTAGTGTAAAATAAATAAGTGCTATACTAAAACCAAAAATACAAGAAATGAGTCATCACAAACCACGTGGGCGAAAATGTAAAATGCATCTAGAATTACGCGAAGGCCACACTGTGATTTAAATGATAAAATAAACAATAAATAAGCTATTAAAAATAAATGTAAAATCAGCAATGAAAATTTGTTGGTTATAGAGTACGTCACTGAATTCTTCGCAACGTGAAATTTACACTCTTATCTTATCTCACCACGGTTCGTATTTGTTTATTCAGGTGTGATTACGAAATGACTCATTTCTTGTATTTAAGGTTGAAGTATAGTTAAAGGAGCTGTATAATTAACCTTACATTATACAAGTATTCTAATTATCTACTAGACCGTTATTGTATTTTCTTAAGAAAATATTTAACTTTAACTAAGCGAAATCGTTGATTATAAATTTTCGAACTTGCAGAACACATGTATACTATCTAGAAAGTACTTCACAAAATTTTAGATTAGCGATGTCTAACATAATTAATACAAGAGTCCCAGTTCTCTTCTCAAGGTCCACAACTTGATAAATTAACAACAACAGTAGAACAGGAAAAACAAGAATTTTCATTTACCAGCAAAAACTTTTATAAAAGCACCATGAACCTGCTTAGCAAATCGTCAGTCACCAACCGAAGGAGTCAGTAACTACAAAACAAACGCAACGAAATCACATGATGCGCAGTTACCACGTTTCATTATTTTCTCCACATCCAAATGTTCCTTGAAGTTATCCGAATTATTGTTATGTTAATTCTGACTTGTCAGTGAAAAATAATTTTCAGATAAATTGTCGACATCATAATTATGAGCAATAAAACTGTTTTTAAAAGGATCAATATTGGATCCTTGGCATAAATAAGGATTTAGATATTGGCCCTATATTGATATACCTACTACATTAGAGCAACATTGCACACACCAACATTTTAAAAACACATCTAGGGCCAATATTGATAAACCCAAACATCAGTTGAAACTAGTACTCAATGTTGGGGTAATATTGGCTTACAACATTTCTAAAATAATATTTCGTCAATATTGGCAGGTTATTATACTAACAGTTAAACTGAATCAATATGGAGCCAATATGAAAACAATGTTTAGCCAATATAATGTGCTACTTAGGGAAGCACTAAGTGATCTCCTCCACATGTCAAAGATTAAGCTACCAATGTCGGTTCTTACATGATTTGGAATCATTTAGCGTTATCAGCACGACGAATCCCAGCGCTGATCACTGAATGACTGTGGAAAGAACAGACAGAACTTATTTAATTTAACATATTGGCATTGTTTCTAGACAAGTGTTTATTTGCGTTATTTGTAGTTTATTCCAGTAAAGGTAGTTGATTGATCAAGACAGAGAGTGCCATTTTAGTATTTAAAATCTTGTAAATTGGATAGCTATTGAAATCTACAAGAAAAAGGATAAGAGCCTTGCAGTACTGAATCAATCGGTCAATTGATTCCTAAGATAGGTCAGCGAACTTCCAACATCTTATAAGGTAATTGCTGAAGCTTGCTAACCGAGTGGTCTTCATATATCTACTTTCTACTAAATATAAATCAACCAAAAAATTGCTGGTTGTTAAATCGCCTCGTGACGTATTGTCACAACCGGAATTATTTCGAATTGAATAAACTCATAACTCCTCAACTTGCATTCCATTTAGTGCAAATGTTACGCCGTTAATGTTATGCCAAGGTTACATTCGTAACTTTCAAAAATGGCAAACAGTTGTTCTCAACTTTGTTCGAAATTGAAGCACTCTAGGAAAAAAAACAGTGGACAAAATCTATGTATTCTTTGACGAAGAATGCGATCCCGTTAAAAGAAAATTGTTTTATCTAGTTTTTTCAACTTTTAAAATTTTTGTTGGATCTGGATACGTGTTTATCCTGTTTTAGGAGACAAATAGAAATTTTTTCATATAGTTTATTTTTTAAAAATGAATTATAGATATTCCTCTTAATATTAAGAGTAAGTACTGTATTACACATTTTTAATAAATTATGTTAATGTTGAGTTTATTTTTAAAATGAATTAAACCAATAAATTATACCTTTGCGCTTATTATTAATTGTATTAATTGTTGTAATCTAAATAAATTATTATTTATAACTTTTAGTTTTTTTATTATAAGCAAAGAGAGAAGGTAGAGAGGGGGAGGGGAAGTGGCTTCTAAATAGCAGAGGCTTGGAGAGGGGGAAAGGAGAGAGGGAAGTGGCTTCTAAATGGGAGGGGCTTATAAAGGGGAGGGGCTTGAAGAGGGGGAAGTGGCTTCTAAATGGGAGGGGCTTAAAAAGTGAAAGGAGGTCAAATGAGAGTTCAAGGTTGTGTGGCTCCACTAAGCCCATTTGTTATCTACTGAGACATGTTGCATTCGAAAGCAGAAGTTTCAATTTTTAAAATGAGCCCCCGCTGGCCTTTCTATGTTGCGCAAATTTTTAGACCTAGCCGGTGTTGAGTTCAAAAAGAATGACACATTTATATTATTTTGTACTATTACTAGACATACCTTATAACCTTGTATGCCTGCACTGCAAAGCTCATCAATATCAGAGCTAACTGTCTCCAGAGTTAGTGCAAGTCCAGCTTTCGTACCAGAAAACAAAGCTCTTTGAGGATATGCATCAAACTCATCATCTTCTGAATACCCGCTTTCCGGTAGCCATCCATAAGTTTTATTTGCAGATTGAAAGTCTTTGTACTTATACCTGAAAAAAATGTTGTATACAAACCATATATGTACTACAACAAAAGGAAAAGAGTCTTACACATCATCTTTAAACATTTCCGTATGGTCTAAGATGTTGAAGGAGAAGCATACCCCACTTTCAGTAATAATTGGTATAAAAAGTTCAGTGCACTTTTCATAGTTACTTATCCAGTTGCATATCCATAAAGTGTTTTTCAGCGTTGGGGCAATCTAAAACAATAGTATACAGCTCTATACTATTACATAGTTAAAGAAAATCTTACATCTGTTATAAAGTCCAAAACCTTTTCATCCACAAATTCTGATTGGAGCTTGCCTTTATTATTATTATTATTAGTGCATATCAAACTCATGTATTCATAGAGTTCATTTCTAAAACAAAGCAAGTTTCAATTTTTATTATGATGACTGATTCTTTGTCTTACTCTTTATCGTTTGAAGTGCCATTCTTCCTTTTTGAACATATTTCGGTATAATTAAATATTGTACGATTTGCGCTTGTTTCAGGACATATTGTTACAGCAGGAAATGGAATCTGCCAAATAGGTGTCTGACTTGTTGCAAAATTGACAATGACTGGCGATTTTTGCCATTTGTGATAAGTACTCACTATAAATCCTGCACAGAAATAAATAGATATCCCCAAAACGATTATCCACCAAACCCTGAAAACAAGATATCAAACATATTAATTAATTCAAATTGCCATTTATTATCCCATTCACTTTTCATAGACACTCCGCCGTTTCTCCCCCAGAAACTTTAATCCATGCAAACTAGTATTTTGGCAGTATTCAGCAAAATAACATTTAAGGTTTTTGATAAACCCAGGATAATTTTTATGATTTTTTTCCATTGTATTCTTTTTGACGCATTGGTTGAAAGAAGTAAACACTCTGTTCGATCTTCGACTTTCCGTTGTCATTTAAGATAAATTACATCTAGTTCAGGGAAAATATCGTTATGGTTCAACACAAACATCAATTACTTAATTAATTTCGCATTTCCAATAAGGGTGAGGCTAAAACAACCCATTTAAAGAAAAAATCAAATCTACTATTTAATTAATCTTTTTCATCGTCGTTTTATTCTGATTGTAGTTTCATTTCTCACCTAAATTTGAAAATCTCAAATTCCAAACTCGAAACAAATAACCTCTAACTATTTTATATGCTACATACGGCCTTTTAATTAGGAAATTTGTTATCATTATCTGATGTTTTTCCCTAGAGATAACAAATTTGCCTTCAATTTAATAACTTTCCATAGAAACCACATGAGATTTGATGCTTCAACTAGTAATTTATTTTCTAATGCACTTTTTTAATTTCGGACATTACATTAAAATGCGCAAACACGTCAGGAAATGTACATACGTACAAATAAAAAAATTTTAAATAAAAAAGATGTCATTTAAATAAACGGATTTTTCGAAGCTTAAAATAAGGTAACTCGAGAGTTAAAAAACAAGTCCTGGCCAATAGGTCAGTCAAATTAGACATTAAAATCGTAAAGCTTGATGTAATTCTGATTTTTTTTTAATTTGTTGTTAGAACCAGTTAGGGAAGAGCGAATCCAAGTTTACAGCTTCGAAAAGCCTGTGCCCCGTGCGTAATACGTGAAAAACTGCAAAATTTCAGGACTTTTTTCATAACTCGTACACTGTGAGTTTCTCGATATTAGTCGTTCCTACCATTTTTAAAGTACAATTTTCAACAATTTAAGCCCAACCGCAGTTCTGTACATCCAATAGTTTCCGAGATATTGCACTTAGCCAAAATTGGCCATTTTTCCAAAAAATGAAAATTTTAAGTGCTCATCCTACGAGAAAAGTCATGGAAAATGAAGTTGTCATAAATTTAATTGACTTCCATTTAAGCACAAAACGAAGTCTGTAGTTCCCCCCTGTTGAACCCATTAGTTCTCTTGCAATCGTAAAAAAATCGTTTTGTTGTTTTTTATGTCAGGATTGATGGAGGATGTTGATTTATTTAGGATTTTAAAACCAGTAAATCCATCAATTTTTTCATACTTTTATTGGGCAACGTTTCGCCACTTGCATTTTCATGCCTCTAAAAAACTAGGATAAAATACACATAAAACCAAATTTCAACAAAAACATTGCTTTACATTTTTTAAATTACAAAATCAATAAGAAATTCTTAAAATATCTAAAAAATACTAAAATTCATCAATCAAAAAGTAATATTTTCAATTAATTAAACATCTCTTTTAGAGCCAGTACGTTTCTATTATGAATGGGGGATACCTTCTCCACAAGGTTACCTGGCACCGAAACGATTAGATCAGGGCAATCTTTGGCACGAACATGTCAGTGATGTTTGATGGATACTCTGAAAATGGGGGGGACCCTCAGGAGTACTAAAACGTCGCTACGCTGCCCTTTCTTGCAACGAGATCGTGTTCAACTTGCCTCGCACAAGGGGATATAAACAAAAATAAATCAATAATTAAACACCAAATACGAGAACTGAATCTTAGTTGCATTTATTAATTAAACTAATAGTCCACATAAATTATAGTACGCTAAGAAAAGAAAACCATACAATTAATTGAACTCTGAATCTTTAAACAAGCTAAATTGTTATTTAATAAATAAATACCCCTAGACAGCTGCCCTGGAGCTTACACTTCAAAAGTAAGTATCTGATTAAGATATTTTCTAGATGGATTATTCCTCATATAGGAATTAATTGTATGGGCGTTAATTACTTATTTATGAAATGGTTAAGTACATTAAAAATCATTAATACTTAAAGAGGTTAAAAAAAATTAATAAAACAACTACAGTCAATTCACTTAGCTCGATAAACTGTTTAGTTTTCCCCCGATCTCGCCGCGTAGCAGCGGGTGGTGGGTTTGATGCTCTCGGAACCGCTTTACACGTAAGCGAAAATCTTTGTTCCAGCGCTCCAAGGTGATTAAAATTAACCAAGGCTTACGACCCTAAAATCGTTGAAAAGCCACAAATAGAAATATTGTAAGGTGAAAGATCGCTGATTAAGACAACACTTACCCTAATAAGGGTGAAGATATGAAGTTGACAAAAAAAGGATTGAGTTCTGGTGACTCGTAAGATCCTCCCGGAGTTTTCTATGCGGAAACCACTACGACACAGATAGTAATTCTTCTTTATGATTTACAAAATTAATCCGACTTTTCCACCTAGTCGAGGGTGGCTAACTCACACATCCCTAGATTTGTATACGAAGAAAAGACGATTCCCAAAACTACGAGGGTGGTCTGAAAAGTTTCCGACCTAACAAAGATACAAGACATTTTTTCTTTAAATTTATTTTTATTTTTCTACATAGTCTCCTTGTAAGTCTACACACTTCTCCTAGCGATGCTCCCATCTCTTTAACCCGTCCAAATAGTACTCGGCGTTTTTCTTTGCAAAATAATTGTTCACGAAGGTGATTGCCTCCTCATTTGACGAAAATCTCTGTCCTCCGAGCGCAATTTTTAGATGAGGGAACAAAAAGAAGTCGCTTGGGTCTAGCTCTGGTGAGTAAGGAGCATGGTCAAGCAGTTCAAACCGTAATTCGTGGATTTTCGCCATGGCAACCGCGGAGGTGTGAGACGGCGCATTGTCTTGGTGAAACAGGATTTTCTTTTTCTGCAAATGTGGCAGTTTTTCCGCAATTTCTGCCTTCAGCTTGTCAAGTAATGATGCGTAGTATGCTCCTGTAATGGTTTTTCCTGTTTGAAGATAATCGATTAAGATAACTCCATGACTATCCCAAAAAAAAAAGTCGCCAACACTTAACCAGCCGACATAACGACTTTTTTGGAGCCGATTCCCCCTTCGCAGTCCACTGTTTTGACTGTATTTTTGTTTCGGGCGTATAATGGTGTATCCAAGTTTTATCTACAGTAATTAATCGGCGCCAAAACTCTGATTTATTGCGCCTAAACTGCGCCAACAGAGCGTTGGAAATGTTTATTCGAACACGTTTTTGGTCTGAGCAAACGAGGCACCCAATGCGCGAACAGCTTTCTCATGCCTAAATCTTGATTCAATATGTGACAAACACGTTCTTTGGACATATTCATAGCCTCTGCTATCTCTCTCACTTTAATTCGACGGTCGTTTAGCACCATTTGGTGAACTTTAGCGATGTTATCGTCAGTGGTTGCAGTTTTTGGACGTCCCGAACGTTCATCGTCTCCCAAGCTGGTATGGCCACGTTTAAATTCAGCTGCCCAAAATTTCACTGTGGTAAATGAGTCCCCATACACAGAGTCCAACTCATCTTTGATTTGCGTAGGCGTATTGCCTTTCAAAAACAAATATTTAGTGACAGCTGGATACTCGATTTTTTCCATTTTCACAAAAACACTCACATCGACTCACTCAAACGATTGTCAGATAACAACTGCGCGTCCAAAATGGCTGAAATTTTGGTGAGTACCTGTCAAAAGATGCACAACTACATTCCCTAGCTTTTATTGACGAGTGCTGCCATCTTCACGTTAAGGTCGGAAACTTTTCAGACCATCCTCGTATCTCACTTCAAAGCGAGCATTTAAAGCAGAATACTCATAAAATTCATTTCACCAACAATAGCGCGATAACCGATAATACCAGAACTTGATAAAGAGACACGCATTTCCAACTAATGCAAATTTATAAACTATCGAAATTTAACAAGGTCGCCATGAGTGCGAAGAGGACAGAAAATTAGACGGTCAATAAATTGAAAACAGGAATAATATTCGTTTTATGAATTCAATTATGCCTAATAAGAATGAAATCGTTTATTAAAAGAAAGTAACCGTCACAAAGTCCTCAACTATCATCAAAGTGCCCCAGGAGAAATTGTTAGCCAACGACTCCAATAAACAACGCGCCTCATTCACCAGTTGTGCTCTGCGTTTGAACTCGGGGGCATTGAAACTAGGAAACCGACAGAAGATGCAGACTGCCACATTGTCCGAACAGCCCTCGACAAAAGCACATCCTACCAGATCGGGATCGTGGTTGAAAAGGATATGGACCCACTCGTTTTCCTCTGGGGTTTGGGCTTGACCATCAGTAGATAGGCAACAAGAGTTCTGGCGCAAAATCCCATGTTATTTCTTATGGAGGTCCAAAAACGCCGAAAACGTGACAAATGATCTCCCCTTGCTTCTGATTGGTCGACGCCATCTTGGATGACACGCCTACTATTCTGTGATTGGCTGAAGGCGGCCATTTTGAAAACGCCTACTATTCTCTGATTGGATGACGGCCATTTTGGAACTTCGGGCGCCATTTTACCACGCCCTATGAATCCATGACTGGAAACTGTATTACCGGCAATATGCATGCTTCTAAGAGATGGCGCTATGAAGGAATACCGACAAACTATGTACTTTTACTACTAGGCGGCGCGTCATGAAGAAATCTGTATTACCGATTACGGACGTTCTGCTAATTGTTAATATAGAGGGAGCCAGGTTTATCATTTTATATTAATAAATTTACCGATTTCTTAAAATAATTATCGTCATTAATACTTTAATTACATATAATAATTTAAGATAATTAATTCAGCATTAAAATTTTAAATTCAGCTTTAAACGCAAATCACGGACCTGCGTGATATAAACGAACCGTCAGTTTTCTATCTTTATCTAACGTTATAAACTGCATATCTTTTAAAAATTTCTAATATTTACATCGAGAGATAGCTTGATCATATAGTTGATATATTAATTACCTACATATCATTAGCGGTATCGTTTGCATATCCGCCATTTAGAAGGAATTTAAATAGGGTCCTATCACTAATATGCATTATCGCCTGCTGAATTAACTATTTGTTTTTAAAAAGAGAAAAACTGGTTCTAATACAGAAAATATACAGACTTACCATTTACACATTGTATGACTTTAAATTAAAAACTAGTAACAACATCTTATCCACATCACCACACCAAGAAGGAATATTACGCTAATCATCTTTTTAAAATTAAAAACGAAAACACAGCTATACTATGTAACGTACCGCGATAAACTGAACTTATTTTCAAATCTACCTTACCCTCGACGACAAAAAAAAAAGGGAAACAACCTGAGGCAATATACATTCTTTTAAAAAGACACGATTTGACCTGTAAATCACTAGAAATTTACGGTTTTATACCTGCTTCGAACCCTCCAAACAGGTAATTTTTAATGGTTCTTTCTGTAAAAAATTCTCTCCCCTTACAAAACAACTTTAGGAGTGTATAAAATTTCACATTTAAATTATTAATATTTACATGTGTTTATTCCATTTTATAAATAAATCGTTGCTTTGGACACCACCCCTCTGCATTATTTTACATTTATTTCTTTATCAGTCCTATATTGCCGGAATTCAAATTTAACATTATTCACTTTGCTTTCATCTGATAACCGTATATGAGGAACTTCCCACGAGAGCTTATCAATCTTGATATATCCTTTCTGTTAATAACAATAATAGTTAATAATAATAAAATATTTTAGAATTTCATCGATGGAAAGACCAAATCCAGGAAAGCAATCTGTCCCTGTATGTTCTCCGTATTTTATTTGAATTATTAACCAATGGCATTAAGAAAGATATTCACAAATGTCATAGCTCCTAATATGATTACATCACAAGGGGAAAGGTGTAAGACATTTTAAAAACAAACGAACAAATAAAAATTGGGAAAGCTTGTCCTTCAAGGATGGAGGTAACTAAAGACGGACGGACGGTGTTATGCATTGAGCGTAATACAATTTAACTTAACTCAATGTTTTGTCTTATTATTATTCCTGTGTAGGCAGTTTAATAAATATTCAAGTAAATATATAGATCGTGACAGATATATACATATAATTATATATATAATATTAAATGAACATTTATTTACGTTTAAATTTAGGCGATTAGCTTTACACCAATCACATAGAAAGTTAATGTTATACTGCAAATATAAGCAATCATTGATATCTCGTACTTGATGATATATTTTTAAATCGTCAGCAGATAATAGTTTCTCGCAATGTATAGATTGATGATGATGAATACCACGTAGACACGTCCATTCGTGACGGGTATCTTGGAATACGTTCTGCTTGGTTCGGACATCTTGTATCCCTACCCCCTGGCGTTTAATGTCATGCGTACCTTGCTAGCTATCTCTCTCTCCTTCTCACTCTCTCCTTATCATCTATTAGAGAGGACGCATTAAAGAGCCTTCTCTCTCTCACTCTCTTGCTCTTTCGTTCTCTCCTTATCACCTATTAGAGGACGCAATAAAGAACCTTCTCTCCCTCTCTCACTCTCTCGCTCTCACGCTCTCTCTCTCTCCCCCTTCATCCTAATGCTAGTAAATGAAACAGCATTGGATAGAGGTAACCGTTAGGTCTACTGTTCAGGGATTGGTTCGGACGGCTTTGTTATTTTATACGTGAAAATAAAAAAAATCGATAAATGTTTTACTGTTTTTATTATTTTTTGTATAGTTACACAATATTACTAATATTCTATTGTAAATCAGCTTAAACTAGGTGATTATAGTTTTATATAGTATATTACTTTATTACTCAATATAAACTAGATATGTTATATCAGAATGTTACAAATTAATTTTCTAACAAAATAACTTAGATCAGCTTATAAATATATATATTCTAACACTTAACATTTACTTAATAGAATATTAACTATATATTAAACTTAAACCTCAACATACTTTATTTAATCTAGTAATATAAACTTTATATAGGTAAGAACTGTCATTTAACAACATCTTCTGCCTTTATCCAGGACTTTTCATTCAAGCCAAGCCATTTGACGTACATGTCACCATTGCTGCGGCGTTTAAGTACTTTTTCAACTAAGTAAACGTCTGGCTGATTGGTTTTCTGAAGCTCGAACTCGTAGAAAGCTCCTCGAACAGCAACCCCATGAAGATCTTCCAGCAGATATGTGACAGGTTTTGTAAATTGAACTTTAACTATTTTGAATAATTCAGTTGACCAGCTGGGCGTGTATCCCTTAGAAAAGACCCCCTTGAACTTACTAATACGTACGAGGTCATTCAAGACTAGTTTACGTTTACTTCCTGCAGCGACATCTGCTTTTACATTAGTGTCATAAACGGTTAGTTTGGTGGTAGGTGTAACAGTAGCAGGAGCTCGACCTATCGTTCTATGTCTGGTGTTGTTATAGCTGTCAACTACCCTCTGTAATATATCTATCCATTTAAATGATCCTCGGTAGCTAAACTCTTTATACAGCTTTTGCTTAATTGTACGGATAACGCGTTCAACTATCGAAGCCTTAATTACGGAATATGTAGAGTAATGATTTATAGTGTGCTCTTTCATTAATCGTTTAAAATGTTTATTGTAAAACTCTTTCCCGAGATCCGTCTGAAGATTCTTGGGTATGACTGAACTCTTAAAGATGCTGCGGACCTGCTTTGTCACCTCTTCTCCGGATTTAGTTTTCAACGGTCGTGCATACAGATATTTCGAATAACAGTTTATCATCAGCAGTATGTAACGATACCCCTTATTTACTTTAGCATAGGGCATAAACTCGGCTAAGTCAGCCTGGAACAAGTCCTGGAAATCTTTTATTATAGTGCGACGTCTTTGAAAGTTTTTTCTAGCAGCCCTGTGTATTTCATCAACAACGGTTTGTTTAGCACTAGTCATTATCATACAATTAATCTCAACGACACCGAGAGAGCAACGTCTCAAATAATTATATTGGCAGCAGCCGTGTTTGATGAATACTGAACAATGTTAAAGCAATATATCATTATATGCCCCCGAAATATTCTATTCTATGATGCCTTCCTCCTTAAGTTCGCTTATAATTGATATTATTTCGTTTTCATTCTGTGGACTAGTGTTGCCGGCACTCTTTACAGCATATAACAAACGAAGCCGGTCGACTAGCTCGTTAGCCTTATTCCAGTAGACGTATTCGACTTTGCAATCGCTTAATTTTTTTAAATTTGACGATGATGATGATGATAGTCTAATGCCTAAACCTTTGATTCTGGGTAAGTTCGGTTTAATTATATAATCATACTTCCAATGTTTAACAGCTGTTAGTTTACCCTGTGGTCTATATGATTTCTTATGCGCATTAGTAAGGGCTATTATCTGCATATAATTATTGATATCAGCTTGCGATGGTATAGACTCTAATTCACTAAACGTGAGTAAGTCAAACAGACCGGGTGTTGCTTTGAAAACGTTGTTTTTAATTATGATGTTTGTATCACGCATAGTCACAGGGGAAGATGCAAATGTCCACGCGTCTCGATCAATTTTATATCTAATACCGAATCTAGTTCTATCTATATTTTTGTTTCCGACAGCGTTAGCTATCAGCATACCGTAATGAGTAGGGAGATCAAGAGTTTTATTAGATTCTTCTTCTTCTTCTTCTTCGTCTGCTTCCGATGATGATGATGTAGCAGGTTGTTTTTTAACTTTCAACTGGGGAATGTAACTAGCAGTAATAGTAGTAGTAGCAGCAGATGGTTGTGTTTTAACTTTCAATAGGGGTACGTTAGAGGTGTTAACTGATTTAGCAATGGTTTCCAGTGGCGATATAACTGGATTGTGCGTGACGCGATACATACGTTCTGCTTCTGCTCTATCACGACGAAAGTATGCAAACTTCTTACGTATAGCATTACGAGCGTGTATTATTTTACGCTTTAAACTCAGATCATACGTGTTGGACATGTCGGCTATGCAGAGACTACTAAACGAATCGACTCTAATTATAAACTTATATATGAATCAAAACCCTTCCGATATCTGCCACGGTCTAGAGAGCTGTCTTTATTAATTACCAGGAAATCATGCGGCTCCTTCCAACACAGAGAGCAAATGTTTTTGAACTGATCATAGCTAATACCGTCTCCTACAACATGATCGCTAAACACGTGTTTTAAGTTCAACTCGTCTTGTCTAAAGAGAATAATTAGGTTTGCATTGTCCCTAATCAGATGTTTCGGTATCTTGGCGTACGTTTGGCCTAGATAAAAACAGTCGACACCCTTATGCCTACCCATGCTAAAATATTCTCTAATCTTTTCCTGCTTGCTGCAAATTATATCATCAAAAATGAACACTGAATTAGGTTTAACATCACCGGGGCTGATTACGTCATCGTTTTCGCTAAATTCATGATATCCCATACCCGTAAGTGGTTTCATAACACGTCTTAAGAATTCATATTTAGGCTGAAATAAAGACTTGGCGTATAGGTAGATATTTTCAAATTTTAATCCGTTTTCGCTAATAAGTAAACCTAACATAGCATTAGTTTTACCGCAGGAAGATGGACCGCTCAATATTGCTCTACATGATACAGGTAACAGGTCGCCATGTTTCCTAACATCCTCGCCTGATCGTCGTTGTAAAGATGTATCATCGCAGTCGTCTAGGTTACATATGTTTAGTGACTTATTTTGTTTAACAACCTTCATTACGGTATGCGTACGTGTCTAGTCACGGTCTCGTTAAACGGATTATACTCGATTAATGCGTCGTGAAGGATCAAACAATACGCCTTAGTTGTGTTCGTAAATGCGGCTGAAGACTCGAGCTCTAGTCTAATATCGACAGTGGAATCCTTAAAACTCTCTACCTGTCTTGAACAGTCAATAACAAAAATGGGATACGTTTCAAACGATTTGTAGCTGAGTAAACAGCTCTCGGCCGCACCTCTACCTATACCGTCATAGTAGTTCTCACGAAAACGAATATAATTCAGATACGCAGGAATGTAGTCCTTACGGTCGAAATCGAGATTTAAACGCTGATGCGGGAACACTTGCGAATTTAAATACAACTTAACGTCGACCAAGTTCGAATGAGTAAATGTAGTCGGGTTACCCGTTCTTATACCCAGCTGACGCTCGTCTTGTAAAACTACAAAGACCCAGCGCGGTTTCTCTAGATCATTGGAGTTCTTTACGCGCCAAACCTGGTTTTTAGTAGTTCCCAACGAGGGTAACTCGTGTAATTCCCAACGTCTAAACGGAGCGATAATAGAAGAATTATCTCTTAAACTCTCCACAAGGTTCACTTTGCTTTCATCTGATAACAGTATATGCGGAACTTCCCACGAAAGCTTATCAATCTTGATATCTACATTGGTACCTGCATCACCTGCGTCGCTTTTATAGCAATTAAAATCGTTCTTGGCTCGAATTAAAACTAGCTGAGAACTCATATGAGGTATTACTTTTTTATAATCGTCTGCAAATCCAAAGATATCTTTTAATGGTATTCTACACGTGAAATGAAAGACGTTATTCCCCTGGTTATGTAACAAATCATTATCGCTAGTAATACCTAAGTTCCATGCTGTGCTGGTTAAAGCTCTATCCTCGGCGCCGTGTGAAACGAGACCTTTTATAGTGCTTGTAATGCCAGGCTGTTTACAGACATCTATGAGCTGGTTTGTGCCTAATATTAGTTGAATTTCATCAAACAGAAAGTGGGCAAAATTGTTTACCAGAAGGAATTGCTTGTTTTCTGCACGCGTTATGCTACCTTTAACAAGTACATAGCTGTCATACAAAGCTAAAACATTATCGGAATTTTGTATGCTGATTCTAATGGTGTCGGAATGATTGGCATTTAGCGTAAACGGCAGATAGATATAAAAATCCTCTTTTATTATATCTGTATCGACGTGAGGCTTCCCAAATATGTTTAATTTATCAATGGTAAAGGTGTAGGTGTTAATATGCATTTTACTTCGTTTTGACATGCTGCTGCTGCTGCTGTTATCGTACTTTAAAGCCTAAAGATTCAAGAAAAAGGCGACGAGCTTTAGTTAGTTTTAATCGAAGGTCTGCACGTGCCGAAGTTCGACGGTGAATGACCTTTGATGGACATATGCTGATGTTTTTATAGCTAAAGTTTATTCCCATTTTTCACGTTTAAGTTCTAGCCTGATGCTCGTGAAAGTGTCTTCAGACAAATTTATCAACTCTCCTCTCGCGTCTACCAGTCTAATGGTAATGTTGTCGATCTCGGTGACAGTGATGGGAAAGTAAATCACATGCGATGGCTCCTTTTCAATCAGATAACCGGGTGGTACGCAAACACCAAATTCGAAGATTGTATGACCTGCTTGATTGTTTCTATATGAGCCGCCTGTAATATTCGTGTCTACAAAGATGTTTGGAGTTGAAAGTATATCGACAACTCGATCTGATAGGTGTCTACTACCGGGTTCTAGCACGCGCTTCTTAAATCCTAGTAGTGATCCTATGTTATCGGGTTTGGTAAAATCAATCAACTCGGTAGCTGATTCAATCTCACACTTTCCCGTATTAGTGTTAGCTTTGATTTGTAGTAGTAGATCTCCCTCTTCGGGATCGCCACTAATTTGATTGTTTATATAGTTAACGATTTCAGACAACTCGTAGCTACCCGGTTCAATAGTTATGGCCTTTTCTCCGTAATAAAATTTATTTTTGCCTGGGTATATATTCCGTATCGTGTGACTTGTATATAAGCCGACTAAACCTAGTGAGTATTCGTAACGCACGTGATCTAGTGTTATAGGTGGATAAATACGATCCGTAGAAAGCCTGTTTCCTGTACCGTACACCGTGATGGTCCTAGCCATACTTAACCGATTTACACTTTCACCTCTCTTTTATACAAAAATCGTAGACACAGATGTCCGCAGTTGTATGTATTGAACTTTTGTTCTTGGGCTACGTTGTAGTATACGGCGCAGCGAGGCCCTAAATATTTCACAAGTTCAGCTGGTGGTCTCAGGTCTCCGAAGGGGTCATAGTACAAAACCACGTTTCGATCCTTTCTATAGGCAACCCAATGAGTACCCGGTCCTCCAGCGTCGTCAAGATTAACAATAGCTCTTTCGAATTGCAAAGGTTTCGTTGCAGGTAGACTTGTTCTCATATAGACACCTCTAAAATAGGGAATGTCTTTAGCATGTTTTATTATATCTAGGTCTGTAAGTGGTCTCCGAGGCACGTTATTCAGTTTTTTGACCGCCTGACATATGGTTTTAAGTACAATGCAGCTTCTACCGCCAGCTCTATACGGCTTCAGGTAAAGGGCGTTCCCGTTCTTACCGCCTAAAGCGATAGCTTCCATACTTTTATTATGCCGTGTAGTTTCTTCTAGCTGTGTCTTATTACTATTAGCAGTGTTAACAGCTTTTGCTACCCCTGAGGCGCCTCCTATAATTGACCGAGAGGCCAGCAAAAATTGGTATGAGTGGTAAAATACCCCCTGTAGCTGTAGGCACAGGAATTATTCGGGGTACTTTAACGTTTTTTCGACCGCCTACGTTTTGAATGATTCTTCTGGCAGCGCTCAGGGCATGATGTATTAAGTCTTTACCCGTGAGTCTCTTGCTTGCACGATTCACTACACCAACAAGCTTCTTTAAAACGCCACCTTTGAAAGTGACAGTTTTCTTCATCATCTTTTTAGCGAGACCCTTTTTCGCCGACAGTTTGTTTGTCTTTACGCCCATTCCCAACTTTCTTTTAGCCTTCATTATACCGGTTACAAACAGAGCTGATGCTTTTTCCCCTAATTTAGAGTCTTTAGCCTTAACACGCTTCCAAGCGGCTTCTTCTAATACACGATCTGCCTGGTGTCTACTGTTCAAATCGGAGCTTTGAGCGTACGAGATGTCGTGCTGCATACACGCCTGGTCCAAAGGATTTATACCTTTATCGCCACGTTGTAATCTTTTAGATAATTTAGTACCAGGTCCACAGTACTGATAGGAAGGAAGATGTAGTTCAATAGGCAGCTTGTCTATGAGCTTGTTAACAAAGCCGTTACCTTCGTGAACTAACATCTGGTACTGAGAGAAGAGACTGCTTGTACCTGTATTTATACTCGGTCACCGCTGCAGCCGGACTAATCTGTGTTCTGAAATCTCTGCGTATAGATAAAGTCTCTATGATCAGCTTGTAGAATTTCACACAGATGCTTTTCAACATTATGTATTCTTGTTTGAAAACGGTATCTGTCCAGAGCTAATGTTTGCCAGTCTCCCTTTCTTGCCTGTCTGTATGCATACTCCCATACTATCATATGATGTATATTATTCATGCTTGCGTCGGCGAAACTTACTTTCTTTACCATATCGATGTGTTGCTGTTGCTGTTGCTACAAATCGCTATGTTTGGAGAGTTATTGACATTAGTAAAACTAAAAACTTTGTTTAAATACATTTTTTATTTCTTCAACGATACATTTAGGCTAAGAAAAAAATAACTGATTAGCGTAGATATAAGCAAACTAAGCATTTGCGCAGCATTCCCGTAAGGCTCACCACATTTCCTATCTGCGCTAATCAGGCATTTGATATAATACACTTAAAACTAGAATAAAAATGGTAAATATGATTAGGTCAACCGATAGTAGCAGTAAATTCCGTTATTAGTCGGTATTGTACACTCTCTTTATGTTGTAAGAGTTCGTACGTGTTGCAGATTCGGCTATTAGGGCATCAAACGATGATCGCATAACTTTTTGAGTATCCTCGAGCACTTGTACTTTATCTAATAATTTTTTATAATTACTATCTAGGGTATTATTCGTTTCTTCTATCTTTGTCAACACACTCGAATGATTAGTTTCCATCTCATCATTCGCTATTAGGTGATTTCTCTTTGTTTCTTTTTCCAACGTTGTTAGCAAACTGTTAAGTTTACTAGTTTCAATGTCAACCTTTGTTACCTTTTGCTTTAGATCTTTAATAGTGTTCTGAGTGTCGGTAGTCATTGTAATGAAGGTTTGTACAGCAGAATCGAATTGAGCATCTACATAAGCTTTAGAAGTGACATCCGTGCCATCTATAGGGTAACTTACTGAAACAATACGTTTACCATCTGCATTAAACTGCATTTGATCGTTTGTATGCATAGCCCGATTGTTAAAATACTGCCTAGAGATTACATCTTTATCCTCTAGAGGCTCCCCTATATTACAAATTCTTCCATCTTTAGCATCATAGTACGACCCCTGTCCTTTATCCTCTCGTCGTCGTCTAAAACAATTAGAGAGTAATTTTCTTTCAACATCGTCCACCAGCTCATCGGTATACTTTTTCGTACAAACATCGTGGTTGTCAAGCGGTTCTTTAACATGTACAAGTCTTCTTTTCTTAACATCAATTACACCTTCATCGCTATCTGATAACATTAGTACAGAACGCTTCGTGACAAGATCGTTATCGTTGATAGGAGCGCCTACATTAGTTATACGTCGGTTCTCAACATCGAAATTACCCTCTGGTGTTAATTTGAAACCATAACCTTTCGGTCCACGTTTTGTTGCAGCCATTGCTTCATCTGTCATACTCATCATAGCTCTACCGAAGAGGTCTATTGTGTTCATGATGACGTATGACAAATAACTGTCACGCATGAACAGAATACACAGTATTTATAGCTGAGATCTTCATAGCGCAATGATGTACATATTTCAATACGTCATGAGATTTATACAGTTCGTCGGATGTTCTCGGACATAATCGTAGACGGTACTGAGACTTCTCGTAACCAGCCCGCATTTAATTTAGTAAACATCGTATGCTTTTACGCCTTTTTGAATAACAAAACCGTCAGAACCAGTCCCAGAACAGTAGACGTAACGGTTACTTCTATCCATTACTGTTTCATTTACTAGCATTAGGATGAAGGGAGAGAGAGTGAGAGAGAGAAAGCTCTTTAATGCGTCCTCTAATAGGTGATAAGGAGAGAGCGAAAGAGCAAGAGAGTGAGAGAGGAGACATTGAGAGAGAGAGAAGACTCTTTAATGCGCCCTCTAATAGATGATAAGGAGAGAGTGAGAAGGAGGAGAGAGAGACAGAGAGAGAGAGAGAGAGAGATAGCTAGCAAGGTACGCATGACATTAAACGCCAGGGGGTAGGGATACAAGATGTCCGAACCAAGCAGAACGTATTCCAAGATACCCGTCACGAATGGACGTGTCTACGTGGTATTCATCATCATCAATCTATACATTGCGAGAAACTATTATCTGCTGACGATTTAAAAATATATCATCAAGTACGAGATATCAATGATTGCTTATATTTGCAGTCTAACATTAACTTTCTATGTGATTGGTGTAAAGCTAATCGCCTAAATTTAAACGTAAATAAATGTTCATTTAATATTATACAGAGTCTTCATTAAGTTTGGAACCGGCTTAATATCTTCAAAACTATTAACTGGATTAAATTGAAATTTGGGGTGTGCATTTTATAAATTAATATCTATTGTACCTAATTTTTTCACCTGCTTTGCATCGTTACTTTACGAGATACACAGCCAACTTGATTTTTTTTAAATAGCAATGAGGGTCAAATTTGACATCATTTGAAAGCTTATTTTTTTCTGAGTACCATTATGTAATACACGTGTTGTATCATTTTGACAAAAATCGCCAAAAAAATTAAAATCAACGAAACATGTTTTATCCACAAAATCAAAAGTGTTGAATAAATTAAAAATTAAAATATCTAGTGATCTTACAAAATTCATAGAAATGTCAAAAGTTACACATTGACAGTAAATATTTAAGTAATTTTAAGTAAAAGTAAATTTTAAGTAATAAATTTAATTTTGTGGATAAAACATGTTTCGTTGATTTAAATTTTTTTTGCGATTTTTGTCAAAAGGATACAACACGTGTATTACATAATGGTACTCAGAAAAAAATAAGCTTTCAAATGATGTCAAATTTGACCCCCATTGCTATTTAAAAAAAATCAAGTTGGCTGTGTATCTCGTAAAGTAACGATGCAAAGCAGGTGAAAAAATTAGGCACAATAGATATTAATTTATAAAATGCACACCCCAAATTTCAATTTAATCCAGTTAATAGTTTTGAAGATATTAAGCCGGTTCCAAACTTAATGAAGACCCTGTATATATAATTATATGTATATATCTGTCACGATCTATATATTTACTTGAATATTTATTAAACTGCCTACACAGGAATAATAATAAGACAAAACATTGAGTTAAGTTAAATTGTATTACGCTCAATGCATAACACCGTCCGTCCGTCTTTAGTTACCTCCATCCTTGAAGGACAAGCTTTCCCAATTTTTATTTGTTCGTTTGTTTTTAAAATGTCTTACACCTTTCCCCTTGTGATGTAATCATATTAGGAGCTATGACATTTGTGAATATCTTTCTTAATGCCATTGGTTAATAATTCAAATAAAATACGGAGAACATACAGGGACAGATTGCTTTCCTGGATTTGGTCTTTCCATCGATGAAATTCTAAAATATTTTATTATTATTAACTATTATTGTTATTAACAGAAAGGATATATCAAGATTGATAAGCTCTCGTGGGAAGTTCCTCATATACGGTTATCAGATGAAAGCAAAGTGAATAATGTTAAATTTGAATTCCGGCAATATAGGACTGATAAAGAAATAAATGTAAAATAATGCAGAGGGGTGGTGTCCAAAGCAACGATTTATTTATAAAATGGAATAAACACATGTAAATATTAATAATTTAAATGTGAAATTTTATACACTCCTAAAGTTGTTTTGTAAGGGGAGAGAATTTTTTACAGAAAGAACCATTAAAAATTACCTGTTTGGAGGGTTCGAAGCAGGTATAAAACCGTAAATTTCTAGTGATTTACAGGTCAAATCGTGTCTTTTTAAAAGAATGTATATTGCCTCAGGTTGTTTCCCTTTTTTTTTGTCGTCGAGGGTAAGGTAGATTTGAAAATAAGTTCAGTTTATCGCGGTACGTTACATAGTATAGCTGTGTTTTCGTTTTTAATTTTAAAAAACTAAGTTATATAAAGTAAGTAAGTCTGTATATTTTCTGTATTAGAACCAGTTTTTCTCTTTTTAAAAAACAAATAGTTAATTCAGCAGGCGATAATGCATATTAGTGATAGGACCCTATTTAAATTCCTTCTAAATGGCGGATATGCAAACGATACCGCTAATGATATGTAGGTAATTAATATATCAACTATATGATCAAGCTATCTCTCGATGTAAATATTAGAAATTTTTAAAAGATATGCAGTTTATAACGTTAGATAAAGATAGAAAACTGACGGTTCGTTTATATCACGCAGGTCCGTGATTTGCGTTTAAAGCTGAATTTAAAATTTTAATGCTGAATTAATTATCTTAAATTATTATATGTAATTAAAGTATTAATGACGATAATTATTTTAAGAAATCGGTAAATTTATTAATATAAAATGATAAACCTGGCTCCCTCTATATTAACAATTAGCAGAACGTCCGTAATCGGTAATACAGATTTCTTCATGACGCGCCGCCTAGTAGTAAAAGTACATAGTTTGTCGGTATTCCTTCATAGCGCCATCTCTTAGAAGCATGCATATTGCCGGTAATACAGTTTCCAGTCATGGATTCATAGGGCGTGGTAAAATGGCGCCCGAAGTTCCAAAATGGCCGTCATCCAATCAGAGAATAGTAGGCGTTTTCAAAATGGCCGCCTTCAGCCAATCACAGAATAGTAGGCGTGTCATCCAAGATGGCGTCGACCAATCAGAAGCAAGGGGAGATCATTTGTCACGTTTTCGGCGTTTTTGGATCTCCATAAGAAATAACATGGGATTTTGCGCCAGAACTCTTGTTGCCTATCTACTACCATCCGAAATGTTTACTTTCAGAAAAGTGGCAGAGGCAAGTCAAGTTGCGCTTAGTTTTCCATCACTTCTTTTAGTCGAGGAGAAATGGAATTCTCCCCCGATTCTCTTCTCCACACATTTAGTAGATAACAGTGGTCTACAGACTTCGTTTCGAGCCTAGATTGGAGCCAATTAAATCTACTACAACTTCATTAGTAGAGTAAGAATGAGTAGTGTGGAGCCACACAACCTTGAACTCTCATTTGACCTTCTTTCACTTTTCAAGCCCCACCCTTTTAGAAGCCACGCCTCCCTCTCTGCTTTCCCCCACCCTTTTATAAGCTACTTCCCCCTCTCCAAGCCCCTCTCCTTTATAAGCCACGCCTCCCTCTCAGCTTTCCCCCTCTCTACCTACCTCGCCTCTCTGCCCTAAGCCTCTGGCTACCTACCTTCTTTCTTTGCTTAATAGGTATAATAAAAATCCACAAAAGTTATAAAGCTCAAAGTATGAATCAACTTTTCTTCTCCCTTTAATAATTAAGCTTCAAGCAAAAGCTCCTGCATTCGTGGAATCATTTTTCAACGAATCTGTGGTCACTCAAGTTTCTGCATATGAATGGTGGAAAAGCCAAAAAAAGGCGATTGAAGCTGTTAATGCCGATGTATTTGCAATTATTGAACAACTGCTGACTGCTCAGTCGTCATCAGCGAGTGTCGAAAGAATTTTTTCTTCTTTCGGTCTAGTACATTCAAAACTCAGAGACAAATTGGGAACTGAAAAGGCCTCTAAACTAGCGTTTTTATTTAAAATGTTTAATAATAGTGCCAATCCTTAATTCTTTTGTAAAAAAGACTGAAATGCTTTTTCTAATTTGACAAATATGTAGTCAACCAGCCAGTATATTTGTGTTTTTTATATATTTTTTTATAGTTCAGTTTTATGTCTTTATATTTATATTTTCAGTTATATCGTTCAGTTTTATGTCAAATTATAATTTGTAAATAAAAATTAGTTGTTTTACTATTAATTTAGCAAAGTAGAAATTCTGAAAAATAATTTAAAGTGGTTTAAACCTAAAAACCGGTTTAAACCAAAAAATCGGGTTTTTTTGGTTAGAAAAAACGGTTTTTTGCCAACCCTGCACTACCCTAACTCGTCCTAACAATATATCAAAAATCAGAACTACATCACGCTTTCCGATTTTAACCTTTTTTTTATGTACTTTTTGACTGGTCTACAAATTTTAGATAAAAATTAAGGTATGGGCATGTAACTACATGTTGAAAATTACATTACGTTCAGCTATTACGTAGCTACAGAATTTATGTTACACAATATGTTACCTTTAATTCCCTAGTGTTCCGTAGGATACTAACAAGCTTGAAACCCTGTTGGATCAATTACCTCCACCATATCTAGTCTGCGGAGACTTAAATTCTCACAATTTTACATGGGGCTCCCATAAAGGAAACCGTTAAGGCAGAGTCGTAGAAAACCGCTTAGACACACTAAGGATGAGTTGTGTAGATGTGGTTTAACTTTTAGCTTGGTTCAGTTGCCGCATGAATGATTTTCAGAATAATCGTTGTCTGTACTATTGATCCTAGTTTAAAGTTAATCTGTATTTGTACAACCCGCTCTAAATGTCTGTATTCTTAACAATGGCGTTAAAAATCATCTCGATATATCAACAGGAAAACTTAGTACGATCGATCTTACATTATGCTCTCCCCCGCATTAAATACTTTTCAGTGGTCAACCACATCAGACCTACACTTCAGTGACCATTTTTCGATTGTAATTAAAAGGATTGACCCCGTTTCGAATTCAAAGATGATTCCATCTAAATGGTTACTGAATAAAGCAGACTGGAATTCTTATCGACAAGAGGTAATAATCTGATGTCTGCAGCAGAACGATCCCTATAGATATCGAATATGACTAACATTATACTAGCAGCTGCTAACAAATACGTCCCAAAATCGAAAGACAAGGTCTACAAGAAGACTGTACCGAGGTGGATTTTTTTTAGTTAGTTAGATTCTTTATTTCCATCATATGATATTATTTGGATACATTTAATTGCTTACATGCTAAAAATACTAATTACTACCTACCGCTATTTTAATCTGTAAGTACAGTTATAAAGCAATTTAGTTTACATCTAATAAAATTACAACATTTACGCTTAAACTCGCTATTATTTTTTGAATTTTTGACATCCTGTGGCATTTCATTATATAATTTCAACCCCTTATAGAATACCATATTTTGTGATGATGATTTTGTATGAAAAGGTAATCTAAATTCATTAATATTTCGTGTGTTATATTCATGGTATTCCCTGTTATACTTCATGAATGTTGACATGTAATGTGGTAACTCCCCGTTGATTATTCTGAAAATTAAAAACAGAGTTTTATAATAAATCCTTTGCTTTATGGTAAAAAATTTTGCATATCCAGCATAAGGAATATTCTAGTTCTTCTGTTACAACTCAGAATAATCCTGTGTTTATATCCAATCCGTTTGAAAATTTGACAACTGTTCTACGAACAATGACGCTTTCAAAACAAGTGATCAGCACTAGAGTCACTACATCTATTCAGCCAGGCCACACTGGTGGATCAGAGTACCGCAAACGACCCCATTTTGGGTCGAGAAAAGTCCGACATTGTTAACAATTATTATACCCATTGAGTTTAATTAAATCCACGTTTAGTTTAAAAGGTTTCTTTCTATATAGTTTTCATTCTGAAAGCTCCAAATTATAATATGCCAAATACGTAAGATGCGATTTTAATTTACGAATTACTAGATTTCACACTTCCTTTGCCCCAATATGGCGTCGATTGTGGTACTCTGATACGTCAACTTGGCCTGGCTGATTAGATGTAGTGACGTAACCTCCGAGAATAAAGAGGCCGCGACCAAGCAATCGTGACGTCACGAAAACCGGCTGGCAATTGCGAAACGTAAAATACCCAACATAAAGACACTTGTATATTTCTGAGTAAAACTGAATATTATTTCAAAAAAAGCACTTATATTATGATAAAAAACAATGAATAGGGTTTTCCACGTCACCGTTGAGGTACCCATGGTAGACGCGTTGGCTCTTATGGAGGCCTCGCCAATAGCCCTATCTCTATGCGTTAATGTGTTTTATAACTTCTTAACCATTAAATTTAATCAGTTTTCTCTTTGATAGATCCATGTTTTGGGTGTTAATTTTGTCGTTGATTATTTTTGAATAGTTATTGAGAAATATATTGGCAAGAATATGACAATTTTTTAACAATATCGACTTCAACGTTTTGCTACATAAAATACATTTCTCATTGATTTCGTGTACATATTTTTCCAATTTTAACATTGTCAATTCCCGTAAAATAATCCTTTGTTTACCTGTCTTTAGAAATTCAGTTTCATATTTATCATATTATTGTTATAACCGATGACTTTGAGAAATGTTTAATACATACTACTGAATGTTTTGTTGGATTAAATGAGTCTCTATGAATGCATTTAATCCACGTTTTCTTCAACTCTTCATCTTTTGGAAAAGAAAAAACGGACACATACGTATGGGTACTATCGTAATTGCTTGAGCAATTAGGCACGCAACATTTATCAGGCATTTTTAATGAAATAAACAAGACTCACCCAAGTATCTCGTCAAACTGTTGGCTTTTTTGATTAACTAATCAAAATATTTATGAAATTGTATTTTATATAGGTAAACGACACAATACACAATCATATTATGAACGACACCAACCGAAAGTTATTTTATAAGTAATAAAACAGCTTTCAAATACAAAATTTATCAGCGGACATTTCTGCCAACGCCCACACTCGATACGTCAATTGAAAAACAGTCTCTTTTCACTGATTTTATAAATTGTCTTCACATAAATCAAGTCAATTTTTAATATTATATTCTATAATGTTCATCGCGGCAAGAAGAGAACTCCATTACACATAATGAATGCACAGGCCATACACGAAACTTGTAAAAGTGCAACATTGATTCACAGTTTTAATCGATTTGGACTCTGCTCGAGTTATAATGAAATTTCCAGATACCATACCGATATGGCATCCTACGTAATTAAAGCAAGTGATGGACATGTACCCCTTCCCAGTCATTTTGTGAAGGAAAATTTCACAACAGCTGCCTTCGATAATTTCGATCATGAGGAAGCTTCTTTGTCAGGCATCGGAGGAACTCATGATACCGTTTGCGTGCTCTATCAAAATAGGTCAAAAAATCCTCCTAAGAAACCAAAAATCTTCGAAACCCCTGCAATTCATGGTAAAACTACCTTAAATTATAATTTCTGATGTCAGAGTTTGAGAATTTATAAAACCTGCTACTAAACCAGTTCTGTTACCAGATTACCATGTAGAAACTAATTTATTTTAAATAAATCCTGAGGAATTACGGTCTTTAAGAAATAAAGACTTAATATGGCATATGTCCCGAAATCTCTCTTCAGATACTATCATGCCTCTTTGGAATTCCACGAATAGTATAACTACTGAAGAAGAACTACCCGTAAAAGTTGTAGCATTTTTACCTATCTTACTGTATTCAGCAACACAGTACGATACAGTGTATTCCGCCTTAAAAAATTTTCAAATCGTTTTGGATCAACTTGATCAAAATGTTTTGCCGATAGCTTGCGATGAAGGAGTCTATCGTATAGCCAGAGAAATTACGATGATTAGACCAAATGAATTTCGTAATATTATTCTTTGCTTGGGTTCTTTTCATCTTCTAAAAATCGCATTAAGTTGTGTTGGAACGTTTTTGAAAGGTCTTGTTGCAAAAGAAATATTCCGGGAATGTTCTGTTTTTGGTCCTGCAGTGGTGGAAAGTATTTTAAAAGGGCTTCATTATGCTAGATCCATGTATGGACTAACCAGTTTAGCTGAAACAATGCAATGACTTTTATTTTCTGCCTTCCAATACCAAAATCCTTTACAAAATAAATTAAAATCCCTAATATCTGATTATAAGCAAGCCGTTATAGATGGAGACCGTTGTAGATCAAAGCAACTTCTAGAGAAGTGTTTAATTGATTTTGACAAATATATTGAAGATTTTGATATATTCTGTGAAAAGAAAATAAATAAATTTCCAACTTTCAAATATTGGTGTATATTTTTAAAATTAGTGGAATTAGTAAATCTTTTAGTAAGAGCAGATAGGGAAGGAAACTGGCTTTTGCACTTGGACACTGTACAAAAGCTGCTTCCGTTATTTGGAATTTTTGATAGGATCAATTACTTTAGGTGGTGTTCACTATACCTTGAAGATATGAGAAATATGGAAAAAGATAATCCAGAAGTTTAAGTTAAGATTTTTGCAGGGTCATTTTATAGTAAAACAAACTTTAGGTTTTTTTAGAGCTGTTGGAATGGACATGTGTTTAGAGCAAACGATTAATAGATCTCAAAAAAGTTCCTCTGGTATTATAGGTTCTACAAAACGAAAAAACTTTGTAGCTCAATGGAAACTAATTTATCATGAGATGCTATCTGTTTCAAAATTACACAGAGAAATATCTAATACTTCTAATATTAGGACAAACGATGCACCCCTCATAAGGGAAACAAGTAATACAGTTTTGGAAAACGTTGAAAGTAAAGTGAAATTAATGAAAATCCATTTACTTCTACCATTAAAGATTTAGTAAATATTTCAACTATCGCAGTAGTTCCTGGAGAATATTCTTCTAAAATATTATCTATATTTGAATTGGGTCTACAAAAATATAACACCTATAGAGATGAGAGATTTATTAATAAAACAAAAACAATTTTTGACACCATTACAAAAACAAATTTAAAAAGATATATGTTAGTTAGCACTCCGAAAACGCAGTCTACTAGCACGGTTGTAAAAAAATCATTAAAACAAAGCTCACAATATCATAGATGTATTGACATATCAATTTCAAGAGGGCACACAATAGAAGAAGTTCTCCAATATAATTTGGGTTGCAATCCGCTGTTTGATAATTTAGGAAAAATGGAAACACCTCGAAAATCTGATTTTCTCCACGTTTTAGAAAATGTACTCGATAAAAGCGACTATATTTATCCTTCATCCGTGACTGACACATCAACCATTTATGTAATAGATTTTATGGAATTTTGACTCTTTTTTTCAAAGCTTTGTGTTATATATTAAAAACATTTGTAAAAACGCTTCTCGTGTTGACATAATTTTTGACAGTTACCTTCTTCATTCAGTCAAAAGTAGTGAACGAATTCGAAGAACTATGTCATGTAATCCAATAGAATTGGGATTTATTAGGGATGAAACTCCCATTCCAATTTCAATAGAGTCATTTTGGTCTTCTACAAATAATAAATCAATTATTCAACAATATTTTCGACAAAAATTTCAAATTGGCTGTTTTGATTTTGATGTTTGTCTTAGTTGTTTTGTAACTGAAGATAATATTTTTCCTACATTATATATTCGTAAAAATAAAATTGGCCCGTCTAAGTATATTTTAGGAAATAAACTAAATTTAATAAATCTTGAGGAAGCAGACCATAAAATAATTCCACACATTATAAATGCTATCGAAACTCGAGTAGTCGTTATGTCGTCAGATACTGACGTATTCATTCTTCTTTTACATCATTTTTCAAAATTTTTACACAAATCTGAAATATGGTTTCGCACAGGAGGAGGGATTAAGCTCAGATATATTTCAATACATAACCTCTATGAAATTCATGGACAGGAATTATGTGACATACTCCCTGCAGCCCACATTCTGACTGGATGTGACTACACCAGCAAATTAGGTTAAAAAAATGCAATCATTAAGGCAAATCCTTTAAAGTTTCTTAAAAAATTTGGTGTTGATGATTTGGAATCATGTTTACCATATGCAGAGGAGTTTCTAGTTTTAACTGAAAAACCAGGATCTTCTTGCAAGTCTTTTGATGAACTAAGATCCTGGATTTCTTCTCATTCTAAAAACTTTGTACCAGAAACTTTGCCTCCAACTTCCCATTCATGTATTGACCATATTAAAAGAGCTTATTACTGTACATACTTATACTTGAATTGTTACAAAGGGACTAACTATGTATCTTTATATCCCACTAAATATGGTTTCGAGATAGACGCTGACGATGACCTTTTAAAACCTACTAACAATTTGTATCTTATTCCAGAACGATTTGTAATTACTTGCTCTTGTAAGACTTCATGTGTTAATAAAATATGTACTTGTAAAAAAAGGGAAATTTATTGGTCGAGATTTTGCAAGTGACATATTAATAAAACTTGCGAAAATATATCATTTTTATGAAACAGTGCAGTGTTCAAGAAAATTAAAATTCAAACTTTGACTACCAGCTATATATGCTCGACAGTATCTCGCGACTAAGACTGATGTATCTTTTTTATTTTTAAAGATAATTAGAAACGGTAAACGATGTTTAAATCTGTAAAATTCAACAATTTTTTTTATTTGAAGAAATGTAATAAATTACAAGCAAAACAGCTGGACGGCAAAACATTAGAAAGAAAAAATACTTTTTCATAATCTTCGTTATAACGCGCTTATTTCTAAAGATACAAAAAAACTTCACATAACATTTTGCATTGCAAATATAATTTGAAATCGATCAAAAAAAATTACATCAGAATCGGATCAGCCGTTACGGAGATCCAGCAATTTGTCGTTTTGACATTAAGTTTAAGATGGCCGGTTAACGACCACACTCCGACAAACCCAGCTCACAGATTCCGGACCTCTATACAACCCTAAATAAGATCCTAAAATAAAACTCCGTATACCTTCAGGTCATCGAAAACCTGGTCAGGAGAAGGACTATTTATAGTACAATATATAGTGAATCGTGGACTTGTGGATGTGACATACAAATGCTCTTTTTTGTTTTATGCTTGGTAATTAACTCCACAGAAAGTCATAGAGCTAGGGTTTTACTAAGCGTTGTTGCCCCCCGTAGAAAAATCATTCTAGCCGCTACTGTATACAGCCCTGTGTGACGATGACCGTGTTAACATTCAATAAAATATCTATATGAAGATAACTACTATAGGTTATTAAAATGCTATTGCAATGATAATGATAATCTATATTTAAGTATACTTAAAATCAAATAATGAAAATCAATAAATTGTATTTTATTCTAACGTAAGATTATTTTATTTTTCTCAAGTGTGAATGAGTGAAAAGCCTTCAAAACTCTCTTTTTCATTATTTTTATTTACCGTGGATGAATAGTTTTGTATCCAGAAACTAACCATGTTGTGGTGTGTTTTTATTATGTCCAGAATTCCTTAACTATCCCTCCATTTTATCCCCACTGGTCAAATATCGCATTTAAACCGGTAGTGTTGCGCGTACGCATGTAGGTACATTGTAAAGCATAAACTAGAATAATTTTGAAATAAATTAAAAATGTAAAATGTATAATGACATTGAAATGTTATTCTTTGAATGGACAATTGTTAATCCAAATTTATTTATTGAAAGAGTGACGTTAAAATTTCACATTAAAAATAGTTGACAATGAACTTCTTCTTGTGTTGAAGTAGTGAAGATTTTTAGGTTATGTGAGAGTGTTTATAAATCAAATTACAATTGGCAACTTATTACGTAAGTTTAATATCCTACATAGCTTGTTTGCAACATGTTATTTGAAAATTCAAAAGTTACTTTCTACTTGATATTACTTCCTTTTGCGTCTTACATTCTTTATTTAAAAAAATTCACACGTGAGGTTAGGATTGAATAGTTTTATTGAAGTAGTTCAAGAAGTATTTAAAAACAGTCGAATGACGAATTTCATGAAAACAAAGCCTTAAAAAGAGAGCAACCAACCAGTTATTATTGTTTAAATATTCATCTTTCATTTGTTGTTACGGCCTAAGCCAGTACGAACTGTGTTAATGTCCTTAAGTATTTTTAAATTGGCACTGAAAAGGCTTTCATTTAAACAGGAACTAAAATAAATTATTCATTTATTACAGAGGTCAATAATCGGGATTTTATACACTTTTTTCTAAACAAAAACATTTATCTGCCACAACTCTTTGTCGACAATCATAACATTCAAAAAAAATCCCCAAGTTATTCACTAAACTAAAATAGTTTTAAAATAGTCCAAACAGTTTTAAAAAGACAAAAATAACTAGGTCAAAATTCATCTTTAAATATTTAAACTGTAGAATAAATAAACGTCTTTAATCTTTGAACTACTAAAATTGCACCTTTTCAAATTGGAATCGCCTCTGCGTCATCAAAATATTTATCAATAGGTAAAAATTCTGAATTTAAAAACACTTTGAAAACTTGACTATTTTGGAATTCTAATCGTTTCTCTGATTACATTAGGAAGCAAAACAATTTTTGATCATTTGAATTGCAAATTAATAGCTGAAGGCTTCAAAACTGTTTTTTTTTCTGAGACAAGTGGAGTCAATATCCAGAAAATGTTTATGCATGTTTTCAATTGTAATCAACTAATCATACAGTTAGCGGTTGTTTCTCATTTCTTGCATGTTTTGCGCAAATAAAAATACAATTCGACAAACACCCACAAAGTACATATTTGAACAAAAGCTTACACAAAGACAACTAAATATGAAATAAGTAGAGAGAAAGCGAGAACACCAACATCGCGCGTCTTCTGAAGTTGTTAATTATGAAAGTGCGTGAATTTAGTGACGTAATATTATTAAACCATTAACATGCCTATTAAATAAGAGAATTAACTGTATATCTCACAGACAAGAATTCTAACCAAGCTTCTTGTATGGTTGACCTTGAGCAAACAGGAATCCTCTTTATTTTTCAGTCTTGATTGTTTGCAGTCTGCTCGTGCGAAAATGTGAATATAATTTATAAATTTTTTGGGTCGAAAGATAGACAGACCTTGGTAGGTAAACCAAAAAACTTTGAAATTCTAAGCTGAAGAGTAACAAACAAATTATGAAATTGCGAAGTAGCATCTTGCTCTTTGGGACTTTATTATGCACGTTTTGCCTGGTTTTGTTGATATGATAACTGTAATATGATAATTGTACTTGTTTTTATTGGCTTGGTTCAATAGATTATACCAAAATCGTGGGATTAGTTTGATACCTAAGTTTTGTCCTAGTCTTACTATTACAACGTTTAACGGTCTCTATTACTCAATTATTTATTAGGACATCTCATTCTTTGACTAAAGTTTATGTAGTAGGACAGCCAAATGATCATAGCAATCGGTGCCATGATGTACGAGAAATGGCCGTCATCTCGGTTCCCCGCTCAAAAGCAACAAACAAACATCTTATTTATCCAATCGCCTCAATCCGGTATGGAACCTTTCGGCGATGCCGTTTCGGCGCGGCCGATTCGGCGACAGAACGTTTCGGCGCCAATGCCGTTATTCGCGTTATTTCTATGTATGTATTTATAATTTTATGAGTGTTGCCTTTTAGGATAGAAATTGAGTTCTTGTAGGCAACAACAAATTGATTTTTTTTGTAATTAAAGTAACTTCAGTGTCACTATCGCCTGATAAAAGTATACGTTATGCTTCAATAACATAGCAACTGCATACAATTTCTTAATTACATGCCTTTACATAGTTGTTAATTGACCCCCACTCCCACCGACTACTCTATATAATTTACCAAGTTCTGATCCAAAATGTAAGATTTCTGCTAAAAAAAACCTAACCTGACTTGAAAAGAAATCCCCTCCTACCCTCGCTCATTTTCCAAAATTTTGGATCGGCTAAAGTTTGGAAATGTTTACGGTATTTCTATTTTAAATTAAATACATGCAACAGACATATTTTTTTAATTAATTACAAGAAAACTGCATCTTAAGCAAAATATGCCAAAAGAAATATTTACTACATGCTTGCCTACTTGTAAATTTTTTAATTTTTTTTCTCGATAGTTGATGTAGATTTTGATAGGTTAGATCTTGAGGGTTTGTAAGTTATATAAAGTTTAATGAAAACACGAATGAAAACATGAAAGAATGAAAACATCATTGATTATTATCTGATACATTTATTAATATGTCACTATTAACACTGATATTATGAGTGTTGGCGCCGAAAAGATCGTCGCGGAAACGTTCTGACGCCGAAACGTCCTAAACCGCATCAATCTGCTACAAGCGCGCTACAATGCTATATCTGTGTCGATCTGTGTACTTCAGCTAGTCTTGAAATGCGTAGAAGCGTCATAATACCATGGTGGTGGCCTCAGATAAACAGAATATCACTAATAGATAGCTCCTAAACGGTAACATCTAGAAAGATTGTTCTAATACGGATGTAAACAGTTGATAGAGGCGCATCTAGAGAAATTATTTTCAAATATACAGGGCGTTGCAGAAAAGTGTGGCACGCTTAAGGTAATTTTTTTTTTAAATAGAATGCCCCAAATATTTTTGCATATTTAACACCTCTCTTGGCAGGTTTATTCATATCTAAAATTTTAGCGCCATCTAATGACCGGTTTAGAAGTTATAAATGTTTTTTTCAAAGAAATTGGATTTTACATTATCCCACTTAACAGTTTACCGCTTTCACTGCCGCAACTGTGAAGACGAATTTAAGTAGGGATTTTGTTGCAGGGGCTTGTAAGGTGGTCTTCTTTAAAAGAAAATGGGCCCACCATGTACAGGGTGTTCAAAGTTAATTTTTAAATTTAGAGAACTTCAAAGCTAAAATTCACAACTTTTTCAAATGGAACACCCTGTATATTTTTTACCTTTGTGATGCAGAATTAAATAACGAACATTTTTTTGTATGTACGTCCCTATAGCTATCTGTAACCGCTTTTGATTTATTGAGAAAAAACTGCAAGAAGTACTCAAAAAATTATTTAAAAAATCAAGGTTTTTCAAATAAAACAAGAAAAAAACTATAACAAATGCTCCATATGTTGCCCATTTGCATGGACACACATTTCGATGCGCCTTTGGAACGATCTTTGTACGTTTCTTAACATTGCCAGCGTGTTACTTCTAAAAGCATGTATTATTCTATCCGAGGGGTCAACCACTCGCCGCAATACATGTACATTTTGGTGGCAATCGCACGCAATCCTTAGCAATCACAAGGAAATCATCAGAAATCTCGCAGTCTTTATTGGCAATCAGCGAAATCTTTCGCAATCCCGCAATCAACATCGCAGTCGTCGAAATTGAATATAGTAGAAGTGGTGCCATCATTAATTTGCGGGAAATTCGATAGTTATTCATACTTATTATCAGTATTTTTGCCAAAAGCGGCATTTAGAGAATCGTTAAGTGAATACGTCAATAAAGCTAACACTCCCACTTCAAGCAAAACGAAAAAATCCGCCTATAATTTAGTGCTAATTAAAGACAAAGTACCAAAAAAATTTTATTTTTTTATGGCTAAAACCATTATTACACAATTCGCATTTCAAAATTGGGGGTGTTAGCTAAAAAAATAATGAAGCCATAATTAACTACTAATTAAGAACAAATTTGTACCACAAAACCTTCTTCCGCAACTACAACTCAATAGTCGCTATTCACATATCAAGACCGGCAGCACAAACTGGCAATCAACTTTCATAAAAATGAAAATTTCTTAAGCTGTCGTTTAGTATTAATTAAAGACTAATTTGTAATCTTTATTTTTGCACTTTGCGTTAACAATGGGCTCATTGTGACACCGAAAACGATTTCATAATAGAAGCTATTATAACATCGTTTCTGGGGTCTATTTGTTTTGTAAGATTGGTGACATTTGTTTTTCTATTTTGCGTCTATAATAAAGCTGTTAAAGCATCCAAAACAGTGCCTCATTTGAGTGCTTTAATAGCCCAATTTTTTCAAAGTTGGTAGCATTGAGAAAATAATGGAAAAAAAAAACAGAAAATTGACAGAAACTTTACTCAATTTTCTGTGTCAACCAATGCATTTTCAAATGTCACATCAGTGTTGTCAACTACCACAAAAATCCATAAATTTTGAAATTGCGATTTTGTTATTTAAAAAGGGAATAAAAGACGCAAAATAGAAAATATAGAACAAAAAAACTCGTTTCATAAGTCATTATTGCACTCGTCCTTTAGAAAACTCGCCGCAAGCTGTCCGTTTTCTAAATTTGGACTCGTGCAATAAATCTTTATTTATGAAATTCGTTCTTTAATATACTATTATCTGTAATATATAAACAAATTAATTTTGTCACGTTCTAACCTCACAAAACGTGAAAAGTCATGTTATAGCTTTACCACATGTTAAATGCAAAAATCACTAGATCGTAATGCAATGTTTTTAATAGCTTGAATTTACAATTTCTATCAAGCTAATGACCCAAAGTATAACAAATAGTATAGTATACTTGTTTTATAGACGTATTGTAGAGCTAATTTCTTTCACAACTCGTTCTACAATAGACCGTCTTATACAACTCGTATAATAATATACTATTGTACCATGATTAAAATGTTTAAATAAACGATTGTTTAAAACGTCCATCTGTTTCGAGGTTATTAGAAATTGTTTAAATATAGAAATGTCACCTGTCAACTTTGACATGGCTTATTGCAAGTATTTTTTGAAGCATAGGTGATTGCCTCACAATGTCTTTCTCCAATTAGAATATTAAAAACTTTCCCATATGGATCCAACTTTATGGCAGACACTGCATGTGACACATAGTACATCGGGCGCATAGTGCAAGTTTTAGATGATCAAACATTTAAAATAAAATTTTTAAAATCTAAACCAGACGAGTATTAATATTTGGCCAAAAGAAGAGGATGTGCAGATTGTAAAAATATATTTTTCTTTTATGGGCCTATCGAATTACAGGACTCGATTATCCGTCAAGCACTGAAGGATAATCGAACAGACGGTTAACAGAATAATAGGGAATTTTTTAATGAAAAAATTCTTTTTTCTAAAAATTGTTTTATTTTTGGAGAAATTATATGTATGTAGTAATAGGCAATAGTCCATTTCGATTAAAAAGCCGTGGCAAAATGGGTATTGAAAAAGGGTATAAAAATCTTAGAAGAAGTCAAAACTACAGTATCTGGCAATATTATTAGGGACATCCAATAATTTTGATGTTAAAAGTTATGTATTGCTAATACCACATATAACAGATTTTAGGAAATGTTTGACGTATGTTTATTAAAGCCTGTTCTAATAATAAACAATTCAATAAAAGAATTGTAAATAATAAATTGGTATTAATGGTGAGTTTACTGAACATGCCAATATCTGAAGGAGGTAACGTCTTGAGGGTACTAAACAAAATAATGAAGAAGATATTTTACTATTTCTGTAGAAAATAATCGTAGAAACGTTTCCAAGAAACTCTGTTCTACAGAAATAGTAAAGTATTTTCTTCGTTATATTTTCCAATATCCTCTAAGACATTACTTCCTTCAGTTATTGACGTGTTCAGCAAATTCACCGTTTATACCAGTTTATTAATTATAATCATTTTATTGAATTGTTTGTTAATACAGCACGTGCTAATAAATATGCGTGAAACATTTTCCAAATTCTTTTATTCCTGGTTTTAACAATACATAACTTTTAACATCAAAATTATTGGATGTCCCTAATAATATAGTCAGATACTTTACCTAACAAACACATTTTGATTAATAGTACTGTTCTTGTAAAAAACAAGGAGTACAAATACTATCGATTTTGTTCTAATCTTTAGCAATCACATTGAAAATCACTTTTCAAACATTAGCACGTTAATGAAGAAGCAATTGCATTCTAGAAATCATCCCGCAATCCTCGGAAATCATAGACATTGCGAAAGCAATCCTTGGAAATCGTAGAGATTGTGATCGCAATCCTTGGAAATCATAGATTGCGAAGGCAATCCTCGAAAATCATAGAAATTGCAAGGAAATCGTGGATTTCGGCAATACATGTACATTTTTTGGAAGAGTGGTTGACCCCTCGATTCTATCCTTCATATTTTGGATTGTGGTTGGTGTCTCTGTATAAACAATTTCTTTCACATATCCCTATAAAAAGAAATCCATTTTTGTAAGATCAGGAGATCTCGCAGGCCATTTAGTGGGTCCATTCCTTCCAATCCATTGATGTGGGTAGATATTATTTAGGTGGTCTCTTACTGCATGTAAATAATGCGGTGGAGCACCGTCTTGCTGAAGCCACATCCCATTTCGGGTCCTTTGAGGAAGGTTCGCCAATAATTGTGGCAGATAGTTCTC
Source organism: Agrypnus murinus (assembly GCA_929113105.1). Taxonomy (NCBI): domain Eukaryota; kingdom Metazoa; phylum Arthropoda; class Insecta; order Coleoptera; family Elateridae; genus Agrypnus; species Agrypnus murinus. The sequence continues at coordinate 59,805,959 of OV816025.1, forward strand.
CAAAAAATGAAGATAAATAGCTCCAGTTAATGTACCATCAAAAAAATGCGGTCCTATAGCATAGCATGTTCTCCAATAATTCCCCCCCAAACGTTTATGGTCCTGTGCTGGTTATCAAGTTGTCTGAAAAAGTGGGGATTTTCTGTAACATAATAATGGAAATTGTGCCTGTTAACAAATTCATTTTTATGAAACGTTGCCTCATCAGTGAACAAAACATTGTTGAAGAATGTAGCATAGTCTTGCATTTTACCTATGGCCCAATTACAAAACTGTAAACGTTTTAGAAAATCGTCATCAGTTAATTCCTGGTGCATTTGAATGTGATATGCACGAAACTTATTTTTCTTTAAGATTCGACCAACTGAACGTCTACTTATTCCTACAGATGAACTCACTTCACTCTGACTAACATGGGGATTCTCAATCGTTGCCAGCACAACAGATAACTCATTTTCTTCGTTCACAACATAGTTAATTTGTTCACTTTTTTCATACTGTACATTGCCGGTCCTCACAAATCTATCGAGCAGGTTTTGAAAGCTGTGAACTTTAGGGAGCCTCCGATCAGGATACCGTTGGTGGTAAATTCTGCAGACAAGCAAACAATTTCTTTCCGACTCGCCCAAAACAAAAGTCATGTCTACAAGTTCTTCATTACTAAAATTCATTTTGAAAAACTAAAACACCTACTAGAACTAAACACTGATGGTTGATAACTGCGAGAAATGTACGTTTTGCATATGTGCACAACAATTGCTAGATGCTTTAATGTTTTGTTGAACAAAAACAACCAACACACTTGACAACTAAATAAATAATTGTTTCTAATTGTGTACTTCTTGCAGTCTTTTCTCAACAAATCAAAAGTGGTTACAGATAGCTATAGGGACGTACATACAAAAATGTTCTTTATTTAATTTTGCATCACAAAGGTACAAAAAATACAGGGTGTTCCATTTGAAAAAGTTGTGAATTTTAGCTTTGAAGATCTTTGAATTTAAAAATTAATTTTGAACACCCTGTACATGGTGGGTCCATTTTCTTTTAAAGTAGAGCACCTTACAAGCCCCTGCAACAAAATCCCTACTTAAATTCGTCTTCACAGTTGCGGCCGTGAAAGGGGTAAACTGTTAAGTGGGATAATGTAAAACTCAATTTTTTTTGAAAAAAATTTATAACTTCTAAACCGGTCATTAGATGGCGCTAAAATTTTAGATATGAATAAACCTGCCAAGAGAGGTGTTAAATATGCAAAAATATTTGGGGCATTCTATTTAAAAAAAATGACCTTAAGCGTGCCACACTTTTCTGCAACACCCTGTATATTTGAAAATAATTTCCCTAAATGCGCCTCTATCTACTGTTTACATCCGTATTAGAACGATTTTTCTAACTGTTACCGTTTAGGAGCTATCGGACTTCCCCACACTATTGCCCCGCCCGGTATATCCAAAATGAACGACCCCGGGTCATCCTTGGTGCATTTTATATTATACATTTTACTTACGCTGACAGATATGCACCTTTATATACAGTGTTACACCAGGAGAGCTGTCGTGTTATCTTCCGTGTGAACGCAAGGCATCTAAGTAATAGTCACTACAGTCCAGTGGCGTGTCGTCGTATAGGCGACCAGGAGCAGACAACCCTCGCCTCTTATGTCCTGGTGCCTTCTGCCTCTCCATCTTCTGTGAAACAGGATATAAAGCAGTTTAGCGAGTGAACCCTTCTCCGGACAAGCTCAAATTCCAACGTAGACGAGCAGCATAGTATGTCTCTAGAACACACCATTGCAAAAACTGTAAAAGTAGTTCTATCGAGACCCTAATTTTGGATTCCACACCCGGTAGACGATTTAGGTCGGGACGGCGGGAAATCTTAAAAAGGCGGCGGATGTTTTCAAATCTTGATGTTTTTGTTTGGGGGGTGGGGATATATCTCAGTAAAAAGAAGGTATCAAACGGCGCAAAAAATCTTAAAATCATCAACAATTTTCTTTATGATGTGTCTTGCAAATCGTAAAAACGAGAATTAGAGGAAAAAACAATTCTGCTCCTTTTTTAGCCCCAAAATATGTGCAAGTGCAAAATCGCTCTCTCCAGCTTAGTTATGTGCACATTGTGCACAGTGTAGAATGATGCCACCGGGAGATCTACGTTCGACTTTCCCGAGTGGTTTCTGCTCAATCTCGAACTCGTCTTCGCTTCCGTTCCGGATTACCGCTGCCTTGATCGCGTAAAACCCCATTTTATACGCGATAATCAATCAAACCCGCGTGAGTAGTGGCGCGGCGGTGTGATGTATCTAAATTACGTAATAATTAAGAATCATTAGGTAGAAAAATATTAAAAATCACTAATAAAAGTCTTTGTGCTTTATTAAGTTATGAACTTGACAACTTAACAAGTTAAGGTGACTTGTGAGTCCGACAGGCACATTAAGGAACGGATTAATAAATATGTGTAGCATTATTGCCAACCATGTTTAACTCACGAAACAACGCTAAACATAAAATAAAACCAGAAAGCATGAAAATGCCCAGCCGCACCTCAGACAGACAGATTATGTCTCTTCAGCCTTTTGGAGTGGATTTTTGTTTTTGAGGTATTTTATTTTACACGTTGTTTCTGCATGTATCTCGCCTCTCCGAATCGACATCGACTGATGTTGATGTTGCTGATAAGAGTGAAAAAATGAAAATGATAGCGGAGCAAAGCAACCAGACAAGCAAGCAGGCCGATGTTGGGTGACTGCTGTTGGCGATTGTTGGTGATGGTCTCGGTTTAAAGAATATACTTCCTTGTCCTTGGTACAGCAGCAGCCGAAAGTTGGCCTTCAGTGGTTTGCAAAACGATTCGTAACGGCCTACAGCAACTGTTGATCTAGGCAACTGGTTTAGTGCACCACACACCCACCACAAATATCTCCGCTAAATTGAACTACCAAGTTCACATACCATAACCAGTGGGTAGTGGCGGATTTAACACTTACGGGGCCTGAAGCATTACAAATTTTTGGGGCCCCTTAGTATAAATCAATTACTATAATTTATATACCTTTTATTTTTTTATCAAAAATTAACCACATATAATTATTAATATCAGGCGCGAATTGACGGGGGCGGATGGAGGAAATTGCCTCCTCAAGATTTTTTAAATAATCCGACTTTGTCTCATGCCGCAGTCACACGAGTGTTAAATTTCCGTTTTTGTAAGTGTTACACACTATACTTTATCTACTACCACAAAAACGTAATAAAACACCAAAAGCTAGGAAAAATATTTAACCTAGAATTTGATTTGAGATTGAGATACTGGATTGTCAAAAGTAGACAATACCCACGGTTTGTGGAAAACAGGTGTTAGTTGTAAAAATTAAGAAATGCTTAAAACTCAATGTAATAATTGTAACTTTATACGTTGGTAGTCGACACAGTAGCTCAGAGGTAGAGATGTCGCTCACAAAGTAGAAGACCCAGGGTTCGATTTCTAGCGGGGGTGATATTTTTTTCTGTATGGATTTGCATTCAAAATATAATTTAAAGTAAAACATTAATTAAACAGAATAAATTAACATAAAATAAAATACAAAATGAACACAAACGTGTTTTAATAAAGTGAGTTTTGTTGATGAACGACTATTATACTCAGAATTTTATAGTGATATGTGTATAAATCACAGACGAGCTGCCCCTAACTGAGGACTGAGGAGAACCAAAAGCTCGAAACAGCTGTCTTAGGATGCCGTCTGTGATTTATACACATATCACTTTCACTATAAAATCGTGAGTATAATAGTCGTCCATTAACAATTTTAACTTTTAAAAATAAATTAATCTTTATCTCCGTCCTTAAGAGAAGTCGTCCTTTAGAAAACTCGCCTCAAGCGGCTCGTTTTCTAAATTTGGACTCGTGCAATAAATCTTGCCTTATGCAACTCGTTCTTTAATACACTATTATTCCATAATCAGTTCATTTATAATGAAACTTTTGTGCTTTTAGAGGCATCAAATTTATCAATATTTTCAAAACACTCAAAACATAAATTTTGCGTAATGTCATTTTCAATAAACATTACTGATAAATTTTTTAAATGACTTTGTCCAAGATTATTTCTTAAATATTTTTTTACACGTTTAAGAACAATGATAGATCGATCGTTCTCCAGTTGCATTACATATCGGTAATATTAAGATTTTTTTTAAATTGATTCAACAGTGGGAAATGTTGACGACGATGTAAGTTGATGAAAGTATGGACGACCGCGCAGAGTATGCTAGAAGGCATTGAAGGCAAGCCATTCGGAGCGACAGAGATGATACATTCCTTGCAGGTCTGCTACGAAACTGTATATTCCATTATACATAAAATCTTACCTATCACTCTAAATGCTTGCCTTTTCGCAAAAAACTCTATATTGCGTCTACCGTACACCTTCTTTATCCGCCTGTAACGATATGATCTGTTTCTTGTTTCACTTTTTTCGAGAAAGTGAATTCCCACGCCAATAATTTTTATTATTGTCGTTGCTACCTTAGCCATAAAAATTTTGAAAAAAGAGAGTTGTTAAAAAAGAGATACAGATCAAATCGGTCCAAACTCTGGGCGGCTAAAAAATGGCCGCCGGAGTCAAAAATTTAATATTTGAAGTTTAAAATGAAAAATAGTACTAGGAATTTTTAAAGTCACAAATTTCGATGTTAAGCTAAAAATGACCTAGATGCATTTTAGAGTTTGGGCCGATTTGGGCTGTTAGAAGGGGTTTCAACAGACGATCTTTTTTAACGACCCTCTTTTTTCAAAATTTTTATGGCTAAGGTGATACCGGCGTCTACGATTTTTTGCCCGCGAAAGCATTAAAGCCCTTCTTCGTCGGGCTTCAAACAGCTCCCTTGGCTGTTATAGCTATCTTAACAGATCTTAATACGTAAATAACTATAACATCGCAATTTTCGACTTTAAAAATCCCCTAGTAAGTACTATTTTTCATTTGCCTTTTTCAAATAATAAATTTCTGAACTCCGCGGCCATCTTGTAGCCGCCATTTTGCACTTTTGACAGATTTGGGCCCCGAATTCGTAATCTGCGACCTCAGAAAGCTATAATTACCTAATTTTATTCAATTATAATGAAAATTTGATGAAATTATTTATTTATTAATTAGCCCCTTATGGAAAAAATAATAATTTGTTAATAACAATTAAACAGGGCATTAGCGGGCAAATCCAACATTTAGACTTTAAAATGTAGTCGATTACCTACAATTAAAAAAAATCTGCAAAATCGGTGCCCAAAAGACGAAGTGCGAGGAATTTTTCTCTAGGAAACCGACTATTTCCGTTTAATCGGTTATCTTGCGTCCGACGCGCACCTCAAATCTCACCTTAAGGCAACTTGTTAATTATCAAAAAATATAAACTTAATACTGAAAGGAATTTCCTAATTAAAGCCCATACACAAGGACTTTGGGGAGAGCGGGCTTAGAATATATTTGGTCTTGAGTGGTTATAACGGGTCGCACCATGGACCATGGGGGTCGTTGACACGGACGGGAATCATATAGTGATTGCTATCGGGCAACACCAAATATGAGAATTTATCTAGAAATAAATAACTAACAATGTCATATAAAACAGTTTCAAATTATTGCAATATACACACCTGATTAACATAACAAAAGATTCTTACATGAGCAATTTGTGACTATAACCATATAAGCCTGCTAATAACAAAGGAATGATTGGAAAGCACAGAACATACTGGGGGTAACGCCCACGAAAAGGCGCCAAATCCAAACACGTGATTTTTATTATGTTCATAACAAAATGGTTATTTATTAGGTGGGTACGCAAATTATTGTAATTTAAAAAGTATAGTGATTTTGAATACCGCCGAGAATGCTATAAATAAATATACCTAAGTCTAATATTTATAATGTATTAGGACGTGATTGATTGATTGATTTGTCTTGGGGAGTGTTATTTACGCCCTTTTAGCACTGCGGCCTCTTGGGCCTATTGTGTATCCCCTTCAGTCGCTAGTCCCTGTCAAGTATATCCGTCCCCTTTACCAGGTCTAGGAGTTTGTTGATGTTAGGTTGGCTGGCGGTTGTATCTCATTAGGATTGGTGCCTTCAAAGATTAGACATCTTCTGCAAGCTAGGGCTTCGCATTCGAATATTATGTGGGAGGCAGTCTCCTCTTCCTCGCTACATAATCTGCATATGGGATCTTCGTTATATAGCCCTATGTTGTGAAGATGTTTTCTGAAGTGCCAGTGTCCCGTTAAGGGTCTTGTCACTGTTCTGATTTGAGTCTTGTTGAGTTGCAAGAATGCTTTTGTCAGCTTGGGGATGGTTACCCATCATAGTTTTGCTATGTCTTTGACTTGTCACTGCTCCTCTTACAGTTTTCTTTGTTATACCAACCACGGGTTCAGGTCCTATGAATAGTGTTTCAGATCCCTGCTTTGCGAGTTTATCTGCATTTTCATTTCCTTCTATGCCTCTGTGGCCCGGTACCCAAACAAGTTTTACTTTGTTGGAGTTTGCCAGTGTTAGGAGGCTGCAAAGACAATTCCAGACAAGCTTTGACTTAATCTGGAATGAGTTCAGTGCTTTCAAAGTTGCCTGACTGTCAGAGATGATAAGAATGGTTTTGTTTTTGTAACTCCTTCTTATGTTGTCTTTTATTGCTACTAAAGTTGCATATGTTTCTGCTTAGAATATCGTGGTAGTTTGACCCAGAGATACAGAGGTACTGTATCTTGGTTTACTACCATATATTCCAGCTCCGATTCCGTTAATTGTGCGTGAGCCGTCCGTGTACCATACTAGGCTGTTCTGCAGTTCTGGTGGTTCTCCTTGCTGCCATTCTTCACGGTTTATCCGTGCTTCGAAGGGTTTATGAAAGGAGTATTTTGTTAACATGTGGTCCGTTTCCATGTCTAACATTGGGTCGGACACTACGGTTATTATTTTGGAGTGTCCCCAGGTATGTTGGGTGCTTTTCCAATTGCCTATACAGCGATGCGCTCCCATACGTGCCTCGCCTTTGATTATAAGATCTAAGGGAGGAGTTACAAGAGAGCTTCTAGTGCTACTGTTGGAGTGCTCCTGAATGCTCCAGTTATGCAAAGACAAGCCAGTCTTTGGACACTGAGTAGCTGGTTTATTGTTTGTCTTTGATTTACTTTTGGCCACCATACTAGTGAACCATAAGTTATTATTGGTCTTATCACTGCTGTGTATAGCCAATAGATCATTTTTGGTTTAAGTCCCCATTTGTTTCCAAAGGCTCTTCTTACCATCATTAAGGATGTTTTAGCCTTATTGGTCGTTCTCTGCAGATGTTGGTTCCAGGTCAACTTGGTATATAGGATTACACCTAGGTATTTGACCTCCCCCTTAATTTGCAGAGTTTCGGATAATTTATGCCTCCGTGATTTCTCTTCCTGGTGAATGGTATAAGGTTGGTTTTTACAGGATTTACCGTAAGGTTTTCCTTGTTGGACCATGCCTCTACCTTATTCAGAACCTTTTGCATTATTTCTGAGATTATATTGCTGTACTTTCCTTCTCTGAGAACGACTATATCATCTGCATAACCCAGGGTAAATAAGCCTTCGTTATTTAGATTGCTGAGGAGTTCGTTTATAACTAGATCCCAAAGTAGGGGGGATAGTACCCCTCCTTGTGGACATCCCCTGGTTACCGACACTTCCATCTTTTCACCACCTATGGTGGCTTGTACTCGTCGGCTTTGCAGCATGTTTGTCATCCACCTGCATGTGGTGTCATCCACCTGCATGTGGTGTCATCAATGCCATGCCTTTTAACCGCTCGAATCATAGATTCAAAGGAGGTGTTATCAAAGGCTCCCTGTATGTCTAGAGAAACACCTAAGCCACTTTCCTTGTTTTCTAGGCTGTGCTCTATCCTGTTAGGGTAGAGTATCCCCTGGTAGGGTATCCCTCCATACCCTACCAGGGTATGGAGGGCACTTTCACATGATTTGCCTTACAGATAGGCATGTTGGTTTTGAAGCAGATGTTTCTCTATGAGTGCCCCTTCCCTTATATGCCTTTCTACCAGTTTTTCCAAAGTTTTCAAAATGAAAGATGATAGACTTATTGGTCTAAATGCCTTAGGCTGGGCGTAAGAATTACAACCCGGTTTTGGAATGAAGACCACTTTGACAGGCTGCCAGACATGAGGAATATAGCCTAAGGCCAGACTAGCTCGAAATAGGCTGCACAGAACTGGGATCAGGACTTGCTTTCCCTTCTGTAGCATCACAGGGAGGATGTCATCAGGTCCTGAAGATTTGTAGGGTTTAAAAGTATTGATAGCCCAGTTTATTTTGCCGTGGTTTATCACGTGATAATCGTCACGTCGTTTATCTGTAAAAAGAGTTATTGGAGGTATGAGTTGGGTTTGGCTGTGTTTTAATTATTGATCCTGGAAAGTGGCTTTGGAGCAGCAGCTCCGCAGTCTCCTTGCCAGTAGCAGTAAAGTTTCCTGTAGGATTTTTTAGGGTGTCTACAGGACGTAGAGGTTCTTTAGCTAGGATGCGGTGTAGTTTTGCTCCTTCAGATGTGTTTTCAACATCTTGGCAGAGTTTCCTCCACGAGTCCCTCTTAGCTTTCCTTACCATTTTGTTATATTCAGTGAGGGTTTTTGAGTATCTGTCACATTCACCTGTTGCTTTCGCTCTGTGAAGAGTTTTCGAGCATTGTTCCTCATCTATTATTAGGACGTAATAATAGATTTTAACCGATAGTGTGAAAGTGAGATATTTGCAATCCAATTCTGATTTGTCAATGAAGAACAAATTAACTTAATATATAGTGTCGAAATCTGTCATTAGGTCCATATATATTGTAAATATTGCAACCAAATATTAAACTTATATTTATGATTCTGTTAAAGGTTATACACAAATAACATATTTATTTAATATGTATATCAATATATTTTTAAATATTTCATTTTCAATATTTTATAAATATTTTCTTAGTCTTTTAAATATTTAAAAAACATATATTATATTTATATTTTTTAAATATTAAAAAAATATTGTATGCTACTAGGGTTTGGACTAACCATGCCGGCAAAATATAAAGTGAAAAGGGGTCTACTTAAAATAAACAATGTGAATTGTCAGTGGCGTGGCAAGTTTTATATAACAGTTTTTGTATTTCCAAACTATATGTCCTATAACTTGTAGCGACGGCGGCGCTTATGAAAGATGAGCTAATCAAGGTTTTTTCAGGCAGGGTCACCTAAAATTCACGTCTCTACTGATGAGAATTAAAATTCTTTTGTTTCTTTTTAAATACAAATTACTATTATATACATTATATACCTTCTTTTCTGTGATGCTTTCTTGTACCGGTTTAATTAATTAACAAAGTATTGATTGCTATACCTTACGTCAAAAACACCAACTCTTAAAATAAATAAATAATAATTATATTAATATTATTATTAAAATAGTAAATCTCGTGATAAACAATTACTAGATTCAGAAAAAAAACTGGTTTACAACTGGTCCCATTTAGTATGTTAATTTTTAAACGTATTTTTTGCAAAAATATTCATTGGTCAAATATTTCAATTAACTATCTACCGTTACTCTTTTTCAGGACTTTGTTTTCACTTAAACAAAATCCAGATAAATTCACTTATTATTCTCTGCTTTCACCCATGCACGCCTAATAAAACGTAAACAACACCTGCTTTGAATGACCGAATGACTTTTGGAATTCTGTACATTAGACCTCTATTGGTCATTATTCATTAAGTAGTATTTGATGTCCCGCATCTTTGCAATGGGTACACAGATTTTAATCAAATAGTTCCGCTGACAGCTTACGCACTTGAACTTGGCGCATGTTACGTCTAGACGAACCATGTGATTGGTCGAAAAGAGTCAGCAGATCCTAAGACCATTTTGGATTGGTTGGATTTAAACAGACCACATGTTTGTGAGGCATTAATGCTTGGGAATCATCGAATCAATTTATCTTCAACAATTTGCACGGATGGACCGACTCCCTCTTATTTTTCTTTGCAGTTTTTAGTAATGCCAATTTACTACTATGATTTTGAAGTGGGCTTGGGTTACTTTTTAGCGGTGTCAATAATATCATTTAGTATTTTAAAGTTGGTATTTACAGGTGATAATAAAGAAGGAAAAAAAGAAAAGATGCAATTAGGTATGTAATTATTGAAAAGGTTATTAATTGTGGCGTTTCTTAATATTGTTGATGCTCCACTGTTATATATTATTTAGAGGTGCTGGTTTATTTGACGTCATAAGCTAAATGAACTGATTTATTTACGCATTTGAAGTTTGAATAATTTATTACAACAGTTTTTAACATGAAGTGAAAGAGGTGTAATTATAATTAACTTTTAAATTATTTTTTGTCACTCCTACCCAACCTTTTTGTTAAACAAAGGACGTTGACATTCACAATGGCAATTGTTTTTTTTACAATAGACCAAACATTTTTTAAGGAAAAACCATTTGACAATTGCAATGTTTATAATCCTAAAAATTTATAATTTTGATATACATGGCAGCAATTTGACCTAACCCAATTTTTATATTTGGTGTGGTTAGGCAACCTACTAAGCAGCTTGGTTGAAAGGGTCACAAACGTTATAGTCGAACGTTCAATTTTAATGTTTTTTTCAAAAAGTACTTGGCATAATAATTATATTATTATTTACTCATCACATAAACGTATGTATGAAATATAAGCAACGTTTAATGATGTCAAAACATCGAAAAATAAAGTTCAGAACTAGCTATCCCTCGTTTTACATGTATAATAACAGATTCCAAATCTTACCAGGCCTCCTTTGATTAGATTGTAGGTCTTTATTAATTGTATTTTTACTGAAACAATGGCAAAATCTGCTTTAAAGCTTAATACTGCAAACAAATTATGAACATCTTGAATGTTTTAAAATTGTAAACTGTTTGCAAATTATTCATAAACATTTTACAAACATTTTGTGTTTTTGGGGGAGAAACAATGTTTCTTGCTTCCCATTTCAAATGGATAGATAACAAGAAACAAACTTTGTATATCTAAATGTGTTTGTTAACACAGTTTGTGAAACATGTCCCCTTTTCTATATACAAAAAACAGGGGCTGGAATCAGTTTTATTAAAGACTGACAACATTTCATAGTTGTTGGAATTCATCCGGGTGAAGTTTCAGAACTCAATGTCATCTTCAAGTTTAAGGTCTGCTAGTAAATTGAGACCATCATGTAATTCTTGTACACAACTTCCTTCTGTAACATTGATTTTTCTCAAATACTACCTACGTATATTTCCAGTGTTTGCGAACACAAGAAACAATTTTCAAACATGTTTCCAAGTGTGGACTAGGGTTAAGAGCTGCTTATTTTTATTCTAATATTCATCTTATCCATAACTTTATCTTATTTATGGGTCAGTTCATATGAAATCATCTAATTTAAAATTAAGTGATTGTATCGTGGTGTCAGAAAATGTTCCATTTTAGCAAATTTTGTTCAAAGAAAATAGCACAAAAGGCTAGAGACAAAAATCATTCTGCTGCTGCTTTTGACATATGCGTTCTTCGATGTTGTTCTAAACGAAACATCTCTTCTGAAGTTAACTCTTTAGCATTAGTGGATATTTAATTACCATCCCACAGTGCCCTGTATGAACACATGTGCATTCATATAAAAGATCTATGCGTAGTTAGTAACAACGAAAAATAATAATAAAGCTATGCTAGTTATGGGAGGTCTCTAATATTGAATCACTGTATTCAGGAAGAGTGGGGGAATAGTGCGCACCTAAGATAACTTGAAATACATTTTAGTGAATAATTTCCATGGCTACAATTGTATCTATGACAATTAACTGTCACATAAAGTTAACGGGAAATGAAAAGATCGATTATAAATATGTAAAACAATATTTGAGGAAAATTAATGTTGCAGTAGGTTTCAGGTGTTGTAGTATTTTCCATCTCAGAGGTACCTTCTGTTGTATACTACTTTCTTATAGTATATGTACTGTGTTGTAAAGTACCTTCTTACTTGGGCAGTAATGAAATTATCTTCATTAAATTTTTCTGGGCTGAACAAGAATATTTCAGCACAACAAAAACTTGAAACTACCATCCGGCCATTTTCATGAATGCTTTGTTAAAAGCTCTGCCGCATAATATTTGGTTAGTTTTTGGTGGTCTGTGGTGGATAAGTAAAGATCATGTTCCCGCTAAACAACATTCTTTAAAGGATTAGAGATGGTCAAATCAAGTGTGTAGCGGTAGCAATACCATGAATGTTCTTTCCTTTACAAACTTCATTGCTGCAAATGAAATGTGGCTAGAATGATTATTTAAAACTTGAGGTAGCAATTTGCATGTTTTTTTCAGTGGGATATTCACAAAGTTTAATCCATTCATTTTTTGAACACTAGTTTCCATTTGGATCTTTTCTCGGAAGTGTAGGTGGCATTCTTTTGTAAGGATAAATCAACAACATAATGGAAATGTAATTCCCAGCTGCATTTATACAATGAACAGCTCTTATGGTTCTTCTCATTTATCAGAAATATCAGCCCCTATTTTTTTAGACCCTTTAGGTTTGTAGACATTTGAGCATTTATTCTGAATTATCGTGATTCCTGTTTCATCTGTGTTATAGATGCTACTTGGTCCAATCCTAATTAAGTTTGTTCCTTCAGGTTGTCTCAGCTTTATCTCAAGATTTCTCCTGAAATGTCCATAAAGTCAAACTTTCCCAACTATTTCTCTTTATTAAATGTATGGGAATTTTTTTTGTTCAGCATATCTGAATGCCAGCTATATGAGTTCTTTGGATGCAAAAACCATAGTATGATTTTGGTCATGATTATGATTTAATGCTAAGCAATGCACACACTTGGTGGTTTGATGAAACAGTGACAAAGCACCTTATAGTAGAATAGATTTGGACACTTTACTCATTTGCTTATGACATGATGAACTCTTTTATACACTTTTCATGATCAACCAGAACAATGCCACAGTAGCCACTGCATGTTTGCATGAACCAGTGCTCTAGCTTTGCACATGTAGTGGAAGTCGTTGATTTCCAAATTGAAATGTTCTGAAGTGGCAAATGTGCATCTCGAAGATTAAGTAGTTAAGCTGTAAATCAGAAATCATTTGAGAGGCATACACTGTCTATACTGTTCAATCTTATGTATAATTTTCTGAGATTTAGTCTTAAGCAATCTTAAGATAAGTGGTTAGTTCATCGATCAGCATTCATCGAGGTCCATAATACGATTTTTAACGTGAGACTTAAAGGGATAAAGTTTTGTTAAAATTTTAAAAGTGCAATATTTTGCCTCATATCTTTAATTCCTCAGCCTGGTGCTACAGCTTTGTCTGTGAGAGCCAAGTTTTGTGTTTGCATTTTCCAATTGATAGGGGCAACGATATCTAGCATCTTGCGAAACATCATCTGTCGATATGAGTCTTAGTTTGCCCCATTTCCTATTACCCACAGATTCAGCAATAAGAACTTTTGACAAAGGACAAGAACATGAGGAGTTGGTCAGACTTCCATTTGCTTTAATCTTATATAGGTCATGTAATTGAAAGTTGTACCTGCGTTTCCACATTCTATTTATCACACACAGCTCTAAGAATTTGATGTAGTACCTTGAAAGTAAGCAAGGAGCCCTCATCAGCTTTGATGATTGTCCAAGCCTCTGATCTGCAAACTTAAACCTAGCACTTTCTACTTTCCAGATGTGCATCTCAAATGATTGTTTCTATAGCTACATTGAGAATCTGACAGGCCAACATATCTCTTTATCTTAGCCCTATATGTATATGGATCAGTTGTAATATATTGTTCTGAATCTTGACTGCAGATGTTAACTATGGTTACTTTTACACTAAGTTCTTGCTTATTCATTGCTTTATACAATCTTGGTCTTAGATATGACTTTAAAATGGCGAAAAACAGATGGTACGTCAATGTTGAATTATCAAACATTTTCAAGAATTTAGGATATTTGACGGAATTTAATAGTAGGAATTAGTAGTAGTAGAATCCAGAAGGGTTTAACTATCCCCCTATAGTTCTTGTAGCCCAATTGGTTCCCTTTTTTATGCAAGGGGCATATGGTTCTAAAGTTCATTCCTCTGGCATTGTTCCTTGGTGCAAATTTTATAAATTATTTCATACTTGGCCTCGATTCCATCATGCCTAAATAGTTCTGTCAGGATGCCATTGCAACCAGGAGATTTGTTGTTATTTAACTTTTGAATAGCCATTTCTAATCTTGGTAAGTTCACTTTGTAATATCTCTTGATATTCTGCCGATTAGTACATTAATACATACTTGATTTAAAATTGATTGGTTTCTTAACTTGCCGACAAAATTTTCTTGTCTCCTCTTGGATTTAATAACTTTCTAGTTGATCTAAAGATTTTTCTTTATTTTTTTTGTGTTTTTTTTAATATATGGGTGTTTCTTTTTATGTTCAAGTTTGTTATATTGTCTATTGCTGCTCTTCTTCTATGCTGCGAAATATTTTTGTATGCCTTTTTTACAGTTCTTGGTCAAACCAGTCGTTACTTATTTGGCTTTGAATTGTTCCTAACACTTTTTCGGCTGCCGATCTTAAGACCTTCTATGTGCAGTTGGGTTCATCTTTCGAATCACTATTTGGAACCATTTTGATTCTTAAGCATTTGTACATTACACTTTGCTTGTATAATGCCTCTTCCATTTTTGACATTGGAGGTTCTTTGTAAAGTATCTGCTAGCAATTAATACAATGCATAGGTAATCGATTTGGTTAGTTTCTGGGTGATTCTTTTATAATACTTGTTATAATAATGTTAAAAAAACTTCCTTTCTATTCGCTGGGTGCACAACTTGGGTGAACAGCAGTGTTGTGCCAAATATGGCGTAATTTCGCTGTTGGTGCGAAATTTCAGCCTTGTTGCCGCGTATCACCAGCAAAGAAAAATAGATACAGAAAAAAAATATTAGGACTACAAAAAATTATTCGAATGAGATGCGCTTAAAACTGATACGAAAAGTTCAATCCTAAATATTAAAAGGTTGAGAACCACTGACTTAAGGCTTTAAAATCGATGATGAGATGTTTCCACTGTGAAATTTCATAACAATGGACCTAGCCCAACCTATCTTTTTATCCGGGGTTAGGACCAAAAGTAGCGTTGCTGAGCTACTCAACCCATCAATCAACTATCCCAGGCGTAGTTTTGTCATGTATTAATTCTTCATTAGGGTATCTGTATAAAGAAAATCACGACTTTAAAACGAATTCTTGTTTTTCAGTAAAGACTGAAATATAACGATTTGTTAAATTCTAGGGCTACCTATAGATCGTAAGTCACCGAAATGACTCAAACTACTGGTCTATTACAAGGTTGCCCTAGCGGCATCAAACCCGCAGTTCAATGCGATTACCCAGGGAGAAGCACCTGGCGATACAGTCTCTACACTTAGACAGCGATGAGGGAGTCGCTGCCGGAATATACTATGCTAGTATTGACTCCCGTACTGAAGTCTAGTCCCATTCTAAGCCCGCCCCCAAACTAAGGGACGGACCCTGAGACCAATCCAGTCTAAGTGTAGTGATACCAAACGCCGGTCGTTTACAGGAGGCAAACAGAAAATTGGAAGAACCTCCAAATACTTAATAATTAAATAACTTTCTGGCAAATGGAATTATATGCCTAATATCAATAATGCCCCGTGGTGTATAACAGAGAAGCCCAAAGAATATTTAACGGGAAAGTCACGACTGTCTAACGAGTAGATTGGTCCGCAGACTCATCTAACCGAGGTTAAAAACGGCAATAAACTAACTTGCGTAGAGAATGTGGAACATAAGTGAATCTGAGAATAGCTCTGCAATTCTTAGATCAACATACATCTCGATATCTAACTTAAGAACAAAATCAAATAGCAGAAAATAATTCTAGCATTATATAAGGTTCTCGTTTGGCGTTCGTACATGTAGTTTCTGTGTGAATTGTTCGTTTTCTTTAATACCAACGCAGATTCGACCGTACAATGCTCTATCAAGTGACTATGCGAGATTACGACTTTTGTATTCTTCAAATGATTTGAGACCAAAGAATGGTTTAGAAGCACTGTGATTCTAAGGTTATATTAAAGAAAAGAAATGGGGTTCCATGACTTTATCCTAGATTATCCAAAATCGTTTGGCTATCAGTGCGTCGGGACTCTCTCGGCGTCATTTTATATGTACTTCATTATTGTACCAAGGACTTACACCACCATCAATTTCCAAAATAAACCAATTAGAGTCGGCTGGAGTTGACATTAAAACGATAATCGTTGTATTAAACGAATATGGATATTTTGGGGACTAAGAAATTATAGTTTAGGCATTTTATGATAAAGATGCAGTTCATTCCGCAATACTTAGATCTGAAGTCAGTTATAAGTACACATTTCACAACACAACCATCTCTGAATCCATGGTTGATAGTCAGTTTTGCGAATTAATTTCGATGTTCTCGTTAAGCTGGAGTGGCAGTAAATAACCAAAAATGGGTGCAAGGTTAACAAATTTTCTGTTCTCTTTCATCCTTTCGTTCATCTGATAGTATGAAGCTAACGTTCTGTTATTCACTCGTGGGCATTTTTGTCACGATTCCACCTTACCATATATGTGACTGAAAGGACTGCGTATGTCGTATGAAGTACCAATAGAAAAAAATTGGAATTCGGTGAATTTAACTAATTTTCACATTTATTATAGCTCACAATGTTCTGATTAAAAGGACTATTGGCCTGAAAACACGATAATGAACAGTTACGGAGCTATGGATTATTAAGGTTCAGCACTCATGATCTATGATTAATCTGCAATTGGAAATATTGTGAAAGGTCGTGACGAAATCCACGACTTTGACATATTCTGCACAAGGCTCTAAATAGGTCAACACTATTTAAGTCAGAGCTTCGTTTGGTTAACAACACATGTCGCTGGGAGAAATACAGTTGCAGAATTTTAAATATTTAAAAATAAACGTAATTTTCAATTAAAAATATTATAAAGTTCTTGTAATTCGACGTTCATCTTTTAAATATTTGAAGTATAATAAATGTACTAACAATAATATTTAATGCTCGTGTTGACTTCTTAAACAATAACACATTATTGTTATACAAGACAACCTTGACATGAAACAAAAGTCATTGAATGAAAGATGGTAGGCTTAACAGCTTCAAAACAAATGCCTATGAACTGGAACGCGATACAGTAAAGTTTATTTTGTAATAACTATTAAAGTTATTGCAGATTATATTACCTTTAATCGTTGAAAGTACTTTTTATTACACCTACATCATACCCATGGGCAAAAATAAATTCTGACAAAATCCAGTTCAACCGTGATACATCATGCTTAATTTTGCCCTAGAACCAGAAAAAGAAGTGTGCCGTGGAAAGGGTTGGAAATAATAATAATTTATTGGTGATGAAAAACACCGCATAGGTCAATTATTTACGAAAGCAAGATGTACGGTTTGTTGTATGTAAAACAGTATGACATCAATTGCATCCAATGATGAGAAAGTTCCAGTCACTACGTTCATGATCAATTTTCAAGTCGTTGTTTTTTGAACTTATCTTCGCTCAGTCATCATTTATTTTCTGTGTTCAAACACATTTTCTGGTTTTTTATTAATTAGTATCCAGAGCTCTGATTAAGTTTTGTTCACTCAACTAGTAGGTAGAGCTCAAAACGGCAAATCACCAATTGGTTTCAAATATTCTCCCATAGTTTGTCTATGTGTAATGTTCTGTATCATAAATTTGTTAATATCCATTCTATTTTATCTCAATCTGATAGATATCAACTAATCAAGATCTGAAATTGTTGACAATCGAAAGGTACAATTTTGATATTTATTTCGTCAAGCCTAGTCTCATACAATTAGGATTCAAGTTGTGATTCAAGGACCCTGGGAACAAAAATGTCCGATTTTTGCACCGAATTTTTAAAGTTTTGGTGAGAGACGCATCCCTTCGATACTTCCAAAAAGTTTCAGTAACACAAGACTTATTTTAAACCGATGTTTAAAGCGACGTTTACCAATAAACGTTTTCTATCTCAACATTCCGATTATTTAAATATGAAAGAAGTTCTAACCTTATTGAATGCAGCGTTGCCGCTTACTTACTATGTTTCATTCAATTTTTCGCTAATAAGCCTGGCACTATTATACGACTATCTACGACCAAAATGGTCCAGGTATATCCATTAGCAATAAATGAAAAGAAGTTCAAAGATATTGAAATATTAGTAAAGAAATACGTACATATAGCAGACCAATGGTACTACAAACAACGCGAAGAAGAACCAGAACAGGAAACACCAGTGGAGGTGGGGAAACCAAGAGACGAACGAACTTTTAGAATACTCGGCTTATGGATCAGACTCTTCATCCATATAGTTTAATAGTTTCACTTGTTTTTTTAAACGTTGAAATAAAAGTTTTTTGAGTAGATTTTGAGAGTTTTTGTTTTCAATGTCTTGGTACAAAAAAAGTCCAAATTTTCAAGATATTTTTTCGTGTTTTTTAAATAATAACTTTACATGGACCTATATATATAAATACAACTAATATCTATATAAAAACTAAAACTGATTAAAAATGATTGGAGCATTATTGCATTATCTGGAAAGTTTTTTTTGTTTTCCCACAAATGCTGATTTAGGACTTGGTTGGTTTTTGCACCAAAGGTTTTTGCGATACTATAAAGATTGCATTATTATATTCATTATAGAAAACAATAAACAGTACAAAAGGCAACCGGTACGACCACGTCTATGAGATTTTGTTATGGGAAAATAAAGCGAGAGGTATATTTAGATTATACCTGCTGCTGTACACTACTTGTCCCACCATTAGAAACAGGATAATTTTTATTGCCCGAAATTGCTTGAGAATCAAGTGCAAGTCTAAAAACAGATTTAGGGTCGGTTGCATAAAGCATTGTTGACTACATAACCATTTAAACGCGTTGTTAACATGTGATTGGTTAATTCAAAGCAAGTGTTGTAGTGTGATTGATTCTTTTAAACCCGTTATTAAGTTTTATCCAATCAGGTTGCTTAACAGAGTGATCAATTTAACAACTTGGTTAACTGTGCTTTATGCAACCGGCTCTTAATTACTATATCTAAAACCTTAACGAATATGTCAATTCGAATGAGAGTATGCAACTGAAATTGACAATAATAGTTAGCCGCAAATTGCAACCTATTTGTATTATTGTTATACAGCAATCTCTTTGGAGTTATCTCGAGAAAATAACCATAACTAGCAAGCTTAGAGCACACTGCTGCATAGATGCGGTGAATTTTAACAGAATTCAAAGTCATTGAATTCGAGTTTAAAGTCAGTACTTCCAAATGTGACCCACGTCGACGGCTAATCGATGGCAAAGGTTATGATATACAATGGTAAATAACCAATAAAAAATCCTACAAATATGGCTATAATTGGAAAGGTCTCACCTACTAGAGTATGAACAACCTCACTCTTGTTACTTGTGATTTTATCTATAACTGTGCGGGTAGGTCAAAGGTCACAAAAAACTTTTACCGATAGGCCGACTAGCAAAACATATTATGGCTTTGAGATGAAACCTTTTTAACGGCGCCCATATTAATGTAGGCTGAGGGCAAGTTTTTATAATCTTTTTCTAATCCTAACGCTGCCACAGATAACAAGCGTGGATAAAATTCTTGCTCTGAGAAAGGCTACTCCAACAATGCCCATATTTATAGTTTCCGATTGGATATTTACCATCTTTGAGTTGGTTAGCGATCGCCGTGGCTACATTCGAAGAAACCAACTACAAATACAGGCTCTAAATTCACATAATATCAAAGATTCGTCGGCTTCTATTTAGTTTGCACAATAAAATTGTACATCTGAGACTGTGCACCATCTTTTCTCTAAAATTCTGCATTTAATTAAAATAAACCTCCCGACGCCTAGATGGACAGAAGGAGTTGTGAGAAGAAGAATTAAAATAAACTCGTCTTAAATTTGTAAATGCGCTACCACTCTCTTTACTATCTTGATCAATTGATCTAATACATCTGTTGTGACTCGTTAATTATCCTGGAAGTAAACATGGAACAAGATTTTTTAAAGCTTTCTCGTTCCAATGAGAGGTGATTAACAGAAAAGAATAATCCTATTATCTAGATTTATTCCTAGAGAGAGAAATCTTATCTCTCCAGTAAATAAAATTTTGAAAACACCTCACCTATCTATGTTTGTTAGGTTACTTGTTGACCTATTCTGACTTCTGAGGGTCACCTGAATTACTCTATCGAGTAAGGATTATTTCCCCAGGCTCCCTAGTGGTTCGAAAGAATCGAAAGTCACCTCACTTGCATAAACTTAACTTAAGAACACTTAACGTAGTAAACTTAAGACCACTTGTTGACCTTTGATGACCTCTGGGAGTCACCAAGTTAATTGTCTGAGCAACAACTATTCTTCCAAAGCTCCTCAATTGACCACACTTACTTGGATTTGCTGATGTCAATATATTGACTTTTGATGACCTCTGAAGTAACCTGGCAGCATATCCCCTCTTTTCCCTTAACAAAAGTTTAAGCTGCTCCATAGTGGAACTCCCACTGGAGTTGAAATCTGGCGTGCACATCCCTTCATTACACAAGTTCTTATAAAACTTTCTCAAAAAACGTTCCAGTTCCAGGCAAATTCCGCATACGTTCTTATAATGACTCAAATTCTCAGCAATTCCTTTGATGTATATATACTGCATAATACATACTTCAGACACCGCTCCAATGTGGTCCTATGTAAATCGATTGTAAAGTAAGGATGTTAAATTTACTTATTAGGGAAAACAATATAATATCGTCAGTCTCAGTAAATTAGCGGTTTGTACGTTTACTTCATAATCCAGGATCGTAGGTTTGATTCCCGGTCGAGGTGGTGATTTTATATAGCGGAGAAAAATTAAAAACATGTCTTTTTCTCGAATAGAAAGTAAAACCGTAGGCCCCAAGTCTATGCGATGTTTGGCACGATAAAATTCCATACTGAGGGTGAAATTCCCTAAAGAGTTAATTCTAGTAGGATCGGCCAAATGAGCATTGTAATCGGTGCCATGAGGTACTAGGGATGCTCTGCCACTCCGATTCCTCGCCCAAACTATATAAGTAAATTAGAATATAGTATATACACTAGAGAAAGAACAACACCGAAAAGGACAAAGGACTGGTATCGAACGTTTCAAAAATATCTACCACAAGGAAAACGATAATACAGAATAAAGTATCCCTCGAACGTTGAAATGTTCTACAATTTTTGGCCGTTTCTTCAAGCCTCACAGTTATCAATGGTGTAAAAGTCGAAAGAATAGGTGTAGAAAATCAAGTTTTCGGAATTCTTAAGTTACCTATCGCGTGTTACCAAACATGTTTGGGTGCATCTTTAATGCACGGCGCATAAACGCGTTTGAACTGATACGCTGTCAGGTTCTGAAATAACACCCGTTTATTTCATCGTAGTATTTGAAGTAAGTGCACTTCCGTGTTTTATTAATTTATAGCACCAGTAAAACAGAAGCGGTTGGTTTGTCAGTTGAAAATATGGATTTAGATTTTCGAAGTATTATGTTATAGCTACTTCGATTGTATTTATTACGATGTATTTAGAATTTTAGCAATAATGTGCTTCGATAATTTCCATCCATCGAGTCCTGCTTTCTAATTTATAGGTACATCAAAGATCGACATCTCTGGTAAATATCTCCAGAAGATTCCAGATTGCCCTCGATTTCCCTGCCACAGTTACTGATGTAATTCAATTAAAAATTAACTAATATGATATTGAGCAATTGCTAGAGGCTGCTACTTATTTGCCTCTGAGACGTCTATGTATAAGGATGTACGCATACTGGTGACTACGCAACTTTCATCCTTACGACACACTGTGATTATTGTCCATTTTTCTCCGTAACCATTACATTGTTCTTCAAACGCCATCAGAAGTGTAAGAGCCTACACCACAACGTTTCTACGAGGCAATGTTTTGATAAAATTGTTAGTTGTCGAGATATAAGAAGTTAAATGTACCTAACACCTGTTACATAAGTTTTGGGAAAAATTCTAGAAGAATATTATTTAAACTCAAGAAACCTTTATTAAGTGAACATAACATAACAATAACTAATGGATATTAAACTTTAACACTTGGCTCCTATATTGCTGCTAGGGGTCCTCTATCCTCAATAAGACGAAGTTTTTGTCTTATGTGTCGCATTAAGGTTTGGACGCTTTCTAAGTCCACTTCTCTAACTTTTTGGAGAATTCTTTGGCGCAATTGTTGTTGATTTCGGGCTTCCCAACCATTATCATATACTTTTGTTGCCAATAGAGCCCAAAAATTTTCAATTGGCCTTGCCTGAGGGACGTTTGGAGGATTATCATTTCTGGGGACATACGGCACATGGTGGGCTTCTAACCAGTCTAGTGTAGCTCTGGCGTAATGTGACGATGCAAGGTCAGGCCAAAATATGTAATCATCATTAGCATGGTGCTGATTAATAAAAACAATCAATTTGGATAAGCAGTTTCGAATATATACTTCAGCAGTCACTGCCTGACCTCTTACATTACCTGCATAAACTCTGGATATCCCTGCCGCAGATATCGCGCACCAGACCAAAACTTTGTCAGCAAATTTGGCTTTCTGTTTGTATCTGATATCACTAAGGGTGTCTTCAATGTTATCTGTATAAAAACCTGCATTTCCTGGAATTTTTGCGTGGCTAAAAGTAAAATATTTTTCGTCGTCTAGGATAATTGTCCGGTTGTTGGCGAAGTGATGACGCCTCAAAGCTCTACAGCAACGAGGGATTCTGGCCAATTGTGCGTCAGTATACTTGGGACATTTCTTCCGTTTTCTGTATTTTAGGCCTTTTCTTGCGATGCATCGAGAAATTGTGGCATTCGAGACATGGAAACGGCGGGCAAGCTTACGGGTGGAAACTCCAATGGTGTTTTTGGAACGTTCGGCTACTCTATTAGCTTGAACTTCTGTTAACTTACGTCGACGGCCTGTTTTTGGCAGGTTTACACATGGAATACCCTCTTCACATTCCCGAATTGTTCGATATATCGTAGTTTTTGAAATATTTTGCCCGCGAAAAATGTTTACTATTTCTCGTTTTTGCACCTGTCCAACTAGGTTGTAGATGGACTTTCGAATATCTATTTTATACGCCATTTCACAAATGACAAACAAAATTGTGATATGTCATATAAATTGACAAAACACCTAGCAACATATTTCTCCATAGTTGACTAGATGAATTAGTTTCACTATATCACAGAGCGCATTAAAACATTTTCCCAAAACTTATGTAACAGGTGTTATTTATAACATTTCTGTATTTCACGGAGCCAACTGGATTTGGATTTCGCCGATTTTCATACTAGTTTTGCTAGTATGAAAATGTAGAATGTTGAAAATTATTAAAAATCTTTATAAAATTTTTTTAATAAAGTTTTTATAAAGTTTTTTTGCGTATTCATGTAACAGAAATTAGCGTTGAGAAATTCTCCCACAACACAGGTCTATTTTTAATGCCAATTCCTTTGTAATAAAAACTGCCTTTCTAATAATCTTATTTTGGCGAGCATTATTAGTTAAGATAAATGCCAGGCGTCGCTTCTTCGATTTGTATACCACTGTGCGTCGTTATTAAACATCGATGGTTCTGGCCATAGGCTTTTTAATATAAAAAGCCTATAGAAAATGGAATTGTGACTCACGTTACAGTCCATTAAACGAGAAGTTTCGTGTGGGTAGCGCAAACGGGGAAGGACGACATTCGGATGAAAGAGATGCGACATCGCTCGCACTCCTACCTTCCATTGGTACGCTGACTGTACTCGGAGGGCACCCCAAAACGTTTAATCTTGAGATCATATGAAAGTTTTTACTTG
This sequence comes from Agrypnus murinus, assembly GCA_929113105.1. Classification (NCBI taxonomy): domain Eukaryota; kingdom Metazoa; phylum Arthropoda; class Insecta; order Coleoptera; family Elateridae; genus Agrypnus; species Agrypnus murinus. The sequence goes on from OV816025.1 coordinate 59,830,031, forward strand.
GACGGTACCTAAGTACCGCTGCAGCAGGCGTGGAAAAAACTTAACATTCGCTAGCACTCACGCCAAGGAAACGATTTGGTCTAATTTTGTTTTCTTTAAAACTAAATAACGAAATTTCTGTTTAAAATCCAGCTACTGTTAAAAAATAATTTTTACAATAATTGTAATCGAAAACAATAAACAGAAAAACTCGTTTAACTTTGATAAAATACTCATATTAATACCTACTAACAGTACTAACTAATCATAAAACACTACTCTATTTGGTTCACAATCACAAAAAAACTGTTGCAATTACAAAAGGCCTCCACAGTAACACTAGTGACTGTAGATTATGTGTGTTTTTATAAAAAAAAAAAGCGATATGGTCCTTTTCCGTGTTTTTTACATGTATTGTTCGTGGCTTAAGCGTGTATTATTCTCTAAATATGCCCCATATCTCGTGAGAGATAAACAAAACATGTGTTTATATTATATAGTCAGTTTTGACACACTTTTTGATAGCAGCTTTGATCCACTCTCAGCCTCAGCACAACTACCAAAGAATGTGGTTACGAGCTGATAGTACCTTTAGGTTATTTCTTAAATTATATGCATATTTTTCATATTATATTATTATCTACACTTACTTTTGGGCATAGGTAAGGAGAAATGACAATTATGTGTAAAGTTATCAATAAAGTATTATATGCATTTATACGTTTGATTGTATTGACTGTACTGATTTAATTGAAAATGTAAATATATTGTAGGTTTACTATAAATCTATTATTTATCTTCAGACGAAACTTATTTCAACAACTCCAAGGTGATGACCAACTTTCCTTCAACACCAGTACCTCAATTTATTTAGTTTCTAAAAATATCTTTTGTTTTATTATGATTCAGTGTTTTAAGTATTCTTGGGAAAAAATTGCTTATTTGCAAAAATCTAGTTTTGTAAATTTAGTAATATAACACTAAAATGTTTACCTAATTTAAGATAACCAGTTACACAAGAATATCCATTTTTGTAAAATTATGCATGTATCCAATGAATATAACATAAATCGCAAGATTCAAATTTTTAAAAAGCTTCACCTTTTATTTAGGTTGATTTAACATAAAAGTCAAATGAGAACCGTTACATAAAAGGATCAATGATATTTCTTATAAGCATTCTTATCCTTGCCTGACCTTGACACCAGTGATTAGAAAATCCAAATTATGTTATATTATTTATATCTTATTTATCAGCCCTGCATGTTAATCAAAATTACTGTAATGGTGATCCACAAGTTATAGCACAAAATTAAATTTTAATAATAATTTACAAAAAATAAACCCAATTAACACCATACACAAATAATACTATTTTACAATTTACATTACATCCTTTTTGTATAATTGGCCCTTTCTGAAAGGCTGCTTGATTGTCCCCTAACTTATGGCTCACCTGTTATGATTTGGAAATGTCCCAACTCAATTTTGTTGATATATTTATCCACTTTTAATAATCATACATAGATACTAAAATCAATATTTTTTTTGCAAAATTTTACTTCATCTTTAAAACTGATAAATATAATCTCTGATTATAAAAATATAGTAAATATACACAACAAAATATCAGCAGATTAAAAAAATCAAAAGGAAATCCAAAATACAAAGTATTTTTCATTTTTGTGATAACCACGCTTCTAGCAGTTGATCAGCTGATTCTTATCGTACTTTTTAATTATTATCAATTTTGAGTCAAATCACAGTTTTCTAATTGAAAATGGATTTTAAATAGTAAGTGTAATGTCAGGCAAGGGTATTCTGGTCACTTCAAGAAGAGGTCGTGCTGATTTATCAACTTTATCAAAGTTTTTACAACATACTTGTTTTAGTACACTTATCAATCTTGTTTAGGTAACATCTCCAGTGCTCATTCAATACATACAATTTGTAGGTAGTGTTCATATTAAATGAGTTCGATGGTTCCATTTTAAAAAGTGCATGAATGACTTTAAGTTTGTTCTCCATCATTTTATTTTTAATATTTGTCTGTTATATTCTCAAAAAGTGGTTGCGGATACTACCTAAAAGTAAGTAGTTTTTTATCTTGGGATATTTTTCGAAAAATTAAAATTAGTTGATATTTTAGTATTTTTGACTGTGTGTCGTAATGCTTCGTTTTTTATTAAAGTTATTTCGCAATCTACAAAAAATTTTGTGAATCTGTGAATGTAATTTGACATTATTGTATAATAATAATTGAATTAATGTTATCTGAGATAAGTATCATTTATTGTATTTAAAAGAATTGTAGGTGAAACAATGAATACCTGATAAGAGCTGCATAATAATATTAATAGTTTTAATGAATACATTTCCAAAAATGTTCAGCGCTTTTGGTAAAATTGTTAAAATATTACAATTTAAAATTGGTAAGTTATATACTTTATAAAGATCTTTTTGAAAATTATATATACGTACATAGAGAATTACTTAATTTAGTGTGTTTTATTAAAACAATGTAAGAGTTTCGAGAAATAATCTCAAATCTTAATAAGATCTTAAAATCCATTTTTTCTTGACATTTTAAAACCTTAAAAGTTGATTTCAAATATCAAATTATAATTTTTTGTAATAACTAATAAACAATAACTTCTGATAACAATAAAATCTTAACTGTTAACATCACAAATAATTCTATAATAAATCCGTTACATCATTTTCAAATTAATATTTGTCCTCAATATTACACAATGAGAATAGAAACAATCAAAAGTAGGTACATAGGTACATACATATAGCTGTAGTAGTGTGATGGTGCATTATAATTTATTCTAACATGATTTTATTATTTCTTACAGAAACATCATCTGGATCTAAACAGCAATCAGATCAAGTATCATCAGAAACACCTACTATATCGACAATGGCTGATACAGAGCAACCTGTAGAAAATGGTGTACAGTGGACTATTGGGGATGACGAAACAAGGGATCTTTTCCCCGAAAATGGAGACGCCAACGGCGAATCTCAACCACCACCAGCACGATCCGATGGACAGGGTGGCCATAAGTACACCCCAGAGGAACAACAAGTTCTTACAGAAAAACGGAAACGATTGAAGTAAGTAGCTTTTTTCAATTTTACTAATATTTAAATAATTGATCAAGTGAAATATGAACTACCTACAAAACCAAATACTTGTATTTGGAAAATCCCCATTTATTATATAATTGAACTATGTTATTTTTCTAATCATTTTAAGGTTCTTGAACTATGTACCTACTGTCTTTGTTTATTTATTTTTTTTAATGAAGGTATTAATATTTGTTTTAATAAATTAAACATTCTTTGATATTATATTCTTATGTTTAAGTGTAGAATTTCTCAAGAAATATCAAACAAACTTAAAAATGCATTGATTTATAGATAAACTACGCTTGTTTACTTAAGGAATGGAGGGAAGTATGGTTGACTAATAACAAGATTAATCTAAAACAATAATTATTAATTCACTTTCAAACAATTGTTTTGGAATTAAATTTGTTTGTTTATATTTTTTATTAAATTAGCAATTACAAACACAACTCAATGTTTAACAGTTTTTTAATGGAAAAGCCCATTAATATCTGAATTTCTTTCCACAAGCAACCTGATTGTTTATTAACGTTCCTATTGTTAATTATACACTTAAACTATGGAAACTGATTAGCAGATGATATTTCCTCTAATTTAAGCATACAAATACAAACTTCCACATACTTACTACCCAGGTTACTTCCTGGGATTGTCAGGATTGTAACTGTTTGTATTGCGGTGACCTGACCTTGTGTTCTGCATGTTCTTTAAAACACTTCGCTTTGCTCATCGTGTACCAAACAACTCGTGCTACAATACAACAAGTATAATATACCTTTTTCTGCTTTGCGTTATTCATTTTATTGAAATTTGTAAGTTTAGGCTACTGAAATTGTCTTATTACAATCTAGCAATTAGTAAATAACAATATTAAACAAATAGTTTCTAAAAATAATTTAATAATAGCCTCTATTATTAAACTGTTTTCAGTATCACAAAGAACCTATTGCTAATGCAAAGTAGAAAAATTCTATTTTAATAGCATTACATAAAGTTGCTTTTGGCATGCTAAAAACGTAGGAAATTTAGTATTTTTTGTATTGATGCAACTATAATCATAGTGACATTATTTAATTGTTAATAAATGTCAAGGGGAGAATGAAAAGTTTAATACATTACACACTGCGAAAGCCCTTTCAGGTGCTCGGTCTTTTTAACTAACTTCGACTACGCTTACGCTTCACCTCGGCCAATCAAAAACACCTTGCACCTAAAAGTAAACTTTCGCAGCTTGTAATGTAAATAACTATTTTAAAGCTGAAGGTTATCATTAAAATAAAAAAATGGCAATCAAATTGTTTGTTATAGATATTGACTTTATTAGATTAGAATTTAGAAATAGAAATTATTATTAATCTGCAATTTTCTTCTTTATCTCTAGTCTGTCAACATTAATAAATCTGTTATTTGTAATTTAACATCAATATTGATTAACAGCTTTCATACAGGGTTACTCATCTGATACAGATCACCAATATAATTCAGAAAAATTCTGAAATCTGTTTATTAGAATTTATTCTTACCATTAGTGCTTGTGATTTCTTAAGTCTTTTACTTCATCTTTTATTTTAAATTTGAGTAAACACAGAAAAAAACAACAGTATGGTCAAGCTAAAAGGAAAGAAATACTGCAAATATTTGACACTGACTGAAATACTTATAAAAACTGTTACTTAATTCAATAAAACACTAATTATATTAACACAAACAGTTAATAAGAGTTATAAGTAGTTAGGCAACCAGCAACCGATAATATATGTCGTCAAAGGAAAATAATACCATTCAGGAATATAATGATAAAAAAGCTAAAATCGAATACATTTTTGTAGCACAGATTAAGCTGAAATAAAATAATACCTTTTATAGCCAAAGTATTCTGTAAACAATACTCAACCTCCCTACCTGACAATCAAATTCCCAAGAGGCAGTTCCGATTTAAACATCGGATTGATCCAAATGGACAGATATGCAATTATGCATCTTGTAATAAAATTACAAAAAGTATAGTAAAAAGGTTGTAAAAAATATACAAAATAAATGAAAGAAAAGACAAAAGAGCTTGTAACTTGTATAAAGAATTTATCCTTGTTTGTAAACAGAAAAACTAAAAGACTAATAGGAATTTGAATATATTGATCATTTCAGATCTTCAGATTTTTCTAGGAGGTATTAGATTTGAAACCTTAAATTGTAGACTTCAAAAATAATAACTAGATATTTTTGTAATGTAGGGTTCTACTCGTTACATGTTGTTCATTGGATACGAACGGTATGTCACATGAGGAGGATTTATTATATATTTTTCATGGGGCTTTGAGGGTAAGAGGAGAAGGTGGCTTGGAGGATGTTTCTGAACTCCTTAGATCTAGGACTTTCCTCACATATGAGACTTTTCTTACTGAGTCACTTATGTAGGTAGTTAGCTTAATTAGCTACATTTTGTATCAATACTCGGGCTGAAACCACCCTTGCTGACCTTGCTCTTCAACAATAAATATTTAAATAAATAAATATTATAGCTAGTTGCATTAGCTAAGTGCATGTGGTTCTGAAAATCTACAGCACCATGAACTTACTTTCTATACATTTGTCATTTTTTAGGGATCGTGGCAATGGGAGGCTGCTTACCGAAAAACATGTCCTTTGCCAATTTATTTAGTCTAGAAGTAACCTAGGAACTTTCTTCTACTATAATTGAAGTGCAATAGAGGGCTAACTCACATTTACATAACTTTTAATATATTAAAGGTTTAGTATAGATAATCAATGAAAATTTTATATATAACTACAGAAATATATAGATGGCTACTTACTCTTAAGATTAAGATTTCTTCAGTTTTAAAAATTAAAAATTTTATAATCAAACATATGCTATATATCTCAATTTTATAATTACGGGTTAGCCCACTTTTGCACCTTTAGGCCCTCAATTATTTTTAGGTTTCTATTTAACAGAATCTATCTTCAAGTTAATATCTAAGAGTATCTTCGTATATTTAAATGTATTTTGACATTAAGCAATGCTAACATTTTTTATCTCTATAAGAGTTGTAGGTACTTTCTCTAGAGAGCCTTTGCATGTGATGTGTTATAAAAATAGAAATATGTAATTAGTTAATGATTACTTATAAAATACAATATTAAATAAAACCAAATATGTATGTATAACATAACAAAAAGGATTTTAGAGAAATTTTATCTAATTTTAAGTGTAATGTATAGAATGGGCCATGGCATATAGAAAGGTAACCAATATAAAAAATAAATGTAGGTTTTAATAAAAAGTAATTTTTGAAACTGCTCGCTTTTTTCATCACAATTGTTTAAATGAGTTTTGGCTACTAACTGCTTTTCTGTTTACCAATCTAAAAAACGGATAATTGACTGATAATTAAGAATATTTGGTAAATATTTTGATAAATACATAAACTTCTGAATACATAAGTAAATTATTGGTAAATACACTACAATGCTTACTTTTATGAATGAAAACTCAAAATAAACAAAAACAAAAATAGTGATATCACAAAATAAACACAGCTTTTATATTAAATCCGCAGCTAGTAGTGAGAGGGGATACTATTTTACTACTTTCATCCCACTCTGGGTTCATTGGAAAAATAATCTGTAAAAAAGTTCTGGGACAATATATAGGTACCTATGTATTTCAGTCTGTGTCATCATGTTGAAGTTGAAAATGTACAGTTGTATTCATAAACTAGCACCATGGAAAACTTAAAATACTAATACATTTTGGTGGTGTCTTAAGTGAACCAGTCGTAATTTTTAGTTTTTTATGAATACGATGGTACTTTTAGTCTTAAAATTCTAAGATATCTTAATTATAATAATCTGATCTTGGGTAATCTCATTTTGGATTAAAATTATCTATGACTGTTATTTAGTTGTGTTGTATTGAATTGAACATTTAATAATTAATACCTTAACAGGATAGCTTATAAAGGTTGCGGCAAATTGGAAATATTTTGATCCTGGACGACATCGTTCAGGATAACAAAAAACTTGGTTGGGATTAGATATGAGACAATTAATAAAAAGAAAACGGATACTTCTAGTAACTGTGGAACCAAAAATATGGCCAAAATTACCATGTAGTATTTTTTAGAACCAGTTAAGAATTTTAAGGGTGTTTCTTGAGAGATAGGAAGTTAGTGTCATTACATTTTTGATGTTCTATCCGAATCTGAAATCCAAATTTTAAGAATCCAAACGAACTGCACTTATGGATATCAGCAACGAACATTTGAGTTCGTTGAGAATTGAAAATTCTGCTTAGCTAGGTAGGACATATTGTAGGATATTAGAAAAAAGCTCCCACGGTTGTATATAATAAATATATTTATAAAAAATGCTATTTTATTTTATTGTACTAGTTCTAAAAAATAGCATTTTTTACTTTTACTCGTCTCAGTTCAGTCTTTAATTATATTTTGGTTGCATTTTAATCGTACTATTTTACAGACGGCAGCCACACTTTGTTCTAAGTATTGATAAGACTGCCCCTGCAATACATACGATTAGAAAACTGCCAAATGCGTCTGAATAGAAGAAACTTGGAACTTTTGCGATATTACCACCACGCCGTCGCAAGTTCTTCAAATCTTACCACCAGCTACCCCCGTCATACTTTCATGTCTTCAATCGGTTATTAAACTTCTTTAGACTACATCAAGATTTTGTATTTTCTAAGTTTGTATTTTCTAATTATATTTTCGTTTGGTTGTCTTATTTTATACTTTTAGTGGTTACACAACAAAACCTTCTAAAATAATCGAAAATACAGGTGACTGACACGATCAGAACATAGCTCAAGTGGTGTTTTTAGTCAACACATCACGTAAGGAGACATTTGCATTTTACGATTATTGTAGAAGGTTATGTTGTACAGAGAGATCAAAAAGAAACTTGATTGCGGGAATCACTGAAAACAATAAAACTTGTCTATTAAATTTACAACAATACTACTTTAGGTTTACAGTATAGAACTTAAAATTTGTTTGAAGTTGAATAATTCAGTAAACTGTAATTCAAATGTACTTTAATAAGGGCAATATCCATTCCGGCGATCAATTTTATTTTTGATCTCTATATGAAAATACTTACTATGGAATACATTTTAGCTTTTTCCATATTTATTTAATGGGTTCATCGTAGATTATTATGAACAGTGCAAATAAAGAAACAAATTTTGTTGATATTTCCAAAATTTTCCTAAAACTTGTCTAATCGTAACATGCTTTCGTGGAAATATCAAAATTTATTTGAAGTTAAAAATAACCGAAGTTCAAATGTACATTTAGTTTAGTGAAATTTGGGGTGCCTTTTAATGCTATGAAAAAAGGTGTACGACATTTCACTGAAACTAACTGTACTTTGATAAAGCGCAGTATAGACATTCCTTGTACTTTGCAAGGGCTCCCGCCATCATTTTTATTTATCGACTGTATAACTTAAACGTCCTTAATTACAAGAATATTTGTCGTTATTTTGATTTTATTGGTTAGTATGTATTATAGACGAGTTGTATAGTCAATAAAATAACTGTATTATAAGTCCTTCGATTTCTTTGAGTACTTCTTCTCTACACTCTCGACTCTTGAAATATGACTGCAGAAAGTTGGTAAACCTATTGTATTAAAAATATTACTTATTTTATATAATTGCAGTAAACTTAGTACACTAAATTATTTTCTACGTTATTAATAATATTTATAAAACGTTATTTATTATGCAGGCCGTACATTTTGGGTCCACAAAAGGTAATCAAGATGTTCAGGTTAAGTTAGGTTAGGTTAGCAGTATGGGGTGGAGCATCGAGGATCGTGCTATAGTTATATTTTGCAGATACTTAAGTAGATTTGGTTGGTTCATTAACTGATATAGCTCTTTCATGCTGCTTATTTCCATTTTGTACCCTATTCGGCACTCATTCACTACAAGCTGATAAGATCTAATGAGCTCTTCACTATACTTTAACCTGTGTTACGAACCAAGAAGTCGATTGCACATGCATTTGCAACTTCCCTTGCCTAATTATTCACGATTCGCGAAAATCTGTTTATTACAATGTTTCTTCGAATCTAAACTACCTGTTCTTCCTTAGAAATTTTGTTAATCGGAAGTTGATCATTTCGTGATTTAACTTATCAACTTTTTATGTTATTACTATTGGCATATTTGTTATTATTGTATTTTATACATAATAGTCTCCTTTCACAGGCCATGAAGGCCCATTGGGGTGTATAGCAGGGTAGGCTGCTATTTCTCGAGCCGTTCCGTACTCAAGGGTGGTAAAAGTGGCCAGCTTTACGCACCTACCGCCTATTATTACCCTAGGAAATGATTTCTCAAGTAGTCGACCTGGAAGCCTTAGATAATTTAAAAATGTATTATCCCTGGGATTTGAACCCAGGACCTTAAGATTGGTAGTCAAGTGCCATATCCACTGAGCTACCATGGCTTCATTTTATACCTACTTAAGGATATTAGAAGTATTGTTTTGGAGGTACTGGTTTTTGAAAAATTAGGTTAGTCACTATACTGCTATACTCCTATTAACACCCGGTAAGAAATTGAAGAAAGCTTGCTATCCAAATATAATACAACCATTTTCTAAAAAAACACGGTCAATACATTATGAAACAAAACAGAACATTCAAGAATATGCTTAGAAATATCTAAATATCTAACAAGTGTCCTAGGTAGGATTAAGAGATAGTACAGAAAAGAATATATATCCAAAAGTAGCAATGCCTCAAATTTGTTTGAATGTTTTTTTACAAGTAAAGTCGTTTTTCCCAAAAGGGATTTTATTACCCAGTTTTTAAAAAATCATAACTGGCTCAATTTTCGTCAGGTCAACGTGTTTTTTTTCAAATGTTATTTAGCGAAGCCTACAAAATAATACGCAATTAAAAAATGAAAACGAGTTTTTTTGACATAGGGTACCTTTTTCTGATTTTGAACACTGCCTTGTAGACAATTTATTGTACATGTGTAAGTAATGCAAAATATTACTATATTCTATTTGCTCTATATTTAGTATCATCAAGAATGAAAATATTGGCTAATATATTAACATACGAAGAACGGAGCTAATATAAATGGGAATGTGCACACCAATGTTTTGTTCCATTTTTCTTGGTCAGCTTTTTTAATCCACTGCATTTTTTTCCAAAATCTCCGCTACTTTCTCAACCTATCTAGAGTTTTTTTTTTTGAACCTACCCTTGGTGAGTATTATTACGGTAAGCTATTGAAAGAGTTTTCAGCAAAGATAATTCGCTGATCATATGTAATTTTCATATTTTTACTTGGTTGAATTATTATTATTTTTGGGTGGCCAATATATACAGGGTGTAGCAAAAGATATGCTACATTAAGTCACTGCTACTTTGATTCTCTGTATAGAATATTTTTATTGTTACTCAATTATTTTTAACCAATTGTAAATTGAGAAATATTACTATAATCTTGCAAGTTTATACTAACATAAGATTCCTAATGTGATCTTATTGATTGCCATTAATAGAATATAATATACTATGCCGTGTATTAATTGTATTTAATTGCAAAATTGCTACTAGTAGCCTAGCAAGTTAAAGTTTTTTGCAAACTTTTGCAAACTATGATTTATTGTAATGTAATAACTACTTAAGTGTTCCATTTTAGAACAATTTAATTAATAACCTCGTTAGATACATTCTAGAATATAGCAACACACCAATTCTTTTATGCACATATATATTTAATTACAAAATAATGAGTACATAAATGAGGTATTAATTAATTATCTATAAAACTGTGAAATTCTACGCAGGTATATCTTCCAATATTTAAAATGCGTCAGACCTGTTTTCAAAAGATTGCTTATGTGTACAGTTTCACATAGGGTTATGCACCAACATATTGTGACTATAAAATATGACGTCAATGGGCACTTATACTTGTTTGGTTAAAATAAATTGTATTGAAAATAAACTTAGGAATTTTAGGAATCTTAAGCCAGTCAAAAAAAATTTGTCATATCAAAAGTATTTTTGAAAAAATACAACTTACCATTTTGCGGGCTATCTTCATGTTAATGATTTTTTATTTCTTGAAAACCAAACAGCGCTTTTTTTTAGTTCTTCACCACTTTCTAGTTGAAAGGACTTTCTTTTTCTTCGATTGCAATATATTACTTGTTCTTCTTTGAATTCCAACTCTTAATGTTTAATTTGTACTTGGTTTGTACCACGTAGATGTTTGCAATTTAATGTAATTGCCATTTAATGATTTACAATTTAGAGAAACTACGACGGCAATTCCGTATTACTATTACAATTCATACTTTCCGACTACATAATAGTCTATTAAGATCGCCGTAATCTAACTAACTACGCGCGAAGCAAGATTAAGATTTTGGAAGATTTTTGGAAAAATTCCTTTGATGAATATGTATGAGATATTCATTTATATATTTATAACATTCGTACTCTGAACTTAATTATGCATGGAATTAAACAATAAAAACTTGTTTATTTATGGTGGAAAATCTCGGTCACGATTTTTGACCGTTAATAAACTAGCCATTTGTAGTTTTATAAAACAATTCATCCCTGTGCAATGTACACTGGCTTGCAAAAAATCGCGTACACTTAAAAATGAATTACAACGAATTTTCGCCCAGTTTTATCTATATACAATGAATGAATCTGTATTTTCCAAATTATGACATTATATTTTTAAAGTATATAAATCTGTTATTAGAAAAATTTAACGTCGTAAATCAGAAAATACACACATAGCCAAAACTAGACCAAAAACTCGATTACTTGACTTTTTCGTGCACGCGAGTTTTTTGCAAGCCTGTGTACTTTATACAAATACATAATTCCTGTTATTTTAAAGAAACGTACAAGAATACCGGACATGACGTCTTTCTCGTCACGATAGTGTACAAATATGTAGTTTATGCGATTTTATGATTAGGCTCATGGTTATCAACTTAACCTTAACAACATTGGTAAAGGATAGCAAGTATTGATGTTTCATCAGTGAAGTTCATGTAGCCTTTTTGTTCAGCGCGCCTCATTCTTACCTTTTTGAATGTTTCTGATCTTATTATGTTTCTCATTTATTGAATATATACCGGGATATACAAGAAAATTACATTTCTTTTAGCCTTCTTTTGGATTTATATATCATAGAATATCATTAGAATATTCCTAAGTTTACTAATTGATAAGATAGTTTTGTCCAATTTTTCAAAGTCTGTTTATACACTTAGCTGGTAGAAGATTCCTGTCCTACATTAATATTGTCTAATGGGTATTTTCCTTCACTTTTTCTGTTACGCGCGTCACTTCAAAGAGCAATAAACTATTTCTTCAAAAGACTCTATTGAAATTAAATCTTTTAACAATTTTTGGTTGATATTATGGCTAAGCCTGTTAAAGAGTGTATTTCTACCGCTAGTGTTAAGAATTTCCCGTTCCTTTACTATTTATTGCTTATAGTGCTAGTGTTGGTTGCTTTTAAAAGTAAAATTAATATTTCTTTAATATACTTACTAAAGTTGTCACAAAAAACAACTTGTGTATATTCCTAGCACAAAGTGACATTTCCGCACTACGCTATGAGTCGTGCGCCAAACTTTCCTTCTTGATCGGCAATCTATCACTTTGCGCTCTCAATACACAAATAGCTATTTTATTTATAAAGTTAGCTAACGCTTCTAATTACTAAAAATAGTTATTTTTGGTTATAGGTTGCGAAGTATGACACTTAAGTATTAAAAATATTTCTTTTGAATACATGCGCCAGGTGGGAAAAATTAAGAATACGGACCTGTTTTTTAATACATCCCTATAATAAAGCAAAATCTCAGAAACGTGTAAATGTCCGTTTAAACTTTACATAGTTAAAAATTGAACTTGCTTTCTGTTCACTCTTAGTTTGCCCATCCAATTCAAATATAACGGAATTTAAAAGAAATGGTTAGTGGCTTTCTGAAGCTTTCATGTGTTTATTGTTTCTGGGTTCATTGAAATTTTCTATCCACAACAATTTTGATATGATTATGTATAATAACGGGTGCTTTTTGAAAAATCTTTCAGAAAAATGTTTTTAATATCCATGAAATTGGCTTTATTTAAAAGATAATTTTATGGCATTAATGTTTGAATATGATTTCGGACATGTGGCCGCCGCGGCTGGCGGGTACATGGCGTAATCTGGAGGTCCAATTTTCACACACTCTTCGCAGTAAATCAGGCTGTATTTCGACAATAACGCGTCGAATGTTGGCATCCAAGTGCTCAATTGTTTCTGGTTTATGGGCGTTGACAAGCGATTTTACATACCCCCAGAGAAAATAATCTAATGGCGTCAAATCGCACGAACGAGGTGGTCAGTTAACAGGTCCATTTCGTGAAATTAATCGTTCGCTAAATGTTTCTCTCAGTAAATTAATTGTATCGCGCGCTGTGTGGCATGTGGCGCCGTCCTGCTGAAACCACATGTTTGCAACATTAATGGCTGCCAATTGAGGCACGAAAAAGTTAGTAATAATGTCTCTGTACCGCTCACCGTTGACTGTAACGGTCTGACCATCATCATTTTTGAAGACATATGGACCAATGATTCCACCGGTCCATAAAGCGCACCAAACGGTGACTTTTTCTGGATGTAATGGTGTTTCGACAATGGCTTGTGGATTATCATCGCTCCAAATGCAGCAATTCTGTTTATTGACATAGCCATTTAACCAAAAGTGTGCTTCATCACTGAACAAAATTTTCAAATGAAATTGTGGATCAATAGCAATGTTTCCTTCGGCCCATTCACCAAATGTACGGCGCGAACGATGAGCGTGTGGCTTCAATTCCTGTACAAGTTGAATCTTGTAAGCATGTAAACCAAGATCTTTACGCAAGATTTTCCATAAAGTGGATGGACACAAGTTTAATTGTTGAGCACGATGACGAATTGACGCATTTGGATCATCATCAACACTACGCTGCACACCATCAATCGCTTGTTGTGTGCGCACTGTACGACGTCTTACGAGATGCGTATTATTGTTTAAAGTAAACGCATTGCGAAAACGATCCACAGTTTCTCGAATTAATCGCTCTGATGGACGATTATGAGCACCATAAAATGCACGTAATGCCCGTTGAGTTTCTCGAATTGAACCATGTGTTTCGTAATAAATTTGAACAATTTGCAAACGTTGCTCCGGCGTGAGTCTATTCATGTTGAATTACCAAACCAAACTAACCCCCAAAACAACCGAGAACTGTCAAATCGGCTCAAAATCAATATGAGATTTTCTTTCGTCCGAGGGGGGGTGGTAATATGTAAGTATAAACCTCGATGATACAGTACAGCTTTCTTTCTCGTTTCCTTTCCTACAGAAAAATCATAATTAAGCTGTTTTTTTTAAATAAATCTTTTCTTTAACTCTTCCAACTCTTCTTTAAGAACTTCTAAGCCTTACTAACAATTTTGAAAAATCAAAAGAATTTTAGTTGAAACTTTAATGTTAATGTATCCAGGGTGTAACTAATATAACTAAAAACCCTGTAATGATTTAGAATTTTTATCTTTTTTTATCAACATGTGGATTTCTGCTAGTTTTCGAGAAAATCGCATTTTAAATTTTAAGTATGCCCATTGTACTCACGTTACATTAAAATACGAAACAAGCAAAAACAATTTTTTTTTATCGAATCGTTACAGCTACCCCTATTACGAGGTTTTTAGTTATATTAATTGCACCCTGTATAGTGTTAATTTCAAAAAGTAAATTTTTAATGAATATTGTATTTCTATTCATCCCCATTATTCAAAAAGTTTTTATTTTTGCTACGGATAAACGAATTAGTGCCTCTGATAATAATTAGGGGGCGTTGGGTGCGGTACTTCTTCATGATAGTTTTCATATTTATAAATTAGACCAAAGCTTTCGGCAGCGTCAATAGGAGTGAACTGTGGGCCTTATTAGAGAAGAGAGAAATACCCCGGCCTCTAATAAAAGTTATAAAAAAATGTATATATACAAATACAAAAATTGTTATAGGAAATCAAAATAAAACCAAAAAGGAAAGAATATAAATAATTTAGGAGTTCGCCAACGTCGATGCATTATCACCGATTTTATTTAATCTATGCATTGATAAATTGATTAATTAGAGAATGGTAAACGCAAAGTCTGTTGAATTTTTTGATTTAGTTTTTAATAAACTGACAACGATGCTGTGCTCAACCGACCATGTTATGATAGGAAATAAGGGGAATACTCTACAGCAAACTACACATTACCTATGTAAATGAGTTTGTTAGAATCTATATCTCAACATATCCATTATTAAGACTAAATGTATGGCCTTCAAAGGATCAGATCCCGTACGTGCAAAATTGTAAACAGAACTGTGAAAAAAAATTCTATATGAGTGCGGCACCTATGTATGTCAACGAAGAAAGCTAAGTACTGACCAAACATCCGAAATGCGTATCCTGAGAGCGATATAAAATATTACTTCACTAGACAGAAAAAATGTGGACTTTGGAACTAATCTAAAATTGAAATACTGAATGATATAATAATTACAAAGAAAACAAGAATGGAGTCAACACCTACTACCAATGGAAGAAGATAGGCTCGCCCTCAGAGCGATGTGAATTACAAAGCTAAAGTAGATCAATAGGAAGGCAAAAGAAAAGTCAGATCAAGGTATGTTGAAACAGGTCGAATATGTCTAATCCCAAAAGTAGGAGATGATTGGATGTAAAACTTAATTCCACTCAAAAAAGCCAAACAGTTTCGAAAAATGCATTTGAAACCATTTTATCTGCTAGCGGGTCATAATTCTCAACATTATGAATGTCAATTTGAATATTAAAACGGCATACTTTTTCGGTCATTTATTACTGTCTTAACAGGTTTCATTCTGCTCTCCGAAGTCGGGAAGCAAGATGGTACGTTCCCTCCCTAGGAAGGAAAAGTATCTACTTTGTCTCTCTAGGAAACAAAAGTGATTTCTCTCCTCTCATTTACTAGATGAAGATTGTATAAAAGCAAATATGCAGAAGTTATTAAAATCATCTTGCAATCTTATAAAGTTATTTGCGAATTTTGTGAACTTTGAAAACCTATAACTGCTGAACTTTTGAATATAATTATAATCAGGAGAATACAGAACGAACAAAAAATACGCAGTTCAACTTGGGCTTTGGAATGCAAGTGTAGTGTAGTTGATATATACATCGTGACCTGAAAACCTTTGGGCGTTAAGTGACATGTTTTGTGTTCGTTATGATATTCTATATTTTTATTACTACATATTTTGTCTGAGACTTACTAAAATTTGTTTAATTTAGAATGGAATGTCATATTTCATCTAACAGCCGCCGCCGTTCGGTATTCCCGATCTGTTTAGTCCTTTAGTCGAAGAGGTCGGTTTCTATATTATCCATTGTTGTAAATAAATAATCGTAACTATAGCAATAGAGCTTTCAGAGGAAAAAGAGTTGAAATACCGAACCCATCAAATGTACTTATAAAATTTTTAACTTGTTTGCTTTTACTTTACACTTATTGGATGAAACGTAAAAAAAATGAATTCAATGAAGCTGTTTAGAAAACATAGAAGACAATTCCATCAACTTTGCAGGCTATTATATGTTAGTATATTTAATGTGAATGTTTATTTTATTTGGTTAATTACTTACTAACCTCTTTTCTAGATTTGACAATTAAACTATTGAAGTGATAAACACACGCGTCAATCGCCGTGTTTCGTTCTCACAGTAATGACCTTCGCTGATCCACGTACTTTTGTTCGCCCTATCTATACTAGAAAATAGTAGAAATACACGGAAAATACTGAAATATATGTATTAGGAATTTCATGAAATTACTTACTGGAAGATATATCTGAAATGGCTTAGAAATAGCATAAATTTTGATCCTATAGCATATGGGTTAGTCTGATTCTACTGAGAATCGATTAATTATGTCAGGGTCAGGCATTGGTTGCCGATTCCGATTGTGTGGTCAAGCGGGCAATTCCGTATATAGCCGTACGCATAAAACTCTACTTGCTTCTCGCAATTTCATGCGCGACTGCATGAAACGGTGTGTTTGACTAGATATACCGATATACGTATAACTGACAACAAATACCTCGCCTTGATTATAATTAATTAATGCACAAATAGTAAAAATAAATTTAATTAATTAGGAGAAACTAACAACTAACTTACAACCTTACATGGGTGCCGCTCCCATAGGTTAGTTAGTAAGTTAGTTTCGCCTGTTCAATTAAATTTTGTTCTTGCATTTATGTAATAATTAATCATAATTGGTCGATTCTTAGCGGAATTGGCAAGATCCTCAGCGTCACCTAGTCCCGTTAGAATTAGTAAGTTAATTTCGCCTAATTAATTAGATTTTGTTTTTTAAATTATTTCTTAATTAATCATAATTAGTTGATTCCCAGCGTAATTAAACAAGATTCTTATAGGGCCCCCCTATCATCTTTTTTTAATAAAGAGGAATTTGCATTCCTTTTTTCATTTTGACGAAAACAACAAATCAAAAAAATACATTTTAAATCTCGATCTTTCAAGGCTACAACGTACCCCGTTCGTCTTTATACCTTTGCCGCTTCCTACAACTAGTGCAGTATTAATCACATCCACCGTTCCCACCTGTTGCAAGGATATACCTTGCAGTTATAGTAGTTTATTATCGACCTTAAGCTCAGTTTGGGGTTAACATTTGAGGAAGTTTTCTTCGTAGTTACTTTTTACGTATTATTTTATATCCAATGTGTAAATTTATCGCCGAATAGTTAATCAGAACCCTTCTAAATAAGTGAAAACATAAAATTTAAAATACAAAGTGAGGTTATGTTATTGATTTGTTTCGTTCTTATTTATTACGTTTCTGTGGGCATTTAGGTTATCTTAACCCGTTAGCTTTGTTGTTTAGTAAATCTTTTTCTTTATCCTATGTGATAAATGCGTACATTTCATAATCTCGTTTTGCAATTAAGATTAATAAAAGCAGTGGTACGATATTTTTGGAGCATTAAGCATCGGGAACTCCGGGAATAAGTTTCATATTTAGAAATGTTTGTTTAGTACAATTGATGTTATTTTAAATTTTCTCTTATACGTAATTTCTTGTGATTTTATATGAAAAAGCTAATAAAAGTGAACATGGACATGAAGATAATGAGGTAGGTTATAATTTTTTTGCAAAATTACCAAGGTGTCATCTTACATAAAAGGTGTCATTGTAGCAAAATCTATTAGAGCAAAAATTTATTTGATAAATCCTAAACGTTCAGAAAATGCTTATTACATACAGAAACTCTATAAAATTGGTCTATTAATTAATTTTTCTAAGGTAGTCTTCTATTATTTTCATTTCCTATCACTAAATGCACTTTTAATTTACTTTTGAAGAGTCCACGCGTCTTTATTTTTATGTCGAAGGAAAGTCAATGACAAAAAGGACAGATAAATAAATATTATAATGATGCGAATGAATAGTCATTATAGGAATTGAGTTCTAAAGGTCGTTGATTTTTTTTTCATTGATGTACTGTATTTAAATTTTACGTCATTTTGAATTTTGTGGACCATTGCAACTTTTACATTAAAATGCAAAACCTATCAATATTTAACGGTTTTTAGTTCCTATTGTATTCATCTTACCAGTTTCTATAAAATAATTCTTAGCGGTAACAAATGATATTGATCATAAAGGTCGTTAGTATTACAAGAAAAGTCAGTGACACTGAAGGTCACTTCAGCCACTATCAGTAACAAACAGTTGTAACCGAAACATCTTCCGAAAACATGATTGAATTCAAAAAGCCTTGATCGACTGGTAATTGTACACAATACAGTATCCAGAACAAACTGTAAGGCTACTAACTCCAGATTGTTAGTCACTAAAGTATGAACAGGTGACTTTAACATACAAAACTATTTTTTAGTATATTACATTACTAGTGTGGAAAGTGAAACTTTTCGTACGCACGAGTGTGTTGACGGAAATCACACGAGTGCAGAAAAGTTACTTTCCAACGTGTAATGTACAATATTTTTCCTACGACCCCCCAAATTTCAAATGTTTAAAAAATTTTGATTTTTTAAAATTTTCAAGAACATATAATTTTTGAAGATTTTAAAGCAAAATTTTTATGGTTAGGTTTAACAGAGAAAATCACACTTAAAGGTAATTTTCTTAAGCCATTTATTTTTAGGATATAAAGTTTAATTTCTTAAACAATTTAGTTTCACAATATGAATAATTATAACAAAATTTCTATCAAAACATTTCCAGAAAAATAAAATTAAGTTATCTTGGCAACTTAATTTTATTTTTCTGGAGCTGAATTATGACAATTGTTAAAGTGAATGGGTGTTTGTTAACATTTTATTTAATAGATTATTTTACTAAATATAAATTTCAATTTTAAAAACTCATATATTCATAACTTATTTAAACATAGTATAAAATTAAACCTGGGGTTTAGCAGCAAAATTAATTAAATGAATTACTATTACAATTTATAATATAATAATCTCAGAGGCACATAATTTATTTTTTATTTATATTTAATAATATATCCTTCATTAACAAATATAACTTCAACTAATAACACAATGCCAGGTGTGAAAGAGGTTGCCTAACTAAATTATTTGACATTATTACTCTTATTTTTCTCCCATTTGGCATCGCTGATTTTAATCTTGGCAAACTTGCTTCAATAATTTTCATGTATTATAGTGAGGTTACGTTAGGTGTAATCTATTAGATATTTCTTTTTGATAGCTAAAATAACTAATTAAACGTTAATTAAAGTTATATTTATAAGAAAAGAATAGATACATAATGGTAAAAATGCTTCTCAAAATTGGATTAAACATTAATGTCATCATTTTAATGTAAACAAAATTCATGGATTTCTAGATATTGCTGAGCGTGACGTATTTTCATAACACACACGTGTGTTATGTTCCTAACATACGCGTGTTATATGACTCACTTTCTTAATATCGGTAGCGTTTGCTATTGTTCACTTTCGTATGGGGTCGTAGGAAAATATCTTTACAGTTTAGCTGCAACTAAAATGTATAATAGTTTTAGTCTAATGTAGACCTGTAAGTTTGAAATCAAGCTGAGAAAAGGTTTTGAACATGTATATTGCCCGAGGTCTTTATACATAGTAGCAAATACTTTAATATTATTAATACCGGAAACTCCATATACTTTACCATATGAAAACAGGCGACATTTTTGTGGCGCCATCTTCGCAGATGCGTGTGCAACTAACAAATGGTTTTTCGGTGAGAATCCTGCATCTAATTAAAAAATAGCACTATTTATGTTAAACGTTATGTTAAAATATATAAAATTTTACAATTTATCTAAACTATTCAATCTTTCATTACAATGACGCTTTTTTAATTACTTTCCCAATAATTGAGAAATGTCAGGTTTATTTGTCTCCCATTTTTCGAAATAAGTTTCCGGTATTAATAATATTAAAGTATTTGATAGTAGCTGTATCAATACGAACACAAGCGACATACGAAGAGGAACAGTTTCTAGAATAATTTTTAAATAATTTTTCCTGTACATGTAAGAAAAATGATCTTAAAACTACATATTATGTTACTATTTCTCAAATTTCTCATCGACACCAACATTAGGTCTTTTTTTGTAGAGAAAGTGTACTTCAGTTATCTAAGATATTGCCTTAACAACTGACCGCGCGGTCCTTATTGGAGTTGCAAGCACTATATGATGGCCTGGATATCTACTATAAGTTTTTACCTGCGTGAAGTTGGCACCCGCATATAAGAATTTCGAGAAAGAAACTATTGCATAACTTTGCCCAAGTTATTCTCAGTTTTGACCAATAGTGGTTTTATTTTGCCCAGACCCCCTTAACTCGTGAGTTAAAAACCGAATTTCTATGGTGTGGCACCCCTATAAGCAATTGCAATAAAATAACGTAGGCCATAATTTTGCCCAAGTTATGCCCAGTTTTGACCAATAGTTGTTTTATTTTGCCCAGCCCTCTTTAACTCGTGAGTCAAAATCCGAATTTCTATGGTGTAAGTTTTTGGCACCCCCATATAAGAATTTCGAGAAAAAAACTATTGCATAATTTTGCCCAAGCTATGCCCAGTTTTGACCTACAGTTGTTTTATTTCGCCCAGCCTCCCTTTACTCGTGAGTCAAAAGCCGAATTTCTATTGTGTGGCACCTCCATAAGCGATTGCAATAAAATAAGGTAGGCCATAATTTTGCCCAAGTTGTCTAATTTTGCCCAACCTTATTTTTTTACATAAACCAAACCAGATCTTCACGAATGCAGAGTTCTAAATGCATCACAGGGTATCTATAACGCATTACACTCGTCTTAAACAATATCTGATCTTGGGATTAACTTTTGACTCACTACCTAACAATTCTAAACCTCATAGAGGTCATTTAAAGGGTTTTCAAGTTTTGCCCAACCTTATTTCATAACTTAAACCTGGTGACACATTCATAAATGTAAAGTTCAATATCTCGGATTCTGTTTGAAAGTCGTAGAAGTAATTCTGATCTTGAGCAAAACTTTA
This sequence comes from Agrypnus murinus, assembly GCA_929113105.1. Lineage (NCBI taxonomy): Eukaryota > Metazoa > Arthropoda > Insecta > Coleoptera > Elateridae > Agrypnus > Agrypnus murinus. The sequence goes on from OV816025.1 coordinate 59,851,811, forward strand.
GACTAACTAACTTACAATTCTAAGCCTTGTAGCGGTTCAAGGGTTTTCAAGTTTTGCCCAACCTTATTTCTTGATCTGAACCCGGTGACCCATTCATAAATGTAAAGTTCAATATTTCTAATTCTGTCTAAAAGTCGTAGAAGTAATTCTGATCTTGGGCAAAACTTTAGACTCGCTAACAATTCTAAACCTTGTAGAGGCCATTCAAAGGGTTTTTACAAGTTTTGCCCAACCTTATTTTTTAATCTAAATCCGGTGACACATTCATAAATTTAAAGTTCAATATCACTAATTCTATCTGAACGTCGTAATTTTTATTTTGTGCAAAACTTTAGACTCACTAATTAACAATTCGAAACCTTGTAGAGGTTTTCAAGTTTTGCCTAACCTTATTTCTTAACATAAACTAGGTTGAATTGAATGTTCGGTATCATTTATCCTGTTCGAACTTCGTTGAACAAATTCTGATCTTGGACAAAATATTTGACTCATTAACAATTCTAAACCTTATAGAGGTCATTCAAAGGGTTTTCACGTTTTGCTCAACCTTATTTCTCAACTCAATCTGGTTCAGTTTTATAGGTTCAAGAATAACAGTAAGCTTGGGTAAACTTTAGAAATGTTTAAAATCCACTCCTGGAGATCTATAGGCGCCTACTACAGCTACATGTTGAAGATTCCTATAGTCAATATTTATTTAAGTTAAGAAATAAGGTTGGGCAAAACTTGAAAACCCTTTAGATGACCTCTATGAGGTTTAGAATTGTTTGGTAGTAAGTCAAAAGTTATGACTTGCTTTATTTTATTGCAATCGCTTATGGGGTGCTACACCATAGAAACTCGGCCTTTGACTCACGAGTTAAGGAGGGCTGGGCAAAATAAAACAACTATTGGTCAAAACTGGGCATAACTTGGGCAAAATTATGCAATAGTTTTTTCTCGAAATTCTTATATGGTGGTGCAAAAAACTTACACCATAGAAATCCGGCTTTTGACTCATGAGTTAAGGAGGGCTGGGCAAAATAAAACAACTATTGGTCAAAACTGGGCATAACTTGGGCAAAATTATGGCCTACTTTATTTTATTGCAATCGCTTATGGGGGTGCCACACCATAGAAATTCGACTTTTGACTCACGAGTTAAGGGGGGCTGGGCAAAATAAAACAACTATTGGTCAAAACTGGGCATAACTTGGGCAAAATTATGCAATCGTTTTTTTCTCGAAATTCTTATATGGGGGTGTCAAGTTCACGCAGGTTAAGTTTTCACTATATTAAAACAAATTAAACCAGATTGAATGGGTAGCTACTAATAAAATATTCATCTAGAAATACGGGGTATCCCAGAATATTAAAATTGTATAACTCTCCACTATAAAATAGTGTAACTGCATAACTCTCCACTATAAAATACTGTAACTGCATGTTCCATTGATGACAACGACCTGAAATAAAACCAGACCGAATATGTTTTTCAAACTACCGTTGGTACTGTACCATAGACATACATACGCTACCAGGTGGGAAGGTTACATAGAAGCTTGAAAATCACATTCTAATCAAATAGAGTAATATACAACGATACTATGAAATTTAAATAACTACAGTTTTGTCATCCTGGGCTGTCTTAATTGATTTTTGTCGACTATTACTTTCAGAAAGAATCGTTTAAAGATGACTCGACACAAAAAGTCCTTTTTGAACATTTAAATTTACTTATTGCTTCTCTTTTTCGGCTTATTTCGATGCTCAAGACTATCCAAATCGAATTTCACTGTTCGTTTGAGTGTGTTAACTTGCGAGAGAAGCGGGAAGGGGCGATTTCAACGGAATGTGAGAGGCTTGTGCTTTATTATATTGACCCTTTTAGCTTTAGAACACCCAGAGAGACTTTTAATAACCAATCTTGAACGTTATTTTCTTGTGCGATTTTGCGGAACAAGCAAAGAATCATGGATAAGTGAACAGCGACCTTATAGGAGTCTTATCCTTGTCAGCCTGATTTAAATTTAATAACTGGATGTGGGTTATGGCTGAAGCTTCCAAGCCGATGAGAAATACCCCAAGACGAAGATACTCATTTTGGGATGGTGGTATTGGAAGCAGCAGGCGTCGGTAGGAGAATCGGTTTATATCTACGATCGTGAAGTAGACAGTGGTAAAGTAGCAAATGTACAAATTTTATCATCAAGTACAACAACAGGAGTGTAGTAAGTCTCCTTCCATGGGGCCTCGAACAATTATTGGGCACGACCGCTGGGATGCCGCTTACCGCACGAGATATAACGTCCGGAGATGTCAAACCGCACAGACCCGCAGGATCTCTGAAGACTAATCTTTCAAGAGGATGGAAATATCAGTTATTTATGAACTATTTAACCAATGTCTAACTGGATTCAAGATATTGAGGTCGAAGCTTTACGATATATACGAAGGCCTGAAGTGCCTTAAGTTTCTAGGAAAAAATAGGATAGGCTGTAGAGAACATCAGATCACTGCCGAGGTTTACATAAATGAATGACTTCTTCACGGATCGCCTTCCATGCAGTCCTCTGAAGTTAGTCTATAAAGATGATAGAGCATATGATGGTTTGTACGGATGTCCATATTCGGCTGTCCTGGAGTCAATATTTTCTTGACAATGCTTAGATGCTGTTCTCTTCTTAACATAACTTGCCAGGACCTTCCAACGCTTGTGGATCTTGCTCGCTGCTGGTTTGGATATGTCAAACTGCTGGACGAGATCCTTTTGCGCCCATTCTTGGTTGCGGTAGAAATGATGGCTTTCTGTTGTTGTTCGAGTCTTCGCCATACTACGAAACAATAAAAAGAAATGTACAATTGTAAAAGCATCGACAGAATACACGACAAAAGAAAATGTTGCTACCAAGCGATTTTGGGAATGTCAATAAAAACCCTAAAGGTGATACTTTTGGCTAGTACTGTACATACCTAGGTCAGTAGTCGGGATAGAACGAGATTTTAAACAATTTGAAATATAATCTTTAAAAACTCGATTATTCTCTAAGTAATAGAGATTTTCTTTCTTCAAAGAGGGGTTCAAGAAGAGTCAACAACTCAGAAATTATATTTGGAATTTTTACAAGAATGACCATTAAAAATGTAGATCTTTTATAAGGAAGAGTGTCATAGCTAAGATGTAACTAGTGAAAAGGTGTCGCCAAGTACAGTATAACTATAAAGCAATTCAAGTTTTTCCAAAATAAAAATTCAAATGAATTTTTTTGGACATTATTGCACTATCTGAGTTGTGGCACTAGTCTTGAAAGCCGATGTTTTAATATATCGGAATCGGTTGATGAAGAATTTCATCATATTGTAACGGTTCTTTTGAGTACATGATGTTTCCGTGGTTTATGGACCAATTTTAACATTTGTCGGAATCCTAAAGGCTGTATAATTTGAACTAGTAAACAACAACTTAACTAACCTACTATCATTTTTAAATGTATCGAGGCGCCACTTGAAACGCGAATTATAATATGACGGAGAGGCCAAAATATTTGAAAAAATTAGGTATTACTGGTATAATTAGGAATAATAATATAATAATTGCTACAACCCGTTACCTGTTGATACATATACAAGTGCAAACATTTTATTTTGTAAACTCGTATTATTATAATCTAAAAATTCTTGTGGGATTTTATTCATTTTTGATAAAACTATAATTTTATTTATGATATATATTATTTATTTGACTAGCATACTCTGTTTTATGTTATCTTTTTACGAAGAAGAAACTAGTAGACTACTATAGTGAAAATAATATCATTTGACCTACTTTCAAACAACTGACAAGTTCTTTTTACATAATTATCCTTATTTTTGTTGACGTAATTAATATTGAACCTTTAAAATATTCATGGAAGGCGTTAAACTTGACATTAAAACGAAGAAAAAATGGATTTTTTAATGAAGAGAATATTTCTTTCTTCTAGAATTAGTTAATATGTTAATATGTAATAAAAGTTACTATTTAAAATAATAATACGTACGTAGTAGTATTTTTCGATAACTAAAAAGCTGCAGTTTTAAATGTCCGACCTTGTTTGTTTATCTTTTATGGTATTTATTCGTACATTAATAAATACCTACAAAAAGTGATTATGAATATTAATAGAATGGCATAAGAACATTTTAAATACGTTTTTTTTTCTACTCCTATTAAATACTACATTCATTATACAGAGGAGTTCACAGAACCAGGAGGACAGCACGGTAATTCAATCTGCAACGTAAACGTGTACAGGGTTAGTTTACAGAGATCATCAGTATCAACAATAACCTCACAATCATTAATAGCATCATCTCACCTTGCTAAACAATCCTAGCAAAAATCATGTAAAAGGCATCAGCGCCTACTTATCACGTAACAATCAAAATCACACGTTAATATTGTACATCTATAGTTTGGTTCTTTTACACATGACCTTCACATTTGAACCGCCCCGCCCGTCCGGAATAACTCTACTGACTCGAATTTTTATAATTTTTGGGTTTTTGTTTACAGCTATAGTAAAACTTAAAAAATTAAGATCGAAGAGATTACTGATTTATTATTGCCTTACATTCTTTTCGTTTCCTTAAAATGCATTTGGAGTTTTTTTTACAAAGAATTTAAAGCAGCTTATTTAAGTCATATTACTAGTTCATTATAATTAACAATCTATTAAATCAATGTCTAAAGCTGCTAATTTACATAAACAAAATAACTGCCCTATACAGGGCGTTATAAATTCTATAGGTACGTAGGTACCTCATCTTTATCTTTAGAGTAATGTGGACAGCACATAAAAACGCCCTCTACATTGCTTTGAATTTTAATGGTTTCGTTTTTTTGCTTCTATTAATAACGAAAGAATAAAAAACCGGATAAGATTTAAGTTTTAAACAGTAAAAGTGAGATAGATGCTCACGTAATAAATTGTCATACTACGAGGGCGGTCTGAATAGTGATGTAAGTAATACAGAAATGGCACCACAATGAGCACATGAGTGACATTTATCAAATTTACAACCGTTTATAAGACAGCTGTAAAAGTTGGAGTCAAATATATTGCGTCGTTTGAATTTTACAGTTATAAACAATAAATGAGATCGGTTGTTTTCTGAATATGGATAAAAATTAATTTAGTGCTGTTATTAAACATTTTCATATTGACGGTAAAAAACCAAAAGAGATCAAAGAGGAGTTAGATCGTGTTCATGGCAAATCTGCACTATCATTTAAGACAGTTTGTTTTTGGGTGAAGGAATTTAAACATGGTCGTAGAAGCACCGAAGATGAATCAAGATCCGGACCTCCAAAAGAGGCTACCACTGACGATATGATCACCAAAGTTCATGATCTCGTTTTAAATGATCGTCGATTGAAGGTGCATGTGATAGCCGACACTATTGGCATATCAAAAAACGTGTTGGTCATATCTTACATGAACACTTGCATATGAGAAAACTGTCAGCAAGATGGGTGCCGCGTTTGCTAACTGAGGATCAGAAACGAATTCGTGTAACCACTTCTGAGTACGGTTTGAGCCTTTTTAATCGTAATTGCACTGAATTTTTGCGTCGATTTATTACTGTTGACAAAACTTGGATACTCCACCATACACCCAAAACAAAAATCCAATCAAAAAAATGGGTTGCAGTGCACCGAAGAAAGCAAAAGTGGTTGCATCAACTAAAAAAGTTATGGCCACTGTATTTTGGGATGCTCGTGGTGTTATCTTTATAGATTATCTCCAAAAGGGCAAAACAATCACAGGAGAGTAGTACGCGTCGCTATTGGAACAACTGAATGAAAAATTAAAGGAAAAACGTCCGCATTTGGCTAGAAAAAAGTGTTGTTGCATCACGATAATGCATCGGCTCACTCATCGGCAATTGCAATGGTAAGATTAGTTGAATTATGATTCGAAATTCTTCCTCATACACTTTACAGTCCAGATTTAGCTCCGTCCAAATTTTTCTTGCTTTCAAACCTAGACAATTGGCCTGGTGGTAAAAGATTTTCATCAAATGAAGAAGTGATTGCAGAAAAACGATTATTTTGATGGGTTGTAGTAGTTATTATTATTATTATTATTATTTAATTCGTCGTATTGTAGTGATGGGATTAAGCGACTTAAATATCGTTGAAACAAGTGTATAGACCTCAAAGGAGACTATGTGGAAAAGTGAAATTAAAAAGCTCGAAAAAACAGTCTTACTCTATGTTAGTTACCTCACTTTTCGGACCGCCCTCGTATGTAGTACTACTTTATCTTGTGTTAAATTATTTCTTCATTTCTGATTTTTTTCTTGTCGCTCTCGAGATAAAATCATTCATAATAATTAAGAAATCCTAATTTGATATTTATTTCGTCATTAATCTTTTATTTTTGGTTGTTGCTTATCAGGTTATCAGTTATTACTGTTATTAAAAGAGGAGCAAATACAAATTATTTGCACATTTCGTATTTTTCTCTTTGCAATTTTCTCTGGTTTCAAATTATAGTCATTGTTGTTATTTACGTGTACGTGGCATGATTAATGTGACGAACGTGATTAGATCACGTAATAGTTGTTCGAACAGCAGTTCAATTGTGGAAGTGCAAAGTGTATTGATGTGTGTATTGATGTGTTTTCTCGGGTTTGAATCACTTCATACATCAACTGTGTGATTGTGAAGAGATATAAATATATATTAGAACAAAATAATGGCATTGGCACATTAAAGGTTTATTTTCTTCATATTTTTTAAGTATTTTCTGTGATAATTAAATGTAGTAGACATTATACACACTCGTACGGCATAGGCGACGATATTTTCTCAATTAGAAGAGAGAAGACGCACAAAAGAGAATATTGAAATAAAAAGCCTGTCGGAAATTATTTCGTGGTCCAGTATTCATTTTACATTGACCGTGAGTTTTTCTTGAATTTAATAATCTTAGATGAAGATGATAACATCTGAACGGTTAATTAATGGTTAAAAAGAAAACCTAAGATATTTAAATCACTAAACATGAATTCTGTACTACCTGCTATATTATGTGCGTTATCACCAAAAGAGAGGAAACTATTTTTGACAATCGTCAGGAATGGCCCAATTCGTAATTAACGAAGAGTAATATTTTATAAACTTAAATAATTTAAGGATTTAAAGAATTAGTGAATCTTCCCAATGTACCAAAAATCTTCGATATTATCTATTTGGTTGAATTTTTGTTGTGCTTTTTTTTGGGATACATACCTGATAGTATCTATCAGATGCTTAAACTTATCAGCAAAACAGTCAGTTTTGAAAGCAATCACAATTTTGATCCTTTTGGAAAATGCCGATTACTTAGAAATTCGAGCAGAGAAGAACAGAGGTGTTTTTGTATATCACAGATTGTTTTTGTACTATCAAAACAGCTTTTAAAGCTTTATTGTGCTCAATATCAAAATTCATTTTAGAGATTTAACATCTCTGAAAATGAGTAGAACATTCACGTTCTAAAAAGTGAAGCAAAAACTAAAAAATTTTCCAACGGATGTGCTCTTTACGTCAAAATTATGTCGTACAGGACGCCCTGAATAGTATTTTGAAAATAAATGTGTACTACGACAGCTGATAGAGCAGACAGAAAGGAGGACTAAAAATACAACTAATATCCGTCTGAATTGGTGGGATCAGAACTGAAATCAAGAGATCTTAATTTCATTAGAATTTCCAAGACTTAACATCAGCTTAAGTCCAAGAGTGGTTTGTCCTAGTCTCTATGACTTGTCTTCTAATAAATACCTAAAAGTGATTACAAACTAAGTCAAGGTCTAGATGTTAACCTATTTCCAGCTTTTGAAACTGTAAATTAAACCGAACACAATAGTTCTAATGGAAATTCAAGTTCTGAGATTCAGGATCAGTATCTAGGATTAAACCATAAACAGTCTAAGATCTTATTGCATTGTGGTTATGTTTTGAGTTCTGATACAAAATCAAGACTTAATATTCGCCATATGCTCAAGGGCAATAGTTCTTTTATTTATTACTCCTAAGTTTAATTTTGGTGGCGTGGTCAATTTTGCGGTCTTTCATCTCAAAAAATACAACTACATGGATGCGCATATGTAATCAGCGAATTTGGTCTGCATTGAGGTCATAGTTTAGATTTGAACTTCTTATATTAAACAGGCAAACGAGAATAATTGTTTGATCTGCTGTAGTTGACATCAATAAAGTAAGCACCTCCACTTTGTCGAATTTTAAAAGTTTAGCGCCGTTAGGTGTTTTTTAATTATTTATGGACTAATTTTGGACCAACCCCTCAATGATAAATATCAGAAATGAAGATTTTACAGTGGGGTCACTAACTTGAACTCAAGCTAGCACCACACCCATCATATTGATTGATAGGTAACTCATTTTTAATAAATATTTGATGAATGATAAATGAATAATATCATGAAATTAAAGATTAGGAAAACCATGTCTCAATTTTGAACTAATTAAAGATCATTAATTGATATATAACTCATTTTTGAAATCGATCTTTAGATTGGTAAATCTCCCACATAAATTACGTCACGAAATTAAAGATGATAAAAATCAGAATTAAACCGGCCCATAATTTTTGACTATTTTTTTTAAACTAATAAAAAGGTTTTGGCCCAACTCTTATTCGTCAGAAATGAATATTTTTGGTGAGTGCTGAGTGGGCCAAATCAAAGTAATTTGGGCTAACAATAGCAATCTTCCTTGGTTAAGCGCTGTCGGGTTTTTAAATACTTTGCAAATTTGACACTCGTTTCGTTCGCTTTGCATTAAGTTGTTGTAAATTAATCGAAAAATCTGTTCACTGCTCACTGGAGGTAATTGGATGAGATTGAATAGTCTGTAAAAAATCCAAATTTTATCGAATTTAATTTTCTGTCGTTCATGTGAGCAGTTTTCTATTTAAGGATTGATTTGACAAATGGATTGTACGTCTGTGAATGGTCTTTAATTAGTCTAAGATTATGACATGAGTCTTTTTTCAATTTAATTTTTCGTCATTGTTCATGTTTAGGGGTTGATTTCGAAAATGGATTATTTATGTCAGTGAAGTCTTTAATTAGTCCAGAATTATGGGCTAGTTTAATTGATTTTTTATTTATATTTAAATGGAGGTGGTGCTAGTTTGTTAACACCCCTACTTTAACATTTTCGTTTTTAATGAATAGGGATTAGTTCAAAATTTGTCCACAATTAGTTCAAAATTTTGGACCGATTTGGTTCTAATTTTTATCATTTCGTGACATTATTTATGTCCGGGTATTTATATTATGGGGATGCTAACTTAAGCTCAAGTCAGAACACCCATTTGAATATTTTCATTTCTGATTAATAGGGACGGTCTAGTTTTTCTTTAAATTAGCTCAAAATTAGTCCAAGACTATAAGAGCGTTAGAATTTTTGAAATTCGACAAAGTGGGGGTGCTAACTTTATTGACGTTCTGTAGTTGGTTGTTAGCAAGTTTCATTTTGGCTTCAGCTTCAAATGTATGTAAAAAAAACTTTACATTACGGAAATAGTTATACAAAGATTGGACAGGGTCACGAAAATAAACAGTGTTAAAACAAATTTAATACGGAAATATTTGTCTACATTCTCGGTGAATCTCATTAATTCAAGGTTATTGAACAAATGAAATAAATAATCTCGTTCTTAGTCGCATAGTTTGTGACGTTAGCAGGTCTAAATGGTTTTTATACGTTCACTTATTTGTTTACTAATTTGTTTTTGCTGAAAAGAGCATCAACAGATTCTTGGACAAAAAAAGAAGAGAGTTCGTCATTAATAAAAAAATCACATTTAGGAATGCTAACTTTATAGACCTTTAGAAGCTATAGTAATAACTATATAAGGCCTAAATTGTTGAGTTTTAGTTTATTACACAGGGGCCTCGGAAGTATTTTCACTTGGGGGGTGGGGGCGAAATTCGCTTTTACAGATAAGATAAACAGTAAATGGGAACTGGACATATCGCCAAAAGTGGACAAATCGCCGAATAGACAGGAAACGTCAATGTCGAACTCTCAACTTTGTCAAACTCGCAGACAGGCTGCTCTAATCAAACTGCCGAAAGAGATTAAGTCACCGAAAGACATCTGCAGACAAATCGCCGAAAGTGGTCAAAACACCGAAAGGTATATTTGGAGAAATCGCCGAGTTCAAATAATTTGAATGTAAAATAAGTTATTTACCGTTGGAATCTCAGAAACTCACACGATAGACAGAAAACGAAGATTTAGGTAAAATTAGTTAGACAAAGCATAAATCCATATGCAGGATGTAACTAATATAACTACAAACCTCGTAATGGGGGACAGGTGTAATATGAACATATCAATATGCGGTCGTTTCCTGCTAGTTTTCGAGTAAATCGCATTTTAAATTTTAAGTGCGCTTCTTGTACTCACATTACATTAAACATATTCGAACAGCATTAATAAAGCAATACATACACGGCCTTTCAGAAATAGCTAAACGATAATGATTGTCTTTGGCCAAAACAAGTTTCACGAACACCCTCACAATAGATTTATTTTCTAAGAAATTTTTATAAACAGATGGTAAGGATTACTAAGGATTGCCGACTTCAGCCGGATATTTTCGCTTCTCTGGCAGATGCCCTCGAGTCAGTTCTAGAAAAAGGTCTAACAAACCGAAACACGTGTCTACATAATATATGGAAACATTAAAATACAACGAAAACCATGAAATAATTCCGAAAACTTGGGACAAAATGTTTTTGAAAATTAAATTTCTAATATTGGTATGTAACATATCATTTCAGTAAACAGCTCTCTTCATTTTCTATCGTTTTATACTTTTCTGCGTTTTGTTCACCTTCGGCTATTTGCGCACAAATACGTTTCGGCGATTTGACCGCGCTCGGTCATTTGTGTACAGATATGTTTCGGCAATTTATTCACTGATGAGTTTCGGCGATTTTTTTCCGATGTATTCGGCGTCGTTTTAGTTGTCCACTTTTGCCGATATGTGTACACAGCCTCTTTTTGGCGTTTTGACCAACCTTCGGCGATATGTCCACAGACTATTTTCAAGTAAAAATGAATTAAAGGTATACGAGGTCTGGCTATTAAATAACGAGACTGCGCGCACAGAAGACGTCCTAGAGGGGAAGGGGGGAAACGAATGCAGCGTTGGATAGCTGAAAGTGTCTACTATGCCAGTACGAAAACACGTTTTTGTCGCTGTAGTAGTATTTTTTCTATAGAGGTTAGAAACGAACGTGTTTTTTTCTCGTGCCGATAAAAATGTGTGACGAAAAACACGAGCAACGGATCAATGTGAAATTTCTCGTTAAATTAAAAACAAACTCCGACTGAGTGCTATAAGTTGTTGAAAGAGGTCTATGGTGAGAATTGTCTATCTCGTGCGCGTGTTTTCGAATGGTATAAACGGTTTTCTGAAGGCCGAGAGAGCACCGAAGATGACAAACGTCCAGGTCGACCTGTCTTTATTTCAACTCCGCAAACAGTGACCAAAATCAATGAAGTTGTGCGCGGAGATCATCGTATGAGCATTCGGATGATTGCTGAGACTGTAAACACCGATATAGAAACTGCCAGAAAAATTTTACATGACGAGTTGAACATGAAGAAAGTTGCTCATTGCTCCGTTGCTCGTGTTTTTTATCACACATTTTTATCGGCACCGGAAAAAAACACGTTCGTTTCTAACCTCTATAGAAAAAATACTACTACACAAAACCGTGTTTTCGTACTGGCATAGTAGACACTTCCAGCTATCCAAAGCTGCATTCGTCCCCCCCCCTTCCCCTCTAGGACGTCTTCTGTGCGCGCAGTCTCGTTATTTAATAGCCAGACCTCGTATTGTAAACCCGTTGTCGCTTGACTCGAACGCGGCCATGTGACGTCACGCGTGCCTGCGACAGAAGCACTTGCTATACGTATAGGGTTTGGTTCTAGTTTATTTAAGGGTTTATTGCAATTTTTATTGATACAGTGTATTAATATAGAATGGATAAAATTACACCATAAGCATTTAAATACTTTGATTTGGAGGCATCGGTTAACGATTTATCACAAGACGAAGACAATATTAGAATCGGAAACGTCGCCTGGTGTAATTGCGAATTTCGTGCTCCTATGAGTACAAATTATGAATCACATTGATGTGTGGAAACAAATGAAATTTCCAATTTCAAAGGTGGGTTGGTGTATAATTTTGCACGAATCTTTTCATATTGTAGTGTTAAATCTAGACACTTTGCAAGCTTCTCGCTGCCAGATGCTATTACGAGTGGATCATACTAATAGAATACGTCTTACCGAATTAAACAGTTGTTAGTGGCAGCATATATCATATAAACAATTTATTTATTGGGAAAATTCTTGGTTGCCTTTGGGAAAAAAATAAAAGGGAGGTAATACCTGTTTGTGTCGTTTCGAAAATAAGCGAATATCTGGAAGATAATGATGTATATACACGGTTTCGTCCTACAGGAGGGGAAGGTCCAGATTATTTTGATTTAGAAAAAGGAATAATTTTTTTAATATTTTGTGTTAACTAAATATTTACATACGTTATAAAAAAGCAAAAATAACTTTAAAAATAACATGTACTCCTAGTTTGCACGTATAATTAAAGTGTTACATTTATAAATACGTTCTATTAGTAATAATGATAAGGACACCTCATGATTATATCTGGAATAATGAGTTTTTTGCTTCCTCCAACGAAGGACGCTCTGCTGTGGCTATATTTGCAGAGATTATGGCTGCATATTTATCATTTTCAATATTCAAATACGTAGGATCAGCGAAGTTCTTTTCTATTACAAATAGTTATTATTTTCTCTCGCCATTCATTCGTTTTTTTTTAAATTTCTTAATAAAATCAACCCTTTTCACTCTTTGCAACCACTGCCGGTAAATATTAAGATTTTTATCTGTATGTGGAAAAGAAAAATTATATTCGCCAGCCTTTTCGGTATTCTTGCACCCGAATATACAACATCGAGCCATGTTGTTTTAATGGGTAACTACACAATAGTAATAACCAGTAAATGACCCAATAAATAAACACTTTTTATTTACCTCCAAACATGTGAAATGCACTGATTTGTGGTCGGATTTCTACTACCAAAGCAGTTTAGTATGCCGTGCATATTAGGCGCGGGCACGCGTGACGTCACACGCTTCGGATCTTTCAACTTCAAAAATTAATTACAAGTTTATTTTTAAGAATTTAGAAATTTTACTTGTGAAATGGCTATCCACACTTCTTGTTTAATTTATTAAGCTGAAGTTGTAAATCCGCTTAACAACACCTTTAATATATATGGCATAATATTTAATTAAGACAAATATATTTTATACCTTCATCCTTATTTCCAGGGGGGCGATGCCCCCCCGATTTAGTGTAGAGGGGGCTGGCCGCCTCATCTGGCCCATACTTCCGGCCCCCCTGATATTACATAACGCCATGGTGTGTCTACATTAGGGTGGTCCAACAAAAAAGCAAAGTCGGAAATCTTATGCTCTCACCCCCTAGGATTATTGTATATCGAAAAAAAAAGTACCCCTATTTTTTTATTTTGAAATTGGTCGATGTTTAGGGGTGCCTCAAAGCCCTTAAAGTTTCCCATGTATCTTATATGGGAAAAAACACGTTTTCGTAGATTTAGTATAGAATCCTAGAAAATCAATATTTATCAACCGGACTACTCTGTTTCTCTTCAGAAATGTTCAGAGAATGACATCCAATAATTTATTTGTTAGATTTTTTATATTAACTATTTTTTACAGACCCGCAAAAAACCCCATAAATGAAAGAAACACAGAAAAATCATTAACAAATATTTATTACTATTTTTTAATATAAAATATTTTGATAAATCAATTATTGGATGTCATTCTCTGAACATTTCTGAAGCGAAACAGAGTAGTCCCGTTGAAAAGTATTGATTTGAATGAATCATGAATCGTATGAGTTGAAAGTGTTTTTTCCCATATAAAATACATGGGAAACTTTAAGGGCTTTGAGGCACCCCTAAACATTGTCCGATTTCAAAATAAAAAATAGGGGTACTTTTTTTTTTTCGATATACAATAATCCTAGGGGGTGAGAGCATAAGATTTCCGACTTTGCTTTTTTGTTGGACCACCCTAGTCTACATACTCTACGTACAATAATCACTAAAAATGGTCGTTTGTTTAAAATGTAATCATTGTCAAAGTACAAAGTTTCTGAATATATATTTAGATTTTAAACATAATACAGCTATACTCTGTTAACTATTTGCATATAAAATTAGCTTTGCATAATATAGACACTATTTTAGATTAAAACCAACAATTCAATAATTAAGTCGTCTAATTAACCTCAGGCAATTTGAAACGACCAATAGGAATAATAAGAATACTCAAGGCGAACTGTGATTACTAATGACTTTTTTGTAAACAAGTTTGTATAATAACAATAATTAAATAAAACGTGTAAATAGTTGGAAAACTGTTCAGTTATTTATGGACTCTCTAAGTGAATATTTCTGGGGACTTTTCGGTTATTCTAAAGTAAGTGTACGCACGCCAGAAGATACAGAAAGTGAAACTGAAATCGAGTGCGAATTAATTACGGAAACTACAAGCATGTTATCAAAACATCATTTGCAAAGAAGATCTAGTAAAAGATTTGTTATTGGTGATGAAAATGACGATGATGATGGTGCATCCGTAATTCCAAACATTGAAGTGACACCTGCAGCTGATATCACTAATCATACAGAATGGGCACTTACATCAATAAATCATTTGAAACCCCAACAACCTACCCTTACGTAAGTTCTTTTCTTTTTAATAAATTGTGGTGGTTGTAATTGGTATTGGTGTTGGTTACTTTAGGAACATAAGATATTTATTCATTTATTTTTTTTTATATTTTAACAAATTAATAAGGTAAGTTTAGACCAGTTCAGACAATTTAGATGTTTACCAAGTGTCAAAAGCTTCAGATTTTCAATGTCATTGCGTTAACTGTTTCAATTTAGGCAATTGACGCGATTAACTGCAATATTAAGCCATTGCGAATCCTGAAGCAATTTTGACCATCACTATTTATTATTATTAGTCTTCTTCGTTTATAGTTTGGTGAATTTACAATCATTCCACCAACCGGTCACTTCTTTAATTTCAAAAGTGGGTCATGTGTTACCTTTCTTAATTAATGCACATTTGTTTGGTTTTTGTATTAAAGTCTACCATAACTATGTATTTTTTAGTTAATTAAAATACAAGATGAATGGTGCAAAACAATTTTATGGATCGTAAGTAGAGTTATATAGAGTATAACAAATGTAGTGTCTAAAAATCTTTTGAATTAGGAAATTATGAAAGTTTTAACGTTTTCTTTAGTTACAAACAGTAAAGGTTAGTGTTCTATATAAATATAAAATTTTAGAATTGTGTTCACCTTTTCGTTATTACCGACAAAAACAACTTTTTTTGTCTGCTTTACAAAAACAAAAGTGGTTTAATCTTGTCTAATTTTAGCTTTGATAAATATTTAAGAGAATTTGGAAAATTTTCCAATGAAATAAATGTTGTTTTGTTATTTATCCAAAATAGAAAATAACCCCTGTATTTTTTAAGCCAAATGCTATTCTAAAATTGCATAGTATGCATCATTTTACTTAAATACTTTCATTCACGGCTGGCACAACGCGTAAATTTCTTTAATTCTCTGTATTTCTTCATTACTTTATAAGTAATGAAAAATATTTTAATAACCTGTCTACGTAATTTCTATTGCGTCAAACTTTCTCTTTTCAAAAAGATTACTTTGATAGAAAAGGCATTTTAATATTTCATTAGTATATGAAGTCATTCAAGTCATTTGGTTTTTCCAATTTAACAAAAAAAAAAAAGAGTTGTATTTACTAATATATTACGTCGAATGTTTTGTCTTCACCTTTTTTCTTCACCCAGATTTTTGCTGCTGTATTCGTTTAAATTAATTTATTACATTTTTGTCTTTCAAGTATCTGTAATACTATATAGGGTTTGCCAAAATTATAGAACCCCCCCTACCCCATTTGCGGCTAAATTATAAATTTTGTATAATAGGATTTTTAAACCCTTGAAAATAGCATGCTCTAAAATAAGCATTTAATTATTTGTTTTCTTTTTTGCATATTGATTATGAACGTTGAATATTTTTAACGAGAAATGGTAATGAAAGTGGCATTTTTTAAATTATGTTCTTAAAAAATCATACTTCAATCTCCTCTGAGATTATTGTCAAAGAATACTGGTTTTTTGGTTTTTAAAATTTTAAATGAATCCTTTTAGGACACATTTCTCAACTTACAATCAGAGTCGTAACTAGACAAAAATTAACTATAGGCAGGACCCATTTTGTCGCCCCCCTCCCCCTTAATGTTTAATTAACAATTTTTTTTAATATTGTAATATAGTGTGATGGTTAAATGTTATATTTTGTTTACTATTTCTGCGATACTAAAGATTAAACTAACTTAAAACAAAACTAAAGATTATCTTCAATTATCAAATTACATGTGCTTTACAATAAATAAGTAAAATTTGATTGCGTTTACTGTCTCCAGCCTTACTGTGTGGAACTCCATAATCATGAAATATAATAAAATTAAAAGATTAATTTAAAGTTTCAAAGTTTTATTAGTTTATCTTAACCTGACAATATTGTTTCGACATTAAAATGTCATTATCAAAGGTAGATAAGATTGATAAATAAACACGTTGCTAAGGATAAATACATACAGAAAATAGGTAACTAGATATAATACATACAAAAACTAAACATCGAACACTTCTACTAAAGGAGAATTACTAAGCTCAGTTTGTTCATTCATTAAAGGTACTGTGCGTTTATGCTTGTTATTTCAAAAGCTTCTAAAATCTCTAATTTGTGTTTGTTGTTGCAAAAATGTAAGAATTTAATGTTGTTTTGAGGTGTCATTGGGTGGTTCTGTTCCAAAATGTGTTTGGCATAATTCGATTTTTCTGGATGTTTAAGTCTATAAGAGCGTACGTGTTCTTTGTATCTTATGTCGAAATTTCTAAGTGTTTGTCCAATATAAACCGAGTTAAAAAAAGAACAATTCAAACGGTAAATGCCGGATTTCATATAGCACCGAGCTTTAACTACTCCAGTGAAACGATCACAATTTGATAAAGAAATTTCAATCATCGAACAATTAGCACATGCAAACCATTATAACCATAACATGATTGACACTTTAATTCAACAAAAAGATTATAGGTTAGCTATCAAAAGAATATTTCTAATTGACACTCATATACAAGACACAAACTACATATCAATACCATACTTTGGCAAGATATCAGAACAAATTGCAACTATAATACGAAAAACCACCAGATACAAAATAACCTATAAAACTAACACCAACAATTTTTCATTTTTATTCAATGCTAAAGACAAAACACAAGATATCATGAAATCCGGCATTTACCGTTTGAATTGTTCTTTTTGTAACTCGGTTTATATTGAACAAACGCTTAGAAATTTCGATATAAGATACAAAGAACACGTATGCTCTTATAGACTTAAACATCCAGAAAAATCGAATTATGCCAAACACATTTTGGAACAGAACCACCCAATGAAACCTCAAAACAACATTAAATTCTTACATTTTTGCAACAACAAACACAAATTAGACATTTTAGAAGCTTTTGAAATATACTAGCATAAATGCACAGTACCTTTAATGAATGAACAAACTGAGCTTAGTAATTCTCCTTTATTAGAAGTGTTAGATGTTTAGTTTTTGTATGTATTATATCTAGTTACCTATTTTCTGTATGTATTTATCCTTAGCAACGTGTTTGCTTATCAATCTTATCTACCTTTGATAATGACATTTTAATGTCGAAACAATATTGTCAGGTTAAGATAAACTAATAAAACTTGTGAAACTTTAAATTAATCTTTTAATTTGATTATATTTCAAAATTTGATGTACCATAAATACCATCAAACTGACCTGCCTTACACAAGGTATCCACTTTGCTTTGAATAAAAAGGATATGATTTTTATTTTGTCATTTAACAACTCACTTTTTCTTCTTTTTAGACAACTTTAGCTGTGTCTAACTGTGAGAAACCATTAAACGATATTTACGACCCTTGCCTGGTATATGAGCAAAACAGCCCAAGATAAGTACTGGTGACTTCTCTCCAAATTTACAAGATACTTTCAATCTTTGTCGATTGATAATGACACTTCCCGTTCTGTAACTTGCTTACCAAAATGAAAACGCTGAAACTCTGGATTTTATACAATGATATTTATTTTATTTTTGCCTGTTTTATACACTTTCACATGGATTATTTTATATTTTGACTTTGCACAGTAAAAAAGTAGCAGGCTCCGAAGGCAAATTTTAGTGTTTTTACAAATTTTGAGATTGCTCCTGTGTTACAACTATAACCTTTTTGAAACTTTTTATAGAATCATCTTAGTATATGCTTGGTATAGTTAAAAAATAAAAAGGGTGTTTTTTGTAGTTTTGGAAAAAATCATTTTTGAAGAAATTTACTTTCAGAGCCTGCTACTGTTTAACTGTGCAATGTCTTTGCACGTTTCTTGATATACTCTGAAAGATTCAAAAACTAGCTTTAATATGACACCTCAATGAACGTTGCAGCAATCTACAGCCCTCCTCGACACTCTATCTCTCAAGAAGAATACAATGACTTGATTAACTCCCTTGGCACCACTTTCCTAATAGCTGGTGATTAGAATGCCAAACATATATCATGGGGATCTAGATTAATCACAACAAAAGGTAGAAACTTGCTGAAAAGTATACAACAAAATCGTCTAAATATATTATCCACAGGAGAGCCAAGTGACACTAATAAGATTCCTGATTTATTAGATTTTGCTTTAAACAAAGGAATATCAGACATATGTTGCACAATTGAATCAAACTTTGACTTAAGCTCTGACCACAGTCCAATTATTATAACAATTAGTAATAGCATAATACGTAAAACATCATCACCTAGACTATGTAGTAGTAGAACAAACTGGACACAATTTCAAGAAGATATAAATGAGCACATTAAGCTAGACAAACGACTGAAAGACAAAAATGAAATTGAAGAGGCCATTAATTACCTAACTACATTGATACGACAAGCAGCTTGGCGAGCCACGCCAGTTAATAAAATTCATGAAAGTAATCATATTCCTGTACACATCAAAGAGCTTGTCATTAAAAAACGTTGTGCTCGTCATAGATGGCAATTAAGCAGAAATCTACTAGATAAAACTATCCTTAATAGACTCACTCATGACCTCAACAGAGCCATCAAAGCTTACAGAAATGATACCTTTGAACTGTACTTAACAAATTTATCATCAAACGATCATTCATTGTGGAAAGCCACCAAAAAACTAAAAAGACCTGTTACAAACGTTCCACCAATAAGGAAACCTGATGGCTCATGGCTGATAAGGCTAATATTTTTGCTGAACACCTTGAAACAGTATTCTCCACTCCTCAAACAGACAACAATGTAGACGATCATATAGAAGCTTTCATAGAATCACCCTGCCAGTTATCACCTCCGATCAAAGCTTTCTCTCCAACAGAAGTTAGCAATCAAATACAGTTACTAAATTCTCACAAAACTCCAGGCTATGATCTTATAGTAGGCGAAGTCTTAAAACATCTACCAAGGAAAGCAATAGTACTGGTAACTACAATTTTTAATAGCATTTTGCGATTGTGCTACTACCCTGTGCAATGGAAATATGCACAAATAATAATGGTACTCAAACCTGGCAAACAACCTACTGAAGCCACTTCATATCGACCAATTAGCCTCCTTCCCATAATGTCAAAAATGCTTGAACGACTAATATTAAATAGAATAGAAGAATCTGTGCCTCTAAATGAACTCATTCCCGACTACCAATTTGGTTTCCGTACATTGCACTCTACAATTCAACAGTGTCATCGCATTGTAAATAATATCAAGGAGAGCTTAGAAGAAAGAAAAATCTGCTCTGCAGTATTTCTTGATATGCAGCAGGCGTTTGACAGGGTTTGGCACAAAGGCCTCATCTACAAAATAAAACTACATTTTCCTGCTCAGCTATTCCTTCTCCTAAAATCCTATTTAGAAAATCGTCAATTCCAAGTAAAATTCGAAAGCGAGCTGTCAACATACCACTGTATAAAATCAGGAGTACCTCAGGGAAGTGTCTTGGGTCCTTGTTTGTATCTACTTTACACTTCAGATATACCAACTACTCGTGACACTTTGATAGCAACATTTGCTGATGACACAGCTATTATGTCAACTGACAGAAATCCAGTAAGAGCAGCAACTAAACTTCAAAATCATCTAACTCTTTACGAGGCATGGCTTAAAAAATGGAAAATAAATGTCAACGCTAATAAGTCCAGCCAAATTACTTTTACCACCAGAAAGTGCATCAGTCCACAAGTTACAATTAATAATAACCCCATACCAACAAATACTGAAGTCAAATATCTTGGTCTCCACCTTGATGAAAAACTTACTTGGAGAGCCCATATTCAAGGTAAGAAAAGACAACTAGATCTTAAAATCAAACTACTGGTTAATGAATAGGAAATCCCAACTTTCCATGGAAAATAAAATTCTAATTTATAAAACAATAATAACACCCATATGGACATACGGAATTGAATTATGGGGGTGCAGCAAACCCTCCAATACGAAAATTCTGCAATATTTCCCGTCAAAAACACTGTGGATGTTAATGCCCCATGGTTTGTTTCAAATCTAACCATACACCAGGATCTTGGAATTCCATACATCAACGAGATTATAAGAGCTCGCACTATCCAATATAGAAACCGTTGCATAGATCATACAAATCAGGAAATTCGAAACCTATTCAATCCACCCCATGGAAGACAGAAGGCTAAAAAGAACTTGGACTGAAGACCTAGCTGGATGAATCTCAGTGAACTGTCAATGGACAGTGCCTGACTCAAGTCAAATTATCATTCAAGCACATTTACTTATTACTTGTTTTATAGTAAATTGTAAATTGGCAAATAATATATAAAAAAAAAATAATAATAATATGACACCTGAATGAGTTAGATAACCAGGTAAGATAACCAGAGTGTTGCATAGCAAAATTTCAATAATGCAAATACTGCTCTATGACGCTCTACATCATCTAACTAAAATTGTCATTGTCAACTCCCTTATTTGTTTAGTTATCTAGCTTATTCAGGTGTCAGATTGACTTCTCTACTTCGGACATTTTTAATCCAAAAAATCTGGAAAAAATAATTTAATGACATTTCATATGTATCTATGCAAGGACAAAATTTGAACAAAATATGAGACATTGAAATACGGTTCTAGTCGATTTGACATGAAATTAGCATGAAAAAAACCATCTAGACTCTAGAGTGTTCCCTATCTATCTCTTCCTCTTATCAAAAGATAATAAATTATTATTTTAATTGTCTATACTTGGAAACCTTTATTTAATGTTCACTATACAATATACTGTTTCCTGCATTGCAGATGATGATATATATACTGATGCTTACATCTAACAAAGATTGTCTGTTTTATAACATATGCAATTTGGTTGTTTTGAATGGTCTTTTATACAACTTAAATTAAATAAAAATTCTCAACAAATTGAAATATCCTTTTTATGTGAATATTATTATATATGCATGGTTAGATACTACAGAAATAGTAATCATGCTGGTTTGGCATTCTTTTGGCGTCCCCTAGGCAAGTGCCTAGTCTGCCTATGCCTGGTTACGGCTCTGCTTACAATATGCAAAAATTCCGTGTACAACACGTTATGAAGATCTCTTTTTTCACTCTTGCTTGATAAATTCGGGCTTCGCCCTCGTTAATTATAGCTGTAAGTTCCCGAAAAAAGTATGACTTTTATAACTAGTTTGTACAATATACTATTATGTAATCGTGTATTATTGCACGCTACATGATTGCTTATCGAATGCTGGTGCTAATGATACCACATTATAAGACTATATAATTGTTGCGGTTCGGCGTTACTATTCTTTAACTATAGCACTTTTCAGAATGTCAAGGTCAAAACAATGGAAGTCCGATGTTCAAAACTAAAAAAAATACAATATTGTAATTATTTCAAACCAATTTTTAAAAATAATGCTCGTATCCGCTCTATTGTTATCTAACATGACCACTTTGCTAATAGATGCGGAAATACGTAAGCAGTAGTAACGAATGCGTCTATGTTTGAGAATTTTGAATTCAATGAAGGGTAATTCCACATCAAGTGATCCAATTTTTTTGAAGTTTTGACTATCATTACTTGCTTTGATTTTTCAAATTTGGCAGAACTGTTACTCACAAAGATGAGTAAAAATCTAAAATATTATATTTTTAACTCAAGTGGTTCTTGAGTTGTACCCTTCTAAATGTACAAAAATGAGTGATTTTGAGCACGTTTACGTTTTCCTTTATAGCTTTTGATATCAATAAGATAAAGAAATGAAACAAAAACTGTTTTAAAGTCCATCATTTGGGCTTCAAAATGATGGAGTTGCATGGCATACTTTGATACGAAAAAAAAATTATATTGGCTCCATGAAATCTTTGACCTTAAATTTTTCAGAAAACATGATTAAAAGTTCTTAAAAAAATGGACATAAGAGTTGAATGTTTTTTAAACATGTGTGCCAAATTTCAACTTGAGATCTCAATGGGATCATTACTAAATTATTTTAACAAAATAGCAATATTATTCAACATTTTAACATAAATATATTTTTCAATATTGGGAACATTAGAGTTTTGTTTTCTGAATGATTATTGTTCGTTCTGAGTAATTACTTGCAAAAAATCTGGGTTAGATAAAACGTTAATTAACAAATTCCTGGATGTTTTTTTTAACTTTGCATATTCTTTAAATATCTATGTCTGCTAAATTTCAACCTTAGATCTGAAGGGGATCATTATTAATATATTTTTTTAAACACCACTGTTCAGTACCTAGTGACAGTATGTATTATTGATTTCATAATGATCTAGGACAGCAAAACTAATATGACGAATTTTCAAGTGAAAAGTGTATCGAGGATATTTTATTTAGGCAATGTTTCACAAATAATTTTAACAATTTTTAAAAACTCATACAGGAATTTGTTAATTAATGTTTTATCTAACCCAGATTCTTTGTAAGTAATTACCCAGAACGAACAATAATCATTCAGAAAACAAAACTCTAATGTTCCCAAAATTGAAAAAATATTTATGTTAAAATGCTGAACATTGCTATTTTGTTAAAATAATTCAGTAAAGGCTGATTCTCACTATACTGCAGGCTACCAACAGTCACCAGACCGACAAAACATTGTACTGTACATATTATATGAAGGTATTCGCATCAACCATTACAGACACGGACCGTCGCGACCATATAAAATGTACAGTACAATGTTTTGTCGGTCCAGTGACTGTTGGTAGCATGCCGTATAGTGAGAATCAGCCGCCTGAATGATTCCAAAAAAATAGTGATCTCTGGTTTTTCAGTTTTATGTATGCTGTAATTCGACCTGATTTATGGACTGGACAATTACAGTGCTAAAAAATGAAATGTTCTTGAATACCATATAACAAATTTACATCTACATTGTACAAAAAACTGGAAAATCAGCGGTTATGATTTTTACATCGTTCTTTAGCGAATGATTCAAACTGTACTATTGAGTTCACAATGATCTAGGACAGCAAGGCTAACATGATGGTATTTTATTGGTATTATGAAATCTATAGTACATGAGAACTCAAAGTACGATTTTAAATGGTAAAAGGGTACTACATTATAATGTCACTTTTTAGAAAGTTGCTGCAAATTGAACATATGCAAGATTTCTGAGATTGGGTTGTTTAAAAAATCTAGTTAGAATTTTATTTCAGTTCATGAACTTGGTGTGTATTTTATGAAGTAGAAAATTTATTTTGGATCAACATTACATATTATGAATCACAGTTTAAAGCGAGTTTATAAATATAAACAACAAATGATTACAGATGGTCAACTATTGGTCTAGATAGAGCAATAGATTTCAATGAAGCTTCACACATGGATTTCCGGCTAAGTACTTACAACTGATCTCTATTGATCAATCAAGATTAGAATCCGAATGGATAGAAAAAGATTTAATGTTACTGATTCTAAAAATATAAAACAGTTCTTTACTACCCTTCATTCAAGAGTTACAAGGCTCAATATTATATTAGTAGTGATCTAACAGAACTATGTAAGTGAAAATCGACCAACTTTACAGAAAGTTTAGAAAACTTCTTATTTTACATTTATAGGGAAACTGATGTTTAATTGGTGTAAATAATTTAAAAATAAATATTTGCCAATTAAGTATGATGAAATAAATAAAGATTATTAAAAGTTTCACAGTTTTATTAAAATATACCTGACAATATTGTTTCGACAGCTATGCTGTCATTATCAAAGGTAATATAATTATAAACAAACACGTCGCTAAGGTAGATACAAAATAGGTAACTAGATAAAATAATAATAAAATAAAATAATAATAATAAAATTTATTTTTATTTTTATTATTATTTTATCTAGTTACCTATTTTGTATCTACCTTAGCGACGTGTTTGTTTATAATTATATTACCTTTGATAATGACAGCATAGCTGTCGAAACAATATTGTCAGGTATATTTTAATAAAACTGTGAAACTTTTAATAATCTTTATTTATTTCATGATTATGGAGTTCCACAAAATAAGGCTGGAAACAATAAACAAAATTAAGTATGAATCAATTCCGCACAAAATTCTTTACTTGTTGCTGCCAATAACTCAACATAACCCATTTTGGAACTTAAGTCTTTTTGTCAGATCTCTATCGATATATTTTTGAAGTTAACATCAAATTACCTTTTTATTGACATGCTTGATAACTTTAGTGAAGAGACATTCAAATTAACATAATGGTCAATGGAAGTTAAAACTGTTACGAAATTAAGTATACAAAAACATGTGTGCCAAACATTCAATGACTGCCTCAAACTAAGTAACTACTAGGCACTCACGAATAAGCAAACTAGATAAGCCTTTGAATTTAGATGAAATTAAATTGCAAACCTAAGATTTTGAAGTGATACTACTGGAATGATTTTATATGGAAGAGTAAAATAAAATTGGCAAAAGGCTGGAAAAAGTACACAAAATAAGGATAATAAGTAATAGGCAAAAAAAGACATTTGAAACCAAATACAATGAAATAAATAAAAATTAATAAAAAGTTTCACAATATTTATTAAATTATAACCTGACAGTTATGTCATTATCAAAGGTAATATGAATGTAAACAAACACGTCGCTAAGGTGAATACAAAAAATAGATAAAAATAATAAAAATTAAATATCTAACACTTCCAGTAACGATGAATTACTGAGCTCAATCTGTTCATTTATTAAAGGTGCCCTGAGTTCGTTTTTGTATATCTCGAAAGCTTCTAAAATGTCTAATTTGTGTTTGTTATTACAAAAAATTTTGTAATAATTACCTTAATGCAATAACCTTGGCAAAGTAAATTCTGCTAGTAAGACAGAAATAAACAATGCTTCAGAGATAAGTTGACCTCAAAAGAGTGCAGATAGCTAAATGGCGAGACGGCCAATGTAGACTAATATAATAGGTGTGTCACCTGGTGTTATCCAAAATGCCAAAATACTCAACCATCCAATTCTGAGCATACCAAAACAATATTTGGGTCATGTATAGATACTCTATATTTAGTATTTTTTTAAGTCATAATCAAGGATTTTATTATTATTATTTTATGGCAGTTTTGAATTTTTTTATTTAGAAAAATTTGTTTTATTTTCCATATTTCTCAAACTTACAGTCCATATTCTATGTGTCTATAAAATAATCTTGTTATATCACATATGAGATCTGAAATTTTTAGGTTATGTTAGGTATTGAACTGTCGTCTCCACAACAAGTAGACCAGACATGACTTCTTTAAAAGAAACAAAAACAGGGTGTTTAGACATGATTTGAGGATTGTTTATTGATGCTCAGATTTCATACTCTCCAATGGATTAGTTTGATGGTTGTAATATAACTTAAATATTTTGGTATTTTTGGGTAAATACCTATGCCACACCTCTCAACTCGGCTATCTTAAATGAACAGCAAACATCTTGGCATCTGACTACCCTCAACCTCTTCTACCAACCCATAAAGTCTTACTAAAATCTAAGAACAACCCTGTTGAACATTTTTGTTTTAGCTGCAGTATATAAAATGTAAGGATGCCTAAACAATTTGTTCATGACTGCATAAAGTTTGCGTGTTCTGCGACAATGAGTGTTGTTAAGTAGTATTGCCAAGCTTTATATAACTTTTAATATCTTTTTTCACCCTTTCTTCTTAAATATGCATACCTTTTGGAAACTTGCAAATAAAGGTAATTAGGAACTATTAACTTAGTAGGTAAAACTTAACATAGTACGGTAACTTTTTATGTCAGTTTAGTAAGTCATTAATTTATACTTTCAAACACTAAAGTCGGGGATATAGGTAAGAAATCAGCTACTTAGTTTTTATGTTACGTTGTATAAGCAACTTCTTGATTATTTTTTTTGTATTCGGAAATTTACTGTACACTGCGTTATATATTTCGTTTTAATTTAAAGGCAAATAAAAAATGTACATTTTTTCAAAAACAGAATTTTCTTAATTTCAACATTACACTATTAATATTACCATACAAGGTTACCTTATTATCATTTTTCTGCTTTTAAGAATGCATGTGTAAAACTTCTGATAATTGTTATATTCAACAATACTTAATTACATGCGATACTACTGTTCTTTGTTTTCTTTGTTATTCTTTTTTTGTCAAATATTTTACTTTTCATTTCTGTTATCACCTTAATAATGCAAATGTAATGTAAAGAAGTAATTAAACTTGTCTGTACTTATTGCATGAAAATAACAATATATAAATGTATTGTTTGTTTATATTGTTATTTTCTGCTCACTATATTTGAATAAAATATCATTGAATAAGCAATACAGTATTTGTTCATAGAATAATCTTATTTTGAAAAAATTGTAAAATACTAAATTTTATATGAATTCTTGAATAAAGTGAGTATAATAATAATAAAACCAATAATATCCTATACTTTAAAAACCCGTTAGAATTTTATATCTGATTCCAAATGAATACACTTTACTCTATATCTAATTGAAAAATGTGCATTTTGCACAGCTTAATAATGTTTTTATACGGCAGTATTATCAAAATTCTAAAATCCAGACTTTAGGCAGATTTCTTCGGAGCCAGTAATATGAAATAAAATGTGAACTGTAACTTGAAACCTATACTGTAATAAAAGCTTCACTTGATCAATTATTATCAATTATTTTAATAGTAACCTTAGAATAGACATTTCATGTCAATAAATTTAGGTTAAGTAATTTCTAGTCGAGTGTCATCAACATTTTTTTAAACACTAGAATATACTAAATGAAAAATATAATCATCATTGTGATGAATACTTTTAATTATATGCACTAACTGATGACTACATTTACTACCAAGATTAATGTTTTATGTATTTTTTTCTAGACCCAGTATGTCCCAAGGGACTGTGATGATGCAAAATCGTTCATATGAAAAAGACTTTACTGTAGCAACACCTGAAGAATTTGTTAAACGCTTTAATGGAACCAAAGTTATTAATAAGGTAACATTTTATACAATCCACATCAATTTTTATTCTCTCACAATATAATATCATTTGCAGGTATTAATTGCAAATAATGGTATAGCCGCTGTAAAATGTATGCGTTCAGTACGTCGTTGGTCATATGAAATGTTTAAATTTGAAAGATCTGTCCGTTTTGTGGTAATGGTTACTCCAGAAGACTTAAAAGCAAATGCAGAATATATTAAAATGGCTGATCATTATGTTCCTGTCCCTGGTGGTACTAATAATAATAATTATGCTAATGTTGAGTTAATAGTTGATATTGCCATTCGCTGCCAAGTTCAGGTAAAGATTCTAGACTGTTATTTATATGTACATATATGTTTTTAACTTGTCTTGGTTGTTTATTTAGGCTGTTTGGGCTGGTTGGGGTCATGCTTCAGAAAATCCAAAATTGCCAGAACTGCTTCATAAAAATAACATAGCATTCATTGGACCACCTGACAAAGCTATGTGGGCTCTTGGAGATAAGATTGCTTCGTCTATTGTTGCACAAACTGCCAAAATCCCGACACTGCCATGGTCTGGTTCAGGTAATAACTGTTTATAAGTTAATAATCTAACTATTAGTAATTAATTGTTTCTGTTACTTGTTTCATTTCATATGTATAAAAAATTCGATTCAGAAGTTTTAAAATTAAAATTTCATTAGTGAGTTATTGTAAGTTTAAGTTATGTCAAGATTTAGCACTTCATACTAGAATCATTTACGTCTCTTAAATTAAACCTATATGTCTTTATGTAAACACCTAGAAGTTTTATATATACATATATAGCTTTTATATAGGCCCTTTAGGTCCACAGCTTTGTTATGTTCTTTGATTCCTCTCTATGAAGTTTTATAATAACAAAAGTACAAGCATAAAGTAATACTTAAACTAATGCAAAGCTGTGTATTCATATAAACAATCAGAAAAATGCACAATCTACATTAAATAAATCAGCATATTGAATCTTACAATGAATAAAAGTGATTTAAAGATTGTATACTTACAATTACTATCAAGAATTCCTTGCCAAGTATCTTTGCTTAAACTAGTTGAATACACACATCTAACACAATTTCAATAAACTATACAATAAAATATGCTTTTGACTATTTAAGAAAACAAGATTGATGTCATTTTGTCATCATTGAATCAATTTGTTTTCAGAGAAAAGCATTCAACTATTGATCAAATGCACATTATCATAGAAATCATATCATAGAAAAATCATTAAAAGAAAATATTGATGTTCTACAATCTTTCTGGATGTAACACAAGCATTTGATAAGGTGTGTCATGAAGTTTCAAATTACATAATGAAACTACTCTTGTCAAAACAATATTCTCAAATCTTGGAATCTTCTATTTCTAACAGATACTTCAGAATCAAGCAGGTAGAAGCTTACTCAGAACTGAAGGAAATCAAAGTAGGAGTACCGCGAGGAAGTGTACTAGTAAGACCAGTGTATCTTTTGTACACTTGTGACAATCCAGGTGTAGAGAACGACACCATCGTTACCTTTCTGCTGACAATGCTATATTAGCAGTAGGGAAAAGCAATGAAGAAGCTATAGAAAAATTACGAACAGCTATCGATCAAATTTATCATTGGGTAAAAAGATGGAGAATAAAATAGATTTTAAACTAAAGTAATGAGGTGCATTGTAGATGCATCTCACTAACTTTTTCTTATTACAAGTATTTAGAGAGTTGCAACATACTATGTCATTGAATATTTGAAACCATTAACATTTTTTTGGAAGCAATTGCTTTCTTTATTACATTAAATAATAATAAAATAGACAAACTGTATAAATTAATAATGAAAACATAATTTTTAAATACTGCCCTATTAGATTAAATTAAGAAACCTGCTTATATAGTATATCATGTACTCACAAAGTGTTCATTTCAGTTTTTTTAAATACTCTTATAATTTAAATAAAAATATTTTTATTTAACTTGTTTTTTTCATCATGTTCTCAAATTTTGCAAAAAATTACCCACTTCAATTAAAATAAAAATACAAGTTAATGCTGTTTTTGCCGCCCCCCCCCTAAATCCACCATCTTGACATTTAGAAATTCTAAAACTACATATTTACCAAATTTGTGAAACTAAACTTTCCTCTTTATTAACCCCCTTCTCACCCAAAATTTGAATTTAAAATAAATAAGGGATTCAAAAACTTTGAAACTTGTTAGGTACACGAAAATGAGTAAAATAACTCAAGCCAAGAGTTGAATTTAAAAATTAAATAACAATTTAAAGAAATTTGAAGCTTGTGAGACAAAATAATGTTTCTAAGATAACAAAAATTAGAAAAATATTTTTTAAAACTGCTTTTATTTAAAATGTATTAAAAACAATATAAACCAACTTTCTTTTGTTTCACTAATGAGTTTGAGACAACAGAAAATTATTTAATTCAATAAAACTTTCTGGGTGGTATACTTCCTGCACCGCTATGCAATAAGAAGTGAAATTTGGCTGGTACAGATTTCAATACCGAATGGTCGAAAGTGTTAAATGAATATAAAATGTTTGATAATAAGGAGTCTAATGGGGACTGATGGGAGGGTATCCATATAAGGTCTGTAATAATTTTTGTCATTTTGAGTCAAGATATGAATTTTTGAAAATAAGGGTTTTATCAGAATTTATTATATCCAGGACCATTCTCAAGTCCAAGGGACATTAATCAACAGTAAAAACACAAGAGCTTTTTTTATCGGATAAATTTCTTTTTCTAACTAAATAATTTTGCAAATCAGTAATTTTATGAAAAAAACTGACATGGCAAAATCGCGAGACTGAAGGTCGAGCGATTTTGTCAAATGTCAATTTTTCGAGCAAAATTACTGATGGAAAAATTTTGAATTAAAAAGAAATTTATCCTTAAAAGAAAACCTTGAGTGTTTTTTGGCAAGATAAATTAACGACTGAATATATGAATGAACAACAACAATAATTATTTTTATTGATACAATTAAATTATTTGAATGAACAGTTATTAAATACACAATTGTTATAAATTGTTTGGTTTGGTGTACTGATTTCAAAATTTTCTTCTCTGGTATTCACACATGTGGAATATTCATTTTGATCTTTCTTATTCGAGGCTCGTAAGGAACTAATAAGATTTTCGTGATGTTCAGGGTCAATTTGGAGGTAGGGTTTAATAGAAGATGATGATGAGTGTCCCGTTATCTTTATAAGTTGTTGGTCACTTACTCCTGCTTTGGCTAACTGGGAAACTGTACTAGCACGGTTTGAATGATTGGTAATTTTATTATTTGTAATGTCGAGTTCAATTTTAGTTGCAGAATTTTTGGTCCAAGTAGAAATCCTATTAATACCCAGTGGAACATTTTTGTACCAACCTTTAAAATTTGTATTTTTCCAAATGGGATTTGGAGTTAAAAAAAGTCGTTCAGATGTTATGTTTTCATTTCTTTTTTGTAACAGTAATTTTAACAATGTAACGGGACAAATACCTTCATCCATTTCATTTTTTGTTATCCATTTGCTGTCTGCCAATTTTTTCGACCCACCTGTGCCATCTTTGAAAATATTGAATTGTATTCAAATCTCCCTGTTGGAGTTCCACCTTGATTTTTTTCTTCTTTAAAATGGTAAATTTTACAGTTTACAGCTTCTCCTCCCCTCCAAGCTAATTCATAAGAAGCTATATGAAAGAATCTTTTTTGTAATCCCTCTGGTTCGTCTATATTCCACAATTTTGCCATTTTTAGTATATCTTTCTTGTTCAATGCTACAGAACATACTTTCCTTTTTTCTGGAATAGCTTGTAATTCTTTCCGTTTACTATTTCTCACGAGCTTTTTTAAAAGTTATGTCGGTAAAAGGATCAAATTTAATATTGTACTCATTGAAATATTTTTCTTGAATCATCTTCGCAGTTGAATTCCAAATTGATTTAACTGCATATTCTTTATAATCATCTCTATTCCTCTTTTTCATATTATAGGCCCAATTCTTGAATATATCTGCTACTTCTTGTAACAGAGTTATTTCCGACAGTTCGTAATTTCGGACTTGACAAAACTCCATAAATTGTCTCCATATTGACGCTTTAGTGTTTTTTGTGGATTACAGAATTGATTTTTCTATATTTTTTGTTATTTGTTGAGTCGAAACTTCACCAAAATGACTCATGTTGTATGTTTCAGTATCAAGTATCAACAATACTTAATAATTATAACTGACAGGGCAGACATTAAAGTGACGTAAGCGTACTAGATGTAGTCTGGTTATGAGGAACAGGCGTTTTCATCGGTGATAAAAAAGTATGCACCTTTTTTATCGCTGTCAAAATGACAATACTGTCATCATTAAATGATACATTTTATATAGGAGTTAATTTATCAATGCAAAAACCACGTCATTTATGCGATTTTGGCATAAGTCATAGACTTATGAATAAAATTCCAAAGGATGGATCCTAATAAATTGAAGGCGTTCAAAGTGGCCTCTAAAAATTGCAGCTACAAGTTTCTGTAAATCAGTGGTCTATTTACAAATTTTTGACAAAAAATGCTAAATCAAAATAACATTTACACCAGTGGTTCTTAACCGGTGCTCCGCGGAACACTGGTGCTCCGTGAGCTTGTTGCAAGTGCTCTGAGAAATTATGAAAGCCGGAATTTAATGTTGGCTCATCTACTGTAGGTGATTTGAGTTGCGCAAACAATGGCTAGATGGCAGCACCTTTGCAAAGTGAAGTTGTGTGCTCATCTCGCAACGGCTCTCAAGTACCCAATCGAGAGCCGTTGCTTGGTCACTAGGCATTCCCACACAGGCGATTCCCCTTGCGGTTATCCATAGGGAAAAGTGCTATGCCGATACTTGGAACTTATTAATGAATTGGCGACCTTTTTCCAAAATGAAAGTATGGATGATTTTGTAAAATGTCTTCAAAATGATATTTGGTGTGCTAAACGGGCCTATTTAGCTGATATTTTTGATTACTTGAATAGCGTTAACGCCAGTATTCAAGGAAAAAACGAAAATTTTTGACATCCACTGACAAATTGACAGCCTTTCAGAAAAAAGCAACTTTTTGGAAAAATTGCATTTTAGAAAAAAGGAGAGTAGATATGTTTCCTTCGTTAAATGATAACACTGCTGGGGAAATTGTTTCAGCTATAACAGAACATTTAACTTTATGGGAAGAAAAGATTGAATGTTACTTTCCTTCAGTAAATATAGAGAATTATGATTGGATACGAAATCCCTTTGCCACAATTGATACATCCAGGGATACATCGAGTTGTGAATTTTCGTATCAAGAAGAAGAACAATTGATTACCTTGTCAACGGATCGTACTCTAAAAATAAAATTCTCGGAAATAACTCTGGATGAATTTTGGATTTTTGTCCAAGACGAATACCCAGCTCTCTTTATAAGGACACTGAAAATCTTATTACAGTTTATATATTTTTCCTACGACCCCATACGAAAGTAAACAATAGCAAACGCTACCGACATTAAGAAAGTGAGTCATATAACACGCATATGTTAGGAACATAACACATGTGTGTGTTAGGAAAATACGGCACGCTAAGCAATATCTCGAAATCCATGAATTTTGTTTACATTAAAATGATGACATTAATGTTTAATCCAATTTTCAGAAGCCTTTTAACCATTATGTATCTATTCTTTTCTGACAAATATAACTTTAATTAGTTACTTTAGCTATCAAAAAGAAATATCTAATAGATTATACCTAATGTAACCTCACTATAATAAATGAAAATTATTGAAGCAAGTTTGCCAAAATTAAAATCAGTGATGCCAAATGGGAGAAAAATAAAAGTAATACCAAATAATTTAGTTAGGCAACCTCTTTCACACCTGGCAGTATGTTATTAGTTGAAGTTATATTTTTGGTCATTTTCAAATTGAAAGATAATATCAAAACCAAAACTTAACAAAAAAAAATTCACTATAATTTTTATTAACTTTACTATAAGTTACAAAACAGTATAAATATTGTTACATTACTTCAGCAGAGCTAAAAATGTGTTTAGATAGTTTTTAGATAAGTTTTCCTGCCATGAGAAGAACTTATATTATTCATTTTGGTAACGATTTTCAAACTAAAAAAACTCGAAAAACGAAAACTCTTAAAAAATATACAACTTGTTTACATTAAATACGTCAAAGTTACAAAAAATGATTTGCAATTATTTGTTCTCTGTATATTTTTATAAAATAAAGCACAAACAGTGTGTTGTAACAAAATATCACTGCCACTAAAGCTTAAGTTTATAATATATAATGTAAGAATAAGTACAGTAAATAAACATTGACTTACTTGCATTAATAACAATTAAATAAATGCCTCAATGGCTTTTGATTTTCGTAATTAAAATATTTTTGTGAAAACTGATGATTTTAGTAGTGTTTCCCGAAGTGATGTAACGTTACGGATTTGACGCGATCATTACCAAAATAAGTATGTGTCGACGCTAGTCGTTGAAATCAGTGTGATAAAACATAATATTTACAATAAAATTAATATCATTGCATTATATCATGGCATAGAGTTATAATTTCATAAAGTAAAATGATTGCTTATTTCAATGCGGCGGAACAAATGCGTGCAAGGATCAGCTTACGTAGTGGCGCTAGGGTGCTTTCGGTGATCTCGGTATCGGCGGTAGTTCTCGAGCGCCAGTTATTTTTACGTGGTATGCTCCACAGCTCCGGGTACCTACAAATAGAGAAAAGATTATCCAGGTAACTGCTGGAGTTGCTGAGGCCGGCCCACTCTGGATCACTCCTATCACTAAAGCTCATAGGAAACAAAAGGGTATTAGTGCTAATAAATAAAACACACAATCAACAAATCAAACAAAATTTATTATTACTAAAACTTTACCCTCAAACATGTCTCAAACCTAAACCTAAAAAAAAAGAAAGCATAGGGTTACCAGCGTTAGCCATAGCAAGCGGGATGCAATACAGCGTGCGTTATCAAGCAAACGTACGGGTTGCATAGGGCAAAATAACGGACAACAGGGAAGGCTCCTAATTTAGGATAACGGGTGGAAATTAGGATGGGACCCCCAGGCACGTGCACAGTGAGGCTCCGGACAAGGTACAGAAAGCGGGTGGAAACAGGATGAGACCCCCAGGCACACGCACAGTGAGGTCTCGGTAGAGTGGGTGGAAATAGGATGAAACCCTCAGGCACACGCACAGTGGGGTTTCGGATAAGTGGGTGGAAATAGGATGAGACCCCCAGGCACACACACAGTGAGGTCTCGGGTAAGGTAAACAGGGTGGAAGTAGGATGAAACCCCAGGCACACGCACAGTGAGGTTTCGGTAAAGCGGGTGGAAATAGGATGAGACCCCCAGGCACACGCACAGTGAAGTTGGGCAAGGTACGGTAAAGAGGGTGGAAGTAGGATGAGACCCCCAGGCACACGCACAGTGAGGTCTTGGAAAATGGGTCAAGAGGGTGGAAGCAGGATGAGATCCCCAGGCACACGCACAGTGAGGTCTCGGATAAGGCGGGTGGAAACAGGATGAGACCCCCAGGCACACGCACAGTGAGGTCTCGGGTAAGGTACGGTAAAGAGGGTGGAAGTAGAGCGGGCGGAAAGGGGATCGGTTCTATCGGTCAGAGATCTTACTCTTATATTTCCCCAGGAACGGTCTGGTCGGTCGGCTCTGGCTGGCTGGTCCTGGTGGGAGTCCTGGACGCGGACTGAATAAATCGTCGCTCTGCGCCTGTTTATATAGGCGCTCTCGGAGCGTGGGAGAAATGACAGGAGTGGAACGGAGCGGCGCACGCCAAATATCGGTTAGGGAAGGGACGCGTGCACTCGCTCGAGTCAGTCTCTTATCCGAACGGAATAAGATTGCACGAGAAAATATGGATTTTAATTCATATATACAAAATAAACAACCAAAATTAAGTAACTTCGTTACACGCGTTACCGATTTGAAGCGACCGTTACCGTGTTGAGCGCATGTTGGCGCTTCTTATCAAAAACCATCTAATAATACAATATTTATTAAAAGATCAAAGACGATTAAGCTATTTAAATAATGTCATCGGCCATGACATTATAATACACCAAACACAAAAGGGCAATCTCTATTATTCTTTTGACGAACTTTAATCTACAAATTGAGTGTGTAATTGAAATGTAGACAAATTATGAAATATAAAATGTAAATTTTAACCAAAAACTGGAAAAATATGTCTTATTACAAATTATAAGTTCTGTAATTATCATTTTTGACAATGGCAACCTAGCATTGCTGGCTTATGACAATAAGATGCTATAAATAAATAAATCAATAAATTCTGAAATATCTCATTAACAAAAAATGTTTTTCATGAACATGACTTGAATCTCATGATTGTCCATTGCGCCTTGCTAAACACCGACGAATTGGCGGGTCATTAACTTTTTTGATACATTATTGCTGTATCTAGCTAGTACATAAGTTCCAAGAGCAATGCCAGATTCTTTGTAACAAACTAAATCTTCATCATTATTTTGGTATGAACAAGATGGTGTGTTTGTGTCATGAATATCATCTCCATGCAGAGTAGAATCTCGACTACTCGGAAGGTGAGTGTCATCTTGATCGGACGATTTTTTGGGGGAGGTGGCTGCATTTTCTTTGGTTGCTATCGATTTATTATGAATGTCTATACCAATACTACAAATTCCTATACGTATTTACTGAATAAGAAAATACGTTTGACTTAGAGGGCATGCATGACACATGACAATTTTCGTCCATGCATCACTCCTCCAGAATATGTTACCTGTTTGATTGTTGTTACGCTACTGTAAGACTTAATCAGTACAGTAACGTTACATCATATACGGAAACGTTACCGAACTGATCGTTACCAGACTGAGTATTCGTTGCGTATTATTCATTTACGTCCTTAACTAACGCACTAATGGCCTAGAAATGTTAGGTTGCGTTTGAACTTCAATGTTATCTCTTCACTCTTTACTTCAAATAGGTAAGTGTTAAAGCAACGAAGTTATGAACGCTGTATTACTTTCCTGTTTTTCAAGAATAAATGCTGAAACGGCTCCAGAAATCAGAATTCGCCATATGTACACAATTTCCCCTGGCAATCCCACTGATTTAAAACATGGTGCAGCGTTTCATTTCGCTTGTTTTCGATAAGATTGGCGGCAAATTCAAAACCCATACAGACACTCATTTAAAGCTGAGACACATCATTTTCGCGGAATATATTATATTAATCCAAGTTTTACCAATTCTAAATCTGATCAAGAACAAAACCAAGGATACTAGAAATATAATCAAGATTGTTTTATAGGTTAAATTTTCTCCCAGGTTTTTATAATGCGTTCTTAAGCATAACAAAGTAAGGTGTAGACAGTTACCGGACTGACGATTTGGACAATTTAAATTTTTTTGCAAATTGTATTTTCAACATATTATTTTTTTGCACATAACTTGCTACAGAGTAACAATGTTTTTATGCAAAATTACAACATTTTCTCTTTATTTAATGTTTTTATGCCTAGAAGACTGAAATTTGCCCGCAATCTGAAAATTACCCATTTGTTAATTATGAAGATATTAAATATAAATAAAAAATAAATTATGTGTCTCTCAAATTATTATATTATAAATTGTAATAGTAAGTCATTTAATTAATTTTGCTGCTAAACCCAAGGTTTAATTTTATATTATGTTTAAATAAGTTATGAAGATATGATTTTCGACGAACAAAAAGTTCGTCTCTGAATTCGTGAAGTCTGTCGGTCTGTCTGTCGCCTTTTTCCCTGTTGACTTTTTGAATTTTTCTTTTTGGAATCTTATAGTACATCAAATTCTAAGAAACTTTTGGTTGGAACATTTTTTTGTATCTCTTCGGGAAAGTGATCAAAATGACCACCGAAAATTAGTTTATTAAGTATACAGTTGTTTTTGTTCGTCATGGCAATGCTAGCTCTGCGCATTCTCAACTGGTTTAAAATTGAAATTTATATTTAGTAAAAGAATCTATTAAATAAAATGTTAACAAACACCCATTCATTTTAACAATTGTCATAAGAATACCTTTATATTTAACTTCTATTCAGCTCCAGAAAAATAAAATTAAGTTGTCAAGATAACTTAATTTTATTTTTCTGGAAATGTTTTGATAGAAATCTCGTTATAATTATTCATATTGTAAAACTAAATTGTTTAAGAAATTAAACTTTATATTCTAAAAATAAATGGCTTAAGAAAATTAGCTTTAATTGTGATTGTAATTTGTTAAACTTAACCATAAAAATTTTGCTTTAAAATCTTCAAAAATTATATCCTTGAAAATTAAAAAAAAATCTAAATTTTTAAACATTTGAAATTTGGGAGGGTCGTAGGAAAAATATTGTACATTACACGTTGGAAAGTGACTTTTCTGCACTCTCGTGATTTCGGCACTCGCCTTACGCCTCGTGCGTACGAAAAGTTTTACTTTCCACACTAGTAATGTAATATACTATTTTTAATTAATGTTATTTTTAACTGTTATGTAATAATCAGTTAAATTCTTAATAAAAGTTATGTCTGTATGTTTTTTGACTCTTTGATTTTGGTGCTCCGCGAGTTTTTCTTACGATCAAAAGTACTCCCTGACTTCAAAAAGGTTAAGAATCACTGATTTACACCAACATTTCTTTTCACTTGATTGACCAACCAATGAAAAGTGGCCTCCAATTATGTCACATCACTCACTAACATACACTGGCTTGCAAAAAATTCGCGTACACCTATTTTTGATTGTATTAAGTCGGTCTTAATTTTTAAATTGTCAGTGTCAATCAGTTAAAATTATTTTGTTTTATTTTCCTAATGACAGATTTATCCGTCAAAAATGTAATGTCAAAAGTCAGAAAGGTCACGTTTACATAGCAAAAACTACATAAAAACTCGGTTACTTGATTTTTAAAGTGTATGCGATTTTTTTGCAAGCCAGTGTACATGCTCCTCTTTGGTTTTTTATTCATAGATCATATAAGTGTTTCGTAGGTCAATGTTTTGGAAGTTCGATGTGAACTGATTTTTATATTTATTAGTGGTATTTTTAAAACAATTGTTTATTTAGCTTAAACAGTACAGAAGTTGATAATGTATCTCATTCGATTTTTGTAATTTTACTTTACAGAATTGGAAGCAGAATACACAGGAAGGAAAATAAAAATTTCTTCAGAATTATTTGCAAAAGGCTGTGTTTCAACTGCAGAACAAGGTTTAACTGCAGCACTAAAGATTGGATTCCCAGTTATGATCAAGGCATCGGAGGGTGGTGGTGGTAAAGGTATCCGTAAAGTAGACAACGAGGCTGATTTTGCTGCTGGATTCCGGCAGGTAAATCTTATCTCCCTTGTTATAATTTTATGTGATTTACATGAAAATGATTTATTATAGGTGCAAGCTGAAGTACCTGGTTCACCAATTTTTGTTATGAAACTAGCAAAATGTGCAAGACATTTAGAAGTGCAATTATTAGCTGATCAATATGGAAATGCAATATCCCTCTTTGGTCGTGATTGTTCTATACAAAGACGTCATCAGAAGATTATTGAAGAAGCACCTGCAGTTATTGCTGAACAATCTGTATTTGAAGAAATGGAAAGGGTCAGTTGATTATTTATTTCGTAATCATTCATCAGTAAATATTAAATATTTTCTTGTTAGGCTGCGGTACGTCTTGCTAAAATGGTTGGATATGTTTCTGCTGGTACTGTTGAATATTTATATGACACTTCAGGACACTACTATTTCTTGGAATTAAATCCTCGTTTACAAGTAGAACATCCGTGTACAGAAATGGTTTCAGACGTAAATTTACCAGCTGCACAATTACAGGTCAGACTAGATTCTGTTGTAGTGTAATAACTAGAAGTGTAAATTTTCCTTTTCAACAGATAGCTATGGGTTTGCCCTTGCACCTTATCAAAGATATTCGGTTACTTTATGGAGAATCTCCCTGGGGATCATCTGAAATTGATTTTGATAAACCTGTTCATAAACCTCAACCTTGGGGCCATGTTATTGCAGCACGTATCACATCTGAAAATCCAGATGAAGGTATAAATTTGAAACATTTGATAACGTGGAACTTAAAAAACTAATTATTTGTTATTTAAGGTTTTAAACCAAGTTCTGGCACAGTACAAGAATTAAACTTTAGATCATCCAAAAATGTTTGGGGATATTTCTCTGTTGCTGCTTCTGGTGGTTTGCATGAATTTGCTGATTCACAATTTGGTCATTGTTTTTCATGGGGTGAGAATCGAGAGCAGGCTCGCGAGAATCTTGTTATAGCTCTTAAGGAATTATCAATTCGAGGCGATTTCCGTACTACAGTTGAATATCTCATTACGTTACTAGAGACTGACAGTTTTCAGGTATACAATTGAAACATTTTGTGATATTTTTTTTTTAATAATTGCTTTGTTTTAGAATAACACCATTGACACTGCCTGGTTGGATATTTTAATTTCAGAACGTGTTCAATCAGAGAAACCAGATGTAATGCTGGGAATTATATGTGGTGCTTTGCATATTTCTGATAAATGTATTAGTGCAGCTTTTACAGAATTCCAAAATTCTTTAGAACGTGGACAGATACAATCTTCTAATACTCTTACAAATGTAGTTGATGTTGAACTGATACATGAGGGGTAAATTTTATTAATTTTTAATTCAAAGCCGGTAAATTCATTGTATATTAACGGCTAAATGTTTTCAGCAATAAATACAAAGTACAAGCTACCAAGAGTGGTCCTAATACATACTTTCTAGTCATGAATGGTTCCTTTAAAGAAATTGAAGTTCACAGACTGAGTGATGGCGGTAAATTTACTGAGAACAAATTTGAAATGCTTAATTTACAAAATTATTTGAATCGGCAGGTATTTTGTTATCGGTGGACGGGTCTTCTTTTACGACTTATATGAAAGAAGAAGTAGACAGATATCG
Organism: Agrypnus murinus; assembly: GCA_929113105.1. Lineage (NCBI taxonomy): Eukaryota > Metazoa > Arthropoda > Insecta > Coleoptera > Elateridae > Agrypnus > Agrypnus murinus. The sequence continues at coordinate 59,892,689 of OV816025.1, forward strand.
TATTGTGATTGGAAATCAGACATGTGTTTTTGAAAAGGAAAACGATCCAACTTTATTACGGTCTCCTTCAGCTGGAAAGCTTATTGGTTTCTTGTTAGAAGATGGTGGTCATGTCTCCCGTGGACAAGCATATGCTGAAATAGAAGTAAGTTTATGGAGAATTATTGCATTGTTATATGCGGAGCTTTTTAACTAAGCTTTGTGTTTATAATATTAAAATATTTATGTAGGTTATGAAGATGGTAATGACACTAACAGCAAGTGAAGCTGGAACTGTGTTTTACGTAAAAAGACCAGGAGCTGTTTTAGATGCAGGTTCTATAATAGCTACCTTAGAATTAGATGATCCTTCTCTAGTCACCAAAGCTCAGTTATACAAGGGTCCTTTCCCAGAACTTGATGTATCTACTCCTTTAGCGTCACAAAAACTAAATCACATTCACAACTCTTACAAGACTATTTTAGAAAATACATTAGGAGGTATGTAATATTTTTGATCAATCAACAGTATATTATTTTACACCACCATTATTTTAAAGGTTACTGTTTGCCTGATCCATACAATACAGCTCGTCTCAGGGAACTTATAGAAAAATTCATGGCAAGCCTGCGTGATCCTAGCCTACCTCTACTTGAATTACAAGAAGTCATCGCATCAATCTCAGGCCGTATTCCTGTTGCAGTAGAGAAAAAGATTCGTCGCTTAATGTCTTTGTATGAACGTAACATTACATCGGTGCTTGCACAATTTCCTAGCCAACAAATTGCAAGTGTCATTGATGGATATGCTGCTAGTATTACAAAACGTACTGATCGTGATGGATTCTTTCTAGCTACTGGAGCTGTTGTACAATTAGTACAAAGATATAGGAATGGTATACGTGGACGTATGAAGGCTGCTATTCAAGACTTGCTTAAGAAATATTATGAGGTTGAAAGTCAATTCCAACATGGTAAGTTTAAGGATAATATAAATATTATATCTTTTAGAAATAAGATTTTCAATTACGTTTGTCAAACTTTCTAAATTATGGCTTTTGCTAAATTGAACATCATTTTTATGATTTTAATAAATATATACAAGCATCGCTGCAAAAAAACCTAGTGCCATACAGGCTCCGTTAATACTGGTTTCATGAAGCACGAATATTAGACCGTAACCAGAATCAGAACTCAGGGCTGGCTTTTAACATATAGGCTGTAGCCCAGGGGCGCTTAGTTCAAGGGAGGCACCAAACTGAGAAAAAAAAATTTGAAAAGAAATTCATCTTTAACGATAAAGTTAAACATATTATATTACCACTGTTATACTGTGTGTGCCTTAAAGTTGGATCCTTATGGGAAAATTTTTAATATCTGATTGGGAAAAAACGTTATGTGGCAATCATCTCTGCTTCCAAAAATACTTAAAATAGGCCATGAAATTTTCTTATGTCTGGATATCTCATTCAAACTCGGTATGTAAAACTAAATTGTTATTAGAAACATTTAAACACATTATTAACATTTAAAAAGAATGAATTTGATGGACTCATGGATTCATTCGAAATGGACCGTTCAGGCGCGGCGTGTCTTACGCAGGGACATTCTGGTGCAGAGACATTCGGGCGCAGTGACGGTCTGGCGCGAGGACGTTCTGGCGCAGGGACGGTCTAGCGCGAAGTTAGTTCCAAATAGGTTTGTTTTGAATTTTTTGGCGTTTAAAATATCAAAAATACTGCCTTTGTGAAACTTAGTGTTAGGCTTGCGAGATGAATTTTAATAGTCTGTAGACTGAGTAATGTAGAACTAGTATAATTATAAAATACAGTTAAATTTTTTAAAAAACATTTAATTATTTGGAATGTATCCATACAGATTCTTTCAAATTTGGTACACATCTTTTATATTGTCTATGTGGAACGTATTTTTGATTTCTTATTGTCTTCCTTTTTCTATTTTTATTTGTTTATATTATATTCTAATAAGTATTCAATTATCGGGATAGGGCACAAAATTCTCTAAAATCTACTTACACTAATTATACTATTCTTTGTATTCTCTGCCACTGGTTTTTACTAAAATGAACACGCTCTTACGCACTGCTATTGGATAAATGCAATATAAAATTGAATATTTTCGTTATCATGACATTGCAAAAAAGCTAAGTAAGTTTTTTGTGACCATCTTGTAAAGTACTGGATTCAATAGTTTACAGAGCAGTCTAAAGTAAGAATTTTACTCGAATTGTCTTTCCCAGGTGCAACACTAGTTAAAACACAGTTCAGTAGACACAAAAACTTATGAAACCAAGAAACATAAATAAATTATTATGTTTTATCTGAAGTTTACCATAATACACGATTTCTGTGTTCCGTGTTTATGGAATGAATAGCCAACCTAGTTAAGTAATATAATTCTAGATCTTATTTTGATATTATTTGTAATGGCAAACCACCGCGGTATACTTTGACCAGGAAGTTCGCCTGAAATTATTAAAGAAATCCAAGTACTATGTAGTTGGGGTGGTTCAGAATCCACCTTAAGCTGTAGATCATTATACATGCTCAACACAAGTATAGCAAAAGAAATGCCAATGGTCTGCAATAGAATATATTTGCACCTTAAAGGTTCTACTTAAGATCTGATAATATTTATATTTTACAGTGTTTGCAAATGACAATATTTCCATGAGAAAATATTTTCACTTTGGAAATATTTCAAGAAGGAAACATTCATTCCAATAATTTCCACCTTAACCTCGACTTAATGTACGCTTGCGTGTTTCAATTTTTGAAGTTTATAACCTCATTTTTAAACGTTGTACATCGTCTTTTTTCAATTATTAATTTTTAGTTAAATTATTAAAATTAAAAATTAATAAAATAAAACTATCATCAACAGTTGAAGGGTCGGCCGTAACAACGTTGTATGTAACATTTTATTAAAATGCCGTATTTCCGTAGAAACAACGTTAGTATGTATATCCCTATTAGGAGGCGTTGGTGTCATACAGATATAAAATATTCTTAAACAAATTCCCAGGATGCTAGTTTTGGAAGCGTGAATTTGCAATATGCCGTGTAGCAATGTTGTAGTCTGTTGAAAGTTCGTGTTGCTCTTCAAATTCTTTTGTTACATACAACGTTGTTATGGCCGACCCTTCAGTTATAAAGGTAAATTTCATGAGGATCATTGGCGTGCCATATTAAGTTTTATAATTAGTTATTGTTTGTTTTCTTTATTTTTCCTTGAAATGGATATTTGATTCTTGTGTTTTATATAAATAAAAAAATCTTCCAATTTTTAGTCATTTATTGATTCATCTAGATCCGAGGTAAGCGCCATAAATTCTTGGCCCGGCAGGCTTCTACAGGTGCCAACATATTCAAACTCGGTTGCGTCTTAGTTGAACTTGTAAGAGGCCTACACTATATATATATATATATTACGGCTAGAAGCGTAATAGATTTTAGTAGCCACTCAAGCATCGTGATGAGTGCATGAAAATGTTGCAGCTTACGAAAATTGAGTACCACGCCATGTGGTCATTAAATTTTTAACAAAAAAAGGGCACACGCCTAATCAAATCAAACAACATTTAGACGACGTTTATAGTGATTTATCTCCTTCATATTCCACTGTAAAAAAGTAGTTAAAATGTTTCCGTTTGGGGCAAGAAAAGGCAAAAGTCGTTCAATCGACAAAGAAAGTTATAGCGACAATATTCTGGGGTTGTGACGGCATTTTACTGATTGATTTTAAAGAACGCAATACAACTGGTATCAGTACATGTTATGCGTCTTTAGTGTATAAATTGAGAAACAATATTCGTGAAAAACGTTGATAAAAATTGACAAGAGGTGTTGTTCGATTATTACAGGACAATGCACCCGTTCATACTGCCGCAATTTCGCAAGCTGCCATTCGCGAATGCGGCTTTGAAGCATTGGATCATCCACCGTACAGTCCGGATATGGCTCCTAGTGACTATTTTTTATTTTCCAATTTAAAGAAAGACCTTAAGGGACGTCATTTTAAGGACGAGAACGAGTTGCAAGCAGCTGTAATTGAACATTTTGAAGGAAAAACTTCAGATTATTTTTACAAGGGCATTGAATTATTAATTCCACGTTGTAGTAAGTGTATTAACAGTAGGGGAGATTATATTGAAAAATAAAAATTATTATATTTTACCAACTTTATTTTTTCTATATCAGGCCGAGAATTTATGGCGCTTACCTTGTACCTCTCAAACTGCGTTTTAGTTTTGTTATATTATAACAGAAAGTTTTGCCAACACTATTTTATAATAGTAGATAAATAGAGAAACATGTGTATATTACAAATGAATATTAGTTGAACAATTATTGCTTTCTTTAAAATAGGTACACAATTAATTTAAATTCCAGGAAGTTACGACAAATGTGTGGCATCTCTACGAGAAAAACACAAAGATGATATGTCTGCAGTAGTGAACACTATATTCTCCCATGGGCACGTTTCCAAGAAAAACATGTTAATTACAATGCTTATTGATCACTTGTGGTCTAAAGAACCTGGATTAACTGATGAATTGGCTTCGATATTAAATGAACTCACAACCCTAAACCGTAGTGAACATTCCAGAGTGGCTCTTAGAGCTCGACAGGTAACATTTAAAATATTAACTCTTCGAATATATGTAATTTTCTCTAATCTAATTCATAGGTTCTCATAGCTGCACATCAACCGGCATATGAACTACGCCACAATCAAATGGAAAATCTCTTCCTCTCTGCCACTGACATGTATGGTTATGAATTCCATCCAGAAAACCTTCAAAAGCTTATTGTATCTGAAACATCAATCTTTGATATCTTACATGACTTCTTCTATCATATCAACAGAGTCGTTTGCCATGCAGCTTTGGAGGTTTATGTAAGAAGAGCTTATACAAGTTATGACATCACATGTTTGCAACATCTAGAATTAAGTTGTGAAGTACCAATAGTGCATTTTCAATTTCTTTTACCTGCCACACATCCCAATAGGCTGATGCAACTTGATAGGGTAAATGAGCAAACTGAAGAAGATGGCCCTAAACTCTTTGACACTTTCCAAAGAACTGGTTGCATTGCAGCATTTGATAGTTTCCAACAATTTGAACAATATGCTGATGAAATTTTTGATTTAATTCAAGATCTTTCCAACCCAGTGACTATATCTGCAAAAGATATGAATGCACTTGAAAGTGGTTCAGAATCTCGTACTAATAGTACATCTATAAATGTTAGCTTGACAGTAGAAGGAAACAGGACAACCAATCAAGAAGATGAACCACAACATGAACCTATACACATTTTACATATTGGTGTAAAAGATAAAGGTGACACTGATGATTCCACAATGGGAAGAATATTTGGTAATTTCTGTGCTCGATACAAAGACGAGCTTGAAAAGAGGGGTATTAGGAGGATTACTTTTATGTTACTGCAAAAAAAACAATATCCTAAATATTTTACCTATCGTAATCGTGATGGATTTAAAGAAGATCGTATTTATAGACATTTGGAACCAGCATGTGCTTTCCAATTAGAACTTAGTAGAATGAGGACATACAACCTTGAGGCATTACCCACATCAAATCAAAAAATGCATTTGTACCTTGGTAAAGCTAAAGTAGCACCTGAACAAGAAGTTACAGATTACAGATTTTTTATTCGTTCAATAATTAGACATTCGGATCTTATTACAAAAGAAGCTTCATTTGAATATTTACAAAATGAAGGGGAACGTGTACTGTTAGAGGCTATGGATGAATTGGAAGTTGCGTTTTCACATCCACATTCGCGGCGTACTGATTGTAATCACATTTTCCTTAATTTTATACCTTCGGTTATTATGGACCCTTCTAAGGTATATGCCTTTTTTCTAGTTATTGTCAGAACACTGGTTTTAAAAATATTCTTTTTGTTAGATTGAAGAGGCCGTAACAAGTATGGTAATGAGATATGGCCCTAGACTTTGGAAATTGAGAGTATTGCAAGCTGAATTGAAAATGACTATCCGATCTGCTCCAAATTCATCAACTCAAAATGTGAGGTTATGTTTAGCAAATGATAGTGGCTACTATTTGGATATTAATATGTATACTGAAGCAGTTGAGCCTGATACAGGAATTGTAAGTTTACTGGAATATATATTATTTTTACTATGAATTTGTACAAACTGTAGTTATTGTATACTGGATGTTGTCTACAATGCTGGACTTTTCAAATAATGTCCATTTTTTGTATGTCCCATCATTAACTGATGAACATGTTCCATCGTTAGCAAAGTTCTTGTTTTCTTTTATCTTTAAAGTATTATATCTACATCATATCAAAGAAAAACTAATGTTGATATAATTTCTCATATATCATTTCTTTTAGATTCGATTTGAAGCATTTGGCAAAAAACAAGGTCCTATGCATGGTTTGCCTATTTCAACCCCTTATCTTGCCAAAGATTATCTTCAACAAAAGCGTTTCCAAGCTCAGTTAAATGGTACAACATATGTTTATGATTATCCAGACATGTTCCGTCAAATGATTGATCATCTTTGGAAAGAGTACAGCGAAAGAACAACTGGTAATACTGCTCATTGTTATTTTTTAATCATAGTTGTTTTAACTTATTTGTGTTCCACAGCTGAAGTTAAAATTCCTGAAAAGCTAATGGACTTCGTTGAATTGGTATTAGATCCAGAAACTGAAACTCGTCTTTTAGAACAAAAACGTGTACCTGGAGAAAATAATGTTGGAATGGTTGCATGGAGATTGACTTTACATACACCAGAATATCCCGATGGACGTGATATAATAGTGATCGCCAATGATTTAACTTATTTACTTGGTTCATTCAGCCCTCGTGAAGATAAAGTGTTTGGGCTTGCTAGTGAAATGGCAAGACATTTAAAAATTCCAAGGGTTAGTTTTCTCAATTTTTTGCTTGCATTATTTTGTCTTACATTTTTCTCATTTTGAACAGATCTATATTGCTGCAAATAGTGGTGCTAGAATTGGTCTTGCCGAAGAAGTAAAGAGTGCCTTTAAAATAGCCTGGGAAGATCCTAATGAACCTGATAGAGGTTTCAGATATTTATATTTGTCACCTGAAGATTATGCAAAAGTCAGTGGAACTAATTCAGTACGTGCTGTACTTATTGAAGATGAGGGTGAATCTCGCTACAAAATCACTGATATTATTGGTAAAATATCTTAAGAGTTTTTGTACTTTATGATTCTTGATGCATGAATTTATTGTTTAGGTAAGGAAGATGGAATTGGTGTGGAGAATCTAAGATATGCAGGTATGATTGCTGGAGAAACATCACAAGCTTACAAAGAGGTGGTTACAATTTCAATGGTAACATGTAGGGCTATTGGTATTGGCTCGTACCTTGTTCGATTGGGTCAAAGAACAATACAAATTGAAAACTCACCTATTATCCTTACTGGTTACACTGCTTTAAATAAGGTAAAAAAGTAATTACATAGTAATTGTTTACATAGATCTATAATTGGTTGCATTTAACAATTTTAGTTGCTGGGAAGAGAAGTTTATGCATCAAATAACCAACTTGGTGGTATTCAAATTATGTATAATAATGGTGTTTCACATAAAACTGAACAAACTGATTTGGATGGCATTCTTACTATTTTGAAATGGTTGTCATATATTCCTAAGGTAAGTGTATAAAGTATACGAGTGAGTGAAACCAAATATTGGAATACTCAATTTGTCTGCAGAAATTATTGCTATATGCGGATTATGATATTCCATTAATCATTCTACATTATAATTAGCTGTCAGATATTTATTTTACTTAACTACTTATTTGTAACAATAATACGTAATTAACCCATTTCCACACAATGTTGCGTTAACACAACACTCCAGACGAATTTATAATTGATGCAGGTCAGTGTTGTTAAGTCGAATAGAAATAAATGCAAGATCTTTAGAAATTGACACAATCAGTAAAAACGTGACATCTGTTTAAAGAAGCACAACAAGGATGCAAACGGCGCACATTCCATTTTGGATGTTGTTCCATTAATCCGGGGGATTCCCTGTATTCTAATAGGAAACGCAGACAGAAATGGCATCATTTTAATACTGACCCATTTAATGATATCATTATATTCGATTTGTTATGCGTTAATAAACAGATATTAGTTTTAATTAAGTAAAGACATGTTTAGCTAATTTGATCTATCCATCAATAGGTATTGTTATTTTTTATTGGAATTCTATAAAGTTACATTAGTAAAACCTTATTATTCGTTTTGATGTTTTGGTACAACGACCCTGATTGATGATTGATGGATTTGTTTACATAGTCAAGTACAAGTACTGTTACGTTTTATTTTATTAAAAGCTGCAGTGTAAGGGGTTTGCAATTTGTTATTATTTGAGAAACCAAATAGTATTGTGTATCTCATTGAACTTGACCTGAGAATATGTGTCACTATCATGTGTACTATAATTTTTTATTCACAAACCTGCAGTATTGTATTACACATAGGGGTTAATGTGCCTATTAAAAAGAATTTGAAATTGTCTAGTAATCAGAAATAACAAAACAAAACATCGTTTTTGAAACATTATATCCACAAAGAGATCGTTGCTCAACATGCTTTGTTTATTTAATTTTGTTTAACTGTTGTTATTCTACGAAACACTTGGCCAAAATAAAGACGTGTTTATTACTTTATTAGGCTATCCTTGCACATTCTAAGAAACAAGTAGTATTGTATATCTGCTTGAACTTTTTAAAATGTGTGTCATGTGCATTCATACTATTAAATTTGAAAACATTAGGCTGAACTTCAATGCAGTTTTTCTCCAAAAGTATAGAAATATGAGAAAAATGGTATATAGGAATTTTCTTCTTTAATGGTTATCTAACCACTGGCAAAGTCTGACTATGTCTTAATGGGACACGGTGTATAATAAATGTTATTTCCAATATTGAACTATTTATTTATAATTTCTGTATTAGTCCTCGTATAGGAAATTTTAATGACGTCTTATATTAACGTCTTTGGGCTGTGCCATGATGATGTCAGTTTTACGACAATTTGACGTCGTTACTGCCGAAAAAACGGCGGCATTATGACGTCAGTGTGCTGGCTGGGCTTGATTGATGGAATGCTTGTTCATTCTAGATTTTCTTCTTAGTCGTCACTTCGTTTTCTGCCAATGCTGTTTTTACACAATCGTCGTCAATATCCTCAAAGGCCAGCAAGTCATCTGCAAAATAAATGAACTTAAATATTTTTTTCGCTCATTCTGCCATCAAGTTTTTCTTTCAGATTACTGTTTCCTCTTCTACACCATCAAGAAAGTTACATTTCTTTGAAACAGTTTGAAATGCAAGTGGCTGGAATTGCTTCCATGCTGTATTCATCATATGAACAGTAGATAAAACATTCGACTTTCTGGGTAGGTTAATGACATTTTCTGTACAAGACATATCGTATATTATGTCCATCAATAAAATGAGTTTCTTCATAATTTCTTTCCTTTAATTTTTTCTTGATAATAGATACGAGTAAAATTCCCTAGTGGCACCAGGGGTGGCCAGAGTCTCTGCATCAAGAGTCCTAGTTACCTACCTGAAAATATTGGGAATCACACCTAAAGTTCTTGGTATAAAAACAATAGTACAGTGGAACTTCTATATAACGAAGTCGTTAAATCGCAAAAAAAAATTCGCTATAGGGAAATTTCGTTATAAAGAAATATCACCTTTTGTAAATATTATTTTAATGCTTTGATTTTAATTCGAGTGATTTTGCAAACTGTAACGCCTTGTGTTTAATTAATTGTCTTGATAATGGTGCATTTTTGTCGCCAATTAAATGCACCCATTTTAAAACTCAACTCTTCATCTACGTCGTCGTAAACATAAGTTCTAGCACGTTTTGCTGTAAGTTCACCAACTGATTTTAAAGTTGATTCGCGATTTTTTATTATAGTCGATAAACCACTGGCAGGAATTCTAAACTTTACCACGAGCTGACAATCGGAAAGACATCGCGAAAACGATGTCTTTCTTTTTTGTATACGGTTATCAATTTCCCGCAGCACGTTTATTTTCTCAGTAATGATTAAACACTTTCAATTTGACTTTTTTTTTGTACTACAGTGTAGGGCTGTTCACTCACAAAACTAAAGTTAAAATAAAAATTTGCAATGCAAGTTTTTAATTTGACCTAAATGTTAATTGAATTTTAATCTTTCTTAGAGGGGTGGAATCTCCCTTTAGACAAGTAACAATGTGTATAATGCATCTAAGTTTAATCTTTCCTAGAACTCTCATTCAGGTAAATTTACAGAAATCCCCTGAAAAACCAGTTGTAAGAGGCCTTTTAATGACAATTTTAACCCTTCTTAGAACTTCCATTTAAACAAATTTGCAAAATCCTTTTGAAAGGTTTACAGGTTTTGAAAAATGTGTGCAGACTTCTTGGAAGATCGGTAAATTTATAATCTTTTACTGATGCTAAGAAAGAAAGATTGATGCATATAATACATACATTTATCTGAAAAAACTTATTTTAGTTTGGTCTAAAAATTTCGTTATATAGAAATTTTACTTCGTTATTTAGAGACACTTTTTGATGTATTTTTTTTAAAAGGGCAGTGTACAGCACAAAAATTCGTTATATAGAGAAATTCGCTATATAGAAGTTCGTAATATGGAAGTTTGACTGTATATTATTCAACGAGCATATAATGTTGGCTATTATTCACAAGAATGAACTTTACGACGCGAGTCATTTAGGCAAGTTACTTGGCATTTATGCAACCTAAAATAATAGCAATACCTCAGCTATCCATGTATCTGCAGCTTTTGAATCATCATTGCTTGCTTTACCCACAACTTGTTTAAAAGTTATTTGAGAACGATTTTTCCATCTGCTAAACCGGTTGAATAGCCATAGTGGTAACTCAGTGGGTATGTATGGCACTTGACTGCCAATCTTGAGGTCCTGGGTTCGATTCCTAAGGACGACACATTAAAATTTTAAAAAATATCTTGGGCTACCAGGTCAACAGCCTGTGAAAATGAATACCTGGGAAATAATTTTCTGAGGTAATAATAGGTGGTCAGTGTGAAAGCTATCCACTTTACCACCTTTTGCGAGTTCTGCTTTTTCCTTAGGCCTCTTACATGTTCAACTATGACGCAACCGAGTTTAAACATGTTGGCACCTGTAGAAGCCTGCCGGGCCGAGAATTTATGGCGCTTACCTCGTACCTACATATACAATGTTTTTCTTTAAAAATATACAATGAGATATTTGCTCAACCCTTATGTTACACCATATCGTTGTGATTTTGTATTCTATTATTTTATAAGTGTATCATTATCGTAGTAATATTTTGTTTCATTTTAGGATAAATTGTCGTCTGTACCTATTTTACCTCCAGTTGATCCTATTGACAGAGAAATCAGTTACATGCCCACTAAAGCACCATACGATCCTAGGTGGATGCTTGAAGGCCGCATGGTGACAAGTATGTATAGTTAATTACTTCCACACTGTCAAGAATCTATTAACTTTTTTTATACACAGGTAATAATACTGAAAATGAAACAGAATGGGAAAGTGGCTTCTTTGACAAAGACTCATGGCAAGAAATTATGCAACCTTGGGCACAAACAGTTATTGTTGGACGAGCTAGGCTTGGGGGTATACCATTGGGAGTTATTGCTGTTGAAACCAGAACAGTTGAATTGACTCTGCCTGCTGATCCTGCTAATTTAGATTCAGAAGCAAAAGTAAATATAATAAACCATAAATTAGTTTTTCTACATTACTACATATTTGTCTTTTATGTTTTAGACTGTCTCACAAGCAGGTCAAGTATGGTTTCCTGACTCTGCATATAAGACTGCGCAAGCTATACAAGATTTCTCAAAAGAAGACTTACCACTTATGATTTTTGCAAACTGGAGAGGTTTCAGTGGTGGAATGAAAGGTAAACTTATTTAATTTTATAAATTTATATTTGTCTTAATAAACAATTTAAATTATACAGATATGTATGAACAAATCTTGAAATTTGGTGCATACATTGTTGATGGTTTAAGAGAATACAAACAACCAATAATAATATATATACCACCAAATGGTGAATTACGTGGTGGAGCATGGGCTGTTGTTGATCCAACTATTAACTCTAGGTATATGGAAATGTATGCGGATCCTGAATCTAGGTAAATTATAGATAGTGCAAATCTTCTAAACTAGCTCTGTTATATTTTAATATTTATTTAACAATAGGGGAGGTGTGTTAGAACCAGAAGGTATAGTAGAAATCAAATTCCGTGAAAAAGACTTATTAAAAGTTATGCATCGCCTCGATCCTGAAATTCGTGCATTGGATGAACAAGTCAAACAAATAAACCAAAGTCAACCCCAAGAACTAGAACGTAAATCAAGTGTATCTCAAAAGGTTGAACGTAAGAAACTCCCGGAAATTATAGAATTAGAACAGAAAATTAAAGAAAGGGAACAAATGATTATGCCTATGTATCACCAAGTTTCAGTTCATTTTGCTGATCTTCATGACACACCAGAGAGAATGCATGAGAAAGGAGTTATTCATGTAGGTTGATATGTAGTAAGGATTTTGACAGAAAAAGTAATTTTTCTTTTAATTTTAGGATATTGTAGCATGGAGAAGTTCCAGAAGAATTCTTTATTGGCGATTAAAACGATTACTGTTACAAGATAAAGTTGTTAGTGCCTTATTGAATACACAACCACTGCTTAGTGTGGGCCAAGCTGAATCCATGTTAAGAAGGTGGTTTATTGAAGATAAAGGACCTTTAGAAGTAAGTGTTATTGACTTTTTGAATAATTGAAACAAATCAGTGGCAGCTGGTGAGAGCTCATCAGAGTCAGCACACGTTTTTAAAAACGTACGAGTGCTGCTGACTATGCAACCTTTATCCTTACAATACATTGTTATTATTTTTCATTTTTCTCCAGTAACCAATCGATTGTTTATCAAAATTCAAAAACCATCAGAAGTGTAAGAGTCTTTGCTACAGCTTTTATATGAAGCAATGTTGTAAAAAGATGCTTACTTTTCCATATACCGGGTGTCCAAAAAGTGTGGAAATGCTTTAATTGCTCGAGAACGACACATCCGATTACAAAAAGAAACAACAGGTGTTCCTTTATTTTTTGAAACCTATTCAGTCATGATATGCAAACATAACCCCCCCCCTGGGAGGTGGGGAGGGAGTAAGTTGTGAAAACTTAAATGAGAACACCTATTTTTTATTGCACTTTTGCATTCTCCATAAAAAACTGTTCTCAAATTGCAAATTTCGGGCCCCCACCCCCGACCCCTCTTGGGGTGGAAAGAGGGAAAATTGCACGTGTCCGCAGAAAAACGATCTTTTTTTACTTTTTTTTTTGCGATTTACTAATTGTCCGCCCCCCCCTTTTGGGGGTGGACATTTTTGAGGAAGAAAATGTAAAAAAATATCGTTTTTCTGCGGACATGTGCAATTTTCCCTCTTTCCACCCCCAAGAGGGGTCGGGGGTGGAAGGGCAGAATTTCCAATTTGAAAACAGTTTTTGATGGAGAATGCAAAAGTGCAATAAAAAATAGGTGTTCCCATTTAAGTTTTCACAACTTAATTCTGCCCCACCCCCCAAGGGGGTGGGGTGATGTTTGATGATGGTGATATATCATGAATGAATAGGTTTCAAAAAATAAAGGAACACATGTTTTTTATTTTTGTAATCGGATGTGTCGTTCTTGAGAAATTCAAGCGTTTCCACACTTTTTGGACACCCGATATAACAAGTTAAATGAATTCATGCTATCACTTACTTCATGAAATACATAAATGTTAGGTGTTATATAAAAACTGTATTTTATTTAATTTTGGTTTTATAATTCTGCTGCTTATTTGATTCTTGAAAAAATCATTTTTATTAGACTGCCGACAAATAAATACATTGCAAACTGAATTGACATTACATTACATTCCTTTTTTAATCACAGACATCTAAAGCTAGGTTCATAGCTATGTGTATACGTTTTCATTGATCCATTAGCCAATATTAACCCAGGAATATTGTGTGGCCGATAGTTTATCCGTAGACCGGAAAAGTTGATTGAAGTTCAACTGTTGCATGGAAACTCTTGTATGTTTAATCACATGTTGTTATGTGAGGTTATGTTATAAAATAACACTTTCAACATTGTCTTCTTCCTTTTGTTTTATGTAATCAGGGTTTTTGATACCTGGAATACCTTGAAAACCTGAAATTGTCTGGGAAAATATTTTTTCTTGAATCTACGTTTTCGTAGATTTGGTATAGAATCCTAGAAAATCAATATTTTTCAACCGGACTACTCTGTTTCTCTTCAAAAATGTTTAGAGAATGACATCCAATAACTTATTTGTTAAATATCTTATGTTAACTGTTTTTACAGACTTGCAAAAAATCCCATAAATGGAAGAAACACGGAAAAATCGTTAAAAAATATTTATTACTATTTTTTAATATGAAAGATTTTGATAAATAAATTATTGGATGTCCTCTGAAAATTTCTAAAGAGCAACAGAGTAGTCCGGCTGAAAAATGTTGATTTTCTAGAATTCTATACCAAGTCTATGAAAAAGTGGTTTTTTCCCGTATAAAATACATGGGAAACTTTAAGGGCTTTGAGGCACCCCTAAACATCGTCCGATTTCAAAATAAAGAAATAGGGGTACTTTTTTTTCGATATACAATAATCCTAGGGTGTGAGAGCATAAGATTTCGGACTTTGCTTTTTTGTTGGACCACCCTATTGTACATATCCTTTACGAGGTTCTGTCAGCAAACAGTTAATATGCTTGCATCCACTGATAGAACTTCTTAAAGAGTAAGTATAAACCGCCGCTGTGCATAACTAATATAAAGAAATAAAATATTAACTTTCTTAACCTCTTGTCAGTCAGTGTGGTCATACACAAGTGTTTCCAGTTTATTGTAAATCTCAGGGTAGGTTTTGAATGGTATGCTACTTGCTTGTTAAGGTTTGGCAATTTTACATGATAACCTCTGTAACTCATCTGTAGCACAATATGAATGATTCAGTATTTCTTCATAAAGGTGTCATTCATAACGATTCGAATGATAGCTTACTTACCACTTATCAAACACTTTATTAGTCTGACCTTTGATGATCTCTTTCATGGAGATCCAGATCACAAATCGAGATGTTTCACCTTAAAACTTAACAAAAGTTATCAGTCACTTATAGTTGAATCACTGTGCCAAATTTCAGTGAATTTCATCAGATGTATGGCCAGTTTCACAAAACTTGATTAAGTTCTAGTTAACTTAATCACGATTAAATTTGAAATCCAAAAATATAATTGGATAAAATTTCAGGTCTCTTCAATTTCAGCCAATGAAATTTCTGGATTTCAAATTTAATCACGATTAAGCTATTCAGAACTTAATCAAGCTTTGTGAAACCGGCCAGTAGTCTCCATATAAATTTATCCTCTGTCCCTTCAATGATCTTTTCAAGATCTTTTATTTTCTAAATTCATGCATTATATCGCATTCATCATATTGCATTTTGTTAAAGAAAAGCTTTCTGTTTTTAGGGATATCGTTGGGACAATAACGAAACAGTAGTAGAATGGTTAGAACAACAACAACATAAACCTCATGACCAATCAATAATTGCTTATAACATCCACTGTGTTAAGAAAGATGCCGTTATTAATCAAATTAAAGAAGTTTTAGAGGTTTGTAAAATTATTCTGCTGAAAAAAGGAATGCTGATTTATATGTTTTATTTAGAATTGCCCAGATGTAGCCCTTGATGCTGTGGTGGAAATTGTACAGCGACTCAACGATAACCAAAAAGCTGAAGTTATAAGGACGCTTTCACAATTAACACAAGAATCAACTGACTAACAAAATGCCAAAGCTAATAATAGTTCTTATTTTTTTATTATCAAAAGGAAAAAGAAATGAAGACAAGTAGTTCTAGGATTGTGTTTATTTATTTATTACCTTGCTGTCTATATTCAGTTTGCTTTCGCTCTACTAAATACCAATCTTTCCCGATGAAGTCAACAAAAAAGTCCACAAAACGTACAAATAGAGCATCATTGTGAATATATCTTTCCTGTATAAACAATACCATTTTCACATATTTTAATTACTTTTTAAAGTTAATTTATTTATTAATGCGAGATACTACTAAATAAAACCGTACTACCAAAATAAACTACAATAATTAGTTTTTAATTTTTAAGAAAGAAAATATTCTGGACTAACCAGAAATAATTTTATAATAAAATAGTGTACAGATAAATTAGTAATTGGATGCAAATTGTTAGTAAATATATTTGCAAATAATTGTTGTTAATTTTATTTTGTGTACAGGGTGGTTTGTATTGTTTTTATATCAAAATATTTGTTATAAATAAAATACACTTTTTAAAAATATGTTGTTTTAATTAATACTCTGTAATATTTTAAATTTATTGCATTAGCAAAGAGTAGGTTAGTATAAGAGGCGAAACTATGCATATTTCCTTTGATCTTTCGCAACCAGTTTCAGTGACCTTGGAACGCTTGGCCCTTTAAATTGGTTGTGCAGAGATATGCGCCAAATTCAAATATTTACCAAGCCTGCACTCAACTAATGTCCAGGGTTGTTAGTTTCGTACATATGCCAGTTGGGCAGTATATTGGGGATGACTTTAATCAAACTATAAACCAATTGTTGTCTTTATTCAATTCAATTCAATTCTTTATTGTATATAAAGTTTTACAAACATAAAAAACTTGTTACAAATGGTTGGTATATATACCTATATGGTATTCTCTCACAATAAAATAAAATATTTAATAATCAATTAATGATAACATTTCGCATAAATTACAGTTCATTATACAATATTGTACAATTGTATTGTAACTATAAATTACACTCAAATGGTTTCTCACCAGTGTGAGTTAACATAAATGTGTTTTAAGATGACGTCTTAGTGAACATTTATAATCACAGAAATAACACTCAAATGGTTTCTCACCAGTGTGTTTTAAGACTAACACTGAGAACATATTTTGTAGTCACATAAATTACATTCAAATGGTTTCTCACCACTATGAGTTAATATGGGTGATTTAAGATTAGATCTTCGTCAACATTTGTAGTCACATATTTTACATTCAAATGGTTTCTCTTTCTGTAGCCGAGCTGCATGCTATTTGTCCATAAGAACAAACAACGGTTAAAATCAAAATGTATTGCAGACAAACGGTTCAGAATTTAACAGTCTAATATTTGATCCTTTCCGAACAACATATTATAATTTAACAACAAAAGAACAAACATAAATTATGTTAAAATACAATTAACTACTATCTTTTGCTGTAGATTTCGATGTAATTATTGTATTTTTCATAGAAATGAAATTGATTTCACTGTTCATATTGTAATATAACAAGCACTGTAGGTCATATTAATGATTTATAATCATCTGATATAAATATGGGGTTTTATTAATTTAATTAACCGTTGCTTGTATTTTACCCATTTAAAGCAAATGTAAATCGATAATTTGCAATGAATTAGTCAGATGGCGCATCGATTCAATAAATGAAATGTTCTCAAGCCGCGTTCTCTCTTTGAATTGCAATGCTTATTTTCTGAATTAGGTAGGCTTTCGGGTGCGGTTCTCTTGAAATTGTAGCCAGCCGTCTTCCGATAGAATTCACAGAATCTAAAACTTCTATGCTCAAAGGGCACATAGTTTCCACTGCAAATGGCACGAAATAATAGTTTTGATTTATCATATTCTTATACTTATTTAACTTCTTCAAAGCTACATTAGCTGCAACTGTTCTAGCTGATATGAAGGAAAAATTTAAATATGACTGAGCTAAGGTGCTATCTATAACACTGCATGTGCTATCCCAAATAAGAATTTGTCCATTTATCCATGGGATAAGAGTCATTCCATCAGGTCTCTTCCCCTCGTCCGTTGTAAGTCCAGTTGGTGCTAGGACAGAAGGAAATCCAACTGATGCCAAGCTCCTTTTTAAAATATCATTTAAAGTAGAAATGACGGGCTTGTCGACCAGCACTTTTGGAGCAATTAAGCTCATGGGTACCTTGACTACCTACTTCTGATCAACAAATACATGTGTGTGGAACACATACGTATGTTACATTCAAGCCGTAAGGCAACAGAGATTCGGAAAGTATTGTTATCTAGTAATGTTCCAATAGCTTTTGAGCGGATAACGGTCAACCATGCACCGGATTCATTTACACAAGAAGCTAAATATTTTATTTTCAAAATTAAAAGTTGAACCGGTAGTTTTAATATTCATGAGATCCCAATTATTCTGAAAGAAAGGGACAACTGGAATAAGAGTAGCCTCGTCAGGGCATTTAAGTCTATTATTTCAAATCATCCTCGTAGTACGCGATTTTTAATTGGTCGGTGGGTATATTCGGTAACATCAGTTTGAGCAAATGAAAAGTCGAATTTCACAAAGCAAGAAAGGCTGGGCGAACAATATTTGCTACTTTACGGACACCAATTCCTCCGAAACCAATTGATAAAGATGCTATTTTCATTGCGTTCCGTCCAGATTAGCTTTGGCAATGTGTGTATCGATTTCACAAATAGTGTCAGGAAAGCTCCAAACAGGACAAGTTCGGAGAAGGTAGGTTAATTTAGGGATTGCAAAGCAATTACGGAGTAAAAAATACGCCACGTGATTATTTAATTTTTTTAGGTGCGTGAACAGAACCTCAAGTTCCTCAATTTTGCTAGCTAGTAGTGGCTGACAGACAGGTTTCTGAATTGAAACCCCTAACAAACAGAGGGTATCGTCAGATAATAGTTTTATTCCAGGTGATATTTTCTTTGAATTCCCTTTTGATCGTGCCATCCTTATCAGAACAAAAGTAAATCTCGCACTTTGACGGGTCTATTTTCAATCCCAACTGTTTGCAATGTTCAATTATGAGTTGAAAGTCCGACAAAACATCTTGAGGTAAATCTCCCAGTGTTTCGTCACCTAAATCTACCAGGTATTAAATTCAGATTTAAGACACTAAATTATAGGTTGATTAGCTAAACCGAATGCCATCAGACAGCCGAGTCTCCTTATTGAGCTCCCACTGCAGAATGGTATCTTTTCCGAAGAAAAGCAAGGATGGCTCAGCGTAACACTGGAACATGAATGGGTACAATTTAGGTACATGTAAAATTTCATCCAACATTATCCAACTCTAGGAAGATGAACCTGATCCAGCTAAATGGAAGATCACCGATGCTGTTTGAGATAAAATAGCTCTATGTGGGGTAAATCAAAATGATGACAGTGACTTTTTGCAATCAACGCAAATGTTCACTGATGGTACGACAAGACATTGCACAAAGTCTCTGTTCTCAAGACGTCATCTCAATGGAGAAACATGCAAGCGAGTTTGGTTAATCTATTTAAAATCAACCGGAGCTGTATTTTGTGCTGTGTGTAAATTTTATGGGGGCTCCACAAAATTTGCTACAGTTGGGTTTAGTGACTGGAGGAATCTCAAAAGAATTGACGATCATGAAACTAGTCCAGAACACCGTCAATGTGTGTCCGCCTTCATTGCACGCGGGAGAATTTCCAGCCATATTGACAGTCTTTTGATAGAGCAACTTGGCGAAGAAGTCCCTTACTGGTGCACTGTGTTACTGAGGGTTTTAGAAACGATGAAAATGTTGTGCAGACGTGGCCTAGCAATACGCGGACATAGTGAAACAATTGGCAACGTGTCGAATGAAAATTTCTTGGGCGTAATAAAGCTAATCGCCAAGGTCAACATATTCATGGCGGACCATATTGCACAATTTGGCAACGCCAGTAAAGGTATTCCTTCCTACCCTTCCCATCACATTATTGATGAATTAATCGTTCAGATGGTACAACAAGTATGGGATAAAATTGTAGATGAAATAAAAATGCTAAATATTATTCGATAATAATCGACTCAACACCTGATATCATCCACATCGACCAAGTAACTGTTGTTTTGATATACGTCAATAAAATTGAGTCTCCAGTGGAACGATTCCTGATATTTTTGCCGAACACAGGTCATATAGGCCAACAGCTTGTTGATGCTCTTTATGCCTTTTTGAACATAATGGGAATTGACCTTGCAAACTGCCGTGGCTAGAGTTGTGACAACGCTGCCAATATGTCAGGACAGTACTCGGGTGTGCAAGCCAGAATACGAGAACTCAACCTACTGGCTACGTATATACCTTGTGCTGTGCATTTGTAAAAAATCATCCCAAGTTGACAAAATATTTAGTTTTTTGTTGAAAGAAAGTATGTATATGCCAATGATAACTTGCAACGATTGTAGATCCATTAATGTAATAACTATTAAGATTTTAATTCTTATACAGAGTTTTTATAGTTTTATAAGTTTTAGCTTTAACAACATGTCATCAACTCTTTACATTCAAACTTATCGTTACCTAGTAACTAATTGACTTTTTAGTGCTAATCTCAACATTTCTCCTCGCTAAATTTCATTTTTAATAAATATTATTTTAACAACTCAATAACTTATTTGCAAACTTTTCGAACAAATATTTCGGTAAACCTTTGGTAAATATATCCGCAATTTGATTTTTACTTTCAATAAACTTCACTTCAATGTTATTTTTCTCAATCTGTTCAAACAAAAACTTTAGCTTTATATCTATATGCTCCACTCTCTTTATCTTCCTTGGATCTTTTAACAATGCTATGCATGCCTGATTATCTTCATATACTATAAATCTTTTACATTCTTCTTCCATTTCCGCTAATAATTTCTTCATCCATAGCCCATCACAAACACAATTACAAAAACTTATTAGTTCTGCTTCTGCAGTTGATAGTGCTACACTTGTTTGCTTCTTTGTATTCCATGCTACTATATTTCCATTCCATTTTAAACAATAACCACTAGTTGACTTTCTATCATTTTCATCTTGACCCCAATCTGCATCTACATAAGCTTCTAATTCTGTATTATCTTTTCTGTAAATTAATTCTCTATCTCTTGTTCCTTTAAGATAGGTACCTTAAAATTCTCGTTAAATACTTCCATAACTCATTGGATGGTTTATCTTGATATCTACTGAAGAAATTCAATGCATACGAAATATCAGGTCTTGTCCCAAGCATAAGAAACATTAAACAACCTATTAATTGTCTACATGGTTTGTTATAATCACTTTCCTCCTGATTTACAAATTTCAGTTTAGGTTCAATTGGAATATCCGATGCTATATGCTCTTCATAATTGAACTTCTTTAAAATTTTATCAACACAACGTTTCTGGTTTATTCTCATCACACCCTCTTCTTGATTATATTTTATTTCAAAACCTAAAAAGTTTTTCAATCTACCTTTATCTTTCATTGCATATTTATTCAGTAACTCTTCCTTTATCTTCTGAATTAATTCTTTATCTTCACTTCTCAAAATGATATCGTCAATATATAATAACAAATAAATCATATTACCCTCATGTTGCTTCTTATACAAACATTTATCATTTTCGATATCTTCAAAACCTACTTCCTTCATAAATGCATCAAATTCACTATTCCAGCATTTTGCTGCTTGTTTTAATCCATATAAAGATTTTCTTAATTTGTATATAAATCCTTCTGCTTGCTTATCTCCTTCAGGTGGGTAAACATAAATGTCTTCATCTATTTTTCCATTTAAAAATGCTGTATTTACATCTAGTTGTTCAAATATAAAATCTTTCTGAATACCAACAGCCAACAGTGTTCTTATTGTAACTAATTTTGCAGCTGGTGAATACATTTCATCTCTTTGAAAATCTCTATCTTGCTTAAATCCTCTACAAACCAATCTTGCCTTGTACTGTAATTCATTCATTTCATGAACTTTGTATGAAAAAACCCATTTTGTATCTAGAATATTTTTAGCTTTTGGTTTCTTTACCAATTCCCATGTGTGATTTTTATTTATTGCCTCAAGTTCTCTTTTAACTGCTCTTTTCCACAGTTCTGTGTCTTCTCTGTTCTGAATTTCTTCATATGATCTTGGTACGTTTTCCAAAATATTTATTACATTAAAACATAAATACATTTCATAATCTTCATACTTGGCTGGTATCTTTACATTTCTTTTATGAATTTCTTCTCTGCTTTCTGGCTGAGTTGCATTATTATCTTCAACGTTTTCATTATCATTTATTAGTTCTTGCTCTTGCAGACTTTCTTCTCTTATTTTAATATTTTCGTAACTTCATTATTTATTCCTCTATTTTTAGATTCAAAATCATTTTCGTTAAATTTTACATCTCTCGCTGTTATTATTTTTTCTTTTTCTACATTCCACAATCTATATCGTGTAGGTGCATATCCAAGCATAATACATGTTTCAGCTTTTGCATCAAATTTATTTCTAAGAGTTGTGGGAATATGAGTATATGCCATACAACCAAAAATTCTTAAGTGTTCAATACTAGGCTTTTCTTTGTACCAAATCTCTGCTGGTGTTGCTTTTTCCATACAAGCTTCTGATGGTGTTCTGTTTAAAATATATGCAGCACATCGAATAGCTTCTGACCAAAAAGTTTTAGGCATTCCAGAATCTTCTAACATTGATCGTCCTTTTTCTACTAATGTTCAGTTCATTCTTTCTGATTTACCATTTAGTTCTGGTGTATATGGTATAGAATAATCTAAAGTTATTCCATTTTCTTTACAAAATGTTTGGAATTACTTAGAAATATATATCCCCTCCGTTATCACATCTCAATGTTGCCACTTGTCGACCAAATTTTGTTCTCGTCATTTGGAAATATTCTTTAAAATAATCGAAAACCTCGTCTTTAGTCTTCATCAGGTAAACTACTGTAAAGTTGCTGTAGTCATCTATGAACGTAACAAAATATTTACTTCCATCAATAGCAACTGGATCTATCATGCCACAAACATCTGTATCAACAATTTCGAGTATTTCTTTGCTTCTTCTTCTTGTACCAAATGGAAATCTTGTTATTTTATCTTTTATACATGATTCACAAAAGTCGACTTTATTGATTTTTAATTTTTCATTGATACCAGTCACCATCTTTTGATTTATAAGTTTTTGTAGTTTTGAATATCTTATATGACCTAATCTTCTATGCCATGTTTTCAGTTCTTCATTTTCTGTTTCAATCTCATAACATTTTACCTGCTTTACTTTAAATACAATTTCATATAAGTTTTTACATTCACCTTTTCCAAAAATTCTTCCATTTCTTAAACATAGTTTTATTTCCATCTTCGAATATTACTTTTATTGAAGATGACTCCAATCTTTTTACAGATAATAGATTTTTTCTCAAATTGGGTACATATAATACATTATTAATGTTACATTCTGTTACCTTTCCTCCAACACATACTTCAGCTACAATATTACCAACACCTCTTGCACACATGTATTCTTTATCTATTGCAACCGCAATATTTATTGGATTATTAAATTCCATGAAGTCTTTAAACAAACATCTTGTATTGACTAAATGATCTGTAGCACCTGAATCAATATAAAACTTCAAACATCGTTCACAATCATCATCACGTAGGTCATTTTCTGTCATAAAAGTTACTCTGTCATCTTTTTCTGTTAAGTTTCCAGAAACTCTTGAAGAATTACCATAGTTTTTATTTCTAAAGAAACAGTTCTTCTCATTATAATTTCTTGCAGATCCCGCAATATCTTTCTTGTCGTTTATTGAAATTCTTATTTAGATTCTTCTTTGAACAAAATCTTGATATATGTGATGTACCGTTGCACACGAAGCAGCGTCTTTCTTGATTTCTTCCTTTTGCTATAAATACAGTTGGATTTGCTGATGCATCTCTTTGACTACTTAACTTAATCTCCTCTGCGATAATTCTTGATTTTAAATTCTCTAATGTCTTATCTGTATATGTGGTTGATTCCCAAGCAGTAATAAATATTTTATATTCTTCTGGTAAAACAGTTAAAATCTTTGTTATTATCATATCATCATCAATATTTTGCGTTAAAGAATTCAATTTATGTACTATTGATTGCAATTCACTAATGTTTGCCATAACATCTATTTCATTTTTATATTTAAAGTTATAGAAACTTCGCAATAACAAATACTTCTGATGTTCATTATCCTTTTCATAAATTTTTAGTAATGTATCATACATTTCTTTTGCATTCGCACAGTTCATTATGTGTATCAAAACTTTCTTGTTTACTGTAGAAACTATATATTTTTGAGCTTTGGCATCTTTTAAATCGAACGTAGCTTTATCTTTCTCACAAGTTATATTACTTTTATCTAATGAACCATCTACCACATCCATTACACTAGCAGCTTTTAAAAATATTTTTATTTGAAATTTGCATAATTGGAAAGATTGTGCATCATTTAATTTTTGAATATTTGATAAGCTATCTTCTGTCATTTTGATTTCTTTCAAAATTTCTTCCTTCTTATTTTAATCTTTTACTTTATATTTTCCTTTTTATTTCTATTTATTACATGTACCTTTTTAATGGCCTAATTCTTCTGGTTCTCCATAACCTATTAAGATTTTAATTCTTATACAGAGTTTTTATAGTTTTATTTTATAACTTTTAGCTTTAACGACATATCATCAACTCTTTACATTCAAACTTATCGTTACCTAGTAACTAATTGACCTTTAGTGCTAATCTCAACAATAACAAATAATGCGTCATTAAAATTATATAACATTCCCTGTATGTAAATATTATCAACAGTAATATCCCAAATGCATGTAAAATAGCCGCATAAATTTTGATGGTTTGTGTCAGAACCTTTTGCTCAGAAATGCGTCTGGTAAATTTATCCGCTCAACAAAATCCCGAGTGCGTAGCACGAGCGATTTTAAGTGGAAAGATTTTGGAGAGGTATTTCTTTAGAGCAAGACATTTTAACAAAAAATCGTCAAATTTAATCAGGCTGTTTTATATGCACGCGGCGTATTAATCGGCGTGATTATGTCCTGCATAAATAGATATTGTTCTTAATTTATCTAGTGCTATATCAGTGCAGTTAATGAAGAAATTACAATTTTTAAATATGTTTCCATTGTCTGCACATTTACTTGTCTAAGCACCTTTTATAACGATTTCAAAATTAGTCAGGAGCGATAAAATTTTGACAGAAATTGAATTGCGGTTAAATTTTGAGATTTCAATTTTTTTCCTTATTAAAGTGACAGTAACCATGGTAAGTAGGTATTGTTATGTGTATTAGGGTGGACCTTATTTTTCGACCATCGAATTTTTTGCATGCGACCCTCTAGATTTGTTCTAGTCAGGAAAAAAATAAGTCTTGCAGAAGGAAAGCTCAATTGGACAATGGGAAGAGGTTATGTGTATTAGGGTGGACCTTATTTTTCGACCATCGAATTTTTTGCACGCGACCCTCTAGATTTGTTCTAGTCAGGAAAAAAATAAGTCTTGCAGAAGGAAAGCTCAATTGGACAATGGGAAGAGGCCCCACAATCGATTTGAAATTTAGAAATTTCAATAATTTTACTTTAATTCAACGTATAACTCTAATTTAACATTTTAAATATGAAAGTTATTGTTATGATATAAAAATGTCATCCTTTAATAACAATATTCACTTAAGATTCTAAACAATTTATTCGAGACTCCAGATTTATACAATATGGAGCAGAACTACATCGATGATACCCCGTCTAGGCAAGGGCACGGCTCTAGCTATAGAAATTTTCCGGTTTGAACCGAGGTACTGTTCGTCTTCTTTCACAACCGATTTCATACTCGCTTGTTTGTCCTTTAGTATATCTTGTGTCACAGTGAGAAAAAATGGAGACAATAATAAGTGATAAATTGTCTTTATTAGACTGTTTCGAACAACACATTCTTGGTACAAAATTGCAGAATATTGGTCAGGTTTTACGAGCGCTTTTTTATAATTTGCGTAAAGTGGGCTTGAATCTTTGCACTAGTGCGGCTCTAGTTCTAAAAGAAGTTGAAACTTTTTGGCAAAATACACGAATTCCAGTGAAGAAAACAGTAGGTAGTATTAACAAGTTAGAATCGCTTTATCAGAAGTGGAGAACACTAAATAAGACTTCGAATCGACGAACTGCGATTCATATACGACCAAGAATTTAAAGAATCGTTGGACGATTGATTCGATATCAGTCATGTAAATGCTTTGGACATGATGAACAACGAAGAAGATAAAATATTCCTGTCGAAGCAGGGGAAAGAAGGGCGAGTTAAAGTAATGGGTGCTAGTGATTACACTTTATCAGAAAAAGAGAAGCGAAACACTCTTTGAACAGAACGAATAGAGATGCTGCTACAAAAGGGTTCAACAATTAAATTACTGAAAATCCTTTTAGGAATTTAATTATTTTAAATATATTTCTAACTTATTGAAAATAAAGTTAGTAAATATTCTTTGGCATTACAGAAACAGTTACAGTTGCAATTTACGTCATCCAACGATGAAGGATCAACGAATGTTGAAGCCCATGTCCATTACTTGAAGCTTCCTGCATTGAGAACGTTCCTGCGACAAGTTGTAGACGCCTCCGGTATCTCGGAAGTTCAAGGTGATTTGGACATACCTCGGCCTAGCAATCCAAAACGGAAAAAATGAAAACAACAGGTTTTCTCGTCAGAACTCATTGCCGCTTTATTTAGATGCATGAAAATTACTGATCGCGATGCTGTTCGTATTATTATGACAACAGCAGGGGGTTTAGGATATGATCCAAACGAGTTAATAACGAATAGATCTTCGATTCGACGATTTCGTCATTGTTTTTATGCATTGTTTAAAACAAAACAATTAAATAAGACATACTAGTTGCTTTTTGCTGTTATTACCCTAAAAATTACAAGGGAATTATGCGGCATGCAACTTCACGCTTTACGTGCAAATGCGAAACGAAATGATTAATTCTGTCGAACTTAATGCACTTCCAGTAAACGCTGGTTTTACTTCAAGATAATGTTTGAATGTCTTTTTTACGCAGAGTAAATAAATCGAAACTTTCGGCGTACATTTTGCCGATGTTTGGGTTTGTAAACGTATTATTACTATTGTCTTTACAAATTTAATGTTTACTTTTGTCGTTTTTAAAATTCTAGATGTATCATGAGTGAATCCGATGAAGGAAAATTGGGGTGTACACTCGTACACCTCCAAACATCGTGGAAGCGGCTCACATTACATCTCTTAATTTAGTGCCAAATATTTAAAATATGAATGCGAGTATAAATTCTAGGTTAAAAAACTTTCTTAGCTGTTGGTGGTTTATTACTTTTTTTGTTGTCGTAGATAAAGTATAGTGTGTAACGCGTGCAAAAACACCACTTTCTCACTCGTGTGATTGCGGCATTCGACTACGTCTCATGCCGCAAAATCTTCACACTCGTGAGGAATTGGCACTTTTCTGCACTTGTAACACAATATACTATTTTATCGTAATCTAAAAATTCAGTTTATGCGTCATAATTTCGTTATAATTTAATTAATTAATCATTTTACCTTAGTTCAGAGTAGTTTAATGCGCCTGACAAATGCTTTAGTTATTAATTTAAGTCAAATACTTACAAACTGCCATCGCTTATTTACGAACTGTATTAGTAACTAATTCTAATCCGCGTTATTAACTAAAATTTCATCGAATCAATTTTCAAATCAAATCAAATTTGTTATTAACCTTTGTTCATAAATATACCACCTTCCTTCGTAAATAAAGTACCGTTAATTCCTTCAAATTCCTCCTTTGCTCCTATTATTGCACCCTATTATATTTCAGGGTTGTAGGCATTTTAGTGTGTTTTGGTGTGGTGAATAAATCATTTTAAGTGTATTTCTGAGTTTATTGACTTTCCCTAGTAAACCAAGTGAAATAAACCAACGGTGAACGTAAGCATTCCCGCTTGCAGCGGCGAGAAATCGGTAAATATAACGATTTACCTGGTAAACTTAAATGTACCGTCGTGCCGGGTTGCACAGGTAAGTACGGTATCTGATTAATTACACCTTTAGCAATCACCGTACAGCGCGACGATAACAATACCTAAGTGAATAAATCCGTTGTTTAAAAGTGCTACAAAAGTTGTCTCCGACAACAGTTATTTTTATTTTGTTTTCAAGGGAAAAACCAGGAATTTATTTTTATGTACCTATTATTATAAGATTATAACGGTATCCGGTAATTGAATTTTAGTAACAAAAACATTTGTATATATGTAAGTAGAATCTTTAAGAACAACTTTGTTAAATCCTGTATGATAATTATTTCTTTTCTTAGAATGTAGCCTGTTAATCCATACCGGTATACCTTTGGCGGCAATTTGGTAATTGTTGTCGGACTACCCCTCAAGTTTTCTTGTGGAAAAGATTGTTTAGTTTAGTTCAGTTCAAATAAAGAAACTCAATGGTGGAGACCTATTTATTAGGCTCACCAATTTTAATTTTGTATCTTCAAAATTATTTACTATAGTTTGAAATAAAGTGTATAAAATACATTTATTGTGTTTTTACTTCTATAAATTAACCAGCGGTGTTACAAGTCAATAACAAAAGTATTTGTATAAATAAAAAGTGTAGTGTAGTATAGCGTATAAAATGTCATCCATTGCAAGCCATACTTGTGTTTACTTAAACTGTTACAATAATAAAAAAAACAAAACTTTACATTTTTATAAATTCCTGTAAATGATATCGACCGTTGCAAAAAGTGGATAAAAAATAGTGGAAACATAAAACTATGTGACCTTAACATGGATCAATTGTATCCTGTATCTTTCCATTTTTCTTAATAAGATATCCCTATCAATTGTTTCAAATGCTCTTTTTAAGTCCAAAAAGACCGCAACTATTTTCTTATTTTTATCCATTTGTTCCTTCCATTTTGCTATGATCATATTTAATGTTTCACAAGAGTGATATTTTCTGAAACCTGATTGGTATTCCAAAAGCAATCTATTATTTTCAAGATAATCTACTAATTGAATTTTAACAATTTGCTCCATAATTTTTTCTAATGTGGGTAACATATTTATGGGCCTATACTCATCGCACTTACTAGTACCTGCAATTTTCGGTACCGGAATAATTGTAGCCGTTTTCCAATTCTGCGGAAATCTTGAAGTTTCAAATGGTCTATTGATTATGTTTACCAACACGTCTCCTATAATAGGCATAGAATCTTTAATTGTATTTATTGTGATTCCGTCCGTCGAACCTTTATTTTTTATACCGCTAATGACTTTTTGAAGATCTTGAACTGAAATTGGAGAAAAGTTAGAAATTGCCTCACAGTTTCTTCCTATATTATTGAAATTGATTAAACTATTGCTGCTAATACTCGAATGAATTTGTTCAATGCTACTAATAAAATAATCATTAAATTTTCCAGAAATTTCTTTCGGATCATCAATTTGTTTTTCACTTTTGTTTTTTGTTTATCATTTTTGTTTTTAATAGGCCTTTCAACATTTTCCATAAT
This sequence comes from Agrypnus murinus, assembly GCA_929113105.1. Lineage (NCBI taxonomy): Eukaryota > Metazoa > Arthropoda > Insecta > Coleoptera > Elateridae > Agrypnus > Agrypnus murinus. The sequence goes on from OV816025.1 coordinate 59,922,297, forward strand.
CTGCCAGAATCATATTTATTTAAGTTTATCGATCTCGCGTTCATAATACTGTCATTTACTATTTTTCACCGTTTTGTTGTAATTGTTCTTTGCTATTCTGTATTTTTCCCAGTCCATTTCGCCACATGCTAATCTTGCTACCTGACATAAATAATCTCCCTGACTTTTAAGAAATTTGAGTTCTTGTGTATACCAGTTGGTTTGTTTACGCATTATGATTGTTTGACATTAAATTATTGACACAGTTTTGTAAATTTTCTTGCAATTCAGCACACATGACATCAACATTAGTGGTGTTTACAAACTCGTACTGTCTTAACTACGCACACTGGACCGTTTAATACAAGCTAGACGTAAATCATTCTAATATCACTTTAAACGATTGTAGTCTTCATATTTTGTGTAGATATAGCTCAATATAAGTAATTAAAGTATAATCGGTATAATTAACTACTTTAGAAAAAAATAGTTAAGTTTACGTAATAAGCTCATATGTGCAGACAAAAAAAAACAAAGTTTCTTTCTTAAGATGTAGTTTATCACACTAGTTAGATTATAAATATTAACAAAAAGACTTAAATAATGTTGTAAAGAAATAGTATATTACATTTTGAGAGTTTTAAGTAACAAATTACAGTTGGAAATTCATAATGGCATGCGTAAATAATTTGCCTCATAACTAGAACGATCTCTTTTCTTCGACCACACATTAAATTGATTCCCAAATTGTGACATTTTTTAAATAACAGTTTGAATTTTTTTGCTTGTCAAATATTTTGACAAAATAACTGGCAATGCCGAAAACACAAATATGTGATAAACAAAAATGTTCCCACTAACGATAGCATAATATACAGATTACGTAACAGTTTTTCTTTGCGTTACATAGCGTAAGTTCGGCATTGTAACTCTATTTGCTCCAAAAGCTCTACTGTCATAGTTACAATTATTTGCAATAATGGATACTATGAAAACCGAGCTCTTCGAGTTAAATAGATCTGAATGCCGAACTTACCCATAATAGTGTTGACAATGACACCTTACTTGTCAAGTAAATCGTTTGTACTTGACAACTTACTTATATGGAAGTAGAAGGAAGGTGGAAGTGGAAGTAATTAATGATTTGTAGTAATAAGACCAATGACAGCAGCAGTGCCAGGGTTCTTGCACACCTGGAAAACTTGGAATTGTCAGAGAAAATTTTTTGTCTGGAAAAGTCAGGGAAAGTCTGGGAATTTACAATTTTCAAAAGCGTCAGAACCCTGAGTGCTGCCATCAGTCATTAATTGAATATATAATATAGGTACATAAACAGATTTAAATTTCGACTGAACCCAACTTGATTTACTTTTTCGAGTTTTCTGCAGAGAACGAAAGAAACACTTGTGCCCTTTTTATCAGAAACGGTCACATTTGGTACTACTTTCAGTACGAACGCAATAAATACGTTCCTCTTATATACTTTTTTTTGTTACAGTAGTAGTATTTTTTCTACGGGAACCAGCTAACTTCCCTTTGTGGTTAATTTTTTTTGGTTGATTTTTGATTTAGTCCTTCGTACAAAGTCACCACTAGCTTCTAGTAGGTTTATTTTATTGGAAATGTATGCAAATAAATTGTCATGTACTGCACATTTTGAAGTACAGTACCAAACTTCAAAATACTCCATGCGGGAAATGCAAAACCTACCCCCTGGAAATTAAAAAAATAGTGTCACGCAAATCCGTGCGAAATCAACCGACCGCAGTATTGGAAAGTAGACACTTCAAGCTTTCATTTAAGCTATATATGATTGTTCATATCATAGTTCACTTGCCTTATGCCCGTAACCGTTGCAATTATAGCATCTTCTTACCCGTAACGCACAGAAAACTTTGCATCTGTCCCAACCAATGTTTACATTACCTGGTTTCAATAAAGATCGGTAAGTCTCGCCGTCCACCTCCAAATAACAGAAAAATCTTTCGTATTGTCTGTTTTTTTCACTATTCATGTAAACAACCTTAATTTTTGTGTTTTCATCATTTTTAATTTGATTTTTTGTACCTTAATTTTCTGAATAATATCATCTTCTTCTCTTTTTGATGACAATCCTACTATTTTAATTCTCGGTGTTCTTTGTTTAGAAATCTTAACGTTATATTTCTGACCTAAATGATTTTCTGCAGCATCCATTGATTTATTTGTAGACTCTTGATTTTTACTTTCAATTATTACACCTCCTTTACTAGAACTTTTAAAACCAGCTATTTGAAGAGTTGTTGGATCGATTTTCTCCTGAATTTGTTGTCTAGTTTCACTACTTTTCTGATTGCCGTTTTTGGTTTTAATAATAACAACCGGTTCATGTTTTCTATTCTTCAATGTGTCTGCGTAACTTATTTTAATTGTCTCACTTTTTTCGGCCAGCAGTTGGTTATTTTGTTCCCATTGTACTTTACCTTCCTGTATTATGTTTTTTATCTCCGATATTTCCTGTTTTTGGCTGCCTACATCTCTTACCAATTTATTAATTTCTTGCGTCCATGTTTCCATGGCTCTTTTCATGTTTTCAACAGCAGCTCTAGTTTTGTAATTCTTCATCTCTGCACAGCTATCGCAACACCAGAGTATATTCTCATGTTCCGTTATGAATTTTAAAGCATCATCACTCAACGTAGTACATTTTTGATACAACGCATTATCACACCATCCGTAACAGATTATATTGTAACGTTCATTTTAAAATAATAACAAAAGTGCTGGTTAAATCGTCTATTCACCAAGAAATATTTATTTACAAACACTAATGAATACACTATAAAATTAACGCTATGATTATAAACCATTAAAACTATTATTTACAGACTATGAATTTCTAATACAACATTTATCTTTACATTTACTATTTATTTCGTGAAACACAGATAATGACTCGCTGTTGATTGATCCTCTTTTATCCGCGAAGTCGGTTTTATACCCTCATATAATCGTACCAGAAGCCGCTGGAACCTACTATGTATTTCTAGAAGGCACTAGATAAACCGCGTCTGGTTTACATGCTTAGTGCGATGCGTCATTCTCTTGAATGCTGTAGAATATTCCATTTGTTGTGTGAAGAAGAGGTTCTTTCTTTTTCTTTCTTGTTACACTGCCCCCCTCTTCAAGTCTGTTCTGTCCCAGAACAGGTTTTATGCTCTGGTTCCTGTAGAACGGGTCATGACGATATCGACAGTCTTCATCTCGACTACACGTTCCGTTACGGTAGAAGTAACAGTCTACACTCTTCGTTGGCCTTAATGCGGGCTGTGGGTCAAAACTGCAGACGAAGATCTTGACGTCCGTACCTCTAAAGACAACTTCCAGCATGTTTCTAACGATTCTCCAATCCAGCTGGTCCCGCCCACAGCCGAGTTTGGGAACTGCCAATTTGTTAATTCCCCTGGTAAGCAACTCGATCCTCAAATTCCATAATGCCCTCCACAAGTCGGCGTAACTCGGTTTCTGGTAGTAAAACTGCTTGGTTACCAAGTAGTAAATGGATCGGTCATGATCAGGCAAGCGTAAGGATTTACCAACAGAGGGATTTTGTTCTCGAAGTTCATTCAGCCGTCCAAATTTATTTCTAAACACTACTGCGATCCCCCTGGACATACGGAGATCCTCGGAGACACAGTGGGCAATGGAATAATCACCAGGGACCCGGAAGAGATCTTGTTGCATCTCAGTCGTGACTCCGAATCGCGCTTTTCTAGTTCCAGAAAACGCAGCCATAAATTCTCTGAAGGTTGGCTGATCATCTCCAGGCCTTACGGTATTGATAGCCACCTCAGCTTCATCTTCCCGATCCGGGACTGCGTCATTATTTCCCTCATTAGTGCGCCAGACGATTGGAGTGTACCACCTTGGCACTTGGTTTCCCTCTTGGCAATTTCTGGATGCGATAAATCAAGTCATTTATTCGTTTCTTCATCTGGTATGGGTCCTCCCAATTCCGCTGTAACTTTGGAGAATAGCCACGACGTCTTTGCGGTTTGTATAACCAGACAAGCTCTCCAGGTTGAAACCCTCCTTCTTGGGCTCTCACATCGTACGTAGCCTTCATCCTGTCACTCGCGATTCGACTATTGTTTCGGGTTCGGTCGTGAATATCCTCCAACTTCTTTTTTAAGTTGATGACATAATCATTCCCGGCTACCTCCTGCTCTATAGGTGGAGGCTCAAATTCCAGATCACACGGTAACCGTAACTCGCGTCCAAACATCACAGACGCTGGTGACTGACAAGTTGTTTCGTGGACCGATGCACGATAAGCCATCAGGAACAGATGCAGGTATTGGTCCCAGTCTCGTTGATGATCGGAGACGACCTTGGCCAAATATTTGCCCATTGTACGATTCATGCGTTCTACCATTCCATCTTACTACGGATGTAACGGTGTGGTCCGAGTCTTGCGAATGCCCAACAATCGACAGACTTCTCCAAACAGTACAGACTCAAAGTTGCGGCCTTGATCCGAATGCAGCTCCATGGGCACTCCGAAGCGACTGAAAAACTCTTTGACTAGTACGTCAGCAACAGTCGCAGCTTCCTGGTTTGGTAGGGCATATGCTTCTGGCCATTTGGTAAAATAGTCCATTGCCACTAATATGTATTTATTCCCATCGTCGGTTTCGGGAAATGGTCCTGCAATATCTATAGCTATTCTTTCCAGAGGACTACCCACATTGTACTGCCTCATAGGTGCTCTTCGTTTCCCCAAGGGTCCGTTACCAGTGGCACATAGTTCACATTTCCGGCACCACTCCTTCACGTCTTCTTTACAGTTGACCCAATAAAAACGCTCCCTAACTTTCTCCAACGTCTTTTTCACACCGAAGTGTCCTCCTGAGGCACCGTCATGGAGATGTCGCAATACTGTAGCCACTCGGCTTCTTGGAACCACGAACTGAGACCTAATGGTGGTGCCATCAGATCGTCTTCCACCCTCAAGGACTCCCATTGGGCCCAATATGCTTTGAGCGTTCTGTTGAAAGGGCTGATGGCCTCCCAGGCAGGCCTTTGTCCCACGCGCTTCCATTCCAGTACCATTTGTAGTTCGGAATCAGCCTCCTGCTGTCGTTGCAATTCTTCCGGCAACCAATTGTCGTTGACGATGGTAGTCCTTAATACTTGGCAAACCCTCTCTTCCAAACGAGAGCAATGACGGCAATCCGTTGGACAGGGTCTTCTTGAAAGAGCATCGGCATTTCGATGACTAGTGCCCGCTCGATGTTCGGTGTCAAAGTCGTATCCTTGTAATCGTTCGATCCACCTTGCGACCTGGCCTTCCGGATTACGGAATTGTAGAAGCCATTTCAACGCTGCATGGTCCGTCCTCAATAAAAACTTCCGTCCGTACAAGTATTTGTAGAAGTGCTCAACGGACTTCACGACGGCCAATAGTTCTTTTCTGGTCACACAATAATTCCTTTCGGCTTTCGACAAAACCTTACTAAAATAGCCGATGACCTTTTCTTGTCCATCCTGTATCTGAGAAAGTACACCCCCAATGGCCACATTACTTGCATCTGTGTCAAGTATAAATTTCCCTTCTGTCCGTGGATAGCTCAATATTGGTGCTGTTGTCAGGGCACGCTTCAACTGTTGGAAAGCTGTTTCACACTCTCCGCTCCAAACATACTCGCGCCCATCTTCAGTTAACCTTGTCAGGGGCTTCGCTATATTGGCAAACCCAGGAACGAAACGCCTGTAGTAGGTACATAACCCAAGAAAACTACGAACTTGGTGTTTATCTCTCGGTGTTGGCCACTCTTGAACTGCACGAATCTTATCGGGGTCGGCTGACACTCCATTTTGTGATACGACGCACAGTGATCGAAACGGCGTATTTAGACGAAACCTAGCATTCCAGATAGAGAGCATGTGTTAATTTTATAAAATTATTTTCAAATTAACATATTATTAATTAAATCTTACTCAAAATATAATACCATCTGAAATATAAAAAATATAATAATAAATTTACAAGATACAATAACTCATTAAACTAGAAGCGAAACAACTTCGAAACTAACATTAGAAATACTGTTAATTGTTAAAAAAATGTCAAATTAAAGTCAAATTCCAAATCAAAATTTACGACATAAACGAATCACTGTCTGAATCTTCCAATTCCGAATTAACTACTAAAGTACTTCCGGTAATAGAATCTAATAAATTAATTACTTTTTTTGATAATGATCCTTTGGGTTTATCAGGAAGCTTTCTATATGAAGTAATTAAGGGATCTGATGTAATTAATAGCATGTGTATTAAATATTCCATAGGTGCCTTTCTAGAAATTATGCTAGTTTATGAGACTCTCTGAAACGTTTGGAGTCTGTGTGTCTGACTTCTACACCTTCTTCCAACAATTGTCCGATTGGAACTACACATGATTTGATTATGTCACTGCCATGAATTAGAATGTTGTTCATTGTTATGGGCATATAGTACCAGTTATACCTCTCTATATATAACTTAGCAGTGTCTAAGGCATATTGCTTAAATCTATCAGAATGTTTCTTAAATGCATAAGAAATAGTTTTTAGAATTACAGTAAGTCTGGTTATTACCTCCTCATCAATACCAGTAGTTTCGGAAGTTAATTTTGGATCTGGAAAAAATCTACGAGCAGTGTTACCATCATTCACCGTCCCAAATCCGGGTTTCGGTGTCAGCCAACAAGCCCATTTTGTTTTTTAATGCAATTTCTGCTTAACCTTCAGTAGTTTTAATCATGGAACAGTCTTTCGCTTCTTTCCCTTCTTTCTCTTTTTATCAACAGTCTTTCTTCACAGATAAAATTAAATCATACGAAGAGTACACATAGGCTTTGCAATTCTTTGTTTCTTTAAGTATTTCCATAGAAATACATAAAGAAACAAAGAATTGCGCAGAACATGTGCAGAATCATCTAACCAGACATCAGGACATTTCCTGATGTCTGGTTAGATGATTCTGTACGGAAGATGTTAAGGCCCTTTCGAGAGATAATTTGAGAGGTTTTTCAAATTACTTTTTTTAAACTAACGGGTTCTTCGGGAGATTCTAGAATTTGTTTAATTATTCTAGCAACAGCACGTTTTTCCTTTAGAGTACAATTTTGATTGAGCCGCAACAAGAAGTTCTTTAGTACTGTATTTCAGTAAATGCTGTTACACGCCCCCTTTTCATTCGTTCAGAACATTCTTTAAATGGTTTCTTATGCGAACGTCTGTAGTACTAACTGAAGCTTCATCATATTCACTATCATGCGTTTCTAAAATATCTTGGCTATAGTTAAAATGACCACCCAACTATGTTAAATGTTTTTGAAATTTCTTCCATTGATCAAGAAACTGTTTAGCTATAATATCAATTGTTTGCATTGATTTATCGGTGATATTTTCTTTACACTCTTGTAAACCAAGTATGTTTAGTAAAAACGTATAAAGCATTGTTTTTTTCTTTGTTTTATCTGTTTCAGTTCGACATACTTCAAACAATTCTCTCCTAGTGACCGGATCCGCGCTTACTGAAATAAGATATTCTTACCTATATGGTTCTTTATGGTTATAAATTGTATATATTCAGAAAGCTCATTAAATACCCTATCTATTGTGATATAATTTATTTCGTGCATTCGTGAGCTAAACAATATAACTCTATCTAAAGAACAAGATAATTAAGATATCGTTTTTCTAACAAGATATCGAATGATTTTCCAAAATATACTTGGGTTATAATTTATATATGTGTTTTTTTGTTTCTTATATTGTCTACATACCTTCAAATGCAATATCTATTATTAATTTTTAAATTATAATAACGAGTGGCTGAACAATCACTGAAAATGCTAAGCCGTAAAAACAGCAGCTGACAAGTAACAAGGCTCCAAGTTTTAACATAGCCATCTTTTGTTTATAATACCGATGCAACTACGTCATTCTAAGAAAAATATATGCTTGTAAAGGGTGATTTAAGATGTTAACAATTTTTACATAAAATGTTTATTTCTGAAATATGAATTTTTGGACGAAGTAGCGGCTAATTGTGCAATTTCGATCACTGTGCGACGTGCCCGAGATATTTCACTTCCTTTCTGAATATGTGGCACTTTTTCGGACTCAGTTTCAGATTGGCTCCACGTAGTCTTCGGAACACTTCCTCTAGATTTTTCAAATGTTCGTTGAATGATTTTCCGACTACAATCACATCATCTAGGTATACCAGGCAGGTCTTCCACGACAGACCTCAGGATGGTCTCCATTAGACGCTCAAAGGTGGCCGGAGCGTTACATAGACCGAAAGGCATAACCGTAAACTGCCATAGTCCGGAACCAATAGTGAACGCGGTCTTCTCCCGGTCTTCAGGTTCCATTTCAACTTGTCAATAACCACTCTTCAAGTCCAAAGTCGAAAACCATCGTGAACCAGACAGGGTATCTAACGTGTCGTCGATGCGTGGTAAGGGATAGCTGTCTTTCTTGGTCACGTCATTGAGCTGCCGATAGTCCACACAAAATCTCGTTGACCCGTCCTTCTTACTGACCAGGACCACCGGTGATGCACATGGACTGTTGGATGGCTCGATGACCCCTTGTTCTTCCATATCGGTAATAATCTTTTCGGCTTCTGATCGCCTTGCTAGAGGTAGACGCCTCGGCTGCTGACGGACAGGCATAGAGTTGCCTGTATTGATTTTATGTTTTACTATATTTGTTCGTCCCTTCTGGCTATCGTCAAGAGCGAAGATATCTTGGTATCGGTGAACCAAACCCTGTACCTCTTTCACTTCCGTTCTGTTAAGGTCTTCGCACGAACTAGTAACCATACCCACTAATTTTCCACCATGGTCTTTGGGCGCTGGTTTTGGAACATCAGCCATACACCTGGCTACTCGGAATACTGGCACACACTGCCCCACAAGGGTACTCTTCTTCAATGTCACCGGATCCACATTAACGTTCATAAGCCTCACCGGTACTGTCTTTCCAACCTTGATCAGCGCTTTTCCCACCAGTATGCCACTATGGATCTTCTTATCACAAACAGGCTCCATCATTCGCACACATCCTACCCAAAGATCTCCATCCAAACCTGCCTCGACAACCATCTCGTTTTGACCCGGCAATATCACATCTTCTGTCAGCAAAACCCTTACGACAGGATCTTCTCGTGGGTGCAACGGAAGTTCTTCGTTACCAACCTTCAGAACACCCTCCTTCAAGTCCAATGTAAAACCAAATTTTCTCAGGAGGTCCATTCCCAAGATGAATTCGTCAATGATGTCGGCTACCAGCACCTCATGATCACGTTCTTCACTTCCAATACCAATCTTCATCTTCACCACTCCGCGTGTTGGTATTACTTCTCCCGTCGCTGTACGGAGTTGAGTAGTTGTCTGTAACAGCTTCATACTTGTTCGTAGAACGTTAGGGCGTATGATGGATTTTGTCGCCCCCGTATCAATGAGCAGTGGAACAATTCGATTCGCAATTTTCCCATCTATGAACAAACTGCTGGTACTATTCCCTGATGTTACGGCATGGACGATGATCTCTGGGGCATATTTACTAACAGTCAACGTTCGCCCTCTCTTGCCAACCCCCTTTAACTTTTCCGACGGTTGTACTTTTTTTGGTTTAGGGCAACGACGTCGTATGTGCCCTTGTTCGCCGCAATTCCAGCAACGGGGTCCTCGAACTTCTTGAGGATTCTTTTTACGGTTCTCTTCCTTCTGAAGAACTCTCATTAATAATTCTTCTAGACGATCTTTAGAACCTTCATTTTCTTCCACCACGGTCCGAACACGCCCGCGACCTCGGGACGCTTGTTTTGCAGCTTCAAATTCTAAGGCGTGAGCAAGCGCATCATCAGTTGTTCTTGGTCGTGCCAGCCTCAATGATTGTTGTGTTTCCCCGTCTCTTAACCCATCAATGAAGGTCTGCACAGCCAGTTGTCCCAGAAACGAATCGGGTGCCGTAGGGTACACCAATCGGACAAGCCGCGCAACATCGGCTTCAAACTCCTGCAGGCTTTCTCCATTCTTCTGGATACGATTCTTCAGTTGCGCGTGATACACTTGTTGAAGATGCGCGTCTCCATATCTCATCTCCAGTCTAGACACTAACAATTGGTAATCATTTTCCTGTCCTGCTGGGATTGTTTGCAGGACGTTCAACGCGTCTCCACGCAAAGCCACAGTTAAAGAAACGACCTTTTCCTTGCCTGTCCATCCGTTGGCCCCAGCGGCCGCCTCAAATTGTTTGTAGTAGGTGGACCAAGGTATCTTTCCATCGAACGTGGGTGGTTTTACTTTTATCCCTACGGCAGGACCCTTTTCTTCTTTAAATTGTTTCTTTTCTTCATTAAACGGCCACTCAGAAGTTGAGGAAAACCGTAGTTGACTCATTCTCTCTTCCAACAGTTTAGTTACGCTATCTTTCTCAGCTGTTGGTGGTAATTGCATATGGGCCATTTTCTCTTCTACCATCTTTATTACCCTATCCTGGTTTTCCAATTTCATTTCTAATAGTCCTAACGCACTGGAGTTTTCCAACAATTCTTCGAAAACTTTATCTTCCAACGCTTTGACATTTTCCAGCAATTCTCCTTTAAGCCTTCTAGAACTTTCTTCGGACTTTTCTAGTAATTCTTCCTTAAGCAATCTTGTATTTTCTAGTAAATCTTCTTTAAGCGTTCTAGAGTTTTCTTCAGACTTTTCCAGTAGTTCTTCTTTAAGCATTCTAGTATTTTCAACAACTTTTTCTTCCAGTACTTTAGTATTTTCAAGTAATTCTTCTTTAAGCATTTTAGAATTCTCTTCCATTTTACTTAACAACAAACTAGTATCAATTGCGGGTCCAGGTATCTCGAAGCGGTAATTTTCAGGATCTTCCTTCTGTTCTAAAAGCCATTCTCTTAGCCGTTTTATTAAAACTTCTTTCTTTCCATTACTATCCAAGTCCCTCTCGTCCAATTCCCGTTTTAAATCTATCACTAAGAGATCTTTTAATAGTTTCATCACCATTTTAATTGTTTGTTGAAATTAATTTTAACACTAAAAATTTATTCTCACGGCACTTTATTTAATTATTACGCGATTTTATTTATTTTAAAACACCACACCTGACAACACTGTAACGTTCTTTTTAAAATAATAACAAAAGTGCTGGTTAAATCGTCTATTCACCAAGAAATATTTATTTACAAACACTAATGAATACACTATAAAATTAACGCTATGATTATAAACCATTAAAACTATTATTTACAGACTATGAATTTCTAATACAACATTTATCTTTACATTTACCCTTTATTTCGTGAAACACAGTTAATGACTCGCTGTTGATTGATCCTCTTTTATCCGCGAAGTCGATTTTATACCCTCATATAATCGTACCAGAAGCCGCTGGAACCTACTATGTATTTCTAGAAGGCACTAGATAAACCGCGTCTGGTTTACATGCTTAGTGCGATGCGTCATTCTCTTGAATGCTGTAGAATATTCCATTTGTTGTGTGAAGAAGAGGTTCTTTCTTTTTCTCTCTTGTTACAATATATTTTTCTGATCTTTGTATAATTGTATATCATTTTTACATTTAGGGCAAACCATTTTTCTAACTTATTTTTCGTAGTATTGTACTAATATAATACTTTGGATTGGCGCTTGCCACATCCAATTGATTGCAACTTATTTCAACGCACTAATCTTCTCAAAATGTCAAACACAAAATTCTCAACATGTTAGAAATTTCCAGTTAGGAGTTTAAGAGTGCAGAAAAACACTTTCTTTAAGGTAATATAGATAAGATGATCTCATTATCAAAATAAATCATTTTGTCCTCTTTTTATAGACCATTCGCTATCACCAGGAGTTCCTGACTACATAGAAGCACTAAATTTTTCTATTAGTATTTAGTATTAAATGAGTAGTACTTAACTAGATGACATTTCAACCAGTCTTAAGAAATGGTTTATATAATGATCATCTCTCGCTGGTTGGCCGTTGTAGTACTGAAAGTACTGTAGTACTACACTACTATGAGGTTAACATTTTTTTACTTATCTGTTTTAATAATAAAACCTGTTACTTAACCTGTTTTTTTAATAAATAAATTCTATATCTGATATATTTTTTTTATTAGTGATAACAATTATTTTTTAATGAATAACATTGCATGAATGGATGAAGTTTAACAAAAATATTGTTTTTAGAATATATATTTCATATAAAAATTTGGTATAAAAATGGTTATGACTAACAACTACCTATTAAACATTTCCCTAAATACTAATTCTCTCCTATTTGTTTCGTTGTTTGTTTTGTATAATCACTCAAAGGTTCTGCATCATTACTTACATCAGCAGAAATATCATACACTTCAATATATGATTCGTCATTATGCTGTATACAAATGTTGTGCAACACACAACAAGCCATCACAATTTTCACTGAAGTATTTATATCTTCATTCATTCCCAGCCAGCACACTGACGTCATAATGTCGCCGTTTTTCGGCAGTAACGACGTCAAATTGTCGTAAAACTGACATCATTATGTGGCAAGTTATTCTTTGTATACTTATTTCTAAATTTGGGCGGATTTCCCTCCTCCCGTGAATCCGCGCCTGTACTTAGCTATTTATATTAAAATTAAAATCGTGTTTGCTTTCCTAGCCTAAATTCTCACTGCACGCCACTGCTACGGATGCTGTAATACTAACCAATTAATATTTCAACCGTAGTCCTTGTCTCCTTGTAATTCTAAAATGGCTTTGGAAAGTTATATCGCTATATTCCATAACAACTAGCACAATATATCCTTCAATGCTTGGGATAGGTTGGGGTTTTTGTATTAAATTATTTTCCAAATCACTATCTCTATTGTCCGTCTCACGTTGGGACTACAGTGAAGGAAAGATAGCCAATGTATTTCTTATGAGAATTTGTGCTTCGTTGTTGCCACCTATTTCACTGTATGAATCTATAGAAATGTGGATTAAGATTCCAGAAGTTCTAAACCTTTGAAAACAGTAACCGAAAAAGTGTAATCGTATCCATACAAAAGAAGCATTTAAAAGAAACTCTTATTAACATGTATTTATTATTTTATTAAACATTACTTTGGATTTTTACATCGTACGTGTATCTAAGTATCCGATACTTTATTACTTATACTTTTTTGTTTAATTCATTCGTCTTCAAATTCTTTCAACATAAAAATAACGGCTGGTTAGCTTTCGTATGATCTTTTTAATCTTTTAATTCACACGTAAATACAGGAAGTCCCAAACGTAATTTTAACGGTAAAATGATTTCATCATGATAAAATCATTCATTTGTTCAACTTGTTTCAAAAGAAACTTGCAAAAACGGAAATTTAGGATTAGCAGCAAATGCAAAAGATTTTAGTAAACAATAAACTCTTCTGGTTTCTTCTACTTTTACTTCGCAGAACTACATAACACAGTTTGTACTTACTGAAATTATAGTATACAATTTGATAGTATACAATAATTTATTAGTTTTAATGTTTCTTTATTTAATAAAAACCAAATAACTATAACTTGTGTTGTACCTTTTTATTTACCTAAAATTAAAAAACTCGAAATAAAACGTTTGACTTTTAATTGTACACAAAATTATTAGTTTTGTATAATATTTTTAAATGGAAACCCTTTTATGATGGATTTGGAAAACAATTTCCGAGATAATTGCTTTTAAAGTTTTAAAACAAAAACTAAAAAAATCAAGAGTTCCAAGTTTTAATAAAAAAAGTTAAAAATTCTTTTAAGAACTGCCATAAATGTAACGCTAAGTCAGTTGTTACATGGCTACTTGATCTTTTATCAAAAAAAATTGAACTCTTGATTTGAACTTTGAATAACAATCAAGAGTTTAATTTTCTTAATAAAAAAATCAAGTATACATGTAACAAGTGACTCAGCGTTAAACTTATGACAGTTCTTCAAAGAATTCTTTTTTTTATTAAAACTTGGAACTCTTGATTGTTTTTTAATTTTTGTTTTAGCATATTTGATCTTAGGATTACATTATTTTTCCAAATCTATCATGAAAAATTAGGGTTTCCATTTAAAAAAATTTCGCTATCGTCATAACTCGGAAACAAAAGACGATCTACAAATAACGATTACACTAAAATATGTCTCCTTTAAGATAAAAATCGACGTGTTCGAGGATTTTTCTCAAAAATATTTAATAAAAGATTTATTTCGATAGTTCCAGACTTTATATGCTCACTACATGAACAGCAAGCAAATTTTGTTTTACTACCACTGTCAGAAGAAGTGACTACCTGCAATATAACTTGCTCGAACAATAGGGATTATAAAGGTTTATGCAGTTACAACTACAATATTTAGAAAGTGTTTTTAAAAGTTGCTTGCAAGATGTTTGGCAACTCCGTTGTTAAGAACACACACTGCAGTCTCAACGTGAGACGATCAATAGACTCATTGCTGCTGCTGCTATCATCTGACGAGAGTGCTGATGTTAGAGACATTTTATTTTCCTGTAAGAAACCTTTAAGGCGATAGGACATGCTTAATCCCACATTAAATGATCATTACAAGACGCGTACTGCGTCGCGACTACTTCTACTAACGTCCATATTCGAAACATTAGAAGAAAATAGACTTGAGTTATTTGTATTTTTATAATGCTGCAAATGTAGCAAAAAAAAAATGTTTATTAGAAACAAAACTAATTCAATTGGATAGTTATAGAAGAGAGTTATAGAATGGAGGAAACACATTAAACTGAATAAATTTGCAATATTTGTGTAAATAAATAGCATTAAAAACAAAACTTTGTTACTATTTGTATTAAAACATTTAATTTAATTAATTAATTTAGAAGCCTTTGAGATATACAAACACAAACTCAGGGTACCTTTAATGAATGAACAACTTGAGCTCAGTAATTCTCCGTTACTGGAAGTATTAGATATTTAATTCTGATTATTATTATTATTTTATCTAGTTACCTATTTTTGTATCTACCTTAGCGACGTGTTTGTTTATAATTATATTACCTTTGATAATGACAGCATAGCTGTCGAAACAATATTGTAAGGTTATATTTTAATAAAACTGTGAAACTTTTACTAATCTTTATTTATTTCAACATTTAATTTCTAGACTAACTAAATTTAATTGAACCCATGAACCGCATCAAGTACTTCCCTCTAATCTATAAACATATAGGTAACTACCCATAATTCTATTTTATGCAAATTTTGTTTAATTAAATAATATTAAGATTAAAGTAAAAAGCTGCATTGCCCATCTCATTTCCCCTCAGTTATTAGGCTAATGCACTATCTTTGTCGTATATTGTGGAATTCTAAATGTGCATTTGACGTGTATTAAGGTAGAAAGTCACCCAAACCTTACAACTCAAGAATTACATAATTTAAGTATATTTGGTAAATTCAATGTTGCTCTTTCGATTGATACCCGAAAAACGGCATTTCACCACGTATATACCGAGAAAACGATTAACAAAGTTGCAGTCAAATACATTCATGTATATGGGTTTACACAGTATGCCCAAGAACAACTTGGAAGTTTTATATTTAAACAACTCACCATGTATATGAAAAACTATGTAACAATAGTTTAGAAATTGTATTTTATATTGACGTTCTAAAGACTGCAGTTTACCTCTTAGTTATTGAGATATTTCGATTATAAACTTGTATTCCAGCTGTAACCGGAAACTGATGACTGAAGTCCCTGCACATGCAAAACCCTATTATATGATCTGGCAACGTTGCTTCGCGCGGAAATTCAAATTTGATATGTTAGATGAATTTATGTTGGTATTTTTTATATCACTTGAAAATAATGATATACGTAAATAAATTAAATAGATGAAATCAAATATAATAAATAAAATTGAATGAAATAAAATGAAAATTGTATTAACATTGATTTTTCTCATTACTTGTACGTGATCCCAGACGTGGTTCGGCGAGTGGTCGCGGACTACTGAGTGCGTGCTCTATATTAAACAGACACTTTGAGTGGACAAATCAGTCTAATTTTTGATTAATAAGTGAGTAAATATGAAGTTCATTAGTAACCGTTTATATGTGTATAAAAAGGATCGAAGTTCTGTACTGCAATATTAAAAAACAGTGATAAACTTACAACGGCCTTTTTATTGTTAGTTCCCGCTCTTGAAGCAAAGCTTTCTCGCTACTTGACTTCCCTATAATATTCCCTGGTTGCTTCAACGTTGTTTTGCTCACAGCAGACATGTCAAGTGATGTGAGAATCGCGTTGATTTGACTTGTCCCAATACCGGCATCGATCATCGTTGAAGATCAATTTTTGATTAATTAATGTTATACACAAAAAATTATAATGATAATAGGAAATAGTATTAAGAATCTTCTACCTGCTGCAAGTTTTATATTCAAAACATGACGTTTTGTAGAATCATCATTGGGGGAGTATGTTTCTGATCTGTGAACGTATTTGACAACTTGGCAAGAAGGGCAGCGAATCGACCAAATTAAAGCTATACCACACACTTGCTCTTTTATGATATCAAGAAATAATTTTTGGTCACAATCATATTCATAACACCGCATAAAACTATTTAACGTGCAGCAGTCAATAATTTTTACCAAACTCTAACCTCACTTTGGTTTTACGTCAAATACTGATCGTACATTGCGTTGCCAAATCTTACGCATCAATGTATACTACGTTAGTAAAGCGAACAACGATGTTATCATTATTAATTTGTTTTCTGATTTAAAATGACAATTTTTGTGTGATAAACAACAAATAAATAATTTTTTAATTTTCTATAATGTTCATATGTGAATTAAAATTTGTTGATTTTATTCATATACAGCAGCTAGTTTGACTTTAGATTTGGGTGACTTTCTACCTTAAGGAATTACAATCGCCCATATAAGATACACATACTGACGTCGCTCATTTCTCGTAATGAAATAGTTGGGCAACTGATTTATGTTGTTCGTATCTATTCGTGGCCGTTGTGAGGGCGTCGGATGCTATCGGCTGCCGGTAGCAGTCGAGTGCCCTTCTCTGTTCGATTAGGTAACGCACGGTAGGATAAACAAAGAGAAATTGATTCTTTATTACATAGTCCAGTCAAACTGTACGAAAAAAGGGTTAACTTGGAAAAGGGAAGTACATGGGATTTTTTATTTCCAGCATGCAGGGGAGGTCTAGAAAAATTTAACTTGAAGTTTTCGACCTTAAATACATATGAGCTTTTTCGGCCATTTTGAAAAGAAGGGATGAAGTGTTGTTTTGAAATTATCTCTGTAACCGTAGGTCCGACAAAAAATTTGTATAAAGCATTTTTGTCGGCAATACGATTGTCTACAACTTTTATTTCAAATTTTTTCGCGTAATATAAAAAATGAAAAAGTTGTGAGGGAAAAGTGTTGGAAAAAGAAAGGCTGAAGTGTTGTTTCGAAATTATCTCTGTAGCCGTAGGTCCGACAAAAAATTTATGTAAAGCATTTTTGTCGACAATACGATTGTCTACAACTTTTATTGCAAACTTTTTCGCGTAATATAAAAAATGAAAAAGTTGTGAAGGAGAAACATTGAAAATTGAGGGGGTGGAAATTATTGCTTAATTTTGTAGATGGTATAACTATTTCATTATTAGTGGAGCAAAAGAATTATTTATTCGTTTTTTTGTAGAGCATTTCATGACGAACAATTTTTCCTAATGACTTTTTTTAATTCTGTTTATTGGTATAGATCAAGTCAACGCTCGAAGGAGATTAGTATACGTGAACTGCTTGGTACGCGTCGCGTACTATCACATATTGTGCATCGTAAACCTTTGTGCATGAGAACAATTATCGTCTCATAGTTTGCCTAATTTACATTATCTTATTTAATACTTACATGTATAGTACATGTAATTAATAATTCTTCATCGAGTCTTCATATACAGCTTGGTCATATTTAGTGATGTTTTCGCAGGTCTGCTTACTGCAATGCAGACAAATAGTGGAGCAATTAACGTCTGCTTTTCTGCACCCGCAATCTTTCCCTTTGCATTTGCAGGAGATGAGTTGTAAAAGGTTCCCTGGCACGGGTTCGGCGGTGCTTGTGATAGGTTCAAGACCTCGATGAGTTCTTCGCCAACCCCATTCCTCTGGATCCCTTTCAAATCCTAACCACGATTGAACCTGATGGTAAGTTCGGAAAATATGCTGTCGCGCAGAGCTTTCGGTGGGTGGTATTGCTGACAAATTAAATGTCTTCTTTGCCGTGCTCGTGCAGAATATTTTGTACCTCAGTGAATTTAAGGATTTCTCGTTCTTATCGGCCCCGTATAAGGCCATCAAAAAACGCTTTTCAGTGGCAAGTAGAACTTGGGCGTCTACAATTTTCGCTTTAAATAATTGAAGCGTTGAATGGAATTCCTCGTGTTTGAGAAGACATTGACCTGTTGGCTTTGCTCACTGCACTCGCAGACAATAAATGTGAAGTTTTCTTCAGGACACCGGCGAAAGGTAAATCGACCACCACAATTTTTATACTACTTTCCCTCACAACTTTTTCAATTTTTTATATTGCGCAAGAAAGTTTAAAATAAAAGTTGTCCACAATCGTATTGCCTACAAAAATGCTTGATACAAATTCTTTGTCGGACCTACGGTTACAGAGATAATTTCAAAACAACACTTCATCCCTTCTTTTTCCAACGTTTTTCCCTCGCAATTTTTTCATTTTTTATATTACGCGAAAAAGTTTAAAATAAAAGTTGTAGATAATCGTATTTCAGACAAAAATGCTTTGTACAAATTTTTTGTCGGACCTACGGTTACAGAGATAATTTCAAAACAACACTTCATCCCTTCTTTTCAAAATGGCGGAAAAAGCTCATATGAATTTGAAGTCGAAAACTTAAAGTTAAGCTTTTCTAGACCCCCCCCCCCCTGCATGCTGGAAATAAAAAATCCCATGTACTTCCATTTTCCATTTCAAATGTTTAGTTTGACTGGACTAACAGAAGTTTTTTGAGAAATAGAATAAGAATTACGTTAAGATCAATTCGTTTGAAGCGTGGTCGCGTCCTATGCTCTTAATATAATAGTGTCGAATGTATTTTTTCCCTCATTTATTTACGTTATTCATAACTGCAACAAGATTTCACTCTTATAATAGCAATGAAAAAGTTAACTTGTTTTTTTTTTGTTTATTGTTTCCAGCCTTATTTTGTGGAACTCCATAATCATGAAATAAATAAAGATTATTAAAAGTTTCACAGTTTTATTAAAATACAACCTGACAATATTGTTTCGACAGCTATGCTGTCATTATCAAAGGTAATATTACCTTTGATAATGACAGCATAGCTGTCGAAACAATATTGTCAGGTTGTATTTTAATAAAACTGTGAAACTTTTAATAATCTTTTTGTACGACCCTGCTATTTCGGATTGTTTCCCAGACTTGATTTTAGAACAGTAGGTTATGTTTACTGGTTACTAAGCAACAACGCGTCGGTAAGTAATTACTTACCGTTCAGTTCTGTCAAAAACAGAACGGTAAGTAAATTATATGTAATTTATAAAATAAATGCATCAGCTTTAGATGTCTCTTTCGTGAAAAATCATTATATTCTAAATAATTATTGAACTATTTAAAAAATTTATGTTTTTATTTAAATTTGCTGTGAAAAAATACCCAATAAATAATAATAACAACTATCTATTTATTTATGTTGAAACTACAAAAATATCGTGACATTCAAAAATAAAATTACAAACGTATCCATGGTAACGACAAAACCTACTTAATGGTTGGTGGATATACAGGGCAAAAATAAATTATCTTGAATCTATTTTTTACCATCTTTGGAATATTTCCTTAGTTAATACATTTGTATTCATAATGCTCGTACAAAAAATAGTATAAGCATCTCAAACAGTAAGGGTTTACCGATCTCCTCCAATATTGGCGACCTCGCTTCGCTCAGTCGCCAAACATTGTCGTCGATCGGTAAACTGTCCTTACTGTTCTCGATACTTAATATACTATTATTTATTTCATCATTAACTTGTTTTGTTGCTTTAGGTTAGGTTTTATAAGCTGTCAAAATTGTTATCTAAAGTTGTTCCATTGGCAAATTATTATGAACTGATCTTAAGATGACCTGATCATATAGAACTGGATCAGTAGATTAGCAATGGAAAGAACCTTTGGATATTAATATTTCGTAACTTCAAATAATGCTTATGAAAATGATGGCGCAGACGAATGGTAATAGATTTGACCATATATTAGTGCCAACTTAAACTGATAAAAACCACTAAGTACTACTGCGTGTCAAAACTTTTATTAAAAATACAATATAAAATGGCAGATAGTATAAAAACCGTAAGGCTAAAAGGTAATATTAATTTTGGAAAATAGACGTGGCAGATATGGTGACTCGTTTACCAATTTGTTCGCCTACCAGTTCAGTTTTGATGTTTTGCGTTCCTTCTTAGTACGTCGGCTACCACTATTTCCTCGTATTCTTTTCCGTCCTTTTCTACCACCACCACGTCGGCTACTTTTCTTTCGCTGTGATTTCTCGATATAATACGTTTGCTCGTGTTTAGGCATTGAGCATCAAACTACAATCCTGATGGCAATCTCCATTTACAGCCCATTTCGATAGCCACAAAACGCGTGCCTCCTGGTTCGGCTCCTCGAACTGGTTCGGCTCCTCGTCTGCGATGATCTGCCACTCATTTTGTTAAACTTTATTATTATTGTATTTAATTTGGAATTTTAAATGATTTTAAAATTTAGAAAGATTTATTAATTAGATAGGATAAAATGGCGTGCACAGTTTTACAATTAATTTTTAACTAAAATGTAAACAATTTCTCAAACTATGGCAACCGGTTAAACAATTGTTTTTCAAAAATCAGCGCCACGACTCCTAGATTCGATAAGCAGTTCAGTCGGGACAGCGATTTTGCTTTGCTGTGTTCCGCTGTGTTGGCAGCAGCTGAGAGCGGCTGAACGACTTATTTATAGGTGGGTACTCCAACAGCGGATCCGCGAAATCATTTTCTTTTGCGTCTGCCTAGTTCTCCTAATGCGGATAAGCTTGTGCTGTTTTGTAGTTTCTGTTATTTTGGTATGTTGGCACGCAGAGTAGGTTGGGTTGGCGTCAATAACAATAATTTAACCTAAAACTGCCAAAAGATGAACACAATCAAAACTGATGGAATATCAGTTTCAATTTGTTGAACAGTCGTATCCCATATTTCATGTTAATCGGTACTAGTCGTTTTAAAATCCGTGTTAATGAATTCTCTTTCTGTGGTAGGAAAATTGATGGATCAAAATAACATAATAATTGCTCATCGAAAGTGAAAACGCAAGACACTGGCTCTTTGGTATTTGCGGCGCAAAAACAAAAAAAAGTGCACCGACAAAGCGATTCTGGATCCGTGAAATATTTAAGAATAGAAAGGCGCAGGGTGATTTTCATAACTTGTTAGCAGAAATGCGTTTGCACAATCCAGATAAGTATTTCAATTATCTTATAATGGATAAGGATGACTTTGACATTTTAATAGCCAAAGTAGGACCGATAATAGTCATACAAGAACATTCCCGTGAACCTATTTCAGTACAAGACCGGCACTTACTTTACGGTACCACTATAAAATACCTGAAATTTGTTGTGTAATGTCTTCTGTGCAATTTTAGCTATTTGGCTTCAGGAGACAAATTTGGTTTCACTATTATATGCATATAGAGTGGGTAAAACTAGAGTTCCTAAATGAAAACTTTAGTGGATATGCCACACTGCATTGGTGCAGTAGGTGGCAAACATGTTGTAATACAGGCATGAGTTTCAGGGAGGTTTGTGTCCTATAGTAGTTTAACTGTAGAAAGTTTTTAGGCTCCGCCAAACACTGAATCAGATTTTTATAACTATAAAAGTTTCTTCAGTATTGTACTTATGGCGTTATGTGATGCAGAATACTTGTTTACATTAGTTGATATTGGAGGTAAGGGCAGACAGAGTGATGGAGAATATTTCGTCAAGTGAATTTGGAAGCCGACTGTTCAATAATACTTTAAACATTCCATTGCCTGCACCAATGGATGATGGACTGGAGGATTGCCGTATTTTATAATGGGAGACGAAGCGTTCCCCTTGAACAAATATATTATGAGATTTTATCCAGGACGTTCTTTATCCTTAGAAAAATGGATTTTTAATTACAGGTCTGATTTGCTAACGCTACAAATTTTTATGACTAATATTATAGGTATAATTTGATTTTCGCAGGCTGAGCAGAGCCCGCAGAACTATTGAAAATGCTTTAGGCATACTTGCAGCCAAATGGCGGATATTTCGTAAACCAATCATAGCAAAAGTAGAAACTGTTGAAAGTATTATTCTGGCGACCATTTATCTCCACAACTGGCTGAAAATCGGAGACATAAATAAATGCACGAACAAACGTTGTGGATAGAGAAGATTCACATGGGAATATACTTGAAGGAGAATGGAGAAATTGTTAGAATTAATAGATCAAGTTGGTAGAATGTTATGAAGTTATGATAGATGAGAATCAAGTAGGAATGAACTGTAAAAACATATGAGTGTGTATAGAAAAGTAAATAAAAAAAGGCTGTAAATAAATGTTAATTTCCACTCTTAAATAAATGTCATAAAGCCCAATCACTCTTATTTTATGAGGTTATGGGACAAGAAGATAACTAAACAAAGAAATTTGATTTTTGGTGACAGTATTGATTTTAACAGAATATTGAATTTTTGAGATAGTCTATAATGGCACCAACGATAGTAATCTTTCCACAATTAGCGGCTGATAATTTCAATAATTGGATGTTGTAGAGTAAAATCCTTATTAGAAGAAAGACAGATATTGGAAGTTGTAGAAATAAATGTGGTAGACATAAAAGAAGAAAGGTTAAAAACAGAATGTATTATTAAGGAGGATACAGCGAAATGTAAAACTGTAGAGAATGACGTGAAATTTAAACCTCGAGTTCTTTGACACTTATTCTATTCGGTAACTTTTTTTTATAATCTTCTTGTGTACCATTACCGAGAAAAATGGAAAATAAAATCCAGAATTTAACATGGGCTCTTATGGAGACCATCTAACCTTTAGCAGTTTTAACGAAAAATTATGATGAAGAAATGTAGGGAATCTGATAAAAAACTAAAATGACATACTCTCATATTCGAAGAACAATGCTGCCCAATATTTTTGAAATCTTGTGTCTAGTTAATGCACAATAATAATTTAAAGTAAACAAAACCAGAATTTTTCACGACATATGTGGAAAGACAGCAGAGATGTGACAACACCTCATAGCGCGCGAATTCAAATAACAGAACAGAAAGATGACATATAATGACTGTTATAATAATCTATATTTTATTGTATTAACTAATAATCATATATTTTATTAATCAAATTATGTTGAACAATTCAGTCTTCTGTGTTAATAATATCAGAATGTTAATTCGACGGAAATATTGCAAAATTACCTTTTGCAATGTGATGAATACAATTTATCATCACAATCAGAATATCCACGAAATCAGTAATACAAACACACTAATTTTTTAAAATATATGTATTAAACCTCAACAACTTTTTATATATTTCTTGTATCTGCTTAGCAGATTGTAATCTTTAGACTATACAAAAGTTACAAAATAGAATATTCCCATCTGTAATTGCATACAAAATTACAAAACTTTCAACATGTTTCCACTTATATTTTGGGATTGACATTTGGAGGTTAGGATGTCAACTCAATCGAAAGCTGAAACCTAACACTGCTACCAACAAAATCGATTGATTTCTTTGAGGTGTTGCCACGATTCTTAACCTATTTACATTTATATTTACACTTTCAACAATTAAACAAATGCACTCCAATCGACAAATTATTTTAATATATACAAATAATTAATAAATGCATTATAGGCATTCATAATAAAATGATTTTGTTCAGTTTTAAGAATGTTAATTTATTTTTTTATCGATTGGTATTTCTTGTTAGAGCCTATGTAAAAGCATAGGAGATATCCCCTTGCCCTTCACCCTGCAAAGATCCGCTGTAACCTCCTTAAAGATGCTAAAGCTAAGTCAGTAATAGTACAGTGTGTTACTGTTAAACATCTAGACATTATTAAAGATGCAAATACAGCCAAAGAAATGCTTAAAGCTCTACAAAACGTATTTGAAAGAAAAAGTGTGTTCAATAAATTGCATTTAAAAAGAAGACTGCTGTCCATTAAATGTCAAAAGGAAGAAAAACTTGAATATCATTTTTTTAAATTTGACATTGTCATACGCGGTTTAGAAAATGCAAGATCAAAAATGGAAGAATCAAATAAAGTCTGTCATTTATTATTGACATTAAATGATGAATACAATGCAGTAATAACAGCAATTGAAACAATCAACGAGGTATTAACTATGGAATTTGTCAAAACAAGGCTTCTTGACAAAGAGTTAAAAAAGAAGAGTAAACAGGAAGAAACTAAAAGCGGCAATGAAACCTCTTTCAAGGCTTCTCAAATAACATGCTACATATGTGGTTACCAGGGGCATAAGAAAGATCATTGCAGATTTAAAGGATGAATGTCAATAAGAGGAAGGAAGAAACTACATATAATAATTTCAGAGGAAGAAATTCAAATAGGGATAATGAAAAGTGAATTGAAAGAATTATTGACAAATGCGAGAGAACTAGCAAGTGAAATAATAATTTATATTGCCAATGGTGGAAAATTAGTAGTTAGAAAGAAAGGTGAATTAAAACTAATTTTGCAAGGAAGAAATGTTAAGTTTCAAGCATTAATAGTAGATGGTCTAACATCTAACACATAATTTATTATCAGTAGGTAAACTTGTAAGTAAAGGACATATTGTATTGTTTAAAAAAGATTTTGTATATATATAATAGGAAAAGGTTTTAAATTTCATTGTTCAAAGCAAAACAATTTATATGTAGTAAAATTTGACAAATTATTAGTTGAAAGCAATTTGCAAGCAACAACAGTCACAGATTTATGGCATCGTAGACTTGGGCATCTTAATCGAATTAGTTTGAAGCAATTAGAGCTACCAGTTAGCAATGAGAAGTGTGCACAGTGCATAGAAGGCAAATCAACAAGAAAATCTTTTGAAAAACATAAGAAACATATAAGAAACATTGGATAATTAATCCACTCAGACATCAGTGGACCTATTAGTTCTCCTACCATTAATGGAGAAAAATATTTCCAAGTATTTATCGATGACTTCTCACATTTTGCTATGGTTAAATTATTAAAAACTAAGAATGAAGAAAAAAGGAATCTTGTTTGATATATAAAACTTATAAAGACACAACATGGTGTTAAAACAAAAAGAATAAGATTGGATAATGGTGGAGAATTCTCGTCATATCGATTTAAAAGATATTGTCAAGAAAAAGGAATAGTAATAGAATATACAATGCCATATTCTCCTCAGCAGAATGGTACATCTGAAAGAATGAATAGAACTCTACTAAATAAAGTAAGAACAAAATTTGCAGAAACTTCACTTCCAAAATATTTATGGGGTGAAGCAATATTATGCTCCACATATGAATTAAATCGTTCTCCATCTAAAGCATTCTAAAGTTCCAGCAGATTATTGGTGCGATAAAAGAGAATTACGTAAGTTACGAGTTTTTGGTTGTCGTGCTTGGAAGCTAAACTTGCCAAAACAAGGTAAACTCACACCACGAAGTAAAATGATGATATGGTTGGTTATGGTCGTGGTGGGTATCGTTTATGGGATGTAGAACAAAACAGAATTGTTCAGTCAAGAGACGTGATATTTGACGAAAATAACTTTTAAATTTCCAGAATATGCACAAGAATTGAAGAGAAGAAAACGAAAAGAATGTATTGTTAAAGGAAGAAAATCGAGATGTTGAAAAAAGAAATCCAGAGAAAGATAAAGAAAGATCTTTCGAAAAAGAAGAAATGGTAACAACAGAAGGAAATATAAATTTACAAAGTACAAGGTCTGGAAGAATAGTAAAACAACCCAAAATATTAGATGATTATGAGGTAAATGCAGCTTATTGTTTATTTACTTCAGCAGATACCCCAAATACTTATGAAGAAGCAATACAGAAAGATGCTGGATGGGAAGAAGCAATTAATAAAGAGCTAGGTGCACTTGAAAAAATGAAGACATGGAAGATGACTATATTACCTGAAGGAAAAACTGCCATAGAAACAAAATGGGTATTTAAGATTAAAGATCTTTAATCTTATCATTAAAGATTAAAGGCGAGATTAGTTGCCAGAGGGTTTCAAGCCAAATGTGAGACTGATGTATAGCATGCACCAGTAGCAAAGATGAGTACGGTAAGAGTACTTTTAGCACTATCTTTACAAAAGAGTTGCAAAATAAAGCAGTTAGATATTCCATCAGAATTCTTAAATGCAGGACTAGATTCAGAAGTTTATATTAAAATTCCAGATGGTTTGCCAAAAATAAATAGTAAAGTGTTACAGCTAAATAGAGGACTTTACGGTTTAAAAGAATCCCCGAAGCGTTGGAATAGAAGATTCGATTAATTTGCTACACAAGCTAAAATTAGAAGATCAAATTATGATTTTTGTCTATATGTTAGAGAAGGAATATGGTTATTAGTTATTCTAGACGACATATTGTTAACTGGAAAGCAGCATCTAATAGATTCTGTTACAAGGCAGCTTAAAGACGAATTTGACGCAAAAGATTTAGTAAACATTGAACATTTCTTAAGAATGACGATAACAAGAAATGAATTGTTTATTACTCAAACAAAACAAATAGAAAATATGGTAAAGAAATTTAGAATGGAAGATTGCAAAGTTGTAAAGACTCCAATAGAAAAAGGATTTCAAGTTGATCTTTATGAGAAATTGGTACAGGTACCTTACAGAGAATTAATTGGAGGATTAATGTATATTGCAACAGTTTCAAGACCAGATATAGGGTTTGCAACATCTTTCAGACCAAAAGGTAATATTAATTTTGGAAAGTAGACGTGGCAGATATGGTGATTTGTTCACCAATTTGTTTGCCTACCAGTTCAATTTTAATCAGTTTTGATGTTTTGTGTTCCTTCTTATTACGTCGGCTACCACTATTTCCTCGTGTTCTTTTCCGTCTTTTTCTACCACGTCGACTACTTCTCTTTCGCTGTGCTTTCTCGATATAATACGTTTGCTCGTGTTTAGGCATTGAGCACCAAACTATAATCCCTTCTACAACAGCTGATGGCAATCGCCATTTACACTCTTTCGTGCGATACATTTTTAAAAAGTTATTAAGCCCATTTTGATAGTCGCAAAACGCGTGCCTCTTGGTTCGGTGCCTCTTCGAACTGGTTCGGCCCCTTGAACTGATTCGGCTCCTCGAACTGATTCGGCTCCTCGAACTGATTCGGCTCGAACTGGTTCGGCTCCTTGAACTGGTTCGGCTCCTCGTCTACGATGATCTGCCACTCATTTTGTTAAACTTTATTATTATTATATTTAATTTGGAATTTTCCAGTTCAGATTTACCAGTTCAATTTTGATCAGTTTTGATGTTTTGCGTTCCTTCTTATTACGTCGGCTATACCACTATTTCCTCGTGTCCTTTTCCGTCCTTTTCTACCACGTCGACTACTTCTCTTTCGCTGTGCTTTCTCGATATAATACGTTTGCTCGTGTTTAGGCATTCAGCACCAAACTATAATCCCTTCTACAACAGCTGATGGCAATCGCCATTTACACTCTTTCGTGCGATACATTTTTAAAAAGTTATTAAGCCCATTTTGATAGTCGCAAAACGCATGCCTCCTGGTTCGGTGCCTTTTCGAACTGGTTCGGCCCCTCGAACTGATTCGGCTCCTCGAACTGGTTCGGCTCCTTGAACTGGTTCGGCTCCTTGTCTGCGATGATCTGCCACTCATTTTGTTAAACTTTATTATTATTGTATTTAATTTGGAATTTTAAATGATTTTAAAATTAGATAGATTTATTAGATAGGATAAAATGGCGTGCACAGTTTCACAATTAATTTTTAACTAAAATGTAAACAATTTCTCAAACTATGGCAACCGGTTAAACAATTGTTTTTCAAAAATCAGCGCCACGACTCCTAGATTCGATCGGCAGTTCAGTCGGGACAACGCTGTGACAGCGATTTTGCTTTGCTGTGTTTCGCTGTGTTGGCGGCAGCTGACATTGGCTGAACGACTTATTTAAAAGTGGGTACTCAGACAGCGGATCCAAATAAATTTTATTGGAAATCTTGTGTTCTACAAATTTGGTTATTACCATTTTTATCATGTATCATCAACCGTTTACTATAGATTTAGCAATAACCATGTTGGAAAAAGTTTGGCGCGCTATAAATATAAACCTATGCACCATACAGAAAAAAGTTTCGAATAAAAGTTGTCCACCTTCGTCCCGCCTACCTGACGTTACATTCAGGGGACACCCCCGAACATTTTCCAACAAGAAAATGAATTCTGTAGAAGATTGCAGAAATAAATTACCCGGTTACTGGCCTATGTATGCTAATAACATTATTGAATTAAAAGTCGCATTTTTCATGGGGAAATGGATGGTAGATGATATATAGTAAGCTTTACAGTTTATAATTAATTGTTAATTGTTATTAAATTGTTCTAAATTGTTACTAATTTTATATATTTATATTTACATATTACTCTTTGCATTGAATTTATTTATTTTACTTTTATATATTATTATGTATTACATGTCTTGTCTAAAATTGTCCTGTAATTGGTATCCTGTTGGACAATAAATGAATATTATTATTATTATTAGTATTATAATTAAGCTTATACATGGTGTTTAGCATTAAGGAATGTATTGTCAAGAAAAAATAAATATTATAAATCAGTATTCATTAAGTACAGTAAAAACCAATCGTTTATGCAGAGTTAAATGCTTGATTAAATTGAATAACAATTACCAGATATGTAGTTACAGCACTCATGAACTAAAAAATATTTTCAATTAGTATTTACAAAGTACAAAAGTATACATACACATATAGTAAATATATCATTTCCTATTGACTTTCAATAAGTACAAGCAAGAGACTGCTAGTTAAAAGAGATAGGCGACTTCTCTGGCCTACACCGTATCAGTTCTGCATTTGCAGTAGGTCATAATTGTTAATTAGAATACACACTTGTAATGTAATCCAATTGCAACGAGAAGCAGTCAAGATTCATAGCTACATAAATCATAAACTATAGATTAAAAAACAATTATATGAGTAAATTCTGTTATGAAATTTAAAAGAAAATACGAATTCTATAAATAACTTGTAATTCTATTTAATGGATTTATTATAAAAACTATTTAAAAATGTAATTTCACTGACCATGTTGGTCTTTAACGTTTATGTTTTAGTCGAGAACGTTTATTTTATTAAGATTGAAGATCTTGGGTTTTCAGCAAAATAAATTGAATTAATTAAAGTTAATAATCATTGTATTTACACGTGTTTTGGTAGTAAACGTTCTCAGAATACATTATAAGGTATCAATTAATAATAAAAAGCTAAAATAGTAATTAGGTACATGAGGAACTAGTACACCCTCAAGACTATACTAATACAAAAGAATTAGCAAAAGAAAAAATCCACAATATAATATTTTTTATGTACGAGGGTGGTCCCAGAAGTACCCGACCTGACCAAGAGGTGGCGGTAGTAGTTTGAAAATATCACGGCCTACTAGATTCATATAAGCTTCGTAAGCGAAGCTTATATAAATCTAGTAGGCCGTGGAAAATATCACTGTATTGGAAAGTACGCAGTCTATAAAGCATATGTTTCAAGTTTGAAATCGCCACGTTGTTCAGTATTTGTTTGGCAGCCATCAATAGTGAACGTTGTCAGTGAATTTGTGAAAATGGAGAAAATTGGTCATCGTTATGTGATACAATACTTTTATTTGAAAGGCCTCAGCCCAACCAATATAAAAGCTGAACTGGATTCTACTCTGGGTGAGTCTGGTCCTTCGTTTACAACAGTTAAATTTTGGGTAGCTGAGTTTAAACGAGGCCGTACGAGCTGCCAAGACGAGCATCGCAGTGGTCGACCAAATGAGGTGACGACTCCAGAAATGGTGAAGAAAATCCACAAAGCGGTACTTGATGATCGTCGACTGAAAGTGCGCGAGCTAGCAGACATTTCAAAAAGTGCGGTACATCGCATATTATCTGAAAATTTGGTCATGAGAAAGCTGTGTGCAAGATGGGTGCCTCGTTTGCTCACACTCGATCAAAAACAGTGTCGTGAAAATGTCTCAATTGAGTGTTTAGCGAAGTTTCACAGCAACAAAGCAGAATTTTTGCGCCGTTTCGTAACAATGAATGAAACATGGGTCCATCATTTCACACCCGAGACAAAAGAACAATCGAAACAATGGACTCAAAAGGGAGAACCGGCTCCAAAGAAGGCGAAGACCGTTTCATCTGCAGGCAAGGTTATGGCGTCGGTTTTTTGGGATGCGCGTAGAATAATTTTTATTGACTATCTCGAAAAAGGAAAAACTATCAACGGCCAGTATTATGCAAACTTATTGCAACGTTTGAGCGAAGAAATCAAGCAAAAACGGCCGCATTTGGCTAAAAAGAAAGTGTTGTTTCATCACGACAACTCGCCAGCTCACAAATCCGTTATTCCAATGGCCAAAATTAATCAATTAAAGTTTGAATTGCTACCTCATGCACCATATTCGCCAGATTTAGCCCCCTCGGATTATCTTCTGTTCCCAAACTTGAAAAAATGGCTCAGTGGTCAAGATTTGCCAACGATGAAGAAGTGATGTCAGCAGTTAATGGCTATTTTGAGGAGCAAGACAGTTCTTATTATAAAAAGGATATCGAACTTTTTGAACACCGCTGGGAAAAGTGTATAGAGCTGAAAGGAGATTACGTTGAAAAATAAATAAATCTTTTTCCAAAATTTTTGTGTTTTCTTTGTTGGATCGGGTACTTCTGGGACCACCCTCGTACATACGTATCTCATTCAATGATTCTTGACCTGTTCAACGAATCTGCCTTTAATTTCATGACCACAAATAGTATCGCGATATCCAACACCCAAGTTCCCATCACTAATTATAATTAATAATTTTTCATTTTTATGCTGCATGACAACAAAAGAATGTAAATGTTACCTTGATAATTAAATAAATTAATTTTTCATTCATTCCTATTTATAATATCACGAATTTTAATCAAATTTAAAGCAACTGATAATCTACAACGCTGTATTCATTTCTATCTTATTATTGAAGTTACATTTTATCTTGCTTGCTCATCACAATGTTGTCTATAGGAAATACTATACAAATTCTTGTTCTGTATATAATATAGATTAATGTATACTTACTACTGTAAGAAATCTACGATTGAAAGTTCCTAGTGCACAAACTGAAAATTGAAATTTACGATAGCGTAAGTGGTGTAAAAACGTCTTCATCTGAAAAAACATAATATTAATAATATATTCTTCTACAAGCATATAATGTAGGCTATATTATACAGGATGAAGTTTACAATACATGTTGAAGAGAAATGCTGTAAATCATATGAGTAGTGTTGTAATTGAAAGAACGTTCTGAAAATGCTGATGAAAACGTTCGCAAACATGATGAAACCGTATCAAAAGAACGTTCTCTTGGGGAACATAATGACGCACATTCGCGAAGGTTCTCATAATAATTCTCGAGAACTTTGAGAATACTAGAGCACAGACGAGCATAAACAAGAACATTAAACATCGAGAACAAAACCGAAACTAAAGGATCTTAAACCGCATGCCCACGCAAAATGTACACGTGCTACTCGCAGCTGCTGGGAGCATAATCAAGCACGTTTCAGAATAATACAGCACAAACGTCACAAACGAGCATAAATAAAAAACATTAAAAATCGAGAATAAACCAAAACGATCTTAAACTGTACGCACTAAACATGCCCACGCAGCTGCTGTCGGCATCGGGTGTTTCAAAAACAGACAGACAACAGTTTTATAAACATAGTTTGCACAATTTATGCCTTTGATAGCATTGACATAAAAATTTGGGTTACCGCCCGGTAGTACCTCTTTTGTTTTTTGTTCTAGTTACATCTGAACTTTATATATGGGTTATTCTTTCTGAACTCAACCACTAGGCTAGGTTCAAAAATTGGCGCAACTTAGAAAGGCCAGCCGGGGCTCATTTTAAAGCTTGAAACCTCTACTTTCGAATGTCACATGTCTCCTATATGAAAAAAGTTATATTTGACCCCTAAAACAGGGTATCCAGTACCAACAAAAATTTTAAAAGTTTTAACGGTATCGCATTCTTCCTCAAAAAATACATAAATTTTGTCCACTACGTTTTCTTTTCCTAGAGTACTTCAATTTCGAGCAAAATTGAGAACAATGTGCCATTTTGGAAAGTTTATCATTTTTTTCATCGAAAATGGTGTCATATAGAAAAAACATGATAGAGTAAAAAATGTTTATTTTTACTTAATGAATACGAAAAAATTACACGAATGAATTACAGACCGATTTAAAGCGATTTTGAAAATTACGGTATAAGTGTTGCCTATCTATGGGCTTCGATAATATAATCGAAACCTAAAATGATAAAAAAATTTAAAATCGCTTTAAATCAGTCGTTATTTTTTTTCGTATTCATCGAGTAAAAATAAGCATTTTTTACTCTTATCATTTTCGACGCCATTTTCGATGAAAAAAAATGATAAACTTTCAAAATGGCAAATTGTTGTTCTCAATTTTGTTCGAAAATGAAGCACTCTAGGAAAGAAACGCAGTGGACAAAATTTATGTATTCTATGACGAAGATTGCGATGCCGTGAAAAAAAGTTAAAAAAAAATTTTTTTTCTAATTTTTTCAACTTTTAAAATTTTTTCGAAACTGCATGCGTGTTTACCCTGATTTAGGGGTCAAAAATATTTAATTATATAGGAGACATGTGTTATCGAAAGTAGAGGTTTCAAGCTTTAAAACGAGCCCTTGCTGGCCCTTCTAAGTTGCGCCAATTTTTGGACCTAGCCGGTGGTTGAGTTCAGAAAGAATGACCCATATACATTTTTTTTATTTTCTTTATACAAAAAATGACAAATGTTTGTAGTTTTAAAATGTATTATTTGTTCACACTTGTGGGACACCGGACGCCGTGGACACTACGCCGACTAGCCGTTTTAGATATTTTGCCGACCGTAGACACTACGCCGACCGCAAGCGGTGGACACTTTGATGACCGTGTCCGCGGTCAGCGTATTGTCCACGGTCTGCAAAGTGTCCAGTAGCAAAATTTATTTTAAGGGTCAGCGTAGTGTCCGCGGTCAGCGAAATGTCCGGTAGGCGTAAAGGTGCATACCATATTCAAGGTGTCTAACTAAAGTTTTAATTAAGATCAACAAGAAAAAAGATAGCTTTACCTCATTCTAATAGTTGGAAAAAATTAGAATTGGTCACCATGGTAATTAAACACGTTATTAACTAAACAGTGAGATGTGAATACGGCCCAACGAGTTTAATATTTTCTATTATTAAGTCAGTAGTTAAATTAACTACAACTAGCATTATAAATGAGAAGAGGAAAATTGGAGAACATTCGAGAATTTTCAGCATTTTGAGAATATTTCAAGAAGTTTTCAAATTATATCCTTATTTTGGGTATATCTTTGCAAGTTAAAGGTACGTATATTCTCCAATCCTGCTCACCTTTGAGGGTTTATTCTCGTTCTTTCTCGTCTGTGCTCCCATATTCCAATATTGGCATATTCTCCAAAAATAAATGCTCGAGCATTTTCCAACACTACATACGAGTATAATGTAGCCATTATATGTGAAACAAATACGATACTTCAATTACAACTACACCTTGAAAAATATCAATAATAATGTGATTTTGATTACTAATGTGATGTAGCACATCGTATTCCCTAAATTCCTGTATTTTGCTTTTCCATTTATGTTATGATGTACAAATAAACAGAATCAAAATGTAAATTAGAAGGATATATTGGGGCAATTTAAAGACAGTTAAGAAGTACTGTTCTCTTCTTATCTTACCACCTAAGTTATAAAACTTGTTATCGTCATTTGCCGGATACAATTTCATGGGTTTTTCATCCCATCAGGATAGAGCAATAAATATCTACATTGTAGCTTGCTCCTCTTTTTTTATAATTCAGCTTGTAAGATAAGTTAGTTGTATACAAATTGTATGTAGTTTGTGCTGCTTCTAAGATATACTACTACATTAACTCTTAATTTTAATTGAATTGTGTACAATTTGTCTAATTATATAATTATATAACTTTTTATATAATTATTATGTCTATTTATGTTTATATATGGAATTTTGCCAAAGATATTTTAATAAAATATTAATAGTAGAGCCTCCTTGATTTGCAGTTGTTACATACATATATTATGTGGTGATTTGAAATTTTAAGATTCCTACTATCTTTATGTTCCACAGCAAAATATGAAAATATTTTGTCCAGTCTGCATGATAATTGTCTTTTAATTGCTTGCGGTAATATTTGATATAGAACGTTAGCTTTATTCTAGCATATCTTTACAAGCAGCCCTGGCTTTAACATTTTTCCTATTTCCTACATGATTGTTTCTTAGGGCACTTACGTCGATTGCCCAATTGGGTGGAATGAAATTCTTTTTTTGCAAATTGACTATCCTATATGAGCAGAAGTGGCTTTTAAAGATCTGATTTTTAATGTCAAAATTGGCACAAATCAGTTGTGTCTTGTCGGCGATTACTGTATGAATTGCCGAAAGGACTATTTGTAAAGATCAGTAAATTCAGTTTCATATGCCTAAATAAAGTTTTAACTTGGTTTTGTTTTGTAGACAATATGATTTTACATAAGATAAAAAAGTATCATAAAAAATATAGAAAAAAAAACCTTTAAAATGTGATGGGAAGACAAACATTTCAAAGAAGGTTACAGTCTTAAGGAAGCAGCCCAAATAATATGCCAAGGAGCAAGGCCTGAGTTTTCTTAAAAGAAAATACATACAAAATACCTAATACTTCATGGAATATACTCCGATGGAGAAAAACATGGATCTGTAGTTCTGGCAGACAAAGGTGAGAATTGTAGTAATTAGACGAGTCTAGGTCATCACCGAGAAAGACAACCACCGAGAAACCAAAACCGAGAAGCCATAACCGTAAACGAGAAATCCAAAGCCGAAAATAGATACTACCGAGAATAACAAATACCGAGAATGCATCCACGCATTATGAAGTAATAATTATTTAATTAATTAATAATAGAACAACACTCACTCGGCATAGCGTGTTCTAGAAGCCGTTAGAGTTAATCTATTTCTCAGTCGCCACGTTGACTATTGAAGTCTGTTCGTGTTAGATCTATCAAACTTACTAACCTATTACCTAACTTCCGTTGCATAGCGTGTCTTTTACGCAGTTGATTTTTCTATTTCTTTCCCCACTCTTTATTCTCCTTGGTCTTGTTAGATTTATCAAAGTTACTAACTTATAACCTAACTGCCGCTGCATAGTGTGTGCTATACGGCGTTGGTATTTCTCTCTTTTTTCCCACCCTATGTATTTTCCTCTGTCTCTGTTAGATCTATCAAAGTTACTAACTTATATAATCTATATATTTAAAACACAAGGCTTATTTTTGTTCCAGTTCGTTTGAGAGTTCTATTGGGCCGAATTACGTGTTTCTTTTTTTATATTGAAGCTTTCGTTTTGTATATTAGTCAACACTACTTAATATCTGTATTTTTCTAAGTTTTATATTTTTAAATAAATAAAATCTAAAACATTTATTTTGACACGCAAGAGAAGGACAATTTACTTGCAGCGCCCTCTCAGACCCCAGCGTTGGTAGCTTTTGGAACTATTCACGATTATTAAATTTTAGGCAAACCCGCATTAGTTGAAAACCGCATTTTTTTTCCTTTAAACTGCATATACAGGGTGATCCAGATTGATTGAAGACTGTTTGAATTTCGCGCCGTAGGTTTTAGTGTATTTCACATTGTTAGTGTAGCACTATTGAAATGCGTTGCGTCAAATTACAGCGACAATTCGTCACTTTGTCGTTTACATCGTTGTTCCAGGTTTTCATAGGATTTTTGCTTTATTTTGTTTGTTGTCTTATTTTAGAAAGCAGTTGTTTTCAGAACTACAGTTTTTTAGACGATTTTATTGTCAAATAAGTTTATTTTTTTAAATTAATGAAGTGTATAAGCTATATTATTTTTAAGACGCCACTGTAAAATAAAAGAAGGTAAGAAATGCCTGAAAAATATTTGTGTTGCCAACGTAACAATAATTTAACGTGGCGGTAAATTTAAACAGTCTTCAGACAATTTGGATCAACCTATATGTATTAACAACAAAATGCAATAATAATAATAAATAATAATAAGTCGACGAATAAATCGACAAATCGACTCGTATAGATACAAGTTGTCTATAATCAGTGAGTATAACACAAAAAAAGACAAAATATCAAATAAAACACGCAATAAACTCAAACAAATTATTAATAGCGAGACAATAATAACAGACGTGATAGCCATTGCCGAACAAGAGAATAAAATGAAACTACAAGCCAAAGCCCAGAGACTGGCGCGATATAAAAAGAGAAAACAGCAATATGAACAAAACAAACTCTTTACTGAGGACACAAAAAAGCTATATAGGCAACTAAATAGTAATATCAAACAAGTAACCGAGGCTGCCTATAGTGAAGAGCTAGACAAATTTTGGCGGTCCATTCTTGAAGACCAATAAAAGCATAATAACGATGCTGCATGGATAAAGGAAATCAAACAAATCAACAGTCAGATACCAGAACAGGACTGGTCAAGTATAGGGACTAAAGAGCTGACTATGAGAATCAACAAAACACATAATTGGAAAGCGCCAGGGCCAGATAAAGTTCAAAACTACCGGATCAAAAAGCTAACTGCAGTACATCAGAGCTTAGCAGATTCTTACCATGATATCATCAGAAACCCATGTAACACTCCCGATTGTCTAACAGAAGGTACAACATATTTGTTATACAAAGGAAAAGACCCCAAGGAAGCCAAAAACTACAGACCTATTACATGCCTACCAACTATGTATAAAATAATAACATCAGTGCTGGCGGACAACATATACAAACATTTAATACAACATAATATTCTTCCAGTAGAGCAGAAAGGATGTAGAAGATCAACTTAAGGTTGTAAAGATCAGCTCCTTTTAGATAAGATGATCACAGAAAAAGTAAAGCGCCAAAAACATAGTATCAGTATGGCATGGATCGACTATAGTAAAGCATTCGACAGCGTATCACATTCATGGATAATGAAAATATTAAACACGTACAAAATAAACCATAACGTCGTTGAATTTATATCTAAATATATGAAACAATGGCGAACACAAATGCACTTGTACTATAAAGATGGCAGCATCGCTACCAATAACATCAACATAAAACGTGGTATTTTCCAGGGCGATTCATTGTCTCCACTTCTGTTTTGTCTAGCGATAACACCTTTAAGTCAGCTGCTTAATAGAGAACAAATCGGATATAAAATAACACCAAAAGAAACAATAAATCACTTGCTGTACATGGAAGATCTGAAACTGTACACGAAAGATGACTATCAGCTAAAACAAGCGCTGAACATTGTTCATGAATTCAGCAGTGATATACAAATGGAATTTGGTCTAGACAAATGCGCCAAAATCAGTATTAAACGAGGTAAAACTGTAAAGAAAGAGAATGTCAACATCAACGACACAACAGTAATCAGAGAACTCGAACATATCGAGCTTTATAAGTATCTAGGTGTTGAAAAATGTAATGAAGTAAAACATGGAAAGATGAGAGAAAAACTAACTAAAGAATACCTTCGAAGAGTGAGGATGGTACTAAAGAGCGAATTGAACTCTAAGAACAAAATACAGGCAATAAATAGCATTGCCATACCAGTACTACAATATAGCTTCGGTACAGTAGAGTGGACCGAAAAAGCACTTGAAAAAGTAGATATAAAAACGCGCAAACGTCTTACAATCCACGGAATGCATCACCCAAAAGCAGATGTCGAGCGCTTATATATGCCAAGGAAAGAAGGTGGCAGAAGACTAATCCAGGTCATATCGTCCTACAAGTCAACAATAGTGCAACTTGGTACCTACATAAACCAGAAGAAAGATAAGTACATCGCCCAGGTCGAACAACACGAAAACAGCAAGAATAAGTATTCCATTACCAAAACGTACAATAAGATACGCAACGAATACAAAACAAATAAAAAAGAAGAAATCAAAGAAATAATGATGAAAGAAAAAATTCAAAAATACATGGAGAAACCACTGCATGGGCAATTCGGCACTAACGTACACAACAAACCATTTATAAGTAAAGAGAGAACATTCAGTTGGTTGATAAAAGCTGGACTAAAAGGTGAAACCGAGAGCTTGATAGTTGCTGCGCAAGATCAAGCATTGAATACAAAATACTACCAGAAGAAGATACTCAATCAAAATGTAGACCCTAAATGCAGATTATGTCACCAATGTGATGAATATATCAGCCATATTATCTCCGGCTGTTCCATCTTAGCTGGAAAAGAATACC
This sequence comes from Agrypnus murinus, assembly GCA_929113105.1. NCBI lineage: Eukaryota > Metazoa > Arthropoda > Insecta > Coleoptera > Elateridae > Agrypnus > Agrypnus murinus. Next base: position 59,961,076 of record OV816025.1, read on the forward strand.
TTAACAGGCATAATCGTGTAGCGACATATATACACTGGAAGCTACTTAACCAAATAAACGTCGAAACAAGTGAGAAATGGTACGAACACCAACCAAAAAAAGTCGTTGAGAATAACAACATCGTGGTCATGTGGGACCATCCTATATACATAGACCGAACCATAAATGCAAATAGGCCCGATATGGTTTACTATGACAAAAACAACAAAAGATGCCTCTTGATAGATGTAGCTATTCCAGACGATCTTAATATAGCCGTAAAAGAAGCTGGAAAACTGAGTAAATATAAGGACTTAGAGATAGAGATTAGCCGCATGTGGAAAACAAAAGCAACAGTAGTTCCTGTCATAATAGGTGCTTTAGGTACAACAACTAAGCGACATGAAGAACATATAAGCAAGATTCCTGGTAATATTAACATCGATGAGTTACAGAAAACAGCCATACTAGGAACAGCCCACTTAATTAGAAAGTTCCTAAGTACTAAATAATCAAGTGGAAGAATCCCTAGAATGCTTGTTGTAATCCGGATCTTTAACAGTACTAGCTAAGATCTTCGAAGTTATGCATATGAGAAGATAATAATAATAACATATATTAGTATAATATTTATATAATTAGTGAAAATTCTATCACTTAGATGTTTCATTCACTTAGCGTTTGTTAGTTACATATTACACTGTCTTCATAAATAAATATTTGTTCTTGGAATTCATTCCTGTAAATATTTTATATTAAAGAAATGGATATATTTAAAACACAAGGCTGATTTTTGTGTAACATCCAGCTTATCGCGATATTTTGTTTTTGCATTTCACATAAATATGTGGTAGCAAAGGCCACCAACAAATAAAATACTAATCAGGCCGTTACTGTAGGAAAGATTATATTGCAAGTGATATCGTTTTGTTACATTACAGGACAACTGGTCCCGCAGACGCCCAAAATATTTTCACGACACCCCAGGGTTTCACGGAACACACTTTGGGAATCAACTTTTTTTTTGACATTTGCTATTTCAATAAGTTTTCGAAAATATCTCCATAGAAAGTTACCAAAAAGTAAATTTCCGGAAATTGCCAACACTATTTTTATGTCATATTTTTGGAATATACTAATAGACGTTTTCAAGAATTTTTTAAACAAGATCGATTTTTGATTTTATTCTTATCATTTCGTAAGGTAGAATCTCCGTACGTACTATGTATGTAGAATAAACCTGTGACGAGGGGTAAGCCAGAGTGGATGATATATCGGAAGAGAGGAGGGTAAGATGGAAAAGAGGAGTGTTAGGCTTAGAATTTTCAACTGATTATGTTTGGTTGTTTAGTTATATTAATCATTCATAAAAATCCGAAGGATTGTAATCAAACAACGAATGTTGTATATAAGCAAATCCTTCAATTCTTTTGACCGTCATGTCTTGACGAGGTTTCCCTAGTTATTACTTTATAATGCATGCATGCGTTCTCGGTAGTTTCCATTCTCGGCTTTGGTTTTCTCAGTTATGTTTTCTCGGTCGTGGTTTCTCGGTAGTTGTCTTTATCGTTGTTGGCTTTCACGGTGATGATTGGATTCGGTAGTAGACAAACCATCACGAACATACGTGTTAGTATCTGAACCAGGTTCTGGGTATCTTGGACCCGTCACTCCATTATTTGATATTCCTAAGAATATTACATCACGCGTTTTAAGTTTCCTGCAAAATATCACTGTAGGTATCTAAATTAGTAGTTATATCTATATCGGTACTGCAGGGGCGTGCTGGGCATGTCAGACCAGGCCAGGAAAAAACTTTAGGTTCAGGCCACTTTAATATCTACTTTCACTTATAATATACCAAGTACATTGATTATTGTCGGAAATTTTTTGAGTGACATTTCTGCAACGTCATAAGTGGAGTGCAATTACGTTGCAGAAATGCACGAAATCAAAATTTCCAGGCAGAATCAATGCACGAGGCTATATTCGGTAAGAGAATCGCACGACGCACAGAAAAAAATGCATTATGATTAATTGGTTTTATAAGTATAATTTCCAAAAATTTCCAAAAAATTACTCCTTGGTAGCATATATATATATAAATTTCCGGAAAATTGTGTGATTGTCATGGATACAATTCAAATTTGAATTTTTCTATTGGTTCTCGGCATCGTCATGCGATTCTCAGTAAAATTCTTATTATTTTACTCCTAAAATTAACGCCAAAATGTGTGCTATCTATTTTTAAATTTATTAGATGTTTTCGACTTTACAATACCTACTATTGTATACTCACTAATTAGATACTGAATATTTAATTTTTGGGGTTATGTCATAGATTTATGATTCAATTTAAATGTTAAGATGTTATAATGATGCAAAGAGATTATCACCTACGACAGGGAATCGAACCCAGGACTTTTTGCTTGTCGGACAGAAGCTCTACCGCTTAGCTATCTAAGGTGATTCCCAACGGAAAATGACAAATCTTCTACATAAGTTTGAACTATTAAATATAACGCATATGAATACTAATTAAATATTAATAATAATATATAATCCTAGTATATACGTAGTACGATTTCCAGTCAGGGTGATAATCTTTCTACATTTTTATAACATCTTAACATTTAAATTAAACTTAATGTTATATTCACTTACACGAAAACCTTCACCTAAATTATTTATGATTTAAATTCTGTGTAACGTGGTTCCATAAAAACAATTTTCTTTGACTTGCTAATCATAGCAATCGTTATACCGAACTTAAATCATAAATCTGTGATGTAACATACATCTAAAGCTGCGTACAGACCGCCGCGCTAAGCTGCACCAAACGTTTGCAAACGTTTGGCGCGGCAGTCTGTACGCACCTTTAGAAAAACTAGTTGATACTTTTTGCAAAAACGTACCTACGTGAAATGTAGATATAGCTACACAGTGCATAAAGCACTAAGCACTAAAGACAAACTTTACGTCATCAATCACTTCCATATGGTTAAAAATTAAAATTGTTAGTCAAACTTAAAACGGCATTCATGTATCGCGTTTGGCGCCAAATATGAATCTTCAAATCAGAATTTTGTTAATCTAGCTTGTATAGAGAACATGTACTACTGCCCAATGTTTTTTACTTTTAGCGTGAACAATTTCTAGAATAACCATTTAGCACCACAAGGTAAATCTTCCAAATTTAAATAATTTCATGACTTTTACCACTAGAATAGCAGATAAAGGTAGGTACTGTTTTTTCTTTTACAAACATTCCAAAAGAAACACAGTTTACAACTGTGACATTCAATGACGTTTTAGTAACTATATATAGGACATTTGAAAACCTAAATGAGAATAATAACAGCATTAATTTCTTTCTCTGCTTTACGTATCAGTACCAATTGCATAAAGATACAGACAATTTATCTTAGCTAGACTTCAACATTGCTAACGTAGAGCTTTTCTTTCCTGATTTCTATTTTAGGTTCATACGAAAATTTTTTTTATTTTTCAATTAATTGCATATTTGCACAACTCACCAAAAATGCATTACTATTTTCTTTTTTATATTAAATAAATTATATGTCCAGTCGGACGATTTTGACCGATTTATGGACCGGTTTCTAGAGCGTAGATTGCTAAATTAGCGCTCTAGATCCCGCTAAAGAGTGCTTAGAACCCACTAGAAAAATAGCTAACCTTGTTTACGCCGCACACTGGTCTAGAATGCAAAAAATGTGATCGAAAATCAAAATTCCAACTTTCATGTACATGGTTCAAACTGTTACAGATTAGAGTTAAATGTATGAACTACGATGTTTCATGTTCAAAATGCATTTTAATTTTCATAAAAAATCACAAAACGCGTTTAAAGTTGTACAAAAATAGCAAATTTTATGAAAATCACTTATTCTCAAAAACTCGTATCTTTGGGTGTAAAGTATAAAGCTATAAAGAACCGTAAAAGAAAGTACATAAAGAATATTTATTGTTCAGTATTTAAGCTACAAAATCACATGGATTCAATCGATTAGGGTTACAATAACATTTATAAACAACCCTTACTTGAGAGTCTGCAATTCCATCGAGCTACAAAATCACATGGATTCAATCGATTAGGGTTACAATAACATTTATAAACAACCCTTACTTGAGAGTCTGCAATTCCATCCCTGCAACAGCAGATGTAGGCCTACAAACCGAAGGAACAATCAGGAATAAATGAACTAGGTGTTTTCATAATTTACAAATATTGTGGGAAATAATCATCTATGAATTTCTAGCAAATAATTGCAAATTACCCCTCAAGATTGATTTATGCGTTGCAGTTAGTAAGTGGTATATGGGATACGGGCGCCTTTGGCAAACAAAAGTCTAATGAAACTAGTTCCGATGAGGATTAAAGAAAATATTTGTAGTGTTGTTAAAGTATATCTTCAAATATTGAAAGAAATGATTAATTTTAGAATATTCTAAAAGGTATAAATGAGTTAAAGTAAAACAGCTGTAGCAAGCAATTATATAGTACCTGCAGATACAAAAAAATTATCTGTAAGTACTGGTACAACATCAGACCTGTACTTGTCTTAGTAGACAAAATTTGCGGGTATCTGCACAGATATATACTAAATACCTGATAACTGACCCTTATACCCTTACACCATTTGTGTAAGAAGTGTTTAACTACCATAGTAAGCAATTTTTTACTCTTGTTCCCAAAGACTTCCTAAAATGAAACTTACACCAAAGAGAGACTGCATTTAACTGTATAACATATTGTATTGCTAACACAATTGAGGGTACGCTTTCTTAGATATTCAAGGTCAAACACTTTTTTATGAAAACTATGTTCCTTTAGCTCTAAAACCAGCCCAAGATGAAAGTTCTACAATAATTAGAAGCAGAGTTATAAATTGCTTTTGTTCACCTTGTAAGCGTAAACCTTATATTTTATATCATATTTGCAGCCCTGCTATGTGAATACCGTGTGTCACTAAAGGGCTATAACTTTACATATATGTAAGTTACTGTATATCATCTACCATTCAAACAATTTCACGAAAATCTGAGATGGTCGGGTTGAAAAGTTTATTTTTTGTGATGATTTGGCATGGAATGACCCTATTATGAAAATGTTGTTATTAGTATTTTCAGTTACGGCAGAAACTAAAATATACCTACTTTACAAAAATATTCATAATATAATTACTGTTGCATTTCTCACATATTTTCCAAGTTTTATAATCAAAAAGAGACAGAGTTAAAAACGCGGATGTGAGGGAGCAACTACATGTAGAGCCACTAACGACAACAATTAAAAGAAATCGGCTTAGATGGCTTGGGCATTTAGTAAGAATGAAGGGAAGCCAACAACCAAAAGTAATATGGGAAACAAGATCAATGCAGAAACGACAAAGGGGGCGACCGACTAGAACGTGGGATGACGCAGTAGCAGAAAGCCTGGAGGAGCAGAATTCGAACTGGAGAGAAGCAAAGGAAAATGCAAAGAACAAGAAGGAATGGGCGAAATTTATATACAAAACAGTTAAATGAAATTTAAGTTAGTTTGGAACAGTGTCATTAGTTGGGGTCTTAGTGTCTAGTGACCATAGTGTCCAGTGTAAAAGGGCCTTAGTTGAAATGTAGAATTTAGTGTAGAAATGTACTTTTATTTTAGTATAAAGGTATATATTGACACCTAACGGTAAACAAGGTTTATTTGATTAATAAATAAAATAAATAAATAAATAAATTGAAAAGATATTTGCATGGTAGGCTTTTATATGCAGAGCGCAATAAATTGGAATACAGTTAACTGTGAATAAGCTTGCAATTATAAACAATTTATTTTAGAGCATTAATTCGAACATAAAACGTAAAAATACTATCATATTCGGATTTAGCGACACCAAAGCCCTGGTAGTGTAATGTCTCGAGTGCTGGACTTTCACCCAAGCGGCCCGCGGTCGATTCCCGGTGCCGGTGGATCTGGTTAAGGTTTTCTGCAGTTTTCCTTAGCTGTGACACAAATGTGGGATTTGCGCTGTTCTATCTGTAAGTCGGCTGCAGCCGCACTTAGGGCCTACGTAATAATAATAATCGCCCCCTCCCTCCCGCACAAGCTTATAGCTTCTGGGGCCTGGTTTCCAGGCTATGGGTTGTAGCAATTATTATTATTATTATTATTATTATTATTATTATTATTATTATTATTATTATTATTATTATTATTATTATTATTATTATTATTATTATTATTATTATTATTATTATTATTATTATTATTAAAAGCATTAAATAGCGTTGTTTTAAATAATATTAGTTAAATAATTATTCTGCTATGATTTTCGATCACGTTTTTTGCAATCTAGACCAGTGTGCGCCGCCTCTATAGTAATAACAGTAATTAGACCACTACACTTACCTACTTGAAGTTTTACACTTTTCAAATTATTTTTATTTTAAAATTAAATATTAATTGAAACGTAGACCGGACATAAACTAACGTATGCATTTCGGGCTTAACTAGTGTTTTACAGCCCTTTATAGTCTTAGCGCTAACTGACTCTGCGGTCTCTAAAACACTCAATTAAATTCTTAATACATAATATACTATTACTTTACTTGGATTTTTCTTTAAAAACAACCCGTAGATGTCCGAAATAATATTAATTCCAGAAGATCCGACACAGACCCGATCCCGACCTCAGCTCGAAATTACGTTGTGTTACCCGGTATTAACTAGGACCATGGGCCGGGTCGGGTTTAGGTCCGAATGTCAGGTCCGCTCCCGTGCAGATCTCTAGTACAAACTATAAAAACCTGTCAATAACAACCACGGCATTATAAGCGGGTATTATCATTTATAATTATAACGCCCCCGCGTAGCTTTAACCTTACTATCGACACCGACGTTACCTTCAAAATAAAATAAATATAAACAACGCCCTTGGCAACGCCACCAATTATAAATTGCAATACATTTTTTACTCACCGTACGTATACTCGTGAAAAATAAATACTGGAACAATTAAACATTAGTTTTTTTTATTATCCCACCCCTCAGGCCACCGAGAAATGTACCGGTATCCCGGTGGGCCAGCACTCCCCTGATCGGCAGTGAAAATTGATATTAGTTTTATTCCACCCTAGTGTCTAAGCAGTCTATCCTAGTTCTCATTTTGGAAGAAATTAAGAGTGAGATTACTAGATATTTCCCCGAAAAAACCATTTAATTACAAGCTGTAAGTTAGTTTTTACGCACTTTTAGCAGTGTTGTACAAAATATGTAAGTTACTTACTTGTTTACGGATATTACTGTCACTATCGCTTGTTATAAGAAGCTTGAGTGCTAGAGTGAATGTGTTATTTATCTATAATTAAATAAAGAATCAAAGTTTAGACTTTTCAAAAATGCTAGTGTGAAAAATATAGGTTGAGATACCTAAAAACAGAAAAACATTTTATAGCATTTTAATAAAAACTAGCAAATATACCAACCTCCTTTAAACAACGTTCACAAGGTTCAGAAATGATGATTAATCGGCTCATATTGAAGACGACCCAGAATATTTGTGTTATCAGACTACCTATCGGATAGTTTTGATACATCATGAAAATTACAAAATATATGCACTCTGTTAATTTAAGTATTCCCTCAACAACCATTAACTGAAATGTAAAAAGTTATAGTACTCGTACTCTTGCTCAATTGCTTCGAAATGCAGAAGTGGTGTGTAAAAAAAGCTAATTTATAATATTCAAATGTTTGTTAAGACAAATTATGTCTAAGATAAATTAGCTTTTTTAGAAGAATGTTTGAAGGATTTTGTTCAAATTGAGGTAAAACGGTGTAAAAAGAAAGTGTAAGAGCAAAATTGGATTTGGGTTGCTTCATTTTAAAACTACAAAACCGGGTCTATTGGCTTTTGAGGTAAAAATCAAGGATGTTACAACAAATACTACTGCTTATAATTTGCACTGAAGGTAAAGAAAAACAATTTTTTTTCTTAGAACTAAATAAAAAAAAATGCTAAAAAAGCGCATGCCCCAGCAAGCTCGTCACTAGGGGTGCAACGTGCAAAAACCTTACTGCTAGAAGAAAGAATAGTATAATTAGAAGAGGCCCTAGAGAAAATAGAATGTGATGTATAGCGGAAATTAGAAAAAAAGTTGAGAAAATATAGAAAGAAAGAGTAACAGGCTGTTTTACTACTTTAGGGAAACCAAAGGTCAAAAAGGTGTAGGCTTTATTGTAAGTAAAAAACTAAAAAATACGGTTGACGGCTTTAAAGCCTTTTCAGACAGAACTGTGGTTTTAAAACTAAAATGAGGAAAAAACGATAATATAACTATCCTGCAAGTATAGGGGCTCCAACCAGCACACTATAACAAAAAGTCAAACAACCTAATCATACTGGGCGATTTTAATGGGAAAATCGGAAAATTCAAGCCAGACTGAGGTTGACTTTATATGAACAGAAAAGAACTCATAAAAAATACAGAAGTACTAAATAATCTAGAATTCGACTCAGACCACAGAATGGTAAGAACAAAGATAGTGATAAACAAAAGCAAAGAAAGAGGAAAAATAAAATATTTAGAAACAAAACAAGAACAATACTGACAAAAAATAATGCTAAATATTTTAAATAACATTTAAGAACAAATGTGTCAAACAAAGAACTGATCACCGCAAAAATATTACTAGAGACATAATTAAAAAACGCGAAAATGTAAAACAACAAAACAAAAACGAACAAATAGCAGTAAAGAGAATCCTACAAGAGAAAAAATAGAACAAAGATTAGATAATGAAAGACAAAACACGGAAGATATTCAAACAATCCAGAAAACAGAAATTACTAAAAATAGGCATTGAAGAAATAATTGAGCAACTGCAATGGATATTTAATATAATTCTAGAAACAGATTATATTCCAGAACAATTGACAAAAGCAACAATCATACTATTACACAAAAAGGGTGATACAGAAAAAATTATAACTTCAGGCCTATCAGCCCTATTTCTAAAATTACAAAGTATTTGCAAGTTTAATACTTATTAGCATAAGTACAACATTAGAAAAGAATCAACGATACGAAAAAGCAGGATTTAGGAAGACATATTCAACCATAGATCATCATTTGAATGCGATTAATCAAATAATAGAAAAAGGCAATTAATTTGACATCCCACTGTATATCGCTTTCATAGATTTTACAAAGGCTTTCGATTCAAGAGAACATCACTACATATGATGGAAGAGCAGGGAATAAACAATAGGTACATAAACATAATAAAAACAGAGCAAGTATAAAAATGGAAGGAAAAGGCCCTGTGTTGCGAACTTGCAGAGGGGTATGGCAAGGGGACCCCTTATCTCCTGCCCTATTCAATGCCACTTTTGAACAGACCTTTAGAAATATGAAATGGGAAAACTGCGGTATTAACATAAATGGTAAAATGTTAACAAATCTGGGGTTTGCCGACGATGTGGTTCTGTTCGTTTCAACTGAAAAACAAATGGAAAAATGCTAAACGATCTGAACAAAGGAGTACCAAGATAGGACTAGAAATAAATTTTACAAAAACCAACGTATTAATAGACCAGAATTTATAATTACTGTAAATGGAACCAAACTAGAAACAGTCCCAGAAACTATGTACTTGGTGCAGGTGATATCATTAAAAATCAAAGAAGAAAAAGAAATACAAAGAAGGGTAACACAAGCTTGGAAAAAATTTTGGTTATTGAAACATGTGCTCAAAGGTGACAACATTAAAAATAAAACAATATGTATTTAAGAAGTGCATAATCCCAACGTTAACTTCTGGCGCACAGGCCTGAGCAACAGCTAAATATTCACTGAACAGGCTCGCAGTCACACAAAACAAAATGCTACGATCAATCCTAAAATTAAAGCTACAAGACAGTGTAAAAATAACTGACATTAAAAACGTCTGAAAAGTTCTGCAAGTCTCTTCAGTGGAAGTGATCTGGACAGCTAGATAGACTAGTTGGACAAAAAGAACCACAAAGTGGCGACATACACTGAAAAAAGAAAAAGAGGCTGGCCTAAAACAAGATGAGATAAAAAATTATGCAGGAAAAAGATGGATGGAAAAGGTCCAAGATCGACAGTGGTGGCTGAAGAAGGGGCGAGACCTTTGCCCGGAAACGGGATGGTTAAAAACTTTTGCTAATGATAATGGTAAAAGTAAAAAAAGGACAACAAACCGGAGACAGTTGTTTGATGTTAGATTGTAATAGGGACATTATTAAGGCATGGTTGTTTAGACTACATTATTATATTTATATATGATCTGTCCAGTAAAAGAATAATGTCATCTTATAGGCACGTCCAATGCTGTAAAACCCTGTAAAGTGCTGCAGAGAAATAACAGAACAACTGTAAAATTACAGTCATGTGAAGTTGTTTTCCAGCAGCACTATGTTAAGGTAGTGGAGCTTTTTATGAACACACTTATTATAAATGATCTCTATCAACGCAGGACTTAGCAGGATAAGTATCACTCTCGTTCATTTCTGGTCTGGTCTGGATCCTCCACCATTCTGTGGATGGGCAGTTACGCAGTAAGTCTAGATCCAGTACGGAGAGACTAGCCAGGCTTATACCGATCAGTACCACCATGACCAAGAACCCATGAAAGATCGTGTTACCAGATGGTTGGTAGGAATAGGCAGAACGTTGTAACTTGCTATTCTGAACTGTACTACAGATTCTGTACTATTCTCACTAGTACGACAGAGACAAGTGAGTTTATCTCGGGCACTTAAGAGAAGTTGACGCAAACACATAAGTAACTACTAACAAAGTTGGATTGCTCTGTTCAACCATATCATGCTAAATCTGCAATAGACAAGGGTGCTTAAATTCAGCAGTCACAGAAAAATTAACCAAGGATTACCAAATAAAATTAGAGAGGTTTTTAGGGGAATATTTAATGTAATGTTAAGAAATATTTAAAAATACTTATCAAAAGCTCTATTTCATGCGTGATTAAATAATATTCTTTTTATAATTCTTACCGCCGAAGCATACTTAACAGAATCATTGATACTATCTACAGCGTCACATAGCAAACTATACATTTCCGCTAAATTTACTCCATAATCTTTATTGGTAAACTGATTTCTTAATCTTTCATCGATAGCAGCTTCTAAAATAAAAGTAATCAGAAATTGATTTTTGAAATTTTCGCCAAGCTTACCACATGAAAAGCTTTTCTTAGACGGTATAAATATATTCCTAATTTGTTTCCAATTGGAGTATTTTTTATTATTATCTAGTTCTAAACATTCATTGATAACTTTAATTCTTCTTTCAATACTAAAGACAAGGTGAGCATAGTAACATTCAAAAATTATCGAAAAGAAAGTTTGTTTTAAAGTGTCCGGAGTGAAATAAAGTATAAAGATGGGGTTTATGAGAGCCATAAAATATACAGATGCCATATTTTGGAAAAGAGTCCAAAAAAGAACTGTGATAAAAGTGATTCTTGATATGCGTCGTATTGCTTGGGAATCATACTGTGGAAGGTATGATTCTATCTAAAAAAACAATTATTTGTTAGTAAATGATTAAACCAATTTAACATGCTAGGCTATACTTTTACAAACGTGGCATTTTACAAGGTGTTTGAATGACCTATATTCAAACTTTGAAGACAATGTTCTCAAGTTATTAAAAACATAACATCTTAGTAACAGTTTTTGATTAAATGAAATTGAGAATTCGGAAAATAGACCAACAGCCAGCAACGGGTTTGCTTACAGTATTTCTAACAAGCGTATAACTGCTGTGGAAGGTCCCTTTAAATATACTGAGAATGGAACCCGACGTCTGGCTACTCTGCGGTGGTGGTTTTAGCGTCTTTGCGCTTCTGAAGGGTGTAAAACAAGTGCATGCATAATAAAAGTAACTATTTAAAATAAAATAACAAAGTTTGGGTTTATATATTATTATCATAACACCTTCTGTATAGTATATGTAAAAAGCCAGATCGAAATTGTGGTGGAAACAAAGCAACAGACCATAAAACACGTTTGACATAAGTGCGGGAGAAATAGCCTTATGCAGACGCGTGAGTGCGAGCGAGACAGCCTTATGCGGGCACCCGGATACACGAGCGCGTATGGGGAATGATCGTCGATACGCATTAGTTATTTAACTATTTTCATAACTTTTAACGTTTTAACAAATAGTTTAATATAATTAATACCTGAAACTTATTTTGAAAAATGAGAGATAAAATTTAATACTTTAATCGAAAAAACTTAGCGCTTAGTAGCACAGCTATGTGAAGATGGCGCTTCAAGAATGTTGCATATTTTCTTCTGTTAAAGCATATGGAGTTTCCAACACAATTTCGATGTGGCTTTTAAAGATACCATACTAAAGGTGTTATGATAATAATATATAAACTACAGCTTTGTTATTTTATTTTAAATGGTTACCTTTATTATACAACTTTATGCGAATCTGGCGTAAACTTATCACTCGTAAACACGTCTGTATTTTTTTTATTTATATAACAGATAATTATCTTTAACATAGCAGAGCGCCAGACTTGTTATTATACTGTTTTTTAGTACTTTTTTTACACCCTTCAGAAGCGCGAGGGTGCTAAAACCACCACCGCAGAGTTGCCAGACGTCGGGTTCCCTGCTCAATATATTCAAAGGGACCTTCCATAGCAGTTATACGCTTGTTAAAAATACTGTAAGAAATCCGTTGCTGGCTCTTGGATTAAAACTGCTTTTTAGAAAAGTACGTATGACACCAGGTCAATGATAAATGCAGATTCAAAATGTAATTGAAATTTACACCGTTGATAATTAGTAAAAAAGATGTGGTTTGTTATATTAATTAAATAAAATCAAACAAACTTAATTTGCAAACCGAAAAAACTACAACCGAAAATTTTTAAAATATTGAAAGGGATGAAGTCCGCCAGCTGTGTGTCTTATTTCGTGCTGTATGCATCAGATGGAATGAGTACCTAATAACAATTCTATATAAATAGCTGACGATATTGTATTTAGTATTATTGACAAGACTGGATAATAAGAACAAGATAAAAAATTAAAATCCTCCCGTTTTACCGGATGGGGATTTTAAATAGTTGTCACTTTCAATTCACATTTTAAATTAAAGAGGAAGGTGGAGATAAGTCCGTCCGTAATTCCATCAGTTTCTAGGTTCGTGAAGTTGGGCGTACGAATGTTCCAGATTTTTGAGAAGATTATGTCAATAATTAGTGCTGAATTTGTGTCACAAAATTTTTAATTTGTGCTCGTCCTCTGAACGAGACATTTTAAAAAAGACAATGGGTACGTCGGATTGGACTTCACGCTGGATGTACATACCCATGTCGGGGAATTTAAACAAACTAGGGGGAGATAATTAGTACTTAAATTGTGCTAATTTATGCCACAAAAATTAGAATTTGTGCTAGCCTCCTGAACGATACATTTAAAAAAACCATGGGTTCGTCCAACTTCACACTGGACGTACCCATTTATTGGCCGTCAGACCAGCGTAAGATTCCAGAACTTTTGGACTTCTATGTTACCAATGGGATCTCGCCAGCGTATATGTACATAATACAAGCTATGATCTTTCCTCTGACCACTCGCCGGTAATTGCGACAATTAGTCAATATGTTATCTACAAGAAAACAATTCCCAGACTACACAACAAAAACACAAATTGGGAAGAATACAGAAACAACATACAAGAAGAAATAAATCTGGGAGTAAGTCTCAAAACTCCAGATGAAATCGACACCGCATTAACCACACTAATCAACATCCTGAAACAGGCCGCTCAAAATGCTACACCTTACACAGGCATCTAAAATCAAAAGTCTTCAATACTACCTACGGACATTAAGTAACTCATAGCAGAAAAAAAACAGTAGACAAAACTGTACTAAATCGACTAAGTAACTAACTGCAACGTCAACTAAAAGAAATGAAGGAAAGGTCACTCCATGACTATGTTACCAACCTCAACAGATACGATAATTCCATATGGAAACTTCTAAAACATAAACAAAAACCTAAGGCGCCAATACCTCATCTCCGTAACGCTGCAACAGCAAATCCACAATGGGCTAGAGGTGATAAGGAAAAAGCCGTCCTATTTGCAGACTACTTTGCTGAAGTATTCACGCCTAATGATGACATTATGGACAACGATATAGATGAACGATTATCCAACATCCCTATAAACATACCAAAAATCAAATCTTTTACTCCGAAAGAGGTTGAGAAGGAAATCAGCTTTTTAAATCTTCGCAAAGCTTCAGGAATAGATAAAGTGACTACAAACATGTTACTTACATCTTTAATGCTATCGCAAGACTAAACTATTGGCCAAAAAAACTAAAAACCGCCGAGATAATATTCTGCATAGAATAAACTCCGATCCAATGACTGAAGATTGGATACCAATGCATCAGTTTGGCTTCCGCAATAATTATTCCACTATACAGCAAGTCCATAGAAGAAGTCACCAAATAAATCAAGCATTAGACCAAAAGAAATACTGTTCATCAGTTTTTTTCGATGTCAGTAAAGCCTTTGATAAAGTATGGCATTGGATTACTATACATGATCAAAGAACTCCTACTCATCACCTACATCAACTTGTTAAAATCTTACCTAAGTGATAGAGAATTTTGCATCAGAGTTAATGACGAGGTCTCAACCTTAAATCTGGAGTGCCCGAAGGCAGTGTCTTAGGACTACTGCTCTACGTGCTCTACACAGCAGATCTTCCAACCAACGAAAATACAACAGTGGGTACGTTTTCCGATGACACTGTCATCCTTTCAACTGCCGCTGACTCAGTCATAGCATCCGCCAATCTACAGAACCACTTAGACCAAATACGGACATGGACTCATAAATGGAAGATCAAAATTAATAAGACAAAATCTGTGCAAGTAAATTTACAACAATATACTAATACCACAATCTATAAGATATTTAGGTATGCATCTTGACAATAGACTGACGTGGAAAGAACATATAAGTAAAAAACGCAAACAGATAGACTTGAGGATAAAAGAACGAAAATCTAAGTTCTCGCTCGAAAACAAAATACTATTCTACAATACTATAATTAAATCAATCTAGCTGTATGGAGCAGATCTATGGGGATGTGCAAGCAAGTCTAACTTGACCATAATTCAAAGAAGTCAATCTAAGATTCTACGCATGATCACGAACACACCATGGTACATCACCAACCAAACTATTCACAATGACCCCAAATTCCCTTCGTGAGGGTCGCCATTAAAGAAAAAAGTATGAGGCACCATAACAAACTGGAAACACATGTTAACCCTCTGTTGCACCCAGTACTTGAGGCGCACAATGGTAGAAGACTTAAACGAACCTGGCCAGTAGATCTGAAACAGGACTAACGAGCTATCATTTATTTTAATATTTTGTACAGGGGGGTAACGCAAATGTTAATTGTTGTGGCACAAATTAGCACAAACTGAACACTAGTCCCCCCCCCCAGTTCGGTTAAATTCCCCGGCATAGGTACGTTCAGCGTGAAGTTGGACATACCTATTGTTTTCTTAATATCTCGGTCAGAGGGCCAGCACAAATTGTAATTTTTGCAGCACAAATTGATCACTAATTATACCTTCTAATTTGGTTAAATTTCCTGACATGGGTACGTACGTCCAGCGTGAAGTTGGACGTACCAATTGTTTTTTTTAGTATCTCGTTCAGGGGGCCAGCACAAATTATAAATTTTGCTGCACATGTTAGCACAAATTTGAGCACTAATTATTGACATAATTTAACATAAAGCTTCATTTGTAAACAGGATTTGGCACAGAAATAGGCCATTTTCATAGTAGGGCGATCTTGCGGTTCAAAACCTTGGACTCGTCGATAATGATATAATATAGATTCAATTTTTCTCGCCAAATACCGTGCAGCTGGCAAATCAATTGGGTATGTTACCTCGCGGATGCTAATGTTGGAATCGTTTTCCACGAGGTTCATAAGGTTCTCTTCTCGTTGCCGAGAAAACGAGTTGAAAACATAATATTCAAAATAAAGGTTGCCTGTCTGAGATTATTTTATCGCTAATGCAGTCGCCTCTCCCCCCGACCCAATAAGTCATAATTCCTACGAATACCTGACGATAGGTAGAATCTTACTTTATCTCGCTCAAAACAGCAATAAATTACAGTTCATCCCACAAGTATCTGAATTCCGATCAGCGATTTTGCCTGATTTTCTCGAATACTATCATAGGTATGGTCACTAGGTATATTAAGGACTATCTTAAGTATTATCATAGGTCATTCAAACACCCCGTACGACTTACTATTTTACATTGTAATTCTGACAAGAACTAGCGTGTACGAACTGTACATTCTCGTCTTTCAGTCTTTTTTAATTAATACTCACTTTATTTAAGCAGTGAATGTAAGAATATAAATTTAATGTACGTAGAGGTGCTCCAAAAACTAACACAATCGTTGCTATACTACCCAATACACTGCCAAAACAATAAAGTAGTTCTCCCTTTGTTTTAGCTATTTTTAAGTTGAAAATCATTCCCTGCAAGCTTCCTCCAACTAGAAGGAAAATATTGTTTCCCTTTAATGGAACATAATGATAATAACAAGTATACCAAAGATCGACAATAAAATACAACCATAAATCGTATAATTAAAGGATCGTTTTATAATATAATTCGATCCATTTTTTTTAATTGAATATGGTGCAATTCCAAATAAACGCGCAACATTAAACATGAAGGAAAAACTGACGTAAGTTGAAGGGGATACTTCAATTTCCGCAGCCCATGCCATTTCGACGTAGCTTTTTGTAGAAATAAGAAATTAAGAAACACCAAAACTGTTTCTAATCTTGATAACAGTGTTTTAGTTATTGGAAAGCACTTTTAGTAATAGTTATTATTATTACTTATGAAACTAGAAATAAGACTACACAGGGTGGCAGGGGTTAGAACGCGTTAATTTTAAGGGGTGATAGAAGACATCATAAGGAATAAAAAACTTTTGAATACATTTTTTCTATGTTAATTAGCTTTCGAGTAATTAAAAAAAAAACATTGGCATATCTGGCAACCTTTCTTAAGTATAATTTGTTTTAGAAAATCAAACAAACCAACTACTGGTGACAGCCGTTGTTTAACAGTAAATAATAAGCAACCGAAGTAGAATTCTACGAAACTTGCAATCGGCACTGTTCTTCCGTAAAGAAATTTTGTACGTACTTAAAAACACGCTGATTCATAACAAACCAACTGTAAAAATAAGATAATAATTGACCTACATTTTATATTTATTAATTTCCGGAATGTTTTCAAAATTTGTAAAAGAAATTTGATTAAGGCACCTAATTATCATAAAATTAAAGATTTGATGAATGTTGCCAAAACAAGGCGCCATCAAAATCCCTTAACCTAATTACCTAATTTAAATTAGTTAAATCTTCTCTTTAGAAGATATTCTCTTATGAAATCATTAAAAAACTATTATTAAATAAACAAAGTCGTGCTTTATTGACAAATTATTCTCAGTTCAATAAACTACAAACTCAGCATTATCTCACTCTAAAAGGGTATTATCTACACAGCTGTGTTCAGACATTGACCCAAATATTCTTCATTAAATTGTAAGGTTGTAAACAAAACGTGTTTTATTCGAATTTCAAAAACTTCCTACATCAGCATTTTGTGCGAATGTGGAGCAAATTTTATTACAAACTTTACAGGGTTGTCACTTTTCTTTAATTTTACGTGGAAACGACATACGATACGATAAAATATTGTTAAGGTTTGGTGTTGTTGCAGATGAGATGCATTTGCCGACAAAGCCCCATAATTAAAGTACTATTATTAATTCGGCGAAATGATGTTACAGTTTCCAACTTTATTATTTTTTCTAAAAAATAGTACGTTCTAGAACCAAGTTGCACAAGACTTCTTTGTTCTTTCTGATGTCTTCTATCACCCTTTAAAATTAATGCGTTCTAACTCCTGATATCCTGTATAGTGACTAATATTAGTTATTGAAAATTAAAATTAGAAGAAAAGAATCGGATTATATCAGAACTATATAGTTAATAACGTAATTATTGCTTAATTAAATATTTACAAAAAATAGCGTTTTTGTGTATTACAGACTTCTACACTAATGAAACAAATATGTAAAATTAATTGATAGTAGCAATTTCGTTTAATAACTACTCGGATAAAAGTACTACATTGTAAAAGTATTACAGTTATTAATAATACATTGCTGTTCTCATGGTTTGCAATGTATTTATTTACAGTGTAATTTAGTTTAATTTCAATGCAACTTATTTGCAACCATATATGCGAGTTCTATGAAGGGGCAAGCATACCTACACAGAGACCTACTACGTAGACTATACCCACCCATTGCACCACTTTGCTCCGTGCTGAGTTCAGCTATAAAGGTGGTTTTGGGAGTAAGGATATTAAACTTATATAGGGTGCTCAATCCTCGCTGCAATGTTTGCGCGAATTACGTTATTAATAAAGAAAACCAACTTTTTAAAAATACATATATTTATTTTAACACATTAATGTTCAGATATAAAGATGGAGTTTACACACAATTTAAACTAGAGCGACAACTAACGACCGTAATACAGACAAGAACTGAAGCTGAAAAAGATATTACTTATATTTATAATCTTGGTTAGATGTTTATATTATATTTTGGAACTTTCCGTTAGTTGGTTAGTTCTTAAAATCCATTAGGTAAAAAGGTTATTGAATCGTTTTAAGTAACATAAACACTCTTGAACTAATAGTTTTGTAAACATTCTGTCCTTAAGAAAAGATCATTAGAATAATATAAACAAAGTTGCAGACCTGGACCAAAAAGGTTTGAAGTGGTTAGTTTACATTACATATAAGTACCTAAACGTATATACCAGATAACTCGCGGTGCAGTGATAGAGTGACGTCACGACGAGACCTAAACCGACTCAACTATCATCAAACTCCATTAATTCAACCAACATTACACGGTGTGTTTGCGCTTGTGATTTGCATTTTTACAAACTATTAGTAAGTAATTTTATGGTTGTTAATAAAATGATTTTTACATGTTGTCATGATATTTGACATACGAAAACAGGAATTTACCCGCACTATAATTTTATCATTAAATAAGCTTATTTATGAAACTTCAAAGCGACAATGGGTTGCATAACCTCAATTTCAAAATTATAATTTTGAATGATTTGTCTCTTATGAAGTTAAATATGGTTAATTATAATTAACATGCACACTAGTTCCCTATAGTCAGATAAAGCTTACATGGAAAACTGATTTTTCCATAGAATTTAGTTAACTTTCCTAGTACATTAACTATGTGTGACACGATTATCTAATTTTTTAATTTAAATGAATTTTAGGCCATCTTATCAATTAATAAAAAAAATGTGTCTTCATGTTAAAGAGATTCCTCAGTTGTAATAAGTTTCTTGTATTTTAAAATCTTACAGCTCTTGGCTAAATAATTTTGATGGAGGATTGTAAAGCTGCTTCTGCACCACAATATTGCTACTATCTTAAATGTAGGGGGCTGTTTTTTATTAATGATATGAGTTAAACAAAATATAATTATGTTGCGCTTTTGGATCGTACATTTAAATACTGTAAGTGGCTTGAATTTTCATGTTGATGCATAAAATTATGCAAATAATGTTTGTTAGGCTATAATGTTTAAATTTGTGAAGTTAGGAAGGTGTGAAAAGGTATTTAAGTAATTAAGTTAATATATAGTTATTTAAAAATTATGTTCCATTGACATTCAAAGAAGGCATTACTTTGTAATAAAAACATAAGTGAGAAAAACGTAAGTAATGAAAACAATATAGCATTAGATTGGAAATTTGTTATCTATAAGATTATCTGATTAATTTTTGTGTTAATTAAAATTTATAAACAATAATTTGGTTACTTTAAATTGACATTCCAAAGTTTCTTGCAAAAATTGTGCCACATTCAATTGCTTCGACAAAAAGATATAAAAGCACGGCCATTTTTGTAACAAATTGTAAGTAGAGAATTAGAGTAGAGAAGTAGGGAATAAATAAATTTAAGGTTATGTTTATAAAAAATGTAAACAAATCAATGTCAAATTTTTTGAGGTTAATGTTATTTTTGTCAAACGTCAGTGTTTGAAATTTAAGAAAATTGCTAAATCTAAGTGACTATTTAATAAGTGCTTCAAGCTTAGATGGAAATCTTATGAACTGCTAATAAAGAAAGGCTTATAAAAATTTTAGTGGATTATAAATTGATTTGAACTTTAATAAAAACATAATTTACTTACCACTATTATACAAGTAAATGGCTTTGGAATTCCTATTAGTAAGGCCGTTTATGTTGAAATATTTGAAAGAGATCGTTGACACACTTTCATGAGAGCGGATATTTGGGAATTTATAAAAATAAAGTTGGTGACACTGTGGCGCAAATATTTAAAAGGAAATTAAAGTATAAACGTGATTTTTTCATAGTAGTTAGTTTTATTTTGGGATTAATATAAAAAATTAATTATAGGATTAAAAAGATGGAATTTAGTAATCAAACTTTTTTATATAATAATTGCATTTAAATAGTTATAGATAAAATAATTAAGACGCGTTTCTATCTTTTTACTTCACGAAAAAGAAAACCGATTATTCTGGTATCTAGTTTGAATTTTCATTTTGTTTCGTTTTTTGTTATTTGGTATTTGTTAAATTAAAAAAAAGAAGTTGTGTTGTTATTGTTTTGGAAATTACTTTGTGTATCTGTTTTTATATTAAAAGTCTCTAGAGTTGTTCAGAAATTAACACCACTGATTAAAAAACGCAAATCTATGACTGTAGAAATTATTCGATCATGTTTAAATTTTATTCTGAGTATTTTTAATAATTATTTTTTAATTGGGTACAGTAGTCAATAATAATAGTTTAATTTTTATATTTAAAATTAAATAAATGTCATTTTATTGGCAAACTTTATTGAGATACATATTTATTACATAAATGCAATCTTACATATGTGCATAATACATAATAATTATAACTACTTAAGTAGAATTAAATTCTTGATTAAACTGAATAGTAATCACCAAGTATGTAGTTACTACACTCATAAACTAAAAGTAATATTACTTTTCAGTAGTTATTTGTCAATTCATAAGTTATGCATAAATACTTACATTTGTAATAAAACCACGGTTTAAAGTTCCTAATCCACAAATTGAAAATTCAAATTTACGATGGCGCAAGTGACGTAAGAATATCTTCATCTATAAAAGTAAATCAAACTAGAAAAATTATTTAGGAGAGAGGTAGTACATCTATAATTTAGGATCTCCGTCAAAATGATTTTAATATCTATGATAACAAATTGAATGCTACAATTCTTAATATTATCTGAAAAACATGAACTTGGAAAATAAAAGTGAATAGTGATTTAGAGAAATGAGTACCGTTCTGGTGTAAATAGTTTTAAGGGACTATAATCCTGGACTTCATTCATACTAGCGTGCATAAATAATGCCAAATACTGTCGACGATCTGAAATAGTAATTTCGAAAGAGTCCGAAAGAAAATGTTTTCGTCCGTGTATCATACATTATTTTTTATTCAATTGTAATTAGTTTTAAAGAACAATGTAGTATTTATATTAAAAGATATCCAAAGATATGCAAATTTATCTTTTGTTTCGTTCTTTCTTTCGTCTAGTAACCTTTGACAAGCGTATTTTACCACAGATAAAAAAAAATGAATACCTTGTTAAGTAGTCGTAATCTTTCTTCTTTCGGTGTCTTTAGTAGGTGTTTTGGTTTATATTTACTTTAAAAAATTGTTTATAAATTATTTAAAATGTATACAATATTTATAATCATAAAGAATTTATAAAAAAAACTAAAATAAAATTTCTTTCTAATTTAATAAACGTTTTTTTACGCTTTCTAGCAATTTACGTTATGTATCGTTACCTGCTTTAGCGGCACATGACATAATGAGGAACTGGAAAGAAAATCTTTTAAACGAAAACTCATCCTTTTTTGGGTTTATTCAAAAGCTTTTCCTGAGTTGGCCCATGAAACATGGCAAGAATAGCGCCTAAACCGTGTTTCATAGCCTTTTGGGCCCAAACGCTCGTACAAGCACGTTTTCGCATATGCTTAATAAAGGGGAATAGGGGGGGGGGTCAACGCCCAAAAAATCTGCATGAGAACCTACTTGCAACGTATTTTTACAACACAGCTAGACCACAGAATTTTACGGTTAGAAACTAGTAGATTCAGTTTTCCTAATAAAAACATGTGGGTTTGCTCGAATTTTATAAAATCTTCAAATCATTGTCTTTATGTCTTTGACAAAATATAAAATCCATGGTACTCAGCTAGCTACTATGTACTTACTTGTTTTCGGATGTTATCATTACTTCCACTTAATACAATCAGCTTTTGTGTTAAGACGAATGTTTCATTTATCTGGAATGTTAATGTATTTTTTTAAGTTATGCTAGGTATAAATAAAATATAATCCGTTGGATAGACACGGAAAAGTATAAATCTCAACTGAACAATAGTTTGATCTTATTTTTCATACAATTTAAGACTAACCAGGATGAACATCAAAAATCTAACATAATAAAAAATAGGATTATACGTACATTATAACTTAACTTTTTTTTAATTACTTTTTTTCAAGACTATTAATAGAAACCTAGTATCTTACGAAATGGGTGTGTAGCCATCAAGTTACAGTATACAGAGTGTCAGGAATTACTACGCGTTAATTTTAAGGAATGATAGAAGACATGAAAAGGAACAATAACTTCGTAACAAATTTTGCTCTATCTTAATTCGAGTAATTTAGAAAAAACCATTGCCATATATGGCAACCTTGCTTAAAAATTATCCCATTTCACAGCTGAAGCCCTTCACCTTGTTTCTGAATTCAAATCGTTTAATCTAAACAAACCGATCAGCTTGATTTTGTAGCACACAACGTCGAATTAAAAACAGGAATATTAGTCAAAGTCAAATATTTCTAAAGGATGAGTATGATTATGATTACAATGGTTAGTAAGATAAATCTTTATAAAAAATATTCAAAATATCCGCCATTAGACTGCAAACAAGCTTTTAAACGTCTTCCGAAGTTATCGTTATTCCAAGAGTGGCAATTTAAGTTAAAATTTAGTTCAAAAATCCAGGATTTCAAAACAAGTGGCCCGTTAGTTTCGTTATTTATGGTTTGTTGAGTAAACTACAAACAGGCCACACAGTCAACCTGGAATTATGAAAATGTCTTTTTTTTAATTTGATTGGTCTTCTGTTTATTTTAGAATGTTAATAAAGAACGTAAAGTTGTATTCATATTGTGCATCCGTTGTATGCACAATTGTCTTGTGCAATCTGTAAATTTTATTGTAATAACAGCAACAAACTATTTACACTAATGACTAATGAGAATTAGGTACGCCAGAACTGAATATTTTATTTACAAGCACAGAATACGAAAGAAAGATTTGCTAAGGAAAGTTAGCGTTTTAGGTTATTGACACGTACACTTACATTCATTGAAAATGTTTGGTCCCATTCTCGAATAGACATTTTGTGAAATTTACAAGTTTGATGCTTATTTCATGGTGGTTTCAGTTTTACTGAAAAGGATTACTGGAATCAAGTAATTCTTCAAATTCTAGTCAAATGTGTTAGCATCGCCGATTTTAACTTGTAATGTTTAAAAATGTATTAAAACTTGAAAAATATTTGAAAATAAGAAACTGTGAAAAGAAAAAAATAGAAACTATGAAATATTAACTAAAATTTTGATTTTTATTGTATTTTATGTTATTAACGTTTTTTGTTGTGCTAGATGAAATTAATGTTCTGACAAAGCCCCATAATTAAACTACTACTATCAACGCTGCAAACTGATGTTAAAGTTTTCAACTTTATTTTTTTAAGTGTTGCGTCCTAGAACAAAGTTGTATAAGACTTTTTTTGTTTCTTTTGATGTGTTCTATCATTCCTAAAAATTAACGAATAGTAACTCTTTATGCCCTGTATACTCATACGCTCATGTGTAGTTTTCCAGCTTGTTGTTTCAGTACATTGTTAAGTGAGTTCCTCCTGATTAACTTTTTTATCTTTTGCACTATTGTTAATAATGAAATTTAAACACTTTGACTAGACAACGCAACTATATTATAACAGTAAGTTAAATATATTAGGTTTTAAAGATTTCTACCCAAATCCCGGTTTTTGTTTATTGCTTATAGATGGTCAGAAGTAGTCGAAATCAGCGACGTGCAAAATTTGGAGATCTGGTTACAGTGCAGACGATATATTAAATATATTAGTAGGGAAAAAATGAGAGTTCTGGGACCACCCCCCACTCCTGACCTTGACCTTGAACCTATCTCGCTCTAACACATGGTGACCTTGAATCTATCTCTGTCATGTTAACGTGGCAACACCGCATTCTCAAGGTCACCAATATGGCACCACCGCATTCTCAAGGTCAACAATATGGCAACACCGCATTCTCAAGGCCAATGATATGGCAACAATGCATTCAAGACCACTCTTCAAGGTCATCAAACACCATTCAAGGTCAAGCTTTAGATATATATAGCAGGTCGCATGTATTGAAAATGCAAAATGTGTGTAGAAGCGAGCTTGCAGAATACGTGCCTGACAGAACGAGTGTTATCATTTCGTAATTGGAAGGGTATACAAACCCCAAAATCTTTAGCTGAGGCCGGATTTGTGTATACGGGGCGTGAAGATAGAGTAGAATGTTTTTATTGCCGAGTGAACATTTTCAAATGGGAACCGTCGGATAGTCCAATCGTAGAACACCTGAAATGGTCACCACATTGCGTGTTTGCAAACGTGTTAGCACCCATAAACGTTGAAAGCGGTAGAGACGTTTGCGGTTAAAAGAAGATACAACATAGAATATAACACTAAGGAAGATGTTACCAATCAAGGCGGTAATATTATTAGCAACCTTGTACGAGGGTGTAGTGTACGTTGCAAAACTTCCAGACACAACAGCAGCTTTTATTTCATACAACTTCAATACGAGTGTGTGGTATGGAATGCAACCGGTGACGTTGCAACACATGGGAATGTTTAAACACGAGGTCGGCAATAGAACGCAAGAAGTACGATTCAGGGTCAAATTCGTGTACCCAACATATACCATGGATAGCGAGTGGCAAACCCTCGGGAATAGTCCGGTAGAACAATGTAAAGTCAGCAGCGAAACGTGTTACGCTTCAGTGGCGACCTTGGGCACCCTGTTAATCGCAGTAGTTGGTGTAAGCATGGGAACATATTGTATCGCTCGTTATCGTTACCACTAAAGACTATGACCTTGGCTCCCACCCGCCAACTGAAACCATGACCTTGGATCCCACCCCTCGACTCAGACCATGACCTTGAATCCCACCCGTCAACTCAGTGTATATAAACGCATACGCAAGAACACTTCAGTAGTACAGCATCTACACAAGAACAATTCAGCAGTACAGCATCATGAACGTGGTAGAGGCAACCGTTTTAGTAACATTCGATTTCGAGGACGACGAGGATGAAATGCGAGACGAAGAATTATATGGTAGGAACGTCGAGAAAACTTTAGACCACCACAAAGAGGCATTCATTAAACGCGTCAAAGAGAAGAGTGTTCTTGAAGCTGGTTATCTGGTGTTTGCGCTAGTGACGTTTGCATATTCCATGGACTTAAATGGGGAAAGGATATGGTTTGACGGAAAAAGTGGGACAGCGCCGAAACAATTGGAAGAACCGTTAGACGAATGGTACGATACAAATATAAAAATTCCCATCATGAGACGTATAGAGGAGTATAATACCGATAAGTTGCGAACGGAACATTTGTGTCGTTTCACCATACTAATAGCGGAGAGTTAAAGTGCTGTTTATAGACTAGTATAAGCCGGATAAGTTTCGAACAGAACATTGGCGTCGTTTCACCATCTTAATAGCGGAGAGTTAAAGTGTTGTGTTGTTTTGTAAAGTCACAGAAACAGCCAGCGCATTATTTAGTGAAAAGTATGCCGAGGCTTAACTAATGTATTATTGAAATAATTGTACTCTGTAAACAAATACAAGATTGTAAATTGTAAAAGATAAATGTACTCTGTAAACAAATACAAGCGGGTAAATTGCATATGTATTTAGTTAAATAAACCACGTATTTATCTCATTATATCGTTTCATTTAAGACCGATCTCCGTCTCTTCTAGAGATTCGTTTAACGATTAAATCAAAAGTGAAACTAAGATTTAAAAATGTCATACCATATTAATTTCAATTAGATTCTTACTTAACTATGAAAATATCCAGAGGAAAGATCAACACAACCTCAAGGTAAGAACGACACCAGACAGTCAGGAATGTGCAAACAAAGAAATTCCACAGACATCGTTGAGAACAGGTGAAACAAGGTCAAGGAGATTGTATTTACACAGAAAGGAGTGGCCAGACAGTCAGGAATGTGCAAACAAAGAAATTCCACAGACATTGTTGAGAACAGACGAAACAAGGTCAAGGAGATTGTATTTACACATAAAGGAGTGGCCAGACAGGCACGAATGTGCAGGCAGAACAAAAGAAATTCCGCAGACGTTGTTATGTTTACAAAAAAATGTACACGAAAGGTCAACACTACCTCAAGGGTAAGAACTACACCAGACAGTCAGAAATGTGCAAACAAAGAAATTCCGCAGTCTTTGTTGAGAACAGATGAAACAAGGTCAACGAGATTGTATTTACACAGAAAGAAGTGGGGGCACAGATATATCTATAACTTCCAAGCTTCACCACTCAGTTACATTTACAACAAGTTAGAGAAATGAACAACGAAATGAACAATGAAAGTGGAGTAGAAAGTGGAGTAGAGAGTTCGTCGCCGGAGGTCGACCGACCAGCGTCTCGGGGATCAAGTCTGTGGAGCGAGGATACGGAGATCCTCGTTGTGAACGACGTTGCGCAGGTAGAGGACCTGGAGGAGACTGAGGAGATGGAGGACGAGGTGGAAGACCTGGACGAGGTGGAAGACCAGGAGGAAACCATGGAAGTGCTGGTAAGTAACTAAATAATTTAACAAAATTACTTTTAACAAAAATACTTTTAACAAAATTACTTTTAAATAAAAGGAGGAAACGATGCAAGTGCTGGTAACTAACTAAACAATTTAACAAAATTACTTTTGAATAAAACACATAGATATGAGACATATATTTTTATTTTAATGTTTATAGCCGGAGAACGTTTTAGTGGCGATGTCGCGACCCGTACTAGTACGGGGGCGGTTTAGCACGCTGGTGCTGTGTTGCGTATGTAGGGAGACCTACATAACCGTCCCTCGGGACTATGACGCGGTGAGGTACGCCGCCACTCACCAAAAGTGTGAGGCATGCACATAAGTGAGTTAGAATTAGTATATTGTAATAAAATTACGTTTTAATTTACCCCGTGTTTTGCAGGTGCAGCGCGAGTGTAAACAATCCCCAAAAAATCCCCCCAAAAAATCCCCAAAAAAAATCAAAAAAAAAAAAAAAAAAAAAAAAAAAAAAAAAAAAAAAAAAAAAAAAAAAAAAAAACTAAAAAAAGTTAAGGTAGGTTAGGTTAGGTTAGTTGAAAACTAGATGATACTACAAAGAAAACAAAGCTGATACTATAGTAACCCCCTTAAATGAATTTTAAGGGGTGTCAAGGTAAAGGTGAGGTAAACAACTGGGGGGGGGGAGGAGGCATGGGGAGGGATGGGTGGTGGGTTGAGGGGGGGGGGTTGGGGGCCGGGGGGGGAACGAAAATTGAAAAATCAGCGCTCTAGCTCTCAAGGTTAACGAAGGGCAAGAATTCGATTGCTCGATTTGCTAAGTAGAGATAAATGAAGGTCGTCACGGGTATGCTGTTGACCACAATTGAATGGTCATAGAGTATTTCCGGGTTACAACAAACTTTTGGATTTTGGTTTTTTTGGAATTTTTTTTTTTTTTTTTTTTTTTTTTTTTTTTTTTTTTTTTTTTTTAATTTTGGATATTTTTCAGAGAGTATTGTCTGGTTGCTACAAACTGTTGAATTAAAACAACATAGTGAGTAATGGGTCAGACGGTTTTAGTGACTTTTTGTTTACGGTTATAATATCTACAATTTCTTTTATTGTATACAATCAAATCATCAATTGTAAAGGAAAAAGAATTATTTCATGCTATTTTTTATTTAAAATGTGTTGGTCCTAACTAAATAATATTAACAAAAGTACTAAATAATATTAACAAAATTACTAACTATAATGTCTATAATGTCTACAATTACACATCACTGCTGATCCATCTCCATCGCCAACCGTGCATTCAATATTTGAAAGTAAAGGCTGCCGTGACAATTATCATCGCAGGTACACTCATCCGCATCGTTGCCTCCAAACTGGGATACCGGACCGAGGATATGCAACCGTTCGCAACACGCAATTGGGTCGAAGGTGTTGTACAGCATCCGTTTCATGCAGCCATCACACCAATGGGATGGTACGTGGGAAATCGATCTCGACACCGTTGTGTGGTATTGCTGTGGTAGGGTGGCCTTACTACACACACTGCGTATGCAGCCCTTGCATAGACGCTTCTCTTTCCACGTGTAGTATGACCACCACAGACAGTACGGGACATCTGCCACTGTAAAGCACCCCTGCAATACCGTAGCCACCTGTTGAAACCGTAGGGTTCGGTTTGCACAATCAAGGTCCTCCAGGTCACCGAAACGGTCTTCATCATAATGTCTTTCGGAGTTAGCGGTTGTATACCAATACCATTTCCACATCACCCATAGTTCGAACACTAGGCGTTCAATTCCTATACCTATGGATGATTGTGGATTCATCAGCTCTCGATGGTGGCGGGCGATGGATACATGTG
Organism: Agrypnus murinus; assembly: GCA_929113105.1. Lineage (NCBI taxonomy): Eukaryota > Metazoa > Arthropoda > Insecta > Coleoptera > Elateridae > Agrypnus > Agrypnus murinus. Next base: position 59,990,089 of record OV816025.1, read on the forward strand.
GACCCAAGGAGGCAGCGATGCAGCGTAACGATTGAGCCCGTAGGCTGAGCCAGCGATCCCATTTCTGCGCATCTGGCGCGGTATCTCCTTCAACGGAATGTGGTATGCGAGGTGCGATGACGGACATTGTGATGTGTTACCTGGTGTGGAAAACACTCCCTATTATATCGAAGTTACAACACCCACGGAGGGAGTGGGAAGTGGAACACCTTGAGGTACCTATACACCAATGCCCTTGAGAAAATGTAAGGTTTCTGTCTAGACACCGACCTATACACCAATGACCGTGAGGAAATGCAAGGTTTCTGTCTATACACCACTGACCGTGAGGAAATGTAAGTATTTGCGCGAATGCACGGTAAAGTGGTGGGGGTGATGGAGGGGTTCAAGGTGAAGGAGTGGGGGTGAAAGTGGGGTTCAAGGTTAGGGAGTGGGGGGTGGTTCGACAAAACCGGAGGGCGACGAAGCGGAGCGTCAGTCTGTCTTCGTTCATCATGGATACATCATCTAGTAGTGTTACCAGTGTTGGTGAAGTGAATAAGTGTCGTTGTGTGACATTGTCCTTCTGGTCAAAATTATCGATGAAGAAAGCGTGCCCGGTACATGTGCCGCGTACACCATCTCCAGTTGCTGCGTGCCCGGTACTTGTACCAACTATCGAGCGTGCACCATCTCCAGTTGCAGCGTGCTCGGTACATGTTCCGCGTACACCTTCTCCAGTTGCTGCGTGCCCGGTACTTGTGCCAACTATCGAGCGTACACCATCTCCAGTTGCTGCCGCAAAGAAGATCATAGTACTACAAAATGTGGTAGTAAAGGCGGCAGCCGTTAATGTGGAGAAGCCGAAGTACGACATGCTTTCCGGGCGTTCACAACCTTTACTGCGAGAGCTGTTGACTTCGACAAATGTGTTTTACGCTGTTGGAAGTTTGCACATGAGAGGAATCCCCATCGTGACGGTCCAGGAAGCACCTGCGGCATCACCATGTTCGGGTGAGTGGGACTCCCAATTGTTGAATAGCCCACCGGGCAGCGAGTATGATATCTCAATTCGGGGGTCCCTTTTGGGGGATGCATCACCATCTGCAACCGATGATGAAGTGAACCTGCCCATGGAGATTGCTGCAAGTGCAAATGTAATTGTTGATGAAACGGAGTCGGACTGTTCCACATCAATTGCAAGCGATCCTGACGATGACGATGAGGAGTTAATCATTCCGGGTACCCCCTGTGATGACGGGGTGCATGACCATTTGGACATAGACACAGCGACACTTATGGAGGTTTCTGATGACACAGCGTCCATACAGTTGTCCGGCAGCATCAGAGACTTCACAACTTCGGCGATGGTCTTCATAGATGGTGTACCATGCGAGAAGCAGTCTTTACCGCTTGCTGTCGTTGATGACGCACAGCAGACAAGGATTACACGACGGTTAAGAGAAGTGGCGTCCGGTTTGCGAGGGTGTGAGAGTGAACGCATCGCTCTCCTCCAACGCAAAGCGGAGCTCTTAGCTGCTGTGGAAAGATATGAGATCAAAATCAAGAGTATCAAGACGCAGCAGCTACGACAAGTGATGGAGGAGTTGGGGTCCTGTGAGAGCGAACGCCTCGCACTTTTAACCGAAGCGGAAAACTTGTCAGCTTTGCGTCATCAACGACGTTAACGGTTGGTATAACTGTGACCTCCCACTAACAATAACCCAGTCCTCTTCCTATCCCGGTCGGGTTTGCATAACACGTCCTCGTCGTCCCGACTGGAAATCAGTATCGCGAACGTTAGTGGTAAAAGTTGATGTAAAAGCTTTATCGTTTGCCAGTGCGTTCCCGTTTACTGATTACAAAGAATATGCATGTGTGTAGCTGTGGCGCGTCCTTCACCCGACGGGATGCCTTAGCCCGTCACCGAAGAGAAAGCTGCCGTGGACCGCTGGACTACCCATCCACGAGCGGTAAGTAACCATTCCTGTGAAGTTGTATGATGTGATACGAGTATTTTGTTGATTACAGCTGGGGGAGCTTCGGATGCTGTAGGTTATACCGGTGAAGGACCTGCATCTAAGAAAGCGAAAAAAACCTCCCCGCAAGGTACGTGTACACATTGTTAACGGCTTTAGTGTTAGTGATCTGTGCAATTGTTTCAGGAAATACCTCCGCGACGGTGTATTGCGATGTGTGCGAGCTGGATGTTCCACGACGTGGCTACGCTGGACATCTACGAAGCAACCGCCACAATCGTCGTAATACCGCGTCAGTGCAGTCGGAGGAAGTGGTGGTCCTGGAGACGGCTTTCAAGTCGCGTATAGCCAGTTATCGAGTCTCGGTGAGAAATCATCACATAAATCTCAGAGAATTTACTGATGAGACCCGCGAAAATGTGTTAAGACTATTAGAAAGAAACGTTCAGCGCTTTCGTAGTGTGAAAGTCAATCTAGAAGTATTCGGAATGTACTTTTTGGAAAGTCAAAATTTGCACGAAATTAAATCGTTTAATACGCAAAATGAGATTGTGACCGGGACTTCGAATCTGACCGATTTGTATGATGATTTCGTTGAGGTGCTGGATACGAAGATGTCGGACTTTAATGATCGGAACTCAGGTAATGAATAGTTACGGGTTACGATTCGATTGCTAATTGTAGGGTCCTTGCAGGTTGGGTACTGGAGCAGCTGTTATTTATAGAAGTCAACGTCAATAAATACAACCCGCTCCGTGCTTCCTCCTATGTTCCACTTCCGCCGTCGATACAACATAAAAAGGCTGTAATCAACGTGCAAAATAACGATCAGTGCTGTTTTGGTTGGGCCTTGGCGTCCGCTTTGTATCCGCCGAGGGGACGTGCCAACAGGACGACGTCGTATCCAAATTTTGCACAACTGTTTGATTTTGAAGGTATCACCTTTCCTGTCAAACTGGATGCTATTTCGAAATTTGAAGCGCGTAATCCACGCTTATCTATTAACGTGTATGGTTTGGAAGCTGTATTTAAAGACGGAGAAATGAAACAAGAAGTTGTAGGGCCTCTGCATTACTCTAAGCAAAAGAAAGAAGTACATGTAAATTTATTATTAATTTCTGATATGGAGGGTAATAGTCATTACTGTTGGATAAAAAACTTTTCGCGTTTGGTATCGTCACAGTTGTCGGCTCACAATGGAGAAAAACACTTTTGTGACGGCTGCTTGCAGTATTTTCCAAGTGAAAGTAGATTAAAACAACATACCCGTTTTGATTGCAATCATGTTTACACCAAGTTACCAACTATCGAACCCGTATGCAATAAATGGGGGCACGACCGGCCGGGTAATCTATTGAAGTTTGAAAATTTTCAAAAGCAACTTACAGTACCTTTTGTCGTTTACGCGGATTTTGAAAGTGTTTTGAAACCTTTGGACACGGTTGAGCCGGATCCTAGTGGAAAATTTACCATGACATCGTACGAACACGAACCACATTCGTTTGCGTATTACATTAAGTGTTCCTACGATGACGCGTTATCTAAATTTGAATTGTACCGTGGTCCGAATGCAGCAAGTGAGTTTATGCTGCGCTTAGAAGGAGATGTTAGAAGGTTGTATAAGGATCATTTAAGACATGTTCAAGACATGCGACTTTTATCGTGTCGACAAACTTTCAACTATGATAATGCAACCGTGTGTCATATTTGTGACAAACCCTTTGGTGAAAACGACGTTAAGGTGAAAGATCACTGTCACCTCAGCGGCGAGTACCGCGGGGCGGCTCACTCCGGGTGCAATTTAATGTATCAAATTCCCGACTTCATACCGATATTTTTCCATAATTTGACGGGATATGATTCACATCTATTCATAAAGCAATTGGCATTAGAAAAAGAAGCAATCGAAGTGATTGCGCTCAATAAAGAGAAATACGTTTCGTTTTCGAAACAGCTTTTGGTAGATGAAATTAGGGACGGGTCCCAACGAATACAGGTATGTCTTAAAATGCGCTTTCTGGACAGTTTACGATTTTTAAATTCTAGTTTGGATAAGTTATCGCAAAATCTAACTACCGACCAGTGTTTGACTATCAAAAAGTATTTTGGAGATGGGGTTAGCTTCGACTTACTGCGACAGAAAGGTGTGTTTCCCTATTCGTACGTCGACAGCTTCTCCAAACTCGCACAGGACACGTTGCCGACGTATGAGGACTTTTTCGATCGTTTGACAGGGGAACACGTCTCTCGATCGCGGTATGCTCGCGCTGTGGAGGTGTGGAATACGTTTGGTTGCACGACTTTGGGCGACTATTCGGATCTCTATTTGAAAACCGATGTCTTACTTTTGACTGATGTCTTTGAAAACTTTAGACGTGTATGTCTTGAAAATTACAAGTTAGATCCGGCGCAGTATTTTACTGCACCGGGTTTAAGTTGGGATGCTATGTTGAAACGCACGTCTGTAGAACTGGAGCTGCTCACGGATCTGGACATGCTCCATTTCTTTAAGAAAGGTATTCGGGGAGGTGTCAGTACCTGTGTTGGCAGGAAGTGTTTCGCGAATAATACGTTTCTTCCAAATTATGACGCGTCCAAGCCCCATTCTTTTATTATGTATCTCGATGCTACCAATCTCTACGGTTACAGTATGCGACAGTATCTGCCGCAGCGCGACTTTGAATGGCTTAGTCCGTACGAAATTGAACAGTTCGATCTAAATTCCGTGGCGGAAGACGCCGATATGGGTTACGTGCTGGAAGTAGATCTACACTACCCAACGCGGTTGCACGATTTACATAATGACTTTCCTTTCTGCCCCGAACCTCTGGTGCCGCCTACGGGAAACGCGCGTCACCCAAAATTAATTCCAAACTTGTTCGATAAAACGCGTTACGTTATCCACTATAGAAATTTACAACAGTGTCTTAAGCATGGTTTAGAATTAACCAAAATTCATCGCGTGTTAAAATTTCATCAGGCACCCTGGTTGCGTTCCTATATTGATTTGAATACCACGTTACGTAATCAGGCAACTAACGAAGCGGACAGGGACTTCTTTAAATTAATGGTTAACAGTTTATTTGGCAAGACAATGGAAAATGTCGATAAAAGGGTGGACGTTCGTTTGGTTAGTCATTGGGAACGTCATGGTAAAAAGCATGGGGCTGAGACGTTAGTAGCAAAGCCTCAATTCAAAAGCGTTGCTGTCTTCTCGGAAAATTTGGTCGCTATAGAGTTACAAAAAGTGTCGGTTACATACAATAAACCGGTGTACGTGGGTTTTACTATTTTGGATCTTTCTAAAACGATAATGTATGAATTTTTTTATGATTTTCTCAAACCTTTATATGGTGATAACGTGCGCTTGCTGTACACAGATACTGACTCTTTCATTATAGAAATTAGTACTGAAAATTTTTATGCTGATATGAAGCAACACTTAGATAAATTTGACACCTCAAAATTCCCACCTGACAACATTCACGGTATACCGCGCACGGCCTCGGTGGTTGGTAAAATGAAAGATGAATATTGTGGAGTGCCCCTCTGCAGTTTCTACGGTGCAGGTGCTAAAACGTATTGTGTAAACGTGCTTGACCGCGACGGTGAAATGGCGATTAAAAAGGCGAAAGGGGTAAAAAGGGCGGTAATTAAGCGCGATCTCACCGTTGAGGACTACCGTCAGGTTGTGGAAGATGGTGTTGTGCTCTTCCGAAAAATGTTTATATTCAAATCACGTTTACATGCTATGTACACAGAACTTCGGAATAAAGTAGCGTTATCACCAGCCGATAACAAACGTTACATTATTCCCGGGTCGCACAACACTTTAGCATGGGGACACCGCGATATTCATCCGGGGCGTGATAGTTATCAGAATTTGGATCGTCTGTTAGAATTACTGCAAGCCGAAATGTAATTTTGGAACTCGTTTGTTGGTAGAACCGACGGTACTGATTAGTATTATCGCAGAGGCCCCCGGCTACGTTGACAACAGCCTTTTCTTTGTTATGAATTATTGTAAATAGTATTTATGCTTTGTAGTTTATAACCGTATATATTTGATGTATTTATTATGATATTGATTAATGTGAATAAATTATATACATCATACTCTGTGTTTCTGTAAAGGTAGAAGAAATAAAACACACTATTGATATCAAAAAGTGATTTATTATTGTTTACTGCTTACATAAAATGATAGTTATATATTAACATTGCAACACACTGCATGCACTATACTACTTAATGCACTATATCACGTGCTGCTATATACGAGTTGTGGGTATTATCAAAGCCCAACCACTTCACTAAAACTTGATCTCCCTTTTTTTTTAACACCTTCTCTACTAAAAATACTTCAGGATGTTTAACCATCTGTAATTCCTCCGTGTAGAAGCCTCCACGTATCTCTTCCCCGTTCATGTCTTCCAAGATATACGTTATGGGATTGGTTCGATTAACCTTTTTAATTTGAAAGATTTCGGTACTCCATGTGGGAGTATAACCTTTCGCAAACGCTTCCCGATGCTTGCTGATTCGTACGTGATCACCGACTGTGAATTTAGCACTTCGCAGGTCGATGGTTTTCTGGAAATCGTAAACTGTTTGTAAAAGAATCTTGGCGTTGCTGTGGTTCACTTCGATGGGTTTGTAGCCGGTGGTGCGGTGTACTGTATCGTTGTATTGGTTAACAACCTTTGGTAATAACTGCAACCACTTATATGACCCTTGCATGGAAAATTCCTTCCACATCTTGTTTTTAAGAGTTCGGTTTACACGTTCTACCGGACTTGCTTTCATACTAGAAAAGGTGCTGTAATGGTTGATGTTGAACGTTTGCATTAGCTTACGAAAATGCTGGTTGTAAAATTCCTTCCCCATATCCGTTTGTAAATTGTCGGGAGTACCTCCTGTTGATGTTAATAATTTTTTCATTGCTTTCGTGACGTCTTCACCGGTTTTTCGTTTAAGTGGACACGCCCAAACACGCTTGCTAAACATATTCAACAATACTAAAATATATCGAAAACCTTTATTTATTTTAGCATAAGGAATCATTTCCACAAGATCGGCCATGTACAAATCGTTCAGGTCTTTTACGATTACGCGTCTTCTTTGAAATCGTTTACGAGCAGGTTTATGCAATTCTTCAATTATTTGACGTTTTATACTCATTTAGAAAATGCTGGAACACTAATAACAGCTTCAAAAATAAATATGTCCTTTGATCCAGGCTTCTTCACTTTAAACTTATCCCCTTGCTTCAATGACACTCCGATGAGTGATTCGGCATCGTATAACGTATCGTTTAAAAAGATTTGCGCATCTGTGGGATAGTATTTGATTTGTTTAATGATACCTTTTGTTAGAGGAACGACATACTCGAAGTTGGTGGAGTTCAAAAGTGCATAACCGTTTGCATGGTTGTATATTCCCATCATATACAACATTGTCTCGTAGTGTAAATTAGACACGTCTTCTAAAAAGAATACTTTTGCACGAGCGTCGAGTTTAACTCGGACAGGAGTTTTATGAAGATGTTTACCGAACTTATCCAGAGTCATCGTCGTGAGGTACTGACGATATATGATGATATGGCTGACTAATAACAGCTTCGAAGTAAAATGGGACGGCTGTAGACGGATATAGCATCATTGTTGTGTACCTTACATTTGGTATATCGTCTAATAGGTACACTTTCGAACGAGTGTCGAGGGGTTTTGTGAAGATGTTTCCCGAATTTATTGAGCGTCATGATTGCACTAACGTTAGCAATATTATGAAACGGATCGATACGCGTGTGATGATTTATTCGATAATTTTAGCAGCTCTCAATTCATCGATAATATATATGATTTCATTAGTGTGACCGGTGTGGCCAGCCGACTTTGAACTTAAAAGGAGTCTCAATCTGTCCACTAGTTTATTAGGATCTTTCCAAGGTATAAATTCCACCTGTTTATCATTATAGTTGAGAACGCGCATATCACCACCGCCACGTTTTGGTAATGTGCGAGTTTTCGATCGCGTGACCGGTGTAGTAGGTGTAGACTCGCTTCGAAATCTTGCTCCAGGAGTAGTTAGAAGGGGTCTAATTATACTTGAATATTTCTTTCCGGTTCCGTGTAGCTGTGCACCCTCAATGTAACCTCTTCTGGTAGCATTGGTACGTGTAAGAAGGTCCTTATACTTCTGCAAGTCTGATTGGGTGTATCCAATAGGTGCTTTTTTAAATACTAATTCGTAAAAACCAGGAGTGCCTGTATATTTAAAAATTGTGCCTGAGGGTTTTTTAATAATAAAGTCGTTCTCGTCAAAAGTGAGTACGGCGTCTCCGATTAGGTACTGGTGAGATTCCGGATGGAATCGTACGCCATAATGATGATCGAACTCGTTCTTAGTATCCTTGAACATGTTTTCCATATACATTTTAGCTCTACCAGAAAAGGTCTCATCTATGTAAGTTTGGAATTCCGGACTGAATCCAACAGCAGCAAGTTGTTCTTTCAATTGATCCAATGTTGGGACCCCAGATTCTTCCAGGACTTCTGTTTCAAAAACTGAGATATCAGGTGAGGGAACGCTAGTAGTGCGCATTCTTTGGGTGATAGGTGATGGTTCGTGAGGTATTCGTCTTGCGGGTGGAAGTCGTTTATAAAATTTTTTTGGGGTCGAGGTAGGTATGGGAGAAGACACTTCCGTTTTTAAGGGTTCTTCTTTCGGAGTTAATAATTCCGTTTTAACTCCGGTTATAAACTCACGCAATGGTTGAGTGATAGGTTGATAGCGGCGTTGTAGTTCCACTTCTGACCGTGCAATTTCAGACTTGAGACTTTTGTATTTCTGTTTAACATGACGTCGTGCTTTAACCAAGTCTTCTGCTACACGCTTATCCATGTTTACTAAAACGTTTAGTTCGTGTCTTCGGTATTTATGGTGAAGTAACAGTCGAAACCTTTTCGATAACGTCCTCCATTAAGTGGATAATCTTTGTCGATTACTAAAAAGCCATATTTCTCCTTCCAACAGTGTAAACACAAGTGTTTAAACGCTTCGAGAGTCATATCCCCGCTAACATGATCGTTAAATATGTGTTTTAAGTTAGTATTATCCTGCTTAAACACGACAATGAGATTTGAATTATCTCTTACGAGTTGTTTAGGTATCGCAGAATATGTCTGACATAAATAAAAACAGTCGATGTGCTTATGTCTCCCGAAGCAGAAGTAATCACGTATGGTGCTTTGACTATCGCAAACTACATCGTCGAAGATAATAACCGAGTTTTGGTTTGCATCCTTAGGCGGTAATATAGTTTCAGAAGAATCGTATTCGAAATAACCGATGGGTAATGATCGAAACAGGTCGCGCAGATATGCGTATTTCGGTTGATAAAGAGATTTACTATAAACATATACGTTTTCGAAGCGTAAACCGTTTGGATGTTCTAGTAAACTTATCATTAGGTTGGTTTTACCACATCCGGAACTGCCTACTATTATACCGCGTTTGCATCCTGCACCCAACAATACGCTATGTTTAAACACTTGTGGCGTCGGTGAACAATTATCCCGATTTACAACCGGTAATCTGTGTCTCTGATGCACCAACTTTAGCTGCTCCATGTAGGACACGTTGTGAGGGAAGAGCACACGTGTGTGATATATATAAATATATGTAGACGGGTCACTTACAGTCACTCTTCACCTGTGATAGGAGGAGTAATGTGTTATGAAACGTACTCTGCGAAAAGCGGATAATCGTCAATCAACTCGTAAGGGGAAGGGAGTGATCAACACTCTCATTAATAAGTTACCGTTAGAATTACATTTACCAGGGTATAACTACTGCGGACCTGGCACCCGTTTACATCAAAGGCTTGCTCGTGGAGACAAAGGAATAAACCCGTTGGATGAAGCTTGTAAAGAGCACGACATAGTCTATTCAAAAACTAACGATCTTGGTGAACGTCATAAAGCCGATAGTATATTAGGACATAAGGCGTGGACTAGGTTTCGTTCTAAGGACGCTCGTTTTGGAGAGAGAGCGGCTGCACTTACTGTGGCCGGCATTATGTCTGGAAAAAGAAAATTGGGTATGGGTGTTCGACGGCGATCTAAGGTGAAAAGAAGGGGTACTTTAACGTTCAACAACGCCATCAAATTAGCTAGAAAACGTATTGGTGGTAAAGTAAAAAAGTTATCTTTAAAACGATCTGCTCGTCTTGCCCTAGCGGCCTTGAAACGTAAACGTATCATTGCTCCCAAAGGTCGGATTATACCTATTCCCAAGCAAGGTGGTTTCCTACCGCTGATTCCTTTATTTGCCGCTCTCGGAGCTATAGGCTCGTTAGGAACTGGAGCAGCTGCGGTTGCCAAAGCAGTGAATGAAGCAAAAGCAGCGAAATCAGCGCTCGAAGAAACGAAACGACACAATATAGCGATGGAGCAAGCGCCTGTAGGAAAAGGATTATATTTGAAACCGTACAAAAAAGGATTAGGATTGTATTTACGACCTCCAAAAAACTACCCTTAAAGCTACCACACCGACCACTGACCAATATCGATCTGTCAAAGTACGTAAACGAGTTAAAAATTCCATACTTCAGAGGTATTTTTATGCGAAACGGGTTACCGAAACGTATCCGTAAAAACGAATGTGGAATTGTGAATTTGGATGATACAGATGGGGAAGGTACGCATTGGACATCGTATGTTAAACGTGGTCGACATATATTATACTTTGATAGTATTGGACAGTTAAAACCCCCACTAGAACTCGTTCATTACTTTAAAAGTGATGGTAGCTTAAACGTTATTAGTTACAACTATGATGCTTTTCAGAAGCTAAATTCGTACAATTGTGGACATTTAGCGCTGAACTTTTTATATGAAAACACTCCTTAACATTTCCTCAGTCTTACTGGGAATGTTGAGATGTCTCAAACATTCATCTTCTCCGCTACAACGTCTGTTTTAACTTCTCCTTTTAACCCTCCCATATATTTGGATCCTACAAAACAATGGGTTATGCGTTTGACAAATTTCGAAACGTTCAATACTGTTCCGAACGTAACGGATAAAAACAACGTGTTTAAAATGGGAGAAAGAATAATAAAGATACCTACTGGATCATATGAGCTTGCTGATATAGCTCAATACATTAATTCTCAAGTAAACGGTGAGTCTGTTAACATCGATCCGAATCATAATACCCTAAGATCGATTATAAAAGCCGATCACGACATTGACTTTACAGTTGAACACTCTATCGGAACATTGTTAGGGTTTAAGAATAGAATCTTAAAAGCTAAGGAACGTCACATATCTGATTTTCCAGTTAAAATTATCAAGGTTAACTCGCTAATGATAGAATGTAATATAATAACAGGAAATTATATTAATGGTACACCTGCCCATGTGATACATCAGTTCTTCCCCAGTGTTCCTCCTGGATTCAAAATAATAGAAGCACCTGAGACTGCACCCTATTTACCAATTAATGTCAATACTATTTCAAACATTACCCTTAAAATATTGGATCAAGACGGGGATTTGGTTAATTTCCAAGGGGAAACCGTGACGATAGGACTTCATTTGAAGAGCGTGGATGATGGTGTTCAAATATAACACTCCTCGATGTTGCACTGATCGCTCTGGCTATAAAAGATCGTGTTGGAAGCGGAAAATGGTTAGTCAGGCATCGGTCGCTACTCAATTGACAAGGGGTAACCGCTTATTCTTGCAAACCTTAGGTTTTATTATCCCAAAATGAATGTGCTAAATGTAAACGAAAAAGTGCTCGTCGATAACTCGATTGTTGGAGCTGAATTTCACACTCACCAACCTTATACCACTCGTTTTGAGAATAATGATGAAATTCGAATACCTATTCAAGAGGATATGTCCACTTTGCCTTCGCGTAGTTATCTATATGTAGAAGGTACTGTACTGAAAGAAGATGGTAAACCATCAGCGAGTGGTAAATTTATAAACAATGGTATTGCATATCTTTTTAGTGAGATTCGGTACGAAATGAATGGAGTTGTGGTGGATTCGGTAACAAAAGTTGGTCTAACAACCACCATGAAAGCTTACCTTTCCCACAATTCGAATGAAAGCGTTAAGTTACAAAACGCTGGTTGGTTTCCGGATGGTACCAGCACCTTGCTAGATAGTAAAGGTAATTTTTGCGCCTGCATACCTTTATCAACACTGTTGGGGATTTTTGAAGACTATGGAAAGATTATTATGAATATTCGTCAAGAATTGGTATTAATTAGAAGCAATTCCGATGTCGATGCCCTAATATCCACCGATGCTAATGAAAAGCTTAAGGTTAACTTGCAAAAAATACATTGGAAAGTTCCACATATTCAACCGGGATTGGCTGAAGAATTATCATTAACGAAATATATTGGGAAAAATATTGACACTCAAGTGGCATTTAGAAGCTGGGAAACACATATTTATCCCGCTGTACCGCAAACGGATAAGCACAGTTGGTCTATTAAAACATCGACCACTCTGGAAACTCCCCGTTACGTTATCATAGGGTTTCAAACCGATCGTGATGGTCAGTTGCAGAAAGATATGAGCACATTCGACGCCTGTGATATTCAAAACGTGACGGTATTTTTAAATACGGAAAGATATCCTTACGATCAATTAAATATTAATTATGGTGAAAATCGATATGCTACTTTATACGAAATGTATGCTAACTTTCAACGATCCTACTATGATAAACCCAACGAACCTCTACTGACTCCTGATAGATTTAAGGCACTTACACCTCTAATCGTCGTCGACTGTTCGCGACAGAAAGATTCCTTGCTAGGGAAAGCTGTCGTTCTTCGAGTTACTTTCGAAACTCACAAAAGCATTCCAGCGAACACTACTGCTTACTGTCTCATTTTGCACGATCGTGTATTTACGTATAATGCATTGACAAAGCAAGTACGTCAACTGTAAAGGAAATCGTTATATACGTCCAAGGACCTGTTACCTTTATTAGTATAGTCGCACGCTTCGATCATGCTAGTTATCGATGTGCAAGGTTTCAAGACTTCAGAAAAAGACTTTGCACCCAAGGAATTAGCCGTGTTTGATGGACATCGTGTGTCTCACTACGTTTTCAAACCTCCATTCGCCTTTCGCAACTTACCACCCACGTTTCGTCAACAAGCTACTTGGTTAATGCATAATCATCATTGTCTGGATTGGAATGAAGGATTCACACCTCCCTTTATGCTCCCTGTAATTCTGCAACGCTTAACTCAGCAGGCGGATACCATTTACGTGAAGGGATCTGAAAAGAGCAACTACATTCGACGTTTCGTATCACAACCGGTGGTGGAGTTACCAGAGGAACCAGCTCTACAGGCTATGCTTCCATCATGCTTTTATCATCATCATTCACTGTGCTATTGTGCATTAAGTAATGTATACTACTTATATAAAACTCATGTAATGGATTTTTCAGAATAAAGTTTTTAAATATTCATAATGGTTTTATTAAAACAACATAATAAGATTACAGCTATTTATTCATTGTCTATTACAACTTATATAACTATTCACGATTAAATATAACAATTACTAAACTTTAATACCCAATCCAGATAACATCATATGATTACAACTATTCATTGTCTATTACAAACTTATATAACTATTCACGATTAAATATAACAATTACTAAACTTTAATACCCAATCCAGATAACATCATATGATTACAACTATTCATTGTCTATTACAAACTTATATAACTATTCACAATTGAATATATAACAATTACTACCCTTTAATTCCCAATCCAGATAACACACCAAACCCGAAGGAAAACCGACAGCAGCAAGGTTGTCACGTGCACGTTCAGTTGCAGCAATCCATTCACTATACGGTGTAACACATTTACATTTGATAAGAATGAAATCACATTTATCAGGCAACAAGTTAATAGTATGACGATGTATGAGCAACCCCTGTTCTGTACATGTGGAATTTTGTATATTTATAAGTTTACCATTTTTTAACAAATAATGGACTTCTACACCTGCACACGAAGTGTGTCGATAATCGTTTTCACTACGTACAACCACAGTGTTCGATAGTTTAGCTCTTTCGATTAACAACCCGGTATTGTGCGTTTTATAACGCGAAAATTTAATTTCACCCTTATCTGTTGTTTCAAGAACCCAGTAATGTTGCCAACCCACTTTGATTGAACCCATTTTTGTAACTGACGGTAAGCGACTGATGTGACTATTTAAACTATACCCCCACCACTTTTAAAACGTGTATTATAGATACCCTCTCTATACTCTTCTCTCAAAACTGGAGCGATTACATTTTCTACGTAGCTTATTCGTCTCTGAAATCGTACCCTATCCCTTGCTATTATCTCCCATTGACTTCTGCGTGCTTGACGATGTGCATACTCCCATGTTAACATGTAATGTATTTTGTTTTTACTTTCATCAAATGTCACTAAACCACCCATTTAATCCGTCCTCTATTAAGTCATATGCAAAGTCCCTTAGATGTTGCGCAATGAGCTTTTTTACCAAACACTCATCACAAATCACACCTCTAATGAAGTCTTGACACAACTGCACGCCTTTTCTATATCGTTGTGCTAACTCTTGACAATATTCTGGACTGAATATCCCCGTACCATGAACAGCTTCGTGTACCGCATCCTCCTCTAGCGCTTCTAATTCACACCGTAGTTTCACCACAGCATTCAGTTTATCAATAGCTTTGCTTGATACGTCTTCACTGTTACGCGTCTCCATTGTATTTCACTACGTTACACCTAGACCATGTGTTCTTATATTCACCCGCCCCCACCCTTTCCGCTCTTCATTCTTCCATTACGCAATACACCTTTTGACTTCCACATCCACTATTACCTTTTCTGGTAGATAATGCACAACTTCTAGCATTCCAAACACGTTCGGGATTTGCATCTTCATTAATGGTTCCAATATGTTTGTGATGTTCACTATGCAGTCACCCGGCATGTCTACAACACCATCTATTATGCTATGGTAGAAATTGAAAAATTCCAAACCCTTCAGAAGGTTTAATCGATATGTTAGTAACGGTATTAACTGCCACAGCTCATATAAGGACTCCCACGCTAAATACAATTCATCATCTCCTGCATCAGTTATCTTTATGATTTTTGTTTTATCGTAATTTCTGTTAACACGCTCAAACGAGATAGTTTTTGTACCCATTTTCAAAGGAACCCCGACCTCTTCTCCTGCTTTAAAGTATTTATTAATGACTCCTTCATTGGTTATTAACGCGTTCCACTCCGTTTCATCAAACAGCATGCACTGATTCTTTACTCCAGCTACTTTTATTACAGGAGTGAATCCCAAATGAGCACATAATCCAACAAATACAACTTTACTTTTTGATTTGTTTAAATAAAACACTGATTGATTCACTAGCGGTGCCCATTTAGCATCCTTAGGAAGCTCGTTTGGAACCATCAACTGCTTTTCTAGAGCTTGCGCTTTCGCATTCTCAATTGATTTAGCGAGGCTTTCCATTGTAACACTGCACTGTACACTGCAACTGCAAACGCTTTACTCTTCCCATACATGCAACCTGCTATATATATCTAAAGCTTGACCTTGAATGGTGTTTGATGACCTTGAAGAGTGGTCTTGAATGCATTGTTGCCATATCATTGGCCTTGAGAATGCGGTGTTGCCATATTGTTGACCTTGAGAATGCGGTGGTGCCATATTGGTGACCTTGAGAATGCGGTGTTGCCACGTTAACATGACAGAGATAGATTCAAGGTCACCATGTGTTAGAGCGAGATAGGTTCAAGGTCAAGGTCAGGAGTGGGGGGTGGTCCCAGAACTCTCATTTTTTCCCTACTTATATTTTACTTAAACGTTATTAAACACTTAAGTGTGCAGAAATCACGGTTTGGATTTTGACTGTTCAGTACATCCTGTTTGCACATCTCTGAACACAATATAGGGAATAATTAATCTAATTATTTTAAAGATTTATATAAGTTTGTAAAAGGAATAACAAACCTCATTTAGACATCTATTGCAAGGTTCAGTTATGATGACCAAGCGAAACAAATCGTATAACACCCACGAAATTTGGGTAAGAATACTTCCAATAGAATAATTCTGATACATCATGAAGATCATGTAATAGATGGACACAGTCACTTTCCAAATGCAACTTATAACTATTATCTGTAAACCAAGGTTATATTAATGTTACGTAAAAAGATTTTTATAGTACACATGTTTCTGTAGGAATTTGTTCGTTTATACAGGGTGATACTTTTCAATTAAAAGACGCGTTGTACGGTTCTAAACTCATACAATCTGTTTAGAAATATATTAATAAACATCTGGACATTCGTAAAACGGAAAACATCATTTTTTAATTGGAAAGAAGAATTGCCAAACATGAAATCTTAGTAAAAGCGAAACGCTTGAAACGAACATCCTGAAGATAATTATATATACAAATTGTAACTGGAAACCTCAACAACGTGTGGTGCATACGAAACGTAGAAGCAGTCGCGATACGACGTATGCGCTATCACGCTCGTATGCAATGTATATGGGCGTGATAGCGCATACGTCATATCCGATCTGCTTGTACTGTTTCGTATGCACCGCACGCTGCTGGGATACCTCCATAGTTAGATTTACCAGAATATACCAAAACAGCAATTGAATCGCGTCCGAATGGTAAGGTTTAGATCTTATTAAGGTAGATACTGTTGTAATCAATGACAGAGAAGGAAAACATTATACATGAGAAATATAATGTTTTCGTTTGTTTGAGCTCGGGCCTGGACTCGAGATAAAAAATGACTTTTCAGCTCTAGGAAACTCTTAGTTGTATACTTGTTTCGTGAACAAGAACAGATCTTGTGCTGAATATTTATAATTACTATGATATTTACACCCTTTTGGAACAAAGAGTTTTTTGACAAAATTATTAGTGCGGAAATTTAAAGATATTTCTGCATATTCTGCATTAAGGCGACCAATTATTACTGATGACCAACGTTTCGACAGATGCCTCTTCCCCCGGATCTCACAATTTGCAGTTTAGTTAAAGGACATGCTAATGTTACCAGCTATATTATTCCATTCGCTATCGATTAATACAATTTCAACTTTTGAAATTTCTGATTTTAGGGGCAAATTTGTCTTTCAATTACATCCAAAGCTGCAAATGTCTGCAAATATAACAAATACAGAAATATAACCAGTAGGATGATTAACAATAACACAACCAAACTGCGACAAATTGTAGTTCAAATGAAATTAAATGTTAAATAGCACATACACGGTCTCTCCCCGACGACGTCGGCGAAAACGTCGTCGACGACGTCGGGGACAAGGTCGAAATAATGAGGTAATGTTTACATTTACTGTAATTGAATGCATGACTGTGTATAATAAAATTATGAATATCGTATTTCTTTTAAGACATCAAAATGAAAGAAAGTAGTTTTGAGCATAATAAAATGCGTACTGAATTTCTTTAAAGTATTTCGAAATAGCTTATGCAATTAACAAAACTTTTCATAAGCGGAATAATATTGATATCCATCGATAGAATTACAAGTAACCCTTTATTATAAAACGAAAACTCTTTGTTTTTTTTATTAATCTCATTCTTAATTTAGTTTAAAAATGGATATAATTAACGCAGGATTTAGGATTCTGAGTTCTGGTGCGCAAATAAGGATTTCCTATAAAGGACTTTTGATAAAATTTGGTAGTGATAATCGTCGGAAAAATATCATGTTTAAAAATGTAATGGTTTCACCGTCGCTTCCTTTTCCGTGTAGTTTTAAAATTTTATGCTGATGGTACATAACCTTATAATAAAAATCCTTCGGCTCATTTTGTCGAAATTCTTTTAACAAGGACAAGTGTGAATACTGTTTGCGATCTAAAAACCAATTCTTTGCCTATTTTCTTTTTTTTCGTGGTGTTTCAGTTTCTTCTTCTTCGAAGCACAAGGCAACTGCCACACCAACTGCAATTTTTTTTCTCAAAGATAATTTATAAAAATCCATCTTATCACTTGAAAGTGTCACAGCATATTGAATTCATAATGTTTTCTTAAAAAGTATCATAAAGAAAGCATATATTTTTTAGTAATCCCAGATGTATATGTTTATTTTGCCTAATAATAATTTACAGTTGACAAGGGTTTTATTTTCACAGTTGTAAACAGTTGTTTGTAAACAAATGTAATAAAAATGAAATAATTCAAGTAAACCCGAAAAAGATAGATATAGTATAAGGTTATGTACCATCAGCATAAAATTTTAAAACTACACGGAAAAGGAAGCGACGGTGAAACCATTACATTTTTAAACATGATATTTTTCCGACGATTATCACTACCAAATTTTATCAAAAGTCCTTTATAGGAAATCCTTATTTGCGCACCAGAACTCAGAATCCTAAATCCTGCGTTAATTATATCCATTTTTAAACTAAATTAAGAATGAGATTAATAAAAAAAACAAAGAGTTTTCGTTTTATAATAAAGGGTTACTTGTAATTCTATCGATGGATATCAATATTATTCCGCTTATGAAAAGTTTTGTTAATTGCATAAGCTATTTCGAAATACTTTAAAGAAATTCAGTACGCATTTTATTATGCTCAAAACTACTTTCTTTCATTTTGATGTCTTAAAAGAAATACGATATTCATAATTGTATTATACACAGTCATGCATTAAATTACAGTAAATGTAAACATTACCTCATTATTTCGACCTTGTCCCCGACGTCGTCGACGACGTTTTCGCCGACGTCGTCGGGGAGACACCGTGAGTGGTGCCCATAATACCTAAGAATTGCTAAGAAAATTAAATCAGCAATTAGTCTACCGATATAGAAACCAACCTCGACATAGAAATTCCATACCAATGCGATTGCCCAGGAGGAGGCGAAACCTAATCGTCAGCTTACACGGATACTTAAATTCATTATAGGTTTTTTTGGATATACTAAAATTGTTTTATTTGCGGAGATTTGCAGCTTTGGATGTAGCTGAGGGTCAAATATTTCCCTTAAAACTGAACTTTCTAATTTTATTGTTTCCAGCCTTATTTTGTGGAACTCCATAATCATGAAATAAATAAAGATTATTAAAAGTTTCACAGTTTTATTAAAATATACCTGACAATATAAGTCAAAAGAAAAATAAATGGAAACTGAAGATTGACTGATAAAAATTAGAGAAAATTTAATTTAAAAAAAATATTTATTATTATACAAAGGCAAGAATAAAAAAGAAAAGTTGGTTGTTGAAGAAGAGAATTGGAAGCAGTTGTGGAAAGGGAGAAGAAATGAAAAGTCATTTATATTATAAGGAACGATCAATGTGTTTAGCCCAGATGCAAGTTTGAGTCACTGAGAGGGGTGGATAATCATCCTGCATAATCATGCTGTAAATATTGGAGTGCACCAGTTAAGGACAAGATGTTTTTTACATTCTAACAATAAACTGTGAGTAACAAGGAAGTTAACTAGTAGGAATTGTTAATTCAATTTAATCTTTTATCCCACATATATTTACCCTGAGTGTTATTTTATGTATTATTCAATGTTAATTTTTGTTGTTGTTTATGCTTGTTTAAAAGTTTTGATTGTTCAATAAATGAGTAGCTGTGGTATTAAAGGTATCATTATCAAAGGTAATATAATTATAAACAAACACGTCGCTAAGGTAGATACAAAATAGGTAACTAGATAAAATAATAATAATAATAATAAAAATTAATAATAAAAATCATAATTAAACATCTAATACTTCCAGTAACGGAGAATTACTGAGCTCAAGTTGTTCATTCATTAAATAAATTTTAATAATCTTTATTTATTTCATGAACTTTCTAACTTTGAAATTCTATAAATGAAGTAAAAACTCGAGCAACAAAACTGAAACAATGCAGAAACGTTAGCATATATACCGCAATAATTATCTCTGCAAAACTCGAGGTCAGCCCCACAGGGTGGGTATTTCCCCGAGGAAGGGAACAGTGCCTGAATGAATATGATTCTATAGACTATACAACTTATAAAACTACAATCCATAACCCAGACGACAGTCTATAGTTCACAGTTTACTACACAGTTCAAAATACATCGCTTATAGGGTAAGCTATGCTCAATAATGGATTAAGTATGTACAATTCCCGATTCATAGTCAATACTGTGTGCGATGTATGTAGGCTCTGTAATATATGGTGTATAATCTGTCTATAGTCTGCAGTTTATACAAAGATTTTGGTATGTTTCAATAATGTCATTGCATTTTTCTTTGGTTTTTTATATAAGATAAGATTATTTAGCAGAATGTCTAGATACATAGGTTATCTAAAGTATAAGTGTTCTGCGAAACATTTTGCTGCTATAATAATGTATAATATTTAATTACAACAAAAGAAGTTTGTTATATATCTATCCTAAATATGTTGAAGCTCTCCACTTTTTTTTAATGTACCATGTTGGTTACCAGCATGTTATGAGCGTAGATGTGACGGTCTCGTGTGTAAGTGTGATTTCAAAGCCGAATTCTTTTTAATTGAATCCAGGCTCGAACTCGACTGTTAATATAACCACAGCATAGAAATAACGAGCAGGTGCACTCTTGATAATATTTTCAGCCATCGACTGGGACCTTGGTTTATTCTCAGTCTAAGGAGCAGTTAGTTACAGTATAGTATCCTCAGTAAACACATCGATTACGACAGAGCCGTATAAATGTAGTTTAGCCATATAAATTTAGTTTTACCACCTACTATCGGATGAAAAAGTTCTGAGCCCTGAGTTTGAATGCGCATAGCAAAAAACTTACTGCTCAAATTAATTTAAACAAAAACAGTTAGATAGACAATTTATTTTTGTATAAAATAGTAAATTTGTAAAATTATCTGATTTTAGGTTTTTGAATTTTTGCGAATTAGGTTACAAAAAGTCAGGATTTTTGGGAGTTTAACATAAAGCGTGTCTTTATGTTAATAATTAATATTTCAATAGTTACTTTGCAGAATTTAATGTAATATGCAAGTAGCCAATAGTGTTGTATGCTTTTGTAATTTGATATCTGTATTACTTCTCAAGTTATTCTATGAACTAGCGGGTAATGCATTCTGGTCTTCTGGTGCCCTACTCAAGATCTCTTTTTACTAAATTGTTTTTTAATAAAACAACAAATTCGTTAAGAAATTTTGAAAATATTCACGCATTAATTAATAAATAATAATTCTTTAAAGAATTACTTATTAATTAATTCGTGAATATTTTAAAAAAATAATTTTTAAAGAATTATTTATTAATTAATTCGTGAATATTTTAAGAATTTCTTGTCGTATTTGTTGTTTTATTAACAAAATATTATCTTTTGTAAAAAAGAATTGATTAAGGCACCGGAACACCAGAATGCATTACACTCTATTTCAAAGAACTAGAGAAATAATACAGATATCAAATTATGTACAACAATTTCCACATACATACAACACTATTAGCTACTTTCATATAAAATTACATTCAATTATGTCGAGTATTAAAAAATTAATTATTATTAAAGACACACTTTACGTCAAAACTCCCAAAAATGGACTTTTTGTAACATAATTTGCGAAAATTCAAAAACCAAGCATCAGATAATTTTACAAATTTACTATTTTATACAAAACTAAATTGTCTATCTAAATGTTTTGTTTGGACTAATTAGAGCGCTTAATTTTTTTGCTATGCGCATTCAAACTCAGCGCTCAGAACTTTTGCATTCGATAGTAGTAATTTTTCATATTTATCAGTTATTCAAATAACGGAGATTATTGTATTCAGCTGTTCAGTGATCGGAATTATACGTAATATTAAATTACGTCTTAGCTAGTTTACACTGTAAGGTTCTCAATAAATTACAAATCCTTTTCAAAAGTAACGTTATTAATTGTCTAAAATCTTTGAACTAAAAATCTTTTAATTGTCGACTGTTTGAAGATGGTTACAATTTATGTACAACCTATTAATCAGAGGTTAATAAGTTAATCAGTTATAGTTGCACACAAAATTACATTTTCTTTCTCTTTAACTTTATACCAAAAAAACTTTACTTGCCCCAATAATATACGTAATAGTACGGAATACATATCTGCTCGTTATTACGATAACGAAAAACGTCGGCGCACTTCGGCGAACTGAATGTGCGAGTGTACGATATTTGAAACTGGCTGAAAAAGATTAAAGTGCCGAAAGCAGAGTGAATCTACTGGCTATAACTGTTAGACATTCGTTGTAGTCATGCACCTACTTACTGTAATGGTGTAGCTAAATGATTGATTAATTTCTTCTATGGCATCACACAATAGACTATAAATTGCTGCATATCTTCTGCCATATTGTTCAGACATGCTTATTTTGTATTTTCCTTGTTTTTCTAGAATTAAGGTAATTTTAATTGGAAAACGAATACAGTAACTTTGAATAAATTTTACCTTGCTGAGGTTTCTGTCTACTTGATACAGAAATACTTGATATCGTTTCTTTACTTTGCATCGTATTCCTAAAATCTACTTCTAAGTGCATGTTGATGGATCTAATTCTTCTATGAATACAGTAAACCATATGAGCATATTGACATTGAAATATAATTGTAATAAAAGTTTGTTGTGAACTGTCTGGTAGAAAATGAAGTATATAAAGCGGGTTTCTTAGGGCCATGAAGTACGTTGATATAAAATTTTGAAAAAAAGTTACCAGAAGTACAATGCATAAAATCGTAGCTGATATTTGTCGCACTTTCTTTGAATCAGTTATTGGAAGCATTCCTTCTACCTAAAAGTAGATTACCTATAGTTTCCCAAGTACCAAGATTTCCAAATTATACTTCATTTCTTTCTCAAGGGACTCACTTTTCCAACTAGAAAAACCGAGAATCATTGTGTTGATTAGTTGTACACGAGGATCCATTCAACTTTTAGTTAAGTGAAAACAGAAAATTATTTGAAACAAGTAAATCAATTTTTTTTGTTGTTATGTAGCTGTTTGATATGATGACATGCTAGGTATTATTATATATTTTTGCAGTAGTAATATAATTTGTGCATTGAAAATTATCAATAATTTTCTGGAAGTATGCACGAATGTAAGTGAGGTGGTAAAAAGTAGGAGTGCACGTAGATCACGGCTTGTCGGATGTCAAAATATTATACAGAATTATTAGATAATTTAATTCTGCTGAATCTTGATTGGTTAATAGTTATTTATGGTACAAGTTAGTTAAGTAAGATATTATATACAAACAAAAAATTGGTTAATTTTTCTTAGTGGATAATATCTTTATCTCACGTGTGTCATACAACGTTTTATCCAACACCTCTTTATTTAAGTGCATGTTTGTTCAATGTATAGTTTAGTCTACAGTTTTGGACGGTAATAAATTTAATACTCTAACCCGATGACTGGATTCAGTGCCGGCCTTAGCCCTCTTGTCACCCTCGGGCAGAGTCCTTCAGAGCGCCCTTATTAACTTTAAAAAGTTACTGTTATCGAATGATTTTACCAATTTCAGCGTCCCAAACAGCCTAGCGCCCTCGGGCGGCGCCCTACCTCGTACCCCCCAAAGGCCGGCACTGACTGGATTCTATTAATATTATGCAATGTAAGCTGGTGAGTGTGTTGCTATCTGCAATAGTAGCAAACCACCATTCTACAGTGTCTACAGAAATTTTCACTACATTTACATACTTCTGTATTATTATTTATTGTATTATTTTATTAGATATATTATGTAATAGTATTTTACATTTTACGAATCTGTAAAACAATTTTGGTAGTGTTAAAACGTTAAAAATGCTTGAGTTTTTTTATCTGAATTATTTCGAAAAGTATATGTCCCTTAACTTCCACGGGCACTTCATTCGTTTGATTTTGACAAAACAATCATTGAAAGAATTTAAACTTAGAGTTGAGACTTTCTGTTTTTAATTTTCAATTTAAATGCTATTTTTTAGTTGTAATCTTTAATGTCAAAACGAAGTTCCTGTTACTTTTTTAAAGTAGTAAAAAACAATTGAAATGAAGAAAGTAAATTTTTGCACAATGTATATCTTTGCTTTGAGTATTATACATCGAAATAGCAGAACGACTAGAGGCCGTTTTTTTAATGGTGCCATAAAACAATTTTTGTGGTTTAAATTATCTGTTCAATTTTACACACTTCGTAATTAAAATTCATTGTTGCACCAATTTATATAAATAGATATATGTATAACACTTCGCTCATTCAAGTGCATATAAATCCGTTCACGTATATCTGTTTGCTTAACGTATTATTTAAAATAAATCCTATATATGAGACTGGATTATACAGGAAATTTACCCAGTATCTTGATAAATATCTGAATGAATTCGCGTTCTCTTTATTTAAAGTTAAGTAACTCTATTAGTTTTCATCTTTTACATATTTTGATGGTACGAGACGAGAGTAGAACAGTCTCAAACGTCCTGGTCTTGTTCCTTGGTTTTGTTCTTGTCCTCCTGGTATTGTTCAAATTCTACTAATGTTAACCAGATTCTACTCTGTCCTGCTTCTACTAGTTGCTGTAAAAGTGCTGCCGACTCTGCTCATGTCTGGTATAGTCGCGGCAAGTTAAACACCTACTCTGTTTAAAAGGTATAGCAACTATTCTGAATTACATCTGATTCGTGATTCTCGTTTTTTCTTTTAATTTTTGTATATGAATATTTACCTGATTCATGTATCTAATATATGCATATAGTCTCGAAGTGCGTAGAGGGGCTCCAAAGACTAAAGACATAGTTAAGATGTTTCCCATTACATTGCTAAAGCAAATAACATATTCTCCGCCCTTAGTCATCAGTTTTGCATTTGCAATAATTCCTTGCAAAGATGCTGCAACTAGTAAAAAAAGGAAAATTACAATTTGACTAACTAAATTTGTCATTGTTTCACTTTACCAAATATCGATGCTAAAGTATAGCTATAAATTGTGTAGATTACAGAACGTTTTACAATATAGATAGATTCTTTTTTCTTGATAGTATATGGAGAAACCCCAAATAATCGTGCAATAAAAAGCACAGCAAATGAACTGGTGTAGGATGAGGAGGAGATTTCAATCTCTTTTGCCCAAAGCATTTTGAATATGAACTTGCTAACTATTGAGTCGAAAATGAGTTTGTATAGAATTTAATATATTTCGACTACGAAAAAACACTATTGATCACGGAGATTATTAAGAAAGATGTTTGTGTGATAGTAAAAGTGACCAAATTCTGACCTATATTGTCTAATAGCCTAATATGTAAATCAATGACATAACATGTACCTAATCATAATATTTGTGTTATGTATTTGTATTTTTCGTATTTATTTTGACAGTTAAAGGAATTACTTAAAACAAATTGTACCTACTAAAAAAACGTACAATTGGTGAGTCCAATTTGTGTTTATTATCTTACCTGCTCATTGATCCTTTAATAAACTTTTAGTAGACATAGAATTTAATGTTTGCAGATATTAATGAATTTAAGCAAGAAAGAGATATTAAAACTGGATGGTAGATCAATGATCAATGTCACCAGCAAATGAGTGAAGCAGAATTATAAAAATGAAGTGATTTTGGAAATTTTCTAAAATCGGGTGTATATTTATATAAGTAGACATTGAAATCAAAAAGTGTAATAGTTTAACAGAAGTGTTGGAACATACGTTCAAGCACGGAGGCCGGCCATTTCGGCGCGGCCGTTACGGCGCGGGACACTTCGGCGCAAGAACACTTCGGAGCAGGGATACTTCGGTGCGAGAAATTGTCTAGTATTATTGTAATGAGTATTGTAATAAATACAGTATGATCGATGATGAGAAAAAAATCTCAATATTTGCCAATAACAAAAGCTCTTATGTACTGCCAGATTTAAGAAAAATTCATCTTTCTAAGCTACTAAAACATTAAAATTAAAATTCTGCAAGTTTCTACATAAAGGAATAATTTGCAATAAGAATTTTATTGTTTACAAGAATATTATGTTTGATAATCATCTTAATAACTAAAAAAAATCAAAAGTTTTATAAAATCACTTAAATGACATAGGAAAATTGATATTAACATTGAATATCGTATTACTGATAAATGATACGATATAAAGAAACGTGTCCCACTTCACGAATTTTGTCTCAGTAGGTAACACTTATAAATGGATACTGCTTAGTGCTTATAGACTAGCCCTCAAAGACAAAAATCATTGGGATAACGCATTTTAACCAATCCAAGCGAAATTCTGGATTTAAGAAGGTGTATGTGTGTACATAAAAAAAGGATTACTTTGATACTAGGGTAGCTTGTCCCACAAAATTAGTCTAATGACCCACAAAAAATTTTTGTTTAAAGCTCTCTGGAATTTTTACTCTAATTTGTCGCGGGAAAATTTACATGTACCGAAGTGTTTTTTCGTCAAAGTGTGTCTGCGCCTAAGTGTCCCGGCGCCGAAGTGTGCCTGCGCCGAAGTGCCCTTGCGCCGAATTGTCCGGCGCCCAATTGTCCTCGCGCCGAAACGGTCGCGTCCAAATGTCCTAGACCGGTTCAAGCGATATCGACCTTCAGTACGATAGGAAACTCTCCATGACGTACTAGCTTACTTGACCGATATAAATATGGCGTATAAAGGCTGACATAGAAAAATTCATCTACCGCACGGTCTAGGTAAATTATAAAATGATACGAAGTCTGATAATAGTATATTACATAACGAGTATGGAAAGTGGCGCTTTTCTTACAAGTGCGATATTTACGGTAATCACACAAGTATAAATCACGCTTTCTACCTGGTTCTGTACACCCGTTTTCATACAACCAGAAAAATACACTTCCTTTCAAAATATTTATTTTGATGCTAACAAAGTGAAAGCACTTTTGTACAGCTACAGAAATAAGTAATGTGTCGCCTCCTATTCAGTATACAACACACCTTATACATTCAAATAAAAGGAACATAACTTTGTATTATTAAAAATACTTAATTCTTAATACCCAGATAATGTGAAGATTATGTAGAAAATTTATAAAAACAATGACATGAAAAAGAATGTAAAATAAATTTAAGGGTAGCTATAAAGAAAAAACCTTTTGACTTAGATTTAAAAAAAAGAATAAATTTAAGGGTTGTTATAAAGAAAACACTTTCATTCGTGTTTCTAGTACCTAAGTTATCTTTGTGGTCTGGTGGTGAAAATGCTTCTTTAGGGTAGTAGCAATCTTTTCTTTATAGCAATCCTTAAAATTATTCTTATAATTGGTACACTTATAGACATAAATGTTGCAATGTTTTTATTCGTTAGTTAATAAATAATCAATTATGCTACGCAAATGAGTACATCTTTTTTGTAGAATAAATGTAGAAAACATCTTTTGTTTGGAAGATAAATAAATATATAACTAATAATAATAAATAAACATACAAAAAAAATATATATATATGAATATTATATAGTAATAGTATACTGGGTGTAATGACTCGATAGGTAAAACTCTGCACTACGGTATTCTACAAAGAAAACGAGCATTTTCTTCTCAGATTGCTCCTTCAAGAAATATAAGCTGTTTTAGATTTTTTAAACTGGCAACAGTTTTGGTTACGATTTAAAGAAGTTAACATTTCGAAGGGTAGTGAAAGGTTTATGTATGGTTTAAATATTGTTAATTCAATCCAAATATCTACTACTAAAAGTCTGAAAATTTAAAAATAATAATTTTGGGCCATACTTTAACTGCTCGTAATTCTTAAAGGAGCTATCGAAGAAGAAAATGTTATTATAGTTCTTAACTAATTTTTACTGTGCTGAAGTACTTGTACTGACTTTTACCTATCGAATCATTACACCCTGCACATATTAATATAATATAAAGTTATTGCCTTGTTATGTTTGCTATTAGTCAAATGATATATTATTTTCATATTAGATAATTTCGGTACAAAAAAGGTTGCGTTGATTATGGTACCAGGGGCAGGTTTATCTTAAGCGAAGTATAGGCTTACCTATTTTCTGGTAAAGCGAAACTACCTACGTTGTTAATTACATTTAGAATTTTTAAAAATACATAAAAAGTAGTCTGTGTTCAATGTTCAAAGGCCCTTGTTATTCTGTTCCAACGGGAACGGGATTTTCTTAGTATCTTGCCAGTTCTATCCTTTCCTGTACCTACAGTAAACACAAGACATGCTCCATTGGACTGTGTTATAATATCTGTACTAAACTGTATTTAAACAATCAGAGACGACGTCACTCAGTACATCTTGATTAACTCTACCAGTAATATTGTCAAAATATAATAAAAAGTTGGTTAACAAATGGCCCAATACAGTAAGTACCAATATTTGTGTGCACTCAAATCATTTGTTGTGTGGAGTTGTAACGTGCAGGAAATTTGAAGATTCAATTTATAAATTTGAATATACATTTAATAAAAAAAATCCTACTACGGCCCTGTATAATATCGAAATATCCTGGTTGGTTAGATTTGAATTCACCTCTCAAGCTAAATTCACGTTTGTTTCAATGTATTTTACAGACAGCTGCATTCAAAGTTGTAAACAGTTTAAGTTGATAGAACTTTCATTTCAATTCTTACGGGTGAAATTGTTTTTACATGCAAAAATTAGATAATTTTGCTAAGTAATAAAATAATAGGCCTCCTTTTGGTCGAAAATCACAAACAGATCTCATATAAAAATAATTTATTGGCTTACGACAATTGAAATTGTGTTAGATTCCTTTGTATTTTAAGTTACGAATAAAACTTTTAGCAGTCAACAAAATAATAAGTTCCGTTTCAAGTGTCAAGTTTCTATCTATAGATTTTCGGTAGGTTTTGATAAGAACCTCTTAAATGCAAAAATAGAATAAGTAATTTTGCCTTTTCTTTATTAGATAAAAATATCGTCAAGTTTGGTTTGTTGGGACCGTTTAAAAAACCCCTCTCCAACTTTACATTGATACTTGATCTTTATAAAAATATCTGTTCTGCTGTTATTCTTATTGTCATACAGTTAATATAAAATTGCATGCATATTTTTGAGTGCTTATTAATTAATTAGAAATTTAACATTGTAAATCTCGTTTAGTACCAATGGGTGTAAATATATGTTTTTCCGTCCCGTCTAATTACAATTATATATAAATAATGTTACCGTGCGTGTATTTCGGTACAATTTATTGAGCCTAGTGTTTTGGTTATTCAGTTTGATCTTGGTAGCTGTTTAAAAAATTAGTTAAAGTTATTAATTAATGGCATTATGTTAAAATCCGTGTTTAAGAATAAAAGACAATTTCAGCAACATTCAAACTAATAACTTTTTTTAGTTATTAACAATAATGAATTTATTACGTAATGGACATTATTGCAAAAGTTACTGGAGTTCGTTAAAAGAAATCAACAATTCAAGGTGTTCCTGCAACGTTTCGGTTTTGTTAAAAGTTTATGTTTTGTGTTTTTGGTTATTGGGTTTTTAGTTAAATACGGCTTGAGCCATTTTTGTGCGGTGTTTGGTGAAATTAACAAATTTTAAGGGTAACAGTTTTAAGGATTAAAGTCGAGTTGTTGATGTAAGTTTAACAAAAATGTTTAATTAAGATTGTCTTGGTTTATTTGTAAAAATTTTAAATAGTTTATTGTTTAAACAAACTATTTGTGTAAAATCTATCTAGCTTAGGAAATTAAGTAATGTGTAGGAATTATTATTGAAATTAGGAATGATGAATTTAAGTAGTATGGTTTTTATGTAAATATACCTCCAGAGGTCTCAATATACAGATTTCAAATTTAATTATCTTTGATACAGTCCGGCTCAACAAAATGCTGGTGTTTATTTTATTAACAAAATTTTTGATTATTAAAAAAGATTTGTTTAAATCAGTTCAAAGTAAATTTAAAAGGGAGGACTTTTCTCAGACTGCGGACTTCAAGCCTTTTTTGGGTGGCTCTTCTTATCTTTTTTATTTGGTCTTGGATTTATTATTTAATCAGAAGCTTTTGTGATTAACATCCACGACGCCTGAGTATAATTTGATTTCATCAGATATCTCGATAGGAGCGATTTTTAGTAAGTATCATAATGTAAGTATTATGCATTTATGGTTTTGTTTGACTTTAGTTATTGTTTTGGATTAATCTCATTACCGAGTAAAATGAGAGTTTTATGTCTGCAATTATCGCCCAAGTGTGGGGCTTTTGGTTTTGTGAAAATAGTAATTGCTACAGAGTCAGGGTTTGTTTGAATATCTCTTGTATGTATATATACGTGAAGAATGCTTCCAGAATACTATACTACCTACTGATACTTGTTTACACATTAAGTTACTAAAGCTATTACAATGATAAAATAGCTTCTTAAGAAGTAATCTTAAATTCTAATACATAAACACAATGGATACAATTGTTTAGACAAACGTATCTATGATAAAGTAAAGTAGTTAAAATAACGAAAACTAATGGTTAACCAGCTTATTTATGGCGGTTTAATCTTCAGAAAGCTCAAACTGAATAACAGCTACTAAATAAACAGTGGCGGTAGCTGAAATCTGAAAAATGCCATATAAAAAACAAGAATATTAATCTATATTATTAAATTAATTAAATTTTAATACGGCATTGAACTTACAGTTGTTAGAAGAGTTCTATCTACATTTCCAAATCCAAAGGCCGAAAACTCAATTTTTCGTAACATTATTTGTTCATAAAGATCAGTTAGCTAAAAATGTTCAGTTTAGCGAAAGTTATGATGTTACTTGTAATAATTACTTGTATTCTTGATTCGCCCTTGATTGTAGAACATAGATATTCACAAACCAATAAACTTGCTTGTTGTATCTGTAAAAATAAATTAAGATATACAGAAAGTCGTTGAATTGGTTAAGTATCTAAGAAAAAAAGTGTGGGAAAACACTTCCTATTGAGTTTACTTATATTTGAATGGCACTTACTTGGTTCAAGCAGTCTTCACACGGTTCAACAATAAATATTAGTCTATAAAAGAATGCTCCCAATAATGCAATTAGGATTATAGTGTAATACAAATCAAAACTGCTTTCCAATTTAATAATAATGAAATACACGATTACAGTAACGTGTAGTAACCCAAGTACAATTATAACCTTGAAAGTTAAAACATTATTTTGTTTTCATATAATAATGTTGTCGCCTCGACACCGAAAGGTAAATGAGGTTAAAGATTATACATACATACATACATAATAATGTTGTACTTACAGTAATGTACAAACCACAGTAACTATTCAAATCATCAACTGCATTACACAAATGCATATAGGCTTTGTTTAACTTACAGATATTTTCTGTAGCGTGCAATTTATTCTTCATTTTATCTTCTATAAAATAAAAAAAAAATGATAAAATGAAGACATTACGTTATACAACTTCCTGACCAACCTTTACGAAGAAAATTCACATAAGCATCTGGCTCATGTCTCAATTTATTGAAGGGTAGAGATCTATTGTTAATGTCTTCTATTGAATCATATCTATGCTCCAGCAAGATGTTGTTTAATGCATTTAATCGTCTTCTGACTAATGTTGTCATGTACCAAAATTGATATTCAAGAAGCATAATAACCCAGAAAGATAGCATATCGTGTATATATGTAAATATATTTCCAGTCATATTTATGAAGAGATTATAAGCTTTATAAGAAGAGTAAATCGAAAAAGAGATAAATATTGTTAGTAATGCTCGTACTGACGAAATTCTGCCTTTTCGAGTATCTAATGCAGGTATAAGTTGATCGACCTAAAAGCAAATAAAATATAAATTTGGAGAAAAAAAACCAGAAAACGATATGCCTAAACAGGACATATTATAAAAGAGCTCTCATGCATTTTTCTTGACGATGACTCACCCTTTGTATTTTCTTGTACATACAAAGTTTGTGCAAAAGCAATCGAAATATGCCCATCTATGTACCATTATTTGGTACCTTAGCAATGCAAAAACAGCAAAGCGCTCTTGTAAAAAGTTGTTAATTGTAGAATAGCATTAGACCTTAACTATATAGAGGAAGATGAAGCTCAAAAATAGATTCAGTTAAATGTTCCATGTGCATGCTGTAACCTCGCAACAACAAAGGAAGAAGACAAGACAAGATGAGAAGGGCAAAGAAAAAATTGCAAGCATGAAATTTTTTTATTATTCTTCTATTCAACTATTTTCTGTATTGGCAACGATAATTAACATTTTTAAAAATATAAAATTTTATAAAATTACATTTCCAAAGGAGGAGATTATAACTATTGATCACAATAACTTCATTTTAACAAGGTATGTACAACTCCTAACACCTATACATCAACAGTTTTTATGTAAAAACTTCCTCTAAATGGAAACACAATGTTTTTAATTGAAGAGTGTCTGATGTTTTATTAAAGCAATTGAAGTAAAGGAAACCAAATCGTACTCGATCATACCAATGAAATGTAATGGAAAAAGAAAATTGCAACATTTTTTTTATTGATGAGTATTAACTTGTATATAAACCGAATAAACCCTTTTTCTTTAAATAAGTTTCCATTTTATGAATAACTAAATTGTACTCAAACATGATATCATTAAGGTCTAACACAACAATAATGGTTTATATCAGACACAAAATATACTTGCACATTCCGATAATTAATTAACTTAGGGCCGGTATTTCCATCTTCTGTACAAACTCTAGTATCTGCTAGTTAGCACATTATCCAGAGAAAAAGTACCGTATAAATTTAACTGAGACTTACCCTAAGGATAAATATTATACTGAGATCAAAATACCCGTTAATAACTTATACGCAAGTTTATCTCCAGGATAAGTTTATACTGAACTTTATGCTGAGGTGTAAATACCGGCCCTTAATGACGTTAACAAATAAATTAATGGGGTGGCTTCACCTTGTTCAAAATTCCCTTCTATACTTGTAAAATAATGGAAATATTGAACATAACAATATATTATATAAGTACTTGGGTATGAAATCAATTCCTCTATGATAACAATGTTCTATATACATTTCGATCGCAAAAGGGTGATGCATATAATTGAAAATTTGAATACTAAAAATTGAAAATTATTATTACAAAAATTGAAAAATGAAAAATAGAATATTACTTAAAACTTGACTAGTACTATAACATAACATTCCGTATTCAACACCTCATATTTATTTAAGTATAGACTATAATGCTGATTTCTCTAATTCGCTGATTTTTGTCTCTTCTCAATATTGAAAACAGAACTCCTTTCAATACTGTTTTAGAATCTGTTTTTTTTCTATTACTTGCAGCTCATTCACCATTCGCGTGTATTTAATCTTTTGCTCTCTCCTTCCATTCTCCCCAATGCATTTCGACCAAGCCCATCTCTCTCTTTCCTTACTTACTTACTAGTCAATTCACTGGTTAACTGATTGCTCAGTAATACCTGATGAATACACAGAAGCATATTAGTTTGTCTGCTTTTATTTTTCTTAAAGGTCACCTCGCAATTTTTACTTCGAAATCTTTTTTTGGTCTTCGAAGTATCTGTTTCGTGTTGCTAAAAGTAAAATACTACCTCTGCACCTACTCTATATCAAGTATCATTATTAAGATTTTGTGGAGGTGTTCCCTGACACAGACCCTTCGCGTCTGTAGATTGACAAAAGTACCCAACAACTCTGCAATGCTTGTGTAAGGGAACTACCTGAAAGAATTTCATCAAACTTTGTGTGGAGTATATCCAAAAGTAGTATTTTACTTATAGCAACAGGAAACAATCACTTCCTAGATCAAAAGAAAATCTCTAAGTAAAAATTACGGGATAAATCGTTATCAAGAGTAAAAAAAGACGAACTATTTATTTATTAAAGGAACAATTTTTGTCTTACAGTTTGTACTGGTTTCTTTTAATACTCAGAACACGTACCACGTGCTTCCACACTAGCCTTCAAACTAATTGCAGCAAGAAGTTTACTATATGTAGGTGACCAGAAAAGTCATTAAGTGTTAAGATATACTGCCAGGCGGTAAGCTGCATAGTTAGTTTAAGTCATCGTTAGCTCTTCTACTAGCCTTCGAACTGACTACAGTAGATATTTTACGTTCTGCATATAGCCAGACTGCACAACTAACTAGCTTAAGTCATTATAAGGTCTTGTGTGCTTAAAATAGTGTTTTCTCATTCATTGAAATTCGTAATTGGTTATACATAGTACATTACTGGAGTTAAAGTTCAATCACGTGCTTCAAAACTATACATGGTGCTAGTTAAAGTTGAAAAATAAATAATACGTTTAAATCTGAAGTTTCAAAACAACATTCGGTCGATCGTAAAAGTTAATCGCCATTAATAAGCACGCCTAATAACCTTCAAAACTATAATTAGAAATAAGAGAATAGTTATCATGCATATAGCATCACTCTGTATAGTATCAAAATAAGCCACAATATTAAAACAGCAAGTGTAAGGACAATAAAACGAAAAATAAATTTTACAAGTAAGTAGCGTTTCAAAATTAGATTATTTCCTTACCCTATACATGCTTTTTATAAAACTGTAAAATATGGGGAAACGAAACGGAGCTCCAAATATTCCAATTGCAATAGCTAACTGGGTAACGTTGGAATTCATCATACTTATATATTTCGATGTGGACTGGTTACTTCCAGAATAAACTCCATCTTTGATAGCATTATAAATGGCTAAAGTAGCTGGAATAAATATATAATCTATAACATTACATATTACACATTATATTTTACATATTATTATATACAGTTTTATCCATACCTCGTATTATTATTTATGTTCTTATAACAATTTTACGACGCATTTATAAAATATAATATAGAAATACAGCAAATTACAAAAAAAAGTGAAAAGAATGTTATAATAATAAAGTAAACTGTAATAATAAACAAAACAAACAAGTGATAAAATAAGATAAAGCGAATTAACTTTTTTTTTGACGTGGAAAGGCGTTTTTAAAAACAGTACTTTATTTTGTTACAAAAAGTTACAAAAATATACACAATTTACTGTTGAGTACAATAAGTATTTATTCGTTGTTACTATACAATATGCACTTGCATAATAACTTAACACTGTACAGTTTCAACTTAAATCAGTAATGTTCAGAAAGGACGAGGTAAACGGTACCCCTGGGTACTAGTTTCTACGACTTTCTGATGGTAAGTCCTGATTTAGGTAAACGGCACCCCTGGATGCTAGTTTCTAAAGCCAGAACGTCGTCGTAACCTGAACTGATCTGTCCCACAAAGCTCTGGTTTTTATATACTCTTTCTGTGGGCGTAAAATCCTTCAGTTGAGCACAAGTGGCCGTGAGTTACGCATACGTAACGATAGCGTTTTGCTTCGTCTAGTGATTCATAGAATGCATTAGTAGTCCAGTAAACGGAGGTCGAAAAAGGATGGCTACCCTACGAAAGGTAAGTTAGTTCTAAATTTTTGATATGTTGTATAGATTGGTGGGTTAGTGAAAAATCCAAGTTTTCCAATTCCATCCCCCTACATTTTATACAACCTCCACCATCTTGAAAAAACCGTCGAAAATAGGCACGTTTTTAGTGTTTTGCCTACAACATTGTTCCGGTGCATCATAGCGCAAAAAAAGTTATTTGCCGACTTGTAGAGGACAAAATTTCCTACAAATTTGGTAAGTGAAGTTGTTTAGTATGATAAATAGCAATGGAACTGTGAAGCTCGCAAAAAAGGCTAAAATTGCGTACTATGCAGATTTTTTAGTTTCTTGTCCCTTAACATCGCGGTAACTCCTTAACACTTCATTTTAGCGAAAAAGTCTTCAGAATCAATCATGTAGACAATTTAATTAGCTACAAATTATATTAGCAATTTTTTTATTACGCTCTATACAACGGAGTGGGGGTAGATTTAGAAAAATAACGAAAAAGTGGCTTTTTTAAAGTTTAGTGCAGCAAATCTCTTCGGTTCATTTTTTCTAATTGTGAAAGTATTGCCTTTGAGTTCAGACGGAATAATCTTTATAGATGCAAAATGAAAGTAATTATGTGTATAGGTATTGCATACAAACAACTGTCAACCTAACACCTCGAGAAAAGTTTTTATCAAATGAGCACAACAAAAAACAATTCATAGCACTTCTCATGACTGAACTAAGGGCTTCCAACATCGACACCAAACAAGCTGAAGAAGATGCTGACGTATTAATAGTCACCACTGCAAAATCCGTGGCTTCACAGTATGATACAGTGGCGATTAATGGTGAAGATATCGACTTGCTGGTTGTGCTGACCGGAACAACACCTACGGTCAAGAATGTGTACCTCCAAAGACCTGGGGGAGTTAATTCACCTGACATTCTGTACTCCTCCTCATCATTCAAGTACAACTCGCAGAAGAACATCCTGCTCCTTCACGTAATAAGTGGATGTGACATCACCTCCAACATTTTTGGTTTCGGAAAGAATAAGTTTTGCCACCTTTTCCAAAAACCCACTTTTGTGTGAACTTGCGGAGGAGTCTCGGAACCCATATGCCGTTGCACCAAAAATTTCAGAGGTAGGAGAGCGCATTTTGATGTCTTTGTATGGTGGGGATAATGACCAATCCCTCAGCTCTCTCCGCTATGCCAAATTCATGAGCAGCAGCACCAAACTGAATTTGGCAAAGCTACCACCTACAATAGATGCTGTGCAGTACCATTCCCTCCGGACCTACCACCAGGTCATGGCGTGGATGGGAATTGAAAAACCTCTGGATTGGTGCTGGACGAGAGGGAGCCGAAGACTACAACCCATCAAGACTGCGAGAGATGTTGCTCCTCTCGAATTACTGAAAACAGTATCCTGCAAATGTATAACTGGGTGCATGGGAGCTTGTGGTTGCAGGAAAGCTGGCCTCAAATGCTCCACCCTCTGCAAGTTCTGTTGTGGGCAGTCTTGCGAGAACAGGCCAGACGTTCTTCTCAACGAGGACGAAGATGACATCGATCCAATACCACCACCACAAGCAGACTCTAACGACAACTCCTCCCCTCCGACTCCACTTCCTTATAAACTTAGGAAGTTGTAAATATTGTATATAATTATCTTTTGTTATATTTTCTGTTTTCTTTACCATGTTTCCTTGAGTTTCCACATTTTCTATATTGTGTTGAAAACTTTGAATTAATCAAACTTAAATGTGAAACCCTTGAATTGGCTATATCTACAACTTATACATGAGGCTTGTAGTATATAATTGTGCTGATTAAGTTATTTAATGGGAATAACGAAATTTTTAAAATGGATGTTTGGCGAATACAACTATATAATGAAATGTGATGATAATGAGATTTCTTACAAGATTGATTCTATTCAAGTGCCGAGGAGTTTTTTATTTATTTATAGCTACGAAAAGTGGAAAGAAACTCTATATTTTTCTAAGATCGCTACTTTTGCCTTTTTGGGAGCGGCACAGCCCCACCACTATTGATTTCACAAAAGACATAATACGCCCAAGTTTTACAAAAATGAGTCTTAGAATACTCCACAAATAACTCATTTGGCGCTAAAGTGCAGTAGAGAGAAGTCGCAGGCAAATAAAAGAAGGAAGTGCAGTTTTTTTAAGTTTTTTCTAGTAATCGCACGAGACATGAACGTAATTACTGACGTTGGTGAACGTCAGTAATTACGTTCATTTTGCACCAATAAAGATTATTCTGCCTGAAATCAAAGACAATACTTTCATAATTAGAAATAATGGGCCAAAGAGATTTGCTGCACTAAACTTTAAAAACGAAACTTTTTTCATTTTTTTCTAAATTTACCCCCACTCCGTTGTGTTGAGCGTAAAGATTGATAGATAGAATTTGTAGCTAATTAAATTCTCTGCAAAATTGATTCTGAAGACTTGTATGCTAAAATGAAGTGTTACGAAGTTATCGTGATATTAAGTGACAAGAAACTCAAAACTTTGCAAAGTAGGCAATTTTAGCCTTTTTTGCGAGCTTCACAGCTCCGTTGTTATTCATCGTGCAAACCAACTTCATATACCAAAGTTTTAGAAAATTTTATTCTCTACAAGTCGGCAAATAACTTTTGTAGCGCTAAGATGCACCAGAACGAAGTTATAGTCGAGAAACTAAAAAAAGTGCCAGTTTTCGACGGTTTTTTCAAGATGGCGGAGGGCGCGGAGGGGGATGGAATTGGAAAACTTGGATTTTTCACTAACCCACCAATCTATACAACATATCAAAAATTTAGAACTACCCGACCTTTTGCAGGGTAAAGTCCCTTCATTCACTGGACTATACAGTTCTGAATACTGCAGCTGCTTCCGCTCTAGCATATGTGGGCGCTCCGCTACGAGGCGTTATCTTGCACGTGTTTATAATGAGGTCACACTTCTCTTTAATAATAAATATTTAACTAGCGATGTAAGGTAATGCGAAGAAATAACAGTAAACAGCTGAAATTTTATTGTTGTCAGTTTTTTGCAGCAGTTTAAAGTGCTTTATACGCATCCTAGGTCTCTCAGATAATCCTAGATATAGAGTGCTATTTTAGTCTAGATCAGCGGTTTTCAACTTTTATCGTTCGCGGACCATCAAACGACGTAGCATTTCTTTGCGGGCCGGTAAGGTAAAAAATTAAAGAACATATTGCTCACAATACATCATATAATAATAACTAAACTGTTACATTGTACAAGAACAATCTGAAATAAATAAATATCCACAACAATATTACACTAACAAAGTTACATACAATAACATAAGTCGGTTCTCATACCTAATTCGCGGCGAAAGCCATAACCATAACCGGGTCCCAGACATATACGACGGTTCATCGTTCAGAACCATAACGAGATATCTCGAAAGGGAGAGGAGGTGTAACGCTGGCGAGTGGTTTTCGGTAGCGGCGCCTAAGTCGAGAATGGGCTCAAACGACGCGAGCAGCGATCATATAAGATCTCCAGAAATAGTTTGCAGTTGAGTCCGACTAGGCTGGTGGCGGCGATATTACTTTAGCACGATTATCGGGTGAAAAACAAATTAAAGGTTTTTCGGGTGTAACTTTTTTTTAGGGGTTTGCAAGGCATTTAAAGAGGAAGAAATGACTTCTCTGTGCAGAAAGTTGAAGAAGCTATCAACGCAGATCGTCGCCTCACGGTCAGGGATGTTGCAGCGATTACCGGAATCAATCGAGAGACCGTGCGCTTCATCCTCACGCAAGATATGAGGATGTTAAAACTTTGTGCAAAGATTGTCCCAAAAAATTTGATAACTGAACAAAAGGAAAATCGTTTGCGTGTTTGTCAAGAGTGGTTAGAGAATGCGGACATCTTTGAAAACGTGATTATGGGAGACGAAACTTGGATTTACGAGTACGATCCTGAGACGAAGAAGCAGAGCATGGAATGGAAAAAGCCAGATGAGCCACAGACAAAAAAAGCCAGGAAGTCAAAATCAAAAATCAAAGCCATGCTGCTGTTTTTTTAATTCGTGTGGAATTGTGCACCAAGAATGGG
Source organism: Agrypnus murinus (assembly GCA_929113105.1). Taxonomy (NCBI): domain Eukaryota; kingdom Metazoa; phylum Arthropoda; class Insecta; order Coleoptera; family Elateridae; genus Agrypnus; species Agrypnus murinus. The sequence continues at coordinate 60,029,661 of OV816025.1, forward strand.
TTCCTGAGGGTCAGACAGTTAACTCTGCTTACTACTTGGATGTAATGAAACGCCTGCGTGAAAAAGTTCGCAAAAATGACCCGATTTGTGGCAAAACCAGTCCTGGGTGCTTCATCATGACAATGCGCCCTCTCACACAGCCTTCATTATCAAGCAGTTTTTAGCCAAATCGGCCACCATGGTTCTTAAACACCCCCCTACTCACCTGATTTGGCCCCCTGCTATTTTTTTTATTTAACTTATTTATTTAATTAAAGAAAAATTGAAAGGGTTTATTTTCAAACTCTGGAGTTCATTAAAAAGTCAACGTCAGAGGTGTTGTCAGGGGTAACAAAAGATCAATTTCGCGAGTGCTTCGAAGGCTAGATAAGGCGAATGGAGAAGTGCATAACAGCTCAGGAGGAGTACTTTGAAGGATGCAATGTGTAATATTATATTGCCTTTTCAATAAATCTTTTTATATCAAAAGTCCGCAAATTTTATTGTCATACCTCGTATATACCATTAGGCGTACCTACTGAATGTTTTATAGTACCTTACTTAAGTTATGAGAATAGACAGTATGAAACAGTTACCAAAAGTTAAGCCAACCACATAGCTGTAGACTGTATAAACATAGGACAATCCTACAACAAAACGGTTTTCTTCTTTTTTTACTGAGAATGGAGCAAGTCCAAAAAGCCGTGATATTCCAAAAACTAATGGCGCCGATATAATTAAATTTTCAGATATTTCAATATTTTTCTTGACAAACATAGTTGTTTCGAAATTAATATCGCAATATACTTTCCAGCACTGACCACCGAAATTTTTATAATATAGAAAAAACTATTCTGATTAATTATCCTTTAAAAGAAAAACGCCAAGTGAAATTAGAGATTTACTCAGAAAACAAAAATAAAAATATTTAGTAATTATTCTGAAAAGTTGGTTATATAAAATCAATCTCTTTCGATCTGATTCTGTGGACATATGACTGATAACATGGTTTTTGAGGAATTGACTTCAATTTTTTATAAGAACGAATTATTATTATTTGTTTTTTCCTTTTTTCATATTGTTTATTTAATTCAACAAAAATGAAAATGTATTATTTAAATTCTTTTAAATGACAGACATTGAATATTTCATTAATCTAAATTTAATTTTAGTTTTCGTTTTACCCTTTAATTCTTTAAATATTTATTGTGCAACTATGTTTGATTAAATAAAACTGCATAAAAGAACAATATGAATATGTCGATATTTGGTTGAGATAAATAGTTCCTAGCTAAGTTATCAAGAAAATATATGTTGCAGACTTTTTGAGACACCCTGTATATGTTGCACCAATTTTAAAATGGTCCTTAATTCTTTAACCTTATTTACATTCCACCAATAATAGTTATTTATGTATTAAGGGCATAATCTATTAGATTATGGCATGAGAGAATGTTTAAAGCCCGACGAAGGAGGGCTTTTAATTTCTCGAGGGCCATTATCTTGATTATGCCCGTGGTACATACAACGTTTTATTTTATTTTGCTTCATGGAAAGGATAATTGCAAGCAATTGCACATTTCATTTTGAAAAAATGTAATAGTTATAATTATTTATTCAAATTGTTAGAACTCTATAGAAACGTTTTCTTTGTATCTTAGCAACTTTATACGCCCTCGGGCTAAAAAAGCCAAATTACGCCCGCAATTGAGTGCCAATAAAGACGATTATCATGTCAAAATAAAATAAATAAATATAAATAAATAGGTACATATATCAGGGTTGGCAGGTTTAATCCGCTTGGTTTAAACCAATGGTTTAAACCAAGATTTAAACCAATTGGTTTTTATGAAAAAAACCAATGTGATTTTTATTAACTTTTTATTTTAATACTTATTTTTCTTACATTCAAAACTAACAATTAAATTCTAATATATTTCCACTGCTACAGCCGAGTGCTTATACAACTAGTAATAATAAATAATGATGTAATACAGTAAAAATCAAATCAAAATATTAAATATTACAGTTTCGTTTCCTTCCTTCTAACAAATTGATATAAAATATCCAAGAGCATACAGGCCAGAAAAACAAGTTTTCTTTGTTTCTTTCCAGAATCAAACAGCAGGTCAGGTATAAGTGTTGCAAGCGGAAGCAGTTAATCAAGAAGTACCAGCCAATTAACAGAACCCACTCCAAGTACGGCAAAGAAAACTGCTTTGTTGTTACCCAACCAGGATGACAAGGGTGGAGCCACGCGCCAAGAACATACCGACCAATAGGAAGACGGTTCCAGCAACCACCCTACTATATATACAGCCGGTCAAACCAGCAGAAACCATTCCAGCTCGACTCGGAATCCAGTCAAGGAGTAGGCAGATTGAGGCCTTGACTATACCAATCCTAATCATCCCTAGTCAAGGAGTAGGCATATTGAGGCCTAGACTATACCAACCCTAATCACCCCTAGTCAAGGAGTAGACAGATTGAGGCCTTGGCTATACCAACCCTAATCATCCCTAGTTAAGGAGTAGGCAGATTGAGGCCTAGACTATACCAACCCTAATCACCCCTAGTCAAGGAGTAGACAGATTGAGGCCTTGGATATACCAACCCTAATCATCCCTAGTCAAGGAGTAGGCAGATTGAGGCCTTGACTATACCAACCCTAATCATCCCTAGTCAAGGAGTAGGCAGATAGCGGCCTTGGCTACACCACCCGCTTCCATTGTATCTATGTTTATCCACCCCTGTATAATTATTTCCTTTTATTTTGTCTTATGTGTAAGGAATGACCTGACCTAATAAAGACTATTTCCAGTTTAGGCATTCCTATTAATTTACTTAACTATCTTGTGTATATATGTGTATATAATCTTGTTAATATTTTATGAACCAATTTTAATAGACTTCTTTTCGTTTAAAAACTATCTTTCCTTTATTTGTGTGGACATCTTTAAGACTTTTACAATAAACTTTATTTCTTGTGATATTCAGTTTACAGACAGGACCAATTATTAGTTTAAGGAAGACAAGTGTTTTAGTTTAGTGTTAACCATCTTCATCGACGAAGTCTACGTGTACCGAGTACGCCCCGGTATCATTGTCTTCCTTACATACATTTGTTGTGAAAACTACATCACAGTAAAAAGATTCATTCAGAACTACAATTGGTTAAGCAATTCCATGTCCTCTAATCACTCCTTACCATATTAACTTTTTCTTAATTATTCTATTGGTGGCATCAATAATTTATTTCTACCTAAATATTCAAAAACAATTTACCCAATACATCCCTATCCATGATGTATTCCGATAATCGTCTCCAAGAAGACCTCCAAGGCCAACGAGTATGGTTAATAGAGAATTACCTCCAACACCTGCTTCTGATAATTCATTTTCGACTACGGATACCGGTTATTTAGAACCGAATGCGATAAGACATCAAGTTTATGACCTTCCTAGAGATCCAACGGAAAGAGTTGGCATAATTTATGGGACTAACCCTCAGCAGCCACGAAACTGAACTACGCTAATCTAATAACTTCAAATCAAACTTCAACCTATATTTCTATGAGCCAATTGTCGCCCTCTACATCTACAACTCCTCGATAGTTCGCATAAAAGTGTAAAGAAATAGTGCTAAATTTATGTGTCAGTATGTGCCCAATGCTTCTTTTTTAAACATTTGTGAAATGAACCGTTGTATACGCGAAATGATCAATGAATGATTATTTAAACAGTTATAATGAATATTTGTGAATAAAAGACAGCCCAGTGAATGCTCACAACTAGTAGAGACACTTACCTGCTAAAAGTTTATAAACTGCTGTAATTATATGCATTTTCTATGCCGGAAGAAGATAACAGTTATCACTAATGAATAACCTGATTGCTATTATGTTTATTGTATTGCTACTCTTTATGTATTTTATTTTCAGTTAGCTTGATTTTATTATGTACTTTAGGTTAGGGATATCTCAGGGTAATATCAGATGCACATTTGCATTAATTTTAAGGATTATTATTTTTAGGTACAGAACTATAGGCGTTGACCATAAAGTAATGTATAACATTAGGTATAGGTAAAATATTGCGACACATTTTAAATTAGGTTGAGACCTATTTTCAATTACTTTGTCTTATTTTATATTTGGTCTTATTATGTCTTAGGTAATAGGTGATGTGTTCACATACATTTTAATGGTGGTATGTATTTAAAATGATTATTCATATGTATATGTTTATTGTTCATAATTTATCTATAATGTTTAGTGAAGCTGTACTTTTCTGAGGAATTTTTGTATTTGAATTTCTGTATATTTGAATTTTTATATTTGTTAGAATTTAAGTTGGTCTGTGGAACGATAAGTTTACATTTTATCTTTAATTATTATTAATCTGCTTTGTTTTACTGAGGTACCAATAATGTGTATTTTAGTTTTTTAGGAATCATATTCTATTATGCTTATCAAATTTTAATTCCTAGTTTTAAGTTGATTAACTTTTAGTATGACTTAAGGTCATATTGATCAACTTCGATGATTCCATGCTTAGTATGCTATTGGCTAAGCATTAGGGACAATGCTTTTTTCCAACCGGGGCATATGTCACGAAATGTTGTTTAATGATATTTTCCAAATTCTATATATTTCTAAATTATTTAATATTCAATTCTAATTCTTTCAAATTATAATATAATTCTTATCATCTGATCCTTTGGTTAAGACGTATCCTGAGTTTGGCTAAACGTTACTAATTCCAGACGTAAGCCCAACCACAGTCTCCGTCAAAGCGATTAACATTTCCTGACTACGTGACTTTAGCTTCCTGTATTTTGGAGTACGTGATATCCTTTCCTATCAGGAAAGTATATAAACTAAGGGAACTTCCCTAGTCGGGGTCGTTCGCAATAGTTAGTCAACGAGTAATGTAGTGTCAAATCAACAACCACCCAAAATGGAATCATTGAAGAATCTGGCTTCGAAGGATGATTTATCTACGAATAAATCATCATTCCTAAATATGTAAGTTAGCTCTTTAATTAATACTGTAATTGTTTAATTGTTTTTCTCTTTATTAATACAAAACCTTATTTAAACCATTACTATGTTTTGTGTATCATTTCTTATAACTAATTAATATCCAATAAATACTAATCGATCCGTTCCTCCGTATCTACCTCTCGCCAATATAAGCCAAGCGTATATAAGTATTTTCTCTAATACCTGAGCAAAACCCGATACGTGACAATAATAACGTATGGTTGTTCAGCACATATTTTGAATCTTCTTGCTAATGACTGTCAGTTTCCTAGCATCCAGGAACATGTTCTTGTTGTTGTCAAATATTTTCGTAACAACCACTTTGCAAATGCTCTCTATAAGCAGTCAGGTGCTCCGAAACTTATTATGCCAGCTGAAACTCGTTGGAATACTTTAGTGGATTGTCTGGAGGCTTACATCAAAGGCTGGCCTGTGCTTCTGAAGATCTGTGAACACAATCGAGGTAAAATTGATAGTAATGTTCAAGGAAAAGTTGCCAATGTTATGTTGAAACGGAATATAGAAGATATGATTGCCATTTTAAAGCCTATCGCTATAACACTTGATGAAATACAAAGCAATGAATGTTCTATTGCCCATGCTGTGTGTCTTTGGAAAAAACTAAAAAAAATTTTGGGATGCTACACAAAATGAAGACCTTAGAAAAAAATTTGTCAACAGATATAACATGGCTTTATCTCCAGCTCATTTTCTTGCATACATCCTGGACCCAAAGCAGATTGTTAACAATGATCACCATTTGCAACTTGATGAAACTGAGAACAAAATGGGACTGGATTTCGTAAGCTCAAAGTATGAATCAACTTTTCTTCTCCCTTTAATAATTAAGCTTCAAGCAAAAGCTCCTCCATTCGTGGAATCATTTTTCAACGAATCTGTGGTCACTCAAGTTTCTGCATATGAATGGTGGAAAAGCCAAAAAAAAGGCGATTGAAGCTGTTAATGCCGATGTTTTTTCAATTATTGAACAACTGCTGACTGCTCTGTCGTCATCAGCGAGTGTCGAAAGAATTTTTTCTTCTTTCGATCTAGTACATTCAAAACTCAGAAACAAACTGAGAAACTGAAAAGGCCTCTAAACTAGCGTTTTTATTTAAAATGTTTAATAACAGTGCCAATTTTTAATTCTTTTGTGAAAAAGACTGAAATGCTTTTTCTAATTTGACAAATATGTAGTCAACCAGCCAGTATATTTGTGTTTTTTATATATTTTTTTATAGTTCAGTTTTATGTTTTTATATTTATGTTTTCAGTTATATCGTTCAGTTTTATGTCAAATTATAATTTGTAAATAAAAAGTAGTTTTACTATTAATTTAGCAAAGTAGAAATTCTGAAAAATAATTTAAATTCAATAAGTGATTTAAACCAAAAAAACCGGTTTAAACCAAAAAATCGGGTTTTTTGGTTTTTTAAAAAAACGGTTTTTTGCCAACCCTGACATATATTAATAATGGATTGTAAGTACTGTGGTTTATCACAACACTATATTTAACGGTGTCTCCTAACCATACATTGTATTTGACTAAATGTTAATACGTATTTCGGTAACCAATTAAAAATAAGAATTGATGAAAACATTTTTGAGTCGTGATTCGCGTGATTAGAGCTGTGACTGCAAGAAGGAAACGACGGTATTTTATAAGCTCACCAAGATGCACAGTATAAGAATCATCAATCAAATACTTAAACACATAATGCTTTTGCAACGATACTTACTTTAAATCTTGCTCCAGCAGAACGTCTCATTAACTCAAATTACATTCAGGCGTCGTGGGTATTACTCATAAAAGCTTCTGATTGAAAATAAAACACAGAAACAAATAATACAGCGCCTCCCAAACTGTACACATAGTTAATCAAAGTCGGGAAATTCACAGTCTGGGGAAGGCTTTCCATTAAAGAGTTAAATTGACCTGAACAAATTTTTCTTATATTAGGATTTTGGTTATGAAAAGAACATCAACAGTTTGTCGTGTCGAAGTATATCAATAATTATTAAATTTGAAATCTGTATATTAAATAAAAGTATAAAATAGCAAATCTTATGAGGATAATAATAAAGGAAATATGACGTTATCTTGACCAATCTCAAAATTGCAGTAAATTCGTTACATGTTATTTAAAAGATTCATGTCGCAATGAAACGGAAATCTGAAGCTATAAAACTTGACAATTCAAAAAAAGAATTATTATATTTTTACATACTTACTTTAATCCTCTTAATAGATGTTTTAATACAAACATAATTTTAGTTTTTAACTGAAACACAAAGAAATTTACATAGCATTTAGTTTTATTACTGTTTATATTTTTATCTACGACTACTATAGAAAATTACACATTTCGCACAGTCTAGTAACCATGATAATGACTCATTACTCACAATCTCTAAACTGAACCGAAATGACTGTGGGAAATGATATCACACGATATTAGCACATGCAATATTATTATTATTAATTATATGAAATATAAAAGTTATACATTTTTGATAACGATTAATTTATTTTTGTTTAATTAGTGTTTTACATTAAATTATATTTTGAATGCAAATCCATATAGATAAATTATCGCTCCGGCGGGAATCGAACCCTAGACCGTTCGCTTGCTAAGCGAGGTCTGTACCGCTTACCTATAGAGGCGGCTTTCCATAATGTATTTTTATTACTATATAAAGTTATTATAAAATTGATTAATGTTTAACATTATATAATTGTTAATATCTACGAATACTATTCATTATTGCTAAGTTACAATAAAAACAATGAGTGTTTTTATAATTTGCAACATATCATTTATACAATTCACAAGTGCAAGCGCGATTGGTACACTTAAAACTCTCTTTCCTTACCATCCTCAATACCTGCAATGCATGCCAGAATATATTTACATTACGCTGAAAAGGGGTTAGATAAAAGATAGCGTTATGCAAATGTAGGTGAGAGAAATAGATGACACGTTTTGTTGTATTAGTTATAGCTCTATTTTATTTTATAATTTAATAACATAATTTTAGAAATTTGCTTTGAAAAATAACATTGGCAATTGAATTGTGATTGAATTTATCATGAGTGAATTCGATGATGGGAAAATGGAGTGTGCATTGTACTCCTCCATACATCGAAGCGAACACGGAAGCTGCTCACTTTACATCTCTTAATTTATTGCCAGAGATTTCACGTAAAAATATGAATGCGATTATAAATTCTAGGTGAAATACTTTTCTAAGCATTTGATGTTTTATTACTTTTTTGCGGTCGTAGATAAAATATAGTGTGCAACACGTGCAAAAACGCACTTTTCTGCACTTGTAAATCGATATACTATTAAATGATTATTATATCGACGGGAAAACATTTTTATGTTTGAATTGGCATTTAATTTTTAACTAAAACGAAATACTTTGGTATTATACAGGGTAGTATCAGAATTATTTTCTGCAAAATAAATATCCCACACAGAGAGAAATACTTCATAAGAGCTTTGCACAATATTGTTCAAAACGGTGTTGGAAAAATTTATATTATAATCAGGGGCGTCGGAAGTATGGGTCAGAGGGGGCGGACAGCCCCCTCTATCTTTGAACAGGGGGGCGTTGCCCCCCCCCCTACAAAGGTGAAAGTATAAAATATATTTATTTATTTTAATTAAACATTAATTTGTTTATAATAAATACAATTATTATTATTTCAAATTGTTTATTTATTTTCTTTTAGTTGCTTATTCTTAATGATTTAAAAATTATTATTTTAATTTCCTGTTGAGTCATTTGACTCAAAAAAGCAAGGATGCAAAAATGATTTCAACTTTTTCGTATAATAGAGCGGTCGATTAGCTTGATGGTAAATCTAGCTGTGAATATTCGTTAGTTTGCTCATCATTTAGTGCAGTGGTTCTTAACCTGTGGTCCGCGGATCCCCGGAGGTCCGTAATGGCCTCATAGGTGGTCTGCGAAAACTGTAATTATTATTATAGTGTTATATTTTTTTAAAATAATAAATACGAAGAAAACATTCTGTCTTTATACACTGTCAAAAATTACAAACATTGTCAAAATGAACAAAGACAAATTAGTTAAAAAAAATGCTTGATAATCTGCCTAAATTGCGGCGTAGAAGAGGCCTGGTAAATGCAAGGGTCGAGAAGAATGTTGTAAACTTGTTAAAGTTACATAAAATAGCGAAGAAAGAAGTACCTACGTTACCGTAGGTACTGTTCATACGAACTTAGAAAATGCGAAAAATTCCGAAGAGAACTAAGGAGCAACAAATACGGTCGAAGAAACTATGTGGACTGTTGTACAGCGTTTTGATTTAAAACAAAACTTATTGCATTCTTGTGGATGACGGAACGTACGTGAAAATGAACAGTGATACTTCCAATTTCGCTAAACATTTCATCAGAGCATCACACGAATTGCGGTATTCATGGGCGTAACTAGAAAATTTCACTAGGGGGTGGGCCCCAGGTTTTTGGACGGCCCCATAGAGCACGGCAAGTTTTAAACATCCAGGCGCTCAATTGGCTTTTTCCTGGGGGGGGGCATGGCCAATCTAGGAGGGCCGGGCCCACCCTGGACCCCCCCTAGTTACGCCTATAGCGGTATAATTAAATTGCACCGTAACTTCGTCAATTTTCCAGAAATCTTAGAAAGTTAGAAAGCTCGTTTTTGTTAGAAAATTTAAAATCTTTACGTGCCCAATCTTTCGTAAAACTACATGGAAAAGGGTTTTTTAAGAAATGTTAAAAAAATTTTAATTTACTTAATTTTATTCACTTCATATTTTCCTTATTTGACAGGTATGAGGAAAAAATGTCACACTAGCTTTGATAAGAGATATTTTGATTGTCGTTGACGTTATTATTTTGAAGGTAAAAATTCAATGGATTTGTCCTTTTCGCATCGTAGTTTATACACTAAATAGTCACTTTAGTTCCTAACGGATGTTGCACCCATCTTAAATTTTTCAAAATTGTGACATTCCTTGTTTTTCCCCCATACCTTTCATTTGTAGTCCTGTATTTCACTATTTGCCCACAAAAAAATAAATTTCGATATAATAGGTTTTCGAGTTGTAATAATTTGAATAAAAGTATTACGATGCATTCAAATATAATTAAAAAAACAAATTTATAAGCAGCTGTATATATTTTTGTGTATATTAACGTACATTGAAAACTGCTTAAATACATAGATTCTTGAATGTGCAATCCACTTTTGAGTGCGAGCACCACATTACTAATACTTTAAGTAGTTTTGGAGTTTCCTGGGTTTTGGAATTGAATTATAGTCACAAGATATACAGTAACAGCAGCAGCCATCTAAAAAAAGATGTTTAATTGAATTTAGATCAAAAGCATTTGGCTATAAACTATTTTCTACCGAAGTAACTAAAGTACGATCTATTGTTCCCAAACCAAAAGCGCTGAACTCGATTCTATGGTATTGCAATTGGGCGAAAAGAAGTTCCAACTGAAAAAAATCAGAATTGTAATAATACCTTTTTAAATATATTATAAATATGTACAGGGTGCTGAGAAGGAATAGACCATGTGCTTGTTATGTGAAAGTTCTGGCTGGAAGCTTGCTATAGAGAAGTGAAGCGCTCGTGAATGTTTTGGGGAAAGCTAGACCAAACTATAGCTGGAGCTCTAGATGTGGTAATTGTTAACTAAACTAATTTATCTAGACTTTGCTTAATACAAAACCTCGCTAGAAACAAGTCATTCATCTGCCAACAAGCAAACAGGCATAGCTTTTGCAAGTGTCATAAACCACATAATTCGTTTTACACATACCTGTTTTTTGTAATTTTCGTTAACTCCTGGAGATGATGATAACAAACGGCATATTGTAGCGCTCATTCTGTTGGTCTACAAAAACCGTTTAGTTATTTTTATGCATCAATATAATAAAATATTCAAATTACTTCCTCCAAGCAGCTATTACATGGCTCTACTATAAGAATTAACTGGAAAAAGTGAGCCAGAAACCATAATACTTGTAAGATTATAAAAAGCATTTCACTCTTGCCAATCAACTCCACGATGAAGAAAAAAGGAGTTACAGTAAGGTGAAGTAAGCTTGATATAAGAATTATCTACAAGTAGATTTGATACTTTTCTGAATTAAATGAATATAAATAACAATAAAACTATACCAATATAATGTGACCAAACAGCTTATTGATGGCGTCAATAGCATCGCAAATGGTTAAATAGGCTTTAGTAATTTTTGAAACATGATCATCAACAGGATAGGCTAATGGTACTTTACCTAGAAATTGAAAAATAATTTTCTTGTTAATTACAAATATTTAAATATGTTTATACTAACCATATTTTTCATAAGTAGAAAGACTAATAACTTTTTTTCTGTTACCAAAGGCAATATTTGTTCTAGATCGCCTTGAAAAATAGTTATTCTTAAAGATATTGGGATAGACAACGAGCATTTCATTTCTTTGATAGTTTATGTTGCATAAATTGTCATTCATTAGCTTGAGTCTTCTTTTAACAGTATATCCCAAATGTGCAAACTGACATTCGATTAATATAATAATAAAATATGAAAAATGGTAAGCCATATAATTTGATATTATAAATTCTTGGCCGTAATTTTTAGCTGATTCATGCCAGACGTACAAGTCAAATGCCAGAAGGCAAGTCGTGCTTATCAAAATAACAGATAATGAGTAAATGGATAACTTCCGAGCCTGTTTTACGTCTGTTACATTTACCGCTGCATCAACCTAAACGGAAAAGAAACATTAGATTTTTATAACTTTTCGTGCAGCTGCAAAGGTTTTGCATCTTTGTAGTATACATACCCGAACCAACTAAAGCTTACGAGCCTACACTTAGGATTTGGGACGTTATGATCGCGAGTCGCCGTGAGAATGAATTGAGAATCCATGGAATTTAAGTGCAGCACGCAATCGTTTCAAATATTCGCGTATGTATTTACAAGCGCCAATTTTGTTGTAAAAATAATAATCATTAACAATAATATATATATATATATATATATATATATATATATATATATATATATATATATATACATATATATATATATATATATATATATATATATATATATATATATATATATATATATTGATAAAGGGTACCTTGTCACCTCCAAAGTAGATACCCAGCATACGTTGTCACCTCATATATAACGTTGTGACCTCCGTTTTCGGAGGTCACAACGTTTTGCCCTGTTTTCGACTGTATAAGCATATAGATGGTGTTAGAAGCCTAAATTCAAATTTTTGTCTGGAGGTGATAACGTCATACTTATACTCACAAAATTAATTTTTAGTTCAGCTGTAGATCGCTGGCGTTGCCGTCGCTGTTAGTTGTATAATTGCCAATACGATGTCACCTCCGCCTGTATATGTTGTTTTTTGTATCATGTACGGTACGTTGCAGGCTCCACACATTGGCAACGTTGTGTACAAGACCTAAACCACTCATATATATAGAATTCCATCGAAACCAGTACCCCTGGCGTAGTTTCGGCCATTTCGCGCTACCTGGATTTTTACAGACACTTTTTGGGTATAGTAGCAGCATTTAAATAAATATTTGTAAACTACTCAGAAAATTTAAGGGATCTCTTGAATTGTACGTCATTCTTAAATAGTTAATGATACTTAAGAACAATAAAATAATAATTTCTATTTCATTTAAAAAGTTTTGAATTGAAAACGACTTTCTTTGAGATATGAAAAAAATTAAATAGGAAATACGTTTTAGTCGTAATTATGTATAAATAAAAAATTCATCTTTTTACAAAATGATCATTTCGGATTTATTGGATTATTATTATTTGATTATTATTTTAGGAATTGTCATATGACATATGATATATTCATTCTCGCATCCACAAAGAAAGATTTAAAATCTTTAAAATCTTCAATATTTTTAGTATTACAATTAATAAATTTTCAAAGAAAAATAATTTTACTAAGCAAAATAATGTAACATTTGGTATGTAGTTTGCAAATTTCACCAAATTACCCGGTTAATAAAGTTTTCATTGACATTCTAACTATGTTTACATTTGATGAAGGAAAGAATAAGTCTGAAACACTCATTTTGTAATATATATTATGTAATTAGGAGATCAAGCGATATTTTAAATCCAAGAAGATGTATAACGCCGAGGCGCCAGCCGAGGCGTTATAACATCTTCGAGGATTTAAAGAAGCTTGATCTCCGTATTGCATAAGTTGTTTTATTTTATTTCGTTTTTCAATCCTAATTTCTCCCTTTTAAAATCCATCCGAATTTATTGTATAAAGAAGCAAGTTGCCTTGTCTGTGTCATCATACGCGTAACTAAGGAGATAAATTGTGCTCTAGAACAAGCACAAGCTTTTATTAGCTTCATTGTCTGGCACAATGTGTAAAAAATTATTATCAAACAAATAAATTATCAAATTATCAAAAAGCAGCATGCATGCATGCATGTGGCTATCATGCAACATCAAATTATTTACGTTGCCAACAACAACGGAGATCAAGAAGGTCTTGAACTCCGGTATCATTGACAACGGAGATCAAGATATACTTTATATTACTAATTGTGGTATATAAAGAATTGTTTGAAATACGAAATGAAATAATAGTATATTATTATACGAGTTGTATAAGACGGTCTATTGTAGCACGAGTTGTTTGGGACACGACGAGAGAAGCGAGGAGTGTTCCAAAGGAACGAGTGCTACAATACGTCTTATAAAGCAAGTATAATATACTATTTTTTGTACTTTGCGCCATTAATTTTATAGAAATTGTAAATTCAAGCTATTAAAAGCATTGCATTACAATTTAGTGATTTTTGCGTTTAACATGTGTTAACACTATAAAATGACTTTTCGCGTTTTGTGAGGTTAGAATGTGTCAAGATTAAATGTGTTTATATGTAATATAAAACAAATGTTACCAATCTTACAAAACAAATAGTCTCCAAAAACGATGTTATAATAGCCTCTATTATGAAATCGCTTTCGGTGTCACAATGAGTCCATTGTGAACGCAAAGTACAAAAAAAATATTAACTGTTTATATTTTTACATAATTACGGCTAAAACATATTTTCTATTAAATTCTATATTGTAGCGGAAAATAAAACCTTACGTCATAATCTTGACATGAAGCTTTATGGTACTGAAAGGCTTAAACAAACGTCAGTTTAACATAAAGTGTCTTATTTTTATTATTAGTATAGTCAATTTTTGCATTAAGTTCTTATTTTTACTATCTAAAGATAGAGACTTGAAATCTTTTCTAATGCCTTTAGTACTGGACCAATATAAAATGTAATATGTTTAATATGGGGGCACGCCCCCCTGGTGGTTGAGACCCCCATTTTGTACGCCTGATTTAATAACGCAACCAAATTGAGCAAAGTTTATGTTGGGTGTGTTCTTGGGGTCGCTTATTATGAATCCAATGAGAAAATTAAAAAATTCAAATAGCAGACCCAAAATGGCGGCTCTAAAATAACGGCCTTTGATATTGAGAATGCGATTTACGCCATTTCTATTGATTCTAGAGAGAAATTCAGAGAATCAAAAAGTGTTTATAATGTGATTTTGCAAAGGACTACGCTATTTTGGTTACCTTATTATGTAACCCCTTCGCTCTGCCCTAGTAGTAGAGTCAATTTCTGCATTAAGTTCTTATTTTTTACTATCTAAAGATAGAGACTTGAAATCTTTTGTAATGCCTTCAGCACTAGACCAATATCAAATGTAATATGTTTAAGATAGGGACACGCCCACTCGGGGGGTTGAAATCCCCATTTTAAACTCCCAATTTAATAACTCGGGAAGTTTTCAACCAAGTTGAGCAAAAACTATGTTGGAGGGAGCTGTGAGGTCGCTGATTATGAATCAAATAAGAAAATCACAAAATTCAAAATGGCGGTATTTTAGATTGAAAATGCGATTTACGCCGGTCCTATTGATTTTAGAGAAAAATGAGAAAAGCCAGAAAGTGTTTAGAATGTGATTCTGCATAGGAATACATAATTCCGGTTACCTTATTATGTAACCCCTTTACTCTCCCCTACTGAGAAGCCCACTAGGGTTGATTGAAGGGGGTTACATAATAAGGTAACCAAAATAGTGTATTCCTATGCAAGATTACATTCTAAACACTTTTTGACTGTTTGGATTTTTCTCTAAAATCAATAGAAACGAGCGTAAATCGCTTTTTCAATCTCAAATACCGCCATTTTGAGTTCGCCATTTTGTATTTCTTAATTTTCTTATTGGACTCATAATCAGGAACACCAAAACCCCCCCAACATGAATTTCACTCAAGTTAATGGAAAACTTCCCGAGTTATTAAATTGGGAGTGTAAAATGGGGGTTTCAACCCCCCGAGGGGTAAAACCGCCATTTTAAACATATTACATTTTATATTGGTTCAGTACTGAAGGCATTACAAAAGATCTCAAGTCTCTATCTTTAGATAGTAAAAAATAGGAACTTATGCAAAAATTGACTTTACTACTAGGGCAGAGCAAAGGGGTTACATAATAAGGTAATCGAAATAGTGTATCCCTTTGCAAAGTCACATTCTAAGCGCTTTCTGACTCTTTGAATTTTTCTCTAAAATCAATAGAAACGGCGTAAATCGCATTTTTAGGACCGCCATTTTGAATTTTTCAATTTTCTCATTGGATTCATAATCAGTGACTCCAAGAACCCTCCCAACATAGATTTCGCTCAATTTGGTTGCGTTATTAAATTAAGGGAACAAAATGGGGGTCTCAACCACTAGGGGGGGGCGTGCCCCCATTTTAAAAATAGTACATTTTATACTGGTCCAGTACTGAAGGCATTACAGAAGATTTCATGTCTCTATCTTTAGATAGTAAAAAATAAGAACTTAGGCATGTTTTTTGCAAAAATTTACTCTACTATATAGAATGACTAGATTATTATAAGGCAGGGGATGAATGAACTTTAGTTCAAAGAGAAAAAATTGCAACACATGAAAAAAAACGTTATAGGTCCTGTAAATGATTCTCCTTAGTTATCGTTTCAAGATTTCAGACGCGACTTCTGTCTTACTTCACAGATCAAACTCGTTCTGTAAAGTTTCATTGCCGGATTTATAACATAAATAACTATAAATCAAAAATGTTTCTTTTTATAACATTCTATTCGTAAAAAAATCCTATACTAACATCCTATCCTATTCGTTTGTTGGCGAAGGAAATGGGCATGAGCTCCAGATCTATGTCGCCACTGATCAAGGAAGACCTTAGTATGAGGACTGGACACTTGTTAACAGCTCGACATAATGAAATAAGAAGAGTTGGAAACAAGTCTCATTTGCAGAGATAGGTGAAAAATCTTCATCGCCCAATCTTGTTTCCCTGCATTTTATATTTGGATTTAGGATTGATGCATTATGATAACAATTAAAGTAATTGTCAAACAATCCACATAGTTGATTTGGAAAACCCGTTTGCTCATCGCAGCTAGGATGCGTGAACTCTCCTAAAGTCATTCTAGATTCCTTATAGGAATCGAGCCCAATTAAGTAAAATACTTGTATTTACCCTATAGCGGAGTTGTTCACATGATAAGATTATTATTTATTTATTATTTAGGCGGAGTTATTTATCGATCGTAAATAGCAACAAACAAAGTCACTTTAAATCCAAATAAAACATACTAGTTTTTTCCACTAGGGTAAAAGTGCCTCCTCCCTATGATTAGAAGTTTAGTCTAGCAATACCAACAATTTTTTATTAGAAGAAAAGAAAATTAAAACAAAGGTCTTTGAATAAACCCCAGCGTGTCTGAATACTGGACAGTCAAATGTCGTTTTCTCGACTTTGATCCAAGTGTAGGCGAATTTTCAGATATCGAATCTTGGTTCCCTAACTCATGTTTAATATGTATTTATTTTTAAGCGTTTTATATGTATAAAATGATGATGTACTTCAAACAATATTATTGCTTGGGTGATTGTTAAATCTAAGACGGCTGTGAAAACTGCTGCAGCGCTATATTTCCAGCGGTGTGTTGGACGCACCGATTTTCACCCACGTTTCAAGCAATTTTCAGATTCTGAGTCTCGGTTGTTTAATTGTCACTCGAGGGTTAATCAACAACCTGATACTAATTTTCGGTTCACTAAACATTGTACAAGTCGGCGCCAATGTTCAGAAACCGAATCAGGGTTCCTTACAACTTGCCCAAGCTACAGCCAATTTTCACCCGTTAGGTCAATGCCAGTTACCCATAGAATATACTTAAGTCAAATATCAGATACTATTTCGCTAATTTGCTTTAGCTAGTCTAAAGCTAAGTACTCACAGCAGCGGATCCGCAGGCGGATGTCATACGATTGGGCGGATTGAGTCGATTTGACTCAAACCGACCAATCGTATGACATCCGCCTGCGGATCCGCTGCTGTGAGTACTTACCTTTAGTCAATCTCTACATATCAAGTGCCGGTTACATACTTATCACCCAAAACCTTAGCCAACTTTGAATCTTAGGTTCGCTAAACTAACTCCAGTTTTAGCAATCTTCAAAATTCAAAATCTTGGTTTCTTACCCTTCGGCTAAGGTTGGGTCAATATTCATATTATATTTTGCTAAATTTGTGTAAATGTGGTTTATTGTAAAGATGGATTAGTGGTTGCTAACCTACTGAATTTTTATGAACTTAAACTTACACTGGCAAGACTAAAGTGTAAACTATATTGACTTACCGACTGTACATATATATTTGCACAAGAAGACACACTATGAAAGTGTTAGGTTTGTACGGTCTCAATATGTGTTGAGAGTCTAAGACATTAATCATTTATACGAATTTTCGATTTCTTCGTATTTATTTTGTTAATGAACATTTTATATCCAACACAAAAATTGACTTTGCATTCAGTTACGGCGAAACAGTAATGGTAGACTTCGTTGCTTGTTTGCACTAGCATTCATTAAAGGAAAAGGATTGTGTAATAGTTGCTTTGTTTCTCAATTACCAGCCTTGGTACTACATTAACATTCAAGATCGGTCCAAGACTAACTTTAGTTTTATTGTGATATCGGTGTGATTTATTGTCCAAAACATTGCATAACGTATTGGTTTTAGCCAATAACAACCAATATTGGGTAACTCTGATCTTTCCATGTATGAGACCAAGCTTAGTATCAAATTATCATCCCTACTTTAGTCTAGCAGTGGGCCATTTTCGGATATTAAGGTTGTGCCAAGGTTGATAAACATTGTTTCAAACAAAAGCTTATAGTGGTATTTTGTTTTAAATGGAGAGCCGCGATTGCTAACATAATTAAGCGTCAAATAAACTGCCACTTTTAATTGTGATAACGCAATATACCTACTATTTATCTATGCTTTATACAATGTTATCAAAAAAGACTACATTAAGTTAAACCTGTCTTTAATGTGGACTTAAAGTACACGTTCCATAAAACGTACATGTTTTGTCGTTAGTAAGTGCTTTATTCAAAACATAAGTTAAAACATAAATTTACAAGAGGTAGGTACATGTATAACAGTGTAACATAAGTATTCTGTATTTCGTTAGATCAACAAATGCTGGAAAAAATGTCTTAAGCAAAAATTATATAAAAATGTTGATTAATTTGTTGTGTTTCGATTTGTTTTAATCTTAATAAAGTTGGTAACTCTTTTTGTTAATCAAATCACGGGAAATTTAATGGTCCTACATGATACGTGCGTGACTTCGGAAACAACAAGCGTTTGTTGTAAAAAACACAATATTTAATTTGTTTATATTAAACTCTTATCGAGTTTAGTAAAAATTAAAAGAGTATCTGCCTTTATTTCAATCGAAATTGAATCTGGATAAAAGCATATTCAATTTAACCGTTATTCCCGAGATTAAAAGAAACTTTATAGAATATCATATTTATACAAATACTACGTTACATAACTGATTTATGTCTAATACATCTAAATTTCAAAAATGTGCTATACTAATTATACGCAATATTGGTACTGGTTGCGTTCTTATTGACTTTTATTGACAATAACAAAAGAATTCCCTTTTTCTGGTTTTGTTATATTTTCAATTCATTATAGAAAGAAATTTCTTTCTAATATATCACCGATCTAAGTATTTCTAATCAAATTACTAAAGTTTTCATTTAAAAAATACAACTTTATGAAGTTTGGTATAAGAAATACCAAAACTACAATTTCCTGTAACTCAAAAAATAAAAAATAAGTAAATCGAGAATGCTCGCTTGTTTTCTTTTGTTATCTGGCCACTAAAATGCCCTCGGCGAGCAATTTAAACCACCCGATTTCAACATCTGGAGACCCACAAGAGAACCTTTTTATGAAATGTGCATCTATGGAATGTGGAGTCAACGCTCTGTATATATAACTGCACATAACGGTGGTATCTTCTGACCTCCAAACACTTGGCAGCGCTGCTGGAGGTAACAGCGAACTATAAGTATCTTCTTATATATAAATTTTGGAGGTCGGTTCGTATCTTCTGTATACTCTATATATGACAAAATAAAACAAGGGAAATAATTTCCCCTTTCTTGATATTCGGATTCTAGAGGTTCCCCTCATCACAAATATAACAAATTTTTAGCAATATATCCACGGGAATACCCGGAAGTCAGGCCGTCTCCTCTGTATGACGGAGGTGACAGCTTAACAGGCATCAATATATATATATATATATATATATATATATATATATATATATATATATATATATATATATATATATATATATATATATATATATATATATATATATATATATATATATATATATATATATATATATATATATATATATATATATATATATATATATATATATATATATATATATATATATATATATATATATGTATGTCGATTGTTAAGTTCCGAGACTTTTTTTCATGTGTATCGACAAGTTCCAGGACTTTTGTTGAGTTCCGGGACGGTCTCGGAACTTTTTTATGTAATTTGATGAGTTCCGAGACGGTCTTGGAAGTTGTTTATGTCAAATGATGAGTTCCAGGACAGCAAGTTTTTATAAATGATTTTGATAATAAAGTGATAAATATTTAGTTTTATCAGAGATTAAGCAACAAGATTATGTGTTTAACATAATTAGTAATAATAAGTAAATTTTTATGAAATTTTGGTTATAAATGACCTTACAAATATACCTTTGTACATTTTCAGAACATTTTATATATGGTATCAAAAGTTATTCAACTGTTATACATTCCATTAGATGTGGTTTTAATACTTTTAATAAGGAATAACTTGATGTGTATTACCAAAAAATAAAGATATAGAAATTCTTCTCTATTTTTTCGGTATCTATTTAACTACGAAAATTCTAATAAAAAGTGCGTATATTTACTTAATACAGATTATGATTATTATTGAATTACCAATGAATTATTCATCCCATTAATAATTAGGTAAAGTTTCATAAAATTTTTTTGATAAGTTTGAAAATGGTAAATTTGATGCTTTCCTATGAAAGCATCAAATTTACTATTATATACTATTATATACTATTATATACTATTATATACTATTATATACTATTATATACCCTGTAAAATAAGCAATAATTACGTTATACAACTAAACCAACATTAAAGTCTTCCTAATCTTTTTTCACGGTCCAGATTGCAATTGTATATGAATAAAAACACATTTAATGTAATGTGTAACAATTGAATAACTTCTGTTAGCATAAGTATATAAAATGTCCTGGAAATCTATACGTTTAATAGCAAAACGAAAATTAGAAGGTGCTTCATAATTTTGTTTCCCTGTCGAGATTGTAAGTGTATTATACATGAATAAACACTTAATGAAATGTGCAATAGTTAAATAATTATTGATGCCATATTTAAAATGTCCTAGAATCTACGTTATACAACTAAAACAAAAACTAGATGAACCTTGATAATCATGTTTTTACTGTTGAAATAGCAATTGTTTATGAATAAAACGCATTTAATGGAATGTGTTAATCCAGTTAATTAACATGGATATTGTTTTATCCCGATTCGCAGGAAATATTTCAAAAATAGATAATACATATTTTCTAATATTTTTTCTATAATAAGATAAATTAAAAGGCTTTGAAGTTGTGTACCGAATTGGTATAACGGTCAGGGTATCAAACGCTCAATCAAAAATCGCGTGTTCGAAGCCCACTCTCGTATGCAATTTTTTTTAATTGAATTACTTAATTGTTGTTTATTATCTTACGAACTTGATTTTAGTTATTATCACAATTGTTGTTAGTTTTTCTTATTATTAGATATTTTTGATATAAGAGTTTACCGTTAGTTTTTGTACAATTTCAACTATAAGAAAAGACGATGAAAAAGGATATGAAACTAAAAAATGAAAATTGTAATAATAATGATTAAAATTCAGTTGTAAATATAATAAATAACAATTAGTAAGTAATACAAAGAAAGATTACGAGTCTGATACGTTAACCGTTACACTAATTTCTTTTTATGATTATTTTATCATATTTATTACGGAAGCCATTAAAACCAACATGCTTTTTAAGTATTTTTCTAAACAGTTTCTGATTTTTTCTTCATGTTTGGATTTAAAATAAATTCTTTTTTCGGTTAATACCGAAGTTTTTATTTACATTTGCAAGTGTACAAATTTAGAAGGAGAGTGATAAAACTCCATTTGATTTCCCGTATTATCGCTTACAAAAAACACAGCGTATAACTAAAACCAAAACGGCTTGATATTATTAGAAAATTCAAGATTTATTAGATTGTTTACATATGGTATATAAACTAGGTGTATATATATATAGTAGAGTCAATTTTTGCAAAAAGCATGCCTAAGTTCTTATTTTTTGCTATCTAAAGATAGAGACTTGAAATCTTTTCTAATGCCTTTAGTAGTGGACTAATATAAAATGTAATATGTTTAAAATGGGGTCACGCACCTCGGGGGTTGAAATCCCTATTGTACACTCCCAATTTACTCCACACTCCCCAACACGGGAAGTTTTCCATCAACTTGAGCAAAATTCATGTTGGGAAGGTTTTAGGGGTTTCTGATTATGAATTGATATTGAATTGAATGAATGAAGAAAATTGAGAAATACATAATGGCTGACCCAAGATGGCTATCTTTGAGAATAAAAATGCGATTTACGCCGTTTCTATTGATTTTAGAGAAAGATGCAAAAAGGCAGAAAATATTTAGAATGTTATTCTGCATAGGATACATAATTCCGATTACCTTATTATGTAACCCCTTCACTCTCCCCTACTGAGAAGCCCACTAGGGGAGAGTGAAGGGGGTTACATAATAAGGTAATCAAAATAGTGTATTTCTATGCAAGATCACATTCTAGACACTTTTTGACTCTCTGAATCTTTCTCTAAAATCAATAGAAACGGCGTAAATCGCATTTCCAATCTCAAAGACCGCCATTTTGTATTTCTTAATTCTCTCATTACATTCATAATCAGGAACCCCAAAAACCCGCCCAACATGAATTTCGCTCAAGTTGATGGAAAACTTCCCGAGTTATTACATTGGGAGTGTAAAATGGGGGTTTCAACCCCCCGAGGGGGCGTGCCCCATCTTAAACATATTACATTTTATATTCGTCCAGTACTGAAGGCATTACAAAAGATTTCAAGTCTCTATCTTTAGATAGTAAAAAATAAGAGCTTAATACAAAAATTGACTCTACTACTAGGGCAGAGCAAAGGGGTTACATAATAAGGTAACCAAGATAGTGTATTCCTTTGCAAAATCACATTTTAAGCACTTTTTGACTTTTTGAACTTTTCTCTAAAATCAACAGAAATCGCATTCTCAATCTCAAAGACAGTTATTTTAGGACCGCCATTTTGGATTCGCTATTTTGAATTTTTCAATTTTCTTATTGGATTCATAATCAGTGACCCCAAGAACCCTCCCAACATAAATTTCGCCCAATTTGGTTACGTTATTAAATTAGGGGTACAAAATGGGGGTTTCAACCCCCCGAGGAGGCGGGCCCCCATTTTAAACATATAACATTTTATATTGGTCCAGTACTGAAGGCATTACAAAAAATTTCCAGTCTCTATCTTTAGATACTAAAAAATAAGAACTTAATGCAAAAATTGACTCTACTAATAGGTGTTATATAATAGAATTGAAATAAAAAGTAAGGAAGGTCATGGGACTAAACAACCTCCATACTTAAATTGAAAACTGCTGTATTATTGGAATTTTTATTAATTACTAAAAAGTACAATGCATAAATGATGATAAAAACTAGTTGTATACATATTTTAACAAAGATCCAATCTAACTAAACCAAAATTAGAAGGTGAAACTTCATAAGTTCATTTCGCTATCTAGCTTCAAGTGTATTGTATATGAATAAAAACACATTTAATGGAATGTGTAACAGTTGAATAACTGTTGATACCATATATAAAATGTTCTGGAAATGTACGTTAATACAACATTACAATTAAATCAACATTAGAGGCTTCCTAGTTTTTTCACTGTCCAGATTGCAATTGTATTGGTATTGTATATTTGTAAATATATGAATAAAACCTCTTCCTATAGTAAAGAACAGCAAAAGAAGTGGTCGACAAGTATTGCCCTCTGTTTTTGACTATATAAGATCAAAAATTAAAACATAGCAACTATGAGAAATGAGAAATACTGGTTTGCAAACAAACTTTCGGTTGATACTAAAATCATTTACAGCCTCCGGCAAGTTTTATGATCTTACGAGGGTTGCGCTGAAAATTGTTAGTTATAAAAAGACCGTTGCATCTTTTAACAAAAAATCTTTATTGTTTTTCAAAATAATCTCCATTCAGACTAATACACTTGTGCATTCTTTGACACCACTTTTTAAAACATTCGGAAAATTCATTTTCTGAAAGGTCCTCAAAAATTCTTTGAAATTCTGTAACGGCTGCATCTGCGCTGAAAAATCTTTTACCTCGCATCATTTTTTTAACAGTTGGAAACAAAAGAAAGTCGCACGGCGCCAGATATGGGCTATACGGAGGATGAGTTACCCATTGAACTCCAGTATCCGTCAAAAAATCCAATATTCTGGCAGCAGTGTGGGAGGATGCGTTGTCATGATGGACTAAGATGTTACGCAAACCGGTCCTTTGGCGACCTGTCTGTAATTTTGCAAACATCTGTGGTAAAGCCACTTCGCAGTACCATTCAGAATTAACAGTTCTGCGATCTTCAAGTGGAATAACAGCAACAGGACCACTTCAGCGGAAAAAACAGCAATCATTTTCTTATTGACGCTTCTGCTACGAATTATTTTTGTGGGCAAGTCTTCATCTTCGAATACCCAAACACTAGACTGCTGTTTAGTTTCAGGGTCGTAACTGTATACCCAAGATTCGTCACCAGTTACATTGTATGCCTTGCTTGGAATCTACTCCGTCAAATTTTTGCAACATAAATTTACACCAGTCTACTCCAGCCTGTTTTTGACTTTCTGAGAGCAAATGCGGTATCCAACGGCTTGCTAGCTTTCTTACCCAAGATGTTTATGCAAAATGGTATTCACCGCCAAGGATCCAATCTTCACTTCCTCCTGAATCTCCCTATAAGTAATATTTCGATTGAATTGAATCAAGCTTGCCACTCGATCAACATTTTCTGAACAGGCAGCTTCCGCAGGTCTTCCAGGCCTTGCTTCGTCTTGTAGCAGCTCTCGCCCTCGTCGAAATTCGCGGAACCAATGACTAACAGCGGATAATGAAGGGGCAGCATCGCCAAAAGCTGCTATCAAATTTTCATGGCTTTGCTGGTATCCTAACTGTCTTTTATAGTAGTAGAAAATCATAGCTCTAAAGGCAGTTCGCGGAATGCTCATCTTAACTGAATTAAAAATGCACTACTTATCTTACAAAATTAACTACGTTCCAATTCCAAGGAAATTGGAACGTTTGACAATTGTGGGTAACGAATGTCAACTACTGCGACATTCAATTGTTGCAATTGTTTCTAGCCAATTGAGCTTCCATGGCCTGCTACTAACTATTAACAGAGCATATCTCGTATTGTAAAAGTATAAGAGTAAGAAAAAGGTTTCCAGGTAAAGGAGGGTTTATTATATAGATAAATGGAAGATTTTTAACATTTTTGCTGTACTTATTACAAACAATTCGTTTAGACGCATTTTGTAGCATTTTAATTAAATAAAAACAATTAATATAATTTATTTAAGCATTATGTAGAATTGGTTCACGCACAATACAGTTTTACGTGCATTTTTCAAACCTTAATATTAATTACCCTAAATAGTTATTTTACAGTGAAGATATTCCAGTACTGTAAAGAAAAGAATTAGGAATCGAATGATGCCCTTGGTTACACCTTTTTTTAATTGAGTTGTTATTGTTTCTGTTGTATACCAGACCAAATTTACAATAAGATGGATGCTACACAGACATTTTGCATTTATAACAGTTTACGGGAGATATACCTATTGTAAAATTCTTTGGCAATTAAAGTTTTTAAAGCAAGCATTCTTGCAATGATTGCTGTGCACAAGAATCACTCCGGTTGGATAATTCTTCGTTAGTTTTCCCAGCTACAATCAAAGTCAATCCGTAACCAAGGGCATAATTCGAACCTTAATCATTTTATTTACAGTACTCCGGAATATCTTTATTGTAAAATAATTACGTACCTACATGTACATACATATATTTTACCTGAACTTTTAAAGTTTTGTTACTTTATAGAACGAATGCTCTTTTCGGTAACCTTTCATGGTTTATATTAATTAATTTCTAACATATACTTAAAGTTTCATAGTAGTACAAGCACTAAAAAAATACCATACGAGAATATTTGACTAAAGAAACGTTTAAGTTTTGGGTTTTGCGACTTTGCAATATAAATTTGACACGTGTTCACCATATGTTTGTTTAAAATCACGATGAGCCTGACGCAAAACCATTTTCATATAGCCTGGTTGCGATAGCATTTTTTTGGCAATCCTTTCGGTTGCCATAGCAATTTTTTAGCAATTCTTTTAAAGATCGAAACTTCAAGTTGTGCTTTAATTAGCTTCGTATAAGGATATCACCAATGCGCCTCTGGATAAGCCTTATTGGTCAAAATCATTGGTTCAATCATTCCTGTCTTACAAATTGTATCATACATATAAGGGGTGGAAAAGTACCAATAAGCAAGTTAATTAATATCGTAATTTCAATACAAATCAGAACTTGTGCATCGATGATCCTTACTTGATTACTTAATGTTGTTTATTATCTTCTAACTCTTTTAATTATTATTACAATTGTTATTATTTTTTTATTATTGGATATTTTTGCTACACAAAATCTAACGGTAAAACCTTACCGTTATTATTTGTACAAACTTAACTATGAAAAAAGCAGATGAAAAAATGGAATAAGACCAATAATAATTGTAATAAAAATGATTTAAATTCAAGTTCTAAAAATAATACACAACAATTAGTAAGTAATACAATTAAAAAAAGGGTGAACTCCGAACCCGCAATTTCTGATTACGAGTCTAACTAATAATAAACTACATAATTATATATATGTAGGTGTTAATACCTATGTCATGAATTTGAAATGTAAAAATAAGAAAAATCCTGGAACTCATCGTTACATAACAAAAACCAAAACGGCTTGGTATTATTAGAAAATTTAAGGTTTTTTTTAGAAAGCATTGTTTACATATGACATATAAACTACATAATTATAATATATAGGTGTGAATACCTATGTAATGAATATGAAATGTAAAAATAAGAAAAGTCCTGGAACTCATCGATATATAACAAAAACCAAAACGGCTTGGTATTATTAGAAAATTCAAGGTTTTTTTAGAAAGCATTGTTTACATATGGCATATAAACTACATAATTATATATATGTAGGTGTTAATACCTATGTAATGAATTTGAAATGTAAAAATAAGAAATGTCCTGGAACTCATCGATATATAACAAAAACCAAAACGGCTTGATATTATTAGAAAATTCAAGGTTTTTTTAGAAAACATTGTTTACATATGACATATAAACTACATAATTATAATATATAGGTGTGAATACCTATGTAATGAATATGAAATGTAAAAATAAGAAAAGTCCTGGAACTCATCGATATATAACAAAAACCAAAACGGCTTGGTATTATTAGAAAATTCAAGGTTTTTTTAGAAAGCATTGTTTACATATGGCATATAAACTACATAATTATATATATGTAGGTGTTAATACCTATGTAATGAATTTGAAATGTAAAAATAAGAAATGTCCTGGAACTCATCGATATATAACAAAAACCAAAACGGCTTGATATTATTAGAAAATTCAAGGTTTTTTTAGAAAACATTGTTTACATATGACATATAAACTACATAATTATAATATATAGGTGTGAATACCTATGTAATGAATATGAAATGTAAAAATAAGAAAAGTCCTGGAACTCATCGATACATAACAAAAACCAAAACGGCTTGGTATTATTAGAAAATTCAAGGTTTTTTTAGAAAACATTGTTTACATATGACATATAAACTACATAATTATAATATATATAGGTGTGAATACCTATGTAATGAATATGAAATGTAAAAATAAGAAAAGTCCTGGAACTCATCGATATATAACAAAAACCAAAACGGCTTGGTATTATTAGAAAATTCAAGGTTTTTTTAGAAAGCATTGTTTACATATGACATATAAACTACATAATTATAATATATATAGGTGTGAATACCTATGTAATGAATTTGAAATGTAAAAATAAGAAAAGTCCTGGAACTCATCGATACATAACAAAAACCAAAACGGCTTGGTATTATTAGAAAATTCAAGGTTTTTTTAGAAAACATTGTTTACATATGACATATAAACTACATAATTATAATATATAGGTGTGAATACCTATGTAATGAATATGAAATGTAAAAATAAGAAAAGTCCTGGAACTCATCGATATATAACAAAAACCAAAACGGCTTGGTATTATTAGAAAATTCAAGGTTTTTTTAGAAAGCATTGTTTACATATGGCATATAAACTACATAATTATATATATGTAGGTGTTAATACCTATGTAATGAATTTGAAATGTAAAAATAAGAAATGTCCTGGAACTCATCGATATATAACAAAAACCAAAACGGCTTGATATTATTAGAAAATTCAAGGTTTTTTTAGAAAACATTGTTTACATATGACATATAAACTACATAATTATAATATATATAGGTGTGAATACCTATGTAATGAATATGAAATGTAAAAATAAGAAAAGTCCTGGAACTCATCGATACATAACAAAAACCAAAACGGCTTGGTATTATTAGAAAATTCAAGGTTTTTTTAGAAAACATTGTTTACATATGACATATAAACTACATAATTATAATATATAGGTGTGAATACCTATGTAATGAATATGAAATGTAAAAATAAGAAAAGTCCTGGAACTCATCGATACATAACAAAAACCAAAACGGCTTGGTATTATTAGAAAATTCAAGGTTTTTTTAGAAAGCATTGTTTACATATGGCATATAAACTACATAATTATATATATGTAGGTGTTAATACCTATGTAATGAATTTGAAATGTAAAAATAAGAAAAGTCCTGGAACTCATCGATATATAACAAAAACCCAAAGGGCTTGGTATTGTTTGTAAATTCAAGATTTTTAAAAAGAATTGTTTAAATATGTATTTAAACTAGGTGTATATAAATGTTATACCTATGTAATGGAGTTCAAATGCAAAAATAAGGAGTCCCGGAACTCATCGATATATCCCTAAAATCAAAACGGCTCTGTATTTTTAAAAAATTTAAAGAGTTCCGAAAAGCTTACATTATATATGGTTTAATAAACCTGGTGTACATAAGAATTTTTTGGTGTCCCGGAACTCGTCGATCGCCATACATATATATATATATATATATATATATATATATATATATATATATATATATATATATATATATATATATATATATATATATATATATATATATATATTTTTTAGTTGAAATTAATTTTTGTTAAGTTGAATAATGATTTTACATTAAATAATATTTAGAATGCAAATTCATATAGAAAAATTTATCATCGACCCTGCTGGGACTCGAACCCAGGACCCTCCACTGTCTAGGTGGTATCTCTACCAACTGAGCTACAGAGTACGACTACCAGCATAGCGAGAAATTTTCCATATGAATTAGATGTTTAAGCAGACATACAAAGTAACTAGATATTTTTTTTTGAATATTATTAATGAAGATCAGCAAGTCGCATGACAACAACATCAATATTCAAAGTATCTAGATTATTTTTAATCATTCCGAAAGGAAATTAATTATATATAAATTTTAGTTGAAATTAATTTTTGTTAAGTTGAATAATGATTTTACATTAAATAATATTTAGAATGCAAATTCATATAGAAAAATTTATCATCGACCCTGCTGGGACTCGAACCCAGGACCCTCCACTGTCTAGGTGGTATCTCTACCAACTGAGCTACAGAATGATTAAATGAGCTTTCGGAATGATTAAAAATAATCTAGATACTTTGAATATTGATGTTGTTGTCATGCGACTTGCTGATCTTCATTAATAATATTCAAAAAAATATCTAGTTACTTTGTATGTCTGCTTAAACATCTAATTCATATGGAAAATTTCTCGCTATGCTGGTAGTCGTACTCTGTAGCTCAGTTGGTAGAGATACCACCTAGACAGTGGAGGGTCCTGGGTTCGAGTCCCAGCAGGGTCGATGATAAATTTTTCTATATGAATTTGCATTCTAAATATTATTTAATGTAAAATCATATATATATATATATATATATATATATATATATATATATATATATATATATATATATATATATATATATATTTTTAGATAGAGTTAATTTTTATCAAGTTGGATAATGATTTTACATTAAATAATATTTTGAATGCAAATTCATATAGAAAAATTTATCGACTCTGCTGGGATTCGAACCCAGGACCCTCCACTGTCTAGGTGGTATCTCTACCAACTGAGCTACAGAGAACGACTACCAGCATAGCGAGAAATTTTCCATATGAATTAGATATCAAGCAAACATGCAAGTAACTAGATATTATTTGAATACTAATTAGTATTATAATTATATCTAGTTACTTGCATGTTTGCTTGATATCTAATTCATATGGAAAATTTCTCGCTATGCTGGTAGTCGTTCTCTGTAGCTCAGTTGGTAGAGATACCACCTAGACAGTGGAGGGTCCTGGGTTCGAATCCCAGCAGAGTCAAAAAAAAAAATTTTTCTATATGAATTTGCATTCAAAATATTATTTAATATATATATATATATATATATATATATATATATATATATATATATTGATGCCTGTTAAGCTGTCACCTCCGTCATACAGAGGAGACGGCCTGACTTCCGGGTATTCCCGTGAATATATTGCTAAAAATTTGTTATATTTGTGATGAGGGGAACCTCTAGAATCCGAATCTCAAGAAAGGGGAAATTATTTCCCTTGTTTTATTTTGTCATATATAGAGTATACAAAAGATACGAACCGACCTCCAAAATGTATATATAAGAAGATACTTATAGTTCGCTGTTACCTCCAGCAGCGCTGCCAAGTGTTCGGAGGTCAGAAGATACCACCGTTATGTGCAGTTATATATACAGAGCGTTGACTCCACATTCCATAGATGCACATTTCATAAAAAGGTTCTCTTGTGGGTCTCCAGATGTTGAAATCGGGTGGTTTAAATTGCTCGCCGAGGGCATTTTAGTGGCCAGATAACAAAAGAAAACAAGCGAGCATTCTCGATTTACTTATTTTTTATTTTTTGAGTTATAGTAAATTGTCGTTTTTGTATTTCTTATGAATTGTTATTAAAGATATTAAAAAGCCGTTTCGACATTATTACAGCTTTATGAGTAGCACTGACTAGTTGAATGAGGCTTTTCTAATTATAATCATTGATTTCTGGTTTACTTCATAAAGTTGTATTTTTTAAACAAAAACTTTAGTAATTTGATTAGAAATACTTAGATCGGTGATATATTAGAAAGAAATTTCTTTCTATAATGAATTGAAAATATAACAAAACCAGAAAAAGGGAATTCTTTTGTTATTGTCAATAAAAGTCAATAAGAACGCAACCAGTACCAATATTGCGTATAATTAGTATAGCACATTTTTGAAATTTAGGTGTAAATCAGTTATGTAACGTAGTATTTGTATAAATATGATATTCTATAAAGTTTCTTTTAATCTCGGGAATAACGGTTAAATTGAATATGCTTTTATCCAGATTCCATTTCGATTGAAATAAAGGCAGATACTCTTTTAATTTTTACTAAACTCGATAAGAGTTTAATATAAACAAATTAAATATTGTGTTTTTTACAACAAATGCTTGTTGTTTCCAAAGTCACGCACGTATCATGTAGGACCATTGAATTTCCCGTGATTTGATTAACAAAAAGAGTTACCAACTTTATTAACATTAAAACAAATCGAAACACAACAAATTAATCAACATTTTTATAGAATTTTTGCTTAAGACATTTTTTCCAGCATTACTTGATCTAACGAAATACAGAATACGTATGTTACACTGTTATACATGTACCTACCTCTTGTAAATTTATGTTTTAACTTATGTTTTAAATAAAGCACTTACTAACGACAAAACATGAACGTTTTATGGAACGTGTACTTTAAGTCCACATTAAAGCCAGGTTTAACTTAATGTAGTCTTTTTTGATAACATTGTATAAAGCATAGATAAATAGTAGGTATATTGCGTTATCAGAATTAAAATTGGTAGTTTATTTGACGCTTAATTATGTTAGCAATCGCGGCTCTCCATTTAAAACAAAATACCACTATAAGCTTTTGTTTGAAACAATGTTTATCAACCTTGGCACAACCTTAATATCCGAAAATGGCCTACTGCTAGACTAAAGTAGGGATGATCATTTGATACCAAGCTTGGTCTCAGACATGGAAAGGTCAGAGTTACCCAATATTGGATGTTATTGGCTAAAACCTATACGTTATGCAATGTTTTGGACAATAAATGACACCGATATTGCAATAAAACTAAAGTTAGTCTTGGACCGATCTTGAATGTTAATGTAGTACCAAGGCTGGTAATTGAGAAACAAAGCAACTATTACACAATTCTTTTCCTTTAATGAATGCTAGTGCAAACAAGCAACGAAGTCTACCATTACTGTTTCGCCGTAACTGAATGCAAAGTCAATTTTTGTGTTGGATATGGATATGGAAAATGTTCATTAACAAAATAAATACGAAGAAATCGAAAATTCGTATAAATGATTAATGTCTTAGACTCTCAACACATATTGAGACCGTACAAACCTAACACTTTCATAGTGTACGTCTTCTTGTGCAAATATATATGTACAGTCGGTAAGTCAATATAGTTTACACTTTAGTCTTGCCAGTGTAAGTTTAAGCTCATAAAAATTCAGTAGGTTAGCAACCACTAATCCATCTTTACAATAAACCACATTTACAGAAATCTAGCAAAATATAATATGAATATTGACCCAACCTTAGCCGAAGGGTAAGAAACCAAGATTTTGAATTTTGAAGATTGCTAAAACTGGAGTTAGTTTAGCGAACCTAAGATTCAAAGTTGGCTAAGGTTTTGGGTGATAAGTATGTAACCGGCAGTTGATATGTAGAGATTGACTAAGACTAGCTAAAGCAAATTAGCGAAATAGTATCTGATATTTGACTTCAGTATATTCTATGGGTAACTGGCATTGACCTAACGGGTGAAAATTGGCTGAAGCTTGGGCAAGTCGTAAGGAACCCTGATTCGGTTTCTGAACATTGGCTCCGACTTGTACAACGTTTAGTGAACCGAAAATTAGTATCAGGTTGTTGATTAACCCTCGAGTGACAATTAAACAACCGAGACTCAGAATCTGAAAATTGCTTGAAACGTGGGTGAGAATCGGTGCGTCCAACACACCGCTGGAAATATAGCGCTGCAGCAGCTTTCACAGCCGTCTTAGATTTAACAATCACTCAAGCAATAATATTGTTTGAAGTACATCATCATTTTATACATATACATACAAAACGCTTAAAAATAAATACATATTAAACATGAGTTAGAGAACCAAGATTCGATATCTGAAAATTCGCCTACACTTGGATCAATGACGAGAAAATGACATTTGACTGTCAAGTATTCAGCCACGCTGGGGTTTATTCAAAGACCTTTGTTTTAATTTTTTTTCTTCTAATAAAAAATTGTTGGTATTGCTAGACTAAACTTCTAATCATAGTGAGGAGGTACTTTTACCCTAGTGGAAAAAAATAGTATGTATTATTTGGATTTAAAGTGACTTTGTTTGTTGCTATTTACGAGCGATAAATAACTCCGCCTAAATAATAGATAAATAATAATCTTATCATGTGAACAACTCCGCTATAGGGTAAATATAAGTACTTTACTTAATTGGGCTCGATTCCTATAAGGAATCTAGAATGACTTTAGGAGAGCTCACGCATCCTAGCTGCGATGTGCAAACGGGTTTTCCAAATCAACTACGTATGTGGATTGTTTGACAATTACTTTAATTGTCATCATAGTGCATCAATCCTAAATCCAAATATAAAATACAGGGAAACAGGATTGGGCGATGAAGATTTTTCACCTATCTCTGCAAATGAGACTTGATTCCAACTCTTCTTATTTCATTATGTCGAGCTATTAACAAGTGTCTAGTCCTCATACTAAGGTCTTCCTTGATCAGTGGCGACATAGATCTGGAGCTCATGTCCATTTCCTTCGCCAACAAACGAATAGGATAGGATGTTAGTACAGGATCTTTTTACGAATAGAATGTTATAAAAAGAAACATTTTTGATTTATAGTTATTTATGTTATAAATCCGGCAATGAAACTTTACAGAACGAGTTTGATCTCTGACGGAAGACAGAAGTCGCGTCTGAAATCTTGAAACGATAACTAAGGAGAATCATTTACAGGACCTATAACGTTTTCTTTTCATGTGTTGCAATTTTTTCTCTTTGAACGAAAGTTCATTCATCCCCTGCTTTATAATAATCTAGTCATACTATATAGTAGAGTAAATTTTTGCAAAACACATGCCTAAGTTCTTATTTTTTTACTATCTAAAGATAGAGACTTGAGATCTTTTGTAATGCCTTCAGTACTGAACCAACATAAAATGTAATATGTTTAAAATGGGAGTTTTAATCCTCGGGGGGTTGAAACCCCCATTTTACACTCCCAATTTAATAACTCGGGAAGTTTTCCATTAACTTGAGTGAAATTCATGTTGGGGGTTTTTGGTGTTCCTGATTATGAGTCCAATGAGAAAATTAAGAAATACAAAATGGCGAACTCAAAATGGCGGTATTTGAGATTGAAAATGCGATTTACGCCCATGTTTCTATTGATTTTAGAGAAAAATCCAGAGTCAAAAAGTGTTTAGAATATAATCTTGCATAGGAATACACTATTTTGGTTACCTTATTATGTAACCCCCTTCAATCAACCCTAGTGGTCTTCTCAGTAGGGGAGAGTAAAGGGGTTACACAATAAGGTAACCGGAATTATGTATTCCTATGCAGAATCACATTCTAAACACTTTCTGGCTTTTTTCATTTTTCTCTAAAATCAAACCGGCGTAAATCGCATTTTCAATCTAAAATACCGCTATCTTGTGTCCGCCATTTTGAAAATTGTGATTTTCTTATTTGATTCATAATCAGCGACCTCACAGCTCCCTCCAACATAGTTTTTGCTCAACTTGGTTGAAAACTTCCCGAGTTATTAAATTGGGAGTTTAAAATGGGGATTTCAACCCCTCGAGGGGGCGTGTCCCTATTTTAAACATATTACATTTGATATTGGTCTAGTACTGAAGGCATTACAAAAGATTTCAAGTCTCTATCTTTAGATAGTAAAAAATAAGAACTGAATGCAGAAATTGACTCTACTACTAGGGCAGAGCGAAGGGGTTACATAATAAGGTAACCAAAATAGCGTAGTCCTTTGCAAAATCACATTATAAACACTTTTTGATTCTTTGAATTTCTCTCTAGAATCAATAGAAATGGCGTAAATCGCATTCTCAATATCAAAGGCCGTTATTTTAGGGCCGCCATTTTGGGTCTGCTATTTGAATTTTTTAATTTTCTCATTGGATTCATAATCAGCGACCCCAAGAACACTCCCAACATAAACTTTGCTCAATTTGGTTGCGTTATTAAATCAGGGGTACAAAATGGGGATCTCAGCCACCAGGGGAGGCGTGCCCCCATATTAAATATATTACATTTTATATTGGTCCAGTACTAAAGGCATTAGAAAAGATTTCAAGTCTCTATCTTTAGATAGTAAAAAATAAGAACTTAATGCAAAAATTGACTATACTAATAATAAAAATGCGACACTTTATGTTAAACTGACGTTTGTTTAAGCCTTTCAGTACCGTAAAGCTTTATGTCAAGATTATGACGTAAGGTTTTATTTTCCGCTACATATAAAATTTAATAGAAAATATGTTTTAGTCGTAATTATGTAAAAATATAAACAGTTAATATTTTTTACAAAATGAGTATTTCAGATTTATTCTTTCCTTCATCAAATGTAAACATAGTTAGAATGTCAATGAAAACTTTATTAACCGGGTAATTTGGTGAAATTTGCAAACTACATACCAAATGTTACATTATTTTGCTTAGTAAAATTATTTTTCTTTGAAAATTTATTAATTGCAATACTAAAAATATTGAAGATTTTAAAGATTTTAAATCTTTCTTTGTGGATGCGAGAATGAATATATCATATGTCATATGACAATTCCTAAAATAATAATTAAATAATAATAATCCAATAAATCCGAAATGATCATTTTGTAAAAAGATGAAATTTTTGAATTTTTTATTTATACATAATTACGACTAAAACTTATTTCCTATTTAATTTTTTTCATATCTCAAAGAAAGTCGTTTTCAATTCAAAACTTTTTAAATAAAATAGAAATTATTATTTTATTGTTCTTAAGTATCATTAACTATTTAAAAATGACGTACAATTCAAGAGATCCCTTAAATTTTCTGAGTAGCTTACAAATATTTATTTAAATGCTGCTACTATACCCAAAAAGTGTCTGTAAAAATTCAGGTAGCGTGAAATGGCCGAAACTACGCCAGGGGTACTGGTTTCGATGGAATTCTATATACCTGAGTGGTTTAGGTCTTGTACACAACGTTGCCAATGTGCGGAGCCTGTAACGTACCGTACATGATACAAAAAACAACATATACAGGCGGAGGTGACATCGTATTGGCAATTATACAACTAACAGCGACGGCAACGCCAGCGATCTACAGCTGAACTAAAAATTAAATTTGTGAGTATAAGTGTGACGTTATCACCTCCAGACAAAAATTTGAATTTAGGCTTCTAACACCATCTATATGCTTAAACAGTCGAAAACAGGGCAAAACGTTGTCACCTCCGAAAACGGAGGTCACAACGTTATATATGAGGTGACAACGTACGCTGGTTACCTACTTTGGAGGTGACAAGGTACCCTTTATCAATATATATATATATATATATATATATATATATATATATATATATATATATATATATATATATATATATATATATATATTGATAAAGGGTACCTTGTCACCTCCAAAGTAGATACCCAGCATACGTTGTCACCTCATATATAACGTTGTGACCTCCGTTTTCGGAGGTCACAACGTTTTGCCCTGTTTTCGACTGTATAAGCATATAGATGGTGTTAGAAGCCTAAATTCAAATTTTTGTCTGGAGGTGATAACGTCATACTTATACTCACAAAATAAATTTTTAGTTCAGCTGTAGATCGCTGGCGTTGCCGTCGCTGTTAGTTGTATAATTGCCAATACGATGTCACCTCCGCCTGTATATGTTGTTTTTTGTATCATGTACGGTACGTTGCAGGCTCCACACATTGGCAACGTTGTGTACAAGACCTAAACCACTCAGGTACATAGAATTCCATCGAAACCAGTACCCCTGGCGTAGTTTCGGCCATTTCACGCTACCTGAATTTTTACAGACACTTTTTGGGTATAGTAGCAGCATTTAAATAAATATTTGTAAACTACTCAGAAAATTTAAGGGATCTCTTGAATTGTACGTCATTTTTAAATAGTTAATGATACTTAAGAACAATAAAATAATAATTTCTATTTCATTTAAAAAGTTTTGAATTGAAAACGACTTTCTTTGAGATATGAAAAAAATTAAATAGGAAATTACGTTTTAGCCTTAATTATGTATAAATAAAAAATTCATCTTTTTACAAAATGATCATTTCGGATTTACTGGATTATTATTATTTGATTATTATTTTAGGAATTGTCATATGACATATGATATATTCATTCTCGCATCCACAAAGAAAGATTTAAAAGATTTAGTATTACAATTAATAAATTTTCAAAAAAAAATAATTTTACTAAGCAAAATAATGTAACATTTGGCATGTAGTTTGCAAATTTCACCAAATTACCCGGTTAATAAAGTTTTCATTGACATTCTAACTATGTTTACATTTGATGAAGGAAAGAATAAGTCTGAAATACTCATTTTGTAATATATATTATGTAATTAGGAGATCAAGCGATATTTTAAATCCAAGAAGATGTATAATGCCGAGGCGCTAGCCGAAGCGTTATAACATCTTCGAGGATTTAAAGAAGCTTGATCTCCGTATTGCATAAGTTGTTTTATTTTATTTCGTATTTCAATCCTAATTTCTCCCTTTTAAAATCCATCCGAATTTATTGTATAAAGAAGCAAGTTGCCTTGTCTGTGTCATCATACTCGTAACTAAGGAGATAAAAAGCAGCATGCATGCATGCATGTGGCTATAATGCAACATCAAATTATTTACGTTGCCAACAACAACGGAGATCAAGAACGTCTTGAACTCCGGTATCATTGACAACGGAGATCAAGATATACTTTATATTACTAATTGTGGTATATAAAGAATTGTTTGAAATACGAAATGAAATAAAAAATATTAACTGTTTATATTTTTACATAATTACGACTAAAACATATTTTCTATTAAATTCCATATTGTAGCGGAAAATAAAACCTTACGTCATAATCTTGACATGAAGCTTTACGTACTGAAAGGCTTAAACAAACGTCAGTTTAACATAAAGTGTCGTATTTTTATTATTAGTATAGTCAATTTTTGCATTAAGTTCTTATTTTTTACTATCTAAAGATAGAGACTTGAAATCTTTTCTAATGCCTTTAGTACTGGACCAATATAAAATGTAATATGTTTAATATGGGGGCACGCCCCCCTGGTGGTTGAGACCCCCATTTTGTACCCCTGATGTAATAACGCAACCAAATTGAGCAAACTTGTGTTGGGAGTGTTATTGGGGTCGCTGATTATGAATCCAATGAGAAAATTAAAAAATTCAAATAGCAGACCCAAAATGGCGGCTCTAAAATAACGGCCTTTGATATTGAGAATGCGATGTACGCCATTTCTATTGATTCTAGAGAGAAATTCAAAGAATCAAAAAGTGTTTATAATGTGATTTTGCAAAGGACTACGCTATTTTGGTTACCTTATTAAGGCTAGACGCCCGGCAGTGAAATCGTTTTCTCCGTTTCCTAGCCGGATGGCTCATCAATAATATTCAAAATTTTTATGAAAAGTCTTAAAAAAGTTTTCTTCAAATACGTAAAGCCTTTCTTTTTAAAAATTGTCCCTAGGGCCTTAAATAAAAATAAAAATTGTAAAAATTGATATTTATGAGCCTTTACGCTAAATTCCATGCCGGTCCGCAACAATAAATTGGCTCGTTGTTTTAAAAATTTTTTAAAATAACTTCAGGAAATGGAAAACAAAATCCGAAGTTTTGAAGGAAATCCGCTGAAATCAATTGTGGTATGTGGTACGGTGTCGAGCGGAACTCCACCCATCTAGCATATCAGCGGCGACAGGCCGTTGTGTGAATATTTCTGGGAATGCTCCAACTTGCAGAGACCGACAAAGGGCAACCGGCGCGGCGTTCTGTACTGTTACTAGTCCTGGTGTACTGTCACTATCAGCAGTAGACATTGTGCCCTGTGTGTTCGAATTATAGGAATATTTTGTAGTGCATTTAGTAGATATTAGTTCTGGTGGTATATACCGCCCAGCGAAAGATTGTGAATTTTCAAACTTCCCGCCATACTCAAAGGTTCTGTAGCGTTACAATTATATTGTCGTAAATAAAATGAAAGCTATAAGCATTGCATCGTTATCGTTGTCTTTGCTTTAAATGCCAATTCCAACCGATTTAAAAGAACTGTATATAACGAAGAATATAATTATTATTAATTTTTAACCTCCTCACAATCTATCACTGGACGAAATATATATTTACTTTTACGTACAGACATATAGTTGGAGCGTGTAAAATATAAACAAGTAATTATGTGTGACATACCAACCAAACGGCAAAAAAAGGTGTATAAAAAACGAAGTGTACGTCTGAAAATGAAAAGGTAAGTACCTACATGTGATGAGAAAATGAACTAGGTACTACCTAGTTGTCCGCTGTAGTTGAAGGGTAGGTACAGGAAAAGAAACAGCTAAGACACATTTTTATACTTTTGAGGTATTAGGTACGAGTTTTCAACATTACAGACCCATCTGTCACATTAAAGTATTTTTTTTCGTTGTATGTAAAAGAAAGTGAGATTCGACCGCTTTTTTTCCATTTGAATACATTGACTAAAAGGAACACATTTCGTACTAAAAGTTGGTGCAATAACCAGAAATGTTAATGTTATGGACGTAACTGTTTCTTTTCCTGTACCCTGCAATTGGAAACTAAAGAGTAGGTACTTACCAACCTATCTATCATTACAAACTGTATTTCGTTAGGATGCGTTCAAAAGTCGCAGAGGTTAAAACTCGAGCCTCATCTGCTGAAGAACCATCCACAGCAGAAAGATGTGAAACCCCCAGGTATGTGTTACAGAGTTCCCAAAAAAATGTGTATGTTTCTAGTCCATAATAACGTGCATGGAAAGAAATACGTATAAATTCGATAAATCAGAATCATATTTGTTGTATAAGTACACAGTGTTTCCTGTCAAGGTAATACGTCATCAACGATTGCTTTAAACGCCGTTGTCGTGACTGACAGGTCCATTAACTGTCAAAATGGCAGCAGAAAAAATTGATATCGTACAAAAGAAAAAGGTTATATGTATTTGGAAACACCATTTCTATTTGGTATGTAAATGATACATGCCTATTGGTCAATAATTTCAGGTAGTGAATGGTTTCAATTTTGAGTAACTACGTGAATTTAATTTCGACTTTGTCTGATTGTTTTATCCAAAATGTTTTCCTTTCTATAGGTTATATTCCACTTTTTTGCTGTCGGTATAATAGTTGATAGACATATCAAAAGCACGACCAAAACCTATAGACGCTATTGAAAGCAATTGTTGATAGCATCATTACTATGCCATGAAACACCCTTTATACAAAAATTTGTGTCTTATAATAAGGGCCTAATTTCAAGTTACATTTGCGACGTCGCAACTTGTTATTGTCATAGTAACGACGCAAGAAGCAACTCTAAGACAGAGGGTGCATATTGGTAATTAATGGCTAGGACAAAGATTGCTACACATTTGCGTTGCACCACCTACTTGCGACCATAACATGAAATCGGGCCCTTTTAGATTGTGAAAGTCAATACAAAAGTCGATCTGTTTTTTTTTTCCAACACGAGTTTCTAATTGCGCGAATGCATGTCTTACATTTTCTCCGCGCTGTATACTGTGGGTGTTATAGTAATATTTATACATTTCCTTTAGGCCCACGTTAATCCCAAGTGCTAGGTTTGATTTAGCGCACTCTCGACCATCTTCCACTGAAGTAATGAACGCAAGGTAATGTTGAATGGTTTTTGAAATGCAAAGTATCACAAATGGCAAAATTTGCAGTCCTGCAGACACTTTTGAAGACCTACAAGTTGAGCATGTGATGTCGTCTACAAATCAAAGCAAAGATCAAATAAGTGGTCGACGATTTGTTGATATTCGAGATTTCTTTAACGATATGCAGAAGGCAAATGATCATTCGCCCTACACATGCAATCTCGATCAAATGGATATGGTTTCAGAGTTCCACGATGGCCTAATATCGACCATAAAATTGAAGTGTCGAATGTGTAATATCGAAAAGTTTGTGCGAAGTGAAGTGCCGGATGAGAAACTAAATGCTAATTCGGCAATCGTTTTGGCCGCCATATCGACAGGATTGGGGTTTACTCAGACTACGCAAATGCTAAGCACAATGAATATGCCCCAACTGTCTAGGAGACAGTTTGATAAACATTTTGGAAAGGTCTCAGAGTCCATTTTGGAAACATCCTGGAAAGCCATGGAGGAAGCAGGTCTAGAAGAAGGGCGTATAGCTCGAGAAATTGGGGATGTTGATAAAGACGGTTATCCTCTTATAACCGTCATTGCTGACGGAGCCTGGTCGAAGAGGTCCTATAAGACAAAATATGATGCTGCGTCTGGAGTGGCCTGCATTGTTGGTGCCAAAACAGGCAAATTGTTATTTGTTGCAGTCAGAAATAAATACTGCCCAATGTGTGAAAGAGCAAAAGCCAAAAATATTCCTGTCGGCGAACACAGGTGTTACAAAAACTGGTCGGGAACCTCCACCGCTATGGAATCGGACATTCTATTGGAGGGGTTTAAACGAAGTGTAGAGATGCACGGCTTAAAATACACACAACTAGTTGGGGATGGGGACAGCAGTGTGTACAAGAAGTTGTGTACGGAGAAACCGTATGGAAATGAAATCATGATCGAAAAGATCGAATGTAAGAATCATCTACTGCGTAATTTCGGTACAAAACTGCGAGAGCTGACAACAAAAAATGTAAGTTCCCAGCTAAAAAACGTAAGCCCCTGCTTGAGAAGTCTATTGAAAGCAAATATTGAGAGACTTCGATTAGGTATCAATAGTGCTGTGACGTATAGGCGTAAAGAAGAAAAAACCTTTATGGAGCAAGTAAATGCACTAAAAAAGGACATTATTAATTGTCCTAAGCACGTCTTTGGTGATCATTCTGATTGCGATGTTTACTTTTGCACAGGGTCTAAAGACACCGAAAATAATGAAGTTACAAACTTAGTAGAATGTGGGTTATTTAATGACATACTGGCGTGTTGTAATCGGTTATGTCATAACGCACAAAGTCTGCTCCTGAATATGAGCAATAATGCAGCAGAGACCTATAACGCAGTGGTTGCGAAATTTGTCGGAGGAAAAAGGGTGAACTTTGCTCTGAAGAACAGCTATGAAGTAAGGTGCCATGCTGCATGCATTTCGTACAATCGTAGCGAAGAATATCACAGAGTCATCCATAAAACAATGACTCAGAGCAGTCCAGGCAAACACAGCAAGGTACATTGTACATGGCAAAATTGAAAAGAAGACGGCAATACTTAAAAAGCCGAGCACAACTGTTCGCTCGTCGAAACAACAAACGAGCAAAGGGAGGGGAAGCTGACGAAGACTATGGATTGGTAGAAGATGTAATTCCAACCGAAGACCTGGAAGAAAAAATGTCGTCCCTAATGAGTTACCTGAGCACAACTCAAGAGGGTTTAGTTCTGTTAGAAAGGAACACTGTTGGGCAAAGTACAAACCGAACCTGGAAAAAAGAACGAAGTTTGCGGCTAACGGCATCAAATTTTGGTACTGTCTGTAAGCGACGTCAAACAACCGATGCCAAAAAGGTAGCACAAAGACTGATTTGTTCAAATTTTTTGGGAAGTGCGGCAACCAACTGGGGTCAAGACCATGAGGAAATTGCAAAAGCAAACTTTTCCAAAGAATTTGGAGATACCGTTCAACAATGTGGCTTGTTTGTGTCTATCGAAACTCCGTATCTTGGAGCTAGTCCTGATGGACTAATTGGTGAGGATGCCATAATAGAAATAAAATGTCCATACAAATTGGCAAAACTGAAAAAAACCCCAAGGGAGGCAGCGGAACAAAAACTTGTGCCGTATCTATTTTTAGAAGAAAATAAGGTAATGCTGAAAAGAACACATGACTACTTTTACCAGATTCAAGGTCAGTTGGCACTGACAGGGAGAAGTCTGTGCTATTTCGTTGTGTGGACACCCCTGGCAATGACATGTCAAGAGGTAAATCATGCCGATGTTTTATGACGTCCAATTTCCATTTACCTTATTAGCCGTCTTACGTATTTATATTTTTTCAGATCACAAGAGATGCAAGTTTTTGGCAGAACATGAAACCGAAGCTAGAAGCCTTCTATTTGAACTACATGTTGCCTTTATTGGCTTTAAAAGAAAAATAAATAAACTTATACAGGGTTGCGATTATGTATGGGACCGGGTCCGTCCTGCTAAAACAGTATGAGCTAGAATCCTGAAATTTTAAAGAGACTTAGGACTCAATAAAAACTACTTACTAAATTTTCTTAAAATCTTTTTGATCCATAAGTTTTCGAAATACAAAGCCAACTTGATTTTTTTTAATGGGTACATGGGTCAAATAGGGCATCGTTAAAAAGCTTATTTTTTTCCGAATTAGATGGTATAACAGGTTTGGTGATTTGGTTAAAAAAATTAGTAAGTAGTTTTTATTGAGTCCTAAGTCTCTTTAAAATTTCAGGGTCCTAGCTCAAACTGTTTTAGCAGGACGGACCCGGTCCCATACATAATCGCAACCCTGTATATTGTTTAATAAAGAAAACTTTATTTTTCGTATCTTTAATGATGTGGTAGATTGTCCAATCCAAACTAGTAAACAAATGTGACTGGTTATTCGTTAGCAACACTTTTCTTGACTCTGTTTGCATTCTTTGACATAATTTGACGTTGGATTTTTGTTAGGTTCTACTCTAGCTAGTTCATAAAGTATACGAAAAACTAGCATATTCTACATGTAAAGCAAAGTGGTCATCTTCCCGTTCGTGTAAAGTTAATTCACTCGCTCGCTCCGCTCGCTCATGGATTCATACATTTACTTACACACACTGAAAAACACCCACTTTTCTTTACTTGCAAAACAATCTACAGTGGGCTTCAAAAACATCTACTAAAGGGTGTCGCAACTGCAATTTATGGATACCCTGTATTTTCGACTGTTTTTTATTTAAAACCAATT
Source organism: Agrypnus murinus (assembly GCA_929113105.1). Classification (NCBI taxonomy): domain Eukaryota; kingdom Metazoa; phylum Arthropoda; class Insecta; order Coleoptera; family Elateridae; genus Agrypnus; species Agrypnus murinus. The sequence continues at coordinate 60,074,071 of OV816025.1, forward strand.
AACGCGCTGGAAAAACTATTGTAGAGCTCTCGGAACGATTTTTATATCGCAAAAATACATTTTTTCGTATCCTTGGTAGTAATGTGGTACACTGTTCAAGCAAAAATAGTAAACACATGTGAGTGTTTAGGCGTTAACAACACTTTTCTACCGTGCTGTCATACTTTGACGTTAGCTTTTTTGTGAGATTTTTAGTTTGGTTCATCAATTATACGAAAAACTAGCATGTTTTTTTTGCACGTAAAGAAAAGTGCTCGTCTTCCAATTCTGTAAATTTAATTCACTCGCTCGCTGCGCTCGTTCATGAATTGAAACATTTACAATGACTGCACAAGGACCACTTTTCTTGACTCGCAAAACAATGTACTATTTTGTTTCGAATTTTTAAAGACCGGCAAACTTTGAACTGCACACATTTCTCGGAAGGACGTAGTCCACGTGGAGTTGATAGACGTCTGTCATTGTGTCAGAGTGGAACATGTGGACCAATCCGCAACGATCTTAGGCGATAAATTAGAAGCAAAACGTGTACGCGAAGCGTTCTGTTTTCTATCTTCTTTCTTTGCGTTTACAACTATATCTCGATGGCTAAACGTATGTTATTGTTAAAAACGTAGGAGAAGTAGTGAAACACCCATTCGAAAACGAACGATTATCAAAGCGGGCGTTAACCCTTAAGTAACCCCTTCGCTCTGCCCTAGTAGTAGAGTCAATTTCTGCATTAAGTTCTTATTTTTTACTATCTAAAGATAGAGACTTGAAATCTTTTGTAATGCCTTCAGTACTAGACCAATATCAAATGTAATATGTTTAAGATAGGGACACGCCCCCTCGGGGGGTTGAAATCCCCATTTTAAGCTCCCAATTTAACAACTCGGGAAGTTTTCAACCAAGTTGAGCAAAAACTATGTTTGAGGGAGCTGTGAGGTCGCTGATTATGGATCAAATAAGAAAATCACAAAATTCAAAATGGCGGACACAAAATGGCGGTACTTTAGATTAAAAATGCGATTTACGCCGGTCCTATTGATTTTAGAGAAAAACGAGAAAAGCCAGAAAGTGTTTAGAATGTGATTCTGCATAGGAATACATAATTCCGGTTACCTTATTATGTAACCCCTTCACTCTCCCCTACTGAGAAGCCCACTAGGGTTGATTGAAGGGGGTTACATAATAAGGTAACCAAAATAGTGTATTCCTATGCAAGATTACATTCTAAACACTTTTTGACTCTTTGGATTTTTCTCTAAAATCAATAGAAACGGGCGTAAATCGCATTTTCAATCTCAAATACCGCCATTTTGAGTTCGCCATTTTGTATTTCTTAATTTTCTCATTGGACTCATAATCAGGAACACCAAAACCCCCCCAACATGAATTTCACTCAAGTTAATGGAAAACTTCCCGAGTTATTAAATTGGGAGTGTAAAATGGGGGTTTCAACCCCCCGAGGGGTAAAACCGCCATTTTAAACATATTACATTTTATATTGGTTCAGTACTGAAGGCATTAGAAAAGATCTCAAGTCTCTATCTTTAGATAGTAAAAAATAGGAACTTGTAGCAAAAATTGCATTTACTACTAGGGCAGAGCAAAGGGGTTACATAATAAGGTAATCGAAATAGTGTATTCCTTTGCAAAATCACATGAATTTTTCTCTAAAATCAATCGAAACGGCGTAAATCGCATTCTGAATCTCAAAGGCCGTTATTTTAGGACCGCCATTTTGAATTTTTCAATTTTCTCATTGGATTCATAATCAGTGGCTCCAAGAACCCTCCCAACATAAATTTCGCTCAATTTGGTTGCGTTATTAAATTAAGGGTACAAAATGGGGGTCTCAACCACTAGGGGGGGGCGTGCCCCCATTTTAAACATAGTACATTTTATACTGGTCCAGTACTGAAGGCATTACAGAAGATTTCAAGTCTCTATCTTTAGATAGTAAAAAATAAGAACTTAGGCATGTTTTTTGCAAAAATTTACTCTACTATATAGAATGACTAGATTATTATAAAGCAGGGAATGAATGAACTTTCGTTCAAAAAGAAAAAATTGCAACACATGAAAAAAAACGTTATAGGTCCTGTAAATGATTCTCCTTAGTTATCGTTTCAAGATTTCAGATGCGACTTCTGTCTTCCTTCAGAGATCAAACTCGTTCTGTAAAGTTTCATTGCCGGATTTATAACATAAATAACTATAAATCAAAAATGTTTCTTTTTATAACATTCTATTCGTAAAAAAAATCCTATACTAACATCCTATCCTATTCGTTTGTTGGCGAAGGAAATGGACATGAGCTCCAGATCTATGTCGCCACTGATCAAGGAAGACCTTAGTATGAGGACTGGACACTTGTTAACAGCTCGACATAATGAAATAAGAAGAGTTGGAAACAAGTCTCATTTGCAGAGATAGGTGAAAAATTTTCATCGCCCAATCTTGTTTCCCTGCATTTTATATTTGGATTTAGGATTGATGCATTATGATAACAATTAAAGTAATTGTCAAACAATTCACATAGTTGATTTGGAAAACCCGTTTGCACATCGCAGCTAGGATGCGTGAACTCTCCTAAAGTCATTCTAGATTCCTTATAGGAATCGAGCCCAATTAAGTAAAATACTTGTATTTACCCTATAGCGGAGTTGTTCACATGATAAGATTATTATTTATTTATTATTTAGGCGGAGTTATTTATCGCTCGTAAATAGCAACAAACAAAGTCACTTTAAATCCAAATGAAACATACTATTTTTTTCCACTAGGGTAAAAGTGCCTCCTCTCTATGATTAGAAGTTTAATCTAGCAATACCAACAATTTCTTATTAGAAGAAAAAAAATTAAAACAAAGGTCTTTGAATAAACCCCAGCGTGGCTGAATACTGGACAGTCAAATGTCGTTTTCTCGACATTGATCCAAGTGTAGGCGAATTTTCAGATATCGAATCTTGGTTCTCTAACTCATGTTTAATATGTATTTATTTTTAAGCGTTTTATATGTATAAAATGATGATGTACTTCAAACAATATTATTGCTTGGGTGATTGTTAAATCTAAGACGGCTGTGAAAACTGCTGCAGCGCTATATTTCCAGCGGTGTGTTGGACGCACCGATTTTCACCCACGTTTCAAACAATTTTCAGATTCTGAGTCTCGGTTGTTTAATTGTCACTCGAGGGTTAATCAACAACCTGATACTAATTTTCGGTTCACTAAACGTTGTACAAGTCGGAGCCAATGTTCAGAAACCGAATCAGGGTTTCTTACAACTTGCCCAAGCTTCAGCCAATTTTCACCCGTTAGATCAATGCCAGTTACCCATAGAATATACTTAAGTCAAATATCAGATACTATTTCGCTAATTTGCTTTAGCTAGTCTAAAGCTAAGTACTCACAGCAACGGATCCGCAGGCGGATGTCATACGATTGGTCGGATTGAGTCGATTTGACTCAAACCGACCAATCGTATGACATCCGCCTGCGGATCCGCTGCTGTGAGTACTTACCTTTAGTCAATCTCTACATATCAAGTGCCGGTTACATACTTATCACCCAAAACCTTAGCCAACTTTGAATCTTAGGTTCGCTAAACTAACTTCAGTTTTAGCAATCTTCAAAATTCAAAATCTTGGTTTCTTACCCTTCGGCTAAGGTTGGGTCAATATTCATATTATATTTTGCTAAATTTCTGTAAATGTGGTTTATTGTAAAGATGGATTAGTGGTTGCTAACCTACTGAATTTTTATTAACTTAAACTTACACTGGCAAGACTAAAGTGTAAACTATATTGACTTACCGACTGTACATATATATTTGCACAAGAAGACGTACACTATGAAAGTGTTAGGTTTGTACGGTCTCAATATGTGTTGAGAGTCTAAGACATTAATCATTTATACGAATTTTCGATTTCTTCGTATTTATTTTGTTAATGAACATTTTATATCCAACACAAAAATTGACTTTGCATTCAGTTACGGCGAAACAGTAATGGTAGACTTCGTTGCTTGTTTGCAGTAGCATTCATTAAAGGAAAAGGATTGTGTGATAGTTGCTTTGTTTCTCAATTACCAGCCTTGGTACTACATTAACATTCAAGATCGGTCCAAAACTAACTTTAGTTTTATTGCGATATCGGTGTCATTTATTGTCCAAAACATTGCATAACGTATTGGTTTTAGCCAATAACAACCAATATTGGGTAACTCTGATCTTTCCATGTCTGAGACCAAGCTTGGTATCAAATTATCATCCCTACTTTAGTCTAGCAGTGGGCCATTTTCGGATATTAAGGTTGTGCCAAGGTTGATAAACATTGTTTCAAACAAAAGCTTATAGTGGTATTTTGTTTTAAATGGAGAGCCGCGATTTCTAACATAATTAAGCGTCAAATAAACTGCCACTTTTAATTCTGATAACGCAATATACCTACTATTTATCTATGGTTTATACAATGTTATCAAAAAAGACTACATTAAGTTAAACCTGTCTTTAATGTGGACTTAAAGTACACGTTCCATAAAACGTACATGTTTTGTCGTTAGTAAGTGCTTTATTTAAAACATAAATTAAAACATAAATTTACAAGAGGTAGGTACATGTATAACAGTGTAACATACGTATTCTGTATTTCGTTAGATCAACAAATGCTGGAAAAAATGTCTTAAGCAAAAATTCTATAAAAATCTTGATTAATTTGTTGTGTTTCGATTTGTTTTAATGTTAATAAAGTTGGTAACTCTTTTTGTTAATCAAATCACGGGAAATTCAATGGTCCTACATGATACGTGCGTGACTTCGGAAACAACAAGCATTTGTTGTAAAAAACACAATATTTAATTTGTTTATATTAAACTCTTATCGAGTTTAGTAAAAATTAAAAGAGTATCTGCCTTTATTTCAATCGAAATGGAATCTGGATAAAAGCATATTCAATTTAACCGTTATTCCCGAGATTAAAAGAAACTTTATAGAATATCATATTTATACAAATCTACGTTACATAACTGATTTATGTCTAATACATCTAAATTTCAAAAATGTGCTATACTAATTATACGCAATATTGGTACTGGTTGCGTTCTTATTGACTTTTATTGACAATAACAAAAGAATTCCCTTTTTCTGGTTTTGTTATATTTTCAATTCATTATAGAAAGAAATTTATTTCTAATATATCACCGATCTAAGTATTTCTAATCAAATTACTAAAGTTTTCATTTAAAAAATACAACTTTATGAAGTAAACCAGAAATCAATGATTATAATTAGAAAAGCCTTATTCAACTAGTCAGTGCTACTCATAAAGACGCTTTAATAGTGTCGAAACTGCTTTTTAATATCTTTAATAACAATTCATAAGAAATACCAAAACGACAATTTCCTATAACTCAAAAAATAAAAAATAAGTAAATCGAGAATGCTCGCTTGTTTTCTTTTGTTATCTGGCCACTAAAATGCCCTCGGCGAGCAATTTAAACCACCCGATTTCAACATCTGGAGACCCACAAGAGAACCTTTTTATGAAATGTGCATCTATGGAATGTGGAGTCAACGCTCTGTATATATAACTGCACATAACGGTGGTATCTTCTGACCTCCGAACACTTGGCAGCGCTGCTGGAGGTAACAGCGAACTATAAGTATCTTCTTATATATAAATTTTGGAGGTCGGTTCGTATCTTCTGTATACTCTATATATGACAAAATAAAACAAGGGAAATAATTTCCCCTTTCTTGAAATTCGGATTCTAGAAGTTCCCCTCATCACAAATATAACAAATTTTTAGCAATATATCCACGGGAATACCCGGAAGTCAGGCCGTCTCCTCTGTATGACGGAGGTGACAGCTTAACAGGCATCAATATATATATATATATATATATATATATATATATATATATATATATATATATATATATATATATATATATATATATATATATATATATATATATATATATATATATATATATATATATATATATATATATATATATATATATATATATATATATATATATATATATATATATATATATATATATATATATATATATATATATATATATATATATATATATATATATATATATATATATATATATATATATATATATATATATATATATATATATATATATATATATATATATATATATATATATATATATATACGTGCCAAGCTATCAGTGTGGCACCCAACACATATTCCGGCAAAGTAGCACCCACTTGATAGAGTTGAGATAATGGTGTATATTTTACACCAAGTGACTCATCGCAAGTAGTAAAGAAAAAGTAAGTTGAAAAACTGCAATATTCTTTTATACTGTCTAAAAGATATATAATGTTAAACTCGCACCCAACATACTAACTGGTTAACTGGCACCCATTTGTATAATAATTATATAAACTTCGACCAAGTGGCACCACTCCAGTGATGCCATATTTATGGGTGCCTTTTTACCTTTTGCTTTATTATTTATATACAGTATGGAAGCTTATGCAAAATTTTTGAATAATTCACCTTACAGTTTTGGATGCCAGATTTTAACTTTTTATTGTTTACCTCGGATTGTTGCATTTGCCTTGCCTAAAGTCTAACTACAAATACTTTTAGATGTTATAATAAACCTTTCCAATCTTCGTGAATTATGGAATACTGACGGGGATTAAGGGAAAATGTGTAAACTTTCTAGTCATTGCATGATATAATCAAACATCTAGTGCAATTGCCATTATTGCATGATTAATATAATTTATTTGATATTTTGGAGCTTACATTAATAAGACTTTATATTATTGACATATTAACAATATAATAACTGAGATTAGAATATACTCCATAGTTGTGAACATCATAAGCAAACATTGTGCACTACTAATTAATAAAGGCAGCTTTAAAAATCATTTAATTTTACTCAAAACAACAAACTATTCTCAATTCAGTTAATTATAAATATAAATCAAAAACAAAGAATTCTTAACATTTGAAGATATTTTGCTTAGCTTTATTTTATGTCAATGACTATCCAACAAAAGCAAATTAACGGTTATTAAAATAAGTAGATGTTGAAGTTCTTAATATTTCTGTTTATGCATCCTCATGAAAGCAAAAATCTTTTTCGCAAAACCTAATAGTACCGATATTTACAGATTTGTTTACCGATCGGTAATAAAATTTTATTGTTTTATTGCTTTGTTACTTTTAGTTGCACATTTTGGCATTTCTTAATCTGTTTGCCCATGATTTTGTTTAAAGCTACTTCAATATATATTTTAAAACCAGCCAAGTTTTATTAAATGTCCATAACGTAATATTTGTATATATGTAGGTATAGTGATATTTCATCTATGTTTAATGAAGTTTCTTTGACTTCTGCAAATCAGGAATTAGGTAATTAGGAATGTTTTCATCTAGGGATAAAAGTTTTAATAATTTAAAGTTTTAATTATTTTAATTGAAATAAAAGGCACATATTTTTTTAGAAAACTCAGAATCGAGTGTTATAAAAATAAATAATGTGTTTTTTGTAACAACAATATTCTTTTCTATTTTATTGAAATTAAAGTATAGAACTGCTAACTAAAACCTGCTTTTGATTTAATGACTTAAAAACACATAACAAGTTACATGGTAACATTAAATATTTTGCATTAGTTTGTAAAATAAAATTAGATGTTTTGTTGTTATCTTTATTTCCTGTTTAAATTCTTAAAACATAGGTGCACACGTATTATCGAAATTGAATCAATGTTATACACTGTTTCATTATTTGAACCTATAAATTGTCCGGCAGTAGTTTGCCTATAAACAAAAACTTCAAATACGTATACACTACTAACTATTAGAGGGTATAAATAGTGGGATAAAAGACTCGACGATTCAGCGTGAGTAGAAAGGACTATTGTGTATTTTAATCTTGCCTCAGATCTTAATCAATGGGATTCCTACAGGCAGCAGAGAACGAAAGTGCATGTTGGGTATTGAGTTTGAGTAACAGTAATCATATTTTGAAAACATATTTTGAATTTTGTAAATAATCCAACATCAGTAATTACCACTAAAATAATCTGCAATATCAAAACTTATCTAATGAGCGCTAATGTACATTCTACGTGAAATAACGATATAAACAAAAATATCAATCAAAATAGATTCCAAGGAATGGTTCAAAACCTGCAAGAATAGGCATTAAAAAGAACATGTAAACTATAAACAAGTATAAATATTTTTATTTGTTCCTAACTTGTAAACATCGATTTATCAAGTCACTGTATTCCCCTTGAAAATGTCTAATAACTGGACCACGGGTGTAAAAAAATAACTGGCTAGCATGTAATAGTTATTTATGTATTAAGGGCTTAATGAAGCTTTTATGGCCAGAAGCGTTATTTCTAAAGGAAAAGGCTGTAGGTCCCTAACAGCAAGTTATGCCCGCTATACATACACTATTTTATGCACAGATTAAGTTTTTATGTCAAATCTATTATTGTGTAAAAATATAATTGAATCAGTACGTAGGTATATCAAGCAGCTGTGCGTATACTTATGTGATTATACGAAGTTCGTTACTATAGTTACTATTCCAAAATATTTAATTTCAGCTTATTTTCATTGGTAAGAAGTTTACAAATTATATTAAGAACCAATCAAGTTCTACAAAAAAACTTCTGACATTTAATTGACGTTTCATTATTGCCCGTCTAACCATAAAGAGACCCTTGGGCCATAAAAAGACTTTTATGTTTAGATGAGTCTTGCAATAATAGTCTAATTATAATGCATCTGTGCATAAAAAATTTTACCCGCGTCCTCATATTTTCTATTATTATATAATTTGAAATGAAAGCCAAACTCTTTAGCAGTAATTTAATTGTTACTAACATATGAGAATTATTGCATCTTATTACTATCGAATAATTAAATATCATAGTACAGCCGTTATTTCCACTAAAGCTGAAATTTCCGAACAATTTTAAGTCATTACTACTTGTATTTGCACTATATATATGCTCTGTAGAAGTAGATGGCGCAGATTCTTTAACTGGAAACAATCTTTTTGACATTTCGATCTTGTTATTGATTGAGTCATCCACGTAGCTCTCTGCAATTTTTGTTGATTTCCATCCACCTCCACGTTTCAAAGTTAAAGTATCACCACCTACATCAACAACCATCGTTGCTCCAGTCCGTCTAAATGAGTGACCTGTATACAATGCAGGTTCTTGTAATCCTAAATATTCAGCAATTTCTTTAGGTATTGTACCAACAGTATGTTGACCTGCATTTAGGGCGACACATTTTCCATTACGGTACGTCAAGAACAACCGCAGGTCCTTACTTTTTTGAGGTCGTAGAGTCGCATATTTCCGATAAATAGCACAAGGTTTAAAAATACACTCATCGTCCGTTATTGTAAACCTCCTGGTTGTTAAATTTTTGGTATCGCGTAAGGTGACAACAATATATTTGGCCAAATCATCCACTTCATTTAAAGTGAGCTATAGAAGCTCATCACCGAAAACAACCAAATATACCAAAAATGGTAACGACTTTGGCAAACAACCACTTCTCGTCAGGAGCTTCAAGTATAAATTTTACCACTTGCTCTTTCGTCAGTACCTTAGCTTTCTTGAGAACATAGCGCTCATTCAGTCTTTTCAAAAACGCAATCACTTTATGATATCTAGAATTGACAAATAAAAACTTTTTTGCCTTTTAAACTAATTATAAAAGAAAACAAACCTGCCAATATCAACGTTTTCTCTAACTGATAAACAACTTTTAACCATTGACCACTTCGACCATAACGTACTCTGACTGAATTTCTTAGACAAATTATTGATATACGCTAATACGTCTTCCGTCACACCAATCACGTTGTTTTCCTGTTGCCACTTTTTGAATTCAGCGTACTCGTGCTCGTATCTAGCTGAAGATTTTTCAGGTAACAAACTTGCAGCCACACTTGCTGCTTCATCGATGATAGTTTGCGGCACACTCATTTCAATAAATCTGATTAGCAAAATCTAGTTCCAAAAATGCACCACAAACGGTAATTCTAAATGACATAGTAACCAACAAAACAAGTAGCGAGCATTTCCAAAGCAATAGTTCTAAGCTCATACTATTTTTTTAATATCGAAATTTCTAGAATTTTTAATAGAATTATGTAGTTTGATGAATGAAATATTTATTTACAAGTGTGGAACAAATAAAACATTCAACAATACACGCAAGGTAACGAGTTTTACTGGCTCAAAGAGGTAACTGACTCGTCTACGACTCGTCAGTTATATCCTCCATTCGCCAGTAAAAACCCTTTTACCATGCTAGTAATGTTAAATACTATAAGAAACGTTCTAAAATGCTTCATAGAAATTTGATACGATGTATTTATAGTAGTCGCTTCTTTATAGGTTTATTTTTATCATTGAGAATTACCCAATATAATGCAACTCTATGTATAATCAAAAATAGAAAAATACATTTTATAAACTGTTAGGTTTTTAACTATTTTTTTAAATGTTATCCAATTATCGACACTGCGCTTAATGTTTGACATTCTACGTACGACTAATGAAAATGTATAAAACTTGGCAAGCAATATATGAACGATTAAGCTACCTTTACAACGTTTTGAATAAAGAATTAGTTGTTACAATTTTTATGACTAGATTACGTCAGTATTAGTTAAAGAGAAAAAACATAGCACAAGAATTTTAAGACTTCTAATCGTAAAAATCTTTCACCAACTTTCTTTAACAGTCGAAAGAATATTTAAATACCAAAATCGTTTAAAAACGAAAAATATATGTACACACCTTTTTCTGTACGTTCTTCACGCAAAAAGTTTACATAATATTAGCAATATTATATATTGAAAGGATTTAAAATATTGAAGGAATTAAACTTTTTCCTATTTATGTGTTACTTGGTTTATAGTATTCTACTGTTTTCTTAGTATATTACGTACCAAACCAGAAATTGTACAATGCATGCACTGTACAGTAATTTTGTACCGACCGCGAAGTGTAAAGTAATCGCAAAATGAGAAAAGCCTGTTGACGTCACATGCGTACTAGACGAAACTACGTTCGAACTTAGTTTATTATTTTAATAGGGGTATGTTTTACTTGTCAAGTTGTTCAATAGCGTTCGTCTTTCGTATAGTAGTAATTAAAAACAATATTTGTTACGCCACTACTGCGATGTTAGCGCGAACACAACGCGCATCTTTTATGACGTCAACAGGCTTTTCACATTTTGCTACTTCTCTACAGACTACTTTATACGAAGTGGGATTTACCGGACTTGGTATTATAAGTTTTGTACTGTGCGGGTTCAGTCAATCTATTTATACCGAGTTGTTAGTTTCAAGCTTTCAGTCAACTTCGTACATCACTTTTTGTACAAAGCACGAATAATAGAAAGTGAAGGTAAAAACGAAAGAATAAAGTTCCATGTTTCATGGAATGACAGCGAACGAGTTTGCGAGTACACAAGTTAGTGACTAAAGAGGGCTTGCTTGTTCTTTGGAATTTATAATAAATAAATTTATTTATTTATTACTATAAATTAGAAAGCACAAAAATTATATTTATTTATTTATATTTATATAATAAACTAGAATAGTCTGTATTTCAAAATATCTATTTTCCTTTTCTTGTTATTACAATTTTAGCTCTTCTTGTTCATAGGAGGTGCGAGGCTCAATAATAATAATATTTCGGACCATAAAAAACCCTCGAGTTAGTCAGGCGACTCCTCTTTCGGGCTTTGTACAAGATTAAATTGTACCAAGTTAACTGAAAGCTTAAAACTAATAGATCAGTACAAATATGTTGTTCAGAACCCGAACAGTACAAAACTCGTATAGTACCAAGTCTGGTAAATCGCATTTCGTGCAGTCTGCGCACTTTGCGCTTGGTACAAAAATCACTGTGCAATGCGCGAATTGTACAATTTCTGGCTTGGTACGTAACATATAATATATGTATAGTAGATTTACTCTATAATGTTACTTGCTTATAGTAATATTTTATAATTTCCAGTGCAAAAATTTATTCGTAAGTTTTAAAAGGTTTGACAGGTAATCAGTAGACAATCAGGTAATGAAATATATACTGATTGTGAGTAGGAGTCAAAAATGAACGTGTATGCCAGGCTTGTGGAGAAACCAGGCACAAATCGCTGTATAATACAGTACACATTGTTTTTGTGCGTGTATGAGGCGCACAACGGGTTTATACAATCATCAGTTTATTCTTGTTATTGTTGTTTAATTGTTAAACTAACGAGTATGATCTTATTCAATTGTTCAACAATTTTCTGTTGCGCCTTTATTGTTGGAATAATATTCCTTATATGCGATTTCCAAATGAGTCATACGGCATTAAAAACAGAAAATATATTCTGACAGGAACACTGAAAACTAGGAATATGTAGGCATTGAGACGCGTCAATAAATATAAACAGCGTTGTACTGGTTGTACACAAACAAAATTAAACAAAACAACGTCGACGAATACATAAAACCAAGTTAATGATATTCCTATATCCGAACAAACAAATGAAGGATCTCGGCCAACGCGTGATCAACAGCTGTGAAATACATTAAGTTAATATAAGAGAGTAACCAGCATCTTGTGTTACTATCGGCTGTTAAAGAAAGTAAGCAACGGTATGTTAGGATTGTACTTTTTAAAATTTCGAGCATGTGATAACCGCATCTCGCCTCATGATCGCCGCGTGTTTTGCGATATGTTAAGCATTTTCACCGTCGTGATTTCGGGGACCTGGATTCTTCATTTGTTTGTTTGGGTATAGTAATATTCCTAGATATGCTATGATACTAATCTTCCTAGATCTCGTATATTTGTCTTTTTTCAATTTACTGTTTACAATTAGGTAAGCCATACGTAGTGTGTTTCTCTTTCTGGAAAACGTTATAACAACGCATTTATTAATATTGAAATATAACTTTTGTTTACACTCCACCATATATTCTGTCCATCTTCAGGAGTGTCAATTGTATATCGTTAGAAAATGGAAAACATTTGGAGTTTGTTACTACCGAAGGAAGATCATTTATTAGCAATAAAAAAGCAGAGGTCTAAGATTTGATCCTTGGGGGAACACTAAAGTCATAATGTTGATATGTATCAAGAACGTCTCTGGCAGGGTTGGCAAAAAACATGTTTTAAAAAACAAAAACAGTTGTTTTTTTAAATAAAAAATGTTTCTTATCGAAAATGAGTGTAAAACACCCCATATAAAAACATATTTAAAACATGATTTAAACTGTTTTAAATTAATAAACATTTTGAAATATTTTAATAAAAGCTTTCAAGAAAGATATTATTAAATTCAGATACAAATTATCATCATGAATCATGATTACGCGTGCCTGAAACAATAATAAAAGTTCTTATTCTTATCATCCCTTTTTTAATTTTACAACTTCCTAGCAAGAGTAACTTAAATAAAAAATACACTAATAAAAATTCTACTTCAATTCTCGCCAAACCAAAAGTGTTAAATATTATTAAGTCAACACTTTGTAATTTATAAATAAAATGATCATTATTCTTTTTAAATGCGTCTTCAGATCTCTAAAAAGAATGCAGAATTAGAAAATCAGTCAAATATTATATATTCATGATGACGGGTTAACGAAAGTGCCGTATATGACAACATTTTTTAACAATTTTATTAAATTTTGTTTATTGTTTCCAGCCTTATTTTGTGGAACTCCATAATCATGAAATAAATAAAGATTATTAAAAGTTTCACAGTTTTATTAAAATACAACCTGACAATATTGTTTCGACAGCTATCAAAGGTAATATAATTATAAACAAACACGTCGCTAAGGTAGATACAAAATAGGTAACTAGATAAAATAATAATAATAATCAGAATTTAATATCTAATACTTCCAGTAACGGAGAATTACTGAGCTCAAGTTGTTCATTCATAAACAGAGATATCAACCATTAAACAACTAGCACATGCAAATCATTATAATCCGAACATGATTGACACTTTAATTAAACAAAAAGATTATAGGTTAGCTATCAAAAGAATATATCCCATTGACAATCAAACAGAAGACACAAATTAAATATCTATATCATATTTTGGCAAAATATCAGAAAAAATTGCACATATACTAAGAAAAACCAACAATTATAAAATAACATTTAAAACCAACACTAACACTTTTTCATTTTTATTTAATGCTAAAGACAGAACACATGATATCATGAAATCGGGCATTTACCGTTTAAATTGTTCTTTTTGTAGTTCGGTATATATTGGACAAACACTTCGAAATTTTGACATAAGATATAAAGAACACGTACGTCATTACAAAAATAAACATCCTGAAAAATCGAATTACGCCAAACACCTTTTAGAACAAAATCACACAATGACTCCTCAAAATAATATTGAATTCCTACATTTTTGTAATAACAAACGCAAATTAGACATTTTAGAAGCCTTTGAGATATACAAACACAAACTCAGGGTACCTTTAATGAATGAACAACTTGAGCTCAGTAATTCTCCGTTACTGGAAGTATTAGATATTTAATTACGATTATTATTATTATTTTATCTAGTTACCTATTTTGTATCTACCTTAGCGACGTGTTTGTTTATAATTATATTACCTTTGATAATGACAGCATAGCTGTCGAAACAATATTGTCAGGTTGTATTTTAATAAAACTGTGAAACTTTTAATAATCTTTATTTATTTCAATTTTATTAAAGATGCTATTGAACCTAATAAAATTCGTGCCAAATGTATCCATTGCAAAAAAGACTGTGTACGGTGTATTATTATACTTATGTAAAATAATACACTTTTCAGATGGAAACTGGCCATTTAAATTCGAAAATGCAGTACAATAATCTAATATTTTTTCTTTCAAATGTTTGAAAAGTCGTTTTAAAACAATTACAACAAAACATATTTTAAATATACGTTTAATACATGTTTAAAAAGAAATAGTTTAAAACTTGGTTTGATCTTTTAAACTAGTTTTAAACATACCAACCCTCGTCGCTGGTAAGCAGGTATTGTTATTATTAAAATAAATCGAGGCAACTTTATATGAAGCAGAGTAAACAGATTGTAAATATGTATTTACTAAAGCTTTCCGCTACATCAAATTCTTCAATTAGCTGATTATAGTAATTGAAATGTAATATATTAGATCGTTTTTTATTTTTAGTGTTTACATAATTCCAAAATTCTTTGACATTCTGCTCTATACCAGTTTCAACATTTGCGATATAAGTATCATAAGCCTGTTTTACCAGTATATTTAAGTTCTTTCTTTCTTTCTTCTTCTTTGAATAACTCTTGCCGTTTATGTTTTCTGTAATGGTTTTTAAGTTTTAAACAATTGAATTTCAGAATTAAACCATACTGCATATATATTTTTATGGTTACGATATTTTGGTTTAATTTAATTTTAAATTATTATAAAAAACAGCTACATTGTCCCAGCTTATGATATTTATTTCATTTTAGGTATATAGACGAACAAAGTTACATCTATTAAAATTAAATTTGCCAATAAGTAAGGATTTAGAAATGAATGCTTTTTGAGTATTGTTCTATTGTTTTTTATAGAAATACCTAATGATAGGTGATAGAGATCTTCCTTAAGTATTGGATTAAGGCATTTATCTACTTTATATTCTAAGTAAACGTATTCAGACATCGATATTAAATAGTCCAGTAAGTGTTTTTCCATAAGCATTTAATATGTTATTAAAATTTCTTACATTAAGGGCGTTAATGAATTCATTGTTGGGGCACATAGTCACTTCATATAAAACATAATTGATTTAGACTACAATTTCGACTTGCAAATGCAAAAAAACTGTTCGTAAAGTGTTAAAGAAGAATATATAGACGGATGTAAAGCTGTAAAAATCTGCGCATTGTAACACGTAATACTACCTATATCACATTTCAACATTTACAAAAAGAATCGTTCTTTGATGATTATAAGTGTTAATGTGGAAAAGTTGAAATGTCATATACAAGAGATTTTAAGTACCTATGTATTTTAAAAGTAAGTTTGAATGTATGGTTATGTAGAAAATAAAATAACAATTACAAAATTTGATTTGAAAAATCATATGAATGAATATGTGCAACGTTATTTTTGAGCGTTTTACCGATGCGTAGCGTTTGAATGTTATTATTTTTATTATTACGGCCAATAGAAGAAGAAATAAAATATACAACTACTTCTAGTTCTAGCAAAATTTCAGAATACAACTTTCAACGAGATATTCAACTTTTAAAATAGACCTAAACCAAAAATATTTGGAATCATAAACAAGGGTAATACAGCATGCGTAGCAGGTACCTAAGACGTCCGAACACTTTTTGTAGTTCCACTGACCCGTGATTTCTAACAGTAAGTATCTGGACCACTAGATAACCATTCTTTAGTTCTTCAACATGAATTTGCGGAAGGAAATCTTTTTAATTTAAAAACATAAAATAGTACAGCTAGTTCAATACCTGTACCTCCCCGAACATTTTATGAAAGTGATATATTTCGCGCCTAAAAGATGATTCTCACTATACGGCAAGCTCCCAACAGCCACCGGACCGACAAAACATGATACTCATTCACACTATACTGCTAGCCGGCGGCAGGTGACCAACAGGCAACGGACCGACAGTTTATTCCAAAACTAATAACTATGCGTTTGTTGCATCCATTATCTTAATAACTATTTTTATTATGTATAGTTTTGTCATTAAAAAGGTAATTTTGATAAAATACCATTCTGTTCCTTTTATAAAGTTTATTTAAAAAGGGATTAACAAGAATTCAAACGCTTAATAACTATCCTGCGTTAATTAACAGCGTTTCGTAAGCCAAAGACCCACAGATTATTTAGATTGTTTTTATCGTTCATTGTAGAATGTAAAGGTTTATTATGCTGTTTTCTTTTAAAATGTCTATGCAGTTTAAGAAATGTGAAATATTCCTCAAGAAAGTAATCAAAGTTTATTAATACGCCCCACATACGAAGAAAAAGGAATTCAATCAGTAATAATATTAATTATTATTATCAATAATAATAGTATTTTTAAAAATAAGGGTAATTTAACATTAACACTGTGGGTAATCAATATAGGTAATCAAATTCCATATAATTCAAAGTCCCCAGTCGACCAACTTTTTATGAAATTCGTATGAGAGGACTCGTAATAAATCAATTTAAAACTAAATATGAATTGGTTTTATAGAGGGGTAAATTGAGTTTAATAGTCTTTCCTAACGAAATGCTTTATAATTAATCTTTTTACTTTAACTTAGTGTTAAAATTATTCTGATCAGCCTGACCTCCTCGTATTATAACGTCGGCCAGTAGCCAGCCGTCGAAACCGGCGGCCAGAGAATAAACTGAAAAGCAAATCAGAAGCAAAATGCGTAGTAATGCGATGTTGCCGGTAAAACGTGTGCTATGGGTGCCAGTAGAACAATAATTATGATGGGTGCCAGTACTGCGAGGCGGCATATACTTCTGTATATACAGAAATCGACTGCAGCGCCACTCGTGGTGATACGCTGAACTTTTTTGTATATCACTCGGTATATAACGTCCTTAAGGCACCCACACAAAAATTCGTTTCTAGGCGTTTCACAACTTGTACATGCCGAAACCGTAGAAAAAGGTATAAAACACTATGGCACCCAAAACGGGTGCTGCATTGAAAAATCCGGGTGCCACTTTGTATATTTCATATGTCGTTTGGGTGCGTATAAGTCATTTTATAAGTCTATATATATATATATATATATATATATATATATATATATATATATATATATATATATATATATATATATATATATATATATATATATATATATATATATCTATAGGGCACCACTATGCGTCCCCCCATGTAAAATCTTAGGTTCAAGCAGCGTCCGAAGTCACTCGGCGTCCGGATATACGGACGCTGGGTGACTAGTGCCTCAAAATTGCACCATATGAAGCTTAAAGTGTCTAGATGGCGAAAATGTAAAAATTAGCTGTGCGCAGTTTGACACCCATTCCTGATTCGTGTATAAAATGGTAGTTCGAGCGTTTGCCACACGCAGCGCTAATAGCGCGGGATTTGTATACATTTGTATACAAATTTATGGCATAGGTTTACCCTGCGTCCGCATATTTAACAAGAATTGTGTTGGTAACACTGATTCCTTTGTGGCTAGACAGTGACGTCATTTCAACGGGACTTCACTTTATGCATTGTATTTCTTAGTAAAGATTGCGTCATTTAAGGTGACAAAAATTCGTACATATTATATTTTGTTAAAGCTATTTAAGAAACACTTTTAATACGTTTCATTTATGCGTCATGTAAATTTCGTTTAAACCGGTTTTAATTGCTTCTACAAATGGGCGATAATTTTAATAAAATCGTAAGATTTAATTCAAAGCTCTATTGATTTAAGTGAAACAAACGTAACCATTATTATATTATCATTCAGTATTTAATCAATCACTGATGCTGTTAGCTAGTAATAAATCTGGCTGTTTAATCTTATCCCATATTATATTTTAAAATTTTTAAAACTCATATGTTTGTGAGGCAGACAGTGACATCATTTCAAACGGGACTTCTTATGCATTAAAATATTGAAATTAAATAACTTTTACAACTTCTAATTTGTTAGATGACATACAAACTTGAGATTTGGCACAATTATAGGAATTGGAATTCTTGTAAGTAGGAAAATAAAAAAATATATTTATGTCAACCCTCGCACCCCCTGTTAGGAGTTGTAAAACTTCTAGATGACTTAGAAACTTGAAATTTGGTGTAATTATAGGATTTAAGATTATTATAAAGAAAAATATAAAAAAAATGTTATGATGTCAACCCCTGCACCCCGTTCTGGGGTTGCAAAACTTCTAGATGACATACAAACTTGAAATTTGGTATAGCGATGGAATTTAGGACTCTCCTAAAGAAAAATTTTAAAAAAATTATTAAATCAACCCCCATCTTCCATTTGGGGGTTGTAAAAGTTCTAGATGACATACAAACTTGAAATTTAGTATAGCGATGGAATTTAGGACTCTCCTAAAGAAAAATTTAAAAAAATTATTAAATCAACCCCCATATTCCATTTGGGGGTTGCAAAACTTCTAGATGACATACAAACTTGAAATTTGGTATAGTGATAGGGTTTAAGACTCTCGTAAAGAAAAACATAAAAAATTTTATTAAGTCAACCCCCGCACTTTATTTGGGGGTTGTAATACTTCTAGATCACACACAAACTTGAAATTTGGTATATTTATAGGGTTTAGGATTCTAGTAAATAAAAATTAAAAAAAATGTTATTATGTCAACCCCGCATCCCCTTTTAGGGTTGTAAAACTTCTAGATGACATACAAACTTGAAATTTGGTATAGCGATGGAATTTAGGACTCTCCTAAAGAAAAATTTAAAAAAAATTATTAAATCAACCCCCATATTCCATTTGGGGGTTGTAAAACTTCTAATCACATACAAACTTGAAATTTGGTATAGCGATGGAATTTAGGACTCTCCTAAAGAAAAATTTAAAAAAATTATTAAATCAACCCCCATATTCCATTTGGGGGTTGTAAAACTTCTAGATCACATACAAACTTGAAATTTGGTATAGCGATGGAATTTAGGACTCTCCTAAAGAAAAATTTAAAAAAATTATTAAATCAACCCCCATATTCCATTTGGGGGTTGTAAAACTTCTAGATGACATACAAACTTGAAATTTGGTATAGCGATGGAATTTAGGACTCTCCTAAATAAAAATTTTAAAAAAATTATTAAATCAACCCCCATATTCCATTTGGGGGTTGTAAAAGTTCTAGATGACATACAAACTTGAAATTTAGTATAGCGATGGAATTTAGGACTCTCCTAAAGAAAAATTTAAAAAAATTATTAAATCAACCCCCATATTCCATTTGGGGGTTGCAAAACTTCTAGATGACATACAAACTTGAAATTTGGTATAGTGATAGGGTTTAAGACTCTCGTAAAGAAAAACAAAAAATTTTATTAAGTCAACCCCCGCACTTTATTTGGGGGTTGTAATACTTCTAGATCACACACAAACTTGAAATTTGGTATATTTATAGGGTTTAGGATTCTAGTAAATAAAAATTAAAAAAAATGTTATTATGTCAACCCCGCATCCCCTTTTAGGGTTGTAAAACTTCTAGATGACATACAAATTTGAAATTTGGTATAGCGATGGAATTTAGGACTCTCCTAAAGAAAAATTTAAAAAAATTATTAAATCAACCCCCATATTCCATTTGGGGGTTGTAAAACTTCTAGATCACATACAAACTTGAAATTTGGTATAGCGATGGAATTTAGGACTCTCCTAAAGAAAAATTTAAAAAAAATTATTAAATCAACCCCCATATTCCATTTGGGGGTTGTAAAACTTCTAGATGACATACAAACTTGAAATTTGGTATAGCGATGGAATTTAGGACTCTCCTAAATAAAAATTTTAAAAAAATTATTAAATCAACCCCCATATTCCATTTGGGGGTTGTAAAACTTCTAGATCACATACAAACTTGAAATTTGGTATAGCGATGGAATTTAGGACTCTCCTAAAGAAAAATTTAAAAAAATTATTAAATCAATCCCCATATTCCATTTAGGGGTTGTAAAACTTCTAGATGACATACAAACTTGAAATTTGGTATAGCGATGGAATTTAGGACTCTCCTAAAGAAAAATTTTAAAAAAATTATTAAATCAACCCCCATATTCCATTTGGCGGTTGTAAAAGTTCTAGATGACATACAAACTTGAAATTTAGTATAGCGATGGAATTTAGGACTCTCCTAAAGAAAAATTTAAAAAAATTATTAAATCAACCCCCATATTCCATTTGGGGGTTGTAAAACTTCTAGATGACATACAAACTTGAAATTTGGTATAGTGATAGGGTTTAAGACTCTCGTAAAGAAAAACATAAAAAATCTTATTAAGTCAACCCCTGCAATTTATTTGGGGGTTGTAATACTTCTAGATCACACACAAACTTGAAATTTGGTATATTTATAGGGTTTAGGATTCTAGTAAATAAAAATTAAAAAAAATGTTATTATGTCAACCCCGCATCTCCTTTTAGGGTTGTAAAACTTCTAGATGACATACAAACTTGAAACTTGGTATAGCGATAGAATTTAGGACTCTCCTAAAGAAAAATTTAAAAAAATTATTAAATCAACCCCCGTATTCCATTTGGGGGTTGTAAAACTTCTAGATGACATAAAAACTTAGAATTTGGTTTAGTTATAGGGTTTAGAGTTCTCGTAAAGAAAAATATAAAAAATTGTTATTATGTTAACCCTCCGCTACCCCTTTAGGTGTTGTAAAACGGGACTTCACTTTATGTATTTAAGTAATGAAATTAAATAGTCTTTATAACTTCCGAATTTCTAGAGTACATACAAACTTGAAATTTGGTATATTTACAGAGTTTCGGATTCTCGTCTAGCGAAAAATTAAAAAAACGTTAAAAAAACCCATATTTATATTTTCAAAATTTTGTTCTGTTTTGGGTAGCAGCCACCTCTTAGAATTTCTACACACGGGAAAAATAGTAAACAATCTTTGCGTTTCATTTTCGAACGGGTGCCGTGAAAGAACATAAAAAGTCACCTATTTTATAGATTTTGCGAAGTTGAGGGTCTAAGGGGGTAGCAACCAACCCTTAGAATTTTGAAATACGGGAAAAATAATAAATAATCTTTGTTGCGGTTCATATTTGAATGGGTGACGTGAAAGAACATAAAAAGTTACATACTTTACGGATTTTGCGACATTAAGGGTCTAAGGGGTAGCCAGCCATCCCTTAGAATTTGCAAATGTGGAGAAAATAGTAAAGCAGTTTATTTGCGTTTCATTGTTGAATGGGTTGCGTGAAAGAACATAAAAACGCACATGCTTCACCGATTTTGCGAAATTCAGGATATAAGGGGGTAGCAGCCAACCCTTAGAATTTCTAAATGTGAAAAAATAGCAACGATTTTTGCTGCGCTTCATTTTCATGGTTATCATGAAAAAACATAAGAAGTCGCATATTTTATGGTTAATAATATACAAGATACTTTTTAGATTTTGCAAAATTCAGATTTCAAAGGTGTACGAGTCACCACTTCAAATGTTTAAATGTGAAAAAAATAGTAAACACTTAGCCATTTAACGGGTTCTGGCCTATTTAACAGTCTACACTCAATCATCCGGACAAGCTTTTGGTTATAGTAATGGAATTAAAAGAACTTCGTAGATTTCGGCTTCTTGTTTACGAAAACAGTATTAGAATACATTCACTTTATTATTTCATTATCATTCACTTTAAACCTGTAGTACCTTATTACTTTTTTATTCAGAATCCCACTTGCTATCGATTTCCATACTTCAAATCTAATCGTTCCATTTAAAAAAATCCTGATGATGATATCCAGCACCAGCACAAGTTCTAAGATGTGTTCTGATGTCGTAAACTAGAGGTCAAAGTATACAAAGTTCTTTTAATTCCACTGCTATAGTCACAAGCTTGTTGGAATGATTCAGTGTAGACTGTTAAACAGGACACCCTGTATAGTCTTCAATATCTTCCTCTAAATCGCAGAAAAATTAATTTAGTGACAAGCGGTTTGGACAAAAAATTGGTTTTTATGTTATTGCACTGTTATTGTTAAAATTAGGAACATTTCTTTGAGAAAAATAATGCCTATATGAAAAGTGTTCATTTAACCAAAACGAAATCAAAAAATTAATAAACAAGAAAACATAATTCCCTATTTTTTATATAAATCTTAAATGAATTGCTTTTTGGTCTGAAAATTAGAACCCAAGATTTCTTTCTATAACCCCTACAAAAATTTCATAGATATATGGCATGTACTTTCTGAGATAAAAACTAATTTGTTTTTAATAAAATTGTCCCTAAAAATGGGTAACTTTTATTACCTATTGTCTGATAAAAACAAAAGTAGCTATAGCATTTAGAAATATAATATTTTACTCAAGTTAAGCTTTATTAAAGTCAGAGGACTCGAGAAAAAAATGGATATTAGATAATCAGGAATATAACTCAATATTATAGTTTGAAAGACATCCTTATAAAAATTTAATGTTGTTAGCAAGAGAATATTTCCTTGTAAGCATGGATTAAATTTCATTGCAGGTGTGCAAGTCCATAAAGTGACGTAATTTTGTGTATGCTATAACGCACACGTAAAAAACAAAAGCTAATTATTGTGTAAAATGACACTTAATTCGAATTCTAGTTAGCGAATAGATTCTGATATTGGGCTATTGCCAGAAATTCCATTTTTTTCAAATTATGCACGATGGTACATTTTATATACTAGAATGATTGCTTGAAGCTGGAAAAAGAACTTAAAATTGTCTGCTAATAGACCCAACCTGTGTATTCTTGTATATAACTTTTTTCGGTCAGTTGTGTTTACAAATTTTTAATCGTGTTCCTTTTAACACTCGTTTTTCGGGGATTTTCCAAGGAGTAGAGGTTCTCTTTTGCAATTATGAATTTGATAACGGTTACAGCTGTACATATAAGTAAATGTAAAAAACAATTCATTTATGCAGCATTCATTCGGAGCATTTAAGAATTAAAGTAAACATTTTAGGTTCTCAGAATTGTATGATGAACAATTTGACGTCGCGTCATCAAACATCGTATCAAATATCATGTTACTGAAGATTTTAGTTGCCCATTGCAAAATCTTAATTATTTATGCTGCCAGATTTTAAATTTTTCTTTATATTCTTGAATCTGAAATTTTTTGAAAATATTTTAAATGTTTACACTTGAAACCACCAAAACAAATTTTGGTTAAAAAGTCTTGAATAATTATTGTTTTAAATGCGTTAATAGGATTGAATTAAGATTATTATTTTTTGTTTAAAAGACTGACATGGAATTATAAATTATAGGACCTTCGTCCAGCTTCAAGCAATCATTGTAGTATAAAATGTACCATCGTGAATAATTTTTTCTATCAAAGAAGAAGGAAAGTGGCAAACACTCTCTTATACTGCATGCACGCAGGCCCCAGTTTTTTTCTGCCTGTCATTTTCTACGAGTTTCTCAAAATATTTTTTATGTCACTATGTGTAGTTTATAGCAATTTAAATTTGTCCAACAAGCGTTGATCTTCGTACACTGGTATAACACCGTAAGCGTTTCAAAATGGAAAACAGCATTCCAATTATACTGTCTCAACAAGGATTTTCGAAGCTCCACTGTCTTTGAGGTATAGCCCAATGCATGAGAGTACTACTTTTAGGAGATGAATCCCTCCAAGACCAAGCAATAGGTTGGGATTTTTGTTAGACACACTGAATTTATTTGAGCATGTGATGTACTTCTTCATTGCATCACAATGAACCCTTTAGTTCAGTTACATTTGATTTTCTAAGAAATAGAGAAACCATACAAGATCCTTGGGAAGGTTTTTACTTCATTTTCTTCGTTAACGTCACTATTTCCTTTTGTTTTGATAGTACAGTAGCTTTTGAGCAGTACGGTAGTTTTTTCTTTTCCTTTGTGTCATAATTTTTTGCAGTTTTCAATTTTCCAACACCATAGTGTGTTATTGTCGAATAATTTATATGAAGAAAAGAAGTTGTCAAGGAAAATATTATGATTAGGGTTATTCTCTACAATAGATAGTAGATAAAAAACAAAGTCACCTCCCAACCCAAGTCTGGATTTTTTATTATTTGGAGGATAACTTGTATAAGTACCCTTCATCTGAACAGATATACCATAATTTGAAACCGAATCTTACCGGTTTCACTTTTAGAAGCATTTTGTTGCGAGTGCCGTTCAAAATATGGAACTATCTGTTCATCTAGTAATATAAGTTGCACGAGAATACTCCATACTGCATGAGTTTTTTATTCATGATGTAAAAATTACCTACTAAGATTTACCAAAAAGAATGAAGTGAATATAATCATGGGTGACTTCAACGGAAAGATAGGTAAAGGAAGAGTGCAATATATTGTTGAAGACCATGGTATTTGCAAACGAAACGATAGGGGGGATATCTGGTACAGTTCTGTAATGAAGAAAACTTAATGGTAGCAAACACCTGGTTCCAACTTCCAGAAAGGCGATTGTACACTTAGAAGTGTACTTAGGACCAGGAGACAATGAAGGAAATATCATAAAAAATCAAATAGATTATATACTGATTGATAAACGATATAGAAACGGAATTAAAGTTGTAAGAACTTATCCTGGATCAGACATATGATCTGATCAGAACCCCGTAGCTGAAAAACGTGATATTAAATTGAAGAAAATCCGGAAGAGAAATAAAACAAGACCTAACTTTGAGAAACTGGGGGAACCACAAATAAAAGAGGAAATAACACGAGTTTTGAATAGTAAGTTTAGGGAAACGGTATAATTGGAAACAGAAACAATGGAAAACTTTTGGCAGTCTGTTAAAAATGTAAACATGAAGTACAAGAAAATGAATTGGAAAACCAAGAGCAGAGAGCAAAACAGAGATGGATGACGGAAGAAATCCTTTTATTGATGAACGAAAGAAGGAAGTACAAACATAAAGACTATAATAAATATAAAGAAATCCATAAAAAGATTACAAGGCTTATAAGAGAGGCAAAGGAGACCTGGGTGGAGAAACGTTGTCAAGTACTCGAAGAGCTGCCAAGAAAGCATGATTTCTTTAACACACAAAAAAGAAGATAAAAGAAATAACTGGAAATAAAACCCATCAACACGATATCTTAGTCACAGATAGTAACAAAAAAACAATAGACCCAAACGAGATAGAAGAGATTTTGACAAGCTATATACAAGAGCTTTTTGATGATATCAGAATGTAACCAGAACCAAGAGAAATAGATCAAGAAGATTAGCCATTGAGAATTATTATAGCAGAAGTGAAACGCGCAATAAAACTATCAAACCACGTAGAGTCTCAGGTGAAGATAACATCTATACTGAGATGCGTAAAGTATTAGACGATGAAAGCCTCAACATCTTAACATCTTTCTTAAATAGAATATACTATACAGGAATCGTACCACACGACTGGACCCAACTTACTTTTATTCCGATACCTAAAAAGAGCGGAGTAAAACAGTGCTCACAGTACCGATTGATTAGCCTGATGAGCCATGTACAGTAGATAATGCTAAGAACATGCATCAACGAGTACACACAAAATGCGGACAATATGTAGGAGAAGAACAATTTGGTTTTCGCTTAGGCATTGGAACTAGAGAAGCAGTTCAAGGTCCTAGGACTAGCAGAAA
Organism: Agrypnus murinus; assembly: GCA_929113105.1. Lineage (NCBI taxonomy): Eukaryota > Metazoa > Arthropoda > Insecta > Coleoptera > Elateridae > Agrypnus > Agrypnus murinus. Next base: position 60,100,488 of record OV816025.1, read on the forward strand.
TACATAAAACAAAATTAAATAGCTTATCGGTATCTCCAGTGTAAGTGACTCCTGCGTACAATGTTGCTTCCTCACGGCTTGCTCCAAAATTATAAGTCTGGATTTCTTCAGCTAGTTTGCAAGCATAATTTTCAGAGAAGTCTATATGTAGTAACCCTTCATTCTTACTAAGACTGTTTTTCAGTGTGTTCTTAGCAGCATTTTCATTTTTAATGTTAAATTTATATTTATTTTTAAAGTTTTCATTTCTTCTTGAACCTCTCCCTCCAACTCTCGGACAGGTTTAGTAACATTGATTTTAGCTGCAATCTTAACATTAAATTGAACCTTTTCTTCATTTTATTTTGACATTTCAGAGGCCTGCCATACATATGCAATGCGGAAGCCTTACTACATGTTACAGGAGTTCATATGAATTTTCATTATCTACAAGTTTTAGTGGCTTTAGTTTTTGTGGTTTGAAGCTTATGTTTGCACGTTGTTTGTACAAGCAGGTAGCTCTGTTTATTTCATTAGGTTTGCATACATAATATAGACGGTAATAACATAGGGATGGCATCGAGAGAATGTACTGTAGGATATTTTTGTTTTGTGTACAAGGCCAATTGTTTTATTTGCTAAACTATAAAGACGGTAGTGTCCTATATCAATGTACATCAACAAAGCATTTAAAAATATTTTCCGTTGGTTTTTTTGACCTCCAGCAACTCTCCAAGGTTTCACCAGCGAGTCATGCAAAACTAGAGTACGGATTGCTTATTCCTCATTGCTTTTTCCTTTTCCAGGTCCAAGTCCAACAAAACGTTTCCCTGCAGTTTTTTTTTATTCAGAGATGGGCATTAGTTTTTCTTCAGGTGTTTTCATAACTGTATTGTTTTCAGTTTTTTTCTACTTAAATGCTTTCTTCTTCTTTTCACATTCTCAAGTTTGCTCAAAACAAATAGCCAGAAACCCAAGTGCAGAGAGGTTTCTTTTTGTATCTGAACTTGCCCGACGAAGAGAACACAAAAAAATTGAACAGCTAAAAAATCATTTGGCAGGTCAATCACCGCTGGATATTTTTCTAAAACTTTTTGATGATGAAGTTCAAGATATAGTATTGCGATTTTTTGTAAAGTAGGCTCATGATAATAATAATACACACGATTTTATATTTACAAGGGAAAAACTTTTCAGTTTTATTGGCATCCTGTTTTTATTAGGCTATCATACGTTGCCCCAAGCTAATTTGTGTTGGTATGTTGAAGAAGGCAAAGGAGTCGATATTGCATAAAACTGCATGACGAGAAACAAATTCAGAAATATTCAGTAAGCTCGATAAAACTGTTACATTTTCTAACTTTGCGGCCTTTTTTACATCTTCTTTTTCTTAAGGTGCTGTCTTCTTATAGAAGGTTAACAACAACTTCGGCAAATCGTTCACTATCTTTTGCTATTCTTAGTAATAACTGTGAGTTTAGGCCAGTGCAGTCTCTCACATTTCTCAACCATGAGCCTTGTCTCCTGCCAGTTCTCTTCTACCCTCAATCTTGCCCTCCATTATCAATCTTAGGTATGGCTCAGCAGAAGTTCAAGAGTTGCAGGGAGAGGTTCAAGAAGAAATGAAAACTTTAAAAATAAATATAAATTTAACATTAGAAATAAAAATGCTGCTTACAACACACTGAAAAAGAGTCTTAGTAAGAGTGAAGGGTTACTCCATATAGTCTTCTCTGAAAATTATCCTTGCAAACTAGCTGAAGAAATCCAGACTCATCATTTTGGAGCAAGCCGTGAAGAAGCAGTCATTTACGTTGGACATACCGATAAGCTATTTAATTTTGTTCTATGTATTTCTGCAAGTCCAGATCATGTCCTGCAGCTATTTGGGCACACTTAATCCTGTCTTTACCTTTCTGTCGCAACAATTGCCAAGAATCCAAACAGTTTATTTGTTTTCAGATAGACTCTCCATTCTTTAATAAGGTAGTTAGTTATCTTTAAACTTTGATGCATTGAGTATTCCTTAACTATCTTTGTAACATAAACGGTTTTTGTATTTAGTCAAAGTAAAACTTCTAACCGAGAAACAAGAACAACGACGAGTGACATGGACTAAATATGTAGTTGTCCTAGACAATGTTCCAGAGAATGACTGGTATAAGGTCATATTCAGCGACTAGTCAAAGTCTGGTGTTTTCGTTGGTTACTCTCGCAAAAGACTGATCGGAGCTAAACATGAAGCATTCCATAAGTACTGCTTAAAACGTACGGTTAGGTTTCCTCAAGGTGCAATAGTTTAGAGCTATATGTCAGCTGGAGGGTTAGAATGATTTCAGTCCATAGACGGCACAGTTAATGTTGAAAAGTATCAGCAAATTCTTAACGCAAACTTGTTACCAATCGTTAAAAATCGATCTTGACCGCGATTTAATCTTTCAACAAGATGGTGCTTCTTACCACACATCAAAAACGACCAAAAAATGGTTTGAAAATCATAATTTCAAAGTTGTTGAATGATCCTCAAGCAGTTCGGATCTTTAGTGTTATTGAATTTGAAATTATCAGCAAGTGGGGCATTATCCAATTTAGATAATTGTAATCCCCAAGTTAGAAGTATGTCAGCCAAAATTTAAGAGGCGAATAAAGCAAAGCGAGATGTTAAATCTTATTGAATTGTATTTATAAACTGCTATCTGAATATTTAGTTGTCAGCGAGTTTTATTGAATTTTTGAAAATTGTTTTCTGCAGATCTTTTTTTACAGAAGTTAATGGTTATTGTTTGAAAATGGTGTAATTTGGAACACTAGTAGGAAAAATAAACACAGAATTCATGAAACTGTCCAAATACATATTTAGTTGTTAGGGCTCGTACATGTTTTGTAAATTTCACAGAGGAACATCGATAACTTAATACCAGAATGTATATTTAAAAGGTAAATAAAATAAATAAAGGTTGCTCATGAAACTAAAATTTGCAAGTAATAAAAATTTCTTTCTCAAAATATTATTCCAAACACAAATGAAAATGATCCGAAATAAACAATTATATATAACAAGGTTACAAGAAATGTGTTTAATACCAAAAATAGGTGAATAGATTAGCATGATCTTACATTTTAGATATGATATTATTTACTACGTATTATGAATGCACAACTGTTTTCTTCTGAAACTAATAATGGTTTCAATTTATAAAAAATCAGTAATTGATTAAAATAAAGTAAGCACTAATAACGAAAACAAAAACGTCATTTTAAGAGATTGCTAGTCAATAATATTTTTGTTGCATCTTTATTTAAATATTTTTAAATTACATAAAAATACATCTGCACTGACCGCTGGACCTTGAAATTCCCTTCTAAACTACCTTTATCACTACCCAAACTTTTTTTGTCAAATTTCTCTTTACGCAATATTTGATAATATTGTTGCATGCGCTCATTTTTAAGGTTTAATTTAAAAAAAGAATCAGCTTTCTAGCTCAAATATGTTTGGAGATATAACGATTTAAACCACTGGAAGAACTTAAAAAACTGAAAGCTCTAATTAACACATTAAATCGCTCGGCTCTATAAAATATAGAACGAGAAAATGTACTACAGAATGTCAATAAGAAATAAAACAACGAATCTGATATTTTTAATTAGGTATTGAAATTAAAATGCGTTCCCAATAAAAATTAACAAGTCAATCAAAAATCAATATATTTCATTATTTCATAAAATCAATTATTAGTCGTTATAAATAACCAATAAGTTTTACCTTGTGCGATCGAATAGTAACTGTTTTGTAAAACAGTGACAGAAAGAAGATAATTTAAGAAGAACTACAAATTCCTTTTTATAGTTTGCTTTAATAGACATGTAAAACGTAGTTTCTAGTACATAAACAAACATAAATACAAAACAATACATCTGCACTGACCGCTGGACCTTGAAATTCCCATCTAAACTATCTTTATCACTACCCAAACTTTTTTTGCCAAATTTCTCTTTAGGCAATATTTGATAATATTGTTGCATGCGCTCATTTTTAAGGTTTAATTTAAAAAAAAAATCAGCTTTCTAGCTCAAATATGTTTGGAGATATAACGATTTAAACCACTGGAAGAACTTAAAAAACTGAAAGCTCTAATTAACACATTAAATCGCTCGGCTCTATAAAATATAGAACGAGAAAATGTACTACAGAATGTCAATAAGAAATAAAACAACGAATCTGATATTTTTAATTAGGTATTGAAATTAAAATGCGTTCCCAATAAAAATTAACAAGTCAATCAAAAATCAATATATTTCATTATTTCATAAAATCAATTATTAGTCGTTATAAATAACCAATAAGTTTTACCTTGTGCGATCGAATAGTAACTGTTTTGTAAAACAGTGACAGAAAGAAGATAATTTAAGAAGAACTACAAATTCCTTTTTATAGTTTGCTTTAATAGACATGTAAAACGTAGTTTCTAGTACATAAACAAACATAAATACAAAACAATACATCTGCACTGACCGCTGGACCTTGAAATTCCCATCTAAACTATCTTTATCACTACCCAAACTTTTTTTGCCAAATTTCTCTTTAGGCAATATTTGATAATATTGTTGCATGCGCTCATTTTTAAGGTTTAATTTAAAAAATGAATCAGCTTTCTAGCTCAAATATGTTTAGAGATATAACGTTTTAAACCACTGGAAGAACTTAAAAAACTGGAAGCTCTAATTAACACATTAAATCGCTTGGCTCTTTAAAATATAGAACTAGGTATTAGTAGCAATAAGTATCATCACAATTTTTTATATGCATTTAACCTATAATAATAAATTAACCTACACAATTTAAATAGTTTTCATCTAGAAAATACATATTAAAATCAACTAAATTCAACTGAATTAAATAAAATTCAGACACAATTGAATGGAAGTGAAAGATTTATTAAGTAGCTTTAATAAAATTATTTTTGTCACTTTAAATGACGCAATCCTTACTGAGAAACACACATAGTATTTTGGCAACGCAGAGAGTTTCGAATATACTCCCAGATGTTAAGTTTTATGCAAATAAATCAAATTTTAATTATTATGGCCGCCATATTTCATCCGCGCTTTAAATTTGCAAACGTTGACATCAAATTTGAAATCAGCGACCTGAAAAACCCCTTTGTAGAAAATTTCATACAAATCCAATAATATTTCGAGTTTTATGATGTTTTTATGCATAAATCTGAAAGCCTTTTAAATAAAATTCATACACATACAGAAACGAAACTAAAAGTATTTCTTACATAGCGTTAATAAAATAGAATTATTTTTGCCAGTTGAGATGACGCAATCTTTACTCAGAAATGCAGAGAGTAACTCGACACCGCAGACAGGCAAAGGAATTCAAGCAGGCTGGCCAATACTGAAAAAATAAATGGACGCTGTATAAACCTATAGGTTGCATAAAATAAACAGACGCTGAATAAACCTATAGCTTGCAAAAGACGCTGACTGATACCATCATTTATATACACTTATATACGCCGGACGCTGGGCGCTACGCTTTTGGTCCGGACGCATGGTAGGCCTCTATAGATATATATATATATATATATATATATATATATATATATATATATATATATATATATATATATATATATATATATATATATATATATATATATATATATATATATATATATATATATATATATATATATATATATATATATATATATATATATATATATATATATATATATATATATATATATATATATATATATATATATATATATATATATATATATATATATATATATATATATATATATATATATATATATATATATATATATATATATATATATATATATATATATATATATATATATATATATATATATATATATATATATATATATATATATATATATATATATATATATATATATATATATATATATATATATATATATATATATATATATATATATATATATATATATATATATATATATATATATATATATATATATATATATATATATATATATATATATATATATATATATATATATATATATATATATATATATATATATATATATATATATATATATATATATATATATATATATATATATATATATATATATATATATATATATATATATATATATATATATATATATATATATATATATATATATATATATATATATATATATATATATATATATATATATATATATATATATATATATATATATATATATATATATATATATATATATATATATATATATATATATATATATATATATATATATATATATATATATATATATATATATATATATATATATATATATATATATATATATATATATATATATATATATATATATATATATATATATATATATATATATATATATATATATATATATATATATATATATATATATATATATATATATATATATATATATATATATATATATATATATATATATATATATATATATATATATATATATATATATATATATATATATATATATATATATATATATATATATATATATATATATATATATATATATATATATATATATATATATATATATATATATATATATATATATATATATATATATATATATATATATATATATATATAGGGATATCGCTATATATGTATATCTCTACGCGCATTATTACTTCTAAATATTGATATTATACTTTGGGATTGGTTGTCTCACGGTAGTGGCTTTAGCTGCCTCCGTAGTGACGTTTGTTGTTGCACTGAAAACTCAGTGTCTTCAGGCCGATACTGCAAATGTGCGGTTGGCTGCTATCAGTGAAACCTTGTGTTGCTACATCTTCTGAGTTAGTTGCTTTTATATTTATTCCATCTGCTATGCCGTCCTGATGATCACTAATAAGTGTGAAACACGTGTAGACGGCTGCAACTTATTTTTTCTTTCTTCTCTGTTGCGCGATATCCCATTATTATAACTCTTTCTTGTATATCTCTACGCGCATTATTACTTCTAAATATTGATATTATACTTTGGGATTGGTTGTCTCACGGTAGTGGCTTTAGCTGCCTCCGTAGTGACGTTTGTTGTTGCACTGAAAACTCAGTGTCTTCAGGCCGATACTGCAAATGTGCGGTTGGCTGCTATCAGTGAAACCTTGTGTTGCTACATCTTCTGAGTTAGTTGCTTTTATATTTATTCCATCTGCTATGCCGTCCTGATGATCACTAATAAGTGTGAAACACGTGTAGACGGCTGCAACTTATTTTTTCTTTCTTCTCTGTTGCGCGATATCCCATTATTATAACTCTTTCTTGTATATCTCTACGCGCATTATTACTTCTAAATATTGATATTATACTTTGGGATTGGTTGTCTCACGGTAGTGGCTTTAGCTGCCTCCGTAGTGACGTTTGTTGTTGCACTGAAAACTCAGTGTCTTCAGGCCGATACTGCAAATGTGCGGTTGGCTGCTATCAGTGAAACCTTGTGTTGCTACATCTTCTGAGTTAGTTGCTTTTATATTTATTCCATCTGCTATGCCGTCCTGATGATCACTAATAAGTGTGAAACACGTGTAGACGGCTGCAACTTATTTTTTCTTTCTTCTCTGTTGCGCGATATCCCATTATTATAACTCTTTCTTGTATATCTCTACGCGCATTATTACTTCTAAATATTGATATTATACTTTGGGATTGGTTGTCTCACGGTAGTGGCTTTAGCTGCCTCCGTAGTGACGTTTGTTGTTGCACTGAAAACTCAGTGTCTTCAGGCATTTATTCCATCTGCTATGCCGTCCTGATGATCACTAATAAGTGTGAAACACGTGTAGACGGCTGCAACTTATTTTTTCTTTCTTCTCTGTTGCGCGATATCCCATTATTATAACTCTTTCTTGTATATAACATTAAATAATATTTTGAATGCAAATTCATATAGAAAAATTTATCGACTCTGCTGGGATTCGAACCCAGGACCCAGGGATATATATATATATATATATATATATATATATATATATATATATGTAACGTGTTAAAGTTTTAGATTCATTTTAAATACATTGTTAAATGTATGTATTGTAAATAATCTTAGTACGGCCCTGTACATTTAAATATATCTTCGTCGGTTTAAAATCGCAGACTTTATTTCAAATCTAATAGTGTTTTTCGTTAATATAAAAGGTAATATAAAAGCGTTCTCACGGAGATGAAATTGTTTTTGTAATAAAAATACAGAGATAAAACTGCCTTCTTGATGGAATGATACGTCTAAAAATGCATTTAATTCAAATTTATGTTACCTTTTACGTATTTATTTTCGTTTTTGATGAATAGATTCTTTGAAAATATATATCAAAAAGGAACAGTCTGAAATATTTTTAAATATCAGGTTTCATCCTACTCAGAAAGTCTTCGACCCTGTGGAATCTTCGAGAAGGTTTTCTCTCATTCCATGCGATATGTGCCATTCCTGGATCTGATAGGGTAATAATATATAGTCAAACTTCCATATTACGAACTTCTATATAGCGAATTTCTCTATATAACGAATTTCTGTGCTGTACACTGCCCTTTTAGAAAAAATACATATAAAAGTGTCGCTAAATAACGAAGGTAAATGTATGTATTATGCATCAATCCTTGTTAGCAGCAGTAAAATATTATAAATTTACTCATCTTCCAAGAAGCCTGCACACATTTTTAAAAACTTGTAATCCTTGCAAAAGGATTTTGTAAATTTATTGAAATGGAAATTCTAAAAAGGATTAAAATTGTCATTAAAAGATTTACAACTGGTTTATCTTTACATTCTTACTTTTTCAGGGGATTTCCGAAAATTTACCTGAATGAGAGTTCTAGGAAAGATTAAACTTCGATGCATTATACTTATTGTTACTTGTCTAAACGGAGAATTCACCCTTCTAAGAAAGATTAAAATGCAATTAGCATTTACGTAAAGTTCAAAACTTGCATTGCAAATTTTTATTTTAACTTTAGTTTTGTAAGTGAACAGCTCTACACTGGAGTACAAAAAAATCTAAGCGAAAGTGTTTAACCATTATTGAGAAAATCAACGTGTTGCCGGAAAATGATAACTGTATACAAAAACGACAAACATCGCGCCTCGCGGCAAAGTTTGGAATTCCTGTCAGTAGTTTATCGACTACAATAAAAAATCGCGAATCAATTTTTAAAATCAGTTGGTGAACTTACAGCAAAACGTGCTAGAACTTATGTTTACGACGCCGTGGATGAAGCAGTTTTAAAGTGGGTGCATTTAATTGACGACAAAAATGCCCCATTATCACGACAATTAATTAAATACAAGGCATTACAGTTTGCGGAATCACTCGAATTAAAACGAAAGCATTAAAATAATATTTACAAAAGGTAATATTTCTTTATAACGAAATTTCCCTTTTCACTTTTTTCAAGATTTACCGACTTCGTTATATAGAAGTTCGACTGTACTTCCCGTTTTTTAAATATTATTTACTCGGGAAAAAGTTGAGTTTTTAGAGAAGTTGAAGACAAATCGCCAAGCGGGGTGCATACAGTTTGGAGAGTCTGAAGGAGTTTGCCAATCAGGCCAACTCCAGCCAATACAGAAGGTCGCGGATAACTTGCCAAGCAGATGCGAGGTTCTGTTATGGACCGCCAAGTGAAATAAGTTTGAGTTTTCCCGTTCAGTTTACCGATCAGAAATTTAAGAGCTTTAGATTAAAGCTTAGTATTTTGTCTTAGTAAAGTCAATAACTAATCCAGTGTGCTGTTAGTTTATGATTTGTGAAGTCAATTCAATAGTTAATTGAATTTTAAAGATAAAGAAACTACATTTTTGTTCCATATTGCAGCGCTAATATTGGGAAGTACATAAATTTGTACCGGATTAAGAATAATACCGTATTGAGGATAATACAACCTCTTGAGAAATAAAATTGTGTCAACGTGGTAATCTTTTAAATGATTGATGGACGTTTCTTTTGAAATTAAATGGGTCTAAATCTTTTTAATGAAAGGATACTACAAGTCTACGTGTGACATAATTATCATAAACTTTAGTTGATAAACAATGGTTATAACTTCAGCATCGATACCAATGATTCGAAGTTCAAAATTTATAATGTGTGAGGTAATTTGTACCTAATGTTTAAGTGGATTTAAAGACATTATTGTGTTAGTGATACTTATGGAATTTAAAGGATTGTAAACTACAACGAATTAACAAGCCGGTAAACTGTATGTTAGAAGTTTTTGAAATGAAAATTTATTTGTACAATATGCATGAAAACTTTTTGCTAATAATGCAAGCATTTTCTTCTCAATAAGGATCCTTTTTAGAACACTATGACAAAAGATTGTCTTTATCTATGAATAAATGAGAATTTAAACTTAACCTTATTTTGATAATATTGGACCGATCATTAATTGAAGTTATTCAATTATATAACCTGCTTTAACGTCGATTTAAGTAATTATGATTAGTTATTTAATTAAATTAATTTTGATCAATATAATCCGAATCTTTTTTTACTTGGGAATTCGGATCATCGGTCCATATTCCTTATTATTTCTACAAACCTTATTTTTCTGAATAATAATAATTAGTCATCAAAAAGAGTTCTTTTGCCGGAACATAAAGTACAGTAAGTATCGTTTTTTGTTTTCAGTAAACATTTTAGTATTTTCAGAAAAGTAATTTCAGTATTATCAGTGTAATTAGCGATGTTACAATTGACGACTGATCGTGGGACATTTCAGTTCAGCATTTTTAGTCGTTACAAATTGGCGCCCATGCGTGGTACTTTTGTGTTTAGAAATTCTCGTGTGTTACAAATAGCAATGTTAAGTCTCTACAAAGTAAAGGTTTTATTTGCACAGTTTACACAACTAATTATACGTCTTATACGTCTCAAATAGATGAATGAAATTTCCAGCAATCTATTTTACTTTACAAAATAAAAAATGTTTAACCCGTATCTTTATAAAGAGACTCTAAACTTTTGTTCTATAAAAGAAATGTATTTGTATGAACTCTCAATAAAATTATTTAATATTCAATTTTTTCTTATAAAGGATATTAGTACAATTTTTAAAACGGGAACGAGGTTCTGTGCCCTTTTTAAAAATTCACGTCTACTAATCAACAGTAAATGAAAATTTGAATAATTTGTGCCGCCAATAGGCGACCTCTATTATCTCAATCACAAAAGAATTATCAAGCTGCCAAACACTGGAATATAACCCTACCTTATCCGATAGATATTGAAGTTTATAAATAATTTTATTATTAATTAAATAATTCTCTATTTTGTTTAAGATATTAAACTTCTATAATTAATCAAGTTTTACAACTTACTTCACAGTTAGGATAACATTTATTATCTATAAAAATCAATTTAATAATGCACAAGTAAAGTAAAATAAAGTATTATTTTTTATACCAACTTTCACTATTAAATTAAATATCACTTTATTTAAATCCACAACTTTACAAACATCCCAATTGTGTAATAGTTAGACAAATCTCCAGTCTGTCGACCAGCCGATGACTTGAGATTATACTAAGCATAAATAAAGGCTGAAATTTTATCCAAATGATATTGTCACGTGGGGTTTTCGTGACTGGAGGACGTAGTCAGAGGTCGAGAGAAAAGTAAACACAAGACATGGAAAACAACTATATACTAACAACAATAAAGAGAGTACAAAGGTTCACATACATAATGGTTATACAGTGTGTGGACGTACATGTCCTCCTAAATCTAACATAATCATGAGGGTGGTCGGAACCACCCTGCTCTAGCCCAAAATCTACAAACTAGGCGTAGGAGTTGAACCCCCTGGTGATCTACAATTAAGCGAGAGGAAGCTTGGTCACAACTTTCCCATAACTTAAGCAGAGAGAGGCTTTTATTGCAACCCCTCATAACTAAGCAGACTAAGCAGTAGGGGTCAGGTATTCAGCATCCCTGAATGCCAGAATATAAACCATCTACTATTAATTAATGAAAGATCACTTACCCGCTTGTTTCTTGATGAGGCTTCTTCTGAGTCTTGGGACAGACTGACTTTTAAGCCAAACAATCGGGTTTATATACTGCTGAACGCGGAAGATATTAGCATCGTAGTGGGAATCAGTGGGTTGGTGTTCCAAGTATTAAACTAAGGAAGCTCGCGCTTCCTGGTTGAAGGCTTGTGGGTAGTTTGCATTTGAGCTGACGGTACCTGGCACCAATCTGTGGGTTGAGCGGAAGTGTGCTGGTTTCTGCTGAAGGAATGTGCAGCTGTTTATGAATTACGTAGGTTGCCCAGCAGAATATGCAGTTGAGATTAACATAGGAATGACCCGCCGTGGGTGAAGCGAGAGCGCTACTACGAAAGACCGCGCAGCTGGCTCCAAGTTGTTGACGGTGAGACCGCAGCTGCTTGGCTAACGTGGGTAACTGAGTGTGGCCTTGCACGATATATTGTACGAACGGAAGAGAAGTTGAGTTTTGTATATAATATTGAATTGTAAATATTTCCGTTTGTGACAATATCTTGAAAACACCCATAATTCTCCTGCACTTTTTTATGGTAAATATTTATATTTATAATATTTTTATCTTCAGTTTATAGTATTTTACAATTAATATAATATTATTTAACACTACATTTTATATTATTATGTATTTTCTTTATAAATTTTCTATCCAATCAAATTTACGCTTGTTTATTTTATCAAAAAACTTTTTCTAATCCAAACTTGTTTATAATTCTTTCTGGTAGACGTTTATCGCCAAAACTAAACACCTTTAAATTGTTTATCAATCTTATCTACCTTTGATAATGACACAAAGTGTCGAAACAATATTGTCAGGTTAAGATATTAATAAAACTTGTGAAACTTTACTAATCTTTGTATTTATATTATATTTCACCTTTAAATTCATTAATCGTCTTGAAATATAGTCCTTCACTAGACATTCTTCAGTTGTAAAAAGTATTCTTTATTGCTTAAAACTTTATTAAATAAGATGAAGTCTCCTGCTACAACGTGCTAGACTAGGATCATAAGCATTAGTTGGCTCTGTTACTATTCAAACTAAGAATTGTATAGCAGTTAATGTAATACCTACTTAAATTACTATACTAATAATTCTATTAAACACTCCAACTACATTCAAACATATTCAAAATATATAATTATGTATTTAATACATAGTTGTCCTTTAGTTTCGAATTTTAAGACTATATTCATTAAAATTAAATTTTTATTAAAATTTGTTTTTTGAACTATGTGAAGTTTTCTCGAAAAAAATGTTATATGACGTACTAATTTTTTTACAATTCCATTGAACAGGTGATCAAATTCGTGGAAAAACTAAGGTTCAGTTAAGCAAAAGCAATGCTGCCGTCATAACGGAAAAACAAATCTCTACGTCAGGAAGTGTCTTTTTAAGAAATAAAATTGATCTGCTTCACGGTTTTTCAAAAAAAAAACCGTAAAATAGCAAATGGTAAATTTTGTGCACAACTTTATCACAACTCTATATACTGTTTATTAAAACCCACTGTATATTAAAAATAAAAATTATTATAAATCACGCAACAATAAAGATTCGTTTAATTAAATCTTACTAAAGTAAGTAACATTATAGCACCCATTTTGGAAGAAAATTATAAATAATATACAGCTGATTTATTCATTTAAATAATGCACCATTTGCTTGGTTTGGTTGGCAGTTCTCAAAATTTAATATAAATATGTATAAACGATCCCTAAAGAAATGATGCATTTGGTCGACAAACACTCGATGGAGGAACATTTAGGAAATCTTGAGTTGCACATAATTTATTGTACTACTTTTAAAAAATTTGGAACGAACATAATTAATTTTAATAAAAACAAATACCTAAAAGTTTTAATAATTTTATAAGAACATTGTAGTAACTTTTTATTTCTACTTTTTGACTGATTCCTCTGATCTCTGTCTCATTGTCCATTTGGCTCCCAGATTTCGGGGAGCAACATTGTACTTTTCTTCCCTAGCGAGACAAAACGAATACTTTTCGAGAAAGTGAATATCTTTTTTCCCCTAGGGAGACAAAGTGAATAATTTTCTTCTATAGGAAGGTAACGTAGAGTACCATTTTACATCCTGATTTCGGTTGGAACATTGGAACTGTTTATGCGCCTTATGTGTATGTAGTAGACAAAATATATTTACCTCTGAAATGAAGTTAATGAATGCAAACAATTTCTTGGAAAATAAAGGAATATTTATTATTGCTGCAACAACCACGATCTCATTGATAATAACGTCGGCACATGTAACATATTTTGAAGTGTTACTTTTCATTCTAAATCCCTCTTCGTCCATTTTAATTTCATTAATTATTCCAATTACAGTAAAAATGACTGAAATATACTTCACTAGTGATAACTTCAAATTCAGTTAAAAATAAACATACCTAATAAGACACCTAACAAAAAGCTATAAATTCTAAAAGAAGTAGACAAAGATAATCTCCACTGATTGTGAGATCCATCCACACTTCTTATACGTAACGGAGCAAGACCGAATATTTTACTTAAATATAATATAGGCGAAGAGGTTAAGTAAATATTATTTGACAGGTGTACACCTTCGGTAGGCATTTTCCTGAGAAATGTAAGTACCAGTCTTGTACTGTACTTCACATTTTTCATAAATTACGTTACGATAAAAATTAATCAATATTCTTTTATCAGCGTGAACTATCTCAAGCTATTCCTGTGATGAAAATAGAAATAAGTGCATTTGTAACTGTCAAGAAATAGGTATTTCGTATTATTAATATTGAACTGCATTATTTGATTAATGATAATAATATAATAATAGTTGTTTTCGAAGTAGCTACTTTGAATAGCTAATGAAGTGCATATTAGTATACTATAGACAAGGAATTCCAATGAAAAAGGCGAAGACTATGTATTTATTATTAAGTGTAATCTAAAGCATTGTTTATAGATACATATGCAGGGTGTAACTAATATAACTTAAACTTTGAGGGCGCCTATTGTATCCACATTGCATTAAAAAATGCAAAACAAACTAAAAAATGTTTTTTGTTTGCTTAAAAGTTTTAAAACAATTTATATTTTTATAAATTGTTAATACTAAATATTAATTTAGTATTTGTAATGTAGTGTAAATGCACACGTATTTAAAATTTAAAATGCGATTTTCTCGGAAACTAGCAGAAAGCGACGACATGTTGATAAGGAAAACGAGGTTTCTAGTTATGTTAGTTACACCCTGTATACTGATAGCAGGTTCCGGTGTGATATAAAAGTTTTTATAGAAATATTTATCATACAAAACTAAATGCGGCATGCTTACAATCGAAGGGCCAAGGAAAGACTCAGAGAAAGCTTCAACTTAAAAGCTATTATTGTTTAATAATAAATGCTGCATTTGTTTAAGAAGAATATTTTCTTAGACAAAAAATAGTTTGTTAGCGGTAGAATATTTCTTGAAAAGGATACAGGCCGTAGATTCTCCAATAGATTTGCTGTAAATTTATCAAAAAAAATCCACTTTCGCTGTTGATTCAAGGTTCTTAAATAGGGACGGGCGAATGCTAGAGCTGTAGACATCAATCTATTGTTACAAGTTTGCATATTATGCAACACTTGTCGCCGATTGATGATGTAAACCTCAAAAGTTTGAAGACCTTTCTTGGAACCTGATAATAATTCCTGAATTGGTCTAAGTACAGGGAATCCATAAAACATCGGTGGAATAAGCTAAGGTGTGGCTTGTTTGGCCTATCTTTCGGTTAAGCTTTCCAGTCCCTGAGTAGCTGTTATTAAACAATTACTATTAACAGACTTTACCTTCTTTATCTTAAAAAAGATTTCATAATCTCGGAATGAAAAATAAATAAAGTCCCAATAAACTCTGACGAATCTTCAGCAAGCTTAAATCAAAGGTCGTTGCAAGAAGAGTTGTGGCTCTTCACCACATAATTAAGGAAAACATTAATAAAAGCACACTACCTGAGATTTGCTTTATTGATACATTTCTAAAAATACTACATTTATGTACTTGTGTTAGGTGCTTCTTATTAACCTTCAAACTGAATAATTACAACCAGGTAAGTTGCCACTGCTCCAGCAAACTAGAAAGGTATTTAATTCAAATAATAAACTTTACGTGCGATTACTTGCTTAGAAGCTCTTACAGCAGTAATCAAGGTGCGATCTATAAATCCTAATCCGAAAGCAGAGAATTTGATAGGAGCTTCTGATATTTGACATGACAGAACATATACCTAAGAAATAAGATAATAAATTTAAAATATAAAATAAAGAGTCAAATATTTTACTTGGTCTTCATACTCATCTCCATGTTTAGTGCAGCGCAGCTTCCCAACTGTGGTTCTCAAAATTTTAATCTAAAATAACAATATAGTAAACAATTCATATAAGCTCAATTGATATAACCAACCTGGTTTAAACTACTGTTACAAGGTTCAACTACAATCATAAGCCTGCAAAAATGAACAATAAGCCACATAGTCTTTGTGCCGATAATAATGGGACTTCCGTGTTTCACAATACCAGACAACATCCCATATAGAAGAACAGTTAACTGTATTAGACAAGTCAATACTATTATCTGTAAATAAATATAGATAAATATAAATATAAAAGTAGTATAACAAAGCCACTACTGCACCATTTGCTTATGGAATTTAACATGGACTCAAAAAACGCCTTTATTTCCGGTCTTTGCCTGCGGAGCTGTCTAAAAGCTGTCTAAAGCTGCACAGAAACTGTCTAAAAGCTGTCTAAAGCTGTACAGGAGCTGTCTGTCTAAAAGATGTACAGCTCTAGACAGCTCCGCAGGCTCAGACCGGAAGTAACGGCGTTTTTTGGGGCCATGTTAAATCCCATAAGAAAATGGTGCAGTAGTAGCTTTGTTTTACTACTTATAAATAAAATATAAATATGAAAATCTATGTCCGCATATAAAGAAATTCGTTGGTTCCCCGACTTTCATAATTACAACTCTGTTATTATTTGCCATTTTCATAACTACTGCATTGTTGTTCAAAATTCAAAAACAACCGAAATATTAATAATCTATACTACCACTTTTATATGAAGCAATGCTTTGATAAATGCTTGCTGGTGGAGGAGGTTGTTGTTACACGATTAATAAGTATGCAGGTATACTCTGAGCTATAAGAGTTTGAACTTGTATAGTCGATTTTTTCCCAAAGTACATTTCAGTACAAGAGATGATTAAAATTAGAACTCAAACTAATATCTTTACCACAGATCATCCCTTGTTATAGGAACTCTTAGCATGAAAACCACTCAGACATATTGTATACCAATGTAACAAACTCATTATTGCGAATATGTATCCCGTTACTGACCAAACCAAATGCTAGCTTGCATACAAAGAATTTGGGTTCAACAGAAACTTAATCTATTTTATGATTTCAGTCTGAATAAAAAATGCCTTCCTTATATTGCCTTAAGCTTTTTTGAATTTATCAAAGGTTTAAACGAGTTGCTTTTGGGAAGTATAATTCATGTTTTGCGAGATAATTTCATAGCTTGTAATGGTTTGGTTTCTGATAAGCCTGTTTTGACTCTGGATTTTCATGATTCTAGCAACCGGCAATAAAAACACGGGAGAGAGAATTCAATCTAAAATTATTATTGGTGGTACATGGTGTCGCATTTAACGTGCACTTGGCTGGCGCATTTAACGTGCACATTTTAGAACAAATCACAACACCTAATTTTTATTTTAAAAAAAACTAATGATTTTTCGATTCTCGGGTATGTTTAAGACAGTACAAGATAGAGAGTACAAGAGCACGGTGAAGTAGCGTGATTTGACCCACCCGACAAGAGTTCAGAATTAATTGTTTGGACGAATACTGTTAAGTGGTGGTAGACTGTTACTAAATTATCGTTTTTAATTTAACTTTTCGTGGCTTAATGAGTCTAGATACTCAAAGCCAAAAAAAGTAGTTTTTGTCTTTTTGTCGTGTTTATTGTGTAAACCTTGTTTTGTGAAAGTAAATGTTTTGATAAATTTCCGCGTGCTTGCCGTTTTAACCGTATTAGTTAAATTGAAAAAAATAAATGTCCTAGTTAAAAAAAACTCGAGAGTTGGTCTTGATTGGGTTAATTAAAGATTTAAGGATTGGGTTAATTAAAGAAAGACATAATCACAATGTATTTAGAATGGGATCCCGAATTGAAGTTCATAATGCAAGTAGGCTTTACACCCACGACCCATGAAAACAATTTGGATCGATAAGACGTCTCTGTAGAGAGATATGTTCAAAGTAAGAATAAGTGATTTATTTGTTATTTGCTTATATGGCGAATTTTGAAGTCCATGTGTGGACTTTTGTTTGAGAATAATAGTATGTTACACCAGATAAAACGGTATAAAGTTATTTTACAGTAAAGTTAAAGTTTCAGTGGCTTTTTAATCCGCCCTGGTAATATGAAACGCTAATTAATCTACTGTGTGGTTCACCTTGTTAAATTTTGCCAAATGTTTAGAATCTGTCATAATTCTTGTAATGCATAAGTGATTCTAATTTAATGATGCCGTGGAAGAAACCGACTATACTACACTCTAACAATTTTTCTAAAGACACATTTCTTGATTTTTTCCAAACAACTGCTAGGTAAAGCTTTTTCATCAAATCACCCCGTGCACTATTTTCTATTAAAGTCATTTGTAAAATAGTCTAGCTGGTTACTTACTAAAATAAGGAGTCCGAAACAATTGTTGATACAATTAACACCATCGCATATTCTTAAATAAACCTTCGTCATTTCTTTTATAAAATTCAAAGATGTGCCCTGCTCCTTTGCTTTATCTGAAGTAAAACAACATACAAACTCTTATCAAACCATTCTTATTCAAGAACTTACCTTTTTCTTGGTGAAGAGATTTAGAGACATACAATAATCTATTCGTGTCAAATTTGCTTAAGCTATGCAGCAGGCATTGATTTAAACGTTTAATTCGTTTTTCAATTGCATACACCATGAATGCGTATTGTAAGACAATAATCGTAATGATATAATAAGAAATATGATAAACTAGTAGTTGGCAGAAATGTGTGTTCGTAGAAGAATAAGTTGCGCTAATAAACACATCGAAGCCCAAAAAAACAGTTTCAGAAAAGAGAATAAGTAATAATATAAAAAGTGATGATTTTCCGTATGTTTTCACCTCGGTTAGGGGAATTGTTAGATCAATCTAAAACATATACAGTTATACAGAAATTGTAGTTGTTATTTAAAATAGTTTAGAAATCTGAGTGTAAGTCAAGTATAAGTCCAGTATACGTCAAAATGATAAGTCCGAGTCCATGGTATTGTGCATAGATGATGTTTTGTATCTGTACAATAAAGAATGCATTTACCGGCTTAATTTACTGTTTTATTCTTCTGTTATATGAAATTAAATGATTTATATCTCATTTCTATATTTTGTTTATATGCTTTGCAACATAATAAATTAATAAACGTAATAAATCGGTTGATTTCATTATGAGGTTGTAAAATTTGGAGAATAAAAATTGCTTAATGTAAATATATTCATGTCAGGCTATATGTAGTGTACAATCCATCTTGTAAATCTAGAGTGAAAGATCTTGCCGTATAGATCAGTTTAGTTCTATGATTAATATAAAATCATCTTGTAATATTAGCTGAAGATTCCTGGGAAACGGGTTATCAAATACTTTATAATTTATTTTAAATGTGAACTTGATTATATTTTTTATACGGTAGATGGTAACTCACATTGGTAGTTAAGTCTATCCATAACCACTTGTCTCGCGGACATTGAAGGTAATTAATCCACTGTAGCCATAGTTGGATCGTAGTGTATTTCTAGTAGAACTGTTGTTGTAAAGAGAAGCTTAGATACTGTCACGTAAAGACAATAAAATGTTAATGTATTAAAGCTTTGTTAGCCAGTTAGAAAAGAATGTGGCAGTTTTATCAAATAAGAACGTCTTGAGTAATGGCAGAGTAGAAAGTAAACTTCAAAGGTTTATGAGAACGAGCCATCTAGTAAATAAGATCCTCTTGTAAACCAATACGTCTTGCTGCTTATTAACGGAATTGAACCAGAGTGTGGCATGAGAATTATGTACACAAGATCAGCCCAATGTAAACTATAAGGTCTTTTACTCAAGATTTACAAGATAAATAAGAAATCGAAGTAATCTCTATCGGAAGTTCTTACACTCGACACTTATCAAATGAATTTTATATTAATTACTGTTTCACAGTTAAAAGACTACTCTGAATAATCATTACTAGCAAAATAAAGTCAACATATGATCAATAATCATTTCGGGATGATCTCTTCATTTCCTGATATAATAGTGTCTAGCTATCCTAGTGTGTAGTAACTTGTAACTTGAATATTGTGAACTGTAGTTACTCCATTGCTCCTAATAAGTAAGTAGTATTGTGTGTTTGTATCTCTAAAATCAAGTAATAGTAAAAGAGAACTGCTTACCTGGTTAATATGAGAAAAAAATTCTAATAGGTGTGATTTACGAAATGGAAATCCAAATATGGCTAAAATAACTGTTACTTGTATGGCTATTACTTCTACGAACACTACATATTTTGCAGAGGCTCCACTTGTGGTTTCTGTTATTGTGACTTTACCAGCTACTATATTAGATGCGTCGTAAGCATCAAGCAGAACTAGAATGAAAAATTACCATTGATTTAATTAAATTTTCACATACTTTATTTCAGGTATAGAATCGCATTCTTTTTTTATAGTGTCTCAAAGCATCTTGTTAATGTTAACCATCAAGAAATAAATGATGAATACAGTTTCATAAAATTGAAATATAATTAAAACTTAAATATAAAATTAAAAACGCACATTCTGTAAATAAATAGGTATATCGTAGTTAGTGTTGTAAACGCAAGAACGTTCTGAAAATGGTGATGAGAACGTTCGCGCATTATAAAACCGTATCAAAAGAACGCATATCAATCTCTTGGAGAGCATAATCAAGCACGTTCGCAAACGTTATCATAATAATTCTTGAGAACTTTCAGAATAATACACTACAAACGAGCATAAACGAGAACATTAAAAAATCGAGAATAAAACCGAAACTAAACGATCTTAAACCGCACGCCCACGCAAAATGTACACGTGTTACTCACAGTTGCTGTCGGCGTCGGGTGTTCTAAAGACGAACACTTTTATAAGTATAGTTTGCAAAATTAATGTTGTTGAAAGCATTAATAAGAAATTTGGGTTACAGCCCGTTAGCACCTCTTTTGTTGTTTGTTCTAGTTATATATGAACTTTATATTTAAGTTTTTTTGAGATACCTGTACTTAAGTGCTCATTTATATAAGTAGCCACGATTCTGCTAAATAACCGTTTATGTGATTGTACATAACAACGGCCGCTAAATCTTAAAAGCATAGGTTAAAGTTTTTATGTTTCACTTGCATATTATTAGTTGTTTATACCTGCGATACGAACCATATAAACAACTCCATAACAACCAGGGCATTAAAAGCGGGTGTAATAATTTATAATGGCCGCTCATCGTTTACTTTGTAATTGGAGCCGGCGTAACGTTCAATAGTAATTTGGATCGTTAGGCCAGAAACGATATGTTTGTGTACCAGTGTGCTGCAGTGCGACACATAACGAGTATTAGCAACGTTGTTTTTAGACGCGTGATCCACGAATTCTTTTGCCCAGACTTCTGCAGAAATTTCTTAGATAAAATTAATAATTCATTCTTTAGATGATATGTGCTATTAGGACTTTTTTGTTTTAATGCCGGTAACAAACAACAACAAAAAAATTTGAATTTAAAATTTTATATCTGGTTGATTTTTGCAAATTTAATAAAAGTTGTTACCATCCGACAAACCTAAAAATTCCTAGGTTTATAAATATAAACAACGTCCTTGCCAACGTCAACAATTATAAATTAAAACTAATTTTGTACTTGTACATATATGTGAAAAATAAAATATCGTATTCACCACGAGCGTTACTAGATGATAATGCCCATCGGGCGACTTCCATCCTTCAGACTATCGGGCTGGAACATCGCCGCTCACCTGGCATTACCATCATCTTAACGCCTTTAGTACATAAATAACTATTAACGGTCGCATTTTAATTATCAACATTATAATAGTTTATTTTATAACATTGTTACTATGACCATCACAACCTCGATCCCCAAGCACATGATTTTTGCAACACATGTACAATTATATCATAAAGTCAGTTAAAATTTTTGTATGTTATGCGTCCTCTAAAAGTCTTTAAGGGCTCGGTCGCTTTAAATGCTCGGCTGACGCCTCGCATTATGGATCGAGTACTTATGACATAAATAACTATTATATTTTGTTTATACAGAAAGTGACAAATGTTTGTAAAGTTTTTAAAATGTATCACTTGTGCATACTGCACACTTGTGGGACACGCAAGGTGTCTAGTAGCAAAATTTATTTTAAGGTTCAGCGTAGTGTCCGCGGTCGGCGAAGTGTCCGCGGCCAGCGTTGTGTCCGGTACGTTCTAATTTGTATTTCTTTTGTTACCAAAAACTTTCTCGCCTTAGGAAGAAGTACAACGTTCTTTTCCGAAATGAGGAAGTAAAACCTACTTTCTGATATGGACACAGAGAAATAAGCGTTATTCCACTGATTTTACTCAAAATATATTTATATTGTATGTTTAGAAACTCTATCTGTTTAAAAACAGAAGAACTTAAGATAAGATTTTCTTACCCAGGGTAAATCCTAAGCAAAAACTATATATTTTATATTTCAATGAGTACTCTATTTTATATCGATATCTGTATAAAGAGATCTTAAATGGAGCCAAACCACAAAGTCTGCTAGTATAAAATAAAGATGAGAACGTTTTAAATGCATTTCGCGAAATCTCCAGTGCAGAAGGTTTACTCATTTTTGTATCTACTATATTTTCAAAGTGTATTCCTAGAAATATTCTCCGTAAGTTAAGTATATGTATGTTTTCTGTAGTAAAAACAATCTCAGACTTCAAAATTATATTTTATATGTTATGCTAAGTTGTACGAAGTGATAGAATCAGACAAAAACAACGCTCAAAATCATTTTCTTTGGCGTGAATTATAATATTTCAATAGCTAAATAAAGTATTTCTTAGAAAGCAATGCAATTATTTAAAGTATTAAAAAATAAGTGAAATAAACATAAACCGTAAGTAAAAAAACAAGTAAATAATAAATAATATAAGTTTGTAATCGTGATAATGGAGAATAAATTGCCTTGATTTGAATTTAGATCAGCAATTCACAAGTTTTCAATGAGTGCAATTAAGTTTTCTTAAGTACCGTACCAACAGCTAATATGATCAAGCAGTCAGATTAGTTTTTAATCATTATCTGTTATTATATATACAGTGCGATTCTAAAGTATGGAATAAATTCGATAAAAGGGAAAGTATTGATTTTTGAAAAAATTCCAAAAACACGTAAATTTTGTTTTTAAAGTCCGCATTTTCTGACATAATATTTGAATATACAGGGTGATGCGTTTAAGTGTGGTGGCGTCATCGGCATTTTTTTAAATGGCAACTTACATTTTTATTCCATATTCTGACACTTTCTCCTCTTGCTAAAATGGTAATGTAATAAGTTTGTTACCTTACAGAAAAAAATTTTGAAAAAAATAATTATGAAGACGGGAAAGTGCTATAGTCACCACACTTAAACGCATCACCCTGTATATCCGATATGTCAAAAAGTGCGGACATTAAAAACAAAATTGACATGCTTTTGGAATTTTTGCAAAAATCAATACTTTGCGTCTCGCTTTGCATTTAAGTGTGGTGACTTTCCCACACTTTCAGCACTTTCCCGTCTTCATAATTATTTTTTTCAAAAATTTCCTTATGTAAGGTAACAAACTTATTACATCACCATTTTAGCAAGAGGAGGAAGTGTCAGAATATGGAATAAAAAATGCAAGTTGCCATTTAAAAAATGCCGATGACGTCACCACACTTAAACGCATCACCCTGTATATTCGAATATTATGTCAAAAAGTGGGGACTCTAAAAACAAAATTGTCGTGTTTTGGAATTTTTTCAAAAATTAATACTTTCCCTTTTTTCGAATATATTCCATGCTTTAGAATCGCATTGTATATCTATTTCTCGCCCTATTTCTTAAGGGCGCGTTATTGGCGCAAAATATTAATGCCAAATTATAGCTCACGTTTTTCATTTAGTTTTCTTTTAATAATCGTTTTTTAGGAAGATAACGTTTGACGTCTACTGCTAAACTGTTAAGGTAGTGTGGATCATAGTTTGTAAGGAGTAGATATCTAATATATATTATGTAATTAGGAGATCAAGCGATACTTTAAATCCGAGAAGATGTATTATAACGCCGAGGCGCCAGCCGAGGCTTTATAACATCTTCGAGGATTTAAAGAAGCTTGATCTCCGTATTGCATAAGTTGTTTTATTTTATTTCGTATTTCAATCCTAATTTCTCCCTTTTAAAATTCATCCGAATTTATTGTATAATGAAGCAAGTTGCCTTGTCTGTGTCATTATACGGTTACCAAGGAGATAAAAAGCAGCATGTCACGTGTGGCTGTTATACAACATCAAATGATTTTTACGTTGCCAACAACAACGGAGATCAAGAACGTCTTGAACTCCGGTGTCATTGACAACGGAGATAAAGATATACCTTATTTTACTAATTGTAGTATATAAATACTTGTTTGAAATACGAAATGAAATAAAATAAATTTGATAATCGTAGTCGAACATCGCCAATTTTGTAGAATTAACGTTTTCTAAAAAATAACTAAACTAAACATAATACAGTCATTATAACACTGTTTAATAGAAAAATCTATGACAATGGATAAATGTGTTTGCTTACTTATTTAGTTTCTGCACCAGGAAACGTTAGGCGGTAATATTCGCGGACATGGACTTATTAAACTAACGGACAAGGCATTCCCGTCGTGCCCCAGTGGTTTGGATCGTGCCAAAACTGTCATTTTGTTTGTGTGTCCGGGTGACGCGGTCGTGTTAATTCAGCAGTTGATATTATTGATAGGAATGGTTATTTGTGTTGAAAGGTCATGTAAGAACAAAAGTGCAGTGGTAAATTAAGTGAAAAATAACGTTACGTTTCACTGGTAAGTGTAAAATATGCTTTTTTATGTATTTTATTTAGGCAAGTGCAGAACATCTGACAAGCGATCATCTGATCATTTTTACATGACGTCGCTAGTTTGCTTACGTTCAATGCTTCCCCCTGCTCGCCTCGAAAGCCACTCTTCTGTTGCCCCCAAGGTTTGATATAGCTTGTCCGTTAGTTTAATAAGTCCATGTTCGCGGGACATTTAAAAGTAATTTAACTTTGCTAATCTTTTGACTATTATTTAATAAATTCCCGAAGTAAATGATGTTTTTTTTACTTAAGAGCATGTGACAGTTAATTTTTGAATAAACTATTTCACTCTTAATTAGTTCTGATTAGTTTCTTAAAACGAATAAATATTTTCAATATTTTAATATAGTAATACTTTTTTTTTTCTTAAAACCAGCAAGAACAACTAATATTTTTAATGATATTTAGCACTTTTATATTCCCCTTTTTCATTTCAACTGCCTTCAATTATTCCTTGGCATTTAAAAATTAAAAATTTCAGTTAAACTTAAAATATTTTGAAAGTTTACGCATGTCTGGCAACACTGTGTGCAGAGAACTGCGATGCGATCAAATAATGTTTCTATTTACATTTTCAAATTTTATTTTTAAAGGAATTAATTCCTTTTTGCAGACTGTAGCGCCATCTTTAGGTGTTTATAGTTTCTGAAGCTTCCTATTATTAATACTGGCGGTGATAACGTGCCCTTAATTGTTTAGTAAAAAGTTGCTTAGTTATAACCAGAACCACGTACTTCTGATAAAGGATTTTCAGAAAGCAATTTGATGACAAATGACGTTTAGAATGTTTTCTGAGTTTGTTTTAATATTTTCCGCCTTATAATTTTTGCTTTTAGTTTGCATTATTTTATAAAGATTAATTTATTGTTCTTCTATTTTTTGATGTTACTTGTGATACTGTTTGATTATGCGTTATTTGTAGCTTGTTTTGTCTTGAACTGAATTTTCTTAAGTTACACTACTTGTCAGCAAGAGTTCCTTCTAGAAGAGGCTTGAACTCCGGAACGAGGTACACTTTTGTATTTATTACTTGTAACCTCCGTAATTTATCATATTAACAAAGAAACAAAAGTCCCTCGATTGGGCTAGTCAATTTGTATCCTTAATTCCAATAAAGAAACAATGCATAAAAATGTTTTACTTACCCAAAATAAAGCTACAGGCAAAGACTTCTTACATCTAATTCGAATTATATTCAAAAGTCAATTGATTTCAGATTGGATCCATGAATAAGTGAACAATATAGTGGACGCCACCCAAATTATTTGTTGCTATTATTAAAATCCAGCAAATTATGTTAAGTTTCTTTGTTTTAATTTATTAATTTAAACTCGAGACGATCTGTTAGTAAGATATGAAATATAAAAGCTATATAAATGTCAGACATAACAGTTACAATATGAAGCACACAACATTTGGAATTTATACACATTAACTGATTCAGGGATTTTATTCTAAATACTATTTTACTATCATCTACATGAAGAATACATTCCACATATAAATGTCATGGTTAAAGTTCGCAAATATCTAAACTAGAAGTTTGTTTTACACATTAATCCCATTGGCACAAATCATAACATAAACACTTTCACCTTCACCTGATGCTGGAACCTGAACAGTTGTCGTTGAACCCTGAACTTTTTTATACAACACGACTCTTCTAACATTGCAATAATTTCCACTTATTGACTATTAATTAGTACCTGTGCTATAGTCTGCAGTGATCTCATAATTTTAAATCATAATTAATAATTATAAAATAAAGTCGACGTTTCAAAAATAATTATGAAAGTTAATTGGCGTTATCAAACACAAGACTTCAAAGATCTAATATTATTGATTTCTTGTTAAAATTCCCACAAAGGACACTCAAACTTTAACAAGTATAAACAAAGGTGATAACCGCACCGAAACAGATTCTCTAGCCTCGTGAAAAAAACTAGGTTACACCATTAATTCTTGTACGTTTTATTACTTCAAAATTCAAATTAAAACGAAACGCACACAGGTGCCGCAACTCTAAATCCTCACACACAAACAAGGGTTTAAACTATAACCTTAACGGTACGGTACGGAAACCTTAAAACTCTTTTGACACTAAGCGAAAATAATAGGAAAATCTCGCATGAAATCTACTAACAAGACACGAAAAAAGTTACATCGCTGGAGTTAGAGACACAACCGCCTCGAGGCTAGGGCCACTGCCTGCGGACGTGTCATCACACACCCCTTCGAGAATTTTCTAGGTTTCTTTCTTAACTGCTACCAAATGTAATACACCTTAGCTCCTCTTTTAAGATTTTAAGAGGGGCGATTGAAATTAAAACATGCAAATTCAATAAAACTTTAAGATCAGAGATGCGCTATCAAAGTCTAAAGTATAACACGGATATGAAGTCGAATATACGTTGTTTTATACCTTGTTTGAATTTGAAACGACGCGAAATAAATAGCGTAAAGCATAATCTCGTTACATACTGTTTAAATGATGATGATGACCGGAGTTTCCCTGACTAATCTTCAAACAAAAGGTGTATCGATCATCTAAAACAGATGCCATTTCTAATAATCTATTTGAAGTTCTATATTAAAAACGGCATCAAAAAATCATGGGCGCCAGCATGGTTAGTTTAAGCAGTTAAAGTGTTATCAGTAGTTCTCCAAAACAACGGAGCTATAGATCTTAAAGTGAATCCGTTTTAACTTGCAAGAACTAAATTTCTTCACTCCTTTATAACACAAAAATATCAGGCAACAAATAAAATAACTCTAAGAATATCATTTATTTATTTATTCAGTTATAAATCGTTATCCAATCATTGGATTAATAATGAATTAGAATAATAGACATAATTCTAATAATTCACTCTTAAATTTTGATACAACAAACTAAGTATCACTTCCACATGAAAATAAGGTATAAGAACCCACCTGGTTATTTCAATAGACTAAATTTAATTTACCCACGTTGCTTCAGGTGACCCGTAGTATATGATAACCAGGTTGTTAAGACCCTTTGCGAAGGTTCCCAGAAATTACGAGTAGGTACTGAACATTTTGCGGAATACAAGACCATTATTAATGCCTTATATTTTATTTCAGCCTTAGGAGTTCCATATCAATAAGATTAACAAAAAATTTATTTCCATAACAGGAACAAAGGTGCATTCGTTATTAACACCAAACAAACAAGGGTAAAGCTCGCAGTTTCAACTACGAAGTTCAAGCATCGAACTAAATTATCATCCAATATGAACAGTAGACTTAAACGCCAACTTGAATTGAAGTCTGGATTGATTTCCCTATAAAGAATGATTATCTTTTAGAACATAGGCTTATTGATCTCAAAAAAAAAGAAGAAACTTTAATTAAATAAAAATATTACCTTCCAAATACAAAGGGAAAATTGAAGATGGTAGGTCAAGACGTCAATTCTCCTCACAAAGAAATATCTATTTTATATTCCAAAACTTCCAAATGGGAAATGTTACTTTCAATATTTCTCAAAAGCAATTTTGTGCGCTAATTACACCATAATTATCCCAACTAAAGAGAAATTTCACAAAGAAATTGCAAAGTTAAACCGTGCACCAAATTCACGTGTTTACTTTGCCAAGTCTGCACAAGAAGATAGGGAAGAAAACCTCTTTCTAACGAATAAACAAGAATGGTCTGGTGACGAACATGCTTCCTTCTAATTAGTTGAATCAATCTGATCAATATTATTGATTAACGAAAAAGGAAAACCAAAAAGATCCGGAACATCGATAAATAGTTAGCAATTAAAATGTAAAACGTAATTAACAGAATATAAAAATATAATAAGAATTAACTTCACAAAGAAAAAATCGATAATTTGCAATAAAAAATACCAAACCCAGATGGCATTGCAAATAAACATTAAAAAATCGAATTTTAGTATACTATGTCTTCCAAATGATAAGTCAATAACATTTTTATCAATATACGAGGTGATTTAAAACAAACAAATAGGCAGAAAAAAACTGTCTGTTACAATTAATGCCTGTGGAGTGCTATACTTCAACCATAAATACATGAAATGAGTCATCACAAACACGTGGACGAAAATGTAAAATGAATCTAGAATTACGCGAAGGCCACTCTGTAATCTAAATGATAAAATAAATAATAAATGAGAGATTCAGTAGCGGAAAAACCCCCTTTTTAATTAAAAATAAATGTAAAACAACAATGAAAATCTGTTGGTTCTAGCATACGTCACTCAATTTTTAGCAACGTGAAATTCCAGTCCAGTCAAAATAGACAAAAAAACGTACAAATTTCGGAAAAATTCGCATATAGTTGAATGTCTATTTTGACTGGGCTATTTATTTATTCCGGTGTGATTACGAAAATGACTCATTTCATGTATTTATGGTTGAAGTATATGTAGTAACTATTTCTGCTTGCTGAACTGAAGAGCTAGATCTACTTGCTAACTGAATTTGCACCACTACTGAGTTAACTGAATGAATTCCACATTTAGAAATATTTTCGACTCTCTTTCAATTTTTTTTATGAATCCAAGAACACCAACACGCAGAGATTGCAGAAGATGGAATGTGTGTGCAGGTAAAGACAAAATAAGAATCTGGTTATCAATAGCAAGTTTTGCAATTCGAGATTGGATTTAACTTCAGTGCCAGTTGAAAATAGACACACTGAGTTTGGCAGATCTGGCAATCATATGACCAGACCAGTACTCATGGAACGTACTTTTGTCTTCTCTCCCCCACCATGTCGCTTAATCCTAAAATCTCGAGATCCTGTTTGATTTTAAGGGTAAATTAAAAAGGGGATTAAATATGAGCAATCATGAAATTCATTTCAGGAGTTGGTAAATAGACTTAACCTTCATCGGTATAAACCACACTTTAACGCCCCGGCATGTGATATTATTATGTTAGTATTTTAATTAAATAGCAGAAATTCTTTAGTTTAACTTTTCTCTTACCTTACTATGCAAACCAAACGCAATTTATAGAACAAAGGCCATTATTAAACGGATAGTTACGTGCTAATTTCCTAGCATCCTGTATTATGCTTTTGTGTTATATTTTAGTATTCTATTTCCGTTTAGTTGCTATTTTGATCGGAAGTAAATTCCTGTTGATAAGTCGACTTGCATTTCGTTCGTTGGTGAAGTCATTGCATCGCCTTTTAAATTGATTTTTCCCTTGTGTTAAGTAATAAGAATTGCATTTGTGTAGATTTACACAGATTAATTTCGGGCGATGATTTCTAATTTATA
The DNA here is from genome assembly GCA_929113105.1 of Agrypnus murinus. Lineage (NCBI taxonomy): Eukaryota > Metazoa > Arthropoda > Insecta > Coleoptera > Elateridae > Agrypnus > Agrypnus murinus. The sequence goes on from OV816025.1 coordinate 60,131,051, forward strand.
TTGGTACCGTCAGGGATTTACCGTTAATTCTTTTGGAGGTTAGGAACACGTTTTTAAGGGTTCGTATTATTGGTTTTTTTACTTTCCATTTCTTATAGTGTAATTCTTTTTGAAAGAATTCGTTATTTAAGCACCGTTAGTCGTATTTGGAAGCGGTATAACTATATCACAAGGTCGCCTTCCGTCAAAGGTACTTATTCAATGTTTTTCCTTTTATTTTACTTTAACTTCATTCATTCTTTCCTTCTTTTTTATTTGGGCTGTTAAAAGACCCCTTATTACGCTGAGCTTCTCACTCGCCTACAGTTATCTGGTTGCTGGTTGTCCTTTGGATCAAGCAACGTTCGGAATTTGTTTGCATTCCTCTACAGGCTGGAAGAACACACACCGGTATCGTGAGTTGTATGTATTGTGACAACCGTTTATGACAACGATAACGTATAGCAACCTTTATTGTATATAGAACACTATTGTATTTTTGTATAGTATAATGTTCTGTTTTAAATGGTTTTTCTCCTGTGTACCACTTAGATCTATGCAATCATTTCTTTTACACTTATAGATTATTATCTCAAATATACTACATAATCAGTTTTACTTTGTTATGAATGTTTTGCTAGTGTGTGAACGCATAATCTTGCTCCGGAAAGGTTAATAAGATTATACAATTTGATAGAACCCGTAATCGGCCTAACTTACCATACCCTTTGGTTACATTTTGATATTTGAATTTTAGACAAGTTTAGAGTAATTAGTCTCATTCGCATAAATTTCCATCCCGTTCATATGTACGGGATAAGTATTAATGGTTTGCATGTCAATTTTTGCCAAGGCTATTTAACCTTAATTAAACTATCTACACTTTATTTAATTAGTTAATTGATTGATTTAAGCACTGTCTATCTTATTTGGAGACTTATTATTTATATGTGTGTTATTTGGAGTTTGTATTTTCAGCTATCGCGAGGTATCTACGTGTATTGGGAAAAGCCGATCACATTGGATGTAGTCGCAAATGTGTTGTTCTTTACAGAAATTGTCGGTGAATACTGGAGCTATTTTAGACGACTCTTGGTACTCACTTCAGAAGATCTCTTGTGCGACCCACGACCTCAGACTTGTTAGCTGACAGCCGACAGAATTAACTGCGATTAAAAGTTGTTACGGTTTCCAAATTAGCAACCCCCATTTTGTGGGTAACAACATTACAGATCTTCCTTTAAAATTTCACCTACATACATGCTAAGTCATCCCTATTCCGAAATAGCCCCGACGCGACATAATTTTTGCGTTTTTAACCACGTGTGAATCAGGTTTTAAATTGTATCTTCGTAGGTAACTATATAAAATTTATTAGACATCAAGAAAAAAGCAACACTTACACTATGAAACATTGGCTGTCCTAGATTTATTTGAAATCAGCTGTACATAGTCGGCATAAATTAAAAATGAGACCTTGAAGGCATAAGGTATGCAGTTAAATTTATTTAGAACCCAGAATATATTATAACGATGTATTCCAGAAGTTTCAAAATCATTGGCGCTTATGAGTTCAACTAATCTCAAAAGTTAAGTTAAGACTTTAAAAGTCTTAGTCTTAATTATTCTTAGCAATTTCAGTTTGACAATTAATATTACAGGTTATTTTCATAGTTAACGACATAGTTTTTTAGTCAATTTCATTTCAAGACTTTTGAACACTCTTTATAATTAACATGTAAAAAAACAGTCTATCAGTTGCATGTATTAGGTGGCATAGTTATTTTGTTGAGCTTTTCTGGAATTGACCAGTTAGCCGTTCTGGAATCATTAACATCCTGGACATTTTCCTGAATCCACTTTATATTGATAAATACACTAGTATAACTTGCATAACTTGATTCTGATTTACCACAATTAACTTTATGTATTAGGATTCCAATCAAGTAGTTCTGAAAAGTAAGTGGAGCTCCAAAGTCATCCTTAGGAAGAAATCAGTTTTTAAGCTGTCGATATATTTGCAATGAGAACTTACCAGACATTTATCTGCTTGATCACATCTTTTGTGGTGATAATCTGTACAATAATGATAACGCGGAAGATAAAACTTCGAGTCCAATTCTCTTTTACAATCGGCAGCATTTGCTTTGGTTACTTTAACAAACGATATCAAGTGTCTGGCAAAATTTGCTAATCTCTGAAAGTATTATTACGTCTATAGTTTATTCGATTTAAATTCTAATAAAATGAGTCAGTATCAAATACAAAGCACATGCAGCATGCGCATACGTCTTATTTTTATTAGCTCGTAAGTTGTTAAAAACTAGATAACTTACATTTTTCGATCTAAACCCCGATAAATGATAATCGGTGTTGTTTGCCGTAGCTACTGCATTCCGATATTCTTCGTATGCTGGGATTTTGGCAGCCCCAACGTTTTCATTAAATTTTATACCTCGCTGAGTCTGTTAGAAAGAAATTATGTGAACAGATCAAACAACAATACACTTAAAACGTATAATGTTATTAATTTAAAAATGTATTTTATTACCTTAATAATTCCTATATCATGCTTCGAGTCGTAGTATCCTTTATAAATGCATTCTGGGTGAAGTACTACATTTTCAACTTCGTATGTGAAGTTCTCTGGACCACTCAAAACATCAGAGCCGAACTGTCCAATTAAAACCCTTATACTCGAGGTAGGCACTTTTCTTTTATACCTTGTTTTTTGAAGTAAGATACATAAACTTTGCAATTTAATATTATGGTATATTATAATAACCCTGACAGCATAGACATAATAGTTATTTATGTATTAAGGGCGTAAGGAGGCTTTTATGGCCGGAAGCGTTATTTCTAGACCGAGGCGTTAGCCGAGGGCTAGAAAAAGGCTGTAGGGCCATAAAAACAAGTTACGCCCGCCATACATACATTAATTTATGCACAGATTAGATCTTTATCTCAAATTATATTAAAAACAAATCAACTTCTACAAACAACAGCTCTGACATTTAATTGACGTTTCTTTATTGCCCGTCGAACCATAAAGGGGCTCTTGGACCATAAAGAGACGGTTACGTTTAGATGAGTCTAGCAATAATAGTCTAATTATAATGTATCTGTGCATAAAAATTGTAAGGTTACGTTTCATTTCTGAAACAGTATTTAATTGAAAAGTTATTTATCAATTTCAACGTCGGACACTATCAGTCTAACGTAAACATCATGTAAGACGATATTATGTCTTTATTTTGTAAGATCTACTGACATATGATAGAAATTCTAGCAGACGAATATGTTTATTAGTTAGTCGATTAGTCCGGTCAAAATAGACAATTCAATTTACAATAATTCGCATAGAGCTGAAAATTGGTACAGGTCTTAGGTAGACTATTACAAATAAAATTTTAAAAATCCCCACCTATCCTACGTCTGCTAAAAAAATTATTCAAGGGCAAAGGTCGAAATTATCGGTTTTTTGCTTTTTTCTCGTAAACGGTAAGTGTTATTATAAAAATAGGTCAGACACAAGTTGTAGAGCATGCAATTATCTACAAGAATTGTTCTTATAGTTTTTGTCCTACGAATCACCATTCCTGAGATATCACCATTTGAAACATCGAAAATAATAATATGCACGAGCACGTCTACGCCGCACAGTGGGTCGAAACAGCTGAACGATGGACATTGGCATTTATTTTGTGATATTTAATGCATTTTCTATGTCAGTTGTTATAGACAAGCTTTTTTTACATATATGATTTATCATCTGATATATCATTTCACAAAATATGTAAAACTATACGGAGTGATATCATACAACTTGTTACAGTCTTTGAAGCTTGTCTTTGTAGATCGAAGAATGATATATAAAACATTGTTGGTATACATATTTTCCATATTAACATCTTGCCAAAACAATAGAAAACGTCCAAAATAACGAAACGATACGTTCAGTTATACCGGTTATACTGAATGTACGGAATATAAGGAGTAAACACGGCAACACTTGTACGGCTACTTTTGTGTACAGTGTCAATATATTAATTATAAATTCCTAAATTTCTAGAAAGAGGGTATAATATCCGACTGTTCGGAATGCAAATATTACATTTGAAAACTTATCGACAAGAATAAAATACCTAAAAGGTACATGCTTTACAGCTACAATAATCCCTTAATGAAATATCCAGATGTTTGCAAAATCAGCAAAACCTAAAATATTTCTTTGTTAGAAAATACTAAATAACGGTAAACAAACTAAATTATCTATTTTTGGCAAAAAATATATTTAAGTGATTCCTGTAAAGCTTACTTAAGTTATATGGACATATACAATCCCTATTATAAATCAATGAGAAGAGAATTCACGATTCCTCCTATTCTCAAAATATACCCCTTCACATTCTAAATTAATAATAATAACAACAAAAGATATTTTACATTTACATGGTAATACTTTCAGGTTTCTATTAGAAGTAGCCTCTATTAGCCAAGTACTTAAACAAACTTATATACACAGAAGGTAAAGGTATATACCATTTTTATTTTGATTCCCCTATCACAATTTGGATTTAGAAAACAAGTGAACATTAAAATGGACCTGTAGACATATCCACAATAATATTTCTAACTAATACATAATAGACAGTCATTATATTTGCTGATATCGATGTCAAAATAAACGCGTTTTGTGAAAGACCGTTTTTAATGTAGTGCTCAGCACTTATAGATAAAACGATGGATAATTTTCTTAATTGCACATATTAGTACTAGATAAAAATGAATATATAAAGTAAATATGTTACGGATTCGAAATATGACAGTCTCCATCTTGGATTTCTTAGGAATTTTTTTAAAAGTCAACCGAAAGTCAATTTTTTTTTAAATTACGAGTTACGTTTAGAGGTTTTTTTTAAGAAAGATAAATAATAATTATTATCAAAAAATATGTAATTTACAGAAGAAACATCATACTAACAAGCAAAGAAAAAATCGATTTAAAAAAACATTTCTTAAAAATAATTTAGTTAATTTAAGTGAACCCACATTTTTGCTTCATAAAATCCGTTCTCAAATAGCCAACTTCGACTGTCAGAGAGAGGGTGATAACGTAAAAGTGAAGCAAACAAATTTATATTTTTATAATCTATATACAGTCTTTTAAACGTCTACATTAAAATCTCATTGATTTTAAACATTTGATCATTTCGTCAAATGTTCATGTTTTTCCCATTTCGATCCAGTGTTGAAATACTTTTATGGCCGGTTTCACAAAGCTTGATTAAACTCTGATTAACTTAATTGTGATTAAATTTGAAATCTAGAAATATAATTGGATAAAATTGTGGCTGTAGAAAAGTAGGATTATTTTGTTCACCAGTATCTACCAATTTTCAAGGTCAGTGTTGCTCCAATGTTGACTCAAATGCAACAGATGAGGATTTTTATGATATCAATGAGGAGGCAACTGATGCATCTTTCTTAGAACAATTAACAGATATCCAGCAAGAAGAAGAAAACGAAGAAGACATTACTGTTGAAGTAGCATTTGAAGATTATCAGTCAGACTAAAATTTTCCCGAAATCAACAATAATTCGTGCCACTTTAATCATTTCCAATAGTACCATTTTTTAGTTCCATAATAGAATATTTTTAAATATTATTTAATAAAACTGAATCACAATAGATCGTGGAGTATGCCTACCGGGGAAACCACGTTAAGAAAATACGCCAAGTACACTATCTCACAGGTGGTGCGGAAATGTGTGCATATTATGTAGAATAAGACTTCTTCAACTTTTAGAATCGCGATATCTCAGGAATGGTAATTCGTAGGACAAAAACTATAAGAACAATTTTTGTAGATAATGGTATGATCTACAACTTTTGTCTGACCAATTTTTATAATAACACTTACCGTTTACGAGAAAAGTGCAAAAACCCGATACTTTTGACCTTTGACCTTGAATAACTTTTTTAGCAGACGTAGGATCGGTGGGGATTTTTAAAATTTTATTTGTAATAGTGTACCTAAGACCTGTACTAATTTTCAGCTCTATGTGAATTAATGTAAACTTACCACTATTTTTCGTCTATTTTGACCGGACTACGATATGACGTAAATCTGCAGAGTCGACGATGAGAGAATATCCATATCTGTTACTTTTCTATGCAAGAATCAAAGCAAATTTATAAACTATGTGCTATCTTTATGGTTCAGACTGTGGTTCAGAGTAGGCTTTGCACGTGTACTATTTTAGCAAATGTTAAAACTTTAGAAAACAAATTGATATTTTGAATTATTAACAATAAAAACGAAAAGTGACAGATATTTGCATAATCAAAAATTTGTGCTACTAAGAGTATTCAAAAGCAAACTTACCGCATAAGGCATCTGCAAGTTGATATTAAGAAATGTAGAGATATGATGGTTGCTGTGCAAATTGGTACTTTTAATGGAGTTGTTACAGTAGCCTAGTAGGGCACAGTATATATTTAATAAATTGTTTTCTTAAATTATATTACAAATATATATTTTCACAACATGCAATCGACCTTTTTTTCGCCAATGGTGAAATGCAGAATTAAAAACGGGTCTACCTTTTTTACTTCTAAATATTGGCTAACCTTACTGATCTATACTTCAACCAAAAATGCATGAAATGAGTCATTTTCGTAATCACACCGGAATAAAGAAATACGACCCGAGGTGAGATAAGACAAGAGTGTAAATTTCACGTTGCTAAGAATTCAGTGACGTACGCTAGAACCAACAGATTTTCATTGCTTCGTTCACATTTATTTTTAATTAAAAAGGGGTTTGTTCCGCTAATAAATCTTTCTAGCTCATTTATTATTTATTTTATCATTTAGATTACAGAATGGCCTTCGGGTAATTCTAGATGCATTTTACATTTTCGCCCACGTGTTTGTGATGACTCATTTCTTGTCATTTTGGTTGAACAATAGTTACTTTAGTTTAAGTTATAATGGCAACAACCTCGATATGATTAAACGTCATATAAGTATAAACAAAAAGTACATAACGATAACCTCTGATTGATGGACGTTTTGTGATCCCTAAAGCTACACATAAAAAGTAAGTATGATATTAGGCTTTTAAAAAGTCTTTTAAAGTTTTGAACTTTTATCTGGTGACATCAACACGGTAATAATATAAAATATTAACGGTATTTACTTTTGACGTTTTCAACGGTTGCAAATCTCTTGAAATGAGTTGATTTCTGCTGCAATAATAATAATAATAAGCGAACAAGTTATGCTCAATTGTGCTACTTGCGATATGAAGATAGCGAAAGCGCATGGAAGGAGAGGTTCTACAATCAAAATCTGCCTAGGATCGGACCCTAGTCCGAGTTTTATTTAGTGGCGGATTCAGGTTTGAATCAACCTGAATCCGCCACTAAATAAAACTTATAATGAAATTCCAAAGCATCGTGTCCTGATGCTTGTATTTGCTAGTTATGTTGTTATATCAACTTTGAAAAATATTATAAACTGACATGTTAAAATAGTATAAACTATTAGAGACTCGATTTAATGATAAAAAGAAAATTAACTAACTTATATAAGTATATACCCATTGCAAATGTGTTGGCGGAAGAGGGATTACGTATTCCGAACCGGTAGGTCGAGAATGTATTGTTTAGCACGTACACAGAGTGGCATGCTAAAACAATTGGTGGGTTTGAATGATTTATTCACAAAATAGTTACAAAAATTTTCTTTTTACAAAACAAATGATTTTAATAAACTTCGAATTAAATTAATTTTATTGTGTTACTTGTGCTGAAAATTTAATAGGTATTTAAGAAGATCAATAAGTAGAAAAAGAATAAATCACTAATTTGAAATGAGAATCACAAATAAGTAATGGTAAACTAAACAATAATGCTCGTACTACTTCCTCTCTTTTACTTACAGAACCCCAAAATTTATTTACATGGGGCACCTGTTATTAGACTTGATCCCCACGTTCCTCCAAGAAAAAGTGATCGAGATACACCCAATCAGCGCGCACTATAGCAAAGCAAATGCTACCAGTAACTCACTGGTGGAATCGAGGTTGTCCATCCACCCTTGATTAGCTCTCCAGGCTAGTATCGTTGTTATAAATGTGCTCACCCATCGGGGTCCATCCGAAGGAACGAACCCCTGATCCAGCATTAGGATTACTCCCACAGCTTGGACACTTGACTGGCACAATCGAATCCAACCTCAAATGTAGCGGGACTCGGTTTTCTATGGTTTTGCCACCCCGATCTCTCAGTTCCGAGTTTCGTTTCCAATCTACCGAAGTAGAATCCCAGTATGTACCCGTTAAGGTGAAGTCGCCTTGAGCGAGAGAGGCTATATATTCGCATCAACGCCGTTTAAGCATAGTGCTCTAAAGTGTAACCATTAATACATCAGTCATCACAAATCACCTGTTGAAGATGGGTATAGCTATCCGGGATCACGTGGATACCATTCACTGCAACGTGTTATGCAAAGGTAGTGCAATATTTAGTTGCGTCCCCGACTCTATTTTATTTAATTTTATGAAGCGTAACTATCCAAGATCATTGCGATGCGTCACTGACATGTGGTGATAGATGCCAGATAAGCGTATTTTCGTATTGCTTATTCAGGTATTTGAGTGGTTTAATATGCGAGTGGAACGTTTCTTGAATTTTTGGTCGGACTTTAGACGGTTTCTGAGAATCAGACTACTGGAACTGCACAGACAAAGCCTGACCCGCATACTTTCATCTCCGAGACATTACCCGATGGCATGCAATTTCTCATAGGATAGCGGGCAACCTCCCCTGGTTGGGATAAACTTCTGTTTGGTTCTCCTCCGTTCGTGTAGGTCAGGCAGCGGGTAACTAGCACTATATCAGACACCCTGTCGTCAGGTAAAAATTAAATCTACCCACACCGGAACCTCATGTTAGCAGAACTTCCTCCGTAACATGTATGAGTCATCGTCGAGAAACACTTGCGTGTAACTCTACCACGCATTACTTTCTGACTACGTCACCCGTTACCCAAACAAACCTGGGATTGGGTAGACAGCAGCCAGTTCTAAGGGTGAACGCCGTGTGGTCTGCACCCAGCTAGTCTCGGATACTAGTAATACCCGACATCTCAAACGGCTGGCCAGACCTCTGTCATACTGGGCTAGTCTCGGATACTAGTGCCTGGTCGTTCACTCTGTCTTGGTATTTTAGATATTACCGATGCAACTGTTCTGGCAAATGGAGTTCGTAGCGTTCGTAGTAGCCTATTAACTGTAAGATCTATACTAGACCGAATTTGCTACCTTGCCTTACGACAATAGATTAGCATTAGACATGGTATTCTTGTATGTGTTTGATAAACTCTATTATTTGAACGTTTACGTGTTCCTTCCCGTCATGATGACATGAATTGATTACGCTCAATTAGCACGCGAATTGTGTAACAAAATGCTACCAGTAACTCACTGGTGGGAGTGAGGTTACTATCCATCTTCTACTAGTTCTCCAGGCTAGTACCGGAGCGATAAACGTGCCCATCCGTCGGCACTTTCTCCTAGAAGATTGTACCTCGTCCAGCTTCGGACTTTCCCCCAAGTCCTGTGGAGTTGAGGACCACTACCCGATCGAATCCAACCTCAACTGTGACAGGACTTGGTTTTTAATGGTTTTGCCACCCATCTCCCAAGTTATAGGCCTGGTATGCCCTCGACAGCGCTTCGTTTACAAGTCTACACATTATAGATCCCCGGTATGTACCCTTTCGGGTGAAGTTGTCTTGAGAGTGAGAGTCTATGTACCCTTCCCGCATCACTTCCTTTAAGAGTAAAGGCTGTAAAGCCGCTTCAGATCACAATACTCGTGATACGAGTCAGAGGGTGATTGGAATGGCTTCCGGAACCAGTACCTGGTGACATGCAGTTTCCCATCGGTCTAGATTTACCGTTCTGTGGCCGGGATAAACCTCAGTTCGATTCTCCTTCTTAGAATTCAAACAGCGGGTTACCATAAGTGACCTTGTTCCAGGCGAGAATCAAATCCAACCACACCGGGTTTCATATTAGCAGAGTTCCCTCTGCAACGTTAATGGCGCACCAGGCCTATAACTGGGAGATCGGGGTGGCGAACCCATTTAAAAACCAAGTCCCGCCACATTGAGGTTGGATTCAATCGGGCAGTGGCCCCAACTCTGGCTCGGTGTACTGAACTGACCAAAGTTGGGGGAATAGTCCTAATGCTGGACGAGGCACTTCACCCCGTATGAAAGAGGACGGGAGGGTGCCGGCGGGTGAGCACGTGTTAAGTCAATCGCTCCAGTACTAACCTGCTTAGCTAGTAGAGGGTGGATAGGCAACCTCCCTCCGACCAGTGAGTGACTGGGAGCAATTGCTATGCGATTGCGCGCTGATTGAGCGTATCTCCCAAGGGAAGGAACGTGGAGGTATGTTAACACGGGGACTCCACGTAAAGCATTCAGATAATCTGCAACGTTAATGAGTAATTGTCGAGAACACTTGCGTGTATCTCTCCCACACATTTTATCCTGGAAGCCTAAGCAAGGGACTTAAAGGCTAACAGCGTTCTGGAGACATCCTTGGTGACGTTATGATTAACGTTTCGTTGCAAGAATCTTACGCCAACACATAGACAATGATCTGTATCTCTCATTACATAAAGCTTACTTACTAAGAACGAAGGGGGGTAATCGTAAAAACCAGGTAAATTTGTTGCAGATTGAAGTTTAGAATCCAACAGTTGAACATTACGCGCCAATACCTCTAAAATAATAAAATAATTAGCAGTCTTTTAGAATTTTTCATTTTAATGTTCCGTGAACACTTATTGTTAATTAATTTCGTTATTTTATCATTTTATATACAGGCTGTCTTATAAAAAATGCACGACGCTATAACTCTGCTATTAACAATCCAATTTCAATAATTCAAAAACCAAACAACATAGGGTCCTAAAGACTAAACTACAAAACAGTCTCATTCTAGATATTTTCTCGGCATGACTTTTATAACAAATGTCAGTCAACGTTTTTCAAATATCAATAATTCTTTTTACTCCGTAAGGCCTGTTTTTTGAATTAAATGGTGTCTTGCAACTTGATTTTGTAGAATGCTTTTGGAAATAAATTTCGCTTTAGAAACAAAACTAAAGTGTACCCTGGAATACAAAACAATAAATTGAAATAAAACAATATAACAAAACACAAGGTACCTAATTATTATAAATACCTATTGCTCAAAATCGGAATGTTAATAACAGAGTTACAGCGTCGTGCCTTTTTATAAGACAGTATGTATGTGAAATAAATAAAGATTAATAAAAAGTTTCACAGTATTTATTAAAATATAACCTGACAATATTGTTTCGACAGCTAAGCTGTCATTATGCAAGGTAATATAATGACAGCTTAGCTGTCGAAGCAATATTGTCAGGTTATAATTTAATAAATACTGTGAAACTTTTTATTAATCTTTATTTATTTCATGATTATGGAGTTCCACAAAGTAAGGCTAGAAACAATAAACAACAGTATGTACAGGGTGATCCAAATTGAATGAAGACTGTTTAAAACCGCCACGGTAAATTATTGTCACGTTGGCAACATAAATACTTTTCGGATATTTTTATCTTCTTTTATTTTACAATTGGCGCCTGAAAAATAACATAGCTTATAAACTTCATTGATTTTAAATAATAAGCTTACTTGATAAACAAATCGTCTAACAAACCGTAGTTCTAAAAAGAATTGTTTTGTAAAATAAGAAAACTAGCGAAATAAAGCAAAAATTCAATGAAAATCTAGAACAACGTGGCAAAGCACAACGGTGTAAACGAGAAAGTGACGAGTTGCCACTGTAATTTGACGCTACATATTTCAATAGTGCTACACTAACAACGTGAAATACACTAAAACCTAAGGCGCCAAATTCAAACCATCCTCACTTAATTTGGATCTCACTGTATATGTTATAAGCAATGTGATTAATGGTCGCCAAGTCTCATAACGTAAAACTTCAAACTAACAGTAACCTAACCTCATTCGTGGCTTATTGACTAATTATTAATTGAGCGGCTTTAATTTATTAATGGTTAAGCCAGGGATGAGGTTAGGTTACTGTTAGTTTCAAGTTTATTATATTGCCGATAACATATATAATATGTTGTTAAACTCAGTTTCTAAGGACATATTATAATTACTTTGTAGGGTACCTTAATTAAAAACTGCATTTCATAAAATATTAACAAAACATGACATATCTACATACATACGAGCCCCGTCCCAGTGAAGTTCGCACACTTTTTTTTGTTATTTAAAGGATGCCCAGCATTTTTTTCTGATAAACATAGTAGCTGTTTTTTGTTAGAGTGAAGTACTGTCTTTGCACTTATTCCATGTTAAGTTTCATGAAATTCTATCGAATGGTTTCCTCACGCCGCATGTGCAAATGTGCAGAAGCAATACTTTATTTTAACGACAAGAAACAGTTACTTTGAAGATCAAAGGAAATTTTGGGTGTACTTTGTTTTAAAATATAAAAGATAAATACACAACGAAATCTAACAATAAAACAACATAACTTATAATATAGAAGGTCAGTACTTTACCCTAGCAACAAGAAATAGCTACTTCTAAAAACCAAAAAAATCCAGGGTAAAAATTGCGAGGCGCCGATTAACATAAATAGAAGTATGCGAACTTCACTGAGATGGGGCTCGTAGGTGCATACTTCTGAAACTATAAACGTCGTTTTACAAACACTACAAGGTTTTTGTTCCAATTCGAATTAAAAACTAACATACTTAACCTACAATAACTCAATAATTTAGTAAAATAAATGCATCTCTAAATGTCAGCTTCAATTTAATAAGAAATTGAAAGCTTCACACACGCACGCACGCGCGCGCGCACACACACACACACACACTTAATTTTTGTAATAAGAAGCGTCTAATAAATATTACATTTATTTGTAAGTTTATTGTAAATTAAGGCTCCGTTATCGCATAGGTAAAGTACCGCTTAAACAGCTCTGGAGTTTTCACAGAATAAATAAGTTTTTCAAGATTGTTTTAGTGTGTCATGAATTGTATAGAAAAGAAAAGAAAGTTTTGTTATAATGGTAGAATATTAGTTACTGTCAAATAAAGCATCAAGTCAGATAAAATTGTGTAATTTTATTGAATAAAAAGCGAATTATTTAAGAAGTTCAAAGTAATTACTGTAAAACTAGAAAGAAAAATCATCTATGGTGCCGAAACCCGGAATCAACGGAGCACGGTGACTAACACGGTGTGTCATTGCCAGCACGTGTGTAACTGACCGGTGATCCTTTGAAGATACAAGAGACAAGCTTAACGCGATTAGTAGCCAATCTTCTCGTGTTTACTGTGAGTAAAGAGTGACTGTGAACATTTTTGACGTTATAATTTTGTAGGATTTGACACATTTCGAGTGACAAATAATGTCTGTGAAGTCAGACACTGTGCTGAAGGTGAATGAAAAAGGACAGTCCGTTGAGCGAGGCCGCCAGCCTCATGTTGGTTCAACAAGAGGTATCGGACCTCAACGAATGACCTATGATACTCTTGGAAATCCGATATCGATACAGATTCTGCACTTTGGAGCTGGACCAGTAGCAACCATATCGCAAAATCTACCGTCTTCAAAACCGCCATCAATTGGGCAACTGTCTGAATTGATTCAGTCTAGGAATTCATCCAAAGCTGACATCATGCGATCTAGAAAGACAACTTCATCTACTCTCCGCATGGAAGAGGTGGAGTTGGATATCCAAAGCAAAATCAATAATTTAAGAAAGCGAGTCAGGAAAAACCAGACGGAGATAGACATAGCGAAGGTGAACCTGAAAACTAGTACGGAGGGATTCGAGGAACTTGCAGACAAGTTTGCCGATGGTGTCCTCGACGAAGAAGAAATGAAAGAGTTCTCGACAATGAACTTTCATATTCGTCAAGAAGAAGGTAACATTGCAAAAATCGAAATTCAAGTAGAAGCACTTAAACAGGATCTCATAGAAGATATTGCGCTTCTCGAGAAAGAAGAAAAAATTATAAAAATTAAGATCAAAGAACAAATTGACGACGGTGCCTCCAATTGGGACAATGACAGCCAAGCCTTGTCAACCACAAGAACACAAAACTGGGTACGGGATCGTCAGGTATCCCAGCTAAAGAATACAACCTCACCCATCGAGCAAGAGGAAGAAGACAATTGGGGTGTGTCTGATCTCAAGAAGAATCAGGCTGATACTCCAAAGGTAGATCAGCCTGTAACCATGAACCAGTTGGCCGTCCTTTTCAAGGAAGCACTCGGGGCAGGTGTCATCAACAGGGACGTCGTGTTGCGGCAGGCGAGATTTCTAAACCTAATGGACTTTCTTACGGACGTGTATTGTGGCGCCGTGATTGGTCAGCTTCTGTGGCGCACAAATATGAAATGAAAACTATCATAACAACTGACGTGTTTAGATAAATTCAATGTTGTTTTATAGTAGAGTGCATATTAATCCTTTTTGTGACTTAATAATAGTTTAATTAATAAGTCGTTTTAATTAATTAGAATTAATTATAACGATAGATGTTTAAAGGTTTAACTATTAAAAGAAGCTTTGATATTTTAAATAAATAATATAATCGATTTCGTGCTGTCGAATACTGTGTCACAATAATTTAAACAGCAGGGTCGACTAAACTTTTTGCAAGAATTATCAGAACCCATCATCTCTTTCAAATGATTATGAAGATTGTGGTCATTCACATTTTTAGAAATTTATTATGTAAATAGGACTAATTTTAATATTAAATGTGACATAAATATCAATATTTTAAATAATTTTCGAAGTTAATCACCACTGCTTGCAAGGAAAAAGCCTTTAAACTTGCAGAATATATCAAAAAATATAAATGTCATCAGTACATTATTAAGGATTTTAAATTAAAAAAGAAGGAAATCTAATGTAAAGCTCTTTAAAATAAATTATAGTTCGTGTGTGAGATAATATGTACAGGAAACTATTAAATCTATCGAATTGTTTCAAACTAGTAACAAGTTTCTTAATTCAAATCTGACGATTAATTAAGTTAAATAAAAAATTAAATTAAAAAGAAATCATGATACATATTTTCGGAGAATTGGAGAAAAACCATTTAAATGCATCTACAGATAAAGTAGTCATCTAATTATTACGTACGATTAACACTATCATTAACACACAACAATCATAGCGCAACAACACGACAGTATTTAATAAATACTAGACACCAATTATTGTGACTTTTATATTGTAAAGATGAAGGCAAGCAGGTTATGAAACTTCTCGAAGCGCCGAAGGCCGTCCACTAGTGGGAACGTAAACAGCCAATCACGGCGCTACAATGTAGATCCATAAGAAAGTCCATTAGGTTTAGAAATCTCGCTTGCGGCAGTCAGCGGACAAGGACCTCCCAAGATTTTATGGTGATACTCTGCGGTGGAACGAATTCAAAGTCGCCTTCGAGAGAACTACCACCAAGTACACATACGACAACTTGGCTCGCATCAGAAAGGCGCTTGGTGGAGAAGCTTACAAAGCAGTACAGGACATGTTCGGCGACACTGAAAATGTACCAAAAATCATTGGAACTTTGGAAAAAGAATTTGGACTGCCAGAGAAGATACTGGATGCTCTCGTGAAGCGTTCAGAAAAAGTACCTGCTCCTGATCCGAATAAATTTGATAGTATTAACAAATTTGGACGGACAGTCTATTCTCTCAAGAGGAGTCTAGTCCCTCAAAGAGGAGTCCTACCTTCACAGTCCATTTTTATTAAAAAAACTTGTGGACAAAATGAACCCGCGTATGCAGTCCGTCTGGATAGAATGGGTACGGAGTGACCCAAACGAAAAAGAAATTTGAAGCATTTCTCCTGGTGGGTTAAAGAGGAAATGGACGTCGCAAGAGAGCTTTACACTGCCAAGATAAAAGAAAAAGAAGAACAAGAAGATAAGAAAAAGTATTACAGACGGGGTCCGGCAGGTGTTCATGCTGTCAACGTTGAAGTAGCAAAGGACAAATGCTCTTGCTGCGGAAAAAAGCATGATCTTGCGGAATGTTGGATTTTCGCCAAGAAAACGAACGACGAACGATGGAAGATAGTGAAGGAAGCTAAAGTCTGCTTCAGCTGCATTGAATATAGTCATCGTGTCGGTGCATGCGACAAGGTCTCCAGCTGTGGTATCAATGGATGTAAAAAACCACACCATAGGCTACCTCACAACGACAAACCTGAAAATGGAAGGAAAGTGGTTCAATCGCGCAACCCTAACCTTGGTAAAAGACAAGATAAAGCCACCCAAGCTACACCAGCACAGAGCCGTGAGTCTTTTGGACCGAACACAATGCCTACAGCGAACGAAGCACAAGCCAGTCTCGGAACCCCAACCGTGCCAGAGCCAGTTGGAAACATAGCTGCCATTGCTAATACTCGTCTTCGCGCCATCATTCCCATGAACGTCTTCGGCTCTAAAGGCAGAAAGTTGAAATATGTTCTTGCTGACTCTGGATATGATGATACAATTATGAGGGCTGAAGTCACCAATGTCTTACGCTCGTACTCTTACGCAGGTATTAATGGTCAAATTGTTACAGATGATTCCCAACTGCTGAGCATCAAAGTCCAAGGATGCTTCCGTGGTGCACCACGTCTAAGATTAGACAAGGTAGTAACAGTGAGTCAGCTGAACCTGCCTGCGTACACGTTTGACTTAGATCAATTAAAAGAGCAGTATCCACATCTACGAAGGATCAAGGGAAGATCCATGATGAATGTGGTACCGGACATGATCGTCGGTCTCGACAACCTCCAGCACCTGCTAGCCAAGCAGGTTATTACTGGGCCACCTGAAACTCCAATTGCAGC
Source organism: Agrypnus murinus (assembly GCA_929113105.1). NCBI lineage: Eukaryota > Metazoa > Arthropoda > Insecta > Coleoptera > Elateridae > Agrypnus > Agrypnus murinus. Next base: position 60,147,991 of record OV816025.1, read on the forward strand.
CCGATGCGATTTGGGATGGATCATCGGTGGTGTAACAAACCAGAGTGGCAGTAGCTAAATTTGTGCGAAAAATGTTAATGTTGACAATCTGCACCAAATGGTGAAGCAATTCTTTACTCTCGAGAATTCAGGTGTTACAAGTAACAAGAAAAGGAGTGTCTCCAGTGTGGAACAACGAGCCGAAGACATTTTAGAGAAAACAACGCGCTATCTGCCCAATCAAAAGCGTTGGGAAACAGGACTGCTTTATGCCAATGATAATTCGGAATTTCCCGAGAGCTACAACAATGCGCTTCAACGACTCCGCGGAATTGAACGTCGAATGAGACGCGATGAAACCTTTGCCGCGTTGTACAAGCAGAAGATAGAGGAGTACAAGAAAAAAGGCTACATTTCTCGAGTGATTGGTCAACGAAGACAAGTCCCGAAGTCGTGGTACATCCCTCACTTTGGAGTGACAAACCCAAATAAACCTGGTAAACTTCGACTTGTATTCGATGCCGCTGCTAAGGTGGATGAGGTCAATCCTAGTAGCCAACTATTGCCAGGAAAGGATAGGATGCTGAGAATTGACGAAGCTTTGATGAATGTCAGACTTCACAATTTCATTCTCACGGGTGACATCAACGAAATGTTTCACCAAGTAAAGGTAAGAGAAGAAGATCGCGTTAGCCAGCAATTCCTCTGGAGAAATGGAGAAACGTGGAGAGAGCCTGATATTTACAAAATGAATGTATTAATCTTTGGAGCACCTTCTTCTCCCACCACTGCCATCTATGTTATGAACCGGAATGCCGAAAGATTTAAAGAAAATTTCTCAAGAGCAGTTGAAGCAATCCAGAATGAGACCTACATGGACGACTGTCTGACTGGAGGGGACAACGAAGACGAAGTTATCCAGTTACGACGCGACATTGCCAATGAGGAAGGTGGTTTTATTATTGGAAAGTGGCAGAGCAACAGCAAACGAGTATTGGAAAGCATTCCACTTGAGCTGCTAGCCGACAGCGCCAAAGAAGTAATTGAAAAAGATCAATGGGAAAACCAAAGAATCCTTGGAAAGTGGATCAACCACAAGGAGAACATTTTCACATTTCTTTGCCGCTTTCATAAAGTGGACAGTACAATCTTAAATGGGAAGCGACCTACCAAACGAGAAATGTGCCGACTGGTAATGAGCCTATACGATCCTCTAGGCCTTATTGGTCACTTAAAGGTAAAAGGTTTGATGCTGCTACAGGTTGTATGGCGTTCTGGGGTCGGATGGGACGACGAGGTGTCTGAAGATGTCTACGTTAACTGGAAGACTTGGCTCACCGATCTCAAGCGCATAGAAGAGGTACGTGTCCCTCGAAGATATGCTCCCATGGTGCAAGAAGCCGACGAAATTCAACTTCATACCTTCGTGGATGCCAGCAGTGAAGCGTATTCAGCCGTGTGCTACCTACGAATCCGAAAAAGGGAAACAGTCTACATAGCGCTTATAGGCTCGAGAACCAGAGTAGCACCCATGAAGAAGCAGACGATTCCAAGGCTAGAGTTGCTCGCTGCGCAGTTGGGACTACGACTCGCGAAGCGAATAAAAGTAAACAAAAGGTTTTTTTGGTCAGACAGCCGTACTGTCCTTGCTTGGATCAAATCCGACGTTTACAAGCTGATGGAGTTTATCGCCAATCGCGTAGGCGAAATCCAGGAGGAATATGACCCATCGGAATGGAGATGGATATCAACGACCCACAATGTAGCTGATGATGCTACACGGTTTGTCAAGCCGATCGAATTTGACCCTCAGTCTCGATGGTTTGCTGGCCCGCGATTTCTCCAGAGAGAAGAGAGTGAGTGGCCATCAGAGCAAACTGAGGATTGTGGTAAAGAAACAGTAGTTTATAACACAGTGACATACGCTGTACAAGTAGTCATCGGACCAAATAACATGAGCAGGTTTGATAGATTTTCAAGTTGGAATCGACATTGCCGTAGCACTGCTACTTTCACTGCTGCAGCAAAGTACTGGTTAGGCCAAGCCAGGTCCAAAATCGCATCAAAAAAGAACGAGTGCCATGTAACGCTCTTTAGACCTCCATGGACCGTAATCCCTGAGGAGAAGAGAAACCCTCAGACCAAGAGTCAATGGTCGTCTCATCTCTCGGAGGAAGAGCTTCGATCAGCTGAACTCGCCATTCTGAAGGAAGTTCAAGAGCAAGTCTTCGCAGACGAGATCAGCTGCCTAGTAAATGGTCGACATCCATCAAAGAAGGGTCCTCTTCGCCGAATTTCGTGTCAACTAGGACAGAATGATCATAAGGGTGAAGGGGAGGATCATAACAGCAGTGGCCGATGAGAACATGAAGATGCCTGTCGTCCTACCTAAGAGTCACCATGTTACTAGACTCATCATCGAACATGAGTATCGGAGAAATTTTCATGTTGGACAGGAAGCAGTCAACAGTCTTTCACAGTTTTCTACAATCTTCGGCAAAGGTACTGGATCATCGACGGGAGAACGACCGTGAGAAAAGTATGCCTTGCCTGCCAGGAGTGCAAGATAAGGAAAGCCAAACCGATCATTCCGGAGATGGGGAATCTTCATTGGTATCGTCTCGCCTACCACCAACCATCATTTACTTACTCTGGATGTGACTTTTTCGGACCCATTGAAGTAACCGTGGGACGACACAGAGACAAACGATGGGCGTGTCTCTTGGTATGTCTTGTTACTCGATCTGTACATCTAGAGGTCGCCTACGGGCTCAGTAGCGATGAAATGATGATGGCACTTTCCAGATTTGTTGATACCCGAAGAAGGCCCCGACTTATGGTAACCGACAATGCGACAAACTTCAGGGGAGCGGCTTAAGAACTAGCGGCTTATAGATCTTTAGTACACCGAGCTTTAACTACTCCAATGAAACGATCACATTTTGATAAAGAAACTTCAATCATCAAACAATTAGCACATGCAAACCATTATAATGATAAGATGATTGACACTTTAATTCAACAAAAAGATTATAGGTTAGCTATCAAAAGAATATTTCCAATTGACACTCAAATACAAGACACAAACTGCATATCAATACCATACTTTGGCAAGATATCAGAACAAATTGCAACTATAATAAGAAAAACCACCAGTTACAAAATAACCTATAAAACTAACACCAACACCTTTTCATTTTTATTCAATGCTAAAGACAAAACACAAGATATCATGAAATCAGGCATTTACCGTTTGAATTGTTCTTTTTGTAACTCGGTTTATATTGGACAAACACTTAGAAATTTCGACATAAGATACAAAGAACACGTACGCTCTTATAGACTTAAACACATTTTGGAACAGAACCACCCAATGACACCTCAAAACAACATTAAATTCTTACATTTTTGCAACAACAAACACAAATTAGACATTTTAGAAGCTTTTGAAATATACAGACATACACGCACAGTACCTTTAATGAATGAACAAACTGAGCTTAGTAATTCTCCTTTATTAGAAGTGTTAGATATTTAGTTTTTGTTATGTATTGTATCTATATAGTTACCTATTTTCTGTATGTATTTATCCTTAGCAACGTGTTTGTTTATCAATCTTATCTACCTTTGATAATGACACAAAGTGTCGAAACAATATTGTCAGGTTAAGATATTAATAAAACTTGTGAAACTTTAACTAATCTTTGTATTTATATTATATTTAATGGATTGGAAGTTTATTCCACCTGCTGCACCACATTTCGGGGGAGCTTGGAAATCTCTCGTGAAGAGCGCCAAGTCAGCAATCTACAACTTGTTGAATGAGAAATGCCCACGTGACCAAGTGCTCCTCACTGTTTTTAAAGGAGCTGAGAACATTGTTAATTCTCGACCATTGTGTCATGTATCAGGAGACCCTGAGGATCCGGAGACACTATCACCCAATCACTTACGTGGAGGATTCGACGCTGGACCCACTGTGCCAGGGAAGTTTGATGATAGTGATGAGTTCCGAAGAAAGCAATGGCGATTGTCACAATTACTCATTGACCAGTTCTGGCAAAGATGGGTGCGAGACTACTTACCGACCCTGGTGCGACGAAAGAAGTGGACTGAACCAGCGGAAGCGATTCAGATTGGTGACGTCGTTTTTATTGTCGACGAGAACCTACCCCGCAATACTTGGACCAGGGGCCTCGTGACCATGATTTTTCCCGGAGCATACGGGATAGTTCGGGTTGTCCAGGTAACCTGTTATGATACGACAAATAGCAAGAAGGTCATGTACAAACGGCCGGTAGTAAAAGTATGCCCTATTGGAGTTAGGGTTAAGGATTTAGGCAGTTTAGAATAACTCCCTAAATCGGGGGCCGGAAATGGAGTTTTCACAGAATAAATAAGTTTTTCAAAATTGTTTTAGTGTGTCATGAATTGTATAGAAAAGAAAAGAAAGTTTTGTTATAATGGTAGAATATTAGTTACTGTCAAATAAAGCATAAAGTCAGATAAAATTGTGTAATTTTATTGAATAAAAAGCGAATTATTTAAGAAGTTCAAAGTAATCACTGTAAAACTAGAAAGAAAAATCATCTAAGCTCTGAAGAATTTCATTACAATTTTTAAAAATTGCACTTACTTTACATTTATCGTGCATGAGATCTTTTCTTAAGAGTGTTATCTAGTTTATATTATGCTTTATAGCAAATACAAAATTACAAAAGCTATTTCCTTAACGAATAAAAAAGTGTAAATTACTTACAAAAAAAACAAAACTATAGTTAGAGAGCTTTTAAAAATGGTAAGCTGTACTTCCTAAATTATCGTTCAAGTGTTATTTGAGGTAAAAATGCCCGAATATACAACAGTATAAAAGAACTTTATGAACTAAAAAAAGGTCATATCCCGCGTTTATTCATACATTTTGGTAAATGGCAACTATCATTTTTAGTTCAGGCTTTTGCTCACGTAACGTGATGTAGGCGGATCGAGTTAAAAAAGCGGGAAGTTTCAACGAGTTTGATTTGACTGTTAATACATTTAACGCATTTTCGTTATTGTTACATATATTTTTGTGATTGTCGGTGTAAAGTAACAGATTATTGTTTATATCCCTTCCCATACTTTAACTTTCCTAATCTTTTGACTATTATTTAATAAATTCACGAAGTAAATGTTGTTTTTCTTTACTTAAGAACATGTGACGGTCAATTCTTGAATAAACTATTTCACTCTTAATTAGTCCTGATTAATTTCTAATAGTGATACTTTTCTTTTCTTAAAACCAGCAAGAACAACTGATATTCTTAAAGATATTTAGCAGTTTTATATTCCCCTTTTAAATCTCAACTACCTTAAATTATTCCTTGGCATTTAAAAATTAAAAATTTCAGTTAAACTTAAAATGTTTTGAAAGTTCACGCATGTCTGGCAACACTGTGAGCAGAGAACTGCGATGCGATCAAATAATATTTCTATTTACATTTTCATATTCGACGAACAAAAAGTTCGTCTCTGAATTCGTGAAGTCTGTCTGTCTGTCGGTCTGTCGGTCTCTCGCCTTTTTCCCTGTTGACTTTTTTGAATTTTTCTTTTTGGAATCCTATAGTACATCAAATTTTAAGAGACTTTTGGTGGAAATATTTTTTTGTATCTCTTCGGGAAAGTGGTCAAAATGACCATCTAAAACTTTTGTATTTTTCAAAAATTTACGAAAAAATAAACATTTTCAGCAACTTTTTTTTTAAACGAAAAATTTTAGGACATTAGTTTTCAAAAATAAATTAGTTTATTAAGTATACAGTTGTTTTTGTTCGTCATGGCAATGCTAGCTCTGCGCATTCTCAACTGGTTTAGTTTTAAAGAAATTAATTCGCTTTTGCAGACCGTAGCGCCATTTTTAGGTGTTTATAGTTTCTGAACTTTCCTATTATTAACACTGGCGGCGATCACGGGCTCTTAAGTGCATAAATATTAAACTAGAATTTATAAAATTCTATTTACTTTGCTAGTAATTATTCTACATTATGGTTCATTGAGAAAATCAAGCAACATAGAGACATTACCAACTGATCAACAAAAACAAATGAGTGGGGTTTTTAAATATGTTTCTATCCTTATACAAATGCAAGCTTAAAGGAGAAGATAAAATGTATTTTAACAAAACATAACATCAAAGTTTTCCGAAAACAGCTATTTACTACATTAAACAGTAAAAACCCTTTTCTCAAAAACTCAAATGTGATATACTAAATTAAGTTAAGTAAACATGAAAAGACTGAAAAAACATAAAGTTTATTAATCTAATACCAACATTCTAGCAAAAGAAAAAAATACCATAAACTAACATCTAAAGAAATAATTTATAATAAAAAAGAAAAATGCAAAAACGATAATCATCATTCACATTGTGATGTCCAGCTAGTGCGCACGTGTTTGTCGCTGCTGATTTATTTACTAAATACTATTATTAAATCTGCATAATCAATTTCAAGATGTCGCGTGAACTAAGATCAGTTTCCGTACGACCGGATGATATCAATAAAATTGTGACGGCTGTCTTAGCTGATGAAGGTTTCATTGATAAGCTAGCAACCAAGTTGTCTACTTGTATGAATGAATACCAAGATCCAGGAGTTAGAAGTAGAGGTTTGTCAACTTGCTAATACAGTCGCCATCCTGGAGAAAGAGCGGGACGCTTTGGAACAGCAGGGCAGACGTAATAGTCTGCGTATATATGGCTTGGAAGAAACTCCCGCAGAAAATCTAGACGAAGAACTTAAGAATATTGGAACAATGCAATAGATATTAGTCACCGGCTACCAGGTAAGCCAAACTTCCCGCGTCCAGTAATAATCAAATTTGTTCAACATTCGACGCGTAATCTTGTCTTCAACAATAAGAAGAAACTAAAAGGAACAAGAGTTCTTATTTCCGAAGATCTCACCAAAATTCGTTCTTCACTCATGAGAGATCTAATTAAAATACATGGCAATAAAAACGTCTGGTCTTCTATGGGCGTCATTCATGTGAAAATTGCCAGCAGAATTTTTAAAGTTAGCTGCCCGGCAGATATAACTAAATTACCTCAAACTCCAGCAGTGCAAGCGTAACAAGTATCACTTGCTTGACTTACCCTAATAGCACACATTGTCCGATGGACGATCTTTTTAGGTGCATTGTAGGTACTGTAGGTCCGAGGATGTAAAATGGACGTCTGCTGGACACTCGCACGAGGACGTTTTTCAGAAGTACAACAAAAGACGTCCAGCGGAGGTTTGTTTTGGGTCAATAGTAGAAACTTAAATCCCAGGACATAATAAGGACGTCTGGCGGACGTTCACACGTGGCCGTTTCTCAGAAGTACAACAACAGACGTCCAGCGGACGTTCGTTTTGGGCCCATAGTAGGTCCTTGAATCCCAGGACATGATACGGACGTCTGGCGGACGTTCACTTGAGGACGTTTTTCAGAAGTACAGCATAAGATGTCCAGCGGACGTTTGTTTTGGATCCACAGTTAAGCCCTTAATCCCAGGACAAGATACGGACATTTGGCGGACGTTCACTCGCAGACGTTTTTCAGAAGTACAACAAGAGATGTCCAACGGACGTTTGTTTTGGGCCCATAACAGGCCCTTGAGTCCCAGGACATGGTACAGACGTCTGGCGGACGTGCACATGAGAACGTTTTTCAGAAGTACAGCATAAGACGTCCAGCGAACGATTGGTTTGGGTCCATAAAAGGACGTTTATAGGGGAACGTTTTACAGAAGTACAACAAAACATGTCCGGCAGACGTTCGATTTGGGTCCATAATACGTTCTAATAGGAATTACAAAATGATTACAAACAAACAATTTGTAGATTAAGATTAACAATTATTCTAGAAATCTATTTTAACAAAAGATGTCCACTGGACGTTCAGTTTAGATCATGGTAGGCCCGTGACTTCAAAGTCATAAAAAAACCGGTCTGAACTTCAGATAAGGATCTTTTTTTAAGAATAGTCTGTTACATGTACATATAATTTTGAGAGCTTAACAAGGACCTCTATGAATACACATTTTTCTTATTGTTATTAAATACTACATTATGTAGTTCTCTAAACAAAGAATTAAAACTATTATGGAATATCCGAAAATTGATTCTCCCGTGTTTTATTAATTATATTTTCTGTACTTTATGGAATACTCTTTAATATACTAAAGTATATTAATATATAATAATAATAATCGCCCCCCTCCCTCCCGCACAAGCTTATAGCTTCTGGGGCCTGTTTCCTGGTTATGGGTTGTAGCAATTATTATTATATTATTATATATTTCATACGTTCATACCATCATAAACTCATTAAAAATATTTTCTTTTTAATTAATACAGCTATTTAAATTTCTCCGCTAATATAAAAATGAGACAGCATGTGTGTGACGTCAGTATGCACAGGTCATAAAAGACGTACTACGCAAACTCAGTGCCAACAGTAAATCCCCGTAAACCCATTATAAGCCGCCATTCGGTTTTCGGTATTTGTTCTCATCGTTTTTGTCTTGCAGTTTCTGTTTGAACCAATTATTTATATATGCTTTTTTAACATCTATTTAATCAGTTTTTTACGTTATGTATTTTAGTAAATAGTGTGAAGTGCAAGGGTGATTATTAATATTTTATCACATTCCTTTCATTCGTTTATTATTATCATTGTGCAGTAATAACGGTAATAAATAGTTGAATGAGTAACTCACCAGCAAAATATTCATGGTAACCTGCAGTATTATAGTATTTTAGATTGTTAAGTAATAAGGATTTATTATTATTTTCAGAATATCTAAAGCAAATTATATGAAGGTTGAACATGACTGAAATAATAATCTCTTCACTTGAAAAATGAAATATAAGGTATATAAAAAACACAACATAATGAAGAAATCAGAAAATATATGGGAAAACTTGAATTTATACCTTTACTATGTGAAAATAATGAACTTCTACTGGAAGTTGAACAGTTTTTGGGAGATCCCTTAAATATGCAAAAATCTGTAAGTAGGTAATACTTTTTAGAATATCACTGTACAAAGTCAATAGAAAAACTCTTTGGATAGCATTTATGGCAACCAGCAGTTTTTTTGAAAATCTATGTGTATGTTACCTGAAAAAAATTAAAAAGTAGAAATCTTTTCAGAAATCATTCATTGGTGTAAAAACAAGTGTTTTATGCTTATTTTGCCGTATACACGGTGAGTCATTACGGAGTAATCGGACTTTGCCAGTGGTTAGATAACCATTAAAGAAAGAAAATTCCTATATACCATTTTTCTCGTATTTCTATACTTTTGGAGAAAAACGGCATCGAAGTTCAGCCTAATGTTTTCAAATTTAATAGTATGAATGCACATGACACATATTTTAAAAGTTCAAGCAGATATTCAATACTACTAGAATGTGCAAGGATAGCGTAATAAAGTAATAAACACGTCTTTATTTTGGCCAAGTGTTTCGTAGAATAACAACAGATAAACAGAATTAAATAAACAAAGCATGTTGAGAACGACCTCTCAATGGATATTGTTTCAAAAATGGTATTTTTGTTTTGTGTTGTTTCTGATGACTAAGACAATTTCAAATTCTTTTAATAGGCACATTAACTCCTATGTGTAATACAGTACTGCAGGTTTGTGAATAAAAAATTATAGTACTGTGATAGTGACACATATTTGGTTTCTCAAATGATAACAAATTGCAAACCTCTTACACTGCAGCTTTTAGTAATAAAACGTAACAGTACTTGTACTTGACTATGTAAACAAATCCATCAAGCCTTCAGGGTCGTTGAATTAAAACAATACTTATTGATGGATAAATAAAATTAGCTAAACATGTCTTTACTTAATTAAAACTAATATCTGTTTATTAACGCATAACACATCGAATTTAATGATATCATTGAATGGGTCTGTATTAAAATGATGTCATTTCTGTCTGCGTTTACTAGAATATTATTAGAATAGAGGGGAATCCCCCGGATTAATAGATCGTTTTGTTTTCTCATCTAAAATGGAATGTGCGTTGTTTGCATTCTTGTTGTGCTTGTTTAAACAGATGTCACGTTTTTACTGATGGTGTCAATTTCTAAAGATCTTGCATTTATTTCTATTCGACTTAACAACACTGACCTGCATCAATTATACGTACCTTTCTGAAAACGTCGGTCAAAATTTTCGAAATTTTCAAGTTCATTTAATCAAAAAAGTTACTAAGGTTTTATGTTTCTAATAACCAGAGAAGCTTATCCTCAAAGTCCGATCATTGAGTACTAAATCACCGTGTATGTCGTATGATACTGAATTTGCCTTCGAGGATTAATTCTTTTTGTAAATTTTACTTTCTGCAACGTTGCAGAAATCTTACTCAAAAAATCAATGCACAATGATATTATTAGTGAGAATTTGATGTGTAGGGTGTCTTATATTTTTTTTATGTTCGCAATATCATGTCATAACATCCTGCACATACAGACCTTTTAGTTCTTCTATAATTTTTTCTTCTTTTTAGCACAAATTTATTTAACACTACTGAGTGTCTGATTTTTTTTTGATCTGCTTTCCAAAGTTGGAGGAGACAATGTGAACGAATTTGTAAAAAGAGCTTGGAAAAGATTGCTGACAAATCATGATAAAAAATGAAATATTTCTGAATAGGCTTCAAACATAAGAACTTTTCTGCTTTTTTTATGGCCACGCTAATTAAGGGTAAGTAACATTTTTAATGTATCATGATAAGAGGGAAGCGTAACTTTGCCAAATGTATAGTTGATGTTCAATTTTGTGCAGTCGCACGTATAAAATCTTGAAGAGCGACCATCACATCATAATTTTATAGACACAGCTGCACAGGATAGCGTAGATAACTGCCCTTTAGCAAGGTCTGCCTCGCTCTGTTTATGATCAAAGATGATAATAAATGTACAGAGTAGATGCTAATCAGTTGTTAACATAGGGAATATGCATATTATTGATTTCTAAAAGATTTAAATTTTTAAAATTTTCAGTTTTCTCAGAAATCCAAGGTAGAGGTAAGAATATTACTTCCCTATCTCAATTTTCTATTCACTTGTGCTCCTTTCAATTTAACTAGATATAGTATGAAAATTTAAAGTTCTGGACGGACTGGAAATTGGCACCTGCCGATAGAGGATTAGAAAAGCTAGAGGAGGGGCATTCATTTCCAGATGATTCAACAGTTTTCTCTTTGTGGTCATTCAAAGATCGTAAAGTAGGAATTCAAAAACAAAATAATATACAGGGTAACTTATTAACATTAAAGGGCAAGTCTCTGTGATATAACAGTAGCACACTGCTCAATCTTTTTTTATTATCGTAATCTAGCATGAAAAAATAAAAGTATTTGGTAATTTAATGGATTTCATATTTTAATAATAACAAAGTTTTCCAAAAAAAGCTACGGATCTAAGATTTATGTTTTTCAAATAAAACATCTGCGTTTTATATTTTATTTTTTTGAATTTTAAATAAATCCATGTATGACCCGATGCCAGCAGAGGTTACTATGTACTGTTTTGGATATTCTGTTAGCATCACGGATGCAACCCGTGTAATCGGCTGCTAAGCAACCAGTTAATATATATTTGCCGTCTGCTAACAGAACATCCAAAAGTGTACAAACCGTCACTGGTTTAGGCATATGGCATTTTTCAATCATGAATGCTGGTATTGCATTGATAAAAGCTATGTGCACAATATATTAATTATATTTGCATTTATTTTTAGGTGCTGCTTTAAAACCGTTGCTGAAAAGTTGCACCGAAAAGAAAATAGAAGACACTTTCAAAAGATACTTGAAAAAAACCTCTGAAGTGGCTAAAAGTGAAGATATAGAAGAACTTGGATTTTTTAAATTTTGATAATGATTCCAAACAGTTGAATTTACTTTTTATTTTAAGTTTTTATGCTGTATGTTTACATCATATAATCTATGTAATAATTATATTATTGTAGAAAAAGCATTTATATTTTTAAAAAATTGATTTTTACCAATAATTAGCTTGCCATTAATTAGATTCCTATATAATTCGAAACAACCTGAAAGTTTTGCAACTTTGAGAGTTTGTAGATTTTGGTGTTCTAAATGAAAACACAAAACTTGATTTTTCCAACGAAAGCCGTCCTTAAATCCCTTTAACAGTTTTATAATTTTTTATTATTATCAAGTACATATTGTAACATATGTAGATAAGTTTATATTGTGCTAAAAAAAAGGATGTATACTGATAAAAAACGTAGTTAGATAAATCGAAAAATTATTCAATTTTTAAAATATTTATTACCTAAACCTAAAATCTATATACTAAAATCCAAAATTTGTTTGTCAGTATGTTTGTCCCTTCATAAAGTCGCCCCATGTAGGTCTCACTCCCAAACCACATATGGCTCAAGGCATGAACCAGAGTGGTGCAAGAGATCAGTCTGGAAGGAATGGTAAGTAAACTAGAATTAAAATTGTAATGTCTAATTCCAGTTTATTTTCTAAAGAATTTATTTTTGATACCAATCAACCTGTAATTATTTATTAAATAAAGTGAAATAACTATGAATAGTTGGACTGGAAGAACTTGGGACTGAAGTACCAAGTTAAAAGTTCGTTCTTGAAAGAGAAACCTTATATAGGAATCGAAATTACTTTTGTGTACAGGATATGACGTTTAAAAATAGCTTTCTTATATTTCCTCTTGTGTGGTTTGTTTATTTTAGATCCGTGCACTGGAGGACTGTAAAACATCTTTGGGATATTCGTCAAGTCGGCGGCAAATATCAATGTGGTGTAGGGCATTGAGTCGAGGATTCATTAGGTCCCCTTTGGACTTAACACTCAACACTCTTAAAATATCCAGCAAATCCTCGGCTGACGTATGCAGAACGTCTATCTGAGACGTTTTAATTACATCCAAGTTTATGACGATTTAACTTCCCATGGACATCCATAGAACGTCCGACCCAGTATAATCAAAAGTCTATTACGTCTGTTGGACGTATAATGGAGGCTTTTAAATCGTCCGCCCGGGACATTTTAAAAACGTCGCAAGTTCGTGACATTTGGACTTCCAGTGGACGTCCATGTAACGTCCCACGTTGTATAAATCGAACGTCTATTACCACCCTTGGACGTTTTTAAAACGTTCGTCAATTTCTTGGAAGACGTACGCAAAACGTCCGTCTGGAAAGTTTTAATAATGTCCAACTTTGTGACATTTGGACTTCCCATGGACGTTCATATAACGTCTCACGGACTATAACCGATCGTCCGTTGGACGTTCATTAAGTCCTCCGAGGACATACAAAGACGTACGCACCGGTAACGTCCACCCGGGACATTTTAAGAACGTCGCAAGTTCATGACATTTAGACTTCCCGTGGACGTCCATATAACGTCCCACGTAGTATAAATCGAACGTTTATTACGTCCCTTGGACATAATATGGACGTTTTTAAAACGTTCGTCAAGTTCTTGGAAGACGTACGCAAAACGTCCGTCTGGAACGTTTTAATAATGTCCAACTTTGTGACATTTGGGCTTCCCATGGACGTTCATATAACGTCCCACGGACTATATCCGATCGTCCGTTGGACGTTCATTAAGTCCGCCGAGGACATTGCTCAAACGTCCATCGGACGTCGGTGTGCTATTAGGGTACCTTTGTGTGCAAATCTTGGCGTTATTTGTGTGCGGGTTATTATTTTGTGTTTATTTTCTGATTTTGAGTACCAGTTTAATTCTTATCATTCGGATATACACCTTTTGTATCTCTTTTGTTGTGGTTAAGATTTATTGTAATATCTTTTTGCACAAAAAGAATTTACGTGTTCATTTTAAATAAATTTCTTTTTCAATACTCAACTTTCTATTAAATAACAGATAATAGATAATAGTTAATTTTTATTAATGAACTATTTCTTAGATTGTAATAATGTATCGGTTACAGTTCACTTATTATTTTAATGCAATTTTGTTTTAGTTATTTTTTAAAATATGTGTACATACAATTGCTATAGCAAGCTATTTACTTCTATTTAACTATAATGTGTATCATTTATTTTTTGTATTTGCTTTGTTCATAATTTAAATAATTATCTCTCTGCTCTATTATTTAGTATAATGATGAATAGACAATCAATTAAAGTTGCTCACATTAATATTTGGTCACTGTTACCAAAATTTAATGATGTTAAAAATTTAATTTGTAGCAATAATTTCTTAATATTTGGAATAAGTGAAACATGGTTGCATCGCGACATTACCAATGATATGATTAAAATCGACAATTATATTTTTCGTAAAGACCGTGGTTCAAGGGGAGGTGGTGTTTGTGTCTATATGCACATCAGCTTGAAATGCACCTAATTGACGTAAACAATTCTATTGAACAACTTTGGGTTTTTACTAAAGTTGGTGGTATTAGTCTAGCTGTCGGTATTATTTACAAACCTCCTACCACAAATTATAAATTTTTCATTGATACTTTGGAGCAATCACTGGTTCACTGCAGCGCGGTTGCTGAAAGATTAATATGTTTAGGTGATGTTAACATTAATTTTTATGTACTAATAACTCTGATACTATTTACTGCAATTCAATGCTTGAAAACTTATTAGACTAGGTTCAGATCATCAATGAACCTACTCACATTACTGATAATTCATCCACATTGATTGATATCCTGATAACTTCTGATCAAAATATGATTATTTTCTCAGGTGTGGGGTCTAATATGCAATTATCTAATCATGAATTAATTCATTGTACGTTAAATTTAAGTGTTAGCTCAAATACAACGTTATTTAAAACAATCAGATGTTTTCAACATTTTGATTATCAATCTTTTATTAATGATTTATCACACATACCATTTCACAATATATTTTACATTACTGATACAAATGAAAAAATTAATTTTGTGAATACCAAACTCATTGATTTATTTAATACTTATGCTCCAATAACCACAATAAGAATAACCAAGCCCTTTGCTCCTTGGCTTTCGAGAAATTTAAAATTCTTAATGAAAACCCGAGATAAGGCAAAAAGTAAATTTATCAAAAATAAAAATGATGAAAATTGGAACTCTTATAAAGAGTTAAGAAATTTAACAAATTTAGCAATCAAGAATGAAAAAAAGGCCTACTATGAACATGTTTTTGGAAATTGTAGTGGTAAACAAATGTGGCAAAATCTGAAAAAATTAAATATTAAGTCTACTAATAAAACGACGCGTTGCCTGATTGTTTAAATAATGCTGATTCTATCAATGACTTTATTATTAATTCTATTCCTTCAATAGGTATTGATGTATAAAGGCAGGATACAATCAACTTTTATAACAACAATAGTTTTGCTAATTTTATAGAAAAATTTAAATTTATTAATGTTGATGAATTAACAGTTAGTGAGATTATTTGTAAAACTTCTAGTAATTCAGTTGGTAATAATGGTTTGACCTCCGAAATGATTAAGCTATCTTGTCCATTGATTGTTCCGTTTATCACTCATATTATTAATTTTTGCATAGAAAATAACACTTTTCCTGAAGCGTGGAAAATAGCTTCTATAATTCCTCTGCCTAAAATTTCCGAACCTAAACAATTTAAAGACCTAAGACCTATAAGTATATTACCTTATCTTTCTAAAATTTTTGAAAAAATAATAGATAAACAAATACGTGCACATCTTCAATATTATGATATAATTCCAATGCATCAGAGCGGCTTTCGTTCCGGTTATAGCTGTACTACAGCTCTACTTAAAATAATTACTGATGACATTTTAAAAGTTCGTGATCAAGGTGATATATGTGTTTTAACATTATTAGATTATAGCAAAGCATTTGACACCCTTGATCACAACCTACTTCTTCCTATTCTTAATTATATTGGGTTTTCTCTTGAAGCGTTGAATTTAATAAAAAATTACTTAAGTAATAGATTTCAGTATGTTAATTTACTTAACCAAAAGTCAGATTTATTGCCTGTTACTAGAGGTGTTCCTCAGGGATCAATTCTCGGTCCTCTTTTATTTATTATCTATACTTTCAATCTCTCAAGATGCATCAAATATTGTAATATTCATACATATGCTGATGATACTCAGCTATACTATTCTTTTAAATTGGATGATCAATCAACTGCTGTTAATCGTATTAATGAAGATTTAAAATCTATTCATGAAACTTCACTTCGTCACAGCTTAATTCTAAATCCTTCAAAATCTGTCACTCTTCTATTTGGTAGACCTTCAGTCCTACCATTAATAAAAGATCATATTAATTTATTAATTAATGACAATCCTATTCCCATTGAAACGAAGGCCAAAAACCTGGGACTTATTATGGATAACTCATTTAGATACTACTTTCATATAAATAATTGCATCCGAAAAGCTTATGCTAATCTTAGGCTGATTTATCCACACAGACATTTGCTGTGTAAGACACTCAAATCATTGTTAACGGATTCTTTAGTACTTCCTCAGTTTAATTATTGTTCAGCTTTGTATAATGCCTGTTTGACTTATGAAACCAAGTCTCAGATCCAAAGAGTTCAAAATTCTTGTTTGCGTTTAATTTATGGCATCCGAAAGTTTCAGCATATATCACATAAATTAATTGAAAATGGTTGGCTTAATATGCAAAATCGTAGAAATTTACATTCTTTTTGTTTATATCATAAAATCTTAATCGATAAGCAACCTTCATATTTATATAACAAAATAACTTTTAGAACGGATGTTCATAACATCAACATTAGCCATAGAGGCACAATCTCCCTTCCTCTGCATAAAACTGCTCTATATGAACGTTCGTTTTCTTATCAAATAGCAACCAATTACAATAAATTGTCGCTACATTTTAAAAACTACAGTTTGCTAAGATTTAAAAATGAATACAAGAAAGTCTTATTCAATCTTCAATAACTTTTCTTTTTTTGTAATGATACATTAATCTTTGCCATAATATATATTATCAATTACTGCAACATAGTGTCTAACATGTAATTATCATTGGTACTAATGTCACCAAACCAATTTTATTTAGGTTCAGTGGTAGAACAGAGCAATGGGTGTTCCCTTGTGCATCTGAACTGCGCCTAAAGTTTTGCAATAGGGCAGTTTATAAATATATGTATGTTTATACTTTATTATTTGTATGCTAGTTGTTTTGTAAACTTTCTTTTACAATAAAGACATTTATTATTATTATTATTATTATTATTATTATTATTATTATTATTATTATTATTATTATTATTATTATTATTATAAGCAAGGCAGACATAATTTAAGTAAGTCAAATATATTATACAGGGCTATTCAAAAAGAACCAACTTAACAGATTACGAAAACTTCATTTTAGAGGCTGTTAGAAATCAGCGGCAGGTTGATAGTATCTATGTTATGATCATTGTACTAAACCAGACAGTGTTAATGGTCGCGCAGTCTCATCACGTAAAATTAAAACATTAAACCTTATCTCATATGCGACTTGACTATTAACATTAAGACCACTCAATTATTAACTAAGCCGAAGATTAGTTTTAGTTGAAGTTTAACTTGCTAGTAAAACTGAAATTAAGTATCTTGGAGTGATAGTTGATGAAACACTGAAATCTAAATCACATTTTCATATCTGCTACTGTTAATCCAAGCAGCATCTAAAATGCTGGATTTTACCAGAAGATGTTTAGTTAATTCTTAATTAAGAAATAAAAGGTACTTTTGCCGACCTTTATAGATTTAAAAAAGAATTTGTGAATGTCATTCTAAAATTAAATTTATTTTTACCTACAGATATAATCAAAGAATATCAGAGAAGACTTACAAGTAAATGTAACAAAATTTAAATCTTGTAAATCTTTTAATAATTATTTATTTCTAATTTATTTCTTCTAATCTAAAGATCTAAAGCGATCCCCAAGCAAATTTATAATTAGAAGAGATTTCAATTATAAAATAATATTTTTCTACGCTTACTTTAGAATACTTAACCTTCTCATTTAATTTTAGATGATAGAATATTACATTTTCTAACCTTGTGCGAAAATATTCTTACTGTTATGTTAGAATGCCTATGGCCATCTGCATTAATAAACGCAGCAGGGTTTTGCTAACCTATGATTGATGCAGTTGGCCATGGAATGGCCCACAGATAGCGACATCATATAGCTATTAATGAAACTTTACATTTTAAAACTACAATTAAATAGTACATTACATACCGAGGCCGAAAGTACTCCATTCCTGTCGAGAGAACAATATAGTTCTCGAGACACAGGAATGGTACTTTTGCCGAAGTTTGTATACTATTTTATTCGCAATCGTCCTTTAAATACCGAATTATCTAAAATTCTTGACAGATGCAAAATGTCATCGGTTGGGATTGGCATAACGTATGTCGCCACTTACATCATCAAATTCGATCGCATAATATTTCGAGGATTTTATTGAATAGGAGTATTTATAAATTAATAATAATACCTGGGTACTCATTCTTTAGCAGCCAAGGTCCGCAACATTACCAAACATGATTTATACAGCCATTTATACATCGCATTTGGCGATGTATAGCGATGTAATTTTCTGCGCGCCACCTAGTAGCTGAATTTAAAGACACGTACAGGTGCGAAAATAGGTCGTTTCGGACCATGAGAATGTCAAAGTTACAAACAATGATGCATTTTCGGACCTCTAAATGGTCAGGAATGGACTCATTACCAATACGATTGCGAATAAAATATTTTATTAATTATGGTAATATTGGTTGAAGATTTTGTAATTTATGTATAAACACAGAAATCCGTTAATTTTTGGTTCTGAAATTGTTTAAGTTGTTAAAATTTAGTATGAATGAAAATAAAAATGTTAGGGCTGCAGCTATTATTAAATTATACTACGAACGATACCAAACTGTACGATACATAAGTATCTACCATACCTACGGCTTATTTGCAATTGTTTTGTTTAGATTTTAAAAATCAGGGTGTCTTATTTGTAGATGTGATGAGTGTCCATATCTCCGCCAATACTAAATTTTTATCAAAATCATCTTAGAACTTGTAGCAGGACACGCGATAGAACACTTTAGAGACGGTTTCTTTTAAATTGACGTTGGAAAGTCCTAAATGTAACCGTGTCTGTTAACTGCTGCGGAAATACTTAACCTGCATTTGCTCCAAACACGCCAGTAGTCAAGTCACAGTAGGTGAGTTTGCAAAATCCAGGTATAGATTCTGGATGTTTTGATATAGTTTCCATCATTTCGAATCCTTCTGCTATTATACCAACTTTGTTTTCTTTAATTGCATTTCCAACCTTTTTTGCTGTATTTGCAACCTTATTACCAACCTCTTTTGCTGCTTTTGCAGCCGTATTTGCAACATTCTTTGCTGGTTTTGCAGCTGTTTTTACTACTTTTGCAACCTTTTTTGCAACCCGTATAGCACGTATTACGGGTTTTAGTACTCTGACTACTTTAATTGCTGCTCTAATTACAAATGCTATAGCTGCAAACAGACCACTGAGGAAGGCAACTGTAGAATAATTTTTATTTAGAATCCTTTTTTTATTACATATCTTGTTTAGGTTAGTTAAGAAAGAAACGTAGCTTACCGGACACATTCCAACATAAAAGAAACACCACCAATGAAAATAGTCGTATTTGTAGAAGAATTTCCATGATTTATAAATTTTATTCTTTGATATTGAAAGTTGTTGGCTATTCCTTTTCAAGGGAGTTAAATTATTTCTTGCTTGTTAAATCTAAACTACAATTAAAATATAATTAATTCATAACATTTATTTTATTTAACAGCAAAACTTTTAACTGTTTTAGATAAGTAAGTTACCAATTATTGAATAATTGCTACGTTTTATTCGTCTAATGGTTATAATGAAACTGTAACTGTTACGTATAATTGGGGACCAAATACGATATTAATATACAGGATAACACACTATTATTATTCAATTAATAAACACTACCCAGTGGTGAAATTTGGTTCCAGGGGCTTGGCCAGGTTTTGTGTTTTGTATTTATCTACACTTCTATTCAGCATACTGCATCAAAATACCGTAATACTACTTATATGCTATTTATAGTTATTTACATTACAATCTGCAAGCGCCTTAGCGAGGTTATAGTTTAACCAAGAATACAAGAAATGAGTCACGCGCGCAATAACCCATTAATATCCACCTGAATAAACAATACGAAACGAAAACACGTTCATCTGGCATCTATCACCACATATCAGTGGCGCATTGCAATCTGTACTCATGTTTAGGATAGTTACTCTTCATACAATTGCATAAAAGGAAGTCGGGGACGCAACTGAATGTTGCTCTACCTTTGCATGACACGCTCGATCCATGTGATACCGGATAACTTTACCCATTTTCAGCACGTAATTTGTGATGACTAATTTCTTGTATTTTTGGTTGAACTATAGTTAAAAACACCGAGTACCTGAAAGGGCTTTCGCAGTGTGTAATGTATTAAACTTTTCATTCTCCCTTTGATATTTATTAACCACCGTAAATAAATAAATAAAATGATGATTCAGTGAATACAATAAAATAATGTTTGTGTAATAAAAAATAGTGTAAGCATTACGAGCGGTAGGTACGCTTTACCAGTCAAGGCTAATAGTGTGGAGACCGGCGCGTAGCGGAGGTCTCCTATTAGCCTTGACTGATAAAGCGTACCTACCGCCCATAATACTTAAATAACTATAAAAAACTTGACAGTTTTAGTTCGTTGTCCAGGGACCGAAAGTTTTTCATACTTAGCAACCACCTCGAGTTAACATTTATTCATTACTAGGTTATAATACCTGCTACGTGGGTATAAAGTTTTGTTTATACAGTACCAAAAAGCTTTAGGAAACATCTAAAAATGACTTTAGAATATTTTAGAAACCATTAAAAACGTAAATAAAAAAAGCAAAAAATAACGTCCCAGCCATTCTGTAGCATTGAAAATATCACATGGAGTAAGGCTCTGAAAACAAAACTTTTTTCTAAAATTAGTTTAGTGTAAAATTTCCACAATCTAAACACAAATGTGTATAAAGTGTTGCATAAGCGAAATAGTCACGCCAAGAAAGTAAGAAAGAATATAGAGAATCAACGTATAGAAATATTGATTCAAGCGAAGTGTGACCTAATTATAAATGTATGCAAGATAAACGCCTCGAGCGGAGCGCCCGCATCTGTTAAAACGAATGCAGGTGCAGTATCAAACCCACGGTCACGTGTTCTCATAGCAAGCAACTGCAGTACTCAGAACTCTATAAGGAAGTAGAACGCTACCGTCACGTAAGCACACGGCCACGTGCGGTCAACTGAAGGATTTCACGTCCACAGAAGGAGTATATAAAGACCAGAGCTTTGTGGGACAGATTAGTCTAAGTTACGACGGGCTTGAAGATAGAAACTGTTTACCAGGGTAAATGAATACCTTCTTTCAAGCCATACTCACCCAGAAAGCCATAGAAGCCATGGTTACTGTTTACCTCGGCCTTTCTGAACATCATTATTACCAGTTTTAAGTTGAAATTGTATAATAGTATTTAAGTGATTATGCAAGTGCATATTGTGTAAATTTACGACGAATAAATATCTTATTGTACATAACAGTAAACTCTGTTCATTTTGTAATTTGGGCTCCGTCTTTTGCGTTTTTAAAATAACGTACCATTTTTAAAAACGCCTTTCTTCGTCAAGAAAAGTTAATTCTCGCATTGTCGTTTACTTGCGCTTTCGGTTGCCCTATCAAGATAGGAAGTTACACTTTCGTAAAGGGGAGAATGAAATAGTTATTTACATTACAAGATGCGAAAGTTTACTTTTAGGTGCAAGGTGTTTTTGATTGGCCGAGGAGAAGCGTAAGCGTAGCTGAGATTAGTTAAAAACACCGAGCACCTGAAAGAGCTTTCGCAGCGTGTAATGTATTAAACTTTTCATTCTCCCCTTGACATTTATTAACCACCGTAAATAAATAAATAAAATGATGATTCAGTGAATATAATAAAATAATGTGTGTATATATACGGGGGACTCAACTGAGGAGACGAATCGGCAATGGGCGTTCCAAACATTTGCGTACCCAATGGCCTGTATTTTAAAAAATTTTCGTTAGAGGGCGCTTCGGTCCTTGACAACGCTCAGACCACGCTGGCCATTGTTGACAGTTCGCTGGAGTGCCATATGGGTCGCAATGTTTCATAAAAATTAGCCAGATTTGCGATAAAATTTGCGATAAATCGCATAATCTGTCAACACTGTCAGCGTTGTCCAGAATCGTAGCGCCATCTAGAACTAACGTTCAAACTTGAATTAACGTTCAAGGTCGGGGACGCTTTATTTGACTCGTTTCGTCTCCTCAGTTGAGTCCCCCGTAGTATATACAACAGTATTGTTACCAAGGTAATGTTGTCAACAGCCACCTTATAATATTATATTTAAAAAAAATTGAGTTTTACTTCGTTGTCCAGGAACCGAAAGTTTTTCATACCTAGCAACCACCTCGCATGTTTTACTTTCGCTTTCGGTTGCCTTGTCAAGATAGAAAGTTACACTTTCGTAAAGGGAGAATGAAAAGATATTTAATACATATTTGTATTCTACTGTCACTTTGATCGCTACTGTAAATTGTTTAATAGAATTCTTATATTTAAAAATCTGTAACCTGGATTGTAACATTAAAATAAGATTTTCATTATAACTTTAATTTTATGATACACGAAAAAAACATTAATTTGCGGAAGTTGTTATGATCTTAACTACGAAAAAATCTGTATTGTTAAAATGTAGCTTAAATTAAATTAAATTTAAATTTCAATTTATTTCTATTCACTATAATAGATTTCTACAAGAACTCTTAGGAAAATACGTTTTGAAACCGCTGGTGGTCTTGCTATCTTAACCCATACGCTTTTTGAGCGGAACAAGTTAATCCATGCATAGCCAGGGTTTTACGTGAAATAAACTGTAATAAATTATTGATTTAAAACCAACCACTTATTCTATTGACCATTTAATCTTCCTAATGACCTTATACATTGTCACTACATCATTTAAGGAATATTAGAGCAAGCATTATGCAGTATGAGTAGGTATTGGGCCACCTGGCCCAGACAGAAATTGACATGCCATGTGGCATGCCAATGGCATGGCTCCTCCCCTCGCCTGTGATTGGCTACCCCCACTCCTGTAGCTCCTCCCCTTGTTTCTGATTGGTCGCCGCCATCTTGGATTTCCCCGCCTACTTCTCTCTGATTGGTTAACCCCCACCCCTGTAGCTCCTCCCTTGCTTCTGATTGGATGAAGGCAGCCATTTTGGAACGTCTGGCTCCATTCTACCACGCCCTGGCGCCAGGCTACCACGCCCGCCGCCATTACGGGTATCTGTATTACCGGCAAACTGAGTGCTACCAATAGAGGGCGTAATGCTACAATTAGTGTGTATTGCTAAGAGAGGGCGTCATGAAGGGATCTGTATTATCGATGCGTTGTGTACTACTACTAGGTGGCGTGTCATGAAGAAGAAGAAGAAATCTGTATTACTACTACTACTACAGAGAGGCAACCATTTTATATCACAGCATCTTGCGTGCGCGCGCGCGCGCTAAATTTGAATCGGTCAATTTTAAATATTTGTCATTTTTGCATATGTCATTTTTAAATCTGTCAATTTTACTGCTGTCGTTTTTACATCTGTCATTTTAAATCTGTCAATTTTGCTTCTGTCATTTTAAATTTGTCATTTTTGCATCTGTCATTTAAATCTGTCATTTTGAATTTGTCATTTTTTTTTTTGCATATGTCATTTAAATCTGTCATTCTTAAAGCAACCATCTTACCAGATTTGAATTTTAGCGCTAACTCTGGGATTGGATCCTTTCACTAAGCTGAAACTCTTTCTCTCTCTCTCTCATAGTATGACTACTTACCGGATTTGTAGCTTAGGATGTTCGCCGTCGGAAATCTTCGGCTTTTATTCATGTACTCTCTCGCTGATGACAACGATCTACCTTTTTATATAGTCAACCCCTTCACCTTGTGCTAGTAAATGAAACAACAACAACAATGTTTATACATATTATTTATTTTGATATTTAATGGACAATTGTAACATATGATTTGACAAATTATTCATTACACAGTATGAGTTGAGATCATCGCGTAACACTTGCAAATTGTTCAAATATTTTTGCAGCCTATTTCTAAGATAGTTTATTTCCGCCATGGTGTTCTTAATACGACGGTGCAAACGTTGTTGTCGTTGACGTCTCCGACTGCTGCTGTTGCTGATATGATTGCAGTCGTGTACGTACGGCATCGATAAACTTTTGCGGATAATGTTTTATTATTTCTAATAAAATGAACGAGTTCAATCCACCACCAATTGCTGCTGCTGCTGTGTTGTCTATTAAACTGGTAGCTGAGTAGTAACCGCATAACAGTTCGGACGTGAATAAAATTGAATCGGATGTCGGGAGCGATTTATAGGCGTCTTCATGGCGTCTCAGTTGACCTTCTGCTACGTTCTCTATGTTTGCGTGGTAGAAACGTGAAAAGTCGAGGTGACGTAACGTTCGAGCATGATGATTGATCAACGGTGCTAAATGCAGTATAGACTGAAACTCGTAATCTTTTAAGGTTATAGTCCGCTGTGTATCATGTATGGCAACCCTGTTGCCGAAAAACTCGTTGTGAATAATCTCGATGTATAAATTGTCACATAGATGGAATTTCAAATGTTTATCGCAATGTAGTACACTGTTGTCCTTGTTGCAACAGCAGCAACCATGAAAGAAATTTTTAAACAGTGCCTCGACTCGTATATCATACAGCTCGAACCAGTCCCGTTCCGACAACACCAATTCACCATACTCACATATGCTATTCACGCACTCGAGCTTCACTACCACGGTAAATTCTCCCTGGTCGTCGTCATCGGGCGGAATAAGTCCTACTTGGATGTTGTGTATATGATCGTAGTTTTCTTTTTCCCCTGGAGGTCTCGTAACATACAACGGATACTGGACAGCCCCGAGCAGCTGAACACGTACTTCACGTTTAGCTGCTGCTACCGGTGTATCTATGATGGTAAAGTTTGCTGATGCTGCTACAGCGTCATCAGCGTAGTATAGAGGCTGCTGCTGCGACAGGAACGCTAAACAATAATAATACAATAATCGATTAATATAAGCATAAACACACACACACACAAAAGTTTTAAACAACTTACCTGTTTCTTCGACTTCATTGTTCCACGCTTGACCGTCGTCGTTGTCGGTACTTGTTGTTGATGATGATGATGCATGATCTGCAACATCCGAACCTTCTTCATCTAAAGAAGTAACAAAATAGACACAAATTAGCATACAAACTTGAAGTTTTATAAACAACAATAACTTACCTATTTCCAGAGGTTCGCTCTCACAGTTATCATAACAATAATTAGGACTGCTAGCCATCATCGTAATTGCTGCTGCTGCTGCTGCTACTGCTGCTGCACACGTACTGTCTACTGCTACACGCTAACAACGGTCGGCTTTATATAGTCACCTATACTTACCTAGATCCAGCGCATGCTCAGTAACAAGCATACGGTAAACAGACAGGCATCGCTGACAGACAAGTTTCATCCTGTCGCTGACACGTCACCATCATCATCACAGGCAGGTGTTCGTAGGTAATTACCTCATTCTCTCTCTCTCTCAGTTATAGCTATCACCTTTTTCATACCTTGGTACAGACGAGTGAGAATAGTAATAATACACACATATAAAACATTAATCTTTTTATTCTATGACAATATTTCTCTGAAATTTTTATTGAACATCAACAAAACAACAATAATTAAATAACTAAACAACTATCTGTTCTCGGATAACCATGATAGAACATTTTTTATTCTACGACGACAATGTTTCTTAAAATTATTAAACAACTAGACAATAATCAAAATAACTAAACAATTATTATTAGGTTGAAATCTGCTCGGATAACCATGAAGACATACTCGTTTTTTTTTTTTCATGAAACATCCTATTGAATGCTTTGTACGCTTTGTTATGCCAAATATTCTTTTCATCAATGTCTTGATCTACTACTACTACTACTACATAATTGAAAAGAACAAAATCGCGTTTATCAGATCTATTTCATGAGTATGTTCCCCTGAGTATCCTCTTGTGATTTACATTCAATCACCCTTAAGTTTCACCATCTTTTTTAATAATTACTGTACATAAGGTATAACTCTTGTCAGCTTCACTTATTATTATTATAACTACACTATACTGACAAAAGATGATTGAACAATTTACAGCAACAACTAATTACCTAATTTAACCCCAGGTTTTCGACGAGACGATGAAGGATATTAGAAAACAATCAATAGTCAAACTAATAAACAAACGGGAAGGGTGTTACGGTGTTGAAGAGCTCATCTCAAGATCAAATTTCAGATCTAGCAATATTTTTACCGAAGATCTAGTGGTTATCGAGTTAAACAAAAACGGAGTTTATATCAGGCGGGTCTAAAAACTACGCCTATAAGGTATATTCACCTACCACCGGGCAGATACACGTGGCTGTCGATGTCAAAGGGATCGTCCTAAATCATACCGAGGTCAGAGTTCCTATTCCTGTTCATTAGCCAAGATGGAACAAAAAAAAAATTGTCTGATATAAGTGGTCTGAGCATTCGACGCTCCAATTTCAAGCGTCATATGAAGACACACCAAGGAAACAGAGTTCAGGGTACTAAATGCCCCAAGTCATTTTCACGTGCTGACTGCTATGAAAACCATTTCAAATCAAGTCGTGAAGGATATAAAATCCCATGTACTAAATGCCCTAAGTCTTTTACACACCCTGACAACCACGAGAGCCTTATTAGTTGCTGGTAGAGGTACAGCGTGACGACGAAAGGAAAAGCCTAGCTAGACCGTATTAATTGGGAGGATACACAAACTGCTTTCTCAAGCCGTATACGAACATGGTTAGCAAGCAATCTTAAGCATAAGTATCCAAGGGAATTCCTAAAGGACTGTTCAGGTCTTTTCTGTCGCCTCATAAAAATGTTCAAACTGATGCTGAATTCCTTCAGGGGTAAGTACACTAAGTAGTAGTAGATGAAGACATTGTTGAAAAGAATACCCGAATTCAGACAACAGGTAGAGAAACATCCCTTGCTACTGAACACACAGCTCATCCCGAGAGCGACTCATCAGCTGCTACCACCTGTGTAAGATATGGTTTGCGAGAACAGATCTTGCGTGGAAAATGTATAGATGGTTTTCTTACACACCTGTTAGAGATGCGTAAAAATTAAAAAAAAAAAGTTGTAGCAGTTGCTCATAACGGGCAGGCTTTCGACACACAGTTTTGGATATATCAAAATTGAAACTATATGACTTTCATTACTCTTTATGCAAAAAGATGTTCCAGTTATTCTATAGATTAAATGTTAAAAATTCGAAGATCTAGTGGCTATCGAGTTGATAAAACGGAAGTTTACTTCAACAAGTCCATATATGTAGGCATGTGTATATTGGATATATCAAAAATTGAAACTATATGACTTTCATTACTCATACATGAGACGACGTTCCGGTGACAAGGCACGAATTTGTTATAGCGATACAGATTCCCTAGTATACGTTGTAGAAACGCCTAATCTGTATGAAGTAATTAAACAAGACGTTCATGAACATTTCGACACCAGTGAACAAGATGTATACCGCACACGTAAGCAACACACGAATCTAATAGGAGAGTTCCCAAACGGGTTTCGGATTATGTTATAAGATGTCACCTCGGCTATATGGAGAATCAATAGAGTACTGGAAAAAGAAACATCTATAGGGGTTAAGAATCATCTATCAACCCGCCTGGCCCAAGCGAGATCATATAGGGAGATTATTAAAACCTTAAAACTGTAGGTGTAAGTAATAGTCAGCGAAAAGAGACAGTTTGCGATCGCGTGAAGTGGGCCGATATGAAATCAGCATTTAAGGGACGCATGCGAACTGCTGTAATAACTAAAACCAAGCATATCGAACCGAAGGCTTTCATACAGGACTGTTCGACGTCGTTTCGGCGACAAGGCCCGAATTTGTTATAGCGATAATATGGTTTGCATACCCGGAGCGTCGAATGTTCAGCCCGCAGTACCTTCGCCGAAGAGTGCAGCAAGCATAGAGGGATTGTAGCTATCAAGAATACTGACAATCTATGTCTACCCAGGGCTTTGATCGTAGGGAAGGCCTATGTTGATAATAGCTCTGATTACAAGAAGACCACTTCCGGATCCTATCCATCAGAAGAAAGCTGTAATAAACATTCAAAATTCCGATCAAAATTGTGGAGTATTCTAACGCTAACTACATTGGCCCTCTTCCGCATGTCAAGTTCTACAGTATTGATACCATGAAACCAAAAGCTCGTAAAGAATTCCTAAAGTGGTGCGAGGTAAAACAGGTTCTTGAGAATAAAAGAATAGTTAAGAGGGCGAAGGGTTATCAAGAAACATATAGTCAAAATCATATCACATAATATATGAGAATGAACTACATTTTAACGAGTTGGAATTTCCTATTAAGTTAAAGGATATTAACAAATTTGAAAAATTAAATAATATATCCGTAAACATTCAGCGGGTTCTGGCGAATAAAAGAACAGTTAAGAAGGCAAAAAAAAGGGTATTAAAAACACATAGTGAAAAACACTATCGAAGCGCGAAGGGTGTTAAGAAACATATAGTAAAAACATCATCACATTTGATGACTATGCGAGTTGTTTATCAGATGGCAAAGAAACATCTGTACAGCAAAAATTATTCAGAGCCAATAAACATAATGTTGCAACTATCTCTCAAACCAAAATCGCGCTAAGTCCTCACGACGATAAGCGCTATATTATACCGGGCTCGCATGACACTCTACCGTAGGGTACTATCGCATACCGGATAAACAGGGTTGTATAAAATAATACTTAAGTTTAGATATAAGTTAATGTTAAGTTTTTCATATAACAAAATGATGTATATAATCGCGCTAAGCCCTCACGACGATAAGAGCTATATTATACCGGGCTCATATGATACTCTACCTTGAGGCACTATAGCATACCTGCCAATAGTTGTACAATGTAATATTTAGGTTAGGATATAAGATAATGTAAGTTTTTCATATAACAAAATGATGTATATACTATAGTCTTAGAGAACAATGATATGTCAATAATAATAATATGGTTCATAGTAGAATGTAGAAGTAGCCCCTATCAACTTATAAACGAATAAATTTAACAAATGTGATACAGTTCACTCCTAAACGTCTATTTATTGTTTCTACCTCCCGTAAAAGCTGATTACACGCACTGATCATGTGTTCTTCACTGTCACTGCTCTGTATTTGAACAGGGGCCGATGTATAACGACGTGAATCAGACAGCAGCTCCCCGCTAGATAGCAGATGGTCATATTCATAACAAATAAGCGCTGCTACTGAAATAGGTATGCTGACTCCTGCGTCTAAGATACACTGTCGAAACTGTTGTTGTAATTGTAACTCATTTAGATTGTGACCGTCTTCGAACTCGTTTAATGATAATAGCGACATGATGTTTTTTTTTCTCTCTTAAAACAACATCAACGCGTAAATTTAGTACAAATGAATCATTACAAAAAATAAGAGAAAAATCCTACCTTATGGTTGGCTAAAGTTGCTGATTTAGACAGGTACCAACACACACACACACTCACACACTCAGAGTTTTATTTTACTACCATTAAACGTAATGAAGCTCTTGAACTGTAGTCGAGCATCTATATAGCAGGTATTGCTACGAGTTTGGGTTTTTATAGCCAAACAGTGAACAAGCCCCCTCCCCTGGTTACGTTACCAAACTACAAGATCTTGCGTAATATCCCATAGGGTTATCATTGGTGATGCGCAGCATACCTTTGATAGACCTGAGAGTTGGTGTAAAAATCAAGTTCCCACGAGAACACCTGCCTATTAATTTACTGATGTTTAAAATGTAGATCTCAACATAGATAATTTTTATTCCCCTGCCCTGGGTCAACAGTTTATATTTATTAAGAGCTGTTCTTAGTTTATGAGGGAAAAATTGTCATGTCTATAAATTCTAATACAATAGAACACTCGATTACGTAAATAAGCTATATGTATAACTGGCCTTTTTTTAAAGCTGATTAGCAGATAACAACTGTGAAAACAAAATACCTTTCTGACAATTTTGTTACTCTTGTCTAACGATGGTCTGTAAGATAGAAATCTTTAAACGATGCTCTCAAATGTTTATTGCATAGAAGGGGCGATAATTCTCAAACTCTTTGACAGAGCACATTTAAAGAGATACCACCCCCTGATAAAAATGTTAAAAAAAACTCAAAGTGTCGAAATTGACTGCAATGAAAATTAAACCTTTAAAATAATGGCTGGATTTTACCCAGATATTACTATGGTTATCACAGAGTACCTATATAATAATAGGTTATATAAGATAAGAATTAGGATATATGGATTCAATGTCAAGAACGACTTGATTTCTCATGGAGTATTTTCAATTATCAACTTTCAGTTGTTTGAATTTCGAAACCAAAAAATAATATGGGCCGTATTACGAGCCACGATTAAAGATGTCTCTAACTAAAGTTTCGTTTAAAATCAACAAGAATAAAGATAGCTTTATCTAATTTTAATAGGTGGGAAAAGATTAGAATTGGTCACCATGGTAATTAAACATGCTGTTAATTTAACAGAGAGAAGCGAATACGGCTTATCGTGTTTAGAAAGATCCAATTGAAAAAATATATTTGATCTTTGTATCAGCGAAAATTATTTTACTTGTAATAATAAACTTTATTTACAAAAAGACGGTTTATTTCTGTTAACTAACATATTTATGGATAACTTATAAGATCAAATATATTTTTTCAATTGGATCTTTCTAAACACGATAGGCCGTATTCGCATCTCTCTGTTAAATTAACAACATGTTTAATTACCATGGTGACCAATTCTAATCTTTTCCCACTTATTAAATTAGATAAAGCTATCTTTATTCTTGTTGATTTTAAACGAAACTTTAGTTAGAGACACCTTTAATCGTGGCTCGTAATACGCAATAATTCCATTTGTATTAAATAAAGGTTACAATCGATATCGCCTCTTGCTAACATTCAAAAAGTATGTAGTAACTGTCGTCGAATAGCTTTAGTATATCTTAACGTGGTAGTGTCGTTAACATTTTCGCAATATTTATGAGTGTAACATATGTAAATAGCTTAAGACACCCGACCCACGCATCTCTGTAATTAATATTGCGTTCTTTAAGGGCTTGTAAAATTCTAATGTACACCTTTGTCTTTATTATTAATGGAACAACCTTAATTCATTGACCCCGGCTCCCTCCAGTGGAATGAAAGCTACTCCAGCAGCTCGCATCATTTCCTCGGCCTTTATCTTTTGCACTGTCTGATTATCACGGGTCTTCTTGTAATCAGCACTGTTATCTGCGTGAGCCCTGCCTACGACCAAAGCCCTGGGTAGGCATAGATTGTCACTGGTGGTGTTGTTAATCGTGACAATCCCTCTGCGACGGCTACACTCTTCGGCAAAGGTGCTGTACGTGCCGTTACGACAGCGACCTTGTCCGGCTGGTGGTGTTACGATTGTAGCTATTAGTCTGAAGGTGTCCGAACTCAGGGCTTCAGGATCGCTCTGTAAAATCGATTCTAAAATGCCCCAGACATCATTGAAGGTGATAAACTTCAAGTTTGTATGCTAATTTGTGTCTATTTTGTTACTTCTTTAGATGAAGAAGGTTCGGATGTTGCAGATCATGCATCATCATCATCAACAACAAGTACCGACAACGACGACGGTCAAGCGTGGAACAATGAAGTCGAAGAAACAGGTAAGTTGTTTAAAACTTTTGTGTGTGTGTGTTTTTATGCTTATATTAATCGATTATTGTATTATTATTGTTTAGCGTTCCTGTCGCAGCAGCAGCCTCTATACTACGCTGATGACGCTGTAGCAGCGTCTTCATGGTTATCCGAGCAGATTTCAACCTAATAATAATTGTTTAGTTATTTTGATTATTGTCTAGTTGTTTAATAATTTTAAGAAACATTGTCGTCGTAGAATAAAAGATGTTCTATCATGGTTATCCGAGAACAGATAGTTGTTTAGTTATTTAATTATTGTTGTTTTGTTGATGTTCAATAAAAATTTTGAGAAATATTGTCATAGAATAAAAAAGATTAATGTTTTATATGTGTGTATTATTACTATTCTCACCCATCTGTACCAAGGTATGAAAAAGGTGATAGCTATAACTGAGAGAGAGAGAGAATGAGGTAATTACCTACGAACACCTGCCTGTGATGATGATGACATGTCAGCGACAGGATGAAACTTGTCTGCCAGCGATGCCTGCCTGTTTACCGTATGCGTGTTACTGAGCATGCGCCGGATCTAGGTAAGTATAGGTGACTATATAAAGCCGACCGTTGTTAGCGTGTAGCAGTAGACAGTACGTGTGCAAGAGCAGCAGCAACAGCAATTACGATGATGGCTAGCAGTCCTAATTATTGTTATGATAACTGTGAGAGCGAACCTCTTCAAATAGGTAAGTTATTGTTGTTTATAAAACTTCAAGTTTGTATGCTAATTTGTGTCTATTTTGTTACTTCTTTAGATGAAGAAGGTTCGGATGTTGCAGATCATGCATCATCATCATCAACAGCAAGTACCTACAACGACGACGGTCAAGCCTGGAACAACGAAGTCGAAGAAACAGGTAAGATGTTTAAGACTTTTGTGTGTGTGTTTATGCTTATATTAATCGATTATTGTATTATTATTGTTTAGCGTTCCTGTCGCAGCAGCAGCCTCTATACTACGCTGATGACGCTGTAGCAGCATCAGCAAACTTTACCATCATAGATACACCGGTAGCAGCAGCTAAACGTGAAGTACGTGTTCAGCTGCTCGGGGCTGTCCAGTATCCGTTGTATGTTACGAGACCTCCAGGGGAAAAAGAAAACTACGATCATATACACAACATCCAAGTAGGACTTACTCAATTATGAATATTAACAGTATTTAAAACGCCAGATATTTTTTAAACAACTAACACGTACTTTTATTTATTAAAATTATATAATTAATCTATTGAAACTTTTCTGTTAAATGTGATTATGATAAATCAAAAAAAACATTTCTTTAAATAGGTATATTTTTAATAAAAAATGTCTAAAGTATGACAAAAATACTTTTAATGCTCTAACACAGTCAACCTTTATTTAGAAGATCGGTCACATAGATAAGTGCTACCTACATGGACAACGCAGGTGTTCTTTTATTCGTTAACGAGTTTCTTTGCTCAGGGTCTGTGTGTGTGTGTGTAATAAATTAAATGGTTATCATTAGTTACATCTAAAAGTTTAATTTAAAATTTTAATGTTATAGTAAATTATAAAAACGACACCGAGGGTAATAAATTTAAATTTTTATCTAATCGTGTTACATGACAGTGCAGGTGTCGATCCCTTTTTTTTTTAACAATACCCTTTTTGTTACGAAGGGTAATAAATTAAGATTTTATCTACTCGTGACAGTGCAGGTGTCTACCTTTTTAATGATATCCTTTTGCTCCGACGGTAATAAATTTAGATTTTATCTACTCGTGTTACTTTGACAGTGCAGGTGTCGATCCCTTTTTAACAATACCCTAAAGAACACCTGCGCTGTAAATGTAGGTAGCACTTATCTATGTGACCGATCTTCGAGGGTAATAAATTTAGATTTTTATCTGGTCTCAAGTAATTAATTGACAGTGCAGGTTTTTTTTAACAATACCCTTTTTGTTCTGGTAATAAATTAAGATTTTATCTAAAATCATGTTCATTCGCGCAGGTTCGAAGTTTATAAAAGCTCAGTCAAACCCCCCTTCCGTTTTAGTTTGGTCTTGACATCGGTTACGGTGATAGTAATATTGTTATTGTTTGCTTGAACTAGGTATGTTAAAATAATCATTTATTATTCTTGTGAGTGTTAAGTTTTTGTCTATTTTTTTACATAGAAAAAATGGATTTGCTAATACAACAATTGAACAAATCTCCCGTTAGCCAGAAGCCAATCAAGAAGTTATGTGATTACTGCTTCTGATTGGATGAAGGCAGCCATTTTGGAACGTCTGGCTCCATTCTACCACGCCCTGGCGCCAGGCTACCACGCCCGCCGCCATTACGGGTATCTGTATTACCGGCAAACTGAGTGCTACCAATAGAGGGCGTAATGCTACAATTAGTGTGTATTGCTAAGAGAGGGCGTCATGAAGGGATCTGTATTATCGATGCGTTGTGTACTACTACTAGGTGGCGTGTCATGAAGAAGAAGAAGAAATCTGTATTACTACTACTACTACAGAGAGGCAACCATTTTATATCACAGCATCTTGCGTGCGCGCGCGCGCGCTAAATTTGAATCTGTCAAATTGACAGATTTAAAATGACAGATGTAAAAACGACAGCAGTAAAATTGACAGATTTAAAAATGACATATGCAAAAATGACAAATATTTAAAATTGACCGATTCAAATTTAGCGCGCGCGCGCGCACGCAAGATGCTGTGATATAAAATGGTTGCCTCTCTGTAGTAGTAGTAGTAATACAGATTTCTTCTTCTTCTTCATGACACGCCACCTAGTAGTAGTACACAACGAATCGATAATACAGATCCCTTCATGACGCCCTCTCTTAGCAATACACACTAATTGTAGCATTACGCCCTCTATTGGTAGCACTCAGTTTGCCGGTAATACAGATACCAGTAATGGCGGCGGCGGCGGGCGTGGTAGCCTGGCGCCAGGGCGTGGTAGAATGGAGCCAGACGTTCCAAAATGGCTGCCTTCATCCAATCAGAAGCAAGGGAGGAGCTACAGGGGTGGGGGTTAACCAATCAGAGAGAAGTAGGCGGGGAAATCCAAGATGGCGGCGACCAATCAGAAACAAGGGGAGGAGCTACAGGAGTGGGGGTAGCCAATCACAGGCGAGGGGAGGAGCCATGCCATTGGCATGCCACATGGCATGTCAATTTCTGTCTGGGCCAGGTGGCCCAATACCTACTAGTATGAATTAACGATTTGTGTGTTATGCACCTGTATATATAATGTGTTGTAGTTAATCTAAAAGTCCTCTATCTTACAATTAATTTTTAATCTATTTATTTATTATAAATGATTTATTTATTTATAAAAGACCATGAAGTTCATCTCATCAATCATATATAATCTTCTGTATACCATTATTTTAGGTTTTTGTTTGATGATGACAATAGCTGAGTTCAAGATCAAGTCTTTGGGGTAAGTCTGTTATGCTTCTTAGTGAATAGCTGTTCTAGAAGATTTATTCAACATTTTGCTTTATGTTGTATGTATGTGTGTCTATATTTCTCAATAGCTGTTTGTTGATTCATCTATTCGATTTTAGATTATGTTTCTTATCGTCTTTAGAATTTTTATAATAATTCCTAAGTTATATCTCGCCGTTTTTAGGTTCATATTTAATCTACAAGTATTAACTATAGTCAAAATTTCGATGTCTAAGTCTCCTCGTTTAACTTTTAAATCTTTAATTGTAACTTTTAGGAAAAATGTGAACAGAAAGATTTGGAAGTGCCGATCAATATGTTCTACCAGAATAAGTATATTTACTTGAAGAATTTTTGAATGTGATTGCCAAAACATTAAACTGTTAAATGACTGTACACTACATTCCCACTTTTTTACTATGTGTTTCTATCTTGGTGATATGTATTTCATTTAGTTCGTGGTCTACATTCCAAATTTAGCATCATTTTTCTCGGATATGTTATCTCAGCTCTTTAGATGCCTCTTTTATGGCTAGTTTTGTGCATACAATTTAACATATCCAAGAGTAATATCGTGAATGACGAGTTTGAAACTGAGCGAATTACGGTAAACTGAAGAGCTTACGAGCAACTTCAATACTTGCAAATACCCGGCAGAATTTTCCTGTTTCATGCTTATAACTATAAAATGTTAGGCAAGCAGCGATTTATCGTTATTAGGTTTATTTTATCGTAACTAAACATAATTGCTAGTTTATCATAAATATGTCGCTCTTAAATATGATAGCTCTTGTCTTACAACAACTAACAGGCCTAACTTTTCGGACAGAGCAAACTCTAGTAGGTTATAGGACAAGCATTAGTTTTAGTGTAATGTACACTTTCACAAATAAAGTAATAAGTATTTATGTTTTTAAAGCGCTACTTAATGAACTACGAAAAAACGTGTACGATATTTCACTGAAACCTACTGTACCAACGGTGGATTTACCATTTTCGAGGCTCTAAGTTAAAATCTTTCTGAGCCCCCCTCCCCACCCGTACTGTCAATAATAATGTTATCATGCAATGTTATCATTGCATGTTTAGTAATTTTTGAAGCCCCTGAAACCCGAGGCCCCAAGCTGTAGTTTATTTAGTTTAATGGTTAATCCGCCCCTGAACTGTACCTACTCAAATGATATGGAGAAAGAGAGCTCTACAAGAAAAACAGAGGGGTCTAACGTAAGGTTCTAGGCACGAAAGTCCGAAAGATAAGTCAAACAATATTAACTAGTAGAGTAGTAGAGTTCTAGTCCTACCAGACTCAACAAACCTACAACTTCAATAACGCAAAATTCCCGACCTTACGGAAGTTCGGTAAAATGAGATTATATCGTTATATAGGGAATTTCGTGCTAGTTTTTTTAAAGGTCGTATCAACAATAGCCGTAACACATTTAAGCAGTTCTTATTATGTTATTCACGTCTCATCATTTTTTTTTCATTAATACCACCTTCTTGCTTTCTCATGCACCAGGTTATCAAAGCAACTCTAAGGCATATTCGGCTTTTGAAAAGTGATAGTTGCATTAGAATCGAAGATACGAGTATATTCTAGAAATAGAGGGTAAAACAGGATCAATTTTAGAATGTTATAGTAACTATAAACATCATTTAATTGTTCGTGATAAATTATGGAAACATCCTAATATACAGTTTATAGTGCAATGTTGTTTTTTTAGGTTCAACGTTTTGGTAACTTCATTCATTTACCTTCAAATGCTACTTATGGCAATTGTCAGCATCAGCATATTAATGTCCAGCATTTTTAATGTAAGAACATACCAAAACATTTTCAGGGATATTGCAGAAATTGAAAAAAAGATTAAACATGGTGTGCCATCTCAAAATAGATCTAACAGTTACGTGTTAATATACTTAATGTTAATGAGCTTTCCAGTATTTATCTTCTACGATATTGCTATAGATCAGAAGATCTCAATATACTTTTCTGTATTAACACATGCTTCGGGACTCACTGCTGTTTTTTATGTAAATCGCATAGTTCTACTACTGAAACTGTGTGAAAATTTACTTAAACATCTGAACAACCGTTTAGAAAGCTATGTGGAATCACATTTGATGGCTAACAAAGCTTTATGGATACTGCGAAATACTCAACTTAACTTATCAAATGATTTAGAAGAAATATTGCAAATGCGTGGTTTTGTAAAAGCTTTATTCAGAAGAATAAATGATGTATCACGGTTAAATTTGACGATTTTTACTCTATGCTGTGGCATGTCCTCCTTTGGCTTTGCATATAGTATTTTAATGTACTTTGTTATGAAAGCGCAAGAAGCATCAAAGCGATGGTCAACGATATACTCACAAGATTACTGGGCTATAAACTATTTTTTAATGTTGATGGTAGCTGCAGAATCAGCAGAAAGGCTGCTGGAAACAAGTAGTCACGCCGGGATTCTTCTACATAAACTAAGAAATCTATTTCTGGATTTAGATGATAGATGGGTAAGATTAATATCTAAAGTGCTTGTTGTAGTTAGATTACATTGCCTAGAAAAGTTTTAACACAATTATTTTTGTTTGGTTTTGCATTTAGGCGCTAGTGGAATCTATTGTGAAAGATATTCTGAAGTTAAGACAAGATAAGATAACATATTTGTCATCAATAAAAATACATGACTTGTCTAACAATAATACAACAGTTGAAAAATACTATATAAAACAAAAATACAGTTTTTACACTTAATAGATCACAGTTCAATATCACAATTAATATATTCTGATACAGAGTAGATACTCAATTTTAATAAGTTTTTTATTTTTTTTTTGTAAATTTGATTGGTGGTAAGTCTTTCACTTCCATAGGCAGATGATTGTAGAGCTTCGTCGCCCAATAGGCTATGATTTGTTGGGTCACTCCTAATCTGTGCTAGCAGCTGGTTTTTGTTTCTAGTATTGTGCGTGTGAGTGTCACAATGTTTTAGGAAACGTCCTTTGTTTATATGAACGTATTGTACACAAGTGAGTATAAACATACTAGGGATTGTTAAGATTTTGGTTTCCCTAAAAGAATTTCGACACCTGTCTCTATAATTTAGGTTGAACAAAATTATTATTGTTTTTTTCCCCAGCATGTATACCCTATGAACTTCCACTGCGTTTCCCCATAACATTATACCATAAGCAGCTATGCTATGGAGATTTTTGAGAAATATACCATTCCTGCCATATTGTAAGTGGATAGTTTCTTAATTCTCCTGATAGAATACAACGCTGACGCTAATGCTAATTTTGCCCAGTTCTTTCCCGTGATAGGTACTAATAAGTATTCATTAACTGGCGCCGTTTTGAAAATTTGAATGTTATGATGCTCAGAAATAACAGCGAGAATAATGAAACATATTTCATTTTAAGAAGCTTTGAATTAAAACAAAGCGCGGTTAATAGCGGATTTCCTACGAAAATGCGCTGAAAAGCTTGTTGGTTTTCCGGATCAAGTTGATGGTCGTGAATCCCGTGTCCGTCCCTACTCAAATTCATTTTCATTGTTTAGATTTAGAGGTTAGGTTAGTTATTTTCTATTGTTGTTTGTTAAGCAGTTTTGATGTATTAAAATGTTTATTGTAATAGAAACAGTAAAACCTTGATTGAGTACATGATTGTCTTATCAAAATAATTATTTATAATAAAAATACATTTTTATCTTATATCAGAAGAAACAACTAAGCTGTCACCTTTTTTTAAACTTGAATTTTTCCCTGCCTACGTGATTTTTTCAAAATGACAGTGGATGTCATTGTATGCGTTATCAGTTATTACCAACATTACCACATCAAAAATACCCGCGTGTACATTTCCCCATTTCTTTAAAGTAAATTGTAAATTAAGGCGAAATAGACAAAGTAGTATGTAAAACACGTGTTACAATTCCTTTTTGTAATACTCGTATATAGCTTAACTCGCCGCTTCGCGGCTCGTTAAGCAAACTTATACTCGTATTACAAACATCGTCATTGTATCACTAGTTGTACAATATATTATTGTCTGTTTTTATGTACACAAATCGTGTACTACCTATTTCGCTGGCCGATGTTCATGAATTGGAATTATTAAAATAATTTAAAAATTAAAAATCATGCTTAGCACGACACATTGTGGTACATTGAACAAAAATAAAATAATAACAATAATGATAAAGACCTTAGCATAACTTAGATGGGAGTCTTTTCGTCGAATTGTAGATGCCCATCGTTGCTTTTTAAAAATAACAACAAATAATTTCGACGGCGCCCTTTATATTGTTCTATTATTCCTGTGTCCAGTCTGAAATTAGTAAGACTTTGTGAGTAACACCTACGACCTCTGCAAGCAATTCCAATAAGTAAAAAGTCTCTATTGGGAGCTATAACTTTGCGTTAAGTATAAGATTTCTCTATGGTTTGTTTACTGGATGTTATTTGAAACCGCGATGGACACCATTTGTTAATTTGGAGATTATTTGATGTTCAAAGAAATTTTATAAGGTACGATTTAAAATGTCTAAAAAAACAACTGCACATTTATTGATTTATTAGTAGGTTGCAGTATACTTTATATTGATGAAACTTTCAGCAATTCAATTGTGAAGCTACACATGTTTAAAGACTTGTTCGAGGTGAATGTTCGTTCTTCTAATCAAACACTTCAAAAATCATCTTGAAATGAAAGCACCCGAGAGCACCTATATAAAGAGGTGCGTCAGCCGATTTATTCAATCGCGCCGTCCAAGACTCACCACCAACCGTGCCAACCAGCCAGCAGCCAAGTCAGCCCAGCAGACCGCCTCCGGGGAATATAAGAGTAAGCCCTCTTACCGACATTCCTATTCCCTTCCCGCCCGTTATTTTCTCTCATCCCTTATCCCGTTCCGAGACCTCGCTGTGCATAGCCTAGGGGCCTCTTTATTTTTCCTTACTCTTTTCAGAGACCTCGCTGTGCGTAGCCTGGGGATCTCTTCCTTTCTCCTTACCCTTTTCCGAGACCTGCACCTTGCACGCCGTATTGCACCCCGCTTGCTGTGGATACCGTAGATAATCGTAGACTTTTAGGTTTAGAGATTGAAGCTTGCTGGAGTGTTGAATTTTCGTGACAATAAATATTATTGAGTTTAATCATTGTGTGTTTTATTTACTAGCATTAACTTCCTTCCATTTTGTAAAGGCTTAAGGGACAGTTAAAGTCATCCAGACTGGGTCAACCTCAGCGACCCCAGCAGTTCCCTGGTTCACCTTTTCTCCACTAGTAGTTACCCGGATCTGTGGAGCATACCATGTTAAAACAACTGGCGCTCGAGTGTTACCGCCGATCATCGAGAACTTCAACGCCTTTTGTAAGCAAGCTAGTGTCTAGGGCAGCGACCCCTAAAAATTCAATGACTTTTCGTTTCTTAAAAACTAAAAGCCCTTTGTTGGCCACTGGCAAGGCCGCCGAGATCAAAAACAGCCCTGACAATTTAAAACGTCACTTTGCTAGAAAAGATTGAATCTAAATCTAAAAAATATATTTAAAATACCTTTGTTTAAAAACTAAAAGTAAGTTTATTTACTTTACTTCATTAACTAATTAGATTGTTATATAAACAAATGTACTGCATATTTGTAATTTTCCTATTCTAGGAAATTTGTAGTGATCCATTAAATAAAAGAGTCTACGATTTCTGACACAGAAACAAGGGTATTGTCACGTGGGGTTTGCGTGACTGGGGAACGTAGTCAGAGGTAGAAAGGAATCAAACACAAGTTGTAAAAAACAACTATATACTTAGACAATAAACAGGGTACAAAAGGTTTACATGTTGACAATAAACAGAGCACAAAAGGTTTACATGTTGACATATTGTGAGGACGTATATGTCCTCATAACTACTACAATACAGGGAAGGTTGGGACCAACCCTGTCACAGCACTAGATCTACAGACTAAGCATGTAGGAGATAACCTCCTGGTAACTAAGCCGGGAAGCCTGGACACAACTCCCCATAGTTCTGCATAGAGTGGGCGATTAAGCGCCGCCCACTCAAACTAGGCACTAAGCATTTATATAATTAAAAGAGTACTCACCAGCTTGCTTGTAGATGTAGTGTCGGAGTCATGGAAACTGACTGGTTTGAATAGCTCAAGCAAGCTGGTTATATACTGCCGAACGAGGAAGTAAATCGTATCGTAGTTGGAATCCGTAGGCAGAAGTTCTCGGTAAGTTTGTGGGTTGATTGCATGCGCGCTGTCGGTGCCTGGTACGAAGCTGCAGCTGTGCGGAAGTGTTGGTAAATTCTCTTGAAGGAATGTGCATCTGCAGGCACATCGTGTGGGTTACCTCGCGTGTACGGAGGAAGTAGGCGTAGATATTGCATGCCAACGGATGTAATGGTGGGCGAAGCGAGCGCGCTTCGCAGAAAACCCCGCACATGTCGGTTGCGAGACGGCAGCTGCTGAACTAGCGTAGGCAACTGAATGTGGCCTTGCACGCTTTATGTTGTCCAAACGGAAGAGAAGTTGAGTTGTAAATAAAATATTTAAGTATAAATATTTCCGTTTGTGACACTTTCCCCCTCTTCGACGGAAGAGCGGTGTAGGCGGTAGTGTTGATGAGGCAGGTATCCAAAAAGATGAGCATAACGGCAGCAAAAGATGGTGATTCCCAAATTCGGAGAATACAGAATAAAATGACGATACTAATATCTAAGTAAGAGTACGTTTAAAGAGTGATTCAGATAATAAAAGATCTAAAACATAAAGAAAAATGAATAGTGTAAAAATAATGTTACTGACTGTTTCGAAAGACGTTTTCAGGATTAAAGATGAGAACTGCTTTGCCTGGAATTTCGAAGTGTGTATGGCATGGATGCGAAGCAAGTTGATGCTACCATAGTGGCACAATGAGTCGGTTGTTGGCGAAAGGTTCCAGAAAAGCTATTGTTCCATATTCATAGCATCGGATGTGTGTAATATAAAGTAACACTGCTTGACCAAATTATTCGATTGCAGCGTTAGTTGATTGCAATATTGGTCTGGAGATCATTATTCTCAAATTCGAACCATAAGTGATGGTCGGTAGGAACCAATTGGAACAGCCATAGTATGCATCCAGTTGAAAACCATTTAGCGTTTAGCCAATGCCGATGGAAGATACATTCATGCAGGCGAAGAAA
This sequence comes from Agrypnus murinus, assembly GCA_929113105.1. Classification (NCBI taxonomy): domain Eukaryota; kingdom Metazoa; phylum Arthropoda; class Insecta; order Coleoptera; family Elateridae; genus Agrypnus; species Agrypnus murinus. The sequence goes on from OV816025.1 coordinate 60,190,645, forward strand.
GAAACAGTTCGTAGTAAGTAACAATGTAAAAACAAAAAATTTAGAAAAGTGAACATCTGAGGAATTCAATGAACGTACTTGAACAGTATATAATATAAGACTCTAAAGTAAAGCAAAGCAAACAATAAAACATGATTAAAAATACAATTAACTAAAACTACAGATACGTCCGCGTTCATAGCAAGTGTCAAAAAAAAGTAATAGTTCAATAGTAGTTATACAAAAACATGAAAAGTGATAAATAAAGAAAAAATAAGTTCGTACATAAAAACAGATCTGAACAAAAATATCGTGAGTGTTATAAATAAGATACAAGATTCATGAAATATAAATTCGTGGAACAGAATAGTAATGTGACACTACATCCACACTTATACGTGTCAATAAAGAAATAGTACTGACAATAACTTTCATAAAGGAAAAAATTAAATTTAGAAGTAATAATATAAAATATAAACCGTAAATTGCGAAAGAAAGTGTCAGCATTACAATATATTACCATTTGCTTGGCTATTGGAGTTGTTCAATTATTAAATTCTATGGTTGGGTTTAATAGTTGAACGTGGCAAGTGCAAAGTTTACATAATAATAAAACAGGTGAATCTCATCAACGACATAAAAATTTAGTTAATTGATTGGATTAAGAGAGTTTCTAAAAGTACAAAAAAAAAGTGTGAAATTCATTCAATACTTTGCAATTGCGACAAAAAGGATAGACAAATTAATAAAGGTGTAATACTCAAAATTAGATTGATTAATGTCGGTGAAGACAAAAAAAAAGAAAGGGGTGATCTTTGATCAGTGATTAAATTGTCTTACTGGTTAAGGTAAGATGTCAAAATAAGCGCTGAGAAAAATCTAAATATTCAAAGGTATATAATAAGTAAGAAAAGAAAAGTGGTGGTGGGTGGATTTCTGTGATTCATTTAGCATATGAATCGAGAACATGCGAAACATTTTATGCAAGTGTTCCCATTAGAGTATACGGCTTACAGATGATAAGAAAAATTTTGTAGGGTTTTTAACCAAGGCATTTTTGGAAATGAACAGCGATAGAAAATAGATAAAACTCGGTGTAGTTATTAATAGTCACAGACGGAGAACAAATATATAAAAAAAAGTATTTATTTTGAATTATAAAAATTATAAAAATTGTCAACGGTCATAATTTAGAAAAAGAAGTTCAGAATATCGAATAATGGGGTAACAAAGTACAGAAATTAAAGTTCCATTTGTTCCATAAGTTTCGGAAACAAATAGTGTAAACAATTTGTAACAATAAGTTAAAAAATATAAATTAAATAACACTAAAGGGTTGTACCGTGCCGATTTATTCGAAGTGAATTTCAGTTGACAGATGAAGTTTTGTCACTGAATAAGAGTCAACTTCCGTGGTCACAACGGGTATGACTGCTAGGTCGCTGCTAGGAAAATCTGTAAAAAGAAAAACAAAATTAAACATTCAATACATAAAAGTAGATTACCAGGTTGCGTTGGGTGTTGCCACGGGAGGAAAACTAAATACCACCCATAGTATATATATTTAAATAAAAGTTAAGCCACTTATACTCCATAAGTGTCGGTTCTGGCTCGAAAGCCCTTCACACAAATTCGTAGATGCTTTCCGGTACGTGGTATATTGAGCGCTCGTTCCACGTACAAATCCCGGAGGATAGAAAAACAACTTCAAATGAGAGCGAGAAAAAAAAACGAGAATGCACCAGGTCGAAACTGGCAACAAAGTTAGACCTGTCATGGGCAGAACACATCCATACCCGCCAATAAATACAACAATAAAAAAAACATAAGGAATGCATTCATCGCAACTGCAGTTTAAACAATAATAATAATACATATATAATCAAGCCTGCCATTATATACCTATTCACCAATAGGCTGGTTCAGGCGAATAAATAAAGCCAAAATTTTAGGAACCGACCTTCAAGCAACGTAATTTATGTATACTTGGTAAAATAATAATATAATAATAATAAACATCTCCCCTTCCAGGCAAAAATCAAAACATTATAAGAAGAAAGAACCCTAGGCCTGGGAAAAATTCAATTAACAAATAAAACAGAATAAACCTGGTAAAAAAGCTTCATAATGGGGTTATGAAGGTGACCAAGAAACGCTAAATTATCGTTAAAATCACTATATAAATTCAATATGGTATATGAAATATAAAACTTGTGTGTAGAAAGACAGAGCATTATTTAATAAAGTGTGTGCGAACAATGTTTAAGTTCGAAAAAATTCATAATTAAAATACATTATATTCAAAAGGAGAAGAAATAATTTTAATGGAAAGTAGCCTTAAGTACTTTACTAACAGTAAATTACTGGAAATTCAAACGTTCTTAAAGGTATAAAGAGATAAAGGAAGGTGTAAATGCAAAAACAACAACCATTGTTGTTAACCAGGGTTTCTGGTATGAAAGGAAGAGAAAAATAAGGGGTTTTTAGGTTGACTATGCTTGTATGAGATGCACTCGGACTTATGAAAGTACAAATGCGTCTCAAAATGAATATATTCCAGAGAAATATTATAAAGAAAAAGTAAAAAAAACTAAGACCCTAAGTGGGTAGGCAACAAAGATCACGTCCAAGAATAAGTGGAAACTGTTTGTGGTAAGGTAAGGTCAAAAAATGCGAAAGAAACTAGTTGAAACAAAATAATTCGGAAATATTCAATATATAAACCGAAAAATAAAAAATAAAAAGAAAGATAGACAATCATGAACAACAAAAAGAAAGTTTAAAAATGTTTCAAAGATTGTAATATGTAAGTTGAGTCTGAATACTCATAGGATTGGGTTTTACCGTCCATGGTCAAATAACATCAAGAAAGCGAAAGAAAGTAACTATTTATTTGTAACAAGGAAAAGTTAAGTATAACAACGTGTATTAAAACAATATTTAAGAAACTTAAAGTAGGAAAAATTGGGAATCATAAAGAAACCAGGACAAATATTCATTACAAAAGAAAAATTAAAAAATGTTTGGAATAGTCGTTGCATTTAAATGCTTGCACTCGTTATATGACTGAAATAAATCTACACCAGGTGTACATTATCAGCTTGCGTGATAAATATAAATTAGAATCCGAGTGAAATCACATCAAGGTTATGACGAAACGTTGAACAGATGCAAGTGGTGTTGTTCGAAGAAAAATAGATTATAAGTTCGGAATTTATTCACGTTGACAGAGAACGCGTCAATTGACGATAAGATTTAATAAGGAAAACGTAAAAGGCATTAAATAAAGAAAAATAAAAATATATTTGGAAAAATATTTTAATTAGCTTACAGTAGAAAATATTAATAATAAAAAGGAAGAGATTCAATCGTGAACATCCTAATAGAGAAATTAAAATTAATCAAATAGTTGGGGAATTTTATATTACTCGGCTTACGAAGGAATGCACTTTTAGATAAGGCGAAATCGTATATGAATTTCAATAGAAACATTCAATGTCCTTGGCGTGTGCGCACAGCTGTACTATGGCCACCTGCATAATCACGACGTTCTGGATTGAAAGAAGACATTTCTAGAATCATTTTTAGAAATGAAATTGTAGTTATAAACGGAATTACTCAATTTTGGCAGGGGCTGCCCGTTTTTGGATCGCAAGCAATAAAGGGGAACAGTTTTTTGTTTATGTGTAGATATCTTGAAGACAAGGGTACACAAGGAAATAATTAACAAAACAATAAGTAGCGGTTTTTCCCCCCTCTGGAAAGTAAGTTACAAAAATTAAAATAGATTTTACAAAAACAATTAAACAAAAAGAAAGAAGAAAGATAAACGGTAATAAATGAAAATAAACTAAAAAGAAGTCAAACGGTTATTGAAATTAGGAGGCAATTCGTAATAAGGTCTCGCAAAAAAAACTAAGATAGGGAGTGTAGAAACGAAGCGGTCAGCGGAATGCAACGTGATCGCGCAAACAGCACACGAAATTGCAGAGAGAGAATGCACTAATTAACTGTAGCGTCGCGTCGCTCGCGCTAATTGGATATTTAACAAGAGGGAAGCTATTCACATAGATCGAAAGCGTACAACATATATAATTTAAAATAAATACTAAAAATATTTGACAGAAAGAAACGGGATAATCGAAACAGATTAAAATATTCATAATGGGCTATAAACTTAGATTTGAAATCTTGCAAAAAAAAGAAAGAAAACGGGTTTAAAAGAGTAATATAAAAAAAATGCATTACCGAAATAGGATATTACAAAAATTAATCCTAATACCGTTAGGGTTAAAAAATAATTTACGGAAAAACTTGGTAAAATTTATAGTGTGTTGTTGAAACGTTAATATTAGTGTGATATTAGATTTTAAAAGGCTTAAAAAAAAGGATTTGAAAATAGAAAGAATCGTAGCTAACAAAGAATTAAAACGGGGTTTCTTAGAACAGGGAAGTGTTACCGCAACTTGGTGGGGTATATAAGAAAAAGACGTTATCATCATAAACCATAAAATCAGTGATCAGAATATTGCATCATTAAGGGGTAATCAAAAGAGGACTCCAGTCCAGAGAAGTCAGCAAAAAGAAAAGAAAACAACCGAGTGTTTACGCAAGGTGTTCAAAACAACTCGCAGAGGGTGGGGTCTCTCCATTATTGGGACGATGAGGATACGAAGGGGTTAGACCGGTACAGCAACACGGTTAAAAGGAACTCGCAGGGGAAATAAAACGAAAATACGGAAGAGTTATCCGGAAAGAGTAAGGCATCCACCACAAGTGAAGTGGATTAAAAAAAACGTAAGTAGTACAAAAAGGGTGCAAGAGGGTATCTCGGAATCGAAGCACGCGCCTCCATCACAATGGGGTGGTGCGAAAGGTTTATCGGGAAAAGAAGGACGGCGCCTCCATCATCATGTCACGTGGGGTTTGCGTGACTGGGGAACGTAGTCAGAGGTAGAAAGGAATCAAACACAAGTTGTAAAAAACAACTATATACTAAGACAATAAACAGGGTACAAAAGGTTTACATGTTGACAATAAACAGAGTACAAAAGGTTTACATGTTGACATATTGTGAGGACGTATATGTCCTCCTAACTACTACAATACAGGGAAGGTTGGGACCAACCCTGTCACAGCACTAGATCTACAGACTAATCATGTAGGAGATAACCTCCTGGTAACTAAGCCGGGAAGCCTGGACACAACTCCCCATAGTTCTGCATAGAGTGGGCGATTAAGCGCCGCCCACTCAAACTAGGCACTAAGCATTTATATAATTAAAAGAGTACTCACCAGCTTGCTTGTAGATGTAGTGTCGGAGTCATGGAAACTGACTGGTTTGAATAGCTCAAGCAAGCTGGTTATATACTGCCGAACGAGGAAGTAAATCGTATCGTAGTTGGAATCTGTAGGCAGAAGTTCTCGGTAAGTTTGTGGGTTGATTGCATGCGCGCTGTCGGTGCCTGGTACGAAGCTGCAGCTGTGCGGAAGTGTTGGTAAATTCTCTTGAAGGAATGTGCATCTGCAGGCACATCGTGTGGGTTACCTCGCGTGTACGGAGGAAGTAGGCGTAGATATTGCATGCCAACGGATGTAATGGTGGGCGAAGCGAGCGCGCTTCGCAGAAAACCCCGCACATGTCGGTTGCGAGACGGCAGCTGCTGAACTAGCGTAGGCAACTGAATGTGGCCTTGCACGCTTTATGTTGTCCAAACGGAAGAGAAGTTGAGTTGTAAATAAAATATTTAAGTATAAATATTTCCGTTTGTGACAGTATTCATTATTGTTCGAAACAATAATTCTACAAATTTCTTTTACAAGAGTAAAGGAAATCGTGATGTCCCAAACAAATGATACCCCAAGACTTCGAAGAAGTCGGCGATTGGAGCAACAACTCCAAATCGTCAACATGGAGAACCGCAGCTGCTCAATTTGTAACAAGCCAGACAATGCCGAAATGGTCCAATTCGATGTATGTAAAGCGTGGTACCATTTTACATGCGTCAATGTTACTGCTGATATCGAGTATCAGGATTGGGTTTGTGCCAGCTGCAACCAAATCGATTCTAAAAAGGAACAAACGATTGTTAAATCTAGTTGCTCCAAGAAGACTAAGTCGACAATAAGCTCAAAGCGTCGCACCCTCGAACTTCAGATATTAGAAGAAAAAGAGCTTTGCATGCAAAACGCGATGAGGTGTTCAAGCAACTGCAAGAACAAAGGGATGCGGAGTATCTAAGGGAAAAGCTCACACTCATGGTGGAAGACAGCCAAAGCATTCTGGAATCATGCGTGGAGGAAAGTTCAAAGCAACTTGTTGATGAGTGTAAATGCCTACATAATGGACGTTCCAAGCAGTTATATGAAGCTGAACAGCAAAAGCTCTTCACAGCCGACACTACGGTGATCGCTATCAACGCAACTCAGCCGAACTATAATTTGGAAACCGTAGCTCATAGCTCACAACTACTCGCACAGGCGATTCCACAACCACCAGTGACACAAGTTAATTTAGGTGCACCGGTTGTCCATCAGATGGGTGTACAAAACAAGCCACTACCGTCGGTAGTGCCAAAGAGTAAGGTGAATTCTTACTCTGTTCCTCATGTCGATGTCATGGCTCATCCGCATATGCAAGAAGAATTTGCTCCTTTAACTAATAATCAGCTTGCGGCGCGACATTCAGTATCAAAGGAACTCCCGTATTTTAACGGCAATCCTGAGGATTGGCCGCTGTTTATTTCCAGTTTTGAAGGTAGTACTCAAATGTGCCGTTTCTCAAACCATGAGAACCTTCTACGCTTGCAAAAATGTTTAAAGGGGCGAGCATTGGAAGCCGTGAGAAGCAGGTTACTGCTACCATCGAAGGTCCCTAACATCATATCTACACTGAGGATGATTTATGGCCGTCCCGAAATAATCATACAGTCGCTTTTGCAAAAGGCTCGTTCTGGACCGTTGCCTCGGCCAGATAAGTTAGAGACTGTGATTCCATTTTCATTGGCAGTGCAAAACTTGACGTCAACCATGAAAGCTTGCTAACTGTACGATCATCTCGCAAACCCAATGCTACTGCAGGAACTCGTCGATAAACTACCAGCTAAGCTCAAGATCAATTGGGCCGTTCAACGACAAGGTTTGCCCGTCGTGAACTTGGCAAATTTTAGTGCATGGTTGTTTCAATTAGCGGAGACCATCAGTAGCGTTACCCTTACTACGTCTCTCGGACCTGAAGCTAAACCAGAGCGATATAAGAAAGAAAAGGGCCACGTTAATGCGCACCATGAGGAAATCAATAAAAAGTATCCAAACAATCGGCAATGCCCAACTTGCAATCAAACTTGTAACCGCATTGAAAATTGTAGTAGATTTTTAAATATGAAGCTCAACGAGAAGTGGAACGCCGTTAAACAATACAGACTTTCTCGCACTTGTCTATCATCACATTTTAAATCCCGATGTCGTGTGAATGCCGTTTGTGGAACGGATGGTTGTACGTACAGGCACCATCGACTTCTACACAAAAGCACCAGTGAATCCAACGGCGCAACAGCAACAGTTACGCAAACAACCAATCCTGTCGAGACAGTCGCCCAAGAATCTCTGCCAGCAAACGAGCCAATAGCGACGATGGATGGTCGGTACAACTGCAATGCACATGGTCCTGCTCAAGCAATTAAGTACCGAGTTGTACCTGTCATTCTGCACAGCAATGAACAAAAGTAGAAGCGTTTGCATTTTTAGACGATGGGTCGTCACTAACAATGATGGAGGAATCACTTGCAGCTGAGTTAAAACTCAAGGGAGAGCCCAAGTCGCTTACTCTTTGGTGGACTGGTAATACTTGTCGAAACGAAGAGGATTCTCAAATCGTATCTGTCCAGATATCCAGCGTCCACAATCCTGATAAGAAGTTCTTCATTCCTGTCGTCCTAACAGTAAAGTCTTTGTGCTTGCCAGAACAATCGCTAGATGTAAAAGAGTTGACCACGCAGTACCCATACCTGCGAGGATACCCGATTAAATCGTACCAGTAAGCAGTTCCTCGATTACTCATCGGACTCGATAACGTAAATTTGTCAATTCCGCTCAAAGTTATTGAAGGCGCCATAGGCGACCCGGTAGCAACTAAAACGCGATTGGGATGGGTTGCTTATGGATCATCATCATCGAAGGTCAATAATTCAGGTCAGTCAGCTTTTCAAAACTTTCATATATGTGAATATGAAAGTGAAAGCTGTAATGACAAGGTGTTACACAACTTGATGAAAGATTATTTTTCACTGGATAGCCTCGGTGTAGTCAAGGTGGACAAGCTCTTTAAATCAACAGACGAAAAACGTGCATGCCAACTGCTAGAAACTACCACAATCCGAAAAGGCAATCGTTTCGAAACAGGTCTATTGTTGAAATATGACGACGTACGATTTCCCGATAGCTTCCCCATGGCTCTTCGCCGATATGAATGTTGACAGAAAAGAATGGCTCGAGATCCCGAATTGGCCACAAATCTCAAACGCCAATTCGAAGAATATTTGTTTAAGAACTATATCCGAAGGTTGTCCATCGAGGAATTGCGCCAAGAATTTCCCCGCACTTGGTATCTTCCAGTATTTGTTGTCACCAACCCAAATAAACCGGGCAAAACAAGAATAGTTTGGGACGCCGCCGCCGAAGTCAACGGAATCTCTTTAAATTCTGCATTGCTGAAGGGTCCTGACCAACTTACATCATTGCCATCCGTCTTGTACCATTTTCAAGAAAGAGCAATCGCTATCTGTGCAGACATTCGTGAAATGTTTCACCAAGTCAACGTGAAAGCTGAGGATCAGCACTCTCAACGGTTTCTTTGGAACCCTGATTTCCAAGGCACACCAGAAATCTATATGCAATGAAGGGTTTGACCTTCGGATCTAAGTACTCAACAAGCAGTGCTCAATTTGTGAAAAATAAAAATGCACAAGAGTTCGCAGAGCAATATCCGAGGGCCGTTACCTCTATTTGAAAACATCACTATGTGGACGATATGCTGGAGAGCACGGACACTGAAGAGGAAGCTGTACGTCTAGCGGAAGAAATCAAATTCATACATGCTTGCGGCGGGTTCAAAATCCGAAATTGGGTGTCCAATTCACCAAACGTCTTCGCAGCGCTTGGAGAAAAGCGACCAGAAGACAAGCGACATCTCAATATCAGTCAAGAGAACACCACAGAGAAGGTTCTGGGTATGTGGTGGTGTACTTCCACAGACAGTTTTATTTTTGCACTCTCGTCGAAAGCATCTTTGAGTCAACTGTTGTCTGGACAGATTCGACCAACAAAACGACAAGTTCTAAGCGTCTTAATGACGGTTTTCGACCCTCTCGGACTGATCGCAAATTTCTTGGTTTACATCAAGATCTTAATGCAAGAAATATGGCGGTTGAAAATTGGATGGGACGAACCAATCAGCGATGAAATGTATGATAAGTGGCTTCTGTGGGTGAAGCATCGTCGAAGTATAACGCAAGTCAAAGTTCAGATGTGCTATTTTAAGAAAATCAGATTCGCTGAGCATGATAAATCGCAATTACATATCTTCGTGGACGCTAGCATAAATGCCCTTGCAGCCGTCGCCTACGTTAGATTGACAAAAGGTAATCTCGTAGAGTGCAGAATAGTTGCAGCGAAAACTCGTGTAGCACCACTTAGCTTAACATCAATCCCGCGCCTTTAACTTGAAGCAGCAAGACTTGGAACACGATTGGCAAGCAGCATCAAAAACGGTCACACGATTCAATTCGAAGAAACGTTCTACTGGTCGGATTCGAAAACAGTTCTTTCCTGGATTCAATCAGATCATCGAAACTATCAATCAATCCGTCGGTTTTAGAGTCAGCGAGATCCTTGAGACAACTGAGATGAATCAGTGGAGATATGTTCCGACAAAATTGAACGTTGGTGATGATGCTACAAAATGGCATAAAGTTCCTGACTTCAGTTCATCCAGCCGTTGGTTTGTCGGTCGCCCATTTCTTATGCAATCTGAGGATAAATGGCCAAAAGAGTTATATAATCTTCAAACAACATCAGAAGAGCTGAGACCATCAGTTTTATTTCATCGTGTGATAAACAATCCAGCATTAGTCCAACCTGAACGTTTTTCCAACTGGACAAAACTCGTTCGTACACAAGCACTCGCATCACGTTTTATCTGGAATATCAGAGCCAAGCCGAAGAACGTTTCGAAGCGGACTGACTGCCACATCACAAAAGAGGAATATTTAGAGGCAGAAAACAGTCTATATCGACAAGCCCAGTATGATATATATATATATATCACGATGAAATAACTACATTAAAAAACAACAACAATTTGTCCGTGAACGATCGCAAACCTTTGGACAAAACCAGTCCAATTTACAAGCAATCATCATATCTAGACAGCGATGAAGTTTTGCGGATTCGAGGACGCATCGACGCAACAATTGGAACATCCAGCGACATGAGGAGACCAGTTTTATTGCCGAAGGGACACTACATTACAAATTTAATAATAAAATCATATCATGAGAGGTATCACCATCATAACCATGAGACTGTCATCAACGAGATTCGACAAAAATTCTCAATTCCAAACCTACGAGTGGCAGTAAAAACAGAGAGGAGTGTCAACTTTGCAAAAATGAGCACGCGATGCCGAAACCACCGGAGATGGGCGAACTTCTTTCAGCGAGACTTGCAACATTCACTCGACCGTTCACCTACATTGGGTTGGACTATTTTGGTCCAATGAATGTCACAGTTGGAGGGCATACTGAAAAGCGCTGGGGTGTTTTATTAACGTGCCTGACAACCCGCGCTGCGCACATAGAAGTAGCCAACAGTCTCACATCGGATTCCTGCATCCTCGCTATTAAACGTTTTATTGGTCGGCGTGGAGTTCCTCGCGAAATTCGATGCGACAATGGCACCAACTTTCACGGCGCAGAAAGAGAATTACGGGAGGCTGTGGAACAGCAGCAAACTAGTTTGGCTAAGGAATTTTCTAGTCCACTCTCCAAATGGATATATAACCCACCTGCTTCTCCACATATGGGAGGAAGTTGGGAACGGCTTGTTCAATCTGTGAAGAAAACACTTAATCGCATCCTTCCAAACCGCAATCTTTCAGACGAGCTACTTCATAGCATGCTTGTAGAAGTGGAGCGAGTAGTCAACTCCCGTCCACTCACCTACATACCTCTCGAAAGTGAAAACGATGAAGTGCTGACGCCTAACCATTTCCTCATTGGTTCGTCAAATGGTGAAAAGCCCGATGACATACTTTCTGATGACACCACTCTTCTTCGACGAAATTGGCTAAAATCCCAGCAGTACGCTAACATCTTTTGCAGACGCTGGATCCGGGAGTATATTCCAACGCTGACTCGTCGAACGAAATGGTACGAACCAGTCAAACCTATTGCTAATGGAGATATTGTAGTTGTAGTCGACGAAGCCAACCCGAGGAACCTTTGGGCACGAGGACGAGTGCTAGATGTCATCAGCGGCGAAGATGGACAAGTGCGTAGAGCGACCGTTCAGACTTCCACAGGAATCTATGAACGACCTGCGGTGAAGTTGGCAGTTCTTGATGTCCTAGGAGGTAGGTCGACCTAGTGCCCAGGTTCGTCATACCGGAGGGGTGTGTTGGCGACTGGCAAGGCCGCCGAGATCAAAAACAGCCCTGACAATTTAAAACGTCACTTTGCTGGAAAAGATTGAATCTAAATCTAAAAAATATATTTAATATACCTTTGTTTAAAAACTAAAAGTAAGTTTATTGATACTTTACTTCATTAATTAATTAGATTGTTATATAAATAAATGTACTACATATTTGTAATTTTCCTATTCTAGGAAATTTGTAGTGATCCATTAAATAAAGGAGTCTACGATTTCTGAAACAGAAACAAGGGTATTCATTATTGTTCGAAACACCTTTAGTTGTAGAGTTCACGTCTTTCTGCTTTTGATTAGCTTCCGCTAGTTCCACTTACAAGGGCCTTATTGACTATAATACGATCTTCTCAACTTTTTTTAGGGCATACAGTCAGAAGATTAAAAATAATTTTCAGTGAACCGTTTAATCATCTAAAGTAAATAAAACGTACAAGAATTAGTGGTGCAATCTAGCCTTCTTCGAAAAACTAGAAAATTTGTCTCGGCGTGGTTATTACCTTCCTTGATATTGATTAAAGCCCGAGTTTCTTTTGCGAAAATTTTCGCAATTAATAAATAAAATTAGATTTTGAAAGTATTGTAATGACGAGTTCTATAATTTCCATAATTTTCTTAGAAAAGTCTTTAATAAATGTAAATTCAGATTTGTTTGATATCAGTTCCGATCATCGTACAATAATAACTAAATAATTAAAATATAAATAATAACAAACTTTAGTCCAAAAGTGAAATGATTACAACGTCCGAAGATTCAGTTTTTATGAAAAGGGTTCAGAGTTTAATACAACTGTTATGTTCCAGCATCTTTAGTATAAACAGTGTTTGTTTTTCAATTATTGTGATAATTAGTTCTTACATGTGTTAGAGTGTGAAATTATGAATTGTGGTAAACAAACGTACAAGAATAATAGAATTATTGGCATAAACAATTATTCTTAACAATAGTAATTGTTTGTCGTTTTATTTAATATAAATAATAATATTACTAACTACATAATCTAAAAACATATTAGGTATGTACAATTATAAACATTTACATCTACATGCTATTATCTGCTTATATCTACAACAGAGTAGATTAATATTCAATCGTCACGCACTTAGTTTTCAGATATTCATTTAATGCTTCTTGCCCTATAAAACAAACCATTAGAAAATAGGGTAAATAAATCAATATAGAGATTATAAATACCTAGATCTTTTCCAAATCCAGATTGTTTAAAGCCACCAAATGGAGCAGCAACATCAGTTTTATTATATGTATTTACAAATACAGTTCCAGCGTCTACTCTTTCGGCAAATCTTAAAGCTTTAGATAAATCTTTGGTAAAAACTCCTGAAGCTAAACCATACTCTGTAGAGTTTGCTCTTTTCAGAACACCATCGATGTCACTAAAATCATAATTACTATCACTATATAAAAATGTATATGATTAAAAAAAAGCTTACCCATCATCAAATTTGCTTATAATCATAACTGGACCAAAAGACTCTTCTTTTGCAATAAACATACTGTCTTCAACGCCACTGAATACAGTTGGTTCTAAAAATAAACCTGGTCTGTTTACTCTTTTGCCACCACATTCCAATTTAGCTCCTTCTTTTACTCCAGTCGCTACAAATTCCAATAATTTATTCAAATGCGCTAAATGGTTTTGAGGACCATGCGACGTTGATCGATTTAGGGGATCACCAATTGCTATTCTTTTAGTTTCTTGTACAACACGTTGAACAAACTCATCGTGAATACTTGCTTCGACAAATAAACGTCCAGCTGCTATACAATTTTCGCCTTTATTAAAGAAAACGCTTTGCATTCCCTAATAACAAAATAAACGTTGAAAAATAATTAAAAAAGCACATTTTAAAATAAAATATTTACTAGTCGCACAGCCTTGTCCATATCACAGTCAGAGAAAATAACTAAAGGAGACTTTCCTCCTAATTCTAAAGAAACCTTTTTTAAGTTTGAATCTGCACATGTTCGCATGATTACTTGTCCTATTTCTGTACTTCCAGTAAAACCTAATTTTCTTACATCTGGATGAGCTGCTATGGCCTGTCCACATTGAGAACCTGCAATAGTGAATACATGTTTTTTATTTATGGTTTTACAATAGATCATCGTCTTTACACATACCTGTGCCAGGCAATACATTAATAACACCAGGTGGTATACCTGCCTTTGCAGTTAATTCTGCAAATTTAAGAGCAGTTAATGGACATACTTGTGCAGGTTTTATAACCACAGTGTTTCCAGCAGCTAAGCAGGCAGCCATTTTCCATGATAACATCATCAATGGATAATTCCATGGGGTAATCAATCCGCACACCCTAGAAATAAACAATTAATATTTTGTCTTAATAAATGTGTGTGATTCTTTGAAATTACCCAATGGGTTCTCTTTTAGTAAAAGTTAAGTTTTTATTTGGTCTCGCATGGGAGATAGGTATGGTACAACCTTGTATTTTATCAGTACATCCTGCAAAGTATCTCCAAGTTTCGATACTCATTCCTACATGTGTCTTTAATGCTAGTGTATAAACTGCTCCAGAATCAATTGATTCAATTGTTGCTAATTCTTCTTTATGCTGATGCATTAGATCAGCCAGTCTATAGAAATAAATTAATGTTAAAAATTGAATTATTTGCATGAAATGGTTTTTTATCAATATATACCTAAATAATAGTTGTCCTCTTTCTCTAGCACTTATTCTGCTCCATTCTCCTACTTCAAAAGCCTTTTTAGCAGCAGCTACAGCTTTATCGACATCTTTTGCTGATGCACATTGCACCTACGACAATAACAGTTTATGAGCACCTTTGTTTTGTTTAATAAATAATTCTTAGGTTTCTTACCTGACATATAACACTTTCATCTGTAGGGTTAATGGATGGTAAGGTACGTCCACTCTCGCTATTTATAAATTGTCCATCAATAAACAATTGACATGGTACTCTTATAGACATGCCATTTGTATTTACTTCTACCCCTTCAAACTCAATCTCTGTCTTTTCAGAACTGCCTCTAATCTTTAATACCACAGCTAAACAGAATTCACCTAAAGTTGGAGAAAGAAAAACATCCTCATTTTCTAGTTCAATTTTTAGTAAGTCTTTGACTTCTTCAACTAATCTAAAAGTACAACAATTTTTAATATTTTGCGCTTTCGAAATTTATAAAAATATTGCTACCTTACAACATCCATAGATCCAGCTCCAGATGCGAAGAGGTCCGTATCTTCATTTACATCGATGCTTAGAATCTGTTCCCAAATATTCTTTATTGAATTAATAAAGTTCTTCTCATCTGCCGTATATACAATTTCAACTTGTTTTGAAACTTCATCTAATTTTGCAGCTTGTTTCATTCGACCTATATCAAATTCAGTTTTATAAAAATTGCCAATCGCACTTCAAATCTATCTTACCATTAATTTTAACACGTTTGACATTAACTAACACAGCATCACTTCCGGATAAGATTAAACCATCCTCATGAATGATTCCTGGTAATGTACCTTCTATATCAACTTTCTTGCCAATAGGTAAGGGTTTTTTCCACACTGATGATCCAAACAATAAAACCTCTTGCGGTTCTAAAGTACCAGGAACTGTTAACATGCAAGATGCACCAGGTACTGAATCCATTCCACGAATAAAATTATGTATGTCTTGTCCAGTTGCATTCCAATCAATCTGTTAATATGAATGATTTAGTATAGAAAACAAAATAGATTTTTTTGCAATTTACTTTTTGAAGTTCAGGTTTATTTAACATAGGATCATAAGTAGCTCCTTTTTCGGATTGTACATCTTTTGGGGCTGTTCCTTCGGCGACCATATCAACTGCGCGTGCAACAGCTGAAATTCCGACTGGATAAAGGAATCTCTTGTATAAGGTATCTACAGTATCGTCTGGTTCTACGGCGCATCGTTCTTGAAGAAGAATTGGTCCTGTATCTAATCCATCGTCGGCCCAGAATATTGATAAACCTGCTTGCCTGTCGCCGCATATTAAGGTCCTAAAATAGAATACTCGTATCAGATTTTTCAGTCCCTCAAGGACAGATGAAGAAATTTTATAAAAACCGTTTCTAACCAGCTAACTCGTTATAAGAACTTAAAAACTCGTAAAATTTTGGAAATAATTTGTTGTGTGTCATGCACAAAGATAATTGCAAATATTGGTACTAGCGCACAGTTATACACACAAATTTTCAATAAAAGTGAAATCTATTAATTTCTTGGAACATAAAACTGTAGGAAAAAGCGTAACTACCCGGTGCAATGAGCTTTAAAAGCGACCGATATGACGTCACACTAGCCGCCATTAGACACCACCTAAATCTGCTTTTCTCTCAAACTCCGACAAACACAAAGAATGAATTACATTTCATAACTAGTAAGTAATCGTTGGTTTAAAACAGGAGTTCAAAAAGGGCGGCTCGCTGGCCAAATGCGACCCTCAAACCCTAGAAATGCGGCCCGGGATGTCAGACCATCCGCGATCTTGAATTCATAAAGATAATTTAAAAAATTAATTAATATTTTATCATTTTATAATTAAAAAATTGTTCCATTAAAAAATACTAAATTTTATATGTAATATATCTTGTTATTATGTTATTTTATTGTCTTAAGCCCGTTTGGCATGATACTAAATTTATGCAAAAATTTAGGAGTAAATTTTTTCATACATTTTTTGCACGTTGCAAACACGAAATCAATGTAAGAAATTTATTACAAAATTTTTAGTAAATTATTTAGATCTTGTTCTAAATATGTGAGTAGAAATGCGCGTAAATTTGCGCACAGCACCATGGTTAACTTCAGATCGCATACATTATTATGTAATTTTGTTTTTTTCTTGTTTACTAATAGTATGTCCAGTAACATACACGCAGCTACCGCTACAGATATTTCGACTGCACTAGTATCAGACGTTTTCCAAATATTGTAATAATAATCAATCTTTTATTATATTAACTTTTAGTTATATCAAGACTACAAACACTGCAACCATAAATATCACTAAAAAATACGTTAATATGCATGCGCGATTGACAGATTTTGCATTAAAAATGAGATTCGTTGCAAACAGAAAATTGTCAATTTTTGTGAAATTTTATCAAAAAATTTATTACAAAATTCACTTATAAATTTTTGCATAAATTTAGTATCGTGTCAAACGGGCTCAACTGATTAGCTGATGTGCATTAATAAGACCAAATTGAGATCAAGATTAACTGATGAACATTTACAAGCGGTGTTAAGAATACATTCAACCGACTTCTCTCTTAACCAACCAAGGCTCAATGATACTCGTATTATTAAAAGAAAAACAACAACTGTACAAGTATCACTTCAGATTGATGAATTTATTATTATTTTTTTTATTTGAAATTATTTAGTTATTTTTGTTTATTTTTTAAATGTGTTAATAAACATTTTCTAATAAAAAGTAATTATTCTCATAAATAAAGAACAATTATGTTATAAAATTAGTATAGATTTTTCCGTTGTCTTTTATCGATTTGAAAGTATTTTTCATAAAACTTGTTTTTTGGCCCGCCAAACTTTGGAATTTAGAATTTGGCCCACCTAGGCAAAACTTTGAGAACCCCTGGTTTAAAATATTAAATATAAAATTTGTATTCTAAGAGTAATTTCAAAATACTATGTTTTAAAATTGAGGTTATGTAGTTTATGTGCGAATTTCGAGACAGCGAGAAACGCCAATGGAGATATCTCATTACAAAACTGGAAACACCTACGCCGCCATATTGAGACCCCATCCCGGTCGCATGTGGTAGATGATTATGTTCCATCCCACAGTTTTATATTCTAAAATTAATTTAAAATAATTTCATTGAAATATAAAGGATACAATTTTCTTTAGTACTATTGAGGAACATGAAAATTAAACAAACATTAAATTAAATATTTTTTATAAAAAATTTTTATTTGTTTGCTTTAAGAAAATTTAATAGAGAAAAATTTTTTAGTTGTAACCTTGTTACAATATTAAAATGAAACCACAAATCAAAATGCAAATTGTTTCAACAAAATGATCTTTGTGGAAAATGTATTCCTTCTTCAATAAAATTGTATAAATTTGTTATTTTATCAATTTTGTAATAACATACAAAACATCGTTAAAAACTGTGGTGAAATTTGCATAGCATTAATTTATAGCAACGTCATTTTGTTTAAATATACGTAATAAGGTTTAAATTTATTATTGTACTACGCTTATTAGAATCACGTTCGTATGCGGCGTTTTTGAGTCAATTAAGCGGCACCTGTATAAAATGTATACTTATGGGATTTAAAAGGAATCTGTCAGAGTCATAAAGTAGGTAGTATGTATTTATGATCGATATGCACAAAAAGGCAACTGAAACTGACGTTCACGCACAACCTGTTTACCGTTTTGTAACTCAAATGTGCCTAGTTTAAGCAGATTATTAGAAATAAGATTCTTCCGAAAAGAAATGAAATTGGAGAAAGATCCGTTATAATCCCATAACCATTAAAAAGTTCAGGTAATGTGGGCAAATGGAAAATCCCAACCTCAAGAATTATAATAGGTAGTAAAAAAACTGGTTAGTATGTACAAAAGAAGTTTTGTATGTTAGGAGTGCGTATTACTTTTTTGGTTAATGATGCAAGAATCCGGCTGAGATTGAATTTAGTGATTCCAATAAACGGGAAAATTCGCATTTAATAATAGAGAAAGAGATTTGGTTTTCATACTTTGATTCATAGAAGCAGCTGATGCAAATAATTTTTTCCCTACTAAGTTTCCTTAAATATTTTTTATTACAGAAAGCCAAGAAATAACACGAAGTGAGTTTTTAAGTCGCATTTAATTTTCAGGCAAAATGGTTTGGATGAAATATATAAATTAGAAATTGGATCAGTTACAATAATCATATAAACTATTTAAAATAATTAAATCTAATTCTATTAAGTATATCATCAAATTCTAAAATTGTTTATAATTAAGTCACTATAAATTCTAAATCTGATAACCAAAGGAAAATCTTGACCCCCCGGGGTTAGTTGATATAATTATCAGTCAAAAACAAATATTTCCAAACATTTTCACGTGGCCATTCATGTGTCCAATGCGTGACATATATAGAGACTGGTAATTTATTTGAGGGTTCTTATTTGATTTTACTACTACAAAGCAAATTATTTAAATCAATGAATACAAATAAAAATATATCTTCTTAATACTAAATCCTATTCTTGACTGTGTAATCTAAATAATAATATTGATTGTCCCAAAAATCCATTGTATGCAATATTCAAAATGTATTCTCTTCATAAAAATGTAAACTGAATGAAAAATTAATAATTAGTATAAATAATTTTGTAAAACAATACAGTATTGCAATATGTGTGATAGTAGGTGGGTGCCATAATACTACATAAATTATTATCAATGTCATATTAAATATTTAAAATCTATTAAATATTATCTGTTTTAATAAACACAAGATTTTTGAAAAATGTTGTATAATAATAATTGAACTAATTGCTAAAAATAATAGTTTGTAACTATAACAATTTTTAAATTGGTCACTGAACTTTAAACATTTTAATAAACAAATACGCTTATTACGCAACCGTGTGTACCAGTTTTGTGATCTTTCAATAAAATAAATATTTTGCATTCCTACTTTAAATTGAAACCAGTTATAACCGGAATACTGATACAAATTAAAAAATTTCTAAAGCAATTACGCAAACAACTTCCCGATTTATTGCATTCTAAATGACATTGCTATATAATTTAATCCAACAAGAATAATAAAACTTACCAATTGATAGAACTAGCACCTCTATGACGTGGAAGTAGAGACGGATGGTAACAAATACTTTGTAAACGTGGATAAGTGATAACTTCCATTGGGATGAATTGGGAACAATAAGGAAGAACATTTAGATCTGCATTTACGCTTCTGTAGGCTTGTAACACTTCCGGGAGAGCTTTTCCAGATTTTCTCCATGATTTGAATTTGAAGACTGGAACGTCGTTTTCTTTGCCAACCAAAGCTTTAAAAGAGTATAGGTTTTTATTTTTTTTGTAAATAACTTTTAAATTAAATGATAAAACTTACCCAAAGGGTCTTCCCTATTTCCTTTATCTGGTATTGTGAAGATTCCCACAATTGTATGGCCATGATGGCGTAATCTATGGAATACATCTGCTGCAAAAGCACTTTGCCCTATTAGAGCAACCCGGAGGGATGGTCTAGGACTCACACTATTTTGCTAAGAATGAAAGAATATTTTAGTAAAAATAGTTCTTTGAACTCTCAAACATATTTTGCAGCTTAGGTACTCTTTCTATAACGGTAATTTCAAATTTAGCCTACATAATTTTTATTACCTGGGTTTGGTTATTAGATTTTAATTCTATACGTGAATTCCAGTCAAAATGAAACGCAAACATTTTTGGACACTTTAATTTCCGTTAAAATGATTCTACTGACGTTTAAAATAAAAAAATGGTAAAAATTGTTCTGTTCGGTTCTGAACCATTTAGTGAACTAATAATAGATTTGTAGGTAGATCTTTTTGGTTCAATCAATACAATGATTAAAAAAGTGTTGCAATAGCTATTCAATTATGTTTGTGATAACAGTTTAAACATCTGTGAGAGATCAGAAAATAGTGCAGTGAGATGTAGCAATCGCTAATTACATCCTTTATTATATCGAAGGAGGTTATGCAATTTACCTGCAAATATTTATATTTGAAACTAACCAGTAAAACCTTCTGTTTTTTAACGGAAACCACTAATTACTAGTATTAAAAATATTTTAAAAATTTATTTTATCATTATTCATACTATATGGAAATTTTCAATAATTGCTTTTTACATGAATCCAGATAAAAAACTTACAAATTATTTTCAAATTTAATATTAAAAAGTCAAAATAAATTAAATGTTTTTTTCAAAATATATTTGTTAAATAATAATGGCAATAATAATAATTGAAGTTATTCAAAATTGTTTAAAATGATAATTAAAGAGATTAAAATATTTAAATATGATAATGATATTGACACCAAAATAATTCTCTTCTTTAATTAATTTTCCAGCGAGTTTATACCGCTGATTAGATTTATAAATACTAGAAAATCCAAAATATAAAAAAACAAAGAACTGCAAGGGGTGCAAATTTTAGCATGCTAAATTCAAAGTCCAAACTAAAAGATATAGCAAGAATATTATACAAAAATTGTAATCTTTTGTCAATCATAGAAAATATGTACTTTTAATAATGGTTAACGGAAAACCTCATTTTCTAAATAAAGAACTGTTTGTTTATCTTGCATCTGCCTAAGGTCAAGAAGGTCTAGAACACGAACTCTTGATACAATCAATAGTATGGGTCAACTATGCTCTATAACCAAATAAATCTGGTATTAAAAACTTTTCCATTTATAAATATTTTTATCTTTTATCACTATTGTTATTACCTTAACTTATATAATATTAAGAATTATTTTTTAATTGCCTATTCCAAATTAGAAAATTGTAATATTTAGCCAAATTAAAAAACCACATTTGGAATTAATGCAAAATAAAATAAAAAATGTAGGTAAGTAAGGTAATACTAAATAATATGAAATTATATAGAATCGCTAAAAACTGTTTACTGCAACTTCTTGAAATTTTGCATACCTTCGGAGAAAGTAATTTTTCAAAAGTCAGATTAATTCACAGTAATTTTAATAATAATCATTAATTATTTTAAAATTTATGTTAAATATTTCTCGTTCACCAAGAATGTAAAGTATAGATGTCATACATCTGCATATTTAGTAGAAACTACACTTTTTAGTGGTGTTAAATATGACCTGTATTGCCATTCAAAATAGCTAGCCTTGTATCTCAAAAACAAAATAAAAATAAAAATTTGAAAAAATACATATTGTAGAGTCTAAGAATTTCAAAGGCTGTAAGCTGCAGTAATCAATTTTCAAAATATTTAATAACCGTTTCTAGACTTTTTAACGTCCCGATACTAATTTTACTTTGTTTTTTTTTATATTTAGACAAAAAACTACTTCACTTAATAAAATTTGCAATAGAATTTCAAATTGCCCTTACCAAATACCCTAATTGCTTATATTTAGCGCCAGACTTCTTTTTTTACCCCCCATATTATTAATTAAGGCACAATTAATTATTTAATTTTATTTATAATAGCACAACTAATATTATTATTAAAAATCACTAATACAATTGATAATAATAATACAATATAACAATTGAGAAAACGTTACTACTTACATTAGGAGGCATTGAAGATTATAATTATTGTTAAAAAGTAAGGTGTATTTAAACAATGAACTGTGCAAACTAATCATCGATCGACTGAATGTTCTTGATTTCTCTTTCCTCATTTATAGACTGGTGTAACATTCTTATCTTCAATTAAATTTAGAGTTTGGTAATTTTAAACATAAACAAGCAGTTTCCTTTCTCTGTGCTTGCTCTAAAGTATGGTCTGAAAGTATTCACATAAAGCATTAACATGCATAATTTAAACATAAACAATTCCCAAAAGATATTTGTTTAATAAAGCATAGTTCAATGTAGTTAATTTGAATTAATTGATAAATATATACACAATTTAACAAATTTAAAATTGTTTTGATTGTTTCTCAATATCGATAATAAATTAAAGGAAAGATAAAATATCTTAGAAACACTGAAAAATACATATGCCATTTGTGATAGTATATTTATTAATCGATAATATTGTTCTTGTAAAATTATATTATACATAATGTAATTTAATAAAATGTATTTTTTAAAGCTATTTGCTTACAGAATACACCTGATTGGCTAATTTCATGCCAAATCAACTAGAGCCATGCGCTTCCATGTCTCAGATTTTGTTCAAATTGTCCTTGCATAGATAGATACCTACATATGAAATGACATTAATTTACTTTTTCTAGAATATTCGGATTAAAAATGGCCGAAATAGAGGTTTTTGAAAATTTCGATTTTTTGCAAATTCTGCTACCCGACAGTCGAAGGCAAATTTTTCCCAAATTACAAAAAACACCCTTTTTATTTTTTAACTATAACAAGTATATGCTAAGTTAATTTTATAAAAAAAGTTTCAAAGGGGTGATACTTGTATCACAGAAACAAAGTCAGAATTTGTAAAAACCAAGGAAGTTTAAATAGGGGGAAGTGGCACAAGAGGTGTGCACATGAAGCCTCAAGTGTGCACAACTTGTCAAGTTTTAAAATTGGCTGTCAAACGGTGCGATAAAGATTTTATTTGTTAAAAACTAAATTAAAAACGTCGTGATACTCGATTAGATGGTGTAGAAGTGATATTAGATATCACAAAAAACAAGAACCTGGAGTAATAATGCATCATTAAGTAGTTTTTCCTTAAATTTGCGTCATTAATAACTTTTTACTCGGACATCAGGTCCGTAGTACTTAATTTGTATTTATATTGGGAGTGTTATAACGTATTGTATAAAAATGTTCTTTTTTAATTAAATAATTACAGAGAACCATCTCTAAAACAGTTTATGAAGTATACATGCATTGTCATCGGTACGCAGTAAACTTTTAAATTCGTACTGGCGGAGTTATTGTCCGTTTAGGGGAATCACACGGCGCGGCGTTTACATGTAAAAACTACTTACGAGGGAAGATCAATATTTACGGTCCCTGATATAGAAAGAGAAAGAATTTTTAAAACATTATTTATTTATTTCTCAACATAATCTCCCTGGACTTCAATGCACTTGGTCCACCGATGTTCCAATGCTTCAATGCCTTTCAGGAAGAAGTTTTCCGGTTGCTCCTCAAACCAGCCATTTACTGCGGTCATAACTTTATTATCGTCTCCATATTTTTTTCCACGCAGGTTTTCCTTTAATTTTGGAAATAGATGGTAATCACTGGGTGCCAGGTCTGGCGAATATGGAGGGTGTTCTAGGATTTCAAAGCCAGCGTTCTATATGGCAGCCATGACAATGCAGCTCTTGTGGACTGGAGCGTTGTCCTGATGGAACAAAATTTTGTGTGCCAACTTTCCTGGTCTTTTTCGGTCGATGCTTTCGCGCAATTTTGGAATTAACCCTGCATAATAAGAACCCGTTATTGTGTGTCCACGCTGCAAATGATCGATCATCAAAATTCCTTCTGCATCCCAGAACACTGTGGCCATAATCTTTCCAGCCGCCCGTTGAACTCGAAATTTGCGTGGAGGTGGAGAACCTCTGTGATGCCACTCCATACTTTGTCTTTTCGTCTCAGGATCAAAATGGTGCACCCATGTTTCATCCACAGTCACAAAGCGAGTGAGAAATTGCTTCCGATTGGCCTTCAGGTACTCCAAATTGGCTTCCGAATGCAGCACTCTAGAGCGTTTCTGATCGACGGTCAGCATCTTTGGAACCCAACGCGCCGAAATTTTTCTGAGATGAAGAACATTTCTTAAAATATTTTCAACTGACCCATAAGAGATGTTCGTTATTTCCGCGATATGGCGAATAGTCAGTCTTCTATCTGCCATTACCATATCGTGGATCAAATTGATGTTTTTGTCAACGGTGACACAGACTGGACGTCCCGCACCTTTCGCATGTTCGCATGTTGTTCTGCCTAATCTAAACTCACGAGACATATTTTTCACCACTTGGTAAGAAGGGGCAGAGTCCCCTAAAACGTCTGTCATATCCTTGTGAATTTCAGTAGGTGTTAATCCTTTTTTTTGCAAATGCTTTATCACCGCTCTGACTTCACTTTTTTCCATTTTTAAAAATTGTCTGTTATCGACCAGCTTAATTATTAATAACTTTCAAAGAACAACACGCACCTACGCAAAACTTGACACAACAAATAATTAGTAATGACAGTTCTCATAGAAAAATGAGTGACGATATCATGCAAAGCCTACTATGTCAGGGACCGTAAATACTGATCTACCCTCGTACATACAGATAATCAATAATAGTGAAATTCGAAATTAAAAATTTCTTAGAAATTATACGATTATGTATTTCAATTTAATAATTTAATAATTGTAATTAAGGCGACAAATAAATTAATTGAATTAATGGAAAAAATAAAAGAGTTTCATATTAACGGTGTCCTGAATAGTATTTTAAACAATTTACTGAACCCAACGCTGCATTGTATTTACATGTGTGCTGTCAAATTTGTAATCCCCTTACTCCACTGCAGGCTTCACTTTTACAGCCCAGCAATTGCATCATGCCTCTTCCCCCTACTTAAACTTCCTTGGTAAAAACAGTAAAATTTGCCTTCACAGCCTGTTACTTTTCTACTGTGTAATGCCTTTTGCAGGTTACTTGATATACTCTAAAAGATCAAAAGACTTGCTTTAATCTGAAATCAGGATGAGCCAGATAACTCAAGAAACAAGGGAGTTATGATAATTTTAGTTAGATGATGTAGTGTCGGGTGGCAGAATTTGCATCAAAATAAAAAAAATTTTAAAATTTCTACTTCGTCTATTTTTCATCCAAAAAATCTGAAAAAATTTTAATTTGATGTTACTTCATATGTATCTATGCAAGGAAAAAAGATGAACAAAATCTGAGATATCGAAGCACGATCATGTTTTTAAATTATGTGATTTGGCATGGAATTAGTCTAATATGTTCAGTATAATCGATTTGTCTTAACTAATAAAATACCCAAAAATAGCTCTTTCTATCTTTAAATATTATACCAATTTCTTTTCATAACAGACCCTAGACACGTTATGGATCATAACAGTTCTGTTATTTTGTTATGATAGCGACCGACGATTCGGTAAGTTAAGTCTACCAGTGGCAGTTAACAAAGTGGGAAACAAATAAAAATATGCTAGTAGTGGTTAATAACGTATATGTATTACATAACGATCACGGAAAGTGACATATTTCGTACGAGTTGATATCACACCAGAGTGCAAAAGAAACTTTCCAGCGAGTTTTGTACATTATTTTTCCTACGACCCCAAAAGCTCGAACATCTGCTTAATGATGTATTTGAATTTTAACTTACTGTCATTTTAATTACAATAAATTAAAATAAAAATTCCATAGAAATAGAAATTATAAAAACTTTAAGATTATTTTTTTAATAATTTTGTTCACTTATAAAATGTATCATAATGGTATTATTTAATACAGCTCGATAGTCTAAAAATAACAAGATGACAGAACCTGTCGGCTTGTGGTAAATTTAAGTGTTGTATACGCCCTACAAAGGTTTTACCAAAACGGCTTAAATAGCAACATATACCAATAGCTACAGATCAGAAAATTAAAACTGTCGAAATAGTTAGTTTAATATCGATTTCTTCATTAAAATAAATATAAAATAAATCCTACAGAATTCTTTGAAACATGGCATATAGGAGGTGCAAGAGTTCTACTTCATTTTAGCAATAGGAAACACCCACCGCAAAGAACAAAAGAAAAATGCTGGATAACGACTTCTGATGGGGACTTTAATTTAAAATATAAAAAAATACCCCACATAATATCCATATATAAATATAACGAGCTTGTTCGGGGTATGTGTCCTACTTTGGACATTGACCAACAGAAAGCGCAACTATGTGTATAAATTAGAGTCACTCTATATTACTTATAAGAGTACGGCCAACGCGGGAATTGATGCTGATTAGTTGAATCCATTTGCACTAATGCCAATTTAAAAACACGAAGTTTAACAAAATTATGTAATTTAGGACAGGTCTTTTCACTTCCTCATAAATTTATGTGGAAGCTAATTGCTATGGTTACAATTGTATCCATTACAATTAACTGCCAAATAAAGTTACAAGGAGGTGAAAAGATCACCCTGAATTTGACAAATAAACTGATGTTTAGTAAATCGAAGAATTTTTATGTATTTCTCTTTATGTTTTTAATAAATATAAATTGCAGTTGAAGGGCTGATGTCAAAAACAGCATTTGTCAAAAAAAACTACCAAAAACTAACTGTAAGGCCAAAATTTAGATACCTACATTTAGGCCAAAGATACATACATTTTAATTAGAAAATTAGTATATATCATAAAATTTGGCAGATATCATAAAAACCACGGTGTTCTCGATTGGATAATGCTTCACAAAGAGCTTGATGATCTTTTAGCTTTGCATGATTAAACTCAAAAGGACCCTGGTACATAAATGCAAATTGTAATTCACTAGTAACATGGAGTCTTACTTCTAATTATGCATTGTCTACACGTTCCAGAATAGCTATCTCTTGCTTCTATAAGTTTATTTATTTAACATAAAAATGTTATTGCGTGAATGTATGCGATACATTCGCGAAGACTTATATACATTAGCTGAGAGTAGAGTTCATGAATGAAAACCTCAACTGTGTTATTTTAGAGTTAGGACACGGATGTCAAAATCTATCTCTTTCTAGGCCAAAACTAAGCTGTCTAAAACAGAGATACTTTATTTGTCTCTTTTTACTTTAGTGACTATTCAGCAGCTGTCAATTTTAGGTTATGCTGTCATGTTTATTTTTATGCATGTAAAAGTTTTTAATGTACACATTGTCATTTATTTACTGTATTTTTTAAAATTACTTAGTTATATCAATTTTATATCTTAATAATTTAAGACAGCTTTTAATAAAGTATTAACTGTACCGAATTTCAGATTTATATAATTGTCATATTGACAGTTTAATTTATTAAACCAATTTTCATGATTACCAACATTTTAATAAATAGTTTCAAAATATAAAATGTCACTAGGAAAATTTGACATGCGTGACTTAACTCTAAATAACACGAAGCTCAGTTCATATTTAGGAGCTCTAGCTGAGAGTAGTTTCTTTTCTTCTCAATTTTGCAGCTAAAATATAAATATATTACTCTATTTAAGAATTTTATTATATTAATCAATTCAAATAAGCTATGGTAAATTATAATGAAATAAATGTCAGGTTATGAAACATTTGAAATTTGCCAGATAAGCATAATCAATAATTTGTGCAACGCATATTTTTGGATCCATAATAGCGGTTTGACATTCGCGTTGGCTCAACTCTTATAAAAGTATTATAGAGGGTCTCTAGTATAAATTAGAAACCCTTCAATTGGAGTCTGGCCAATGCGTTGCCGCGGTGCCCGCCATTTTATATCACAATATTTTTGATATAATATTTTGATTTTGACATTCTAATTTTAATGTAATTTTACTGCTAAATAATGTTTTATATACACAACCTACTGTTTCGTGATTTTTAATTGAGTCAAATACCTTTTACATGCGTGCCAATATTTGGTCGTGTAACTATTTCTGTACTTTTCAAATTAGACACCACGTGTTGTGATATAAAATGGCTGCCTTGGCCAGACTCTGATTGAAGGGTCTGTAGTATAAATTTAAGTGGGCTTTACAACGGCGTTACAGCAGGCGCCACTACACAGTGCAAAGTTTAAGTTAAAAAAGTGCATTCTAGCAAGGAAATAACCTGACATAAAAGCAGCTTTCTTTTGAATAGCATAATTGAATGCAAGGTTCGTATTACGGGCACCCACGTTATAAATACTCAAATTAATTTTTTTATTTAAAGGTTCTTTTATCTTAAAGAAATCAATAGTATACTACAACGGCTTTGTCCGGTCGATCTATCCTGCTTTGTAGAAATGTAGCGCAACAGTAGGCGCTACTACGCAGTGCAAAGTGAAGCTTGCAAAGCAAGGCATACGGATTTTTTTAATTCGTTTTTAATTCAGTCTTATTGGCTTAGTTAAAAAGTGTTTCAAAAGTTAAGTTGAGGGAGGTTACTTTTTTTTATTTAATTTTTTTTATTTTTTTTAATGTGGAGTGCAGTGTTGCAGCCACACCTAGCATTTTTCGTTTAATTAACAGTGCAGTTATCCATAACTGCACTGTTCCATTGATTCCAATCAATCTTCTGTTTAAATGGTACAGGTGTTGTGAGATCGGTGGGTGGGCTGTGCTGGTGTTTCTTCTTATGAATTTGCCTGGTCTTGTTCCTGAATTAGTGAATTTGCTTTGACATAGTTCGAAGAACCCGCCTTATTAGCAAGTCTAGTATAATAATGAACATAAGTATCTTATTATCTTATAATATAGGCTGGTTTAAACATTAAATAATTGTATCTGTATACTATAATGTAATGTTAGGTTAAGAACTATCCTATATTGCAAAATATATTCATTTCTTTACATATTTTGTCATGTATTTAGTTTTTATATTTTAAATACATAGACACGCCACTCCATTTCTATCCCAAGATTCTTTTTTTGGTCTAAAAAGTAGTTGTTTTTTGTTGCTAGTATGAAATATTACTACTGCACCTATTCTATGACAAGTTTCATGAAATTCTATAGGGAAATTTCCTCACACCGCTTAAGATTGACAAAAGCACCCAAAAACCTTGCAAGAAGCGTTGTAAGGAAACCCCCTAATAGAATTTTATGGAATATCTCATGGTGTAGATACAGGTGCGGTACTTCATTTCTGGCAATAAGAAAGAGTCACTTTCTAGATCAGAAAAGAATTTCAGAGTAAAGATTGCGGGGTGACTTTTAACCAAAATGAAAGTAGACGAATTAAAATACGTTATTAAAAATAAAATATTTGGAGGTTATGTTAAGAAGCATAAGGTTGGTTTTTGAGATTTCATTAAGAAACTAATTTTTATGTTCTGAAAGTGGAGTGATAAAGTCTAAGTATTCTCCGCGTCAATAGTAATTGGTGTTAATCCATGGTAAAAGCTGAAAGTCTGTATTATCAAAGGCACAAAACATTTTTTTAATTACATAACTATAGACGGTAGAAAAATAAACGGAGAGGAATCATTCAAATTCCCGTGAGCTAATTTATTGCTATTTAGTTAACAAACTTGGGACCATGACGTCGGAAAACGGAAGCACAGACTGACAGCTGCTGGTGTTGTTGATTTGAATCTCATAGTCCTTTCTTACATAGGGGGCTTACTTTCTTCTAGGGGCTCCCTGTAATTCTTACTGTAATTCTGTTTTTGGAATCATACATATTATAATCTGAAAAGCAATGCTTATATGTAGCTTCTACCCTGATTTTGGTGAAACTCCATAATCATGAAAATATAAAAACAATTATTAATGAAAAATTTCGCAAATTTATTTTATTCTACCTCACGATTGTTGTCATTTATCTATGAAAGGTACTAGAAATATAGACAAACACGCGATGGTAAATGCAATACAATAAATAATAATACAATAAATAGGTAACTAGATAAAATAATAAGAATTAAACATATGACACTTCCAGTGAAGGGAAATTACTGAGCTAGGTCTCTTCCTTAATTAAAGGTACCCTGTATTTGTGTTTGTCATATCTCGAAAAAAATGTTTAGTTTATATTTGTTACTACTTTACATTACAGTTTTGTGTAGGAATTCGCTGTTATTCAAGGGGGGCACCCCGAGAAATTGGTACACGGTATACCTCAAGGGGTATACAAATGACTGCATAACTCAATTTGTGACAAAAATTGACATTTCTTATTTTATTACTGTACCCTTCCATCGTTTTATTTTATTTCATGATTATGAAGTGTCATTAAGTAAGGTTGCAGTATAATAAACAACCAGTAGGTGCACTCTCGCAAATATTGTAAACCGCCGTGCATAACCATTCTGTATTTTCGGGCTGTTGGCGAGCTACGGAACAACGGTTATGATGTGATATCCGCTACTCCTTGTTACCAGCATACAATGATGATGATCGGCAAGCCTCAGCAAGCTGATTGTAGTATGTGCGATATTCGAAGCTAGCTTTTCCTGTTGGCGCTTCATACAATGTTATCTTTCGATCATCATTGGCCTATCGCATTTATTTACACACAAAGCAATAAATACAAGCTACCAAAATACTGAGATAATTTGACGCAGTGGCGTATTTAGGAATTTCTTCGGAGGGGTTACTACTAAATTTTTGGTTATTTACGAGAAACCACGGTTTCGATACATAAATGACCTAGATTATTTAAGAAATTTCGGGGGCCTCCCTTAATACCTCACTGATTTTAAGTGAACCATTTGAATTCAGCATTAAAAGCTGTAATTACTTTCTTTGTGACAAAAGCTATGTTTACAAATGTTTTTAGCAATCATCCTACTTTAGCACATATTAGTATTTTTGATTGACACATAAGATTTTGTTAAGTTAGGATAAAACACACTTATAAATAAAATTATTCTTTATTTTAACTTTTTTGGATTTAAATATCCCGTTTTGATCATCGATCATTGACCATCGTTACTCTTCTGCAAAGAATTTTTTTGATATGCCGTACCCGGCAGGTACCATGAGAATTTTAATTGCATTGTGTTTTAATTCAAAAATTCTCACCTGCTCATTCTTACATGATAACGACGTGATAAGATAATGCATTATAAGAACAATCCGGAAATCACAATCAACCTTGCTTTTAGAATGTATCAGTAATACAGAGTGAATATTTAATGTTATATTCAATCATTATTTGATTGAATAAAAGTTGAAAGAAACACAAAGATTCTTAACAGGAAGATGAATTTGGAGAAAACCGCTTATATTTTTACCGATTTTAGAGAGTGAATGTGGTTTTCTAATACAGGTTTGGTCTCTCTGAATATAAAATATATTAGGAGTATTCTGTTTGAAATCGAAAGTTATATAAAAAGAAAAGTTATAATTTTATCTTGTATTTAACAACTACAAAATTAAGAACTAATTTATCAAAAGTTACAAATATAAATAAAATTTGATTCTGACTATCATTGTTACAAATAATAGATGTATACAGTTGGGTACAGATAAATTTTACGATGGTCAGTTATTATCGGTACAGCTACTTTAGTCTTTCAGTTTACATATAGCCATTGATTATTCAAAAAATATAGATATTAAAAGAACATCCTGTATATTACTTATATGGGAGCGTGACTGGATTAATTGCTGAAGAGTTCAGCAGGTCACTGTTATATGAGTTTGTAACTGGATATAACCAGTTAGAGAAATCTTTCTTGATTAGAATGTTTATTATAAGTTGTTGCTAGCATAATAGCAAGATATAGTGCAAGTAAATTACTCAATAAACGTCCTTTATTGCATCTTGTATCTCGCTTTAAACAAGAAGAAAATATTTTTATTCTTTTATAACATGCCGATACGTATTAATTCAAGGTTAAACTGGTATATTTATTTTTTGCATTTGTGTAGATTTCTAGAAAAAATTAAAAAATATTTTAATTAATATTATTAGTACCTGTGTTGAACAGCTGAACCTTTAATACCTCATTCTTAAAGTGCATCAGGTTGGCATAATGCAAATTGTAGAAAAACGTATATAAAAAGAAAGCAAACTTTTTTCCATACATTTTTTCTGTCTTTATATGTCTTTCTCTACATGTTTATCTTTTACCTCTTTAGATCGTTTTAATTGATGAATCAAAAAAATTCCCTAATTAGCTTAATATTTTTTTTTATTAAATCATTGCTTCACCGAATACGATTGATAATTACAAGCTCTAGGTATTACTCTCAAAATAAGTTATATAATATTCAGATATATTTTTTGATTACACAAATTGCATCTATATACGCAATAGTTTTCTGCTGAAAACAGAGGTCAAAGGTTTTTCAGTCGAGCATTACTGCAAGCAATCTGGAAAGAACCGGATATTCTGTAAAATTTTGATATTCGTCTAATACAATTAAATTATGACCTTTTGATTACAAAATCAAAAAAAAATAAATTGTGAAAACTGATACTGTTTCTATATTATACTTAATATAAAAGATTAGCAATTAAATATCACTATATATAGCAATATACCAGCTGGGTTTTTGTTGACATTTAAATTGCAGAATTTGCATAAAAGTCTGTAAAAATCTATATTTGAACCTGAGAATATTACGTAGATTTCTATAATAACTTACAAATTTCTGTCTATGCGGGTGAATGGGTTTTTCAGTAATACTTTAGGGGATGATCAAATAAGTTCATCTGCTGAAGATCGATAAGACGAAGATATTATACACTAAAAGAGAAAAATAATGCTTGTAATAAGAAAATCGTACATTAAATTAAGAATTTTGATGCTGTTTTAGAACCTAAGAAGTTTGTAGTTTCAATTTAAGAAATAAATAAGAATAATATTCTTGTCTGCAATTCAATGTAGAGAGCTTGACTGTAGAATAATCTATTTAAATTATGTATGTTCTAATTTTTACATGAATTTGTTTTAATTTTAACATGAAAATTCTTAATTTAAAATATTCAACTTCTTTACTTAAACTTGAAACATTGCCACTTTTAAATTGTCACATATTAATTTAAGAATAACGAAATCTTAATTCAAATCAACGTGTTTCTTATTATAAACCGTCTGATTCTTGAAATAAAGAATTGTTTCTTACTTTAAGAAATGACTTAATGATGTTTTAAGCATTTTCTTTGTCATTTGAAGAAATTAGTAAACGTTGTTTTAAGCACTATTATCTTGAATTTAGTGATTAGCTTTTAGGAATTAGTATTCAAAATAAAAGAAAATAATAGCACATGAAAGATTTATTTTAGATGCAACTACTTAAAAAGTTATAGAAAGATTACCATTAGCACACTTAACGTGGCATGTTTGTAAAGGAACCATTCTCTCAAAATTTCTTCGAATAATTTACTGTGACAATCTTTTTGTCCCAAATTTTCATTTGTCACCATTCTGATATCGAAATAAATAATAAAGGATAGGAAATGTCACGCACCCGTGCTTCTATTATAACATAAAAGAACCAACTACAAAAAGTGCAACTAGGCAATATTGAACTAGTGTAAACAGCAACGCACCTACAAGCAAACAAGCGCCTAGTCGGAGCACGGCCGGACGACGTGATTGGCCACGCGGTGACGAATCAGATTTAAATTCTCAATGGCGCGCGGCGGCAAATTGGAATGTAAATACCTCTTTATATGATTCTGTGTTGTGCATTTTACATGCGAATTGGTTGAAATTATTGAAAACATAATGGACATAATAAATTTGCTCTTCAATAATCCTTTCATTATCTACAATCGTAAATTAGAATGCGCCAACAAATAACCAAAAATATGTTAAAAAACTGAAAATTTATACTCTCTTTAACTCGTAAAGAAAGATAAATCGTTCGGGTCAATAGCTTTAATAAATGATGCGTAGTGGTTATACCTGGCATGTTTTTACAAAAACAAATACAATAATTAATAATTAAAAAAGTAACATACTTTCATTTATAAATAAACACAAAATGTAAAAAATGCACTACTCCAATAAATTACAAATCCTTTTCTTAGCGTTCCCCTCAGTGCAATCTTGATTGAATAGTTGAATTAAGAATATGTATGATCATTCATTGTATTTCTCAAATTTTGTCTTTATTTATGAATGAATGTATGTTATTTTTTCGTAAAATTAGCAAACTCAAATTAGTATACATGTATATTGTGCAAATATGTAGTTATGTAGTCAGACTTCGTAACTTGGTGTACACGGTTCTTTTGCATATTGTAACTTTAGAAATTTGTCCTAAAAGGATTTATGCAAAATTTAAAAAAAAATCAGAAAAACAGTATTCTTTGAAAATAATCTCCAAAGGGATTGAAGTTTGTTTTTTTAGAAACATAATTACAAAATAATTAAAACAATGCTACTTTTCTTACGATTTTTCGTTAAAAAAGTCAACTTTCATAATCAATATAAAAAAAATATTTTTGAAGTAATTGCTTTATTTGTTTTATATCAAAACATGCCAGGTGTACCACTACGTATTTCCTATTGCTATTGACCGTATTGTTACGTGTTTTTTACGAGTTAAAAAGAGTCTAAATTTTCAGTTTTCTAACATATTGTCGGTTATTTTTTGACGCATTCTAATTACAATTATTATAGATAATGATAGGGTTAATAAAGAGCAAATCATGCGGGTCATTATGTTTTCAATAATTTCAATCAATTCCTATGTAAAATGCACAACACACAATCATATAGGAGGTATTTACATTCCAATTTGCCGCCGCGCGCCGTTGAG
The DNA here is from genome assembly GCA_929113105.1 of Agrypnus murinus. Classification (NCBI taxonomy): domain Eukaryota; kingdom Metazoa; phylum Arthropoda; class Insecta; order Coleoptera; family Elateridae; genus Agrypnus; species Agrypnus murinus. The sequence continues at coordinate 60,225,446 of OV816025.1, forward strand.
AATTTAAATCTCATTCGTCATCGCGTGGCCAATCACGTCGTCCGGCCGTGCTCCGACTAGGCGCTTGTAGAAGCAATACCTAACGTTCTCGATTTAACTGCTCTGCACTCTTATTTCCAGAAGAATTATTGTAATATGAAGAATTTAACGTTTTAATTTCAGAAATGTAAATGTTAACTAACTTAATTCAGCATAACATATACTTATTTGAAATTACATTGTTTCTTATTTCAAGTACTGTAGTGCTTGAATCAATACACAGTTTTCAAGAACATGTTTGTTCTCACATTAAGTACAAAATCTCTTGAAACCAAAAGTTAAAACTCTTGTTTTTGAACACACCTGTATAATTTGCAGAAAATAATGTTTATTTTGAAATGCAAACATTCTTATTTCAAGTGATTTAGTGCTTAAAACAATACCTAGATTTCAAGAACATATTTGTTCTCACATTAAGCATATTTTTTTTATACAAGATGTTAAAAATCTTCTTTTAAACTTACTTATCTGAATAGCAGAAAACAATGCTTAAATTGATAATCCAATATCTCTCTTCAAGCATTTTATGTCTAGAATTAAAATTTATCTGGATCATTTTTATTTAAACACCACGTTTCTTGACTTTAGATTTCAAATATTTCTTTGAGTGTATTTGATTTCCTTTTTATATATGTTTATTAATCAATAACAGACTATCAACAATTTGATTTGTTATGCACAAATCATACTTCACACTATGATCTTTTGATAAACAGTAGGTACTATTTAAAAGATATTAACTTAATAACTACATAACATATAACTATAATACAAAAAAGCATAATTATCTTAAAAATAACATACATCGCATAAAAATAGAATACAGTAATATTCGCCAATAACATCTAAACTGCATTAACAGACTGAATATCATTTTGATTTTTAGAATATAAATAATGCCGTAATATCTGAATCGAAAATTTTTGTGCTTGCAAGAAATTTAGATATAGCTCTTGAGTTTCGATTTTTAAATTAGATCTTTTTTCTCGTCCTGTATAGCTAGGACGTCAATTCCGATTGCTGCATTGTTAGTATTAGTTACGTCTTACCTGTTACTTCTCCTGATACTTCATAATTCATACACAGTTAGTTGTTACTTATTATCGATCTAACAGTATTGTTGGAATACCGCTACCGTTATCAAATAAAGAAATGTTGAAAATTCAAATTTGTAAGATTAAAAATTTCTTGTGAAGATGCTGTTTGCAATGCATGTAATAATCCAAGAGCCAGCAACGGATTCCTTACAGTATTTTTAACAAGCGTATAACTGCTATGAAAGGTCCCTTTGAATATACTGAGAAGGGAACCCGACGTCTGGCAACTCTGCAGTGGTGGTTTTAGCGCCCTCTCGCTTTTGAAGGGTGTAAAAAAATGTACTAAAAAAACTGTATAATAACAAGTCTGGCGCTTTTGCTATGTTAAAGTCAATCATCTGTTATATAAATAAAAAAAATTACAGACGTGTTTGCGAGTGGTAAGTTTACGCCAGATTCGCATAAGGTTGTATAATAAAGGTAACCATTTAAAATAAAATAACAAAGCTGTGGTTTATATATTATTATCATAACACCTTCAGTATGGTATATTTAAAAAGCCAGATCGAAATTGTGATGAAAACTCCATACGCTTTTCCAGAAGAAAATATGCGACCACGGCCTACTAGATTCATATAAGCTTCGCTTATATAAGCGAAGCTTATATGAATCTAATAGGCCGTGTATGCGACATTCATGAAGCGCCATCTTCACATAGCTGTGCTACTAAGCGCTAAGTTTTTTCGATTAAAATATTAAATTTTGTCTCCCATTTTTCAAAATAAATTAATAAATTTCCGGTATTAATCATATTAAAGTATTTGTTAAAACGTAAAAAGTTATGAAAATAGTTAAATAACTACTAGGCCAGTAAAATAGAATCCGTTGGTGGAAATAAATGTTGGAAAGCGGGAGATCGTTTCGATCGCTTCGTTTGAGGTCAAATATAAGTATCCTAGGTTTGCACGGTCCCTCGACTCGAGCTTACCTGAGGGCATCAAAAGAACCACGAAATCTTCGGACCTTTTTTAGTTTTTCGCTTATAACTCCAAAGCGGTGCTTTCCAACAAAAACTCTACTATTACAAGAATTAAAGAGCATTAAATTCTGCGTCGGATGAGTACCTAACGCTTTACAATCGGTCCAGTGGTATGGTCGAAATCGATGGTCGAGGAACGACAATTTTACAAATTTTCGATTTTCCGTCAGACCGGACGCCCAGAGGCTTTTCGTATAAAAAAGCCCGTTGGACTCATTCTGATTGTTAACATAAACAAGTCGAGAAATATCTAAGCTTTGATATTATAGAGGTTTCCGGATTAAATTAATGGCAATTTCTCATCATTCCCCAGCATAGCAATTAGGATCAATCCATATGAAGTAGTGCAGTACTGGTCGCTCGATCATTTCGAAAAAAGATAGTTTTTTGTATGTTATCACCCCTAAGTATTGGTAGATCAAAACCACTGTCATTTTATTTTTATTCCATTTGATTGAGATATGCCAGCCATATTTGTTTCGTGGTGCACGACGTTGCAGTTTTTGGATGTAAACATAACTCTTGATATCTGAAGAACGGTTGATCCTAGAGACCTGCGCTAAAAATGATTGTATTGCTCACATGTCGGACTACATTTTTTAATCATAAACATAATATTCATATGACCTATCATAACGAGAACTTCAAAGCCCATAAATACCAAAATAGTAAAATTTCAGATTTAAAATATTTTATACATAAACTACCTCTAACCGTGTACGTTTAAATAGAAAATCCGCCCTAAGACTTAATTTTTATCTGGATATATGAAATATACCCCCATAAAAGAGTAAATTTTTGTAAGAACTTTAATCTTCGGGATTAAATTACACCCATAAGTAAGCGTCCATTGAGATATGGCAGCCATATTTGTTTCGTGGTGCACGACGTTGCTTGCAGTTTTTTGATGTAAACATAACTCTTGATATCTCAAGAACGGTTCATCCTAAAGACCTGCGGTAAAAATGATTGTATTGCTCACATGTCGGACTACATTTTTAAATCTAAACATAATTTTTGTAGGACGCTTACTTATGGGTGTAATTTAATCCCGAAGATTAAAGTTTTTACAAAAATTTACGCTTTTATGGGGGTATATTTCATATATCCAGATAAAAATGAAGTCTTAGGGCGGATTTTCTATTTAAACGTACACGGTTAGAGGTAGTTTATGTATAAAATATTTTAAATCTGAAATTTTACTATTTTGGTATTTATGGGGTTTGAAGTTCTCGTTATGATAGGTCATATGAATATTATGTTTATGATTAAAAAATGTAGTCCGACATGTGAGCAATACAATCATTTTTAGCGCAGGTCTCTAGGATCAACCGTTCTTCAGATATCAAGAGTTATGTTTACATCCAAAAACTGCAAGCAACGTCGTGCACCACGAAACAAATATGGCGGCCATATTTCAATCAAATGGAATAAAAATAAAATGACAGTGATTTTGATCTACCAATACTTAGGGGTGATAACACACAAAAAATTATCTTTTTTCGAAATGATCGAGTGACCAGTACTGCACTACTTCATATGAATTGATTCTAATTGCTATGATGGGGGATAACAAAAAAATGGCCATTAAGTTAATTCAGCAACCCCTATAATATCAAAGCTTAGGTATTTCTCGACTTATATTAACAATCAGAATGAGTCCAACGGGCTTTTTTATACGGAAAGCCTCTGGGCGTCCGATCTCTCGGAAAATCAAAAATTTGTAAACTTGCCGTTTCTCGGCCGTCGATTTCGACCATACCACTAGACCGATTTTAAAGTGTTGGATACTCATTCGACGCAGAGTTTAATGCTCTTTATTTCTTACAATAGTGAAGTTTTCGTTGAAAAGCACCGCTTTGGAGTTATAAGCGAAAAACTAAAAAAGGTCCGAAGATTTCGTGGTTCTTTTGATGCCGTCAGGTAAGCTCGAGTCGAGGGACCGTGCAAACCTAGGATATTTATATTTGACCTCAAACGAAGCGATCGAAACGATCTCCCGCTTTCCAACATTTATTTCCACCAACGGTCCAAAACGGGTCTAATTTTACTGGCCTATACTGTGTATCGACGATCATTCTGCATACGCGCTCTTGTATCCGGGTGCCCGTATAAGGCTGTCTCGCTCGCACTCACGCGTCTGCATGGCTATCTCTCCCGCACTTATGTCAAACGTGCTTTATGGTCTGTCGCTTTGTTTCCACCACAATTTCGATCTGGGCTTTTTACATATACTATACTGAAGGTGTTATGATAATATATAAACCCCAGATTTGTTATTTTACTTTAAATGGTTACTTTTATTATGCAAGTACTTGTTTTACACCCTTCAGAAGCGCGAGGGCGCTAAAAGCACCACCGCAGAGTTGCCAGACGTCGGGTTCCCTTCTCAGTATATTCAAAGGGGCCTTCCATAGCAGTTACACGCTTGTTAAAAATACTGTAAGCAAACCCGTTGCTGGCTCTTGGACTATAACGGAATAACAGCACATAAGAAATATCCGATACATTTATCCTTTAGATATCCAAAGTATTTGAAGTTTCTAACATAAATTCATAATTCTAAAAGTAATAAATTTTATAAAGTTAAGTACGTAGTACCTATATTAAGTACTGTTTACCTTATGATAAACATTACTAAGAGTGCCGTCTGCCTATGCTAGACCATGTAAACTTTAGAATCCAATTTATAGAAACTGGTGTAACCTACATAAAATGCTATATTTCTTTATAGCAACAAATGCATGAGAATATTTTCAAGACGTTAGTGCCTTTAGTTTTCAAGAAAAAGTGTTGTCTGGTAACCTAATAATTCTGAAAATGCAAGTTAAAATTGTATTTCAATTATTTATGTTCCAAAATTCCGATTTCGTAGGATTCAAATCAGGTAAACGTGGTTTTAAGTTTTTTTTAAAGAAAAATTTGTTTTCATCCTAATACATTTCCGACTTTCAGGAATATAATTGAAACTATTCTTTTAATAGCTGAAGAAAGGGGACCTACATTACGTGGGGAAATAATTTATTGTGTCATCCATCATGTATCATATTTCTGCCTCTAGCAAGCGTTAAAAATTGTTTTTGGTTATTTTAGTATAGCACAAACAAATAAACAGCAGATTCACTCTATTATCGGCACATATAAAATATAGTTTCAAATATTGCACACACTGACAAATCACGATTAGTTCGCCGAGGCTTGCATCGTGTCATCGAATGCTGATAATGGTAATAACGAGCTGGTATTAATACAACTGTTGTATCATAGTCCAAGAATACAACGTCACTGAAAATAGTTGCGATACCTGCTGTTTATTCTTATGAGCGCTCTGGAGATGCGTGAATCATCAGCCAAAATACGTGAATTTCTATTATTAGAATACATCCTGAACATAAAGTCGTTTTATGGAACTACACTTAAGCTGAGGTCAGCAATTGCATCAAATTAATCTGATTGCTCAAGTAACTAAGGAGACGATTGTCTTGTGAATAACGGTTACTATAGTTACTCGAGCAATCAGATTATTTGGATGATATCTTGGTTGGATGTAATTGCCAAACTCGGCTTTAATTTATTATAAGTAGTAGGTTGATTTGCTATGCAACTTTTTATTAACTTTGCTGAAAAGTAATCTTTATTAGGGAAACATTTTAATTTCAATAATTAAAAATATTGTTCGGTGTTAGTGGACTGTATTTTTTAATGTAATTGAAACGCCGGTAAAATGTTTAATAGTATATTAAAAATATAAACAAATAAAAACAGCTTAACTACAAATATTATAATTAAAGAGGAAGCGGCACTTTTCGACCGATCTGTTCCGTTGTTCTGAAGAGACCCTTGTCTTACATCTTAAGATTCTTCAAGCCCTTAGGGATACACCACCCACATTGTCATATGCACCAGTTTAACGTAAAACAGATGTTTCCCTTAACAGGCCACCCTGAACAAATATCAGATTCGTTTTTTCAATTGGCATTTTTGCCATTCTATAATATATTTTATTAGAAATAATAAAATTCTAATTACAATAAAATAGCTGAGTTAAGCGATAAATGTATTTTCGTGAATAGCGTACTCGAGAGTGCTCTTACTATGCTGTGATTTTAGTTTGAAGTTCTAGCAACCATAATTGTTTTCATTTCTTTGTCTGTACTTATTATGCATTATTATTTCCAAGCAATACGATAATGATAAGGAATAAAGGATCAAATTTTAAAAATATTTTTTTTAAATTACTTCCATTATTTTGTCGGGAAACGTTTTTTTTTTGTACACGTTTCTGAAAAGAAAATTATATAATAACTAGGTACAAATAATATTTGATATCACAGGCACTCGTATCAGGTATGGCATATTTGCAGTATTTTATTAGCTGCTTGCTGTTATTAGTTTAACATTTATGTTCAATTATTAAAATAATAATTGACACCTGACAGTTATGCAACCAATCTTACCTAGTTTCACAGCACATTTAAAAATCATAAAGAAATTTGTAAAATTGTCACTGTAATTCAAAGCTAAGTGTAGTAAATGTATGAAAAATGAAAACAAGATAATGCTTTCACAACATTATTAACATCCACTTGATGATTACTGTAGCAAGTAACTAAAACAATTCTAAACTCACTCGACTTTTAACCGCCACTGGTCTTACCACGATACTATTTTTTCAAACATATATGTCTTTACACTGACTGTAACATTATACTCCAAATTTATTTTTTCAAACCATCCAAGAGCAATTAACTCTTTTTGTAGATTCCCTCTGCATCAAGACCCTCCATTAATTTTGTTGAAAAAATGTGGCAGTTCAAAATGAATTGATTATTCTCGTGTCTGACACTCAGTAAATTATTCTTAGCTACCTCAGAACAAAATTGAGATCACTAAAAGAAGAGTTTCAAAGTTTTTCAAGTGAATGCACCTGTACAAATTGCTGGTGTATGTATACCTTAGAATATAAAACTATAAGAAGGAGTGTAACTACCCTATGCAATGAGCTTTAAAAGCGACGGATATGTCACACTGGCCGCCATTAGACACCACTTAAATCTGCTTTTCTCGCAAACTCTGACAAATATAAAGAAGGGAATTACATTTCATAAGTACGAATTGGATTGTTATCACTTCTGGTGAATGTGAATACAATAACTGCATATATACAGTGCACATACTACAGTCATGTGATTAGTATGTAGTTCAATTTACTACCTATGTGTCATATGCACTGTTTACCTACCTAGTAGTCTCATAAATATTGTTAAAACTTTGAACGAACCTATTGCATATGAAAAACTGAAAGTATTCATATAATGTTACTTGATATTTGACAATTGCAGTTTAGCGTTTATGTGCATAAAATTCTTTTAAAATTAATGAAGCTTTAATAATAGAATGGAGCTTCAATGAAAATAAAATTGTTGTGATTGACCTTCGCAAGTGCAGCATAAAAGAAGTACTATCTTCAAAACCTTGTAGCCACTTGGTATTAGGTAGCTATTTGTTTATCGAGTCGTCAAATTGTTGGTGGATACTGGTGGAGTAGAAGAGTGCCAAATATCTGGGAGAGCACATACTGTATGGACATCACAAGCAATTAAAGCTGTCAAGGGGCGATTCGACTGGAATTTGCACCAAAACCAAAAGATTATGTTGCATAAGATGTTGATATGAAGATTATCAATGTCTCGTATCATAAAACAAACTTTAGAATTAGGTGCTTAAAAAAGTCACACAGGTATTTACTTGTGTACTGCTGACTTGAAGAAAAACAAGAAAAATAGCTCGCAACAACTTTTGGCTCGGTACTCTGATGGAAATCGCCAAAAAATGTTGCTCACAAATGACAAGATTCTCAGTATAGAAGAAAGTTACAACCTTTTGAATGACAAGAGTGTGCGCTCGGCCATCTAAGGCAGCTTCCCAACTTGTCCCGAAAATTCAGAGAGGTCACATTCTACAGCTGTTGTGGTTTGATTAGGTCTCAGCTATGATGTGCTCACAGACAGGCATTTATGTGATATAGAAATGAAAACATCGGCCATAGTGTAGCAAGAATTGGTTTTGAAGTACATTTTGAAGCCCTTGAGCAAGTCCTTCAACAATCGAGGATGGATCTTTCAACAAGATTCTGTACCAGTCCATATAGCAAGATCGTCACAAACATGGCTCAAAAACATCGTACCGGACTTCATCAGATATGAGAACTGACACTCTGAAGGCCAAATCTGAATCTGCAGGACTACAAATTTTGGCTTGTTTTTGAGAGTATGATTTACTCTAAAAGACACAAAAGTATTATGTCACTAAAGAAATTAATTGTCCATGTAGTGTTAAAGTTTCCAGTGTATAAGGTGCACACTGCCAATACACTAGTTTCGAGGGCTGTATGAAGGCAGATGACAGCCATTTAAAATAATTGCTTGGTATTTTCTTTCATAGTAGTCAATTATTTGACTATTTATTATTTTATTATTAAAACCAGGGCGAGGATATTAAAAAAACATTGTTGTTTTCATTTTATAACAAACCAACTAACAGTATTTATGAGACTACTAGGTATATGCATGCTCAACTGAATGTGCACCAAGACAAGACGAGATACAATAGAAATGTATCTGTAGGAAATTAAATTTTATTTTACCAAAGTGGCTTCATCTTTGTAAAAATGACAAAAAGATCTGGACGTGGTATCTCTCTATCTTGGTTACCTTAAACTACAGGGAAGACCTATGCAAAAATCCTGGAATCTATCTCAGTTTTCTGTTATTTTTCTAATATTTTCAAATAACAATCTTAAGGCAATCCTAATTGTAGTAGCAAAGTGGTAGTTGTTCAATAAAGTAGAGTTCCTGTGTTATTTAGAGTTAAGTCACGCATATCAAATTTTCCTAGTGACATTTCATATTGTGATACTATCTATTAGGCTGGTAACCATGAAAATTGGTTTAATAAATTAAACTGTCAGTATGACAATAATTGTATAAATCTGAAATTCGATACAATTAATACTTTAAAAGCTGCTGTAAAATTGATATATAAACTATAGTAAATGGTAAATAAATGTTAATGTGCACATTGAAAATTCTTACATGCATAAAAATAAACATGACAGCATAACCTAAAATTTATAACCGACAGCTGCTGAATGTTGTCACTAAAGTAAAAAGAGAAAAAAGAATCTCTGTTTCATACAGCTTAGTTTTGGCTTAGAGATAGATTTTGACATCCGTGTCGTAACTCTAAAATAACACAGTTAAAGTTTTCATTTAGGAACTCTACAATAAAGAACATTCAAGTACCTGTTATATTTATATCAGTATAATTTATGTTCTTTACAAAATAAAACAATTTATATAAACTTAGTTTTTTAATGACATTAATGCAGCACTATTAAGAATATAACTTTAATATATAATTTTTTCTAAAACAATTTTTATTACACAATTCCATTTGATAAAAATTAAAAGTGCAACAAAATAAATCTCATTTTGAACATTTACAAAAATTAAAGCTCGTTTTTGTCTTATGTAGAATAGAACCATTTCCTCTAAAAGTACTTTTACATCAAATGCTATCATGCTGCAGCCACCATTTGTGGACAGTTAGGAATGTCACACACAATATCTTTTGCACATCTTGAATGAGTCCTGGCCTCAAAGTAATCAAACATGATTGGCTTGCGACAGAATTGACACTCCTATAAAAACATTCAAAATAAATTTCCATTTCCATCAACTTACTCTATTACTATTCATCAACCCACCTTTGTACATTGTAAACCAGCAAAAGGCAGATTCAATTCTTTCCAAACGATCTCCATATCATCAACCAAAGTATTTATCATTTCTTTTGTATGATGGGGAGTAGGCGCCAAACGTAATTTTTCTTGACCTCTAGCCACGGTAGGATAATTAATAGCCTGAACATAGTGCCCTATCTTCAACAAACGATCCGAAACCATAGCACATTGGAAGGGATCAGCAATTCTTATTGGAATGATATGACTGGGAGTGTGTTCAACTGGAAAGCCTCTCTTTAGTAGTTCGCTACGCAAATATTTCACATTATCTTGATGACGTTTGCGCAAAGCTCTTCCTTCATCAGATGCTAGAATCTCCACAGCTTTTAAAGTGCCAGCTAGAACTGTTGGGGGTAATGATGTCGTAAATATAAAACCAGCAGCATAAGATCGAATCATATCAACAAGGACAGAATTCGCAGCTGTAAGAATGATTATAGTCATTGAAATTTGATATTCTACATAAAACAATGATTTATATTTCATACCTATATATCCTCCGATGTTTCCAAATGCTTTACCCATAGTACCAGATATAATATCCATTTTATGAAGTTGGCCATCTCTTTCACCAATTCCTGCCCCATGTTCACCATACAGCCCAACAGCATGAACTTCATCCACAAATGTTAAAGCTCCATAATGATGAGCTATATCGCACAACTCCTACAAATATGTATTATACTTCAACTGTTCATATTGTCAAGAAAGCAATGATGTGGTGGGTAACAAATGTGAACTCATCTATTTCCCCCTCCATAAAGTCTTAATAACTTACGTTAATCAAAAGATCTCAGAAATATACTAAATATGCATTTTAGGTTAGGTTAAGGTAAGATTGGCTTATATTCTACTCAAAATTTTCAAAAATTCACCCAGATTTTTACCTGCATGGTTTAATCAAAAGGCCAAGTTATTTGCTACCCTGTACACTAAGTTTTTGAAGAAAAGCTAAAAAAGTAAATCTTATACCTCTAAAGGACAGACAGCACCAGTCATAGAATGAACCGTTTCAAATGCAACTATCTTCGGTAAACTTTTATCCACTCCTTTAAGCAATTCTTCTAAATGGCCAGGATCATTATGCCTAAAAATATGTTTTGGCACCCCACTATTTCTAATCCCTTGTATCATAGATGCATGGTTACCAGCATCAGAAAATATATGACATCCTAAAAAAAGAATCAGATTATGTGTTTTAAAGGCTAAAATCATGTCAAACATTGCACACTTACCAGGTAATGCTTTTGCTAAGGTAAATAAAGTAGAATCATTCGCAACAAAACATGATGTAAATAAGAGAGCAGCTTCCTTCTGATGTAATTTCGCTAATCTTTTCTCCAAAGTTTCATGCAGCATGGAATTACCAGAAATATTTCTAGTTCCTCCAGCACCAGCTCCGAACTTTTCAAGTGCTTCCCTGTAAATTTACAATCAGGCTTTATTTTAAATAGAAGTTTATATAAATATTACCGAACAGAATTTTTTACTTGGGGATGACAAGACATTCCAAGGTAATCATTGGAACACCATACAGTAATTGGCTTTTCTCCAAAGGAGTATTCCATTGCACTTGGAAATTGGCCAGGACCAGCTAAACGATTCACTTTTCTGAAAATTCTGTAAGAATGGTCCTTCTTCTTACGCATGATTTGGTCATAGAAGAATTGGTCGTAAGCAAATGGCCCTAAAAGTTACCAATTGGATTAATCAAGGTAAACATTCAAACGATTCAAGGAAGTAATTTGATCTCCTTGCTCCCAATCTGATCCAAAAAGTAATGGGTATGAGTACAATGTACTCAACAGCTTACTATGTTGAACAACAAAAATGTACTAAGCACTACCACTGAATGTGAACCACCAATTTTGGTGTGTTAGGTTTCTTATACTTTTGCCCTTCCTCCTCTTATAAAAATGTTAGCACACACAATACGTATCAGGACTTTTGAAAGCTCCTTTACAACCTCGAAACAAAGCTGCATACAAAAATCCGGCTTGTTAGGACTTTTTGAGAAGCTTCATCATTTTTCGACCTAATTTGCTATGATTATATCTGTCAAATTTAGAAAGTTCCCCACAGCATAGAAATTTATAAAAATACGTATTTTTCTTTTAAAATGTAAAAATATTTAGTTATTTAGTTATGTATTGACGGGAATATCCCATTAATACACATAACATACATATTTTACATATTTTTAAGTACATTTTTATATACCATATATAAGACGACTTAATTTATATCATTAACCTGCTATCATATATGTATATAACATGATTAAACATCTATATAATAAATGCTTTAAAGTTTTGTTTAATATAAAGTATCAATTTAGAAGATGGTTATTTAAAAACTACAGCTCATTCAAATGTTAATTTCTTTAAATTATTATTTACACTTCCAATACTACTATTAAAAAAGTCAAATGAATCAGTTTTATTGGCTAAACGAGTGATTCTAATAATTGGCGAATTGGACATGTAATTGGTTCGCACAAGTTGTTCATTAAACAATTTTTTTACTCTTAGTGTCCTTGGTGGTACGTATAGCTGAATTAATTCGAGTAGTTCTGCACATTTTATATAATTATTTAAGATTTTATATAAAAGCATCAAGTCATTAATGCATCTTCTCTCATGTAAAGTTTTCAGATTAATTACAGATAGTATTAAGTTGTACGAAAATTCTTGACTGTTAACACTTATATGCATACGAAAAGCAATGGTTCTTAGTAATTTGTGTTGTATCGTTTCTATTCTTCTGATGTCCACCTGATATTGTGGATACCAAATGGGTGATGCGTATTCCAGGTGTGGTCGTACTAAAGTTGTATATAGTATCTTTAAAGTTTGCAAATTTTTGAAATCAACTGAGAATCTTCTGATAAAACCTAACATTTTAGATGCTTTATTAATAATAGCAGATATATGTGATTTAAAACTCAGTGTAGCATCAAATATTACTCCGAGATCCTTAATTTCTGTTTTAGTAGCGAGTTGCTGCATGTTTAAAACGTATTGAAATATATAATTTGGCAAATATACGCAGTTAAACACAAAGTTGTTGCGACACAATAGTGATTTTCATACAAAACATGTTTTTTTTTTTAATTTTTGCATATATTGTGGATCAAACTTATGTTTAAACTTTCTAGTATGTAAATCTACTTTATGTATATTACGATCTATTGTTTTCAGAATAAAAAGCTTAAATAGCTAGTATTCTTGTTACTAATCTACTCTTGATACTAAAAATCATTTAGTGGCAGCTTAAGGTTTTTAGAATTAGATAGTGAGTAGAAAGAATATACATATTATTTACTTTGTTTTCATTTGGTTACTAGGAGTACTATAGGAGTGTTCCAATATCGAGCAAAAAATCCACCAGGTCCACAAACTGGAAACTTATAGACGGCAAGCATAATTCAATAATATAAGTTGGATAAACAGGAATTTTAAAGCAGAAAAAAGTTTCAAAAATCCATTCCATAAAAACAAGTGTAAGGAATTACTGATTTATTTTCTGATACCTTCTCAATTTTTATTTCTTTTCTTTACAGCTAACTTTATTCTTTCCGTCCACCAGTTTGTTCTTTTTACATTTCTGTTAACTATTCTATTCTTGGGAGTTTCCGTGTTTTGCTGTCCTACCCAGTTTATCTTTTTCTCTTATTTCCGTGTTTTTTTAGCATATGTGACCTTCTATGATAAAACCCACCTAATGTGTCAAAAAATGAGTTTTTAGTTAAGAATGGATTCGGGTACTTCAAAAGATGTAGAATCACCTGGGATTACTCAAAAATTTAATTAAGTATCTTTCGATGTAAAAAACTTACACATGATTTTTGTGTATACACGCTTACTGATTTCTATGATAAAACTGAACTTTAAACGCGTTTGTCTCGAAAGCCAATTTTCGCATACTAGGTGGGATCTATCATATAACTTTAATTTCCTTATTTGCGATTTTCCATTTTGTCTCTTTATCTTCTTTAGGGTAGTTAGTACCTTAGCTGGGACAGTTAGTAAATTTAGAGATCTAAAGACTCCTTTGCAACTTTCACCAGGTTTCAAATTAGCTAAAGTTCTCATTGGTCTCTTTTGCAATATGAAAATAATTTGACTATGTCCGCCACCCCAGAACACAATTCCATAAATTAAAAGTGAATAGAAATGGCCATAATAAGCAGTTATCAGTGTGTTATGATCAACTACCTTTTTTCAATTTTTTTACGAAGCAATGAATTTTACTGAGTTTACCACAGTGCCGCTGTACATACTGCAACCAATTCATGTGTGGTATAATAAAAGCTGATTTTGATTTATTATACACATAACTTAAATATCAAAATTGGGATAGCATTACAGATAGTGAATCGGCCGAAAAATTCTATAATAATTTATACATTTTATTAAACCAATGTGTACCAAAATATAAAACTAATCATATTAAATCATGCCCAACTTGGTTTATAGTCCAGAAATAATATAGAACTTAAAGGAAAAAAATAAATTCCATAAATTAAAGTCGCATTCACCTTAACACTGAGAAATACAAAGAGCTATGTGCTACTGTACAATTAGAGACAAAACATTCTTATAGCGAGCATCTTTCAGATATTCAAGAATCTATATGTAATAATCCACAGCAATTTTGGTCATTTGTAAATAATAAAACAAGAAATTTCCATATAGCAAACTCGTTTATAAATAATAGCGGGGTTGACATAACAAACACTGCAGAAATAGTGCAAGAATTAGCAGATTATTTTTCTAGCATGTATCCAGACAAAAGCAATTACACGATCATTGATGATAAAAATGTCAACAATGCCTCGACTTGCTTCAATCAAAAGAAATAAGCCCTGACGATATTTTACAGTCTATAAAAAGATTAAAACCAAAAAAGCTGCCGGCGCGGATGATATACCACCATACATTTTTAAAGCCTGTGCTGATTTTTTTATGGTACCATTAAGTATAATATTTAATTTACCATTACGTACAAGTACCTTTCCGAAGCAATTTAAAATTTCTAAAGTGTGTCCATTTTCAACAGTGAAGATTGTCGTTTGTTTGCAAATTACAGACCAATATCTATTCTAAATACCATAACTAAAATCTATGACCAAATATACATGGAACTATATCTTCCTTTTTAAACACAATTAAAGGCGGATGTAATGTATACTGACTTTGCCAAGGCTTTTGACAGAGTTAATCACGATATTTTATTGAGCAAATTACAAACATACGGATTATTTAATGAACTACTGAACTTAATGATGTCATACTTAAAAGATAGGCAGCAAATTCTAACATGTAACGGTATCCATTCTAAACATATCTTGGTAAGGTCAGGTGTACCACAAGGTAGTAATCTGGGCCCACTCCTTTTCGTGTTATTTATAAATGATTTCCCTGTGTCGACACGACACTCAGAGTATCTACTATTTGTAGATGATTTCAAACTCCATCAGAGTTGATAATGAATATGACCCATTGCATTATCAGAATGACTTAGACGGGGTATAGCGAGGGGTCAACCACTCGCCGCAATACATGTACATTTTGGCGGAAATCATCAGAAATCTCGCAGTCTTTATTGGCAATCAGCGAAATCTTACGCAATCATCATCACAGTCGTCGAGATCGAATATAGTAGAAGTGGTGCCATCATTAATTTGCGGGAAATTCGATAGTTATTCATACTTATTATCAGTACTTTTGCCAAAAGCGGCATTTTGAGAATCGGTAAGTCAATACGTCAATAAAGCTAACACTCTCACTTCAAGCAAAATGAAAAAACCCGCCTATAATTTAGTGCTAATTAAAGACAAAGTACCAAAACAACTAATTTTTTTTGTGTGGCTAAAACCATTTAGACACAATTCGCATTTCGAAATTGGGGGTGCTAGCTTGAGCTCAAGCTACGAATAAAAAAAAACATAAAGCCATAATTAACTACTAATTAAGGACGAATTTGTACCACAAAAACTACAACTCTATAGTCGCTATTCACATATCAAGACTGGCACCGCAAACTGGCAATCAACTTTCATAAAAATGAAAATTTCCTAAGCTGTCATTTAGTACTAATCAAAGACTAATTTGTAACCCAAAAATCTTTATTTTTGTACTTTGCGTTGTACCGAAAACGATTTCATAATAGAGGCTATTATAACATCGTTTCTGGGGTCTATTTGTTTTGTAATATTGGTAACATTTGTTTTATATTACATATAAACACATTTAATTTTTGACACATTCTAACCTCACAAAACGTGAAAAGTCATGTTATAGCTTTACCACATGTTAAACACAAAATTTCACTAGATTGTAATGCAATGTTTTTAAAAGCTTGAATTTACAATTTCTTCAAACTAATGACGCAAAGTATAAAAAATAGTATATTATACTTGTTTTATAGACGTATTGTAGCACTCATTCCTTTGGAACATTCCTCACTTTTCTCGTCGTGTCCCAAACAACTCGTGCTACAATAGACCATCTTATACAACTCCTATAATAATATACTATTGTACCATGATTAAAATGTTTAAATAAACGATTGTTTAAAACGTGTGCCATCTGTTTCGAGATTATTAGAAATTGATTAAATATAAAAATGTCACCTGTCAACTTTGACATGGGCTATTGCAAGTATTTTTGGAAGCAGAGTTGATTGCCTCACAATGTCTTTTTCCAATCAGAATATTAAAAATTTTCCCATATGGATCCAACTTTATGGCAGACACTGCATGTGACACATGGTACATCGGGCGCATAGTGCAAGTTTTAGATGTTCAAACATTTAAAATAAAATTTTTAAAATCTAAACTTGACGAGTATTAATATTTGGCCAAAAGAAGAGGATGTGTAGATTGTAAAAATATATTTTTCTTTTATGGGCCTATCGAATTACAGTAGGACTCGATTATCCTTCAAGCAGTGAAGGATAATCGAAAAGACGGTTAACAGAACAACAGAGAATTTTTTAATGAAAAAAATGGTTTTTCTTCTCAAAATTGTTTTGTTTTTGGAGAAATTATATGTATGTAGTAATAGACAATAGTCCATTTCGTTTAAAAAGCCGTGGCAAAATGGGTATTGAAAAAAGAGTATAAAAATCTTAGAAGTCAAAACTAGTTAAAACTAAAAATCTTTTTATACTTATGTAACGTTAAAAATTAATAATCGTATATATATAGTTCCTTCGTAATATCTTTATAAATGAATTTACCTAACAAACACATTTTGATTAATAGTGTTGTTCTTGTAAAAAACGAGTACAAATACTATCGATTTTGTTCTAATCTTTAGCAATCACATTAGCACTTTTCAAACATTAGCACGTCAATGAAAAAGCAATCGCATTCTAGAAATCATACCGCAATCCTCGGAAATCATAGACATTGCGAAAGCAATCCTTGGAAATCGTAGAGATTGTGAACGCAATCCTTGGAAATCAGAGATTAAGAAGGCAATCCTTGGAAATCAGAGATTAAGAAGGCAATCCTTGAAAATCATAGAGATTGCGAGGAAATCTTGGATTTCGGCAATACATGTACATTTTTTGGAAGAGTGGTTGACCCCTCGGGGTATAGCCAATGGAGCCAAAATAATAAACTGTATTTCAATTATTCAAAATGTCGTGTACTGCCATATAGCACATTTCTGAAGGAAAAAGAATATACAAAAATTCAAATCAGCATGTACTAACACACATTAACAAAACTAAAGACTTGGGTGTAACTTTTCAGTATGATTTAAAATTTAATAGACAAAATTACAACTTCGGCATATAAAACTTTTGGCTTCGTTAAGAGAGACACTGCAGATATGCCAAATTAGAGTAGCTTATACACTATTTAATACATACACTACCGTAGAAAGGTTTGGAAACAGTTATCATAATCTCTAATAATTTTCAAATACGTTAGCTTTGGGTGGCAAAAACTATTTTAATAGATCTAAAGAAATAAGAAAACAACATTTGTGTAGAAATTTATCTCATTATATTTACAAAAAATATTTACGATTTTTTTTCATTTATATCGTCGACGTTAATGCATACTGGCATAACTACTTTTTAGCAACTTTACAGGAGCGCAGTTTAAATGCTTATAAAATCTTATTACAGATGCTGTAAAGTTAATTCGTTGAAATGTTGTAATTAGCAATGTTGCTAGTTACAACATTTCAAAGAATTCATCATGTCATCTGTAACAAAGTTTTTATAAGCATTTAAACTGCGCTCCTGTAAAGTTAGTAAAAAGTTGTTACGCCAATATGCATTAACGTCGACGATATGACCACCTTTTGCTGCAATAAACAGACACTCTCTTACAAAACCCAATTCTTCCAATGAATATAGAAATGCGCTCTGTGGGAAATACCGAATTATTATTACTTAGAAACCTCTTTCACACACCCTTTATTTTCTTTCTTGGAAATACCCTCACTATTGCAAACTAGTAATAAATGGGTTTTAAGGGTAATTTTAGGATTAGAAAGAATTATATTTTAAATAACGCAATTGTTAGGTAGAGGTGTATCTATTAAAAGGTTTTCCACAAATAAATCCCAACATTTTTAAAATATTTACCATTTACAATCAATTGCAGTGGTGTTTCCAAACTTTTCTACGGTAGTGTATGTACTTAGGGTGACTTATTTTGCGAAAGTTAAAATGTTTGAGGTCCCTCTCCCTAGATCTCTTTAAAATGTCAATAAAACAAGCTGTGCAGAATTTCATTCCATTTGGTCAATATTAACCCGTGCTACCGATAGGTTAAAGTTTAAATGGGATTTAACATGGGTCTGGTGCATTTCATGAGACTTTGTGGCATAATTTTTCTATCTTTCTATGTTTTAACGTGAAAGATTGTATACCTATTAGGGTGCATCAAATGCCCCAAGGTTATAATACTGACCTGTCTCTACTTTAATTTTTTTACATTCGATGTACTGTACTGTGAAAAAAAAATTTGAACAGTTTAGACCGCGGTTTATGGGTCCTCCATTCACCTGCAGTTTTAACTATAAGAATTCATAGCGAAGAATTAAGAAATTCTCAAACAATGAGCTTCTACCCTCTACCTTGGTAAAACTAATGCTTGAAATATCATTTGTAAACAAATCTTATTATTTTGACATCATTGGCTATATATTCAGTTGTCTGCAAGACAGCAAATTGGTAAGTACATTAGGAAATTGCCTTTTATCGATCACAAAAAGCTAGCTTTGGTTATATTGCGATAATATTCAATTGCTATCATAAGAAATATGTAAAATTAGTAAAGTTTTACAGTACTGTGTCTGTAATATGGCATTATTATTATAAGTGCGCGATAATAGAAGAATTTGCATTCTTACCTAATACCTACCAATACCTAACACCTATTCAATCTACTTACCGGTTTTCATATGAAGATTTCAACTTCATATTCCACTACTGACAGGTCGCGTCGTAAGGGAGTCCAGGCTACAGCAGAATCAATCAAAGCACAATGGGTTGCACCTAAAATGGCAACACTTCACTGGGACTCCAAAATTATGTCATCACTGACTGACAAGTACGCAACAGAAGAGCGACTGGTTGTTATAGTTGGCACTAACGACAAAGTGCAGCTTCTTGGGGCACTTCAATATAAAACAGGAAGTGACGAGGCATGTGGAAATATTATAGCTAACGCCACTGTTAGTTTATTGCAATCATGGAACAGTTGCGATAGTATTGTTAACATGACTTTTGACACAACTGCTTCGAACACTGGCCATCTATCGGCTGCCTGTATAGCTATACAGCAAAAGCTGTATAAACCGTTGCTATGGTCCGGCTGCAGGCATCATGTTGGGGAGGTACTGCTTTCTCAGGTCATCAATGATCTGAAAATCGAAACATCAAAGTCTCCTGACGTTTCCTTGTTTGTACGTTTCAGAAAGAACTTCTCGCTCCTATCTCAGTCTAACATGAGGTCTTCGCTAGACACCTCAACATGGCTTCACATCAAGGCGAAGCAGCAGATTACTGAATGTAGAGAGCGTGTCCTCCGGGATGCTGCCACCATGTTGCAATTTGGTCTATGCTGTGATGATTACGAAGAGTTCTTGCAGTTAGGTACAGTTTTCCTGGCTAACGAACAGGATGAAGATGTGTCCATAACCTTCAATAAGCCGGGTGCGCTTCACAAAGCGCGGTGGATGGCAAAGCTACTGTACTCTATCAAATTGTGTCTTCTCGAGAAAGAGATCAGCAAACTTCCTCGGGGAACAATAACCTCAAAAAGTCAGGTTGACAAAATCCGCGAGTTTGTTCAATTTGTAACACTGATATACAGTTCGTGGTGGATAGCTTGTTCGTGTGTTGCGGATGCACTATGGAATGATTTGTGCCTGTATCAACGTCTGTTAAAGTATAAAATGGTGAACGAGGGCATTTCAAGGAGTGCCATCAAAGCTTTCAAACGCCATTTGTGGTATCTCACTACTGACATGGTGCCTTTGTCACTGTTCAGTACAAAAGTACCGAAAGAAGAACGCCGTAGATTAGCTGACAAACTGCTCGCTATAAGGCCAGGTGATGCTCATGTTGATTCACTTGTGCCAAGCAACAGATTCGGTGCAGGGTTTGGCAAGCCATCGTTTCCAGATGACCTAACTGCCTCAACTACATTGGCTGACCTGGTTACTTCAGATTCGTGGTTTACATTCAGTATTCTCCATTTGGAAACAGACTTTCTATCGGAAGATGTAACGTTGTGGCCTGATTTGCCTTCATTTCAAGCGTCACTGTGTCACATAAAGGCTATCAACGTTGTAAATGATGCAGCCGAAAGAGGAATAAAACTGAGTAGCGATTTCTTAGCATCCAGCAGAGACGAAGAACGGTATCAGAATACGCTACAAGTTGTTTCTAAAAGTAGGGCAGAAATTCTAAGCCTGCGAAGGAAGCAGTAGATCTCAATATGTTGTATAAAGTCACAATTAGTGCTATTTTTATCTTCATGTAGGTGTATAATTACCGTGCTGTGCTTACTAACTGTTCAAATAAACTATCTTCAGTGATATTGACCCTCATTTTGTTCTAGGTTAACTATGCAACACTGTCTTAAGCCATACTTACCGATAAACTTATAACTTACTTAACATTGAAATTTTATGCTAACAGAGGACCCCTAAAACAATGTGATAATTGAAAAAAAAATTACGTATATTATTACTTTGTTATGTATCAAAAAAATAAAATAAGGACAGGTCAGTATAAAATATTTAAATTTTTTGTGGGGCACATGATGCACCCTAATACCTATGTTGTTGCTTAACATGAATCTGATGCCAAAAAAACTTTGGTAGGTCCTCAAAACTGCTCATTTGATTGAAGGCGACTTTTTCGACAGGTGTGAACTCTCAAAAGTTTTTCTGACAGTTTGAATTTTATCAGCTTCATGATCAACAGTTTCAACAACATAAGTATATAAATTTCCAAGTTAAAATATAGAAAGATAAAAAAGTTAGGCAACAACATCTCTAGAAATGCACCAAACCAATGTTAAATCCCATCATTTAAACTTTAACCTCTCAGTGGCACAGTTAATATTGACCAAATGGGCTGAAATTTTGCACAGAACATTTTTTTGATATTTTAAAAAGATCTAGGGGGAGGGAATTAAAGAATTTTAACTTTTGCAAAATAACGGCCACCCTAATATGTACAGTTGCGATCATTCGCTAAGGAACGATGGAAAAATTGTGATAGACGATTTTTCAGTATTTTGTACAATGTACGCTGTAATTATTAAAATGTTCAAACATGAAATGTTTTTGATTGCCTTATAATAAACTAACATTTACATTGTACAAAAATTTGAAAAATCGGTTGTCATGATTTTTTTCGTCGTTCCTTAGCGAACGATCGCAACTGTACATACAAAACTGGAATATGCAAGTACAATTTGGTATCCAACTAAAAAAAAATATATTAATCAAATCGAAACAGTACACAACAAATTTTTAAAATTTCTATACTACAAGAAAAACAAATGCAATGCCATTTTTGAATCGTACGAGCACGTAAGTAAAGATTTTTCAGTTGTTTGCTTTAATAAGAGAAGTGACTTTAAACTTTCATTAGACTTTACAGTTTCATTTCTTTATAAAATATACAGTGTTTGTGCTATAAAGTTGGATCCATATGGGAAATTTTTTTAATATTTGGGCTGAAAAAGAACTTTGTAGGGCAATCACTTATGCTTTCAAAAATACTTAAAATATGCCAAATATGTCAAGTTCACAGGTGACAAATTTGCTATTTTTTTTTAAATTGACGAATTTTTAAAATATGGAAAAATTTTATTAAAAAGATTTTTTTCAATATTTTACATTCACATACAGAGTCTAAACGAGATATTCTGATATAAGAAAAATTTTGTTTTTTAACATTTTTAGATACGTAGTAACTGATTACCTTAAAATTTTTAAAAACGCGTTAAAGGAGTGGAAAGTGATCGTTTAAAGAGGTTGGTAGATCATTTATGGATAGTAAAAACAAAATTGGAGCAAGTACACTGTCCTGTGGGACTATTAAAGCAATAAATTTTGAATTTGAAAAATGCCCAGCTGAATTTGCTATAATACAGTAGAAATCTTTAATCCGAACCTATAAATGCAAGGCAAATTCGAATTAACAAGGAATTCGAATTACTGGATATTCGAATAAAAATATTGCTTTATGAAGAATTTGTATACCCCCGTCGCATTGTAACAGTATCAGCCAACATGTCAGATCAGTAACCTGCTATAATCTCATTTATAATATTCATCTTCCAGAAATGCTACATATAAAATTTTAGTATGTGCTATATTGCAGATAAATAATTGAAATGAATGAATAATAAAGCAGGTTTTTTTTAAGAATTTATACAGCGTGGAAATAAATGATTTTCATCAAGTTCCCTTTGGAATTTTTTCACATGTAAATTTTTCTGTACCGCTCTACTCTTTTTGATTTAGTACTAAATTAGTTCTGTCAATAAATGAAATCAATCTGTCAAACAATTCATAGAATTTATTGAATTTTTTATATTTTGAGGTTATGGTACTGCCTTCTCTATTTTCGTAGAGCGGAACGTCGTGCTTTTACAAGTGGAATGCAATGGTAACTTGATGAATATCATTTATTTCCACCCAGTATATTACACCAACTTTGACAGTCAGTTTAAATTTTATATTTTTATTATGGAAGAGAGTGCTATGGAGAAAGTCCTATTTAAATAGGAAAAATCTGCTGTTCGTTTGTTTGAATTATAGCTCGTAAATGTTGTTGTTCGGATTACTGCATGTTCGGAATACAGTGTGTTCGGAATACAGTGTGTTCGGATTATGGATTTCTACTGTACTTATTTTTTAACAGCAGTTACTTAAATAAGACTGAAATGAATTAGAGGCCATTCCTCAGATTCCCATTTGTAAACACCAATCGTCTACACATTACAATTTCAAATATGAGTCACAAAAGTGACTGATCTGCTCAAATCTACCCAATCCCAGAAATCTGGGTAACGTATGATAATGTCAGAAATAATGTGTGGTAGAAAGTCGCAGTCAAGTGTTCTCAATGGTTACTCATTAACGTTGTGAAGGACACTCTATCGACATGAGTACTGGTGTGGGTGGATTGGATTCTTACCTGAACGATGAAGTTATTTTCATGGTTCACCATTCCAACAAAATGGGTAAATTTCAACAAATACTAGAAGCTTTGGGCAGAGAAAGAACCATTTCATCATTTGATTTAATCCAACTGAAACCTTAATTTTTTGATGCCCTTTTCTGTATGTATTACGTTCGATAGTCTTTGTTTTATTACTAGACTAAAAAATCTGATTGTCATAATAGTTCTTTTTTTCTTGTAAAAGAAGTTTAAAATAGAAGGCCTTATATTCATTGTATGCCTCCTTTGGCAGCTGATTTTGAATATACAGTTCAAACAAAAAATTTTACGTTTCTCATTTCTAATAAAAAAAATTTCACCTATAAAAATAGCCCACCCTATAGTATACAAACACAAATAAACAACAGATAGTACCAGGTGTTGGTTTGTGAACAAGAATCTCACCTAAAATGAGATAGTGCCTTCAAAAAGCTTGGGAATCTATGTTGTGGTTGCTAGATGTAAAATGTTTAAACGAACTTCAAAAATTACTTTTATTTAATATAGGGTCGGGCGGGGCAAAAAATAGACACCTTTGCAATTTTTAATTTTCTTATAATGAAAAAATCATACAGCAGGCCTATAAAAATTGCTAATATCTCTTATAGGACATTAGAATTTTTACATAGCCTATTAAAAACCCCTTATTAAAAAATAAAATGTGTCTACTAATTACCCACCATAAGGGGCAAAAAGTAGACACAAATGGGGTAATAGACATGTTAATATCTTACCTGTTATGTACAATTTGCTATTTCCCAGGTTATAAGCAGTCATTGTAAGGCAACTTGTCTGGAAGTACAAAATTTTAGATCACTTACAATGATAGCTGTGAAGAAAATAAAACACTACTACTTGGGTTGCTTTTAAATATTCTTCCACAGCTTTTGATATTGTTTCTTCGGAATAAGGTTTTGACTGGTGTTTATAATGGCGCACCATGGTTATAATAACATAGCCTGTATTAATTTAGAAAAATCAAAAGGTAAGGTGGTGGCGTGGGCAATACATATTGACGGTGATTTGGAAAAAAGGTGTAAGTGGTAATATACTTGAAAAAGGTTTTTATTTTACTATGCAGGGAAATGTGTTTAATCATTTTCTGTCGCATATAATGTAAAAACTAAAAGCTTGTTAGCGACAAGTTAAGTATGAATCAATGGAGTGAAAAATTTTCTTTGTTGCTACAAAATTTCAGTTGGTACCATTTGGCACTTACATCCTTCTGCCAGATCATTGATATGTTTATCTAATATTCATTTTACCTTTATTCGTTAAAATTTGAAAACATTCACATACAGTACTTCACAATAAAAATACAAAATAAATAAACAGTTCAAAATAAAAGTCACAATGGACCATAAATGAACCCTTACACACCTGTTTTGATATTATTTTGTCTACTTTTTGCCCCATCTTTAGCACAAGAAAAACATATGCCTGTAAAATAGACAGCAAAATAATTTAATATTTGCACTATCAGCTCATGTTACTGGATAGCATATCACCTAACAGAATTCTAAAATAAAAATCTAATTTATGTAAGCCATAGATCAGTACAATAAAAGTTTTACATGCCATTTTCAAATTTTTAACAGATACAATTTTACAGGCATGACTAATTTATTTTTTATCTTTAAGAGGAACGCATTTTTCATTGTTCTAAACTTTTAGTTATGCTTATTACCAATACCAAAAACTACAATTTTTGTAGTTGTCAACTAGACTTATCTTACGAGGTACATTTATAACTGTCTTTTTTTTACCCCCCTGTTTGTGCTATTTTTTGCCCCGCCCGACCCTATAACCTGAGTAATGCTGAAAGTTGAAAACATGTTTAGTAACTAATGTCATATGTGTCCGTGTAGTGTCAGAAAGGTTTCTTAGGCCACCTTCCTTTTCTACAAAAATAGACTTACTACCTTTGGTTATACAAAGATATTATAAACCAGAGTAAGGTATACCTTGATAATTGTGTGATTGACTGCACAATTGTGTAGTTACACATGCAAAATTACAATGAGCAATATTTCACTCATCAATAGGCACAACTGTACAAGATTGTGTATATAACTACATAATTACCATGGAGTCATGCCTCTGGAGTCATATGCTCTGTAAATAGCTATTGTTGTCAAAGAAACTTTCTGGATCAGGGCAAAGGTGATCAATTTTTTCTTGTATCGTGTTTTTTTAAATTTGACGTCAAAGGCGGTTGGGTAGTTTATTGTGAACGGATCTTGATCGTATTAATAAATGTCATTGTCAAAACGTTCAAATCCAACCTCTGTCCAATTTTCAATTAAAATTACAAGTGAGGTTAGATGTCATTTTCTGGTTTATTCACAATCGACTATTCACAGCCTACGTTGACGTCAAATTTAAAAAACACTAGATACTATTATTTAGTACCTACCTTTATTTGAACTAGGTTTGCCAACTTCGATAGTATCATCTTGTGCTATCACCTTTGAAACATTAACTTCCGCTAAAAATGGACATTTTGTTTTGTTTTCACCACTCGTATTATCTAAAACAACCATACATTACATCATGTTATTATAATAAAACATGAATGACATACAATTATCGTACTATTAAACTACATGCCAAGAAATGCAAACAATTTTTATACGGTATAATCAACCTTACCATGCTGTTCAGTAACAGGTGATTGGGACCCACCCCAATTACTTAATGCCCTTGACATAATCGGACAATGTTTTCCATACATCTTCAAAAGTTCAGGAGCATAATTATGCACATAACTGGTGCTCAGTTTTGTTAGAAAAGGGCACGGCATATTGTTGTTACTGATTGTACTTATGTAACCTACGAATTCAAAACAAATATTAAGTAATGTTAACACCACGAAGTTCTCGTAAATACTACTTACTGTTAGAGTTTTGAACTGGTTTAAAACGTGGCAATAACTGCTTAGCCACACGATTACTCTGCAAAAATATTTCAAGAGTTTTAATCAAACAGGTTCTTTCTGATATCTGAAAGTGACAATTCACATTTCATATGTGTCAAATGAGGTCAATTGGTCGATAGACGTAACAGATCAGGGCCGTCAGTATGCAACAGGCTGATAAGGGCAAATAGAATGCATTACAGAACGTACTGATTATCAAGCCTAATTTAGTTAATAAATTAATCTAATTTTATATACTTGAGAAACAGATAATATTTTAATATTAACAATATAGATAAATTTGATAAATATAAGAACTAGTAAAGATTAATAAATAAAACAGATCCTGATAAAACTTTAAACGCGTTTAACGTCATCCTTGATAAAAACGCGTTCCGTGATTTGTAGATAACAATTTGACCTTCACTTTCATGTATTGCTCCATGTTTTTCGTGGCCCATGGCGTGTCCGTTCGCTTATATATTTCTAATTAGCCATGATTTATTTGTATTATTTAATTGCGTAAGTTCTTATTGTTTTATTGTAAACGAATGAGATTGTTTATTCTAATTTGGTATTCAAATTCGGAAGCGGAAGAATTAAAATGTTTTTGGTCATTTGTAAAACGTTGGTCGGATATTATTGCGACATCGCTTACCAGAGGCGCGCCAAGGAACTCGGCGCCCGGGTGCAAGGTTTTACATGCCGCCTCTATACCATAAGCAAAATATTATTTATACTTTCGGATCACCTCTCAGAGGGAATACCAATTTTCTGTGTGTCCGGGGAATCACGCCTATGTTCTGTGGAATTACGTTTGTATCGAGGAATAACAAAATCATTTGCTACAAAATAACCGACTTTTAGGAGAACCACAGATTCGCCAGGGAAGAAAGTTTAACAGTAAATACCCAAGGTTAACGTATGTGATCTAACTTTCAACCAAGAACAGCAAGCGCGCAAAAACGCCATAAAAATACCATTTCTAAAATAGCATAATGTATAGCTGCTAAATGTTAGTATTAGCTCCTATGTAAATCATAGCACTTATGTAGTTAATACTTAATTCTATATTAAAGAACGAGTTTCATAAGGCAAGATTTATTGCAAGAGTCCAAATTTAGAAAACGAGCCGCCTGCGGCGAGTTTTCTAAAGGACGATTGCAATAATTACTTATGAAACGAGTTTTTTATGCTGTTTTTTCTATTTTGCGTCTTTTATTCCCTTTTTAAATAAAAAAATCGCAATTTCAAAATTTAGGGATTTTTGTGGTAGTTGACAACACTGATGTGACATTTGAAAATTCTTTGTTTGACACAGAAAATTGAGTGAAGTTTTTGTCAATTTTCTGTTTTTTCATTTATTTTTCAATGCTACCAACTTTGAAAAAGTTGGGCTATTAAAGCACTCAAATAAGCTATTAACGCACTGTTTTGGGTGCTTTAACAGCTTTATTATAGACGCAAAATAGAAAAAAATATGTTACATAAATATATGCGTATACTATAGAATTAAAAAGAAAAGGTGAGCTGCAGCCATCTAACATGTTTCACACGTATTAGTGCTTAGCAAGACGGCATATACCATATAAGATTGGCTGCTATCTTAAGGTGACCAAATGTCCCGCTTTTGGCGGGACAGTCCCGCTTTTGTTTCACCTATCCCGGTACCCACAACATTTTCAGAATGTCTCGCTTTTTATGGATAATCCCGATTTTACGAACATAGACACCGAAACAGCTACATTGCCTTTATTGGTTGAAACAATAAACGTAAATGAGAAATTCTCAATACTTTAACTTCTAAATTGCAACAAACTATATTTAATATTGGTATCCAACACAGTTAATACTACTTTTCAAAAACTAGATATCGTTATCCTATTTTAATTTGACCATTCCAATTATAAATATCGCACACTTTATTTGGGTTTAAATACACACGCTGAATTAACATTAATTACAACAAATAACCGTAGCGGCATCTATATAATGCCAATCACACTTATTACCAAGCAAAAGTAAAATCTGTAAAATAGGGGAGGCCAACTCAACTAACAACAGGTGCTCTTGGCAACGGCGAAGTAAGGAAAAGGATGTATTTTTTATGTATTAATTTTAACGCGCCAAACACATACCGGGATACACCTGTAATCTCTATTCCAGCGCTACTTGGGCATAAAACATTTGGCTACGGATAAACATAATATAGGTATATTATGTAATTAGGAGATCAAGCGATACTTTAAATCCGAGAAGATGTATTATAACGCCAAGGCGCCAGCCGAGGCGTTGTAACATCTTCGAGGATTTAAAGAAGCTTGATCTCCGTATTGCATAAGTTGTTTTATTTTATTTCGTATTTCAATCCTAATTTCTCCCTTTTAAAATTCATCCGAATTTATTGTATAATGAAGCAACTTGCCTTGTTTGTGTCATCATACGCGTAACTAAGGAGATAAAAAGTAGCATGTCACGTGTGGCTGTTATGCAACATCTAATGATTTTTACGTTGCCAACAACAACGGAGATCAAGAACGTCTTGAACTCCGATGTCATTGACAACGGAGATAAAGATATACCTTATTTTACTAATTGTAGTATATAAACAATTGTTTGAAATACGAAATGAAATAAAAGATATTTAAATGTTGCTGCCTTTTCTTCTAAGTTACAAGATTTTTTCCGTAAACTTAATTTCGGAAACAAAGAAACGCAATTAGCGTTAGCTGAAGAACTGTTTGAATTTCATACTATTACTAAAAATCAGAGAGTCCGGTCAATGAATTGTACACCTAAAAATCATTCAAAAATTGTTCTAAAAGCTTGCTTAATAAATTATTTATCGAGGGAGGCATCCCTAATGTTCCGCTTTATTGATTTAGAAATCTGGTTACCTTATGCTGCCTGTGAACTCCTACATATACATGTACTATTGATTTCATAATGATCTAGGACAGTAAGGCTAATATGATGCCAATGTATTCTCTTTTTTGTCAGTGTAAATGCATAAGATAAAATAATGAAAAATTAGCATCAGATTAGCCGTACTGCCCTAGATCATTATGAAACCAATAGTACTTTTTTTAGTTTCAATGTAGCATTTTATTTCATCTTATATTCTATGCCGTCCTGATGATCACTGATAAGTGTGATAAGTGATGAATATGCCCACTAAAGCTTAATCTGCGTAATTACGTATTAACAACCCAAAGCAGCCAAGAATGAATAAGTGAATGGAAGGAACAGTTAAGCTAAGTACTCACAGCAGCGGATCCGCAGGCGGATGTCATACGATTGGTCGGATTGAGTCGATTTGACTCAAACCGACCAATCGTATGACATCCGCCTGCGGATCCGCTGCTGTGAGTACTTAGCTTACGTTCATAGAAAATTCCCAAAATTATTAATAGTTGAAGAAGTCGATAAACCATTCTCACTAATTTGGCTTAAAGAAAGCAACTCTATCCGGAGACTGAAAGGCTTTATCATGACAATTCAAGACCGCTGGGTGAAGACCAGAAATTATAAAAAGCACTGCCTAAAACTAATGAATGCCTAATTGATAATTGTCGCAAAATGTGGAACTGTTGGAGAAACCATAGAACATATAACGGCAGCATGCCCTGCGCTTTCAAAAACCACTTACCTAGGGAGACATAATCAACACCCTGAGATAATTCACCAGCAAATTGCAATAAAAACTAAACTTTAATCTCGTCAACACCTCCTTATTATAAATATTGCCCGACAGCAGTGTTAGAATCAGCAGACACTCTCCTATACTGGAATCGAGCTATAATAAACACAAGCAGCACTTTTAGTCATCGCTACGTACCAGCAACTAGCAGTGGAACTACTAAGTTTTTGCCAATAGTCACAAACGCGTAATTGCTACGGTTTCATTACGTGCCTGGAACCAAAATGGGGAACAATTTTTGGGTAGAAGATACGTGGCGGAGTAGTAATTGCTACTTTCATGGAACTTCTTTTCTCTTCTCTTCTTCTCTTTGACACTTCGTGTCACGTGGTTACTCTCTCTTACTCTTGCAACTTAACAAATATTCTATCATTTTCTATACTAATGCTGCAATCGTATTACAAAATGGATTACTATTTTATTTGTAATTCGTACTTAATAATACAAAGAGCGATGAATTGTTTGGATATTTTGTCATTATGTAAACCAAAATTATAAACTATTGCAACTTTTCTGTTAAATGTGATGATAGGTCGAAAAATAACAACACGCCTTCTTTAAATATATTTTTAATAAAAAATGTCTTTAATAAAATATTACGAAAATACTTATAAGTTGATACACATGAAAGAAACCATTTTTATATTATTCCTGTTACGTTATTTTATGTGTTTAAATAAAAGATACTCAATTATTGACATTAATTAACTTTATTAATAGTGAGTAAGCAGGGAGCATTACATACACAATAAATACACTGTACAAGATGTGTGTCCTCCAAGCCGACTCAAGTGGTACTAATGGACGGGCCAGGATTGGTTAGTTACATCTCTACAATAAAATGTTTCCAACTTCAAGTTACATGCATAACAATTCCTAACCAGCAATTTGGCACCAATTGTTATTTTTATCAAAGGTTATGTAGTAAAACATCTAATAACAATCATAACAAATTGCAAATTGATTAATGGCTTCCAACATTTGACAAGTAAATATGGAGATGGAGTAGTAACGAAAAATGGCTTTAAAGTGATTCTCCTGGGTAGCAAAATCGTAAGTTTTACTTTCAATATTACTGAAGGTTCCGTTACTTTAAAGGGTTAAGCAATGGTTCCAGACAGGTGGCAGGGACATTCAGTACTACTTTAAAATAGCTTCGGGAAGTTACTACAATCATAATACCACTATGAAGTTGCATCGACTTTAAAAAAATTATACTAAGTGGCAATACCGTTCCACATACTTTAAAGATTACTTACAAGTAATGGAACTACATAGTTCCAATAAATAGTATAAACAACTACACAATTACTAAAATATTCCGAATTGAAGTAGTTAAACCTATAGAGTCATAAATTTAATACTAGTTACGTAACAACTACTCAATCAAAATTACGATTTCAGTTACTGCCACTTAGATGCTGATTGGGACTGATCGCACCATCAATTTCAATCGGCCGGATATAGTATTCATAAATAAGAAAGACAGAAAAGGTACAATAGTAGATATTGCCGTCCCACTATCACACAATATTAGCACAGTGCAATATAATCCAGTAATTTCACTCCCTGTTTTTTTTTCACATAATTTCTATGCGCATACACGACTTCGGGCGAGTAGCGCAGTAAATTCTAACCTCTAAATCGTGCTGTTAATACCACGTGTTTAAATGCGATCGGTATCCACAGTGTGCTAAGTTTTTACAAAGATTAAAAAAATAGAAAAATGCCACGATACTGTTCATTTTGTAATTGTAAAATGTTATCCTATCCATTTAAACTGAAAAAGTGAACAAAATAGCGTCATGTTAGCCTTGCTGTCCTAGATCATTATGAAATCAATAGTACATACAAACTTCTCTTTTACTAATAGATTTCATTCTATCTACTGGGCCAACATACATACACTAGCGTTTCAGTGTACCCTTTAAAATGAAATTGTAAAGTTGCTCTAAATATAATCAATCTATAGGGCAATCCAAAACAGGTTAGTTTAAAAGGACGCTGAAGGACAAACAAACAGTGAAGCTCTGTAGTTTTATAAATATTAAATGTTTTAAATATCTGTTATTCAATGTTTTCTTTAGAGTATATTTTATGTAAATAGAGAGCAATTTATGGTGCCATTTGAGGTTATATCTTATGTTTGTTCTCCAGTAACTTGATACTTTGACTGCAATCTGGATTGCCCTATTGTGTTTATTATGATTATTCTTTCTACAAGAATTAAACAAGAAATTTAAATTTTGTAAACTTCTCCACGTCATTAAATTATTTCACAGCATTTTTTTGTTGGTTTATAACGGAACTTTTAAAACGGTCGTTTTTCGATAAGAAAATATTTAATTTACAAAGGTACAAAAACCATCACTGAAGAAGTTAGATATGCAAATATCCCGGTACAACAGTTTGAAATTGCCGCTAGAAAATAGGTGGACTTATAAACTACTGGGTAGCTGCGCCAAAACCGGACGTCGACACGAAGATCAAAGACGCCGAGACAGAGTGAAACTACTGGATTATATTATACCGTGCTTAAACTTTGCTAACCTCTTGTTCCATCTTATGTTTTTCAATTTCTCATCAGCTATTTGCGTGTTTGGACTGTTTATGGTGTATTAGAATTGTTTATTTGTGTTGTTTATATAGTTTAATAAATAAATTATTGTTTAAATATTGCAATCGTATTGGATGACGATTTTTAATTATATTTTATGAATTACCTGGATGAATTTAGTGAGAATGAAAAAATCCAAGT
This sequence comes from Agrypnus murinus, assembly GCA_929113105.1. Classification (NCBI taxonomy): domain Eukaryota; kingdom Metazoa; phylum Arthropoda; class Insecta; order Coleoptera; family Elateridae; genus Agrypnus; species Agrypnus murinus. The sequence continues at coordinate 60,258,456 of OV816025.1, forward strand.
AGACGTTATGTTAGGGGTATAGACAATTTCTTAGAAAAGTTTTCAAATGATGAGTTTAGAAAACGATACAGATTTTCCAAGAGTAGTGGATACGTTGCTCGGTTTACCGAGGGAAGACAACCCTATACATAGAGGATTGCCAGTTCCCATTATTCTGCAAATATGCACTACTTTACGTTTCTTTGCAACTGTCAGCTTTTAGATTCTAGGGGATTTAAAAAGCTTTATAAACCACTACCTGCCGGACAATCAACAGGCGTGCTCGGGATATATCCGTTCATTTGCCAAATTACAACAAATCTCCTATGGATGAACATAGCATTAGAAGAGCAAAAATCCAGTATCATGAAGTTTCTGGATTTCAAAATATAATAGGGTATATTGATTACACCCATATACTAATCAAGAGTCCTGGAAGTGCACATGCAAAGATTTTTCGGAATAGAAAAGGCTATATGTCCCTGAACATTCAAGTGGTAGGTAGGCCAAACAGTGAGATTCAGGACATTGTTATTGGATGGCCTGGCTCAACACACGATAGTCGCATATTTGAAAACAGTACAGTTAAACTACGGTTTGATGCAGGTAGATTGTCAAGATCTTTGCTAGGAAATGCAGGATACATGCAGATGGTATACATTTTCACGACTTTGCTTAATCCAAAGAGCCCTTATAATAATGCCCATAAAACAACAAGGGTGTCAATAGAAAGGCTCTTTGGAATTTGGAAGAAACGTCTTCCATGTTTAAGCCAAAAATTACTGAATAAGTTACAAAACATTCAAGTAATAATTGCTGCTTGTGTAGTATTACACAACATTGGCAAAATCTTGTTAATGAAGATGTTGAAGAAGATGAAGTAGTTGTTGATCCATATCCAAATCTAGAACACAGATGACTAAATACGATTAGGAATACATTCATACAATAATATATTGTGTTACAAGTGCATCAATTTCTCACGATTGCGGAGAAGTTGCGGCATGAGACAGAATGGCAGGTGAACACGAGTGTAAAATTGGCGTTTTTGCACGCATTATACTTTATCTACGACCACAAAAAAAGTAATAAAACACCAAAAGCTAAGAAAATTATTTAACCTAGAATTTATACTCGCATTCATATTTTTTATTGTGAAATCTCTGGCAATCAATTGGGAGATGTAATGTGAGCAGCTTCCACGATGTTTGGAGGTGTACAAGTGTACACTCCATTTTCCCATCATCAGATTCACTTATGATAAATCTAGAATTTCAAAAACGACCAAAGTAAATATTGATTTTTTTAAGGCAATAGTAATAATACGTTTACAATCTGTATTATTTCACTATTTAGTAATAATAAACAATATTATATTAAAACTTATATAATAATATAAAAAATTAATCAATTTTACGTTAATTCAATAACAATTTTATAATAACTTTATATATTAATAATAACTAAATTATGGCAAATCGCCTCGATAGGTCATCGGTAGAAGTTCTGGCTTAGCAAGCAGACGGTCCAGGGTTCGATTCCCCGCCGGAGTGATAATTTTTCTAGGTGAATTTGCATTCAAAATATAATTTAATGCAAAACATTAATTAAACAAAATAAATTAACCTTTATCTAAAAGTTATAACTTTAATATTTCATAATATTATAATTTATATGCTGACATCTATGGCGTTCTAATAGAACTAATGATCGTGTGATATCATTTGAAGGAACAAATATATATTATTATTATTATTATTATTAAACCAAAAGGAATAAAACTAAATTAATAGTGGCTTCGAACTACCAATACATAGATGTGATAACACACCAAAAATTATCCTGTTCTGACATGGTCGAGCAACCAGTGCGGGACCACTTGAAAAATTTTTAGGTTATTCGAGTTTCACCACATTTCCTGTTCTGAGCGTCAATTTCTAATTTGTAAAGGTTTTAGTATTTTATATTTACAAGACTTTAAAAAAATTATTCAAATCGAAGTAGTTTGGACCGGTTCCGAATAACGCTCTTTTTCTGCTTAGCGTTACTTCACTATATTGGTTTCAGAATGATCTAGGACAGCAAGGCCAATATGATGCTATGTTATTATTTGTTTTTATTGTAAATGCTTAGAAAATGAATAGTACGTTGGTAGAAGCTGTAAATTAAAGTAGGTACAAGTACAGTTGCGGCCGAAAAATTTTCAACGGTTTATTGCGACTGCGTAATTTCGACCTTCAAGTCTCATAAGAGACGTCACTTTTATTCATTCGAAATGTCATATAAGCATACAAGCCATATTCAGTCGATATAAGTAAATGTGCTAACTTGATAAATTACCGTTAACAATTTCTTGACCGCAGCTGTACCATAAAAATAGTACAGTTGGCAACACTGCCCTGGACGGACAACAATCCAAGAATGCGTCTTTCTCACACAATCGGTAATATCATCATTCTGTAATATTATGCTTAGTTTATAGAGTTTCTACATCTAGTCAGCCAGGCCATGCTGGTGGATCAAAGTAACCCAAACGACCACATTTTGGGGCGGGAAAAGCCCGAAATTGTTAATTATTATCCCCACTGAAGTTAATTAAATCCACGTTTAGTTTAAAAGATTTTTTTAAGTAGTTTTCATTCTGATAGCCACAAATCTTAATATGTCAAATACGTAAGATGCGATTTTAATTTACGAATTACTAGATTTTACACTTCCTTTGTGCCAATTTGGCGTCGATTGCGGTACTCTGGTACTGATAAGCCAACTTGGCCTAGATGACTAGATGTAGTAACTCTAAATAATTGTTTAAAGAGGTGACTACCACCTAGTAGATTTCAAAGCAACTCCATAATAAAAAATTAGTTTTATTCTGTTTGGCGGTTTATTTCAAATTTAAAATTCCACAAATCGTTTATGATCGTTCTTGCATTATAAAATTATAAAAATATGAAAATAGTATCTGCACAATAAAGATACACAGATACTACAGAAAATGTACCTAGATCCAAATACAGTTACAAAATTTTAAAAGTATCTAGATACCATAAAAGTATCTAGATACTGTATCTAGATACTTGTATCTAGATACATTACAACACTGAAGCTTTATATAGATAGTTAATATAACAAATCGGTAAAGCGGTAGGTGAAAAATTATTTGAAAAGAATTCACCTACCGATAGGTGAATTTTTAAAGAAACACAAAGCTCCTACCGGTAGGAACAATTTTTTTTAGAAATTCGGTGCCTACCGGTAGGAACATAATACACTCCCTTATTTAATGGTCGCTAAGTATCCAAAATCGTGAAGAAGAGTGTTGCTAACTGAAATCGTGAAGAAAAGTGTTGCTAACGATCAAAGTCCCACTTTTCTTTACGATTTTGAATTGAACAATGTACTACATTTCTATCAAATACACGAAAAACACCATTTTTATACCATTTTCACGTAAATACAGCCAACTTCTTTACTAACTGTAACCCAACACCATAACATTCTAACCTCGAAATAGCGATTTTAGCATTGTTTTTCTTATTAATTACCGGCGACCGGCGCAGTTTTTTTTTCGGATTATTGTTCTCTGAGTCATCCTCTACAACTCAGTATCATTGGTTTACCTGGGTTCAGAAGGGTCGGTATATCGAATAATTAATGGTTATTTTAATAATGTCATTAGTATAAAACCCAAAAAACATTAGAATTTACGATACAATCCAAATCTTCTATAATTATATAAATAGATAGGAAGAGGAATGTATGATTAATTAAAAAATAATATCTAGACTAGGTTAAAGATTTTACAACATCAAAGTTGTTACCAACCATATTAACCTACTTAACTTGTCAACTTAATAATATACATAGTTAATAATAAAGTAGCTTACTCTACAATCTATATTAAAATGTTTTTATTGTCTTTAAATTACACCTTAAAAATCCCCACTACACTTAAAATGACTATTTCTACCATAAGTTAATATCTGAAAACGCCACTTTTCAAAACATAAAACATTCTCGTTAACGTTTACGTTAGAGGTTAGTTTGCGCTGACCATGCGTGTAATATAACTTTTTGCCTTCCCTAAATGCTGCAGCCCCAGTACTGTGCATCTCTTGCATATCCAGATTCACGCGTTCCAGCAGCGAGTTTTTTATGCTATTTTTTCTATTTTGCGTCTTTTATTCCCTTTTTAAATAAAAAAATTGCAATTTCAAAATTTAGGGATTTTTGTGGTAGTTGACAACACTGATGTGACATTTGAAAATTCGTTGATTGACACAGAAGATTGAGTGAAGTTTTTGTCAATTTTCTGATTTTTTTCAATTATTTTTTCAATGCTACCAACTTTGAAAAAGTTGGGCTATTAAAGCACTCAAATGAGCTATTAACGCACTGTTTTGGGTGCTTTAACAGCTTTATTATAGACGCAAAATAGAAAAACGCTTTTAAAGGGTGTTTTAAATTATGTTGAGATTTACGTAATAGTTAATCAAATTGATCTACTATTATTATTATTCCTTCCTTAAAAAATAGAAATCATATTAAACCATTAATATTATGTACTTATAAGTATAATAGTAGTATTAATATGTCGTCAATGTATTTCTTAAATTGTATCGATCCTAAACACGGTTATTGATTAAGAACAGTGACTTAAAAAAACAAATCAAATATAGATTAGCAAAGATTTACCCCTTAATTATTACTTATCCCCATATAAAGAAATATAGAAAATAATGACACATAGAAAAAAGTTTCGTTTTTGTTTTTCTTTTCATTTTATTATAGTTATAGTACAACCAACATCTAAGATCATACGTCCCTGTATGACATACAACACAATCACACACGCTATAGCTGAGGTGATCGAATTTTTCAATTTAGAAGAATCTTGCCGCTCCAAGTGGTATTTGATCCCACGACTTTTGAAACACTAGTTGTGCTCACACACCACTCGTCTACCGCCTCCGGTCCCTATTTGTAGGTATTGCAAAACAATTTTTCGTATGTTGCTGTAACTTCATATTTCGTGATATTATTGGTATCCGTTATATTAATTTATTGTAAACAACCTATTTAATGCAGTTTCTTCGTATATTGCAAAATAAAGGCACTTTACTCTTGAGCAAATCTCAAGAGTGTGTTTCCCCTGTACCGGGAATAATTTTTCTAAAATACTTTAGTTTTAGAACATACAGAGCATTTCCACGAAAATCTCGCCTAAGTATAATACCAAACAAATATCCTATTTGTCTCTAACTTTCTGAGACACGCTGTACAATATCTTTTTTAATAATCTAAAAGGGTGCTGACAAAATACCTCAATTACTAGGCTTTTGTTGTAGCCAGTTTCACAAAGGTTGATTAAATTCGGATTAACTTAATTGTGAGTAAAATTGAAATCTAGAAATATGATTGGATAAGACTTCGGGTCTCTTAAAACTCCGAACAGCCGATGAAATGTCCGAATTTCGAATTTAATGACAATTAAGTTAACCACACGTTTGGAACGTTTGAAATTGTTTACATTTTATTAATTCACAACACAACCTTTAAATTTTAAAATCTTGCTCTGGGCATATGTGCACTGCTTGAAAGATCTAAATTTACAGAATTTGTCATCAAATCACTCGCTGTTTTTATATCTTTTTGAAAACAAACGAACGTTTTAGTGAGATTTTTGGTGGAAAACAAAAGACAATTTGGAACTACATACTACATAACTACATAATTGTTTATAATTATTAACAATTGTTTAAACAAATTCTATAGATAGATAGAAAAAAAATCTTTTTAAAGATATAAAATACTACTACTAAGACAAAATAATAAGATGGCTAGAACTTCTCAGTCAAATCATTTTTAAAATGCATTCAATTAATAATTATAAATTAAATTAATTATTTAAAACAGCCTAGTTACATCCATCTATTCCTACAAAATCCATTCTTACATCCTACTGAACATGATTAATATATTTTTAGATATCCAAACTATAAAATAACCACTAAATTACATAATTTCAGATTACCATGGTAAAACGCAGCAATTTGTATTTTCAAAACAAAACATCATCTATAAAAAACAATCCCAACATTTACTTTTATTTCTCAGTTGCGCTCAAGGAACTGCTTGACAACAACTCAATGAAATAATTCAGCCCATAAGCTTTATAATCTTAGTCAACAACAAAATTATAATGAAGTCATCAAATCGTTAACTTGTAAGAAATTTCTTATAAAATAAACCTGCTGGTAAGGTTATAAATACTTACATACATCTTCACAACCATGCACCTTGTCTGTTTTAGGTCAAAACAAGCCTTGAAATGGCTTCAAATCTAATTAGATTTATTATTTTTATTATTTTTAAACATCATTACAGAAACTGACGGGATTGATATAGGAAATGTATCTTTGAAATGTTTGTATCCCACCTTAAAAGTTACGTCTTAAAGTGTTTTCTTGCGGATGTTTTTAATCGAAGATCTGTACATATTTTATGGTTTCATGACTCTTTGATAATGATAATACAGAAAAAACAGAAAATCTGGTCGCAAACCAATTTTGATTTAAAATAAATAGAACTTAGGTATTGAAAAATGCTACGAAAAACAAGATTGAAGTAAACATAATGGATCTTTTTAAAATATCTAATAAATATCTGAAGGTATCAAATGCAGAATACTTGAATTTAATTAGCTTTTATTAGTTTTTTAATCATTCTGGTACTGGCAAACGGGATTCTTATCATTCACATGATGGCTGTAAAAGACATGCCTGGCAAAAGCCATGTCTTGAAAAAAAAAAAATGTTTTGCTCAACCCTAAAGAATCTTTATTGTCAGAGAATCTTATTACAATTTCTTCCCTAAATTAACAATCATAAATACATCTTGTGTGCCACCCGATTATAACTTTCTTTATAATATTTACAAATCTAAAAATCAAGCGGTTCAATTTTACCTGAAGAATGACATTTAGGTAGCAAATATTTTCCTATCCTGTTCCAATGTTTCCAAGGGATATCTGATTTGTGCATAAACGAAAGTTTTATTTTGTTTACTTTTTCCGGTTATGATCAAAGGTAATTCGTATCCAAGGGCATCTTCGATTGGAAAATTTTCTTATTACAGCACTCCGGAATATCTTAAGGTTATAAGCAAACCGCAAGTAAAATTGTATTGTATCGGACTATTCTACACCCTGTGTAACTTACATCATTAAAAGTAACATAAGTTCATTTAAATATAGTTAAAGATGTAATGAAGATGTAATAATAAAACATAAGAGGTAAATTACATAAATTTATTAAGTATACACTCTATAAAATTACCGGTAAATTTACCCTAAAAAATGGAGGCAACTATGTTACCTTCATTTTTTGGGGTAAAGGACTAGGCACCACTTAAATGGAAATCTAAGGACCAGTCGATTTTGTTGATTTTTATACCATTGGAAAGATAATGAAAAAACGAAAAATTCATATCATTGGCCCAACACGGAGAAATTCCTAGCAAAGCCGCAATTCGGGATTTTAGAGTAATATAATTCCCATTTAAAATGCATTGCTGTCAATCAATTCGTCTCAACAATAGAATCTGATACTAACCCTGTCAGTGGCTCTAAAACTTCTTAAAATTTTGAATGTAACAATATAAGGTTTTAGTAAGTTTTGTTTTCTCAAGTTGCACATACTTAAAGATTTCAAAATTTGATTGACATTGGTTTGACAATTTATTCTAACCTTCTTGGAATAAATATTCGAAAATAAATAGGGTTTCTTGAAATAAATACACATGAAAAATATCGAATAATAATTTTATTGGGGCAGGAACAAGAGGCAATTTTAAATATTACATCAAAAAATAAAAAGAAACTTCTAATTTTACTAAACCTGCAAGCATAATTTCAGTAAGTACTGATTTCATGTAATATAGCTGTACATGCTTTTATTCTATGGGATATGTACGCTTCTTAAATGAAGAGTTATCAAGGAAAAACTGCAATTTTCATAAAAAGAAACCACACTTTACTTATTCAAATGATTTATTTCCTTATGCTAAACAAGATTTAGATTATCAAATGGGAAGAACTACGTTGTATCGTTCTATAAAATACCCAAATGTAAGCAGATTGTATTAACAGTTGTTCTTTTTAGAACAACTACATATTAAAACATAAAAATCAAATTTTAAAAACTATTTAGGTACAGTATTTATTAAGTATTGAAACAATAATTTTTTACACATTTAGATGAAAGTGGGATACATTCAAATGGTAGCCAACATTGAACGTGGCTACATACCACAGATTTAGAAGCAAAATCCTTCTAAAATTAAAAATGAGGGTAAAAGATTTACAGCTTTGCACAAGTTGATTTTAAACTAAGTATTTGTGTATGCTATTTATTTCATTGTAGCTTTTGTATTAACGATTATTATATCATCATTATGTAACCAACTAGTTACATCGCCGTTCTGTATCTTCACATCGTCTTCTATTCTCATGTGGTGTTCTTAATAAAGCTGCATCGTTATTTTTATAATCAGAAAAATACAGTCTGTGAACGTCTAAAATATATCCATCAGGTGCGACGACTAATACAGGTTTCAGCATATGGTAGCCCTTGTGAAAACAATAAGATGTGCTGAATTGATCGACGATATTTTGGGGAACATGTCTTTTCATGCAGAACCCATTTCTGGAAATAAAGAAGGTCCTCTTTGTAAGAGTAAACTTCCAATCTTACTTCAAAGAGCGCTTCCCGAGTAATTTTTGCCTATTGTATATAAAATATTTATTTCGTCTTTGAACTATGCAGTTGAATTTGAGATTGTCTTCATCACCTACATCCACATCAATGGTTTGCACTATACTTAAGTGTGTGGCAATTTGCATAAATAATAAAACGTCATCATTTCTGTCCATATCTCTGGGTTGTAATCCATTGTTTAACCGATGGTTGGTTGCAAGTTGTTGATATTCTAGATAAATATCTAAATTACTGAAACGTTGAAATTCTTTTGGACGTCCTTCTCGTTCACAAACGTAACACTGCATCTTACAAAACTTGTATTAAATAGAATGAGTTAAAAATGGATATTGTCGATTTTCAACAGCACTACTAGCATACAATTCAATAATTTTGACAATAATGCCATTAGCAGAAAAATGATTTATTTAAATCATTGGTTTCTAAAATAGTTGTAATATTATTATACGCAAATACCTTTCCGTATGCAATATTTTTATATCTTCAATTGATATAAATTCAGTTACATTCTGCTTAATACAAAAACTAAAAAGAAAAAGAAAATACACAAATTGTAGTTTAAAATCTACTTTTTACAATAGACAATTACAAAAACTGCATGTTTGTATAAGTAAATACCTACCTGATTTCTATTTAGGCTTTATTCGATTTCTTTCATGAGAATTTACTTCAAGAAAGGCTATTTATTTTTGAATATTTATTCAAAAAAGGTTAGAATAAATTGTCAAACCAATGTCAATCAAATTTTGAAATATTTAAGTATGTGCAACTTGAGAAAACGAAACTTACTAAAACCTTATATTGTTACATTCAAAATTTTAAAAAGTTTTAGAGCCACTGACAGGGTTAGTATCAGATTCTATTGTTGAGACGAATTGATTGACAGCAATGCATTTTAAATGGGAATTATGTTGCTCTAAAATCCCGAATTGCGGCTTTCCTATGAATTTCTCCGTGTTGGGCCAATGATATGAATTTTTCGTTTTTTCATTATCTATCCAATGGTATAAAAATAAACAAAATCGACTGGTCCTTAGATTTCCATTTAAGTGGTGCCTAGTCCTTTACTTCAAAGTGTAATTTTTATAAGAAGTGGGAAATTACAATATTAGGTTAATTTTGCATTGTAAAGCATCCTTTTTAAATAAATTTACAGATTAAAATTACAATCTCAATGTAATTTTACGTTTTAACATTAAAACACCTGTATAAAGTTACATGACAAAGTTAATATTGCATGGCAATAGTACTTTTCAGGGTTAAAATACAAATGTGAAAATACTTCTTGAATGTATCGATGACTTGCGAAAGTACTTGCAAATTTAATCGTTCCTCTGAATATTATTTACACTGGTAAATGAATTGTATGAAACAAAATAAAATCAAAGTAATTTTTATTGAACATATGTACTTATATAAAATATAAGATATTAACAGAACTTCTTTTAAGGGGCTTTCGGAAATATTTAGTCTCTCAAAGACATTCAGATAAAGTTTCGATTCCACCTAGAAAATTTAAAAATTATAAATTATATAATTGGACTGTTCATAATGGGTTTCTGAGTTTTTTCACGAAACGAAGGTCACCACTCATCAACAAACAAGTGCAATCAGCGAAATAGTATCTCATCGGTTAAAAACATATTAAGGGTAAAAGTTCAAAGTTCATCTTATCTTTAATATTACACTAAAAATAAATCAAGTTATTGAGTAATAATAAATTTCCAAGGAAAAGTTTCCTGAGTTATGTAAATTTACATTATGGATAGTGATTTTAACCAGTTAAATGTAGTAGAATTACTTATATTTGTGTAATTTTACACAATTAAAGAACATTTTACCACAAATAGTAAAACAACTATTAACGTATAGGTAAAGCTAAATTTTAGAGTAAAACTACCGCAAATAAGAGAGGAATGTTAACTCTTTCCCAAGGTAAATGTCAACTCATTTTTACAGTGATAGCTTGTTTCTAAATTATATAAAATAAATTGCTTTGTTGAAGATGATATAAACCTTTAAGAAGTATCTACGTATTCTTCCAGAAGTAATTGTACGGCAAAGAAAGAGTTCCCCATGTCAAACTTTTTCCAGTCGAACACTCCTCTTTCCCCATGAAACGATACAGTTTCTAATGCACTAAGAAATTAGATTTTAGTATTTGGAGAGGTAGATTCAAAAATTTATGCGGATACTTTTTGGTATAAGTTTTTACATTTTTAGAAAGCTGTGTTAACATTTAACAATCAGTTTGAAAATGGGCTGATTCTAGCTAAGGTTGGATTAAACAAACTGGAAGCAATACTAGATTTCATTCATAAGGTATGTATAAAGTTTGATGGGTAACGCAGATCTAATTAAACTAGAATAAGGAATTTTATAGCAGTTGCAATTGTAGCAGTAACTAGTAGGTAATGTATCAAATAATGGTAAATAAGTAATTTTAAATAGGCCCTATTGCTATAAACCTATAACTGGATATAAAAGGTTAACAAAGTACATATAAAAACTAAAACTGTACGAGAGCAAAACGTATTTCTTTCCCAATATTGGAATCAGGTCATTTTCTGACTAATTAGATCAACTTCTTAATGGTGTCTACAACTAATATTCATTGCGTAGAATCTTCTAATTTTTGGAAGTTGAGCCCATGATCACAAGATTTATTTAGCATACTGATGAAGATCGGAATGAAATAAACTTGTAAGATGTGAACATTTGAATCTCATAAGGGATGTAGCGCAAACCATTGCATGCACAAATTATTTAAAAATATAGGTGGTACTATGTAAGTACCCACTTGTCAAAAAATATAAAATTCCTGTAAAATATAAATAACTGTTTTCAAATAAACTTCTTGCTTAAAAAATATTTTTTTTGCATGTTCTTTTCTACTTAAAGGTAAACAAATAGCTGATTTTGTGCTAACATAAGTTTAAAAATACCAATGAATATTAATATTAATACAAATTATTATGAAATTGAGCTCAAAGTTCAGGGTCTGTTAAGATACTATATGAAAAATGCTTCTAGACTATTTATATTTATAGATGATTTAGATACTAAATTAATAATAGCAATGCTATTAATTGTAGTTATAAATTTAAAGTACTCTGTAAGTTCTAAGATTCTCATGAAATAAATAAAGATTCTCATCTATCAATATCCAAAAAGCAAGTCACCGAATTAGTTGATTTATTAAAAATAACTGACGTTTTGATTACTCATTAGTCATCATTATCAATGATTTTGCCCTTTTATCGAATTTTAAAGATTATAGATTAACAATAAAAACAAAATTTTTATTTCTACCTAATTGGATATTCCAGAAGTGGAAAATAATTTTCACTATTTCTCCAATAACAATGGAAATTATTTTAGATTAATTTTATCTAGGTGGAATAATCTTTTTTATAAAGACAAGCGCGGAAAAAGATGAAAAACAATAAAAAATTGAGAAAAATATGGAAATTATGTTTTCATTGGAAATTTTTTGAGAAAATAAAACAGGCAAATGGTTAGCTTTCGACTAAGGTTTCTGTTTTGTCTTGTTCTAGCTATTTTTGTCCAAAAACATTTAATTCAAATCATTCTATTTTCTGGGTTGCGAACAATATTAAAAAATGATGTACTAAATATTAATACTATTAGTAGTAACTATTAGTAACTATTACTAGTAGTAGTAGTAGTAGTAGTAGTTATTAGTAACTATTTAATTTTTTTATGAAAAAATTACTAGCGTAAGGGAATTTTAAAATAATACATATACTATGTACTGTAATGGTCAGATATCTAATAAATATAATTGATTATTATGTAATATGAATCTGTTAACACTAAATACCTTTTTGGTTTCAGAGACATTTTATATAAAATTATTTTATTTCCCGCTTGTTATTTTATATTTGAAATTATAATGTTACTGAAGCCATCTACTGGTTTATTACTCAAAGCCCTTTTTTATCCTAAATTGTGACAGATAACATATTATTTTGATGATTAATTACATTAGATAATATGTTAATGGTTAAGACTCAAGACAATCTGCACCTACCAAATAAGAACATAATCACAATTAACAATTCACCTCCCTTCTTTATATGTTTCAAACAAACGAAAAACTTAGCTTGACATAGCTTGCTCTTTGTTAGGCAGGTATCACAAGCCAGATCATGTCATGAAAATATAACCCCACCAGTAAAAGATATTTCCACCTCCTGACCAATTAAATTTATTCCCTCTTATTTTTCGTTTTTTCTATCAAATAAAACACTGAGACTACTATCAAATACAAAAGTTCTGAGCCCTGAAATTGAATGCACATAGCAAAAAACGAATCGCTCAAATTAATCTAAACAAAGACAGTTAGATAGACAAATTATTTTGTATAAAATAAATGTTTTATGTATGTGGAAATTTTGTAATTTGACATCTGTGTTATTTTTTAAGTTATTCTATAAAATATATATCAAATTACAAAAATTTCCACATAGTACATAAAACATTATTAGCTATTTGCATATAAAATTACATTCTATTCTGCGAAATAGTTATTAAAATATAAATTTGGTCGGAAACCAAAGGTGGGAAGATTGTGATTAAAATATTAAGTATTAAGACACGTTTTACGTCAAAACTCCCAAAGAATGGGCTTTTTGTAACATAATTTGCGAAAATACAAAAACCATAAATAGAATGATTTTACAAATTTGCTATCTTATACAAAAATAAATTGTCTATCTAACAGTTTTGTTTGAATTAATTTAAACGGCTAATCTTTTTGCTACATGCATTCAAATTCAGAGCTCTCAACTTTTGCATTCGATAGTAGTTTCTTGCAGGAGATTTTTACACTTTATATTATAACCATTTAATTTTACATTTTCACAAAGATAAAGTTTTAATTTCGAATACTTTTTAATTTTTATCCAAATTTACAAGTTTTATACAATTTTTAACTCAGCTTACATTTTAAGAATTGTTTATCATTTCAAATTTTCTTGTTATTTTTTTTCAATTATCTTTCATTATTATATATCTAGGTTGTTCTATACTTATCTTTTCCTCTTATCAATAGATAATAAATTATTAGTTTAATTGTCTATATTTGAAAACCTTTCTTTTTAATGTTCCCTATAGTCAGGCGCGTGCTGAGTCAAATTTAAGGCCTGGGAAAATATTTCCTAAGAGGGCCCCACAACCTACTTTGGTTAATCTTTAATAATCTCATTAGTCTCTGGTTAATCTCATTAGTAACTGTCAGTACAATTTTTACGTTCTTCTTGCGGAAAGAAACTTGCATGGCCTCGAGTCTAGGAGATGAGAGAACCATGGAGGTCCCTTCTGCTTATTGCTGTAAATTATCTGCTAACGGAACGTAATACCATCACGAAGTATCGACGATATCTTGAATGAAAGCTACTCGGTTAGCCACAAATGTCTTGGTGTCTGGGAATCTTGCAAGCGATCGTATCGTCAAACGTTATCTGCTTCTTCAAAGCATCAATGAGACTTTATACCAATTCTGCTGCCAACACTGTCATGTGTTAGAATCTCAGATTCAATTTAATGCAATTTTAAATGCATTAATTGTAAATAATCTTAGGACGGCCCGGTACATTTAAGTATATTTTAGTTGGTTTAAAATTACAGCTTTTATTTTAAATCAAATGGTGTTTCCATTAATGTGAAGGGTCATCCTAAAGCGTTCTCACGCAGATAAAATTTGTTTTTGTAAGAAAAATACGAGATAAAATTAACTTCTTAACAAAATGATATGTCTAAAAACACATCTAATTCAAATTTATGTATTCGGTACGTGCCTATTTTCGTTTTTGATGATTCTTCGAAAATACACATATAAAAAACAGTCTTAAATATTCTGTAAATATCTGGTTTCATGCTACAAAGAAAGTTTTTTTGACTCTGTCCTATCCTGCCCGTGGAAGGTTCTACAAAAAATTTTTTATTGGTGAGATATGGGTCAGTCTAGTATTCGATGATGATTTTCGATGTGATGATATTGGACCTTTCACTTGTGGAAGTTATTGAAATACATTAATCAACCTAACGTTAATTTGACTAATTACAATTAGTTATTGAATTCAATCAATATAATCAGAATCCTTTTTTGTTTGGCATGGCGCCCATATTCTTTATTATTTTTACCAACCCTATTTTTTCTTTACAATCTATAAGCTATAGAGACCAGTACCTACGCCTGAGTGATAATCTGTAATCAGAAAGAAATCTTAAGTCTTTTCAGTAAGTATTTTACTATACAGCACCGCACAATTCCAATGGAGATTGTTTTAAGAAGTACAACTCGAGTTTTCCCGCACATCAAGAAAACTCTGATAGAGCCGACAGAATATAGAACCTTTAAATACGTTACAGCATTGTAACCAATTCCAGACGCATCAGAAAATGCATGAAGTTCTTTTATGACGGCCAACTTTAAACTAATACATTTAAACAATTTTAAATTTGAAAGTTTCAAAAGTTCCAACTCGAACAAATTCCAGTTATTGATCACTGCCTCAGGAACAGGTTTTTTCCAATTTTTTTGCCATTCATAATTGCTGTATCAACCTTTTTTGCAAAGAGAGCCACTGGGGTTAAAAATCTTAAAGAATTGTAAATTCTCGCTACTTCCGATAAGATATTTCCTTTTTGTGCAAAGGCGATCTATACTGTGACACAAGTAGAAAAACACTTCGGCCATGGGGCTCCAATGAAGACTTAAAACCTTAATAAAGATAGGTTCTTCTTTGTCGAATTGAACTGGCATTTGGACATCAGACGATGGTAAAGCCGTCAGAAGTTCCGGACCTGTATTAACTCCAATTGAAGTTTCTAGGCAGAACCTACAAAATATCCCCAAATTACGTCATCAATATAAATATGATACGCAACGCATCCGCAACATTAGAATACTTTGATTCTTCTAAATTATCGAGTTCTTGAATGGTTCGCAAGACTAAAAATGTGGAAGAAAATTAGATTCCATCGTCGCTGTTCGTCAGGTGCGGTCGAGTTGAACAGCGGCGAGGTATATTGTTTCTACTTCAAATATAATTTAATTGTTGGCAATTTAAATTCAATCGTGTCGTAGGGCCCTTCGAGGCATTTTTATAAAGGCCCACCGGGAAACTCCCGGTATCCCGGTGGGTCAGCACGCGCCTGCCTATAGTAAACTTTCCTTTTGGATGTTTATGGATGGTCTAACAATAAAATCAAATTAATAAACATTTGAATACGTTAAAATATCCTTTTATATGAATATTATGTGCACGTCAAGAAACCACAGCAGTACACTGATTTTACGATTTGCAAGTTTCAATTTATCGAATCTACTATAGTACATAGCATAAAATAGTATATTATATACCCGGGACTAAAGTGCATCTTTTAATCCCGAATGTGAGAGTACACATGAGGTATTAAAAGGCATTTTATTTCTTGCTCGTGCAAAGGACTTAATCGCAAAAATTCAAAATTTCGAAAATTTTTTCCGAAAATTTCGTTACATGTCATTCTGATAATTGAACTCTGCAAACACCAAAATCACATAGTTTCAGGATAATAAATCTTAACAAGTACCGCGATTACTTTTTTTTGGTGTTTACTTGTTGTTGTTTGTATAGAAACACTTTGCTCCCTCAGAGAGTAAAAGTGCTACTTCCCTCTCTCTTTTGGGGGGACTAAAGTAGAGCCTTATATGTAGGACGTGCAAAAAGCTTTTTTTACATATATGTATATGCAATTTATAAACCAAATTGCAATTTGTTTAAACAACTATTGTTTCAGGGTAAGGAAAATGACTCGAGAAAGTAATAATCTAACAATCAATTGCCTAAAAAAGCGTCACAAGCCTTTTACTCTAATTCACCCAATGCACCTTTAAGTAGTAAATCAGGTAATAACGGTAATACGTAAATAGGTAATAAAATCGTAGTAGTTTATAAAGAACAATCATATACTTAAATTAAGAGAAAACTGACTACTATAATTTATATATTATAAAAACTTAAACTACCAAAGAATCTGGATATTAATCGTTGAAATGAGAACTTTTGAAGTCGTAATTAGGTAATTCTGTTATGACTTGAAATAGTCCATTTCTAATTCGACATTTTTTACCTGAAAAACTATATTACAACACTAATTTACAAGGAAAATCTAATAAAAAAAGACCCGAACAGATATGATATAACTAAAGCAAATAATAATATAGATAAATATAAAAGACTACAAAACATAAAAAGAACAGGCTATAATAAACAACCAGACATAATAAATGACGTACTGTCTAGAATAAATAAAACAATGCCAGGTCACATAAAAAATCGTGTTTTACAAAAATAAAAATAGAGATGAAAGGAAAATGTATCTGCTAATAGTAACTGAAATAAAAGTTTTGTTAAAGCATAACCAAGAAAAACAAAATTATTGTGATATATCCAAATAGTTTTGTATCGTCAAAGTATGTGATATAAAACAAAAGTAGGTAGGTACATTGAAAAACGTCAGAATTTAAAATGATTTAGATTTATTGGCGATGTGTGTGGCATAAACAATCACAGTAGCCATTAAACATTTCTCTAATGTCCCAGTATTCCCTAAATAGATAGCCATACCTTTTTGTGTCAAATAATTAAGCGGTTATTTTTTAATCGTCCTACGAGCTCCCTGAATTTAATTGTTTCTTTTTTAAATAACTGTATTATAATCAATAATATAAATGCATTCAGAATAATATAGGATCTAAGAGTGAACCCTGTGGGATCTTGTGAATTATACTAGTTTGATTCGGACGAATCGTTTTAAAGTATATACTTAGATGGAAATTACCTTTTGTTTTGGATTATTGAATATATGAAAGATATTCACGGACTCTATAATTTTAGAATTATTGATAAAGAACTTCCTATCTTCCTTGAAACCTAAAGGGCCATTTCCATACTATTATCATAGAAAATGAAAGGATTAGAAATTCTGATGTAATGGAAATTTCTAGTGACGTAAGTTGCCCTAGACTAATGGCAAATTAAAGCAATTTCGTTTAAAAAAAACTGGTTTAGCATATATGTATGTATCTTATCACGTGCTAAATTCAAAGAGCAAAATATGATAAAATCTGAACGTGTATATAATTATACATTTTTTTAAACAATGATAAATTAACAGAATAACAAGTCAAAAAAAGGACAACAGGTATTTAAAATATTTGAAGATATGTCAGTTTAGTTTTGTTCCGGTATTTTATAAATCAATTTTTTAATTTAATTTTAAATTAACTCATCATTTTCAAATTATTTTGAATTTTACGCATAATTTTGAAAGTATGCATATTAACCTTGATATAAATTGACAAAAACCGTAACAAATTGATCGTTATAGGTGATAATGTAAAAATTTAATTGCTAAAACTAATTTTTGATATTATGGTCATTGATAATAAACCTTATCTAAAATCAATTTAGAAATCTAGACAATTTAAGTCTATTTTTATAGATATATTTAAGATTATTTATTTATTATTTTGATAAAATCATTAATTAAAAAAAATGAAATATTGCCCTGCCTATGTATATTATGATATAATAATCTCTCCAGATATCGTTTTTAGATTTTTGATAAGTCCACAAAAAATTGCAAAATTACCGTGCCTATATTAAGATACGGTATATTATCTTTCTAATTATAATTCTCATTATCTTTCATTTTTGTACTTTCTTTGTGGTTGACAACAGGATAATGTAATACCGCTGTTTTTGTTTTTTGATAAAAATAATTGCGGTATTTGTGCATGTATATTGGTAAATAAATCAAATATTACTATTAATTTTTGATTATTTTACAATTTCTTTATTTTTTCTTTCTTTTTAATAATAGGCAGTAAGTTTTAAATTCTAATTAGCTCTTTTAATTAAAGCGTTTTAAACTCTTTTTAAATTCTTCTGTAAAGAGAATTAATTAACTTTATAACTATAATTTCGAACCTCGCTCTTGTCCTAAATTCCTAATAATTAATATTACAGAATATTCAATAGCGTTCTTGTTGTTAATGACGTCATGTAAAATTGAAAGTAGGTATCAAAATAAAAGATAATATTTTAAAAATTTTAAATTAGAAAAATATATAAACGTTATTTGTTTAAAGTATATCAATTGATTATGTTGTTTATACGTTTTTTTTTCTTATAAATAATAATATTATCTTGTAATTACTTACAGTAGAAAACATTCTAACTTATTCGATATAATCGAATCCGTGTCCCAAGAGGTAACAAACACTGTGTAGTACTTTCACTCGGAATTGTTGAAAACGGAATGAGTTAGAAGTACCTGAGTACATGCATTAAACTGTTGAAGCTTTCTGCAAGTCATTTTACTTTACCCCACGCAACAGTTAATAATTTGTTAATGATAGACATTATATGATAACATAATTAATAAGAGGTTATTATAGGTACTTATTACAGGTATACGTCAATTCGTCTATATGCAAATAGAAATTAGGCATTATTTAGGAACATTTTTAAATATAATAAAATAATATCCAAAACAAGTCAGATAATAAAATAAAGACAATATAATAGATAAAATATATAAATACAATAATTAATAAAAATAAATTTCGCATTTTTATTGTATTTGACCTTGGGTTCAGTCGACCAAACAATATATTTGGATTGGAAGAAAGTACTAATTAACAATTAAAGTACCATATACCAAGTATTTAAGATAAGAAATAATGATTAGAACATACTGTTTGCAGTAATAAGCGTATATCCAAGTACACATACAATTAAATGTTTGCTGTATGTAATATACCTATTCAATATGTTGCTTGAAGTATGTTAGCACCCCTGCGTCTAAAATATTTAAATTTTTGAATAAGTATTGCTTCATACAATTAACAATAGTTCTGTGTACATTAAACCGTAGTCGTTTGGATAACAAGTACCTAAGTAAGCACGCAAAATGTGCCCAAGTGAATAACAACAAATATTGCTACTACTCTATAAAAAAATTAAAATATTTTAACTTGAACTAATGTGTCTAACTCCGTACTTAAACCACTTGTATTGTATGTTGGGATTAATGCCAATTTTTATATTTTACTAAATACTACATCCCATCTAAGAATATTAGCCCAAATTAAAGACTGAAATATATTAACTATCGTTAAAATTATTTTAGTAGGGGATGTATGACTAAATTATTGAAATTTTTAGTAGAAATAAGTCGCTTAATTCAAATATGTAAACTGAAAGACAAATTAAATGAGACTCGTATAGGTACTGTAGATGTAATCACAAGAAGAGGTAGGATAAGACGATCATAAATGCAAAGCTGGTGTAGCTCAGTGGCAAAACACCATCTCTCTGTGCAACAGGTCATCAGTTCAGATCCCGAAGTTTATTCTTTTGGGGCATAATTTTTTTTAAATTAATTTACGCACAAGAAATTAATTGAGAATTTTAAAAATTAATTCGAATAATAAAACAAAATAATGTATATTTATTCTTCCGTATGCATAAAGTAAAGTAAATGCTTTTACTTGAATTATTAAAAGAAAAAAGATATGATTTTTACTTAGTAAAAAGTGAGATCGACTTAATAGTAGAAGCATTTGCTACATTGTATGCATACAATCAATTGAACAGGGGTATAAGAGCATTAAGAGGGACCACACGTCTAAAACCAACTGCTACCTGAGAAGTTATTGAGTATTTTATACCTGAGGGTATTTTTTAATACAACTTTTCAATAACATTTAAAATTCTGTTGTATGTATTGGAGTGATTTTTAATATGTCCCAAGTTCAGGGCAAGCCATTAAAATATGAGGTGAAATTTAATAAAATAAAAATATATAACCCCAATATTTTTTCTCTATCCCAATGGGCTGACTCAGGTTTAATTCGATAGACCATGAAAGAAATGAAATAATAAAATCTTATTGATTCTTATACCTGGAATAAAAAAACTTACTACCAAGACACTTGCACTTCCGCAACTGGACAACAACAAACTAAATTTTATATGTGAAAAGAAAAATAAATGGATGATTGCATACACATCAAATAAACACATAGATAAATTGAAAACACAGTCTTTATTTTTATTAATGAAAATAAAAAAAATCTAATTCAAAAAGTAGGAGAAAAATTATTTAGACAGAACAGTATAAAAATATAGGAAAATCTTCCTTGAGCTTGCTCAAATGTGTAAATTATTCGTTATCAACCTGACATAGTATTGTAACAGTTCTCCATTTGAGCAAACTGACATCAATCAATGTTATCAATTAAAAATATTTACAATTGTTAAAATAAATTTATCTTATGACAATTAAATTTTTATAAACAAATTTAAATTGTTTATTTGGTAGAATTGTATTATTGAATTTATTCAGATTGTCTTTATAATTTTGTTATTTGAAAAATTTAATCAAAATCTTTTATTTTGACCAACCTTGTATATAAAGTACGTCGAAATCCACTTCAATTTTCTTGAATTGGTAATACTGCATTTAATTCAGACATATGATCTCTAAAATCCAAATCAATAATAGAAATAAAAATTTTCTTGATTTAATTTAATAAATAACTCGTTTACAATTCCATACAATTGTTGAAGAACGAAAATAAATCTTCTTTAATCCAAATATCCAGGTAAATATTCCATAAACAGTTTATTTACATTTGACGTATGTTTATGAAAACATATGATTATGACTTAACCTCACTTATTTTTCAGATTTTTGATTTTGAGTCGTGCGTGAATTCAACCAAAGCGTTTTATCGACTGAAATTGTTAATTTTTCCTGGCATTTTTATATGATTTAGCAAAACAATTGACGACGATGTCAAATTTTAGAAAAACAAACTCCACACGCTACATTTATGATTTTTGTAATTAACACTAATCTTAAATCTAAAAAGATAGAATTGTAGCTGGCAAAATAACGATTAAAACAACATAAGACACTTATAGTTTAAAATTTATCATAACTGAGAAAATTAACAAAAACGATTGACGATTAAAAAATCTCATTAGAACTTCATTATACACAAAACTCATTAAACCCAGCTCTACCTTTACAAAAATGAATACATAACTACACTATGTAACTGATACATATAAAATTTACATAAGAACATCTTTACAATAAAAGAAAAACAAAAATAAAGATTCGTTTCTACGATTTATGAATTCAATGATCCTATACAACCTCCTACACCAAAATTAACTTAAATGAAATTAAATTATAGTCAAACTTGTCCAGCATACAGTCCAAGTGCTTGTGTTCAAACAACGGTGTAAAATGTTATATTAAAATCAATATTTGGAAAAATCGAAGCATATCAGCAAAGCCGAAACCTTCATAAGGATAAATGCTCTTTATTAGTATTCAGGAGATTGTAAGTTTAATGTGCCAATGTAGTCATTACAATATTAACCTAATTTACATATTTTTAGTTAAATATTATCTCGAAACTGAATCAGTCGCATGGGAAACAGAAAGAATTTCTCTACGTTATCCGTCGTTAAACTCAGGTTTAAAAATAAAAATAAAATTTTCCAGAAAAATGGCAAAACCATCCTAACATGTGACTTGGGTTGCATATAACATGTATTATTATGAAAATAATCTAAATGGTTGATATCCTTTTTATAAATTCAGACTTTTTATATAAAAATTGAGGTTACCTCTGCATGAAATTTATCCTGCTTTAATTTCTATTTTAAAATTGATAAATCTATCTGTAACCTAACATGTAGCTTTTAGATTAAATAAACCTATTATCCTAGCATGTCTATCCTTTATTTTATTTTTGTTGCATGAAATAATTATATTTTTCTATTTTGCGTCTATAATAAAGTTGTTAAAGCACCCAAAACAGTGCGTTAATAGCTCATTTGAGTGCGTTAATAGCCCAACTTTTTCAAAGTTGGTAGCATTGAAAAATTAATTGAAAAAAACAGAAAATTGTCAAAAAACTTTACTCAATTTTCTGTGTCAATCAATGAATTTTCAAATGTCACGTCAGTGTTGTCAACTACCACAAAAATCCCTAAATTTTGAAATTGCGATTTTTTTTATTTAAAAAGGGAATAAAAGACGCAAAATAGAAAAAATAGCATAAAAAACTCGTTTCATAAGTCGTTATTGCACTCGTTCTTTAGAAAACTCGCCGCAAGCGGCTCGTTTTCTACATTTGGACTCGTGCAATAAATCTTGCCTTATGAAACTCGTACTTTAATATACTATTATGTTTACGATCAAATCGTAGTCTTGAAATATATAAGTTATAAATTGGGCAGTAGTTCTGTTTCCATATATTATTACATACATTTTTTCAATAAATTTTATTCATAAACGTTAACTTTTCAACTAACACTAACAATAAGGTGGATTTTCTTCAAGCAACAACAAATAATAGTATACCTATACATACAACAGAATTTTAAATGTCATTGAAAAGTTGTATTAAAAAATACTCGAAAAATAAAATAACATCATAAATTAAACTTGCTTTGAAAATACTGTTAACGGCTCTAACAGTACAATACTAGAGTTTCTTAGAAAAGCTTCACAGGTAACAGTCCTGTAACTGTAACTGTCCAATAAATATATATTATTTTGTTTTATTATTCGAAATTCAAATCAATTTTTAAAATTTTCAATTAATTTTTTGTGCATAAATTAATTTAAAGAAGATTATGCTCCAAAAGAATAAACATCGGGATTTGAACCGATAACCTGTTGCACGTTTTGCTCACTTGCATTTATGATCGTCTTATCTACCTCTTCTTGTGATTACATCTTAAAAAGCATGTTTTGTTATAGAATCACCTGTGAAGTTGCAAACTAAACAAGAAAAATCAAACTTTCCGCTAATTTGTGGATTTAATTTGAAAAGAAATAATATAAAGGTATAACATTTGGTATAGATTATTGATATAATAATTAGCGTCAGTGTAGTTATTTTTTTTTTATTATTTGAATATTCTTCTTCCTAATTCAAATAAAACCGGCGAATTTGATGAAATTTGAAAATAAATTGCATTAAAAATATTTCAGTTTAAGTTTAAGTTTGGTCCTGATATATTTAGGCAACCCAACAATCACCTGTGCGCGCAGCTGATTTTTTAAGTACCTATACGAGTCTCATTTAATTTGTCTTTCAGTTTACCACACCAAAAGGATATAAGATCAGAACCCTAAAGATATTTTCCTTAGGATTCAAAGTGACGACAATTTTCTAGAATGGCCTCTAAAATGGATAGGAAATTATAAAGTAAGATATTTCTTGGTACTTGTCGCCGCTGAATACGATAATAACTATTAGAAATATCTTAGATGCATTCTAGTACAGTTTTAGTTATTTTTCAAAACGGCAACCAAATAAGAAGAATAATAGTTTCTGTCACTTTATCTGCTAAAATTTAAGGGAAATACGTAATATTAGAATATTATTATTATATAGAGTATTAGTTTTTATTATAATCACAATAAAAAGTATATCAGCACATGCTTTCTCATATGGTCAGTGATCTCATTCATTTGACTTGGGTTTGAAATTTGAAATAATTATCTGAAATTAGCTTGTAGTTTTTGTCAAATACATTTAAATATTTATATCATTGCATCCATAACGATACGGAAATTATATTCCACTAAAAACAAAGTGGCAAAACTGTTTTCGTTATGAATTAGCCGTTGAAAATAGTCTTGGTATTGTATGAACTATCGGCCCGTGGTCAAATCTCGGTACCGGTAGATCTGGTTAAGGTTTTCTGCAGTTTTCCTTAGCTAATTTGATTTACAAAATGAAGCCCCGACGTTTAGAAATGGCAGATTGAAGTGAATTATTTTTTCATGTTTACCTTTATTTTTATGACATCTAGTTTATTTAGTCTTTTTAGTCTATAATAATATTGATTTGCGTTAACGTAAGTCTTCCACCGCCCCCCTGTCCACCGTTCCGGTTAGACCCCTATAACGTGGTAATATTTCTGTAATTTTGTATGTCTATATTGCGGAGAATATCGAATTAATTAATTGTTTATGGTGTATCTTTTTCCAAGTATTTAAATTCAGAATGTCATAAGTAAGCTCAGATTTTTATTGATATGTTAATATACAGCCAACAATCGTTCTTTTTCATTGTATGCAGCTTGTCTATAGATCCAAATCTATTAGTTTATTATATTATTACCCCACAGAATGTTTTTTTGAAGCCACTATTAAACTAATTATTTCGTTCCAATTGGCGCCGCGCCGTATGTATGGTGAATTAATGTTAATATATTAATCACTTGATAACATTTAATTACTATACCAGATATATCATTTAAAAAATAACTGTATGAGGTACTATGTTGAACAAAAATATTATAATAACTTTTATTACCTTTCGAACCTTGAGGATAATCATACGCCACATTGCTTTCGTTGCTAGAAACACTTAAAATATTTAATTCAACTGTAGCTATTAGTTATTTTTTGCGTAATGTTTTCAACACCCTAAAGTATTTATTATTTTTTCATTATGTATTCATTTTTTGTAATAACTACTTGTATCTAATTAATAAAATAACGTTACACGCATACCCACACCTGTGATTCCTCACGTTTGTTGGAATGATTACAAAGGCGGCAGTCTTATACAGACTTTTCCCTTTTTAGGTATATAAGAAGTTACAGAATTTAAAGAAATAAAGAAGTTCCGAAAATCGATAAAACACAATTCATTTCATGCATGATGCAGTTAGATCGCTGAAAGGTGCCACAACTATTAGTTAACGTTTAACTTGTGCATAATTGTAAAATGGAATCATGAAAAGTACTGAAGCGCCATTTTTCTTGAAATTTTTTATTTTGGCACTTTGTCTACCATATTCAACTCTGCTTTATTTGAGCCAGAGTTATATGGTACATGTAATACCAAATATGATATATCTAGGTTATTGAGTATAAAAAACTACTTATAAAAAACGAAGAATATAGGTAAAGGTCAAGTCTTTGTAAGCAATGACATCAACGGCGTAAGTGTTGTAAGCATGTGATAAATTCATCAAATGGAAAATTCGATGATGTTTTTGTTTTAAATAAAATGGAGTAATGGTAACAATCGCCCTTTAATTTAAGATTAATTTACGTAATTTCCGTTTCCTAAATGTTTGTACTGTTTGTATTATTCTCCGCACATTAAACCTGGAGTTCTCATTATTAAAATGTTTAGTTAATGTATATTATTAGATTATTAGAATTCGTAATGTAATTTTTATATGAAGCCGAATGGTTTTATGCTTTTCAAATTAAACTCAACACAGCGCACACTAATAAAAGTCGCCCTTTAATCTAATTAACTTACCTCTAAAGGAAATCAAATATTCTCTTTAAAAATCCGACAAGATATTCAGATACTTTCTTATAAATCAGATTTATTCTAAAGCTGCTATTAGAGCTTGAACGTATTTTAAGATCTTCATTCTAGTAGTAGGTATAATGCAGCATAAACAAACTCGTACTTTATTGACAAATTAGTTTGTCTGACTCAGATTTCAAACCAGGCACTTACAACTATTAATGACATCACAATAAACGCTTTATAATTCTATATGTACTTTTCTATATGTACTATAAGTACCAAAAACGTCGGCCAAAATTACTAAAAAGTTTGGCTTTCCCTAATAAAAAAACTTGAGTAAGATTTTTTGTTCTAAATGCCATGAGAAATGCACTGGTCAAGTTTGGTGCAGAGCTATAAACACCCTGGTTATTGCCGTATGTATCCTTCCGCACCTGTTGACGCCCATACGTTACGGTCAATGTAGTAAACCGGCCAATGTTGTTTAAAGACCCGCCAATCTCGAAAAAAATGAACGTACAATCTACAATGTCAAATGTCAGAATTGACTATAGTGTCTATTTCTTAGCTGAAAATGAAAAGGCACTGTAAATTCTGCAATTTTAAGACGAAAATAACGCTTTATCTCTTCAATATTATTATATGTGAGGATAGACCTACAAAACTGAAGGATAAAACTTATAAAATGAATAATAAACAACATTGTGGCCCTTTGGATTGCGGTTTCTACTTCATAATAATTTATCTAGTAACATAAGGCGATAGCAGACGTTTATCCCACATTAAGGAACTTAATAGTCCGAGCCAAAAGTTATGGAGCTGCGCTAATTTGATAAATAGAAATAATTACATAATTTTACTTCAAATAATGGCTCTAGCGATACTAGTTTGACCAGAATGCATGTGAAAACAGTTCAGTTAATATTTATATAGTATTTATAATTATTAGTGTTTTTACAGGCAAAGATTAACTTTTTAAATGTCTATTAAACTCTATTTTCTAATCTTAAGAACGTGGAAAAGTGACGAAAAAACCATTCTTCTTATCAGAACGTTCATTGAAGTTTACTTTTTTACTACTAAAAATAAAATAATATTACTAACTGTAACTAAACATTAAAAAATAATGAAATTTCTCTAGAATATAAATAAATTATACGTTTATAGAATAGTAAAAGAGTAACAACATTGCCTTCAGTTGGTACCAGTATTTCGTTTGCTGATTTGATAAAAACAAATTAATACAGTCAATGAATTTCACTCAAGTTTTAAAGTTATCTTTACAAATATTACAAATATATATGCATATAAAACGGTGGATGAAGCACTATTTATTTAGATTCATTTAAAATGTAGCTGTAAAAATTTCCGAATCATGAATCTTTTTATTAATACAACTGATTTTGTTTTCGAGTTGTAAGTTACTAACGGCCAGTGGCGCTGCATGTAGGTAATTTAAAAGCTTTATATAGATAAAGCTTTTAAATTTCCCGCTCGTTTGCCGTAATGCGACGTTGTTACTTTGCGAGCTATATCAAGGGTTCAATTGACAAATTCTTGTATTAATTTTTGTTTGCCAAAACTATCTTCCTAATAAATCTGAAACTTGACAACACAATCAAATAACGTTTTTACACGAAAGTTTTAGTTTTTTCATCATTTTTTATAAAGTTATTAAAATAAATGTGTCAACGACTTAGCATTTTATATAAGATTGCGTTATTTTTAAATGTAATTTTGCATCAACAAACTTCCTAATTATTAAAATATTTTCAGGAATAACGTTGGTGCGTTAAAATCTAGCAACTGCACTAATTCTTTTTTAATATTTTCTATAACTTTCTTAAATACACGATCATTACCAAGCGCGTTCATATACGATACAAGAGAAATAAATAGACGAGTTATTTGTATTTTTAAAAAATAAAGATGAAATAGAAAGGAAATGTTTATTAAAAAAATTAATATGATAGTTAAATAGTTATAGAATGTGTAAAATATGTTAAACGGAACAAATTTATAATAGTTGTGTAATATTATATTGTACAACTAGCTATAAAAGTCATATTCTTTTTTATGAATTTGCAGTTCCGATAAACGAGGGTGAAGCCCGAGTTTATCGAGCAAATGAGTTAAAAAAAGAGACTTTCATAACATGTTGTATACGACATTTTTCTGCATATTGTAAGTTGAGAAATTTGTCCTAAAATTTATGCATTTATACAAAATTTTAGATAAATCAGAAAAAAATTTGGTAAAATTCGACAAAATTTGAAAAATTTCTATTTTCCTCTAGCAAAATAGTGAAAAAATTTATTAATTCCACTCCATGCTCAGAAAACTTCATTTTCCTTTTGCAAAACAGTGAGGAAAATTAATTTTCCCTATCTAGAGAGATAATTGCAAGGTAATGAGGAAAGTTCATTTTTCCTATTTAGAGAGGAAAAATTGCACTTGTCATGTTCTTGGCAGTTAATTTTTGAGAAGCAAGTTTTTGTAATTACATTCATTGTATATTTGTGGAATCAAGTTTGTTTTTAAAGTTGAAGATTAGAAAATGTATAGTGTGGAGACAATCCACTTGGGACATATCGTGAAAAAAAAGTTGTGTCTAACACGAGAGGAAAGCACTTTTCACTCTCGCTCAAATACGACACTTGCTGACGCTCGAGCGGCACACTTTGAGCTTGAGTGAAAAAAAAACCGCTTTCCTCTCAAGTTGAACGCTTGTTTTGTTATGAAAAGCATAACAGTATAATACACTATAATTGCACTCATACAAATTCTAGAAAACATTTTATCACAAATCTTAAGTGTTTATTAACAATAGTATAGAGAGGAAACCTCAGACAATCTCAATTTCGTAATTTTATTTTCTTTTGCCTAAACATTTTCTATTGATTTTCAGCTGTATGTAGTATTCCGGCAGCAGAATTTCGCACGATTTTTTTTCCTTTGTAAGCGATCTCAAATCCAGTGGTATGTAGTAATAGTCCAAGCGGCGACCGCAAGATTTTGACCGTCATCGAACATACGTATAATTTATGGAAAATGTGGACGTAGACAGTATAGGTAACACAAAACCTCCTATAGATCTATAAGCATCCTGGCACTACTAGAGTTAATGGACTAATTAAGGTTAACTCATCAGTATTTCGCGTCCGTTACGTATCATCCAGGTGAAATTTACCGGATTTGTAGAGAAATATCTGTACTTCAAGAATATCTTTGTCAGCCTTACCTCATCCTGGCAGAAGTGCCCAGTTGACCACCCCGAATAGGAGGTTTTGTAGCATCTCCCGTCCGTTATGGACTATTCACTTGCTTTGTTTTTTAAATTGAAGGTTAAGCTGCTCAAACAACAAAAAGTTTTGTCGGCCTGAGCAAAACTTGATAGAAATGTGTTTTTTAAGGAGTAGTAGTGCTGCAGCACCTTAATAAAACCGCGTAATCCTGTTTAGAGTTAACGTCGGATCACACTCCTGTTCGGATAACCATGTACACACAAATATTGGAAAAACTAAAGAAACCATAACTTTATAGCAAAAAGACAGACTGGGACTATTTCAGAGACAAACTGGATGAACAGATAATCCTAGCAATACCATTGAAAACTAAATTGGATATAGAAAATGCCGTAGTAGACATAACAAGAGCAATACAAAGTGCGACGTGGCAAGCGACCCCAGATAGAAACGAAGAAAGAATCCGAAATGAACCCCCAATAATATTAAAGCATAAAATATCAGAGAAACGAAAAGCCCGAAAACGATGGCAGATAACGAGAGCCCCGTCGGACAGACAAAAATACAACAAACTAGCAAATGACACTTACAATGCGCAAAAATTACTGTGTAAGGTACAAGATGAATCTGCCCAAAACTATCTTAAAGACTTAACACCAACTAATGCAACTGATTATTCTCTGTGGAGAGCTACTCGTAAATTCAAGTAGCAACAACATCAATTACCTACATTATAAATCACCCATAACATGTGGGCAAGAACGGATCAGCAAAAGGTCACTGTCTTCGCAGAACACCTTGCTACAGTCTTCCAACCCTTTGCCTCTCAGTTAACGCTTGCAGAAGAAGCAGAGATACTCAATCAGTTAGAAGCTACCTTCTAGATGACCCTACCAATACAAAAAGTTTCACAAGTCGAGGTCGAAGCAGTGATACAACACGAAATCAATGTAAAAAAAGGCTCTAGGTTACAATATCATTACTGGTGAAATACTCCAAAAGTTATTCGAAAAATGTGTTAAAGGATTAGTACAAATATTTAATGCTATTTTTAGACTTGAATATTTCCCATGCCACTGGAAAATGGCACAGGTCATAATGATTGCCAAACCTGGTAAAAACCCAAACGAGGTTACGTTATACCGACCCATAAGTCTCCTCCCAGTCCTATAAAAGGTCCTTGAAAAATTAATACTTAAACGTCTGACCGTTATCATCGATGAAAATGGACTCATACCTCAGCACCAGTTCGGGTTCAGGAAAGAGCATAGAACCACGGAATAAATTCATCGCATCGTCAAACAAATCCGGAACGATCTGGAAGAAAGACGATACTGCTCGGCTATCTTCGTTGATATAAGTTAAGCATTTGATAAAATCTGGCATCTTGGACTAACTCACAAACTTAAGCTCTTTCTCCCACATCCATTCTATTCACTTCTGAAATCCTACCTATCGGACAGAACATTTCAAGTTAAATACCAAGAAACCTACACCGACCTCTATCCAGTGCAATCCGGAGTACCACAAAGTAGTATTTTATGACCTACATTATATTCCCTTTATACAGCAGACTTACCCCAAACTAACTCCACAACCACTGCTACATACGCTGATGACACGACAATCTTAGCTTCACATCATGATCACATTTCTGCATCCTGGAATCTCCAAAAACATCTAAATCAGTTCGAACACTGGTTAAAACAGTGGAGAATGCAAGCTATTACACTAAATAGAAATTACATTCCTCAAGCGGATGTAGTTAAATATCTAGGTCTCCATTTGGACAGCAGACTAACTTGGCGAACCCACATCTTAACGAAGAGAAAACAACTAGGAGCAAAATTTAAACAAATGTACTGGATGCTTGGAAGGAATTCGAATCTATCGACTGCAAATAAACTATTAATGTACAAAGCCATTTTAAAACCCATTTGGACATATGGCATCCCCGTTTGGGGTTCCGCCTGCACCTCAAGCATCGAGATACTTCATCGCTTTCAAAACAAAGTGCTGCGAGCAATAGTCAATGCCCCCTGGTACGTAAAGAATACATTACTACGCGCTGATTTAAACATACCGACCGTTCGCGGAGAAATTACTAAAATCAGCACTAAATACAGAAATAAATTAACAGTACACCCTAATGAACTAGCAACCATTCTGCTGCAAGAAGAGGATGAGCCAAGACGCAAACGGTTCAAACCAACTGATCTACCAACCAGATTTTAGGGGATTCATGGAAATTAAATAGTTGTACTTATACAAAATGCACAGAGAATATCCGCAGGGTCATTACTCTACATGTTATGTTACTTTTAGTTTAGTTTACCGGCGTGAAGTTAGCAGCTAAAAGCTAGCAGCCAAATTCCCGAAAATATCCGAATGCCCATAGGCGGAGGGTTTAAGTAAATATTAAATAGCAGCATTTAATAAAAATAATTAAGACATCAAGGCGTCATCCTTTCCAATTTAAAATCGGCGAGGGACTACATGATAAGGTAACACATCATTTTCTAAAAGGACAACCCCTTAGCAGCCGTCTAAGGGTAGCTGCCATCAACCCCTAACTAAAAGAAATATAATTTAAATATGAAGGCGTCATCCTTTCCAATTTAAAATAGGTGTGGGAGTACATGATAAGGTAACACATCATTTTCTAAAAGGACAACCCCTTAGCAGCCGTCTAAGGGTAGCTGCCATCAACCCCTAACTAAAAGAAATATAATTTAAATATGAAGGCGTCATCCTTTCCAATTTAAAATAGGTGTGGGAGTACATGATAAGGTAACACATCATTTGCCAAAAGGACAACCCCTTAGCAGCCGTCTAAGGGTAGCTGCCATCAACCCCTAACTAAAAAAAATAATTTAAATATGAAGGCGTCATCCTTTCCAATCTAAAATCGGCGTGGGAGTACATGATAAGGTAACACATCATTTCCCAAAAGGACAACCCCTTAGCAGCCGTCTAAGGGTAGCTGCCATCAACCCCTAAATAAAAAAAAATAATTTAAATATGAAGGCGTAATCCTTTCCAATTTAAAATCGGTGTGGGAGTACATGATAAGGTAGCACATCATTTGCCAAAAGGACAACCCCTTAGCAGCCGTCTAAGGGTAGCTGCCATCAACCCCTAACTAAAAAAACATAATTTAAATATGAAGGCGTCATCCTTTCCAATTTAAAATAGGTGTGGGAGTACATGATAAGGTAACACATCATTTGCCAAAAGGACAACCCCTTAGCAGCCGTCTAAGGGTAGCTGCCATCAACCCCTAACTAAAAAAAATAATTTAAATATGAAGGCGTCATCCTTTCCAATCTAAAATCGGCGTGGGAGTACATGATAAGGTAACACATCATTTCCCAAAAGGACAACCCCTTAGCAGCCGTCTAAGGGTAGCTGCCATCAACCCCTAAATAAAAAAAATAATTTAATTATGAAGGCGTAATCCTTTCCAATTTAAAATAGGTGTGGGAGTATACGATAAGGTAACACATCATTTCCCAAAAGGACAACCCCTTAGCAGACGTCTAAGGGTAGTTGCCATCAACCCCTATCTAAAAAAATGCAATTTAAATATGAAGGCGTCATCCTTTCCAATTTAAAATCGGTGTGGGAGTACATGATAAGGTAGCACATCATTTCCCAAAAGGACAACCCCTTAGCAGCCGTCTAAGGGTAGCTGCCATCAACCCCTAAATAAAAAAAAATAATTTAAATATGAAGGCGTCATCCTTTCTAATTTAAAATAGGTGTGGGAGTAGATGATAAAGTAACACATCATTTCCCAAAAGCACAACCCCTTAGCAGCCGTCTAAGGGTAGTTGCCATCAACCCCTAACTAAAAAAATATAATTTAAATATGAAGGCGTCATCCTTTCCAATTTAAAATCGGTGTGGGAGTACATGATAAGGTAACACATCATTTACCAAGGACAACCCCTTAGCAGCCGTCTAAGGGTAGCTGCCATCAACCCCTAACTAAAAAAAAATAATTTACATATGAAGGCGTCATCCTTTCCAATTTAAAATAGGTGTGGGAGTATATGATAAGGTAACACATTATTTCCCAAAAGGACAACCCCTTAGCAACCGTCTAAGGGTAGCTGCCATCAACCCCTAATTAAAAAAATATAATTTAAATATGAAGGCGTCATCCTTTCCAATTTAAAATCGGTGTGGGAGTACATGATAAGGTAGCACATCATTTCCCAAAAGGACAACCCCTTAGCAGCCGTGTAAGGGTAGCTGTCATCAACCCCTAACTAAAAAAATATAATTTAAATATGAAGGCGTCATCCTTTCCAATTTAAAATAGGTGTGGGAGTACATGATAAGGTAACACATCATTTCCCAAAAGGACAACCCATTAGCAGCCGTCTAAGAGTAGTTGCCATCAACCCCTAACTAAAAAAATATAATTTAAATCTGAAGGCGTCATCCTTTCCAATTTAAAATAGGTGTGGGAGTATATGATAAGGTAACACATCATTTCCCAAAAGGACAACCCCTTAGCAGACGTCTAAGGGTAGTTGCCATCAACCCCTAACTAAAAGAAATATAATTTAAATATGAAGGCGTCATCCTTTCCAATTTAAAATAGGTGTGGGAGTACATGATAAGGTAACACATCATTTGCCAAAAGGACAACCCCTTAGCAGCCGTCTAAGGGTAGCTGCCATCAACCCCTAACTAAAAAAAATAATTTAAATATGAAGGCGTCATCCTTTCCAATCTAAAATCGGCGTGGGAGTACATGATAAGGTAACACATCATTTCCCAAAAGGACAACCCCTTAGCAGCCGTCTAAGGGTAGCTGCCATCAACCCCTAAATAAAAAAAAATAATTTAAATATGAAGGCGTAATCCTTTCCAATTTAAAATCGGTGTGAGAGTACATGATAAGGTAGCACATCATTTGCCAAAAGGACAACCCCTTAGCAGCCGTCTAAGGGTAGCTGCCATCAACCCCTAACTAAAAAAACATAATTTAAATATGAAGGCGTCATCCTTTCCAATTTAAAATAGGTGTGGGAGTACATGATAAGGTAACACATCATTTGCCAAAAGGACAACCCCTTCGCAGCCGTCTAAGGGTAGCTGCCATCAACCCCTAACTAAAAAAAATAATTTAAATATGAAGGCGTCATCCTTTCCAATCTAAAATCGGCGTGGGAGTACATGATAAGGTAACACATCATTTCCCAAAAGGACAACCCCTTAGCAGCCGTCTAAGGGTAGCTGCCATCAACCCCTAAATAAAAAAAATAATTTACATATGAAGGCGTAATCCTTTCCAATTTAAAATAGGTGTGGGAGTATATGATAAGGTAGCACATTATTTCCCAAAAGGACAACCCCTTAGCAGCCGTCTAAGGGTAGCTGCCATCAACCCCTAATTAAAAAAATATAATTTAAATATGAAGGCGTCATCCTTTCCAATTTAAAATCGGTGTGGGAGTACATGATAAGGTAGCACATCATTTCCCAAAAGGACAACCCCTTAGCAGCCGTGTAAGGGTAGCTGTCATCAACCCCTAACTAAAAAAATATAATTTAAATATGAAGGCGTCATCCTTTCCAATTTAAAATAGGTGTGGGAGTACATGATAAGGTAACACATCATTTCCCAAAAGGACAACCCATTAGCAGCCGTCTAAGAGTAGTTGCCATCAACCCCTAACTAAAAAAATATAATTTAAATCTGAAGGCGTCATCCTTTCCAATTTAAAATAGGTGTGAGAGTATATGATAAGGTAACACATCATGTCCCAAAAGGACAACCCCTTAGCAGACGTCTAAGGGTAGTTGCCATCAACCCCTAACTAAAAAAATATAATTTAAATATGAAGGCGTCATCCTTTCCAATTTAAAATAGGTGTGGGAGTATATGATAAGGTAACACATCATTTCCCAAAAGGACAACCCCTTAGCAGCCGTGTAAGGGTAGCTGCCATCAACCCCTAACTAAAAAAAATAATTTAAATATGAAGGCGTCATCCTTTCCAATCTAAAATCGGCGTGGGAGTACATGATAAGGTAACACATCATTTCCCAAAAGGACAACCCCTTAGCAGCCGTCTAAGGGTAGCTGCCATCAACCCCTAAATAAAAAAAATAATTTAATTATGAAGGCGTCATCCTTTCTAATTTAAAATAGGTGTGGGAGTATATGATAAGGTAACACATCATTTCCCAAAAGGACAACCCCTTAGCAGCCGTGTAAGGGTAGCTGCCATCAACCCCTAACTAAAAAAATATAATTTAAATTTGAAGGCGTCATCCTTTCCAATTTAAAATAGGTGTGGGAGTACATGATAAGGTAACACATCATTTCCCAAAAGGGCAACCCATTAGCAGCCGTCTAAGGGTAGCTGCCATCAACCCCTAACTAAAAAAATATAATTTAAATATGAAGGCGTCATCCTTTCCAATTTAAAATCGGTGTGGGAGTACATGATAAGGTAGCACATGATTTCCCAAAAGGACAACCCCTTAGCAGCCGTGTAAGGGTAGCTGTCATCAACCCCTAACTAAAAAAATATAATTTAAATATGAAGGCGTCATCCTTTCCAATTTAAAATAGGTGTGGGAGTACATGATAAGGTAACACATCATTTCCCAAAAGGACAACCCATTAGCAGCCGTCTAAGAGTAGTTGCCATCAACCCCTAGCTAAAAAAATATAATTTAAATATGAAGGCGTCATCCTTTCCAATTTAAAATAGGTGTGAGAGTATATGATAAGGTAACACATCATGTCCCAAAAGGACAACCCATTAGCAGCCGTCTAAGAGTAGTTGCCATCAACCCCTAACTAAAAAAATATAATTTAAATCTGAAGGCGTCATCCTTTCCAATTTAAAATAGGTGTGAGAGTATATGATAAGGTAACACATCATTTCCCAAAAGGACAACCCCTTAGCAGCCGTCTAAGGGTAGCTGCCATCAACCCCTAACTAAAAAAAATAATTTAAATATGAAGGCGTCATCCTTTCCAATCTAAAATCGGCGTGGGAGTACATGATAAGGTAACACATCATTTCCCAAAAGGACAACCCCTTAGCAGCCGTCTAAGGGTAGCTGCCATCAACCCCTAAATAAAAAAAAATAATTTAAATATGAAGGCGTAATCCTTTCCAATTTAAAATCGGTGTGAGAGTACATGATAAGGTAGCACATCATTTGCCAAAAGGACAACCCCTTAGCAGCCGTCTAAGGGTAGCTGCCATCAACCCCTAACTAAAAAAACATAATTTAAATATGAAGGCGTCATCCTTTCCAATTTAAAATAGGTGTGGGAGTACATGATAAGGTAACACATCATTTGCCAAAAGGACAACCCCTTCGCAGCCGTCTAAGGGTAGCTGCCATCAACCCCTAAATAAAAAAAATAATTTACATATGAAGGCGTAATCCTTTCCAATTTAAAATAGGTGTGGGAGTATATGATAAGGTAGCACATTATTTCCCAAAAGGACAACCCCTTAGCAGCCGTCTAAGGGTAGCTGCCATCAACCCCTAATTAAAAAAATATAATTTAAATATGAAGGCGTCATCCTTTCCAATTTAAAATCGGTGTGGGAGTACATGATAAGGTAGCACATCATTTCCCAAAAGGACAACCCCTTAGCAGCCGTGTAAGGGTAGCTGTCATCAACCCCTAACTAAAAAAATATAATTTAAATATGAAGGCGTCATCCTTTCCAATTTAAAATAGGTGTGGGAGTACATGATAAGGTAACACATCATTTCCCAAAAGGACAACCCATTAGCAGCCGTCTAAGAGTAGTTGCCATCAACCCCTAACTAAAAAAATATAATTTAAATCTGAAGGCGTCATCCTTTCCAATTTAAAATAGGTGTGAGAGTATATGATAAGGTAACACATCATGTCCCAAAAGGACAACCCCTTAGCAGACGTCTAAGGGTAGTTGCCATCAACCCCTAACTAAAAAAATATAATTTAAATATGAAGGCGTCATCCTTTCCAATTTAAAATAGGTGTGGGAGTATATGATAAGGTAACACATCATTTCCCAAAAGGACAACCCCTTAGCAGCCGTGTAAGGGTAGCTGCCATCAACCCCTAACTAAAAAAAATAATTTAAATATGAAGGCGTCATCCTTTCCAATCTAAAATCGGCGTGGGAGTACATGATAAGGTAACACATCATTTCCCAAAAGGACAACCCCTTAGCAGCCGTCTAAGGGTAGCTGCCATCAACCCCTAAATAAAAAAAATAATTTAATTATGAAGGCGTCATCCTTTCTAATTTAAAATAGGTGTGGGAGTATATGATAAGGTAACACATCATTTCCCAAAAGGACAACCCCTTAGCAGCCGTGTAAGGGTAGCTGCCATCAACCCCTAACTAAAAAAATATAATTTAAATTTGAAGGCGTCATCCTTTCCAATTTAAAATAGGTGTGGGAGTACATGATAAGGTAACACATCATTTCCCAAAAGGGCAACCCATTAGCAGCCGTCTAAGGGTAGCTGCCATCAACCCCTAACTAAAAAAATATAATTTAAATATGAAGGCGTCATCCTTTCCAATTTAAAATCGGTGTGGGAGTACATGATAAGGTAGCACATCATTTCCCAAAAGGACAACCCCTTAGCAGCCGTGTAAGGGTAGCTGTCATCAACCCCTAACTAAAAAAATATAATTTAAATATGAAGGCGTCATCCTTTCCAATTTAAAATAGGTGTGGGAGTACATGATAAGGTAACACATCATTTCCCAAAAGGACAACCCATTAGCAGCCGTCTAAGAGTAGTTGCCATCAACCCCTAGCTAAAAAAATATAATTTAAATATGAAGGCGTCATCCTTTCCAATTTAAAATAGGTGTGAGAGTATATGATAAGGTAACACATCATGTCCCAAAAGGACAACCCATTAGCAGCCGTCTAAGAGTAGTTGCCATCAACCCCTAACTAAAAAA
The DNA here is from genome assembly GCA_929113105.1 of Agrypnus murinus. Lineage (NCBI taxonomy): Eukaryota > Metazoa > Arthropoda > Insecta > Coleoptera > Elateridae > Agrypnus > Agrypnus murinus. The sequence continues at coordinate 60,296,809 of OV816025.1, forward strand.
ATATAATTTAAATCTGAAGGCGTCATCCTTTCCAATTTAAAATAGGTGTGAGAGTATATGATAAGGTAACACATCATTTCCCAAAAGGACAACCCCTTAGCAGCCGTCTAAGGGTAGCTGCCATCAACCCCTAACTAAAAAAAATAATTTAAATATGAAGGCGTCATCCTTTCCAATCTAAAATCGGCGTGGGAGTACATGATAAGGTAACACATCATTTCCCAAAAGGACAACCCCTTAGCAGCCGTCTAAGGGTAGCTGCCATCAACCACTAAATAAAAAAAAAAATTTAATTATGAAGGCGTCATCCTTTCTAATTTAAAATAGGTGTGGGAGTATATGATAAGGTAACACATCATTTCCCAAAAGGACAACCCCTTAGCAGCCGTGTAAGGGTAGCTGCCATCAACCCCTAACTAAAAAAATATAATTTAAATTTGAAGGCGTCATCCTTTCCAATTTAAAATAGGTGTGGGAGTACATGATAAGGTAACACATCATTTCCCAAAAGGGCAACCCATTAGCAGCCGTCTAAGGGTAGCTGCCATCAACCCCTAACTAAAAAAATATAATTTAAATATGAAGGCGTCATCCTTTCCAATTTAAAATCGGTGTGCGGATGTAGTATGCTAAGATAAAATACTTTTTTTCCCAAAGTAACCCCCTTAGAAGTCACCTAATGTTAAACTCTATCAATCCATTAAATAGAAAAAATCATTTAAATGTTACGTTAAAAATACGTATTATTAAATTTCTAGCTCATGCAGTTTCCCTCAACAAATATCCAATGACTGTTGTTTATAGGAGTGACGGTTTTGATGTAATGCACTTCTTTCCACACCACCTTCGAGATAGAGCACTCGGCGCGTTTTTTTTATAACGTGGTATCCCCAGTAGGCCTAATCCACACTATGTTCTGTTGAAACAGAAAATTAATCTTTGTTTGGATTCAAAGTTTATATTTTGTTCTTCTTCTGGCTGCTGTTAACCCGCAGACCCGACTAAGAACAGGATGGTTGTATTACATATATCTTCATTGATGTAATAAATTATTGTGAATAAATTATTTGACTGTTATAGAGTTTTCATGGATATCTTGAAATTTAAGAATTGAATTTCATGCGGGTTAATATACAAAGGTTTGTATTACAGCGATTATACACAAGATCGTATATTCGATTCGTCATGGTTACCGCAATATAACCGTTGGAATACGTGGTATCTAAGGAAAAGTGCGTATTCTTATTGGTTCATAATGTTATGAATGAAATAGTCATATATTATACAACAAGACGATCGAAAATACTCGATTATACCAGACATATTGCCTGTAACACCACGAGACGGAACATCGAGTGGTGTTTTATTAGGGAAATGATATGTTACCTTATCATGTACTCCCACACCGATTTTAAATTGGAAAGGATGACGCCTTCATATTTAAATTATATTTTTTTAGTTAGGGGTTGATGGCAGCTACCCTTAGACGGCTGCTAAGGTGTTGTCCTTTTGGGAAATGATGTGCTACCTTATCATAAACCCCACACCAATTTTATATTGGAAAGGATGACGCCTTCATATTTAAACTATATTCTTTTAGTTAGGGGTTGATGGCAGCTACCCTTAGACGGTTGCTAAGGGGTTGTCCTTTTGGGAAATGATGTGTTACCTTATCATGTACTCTCACACCGATTTTAGATTGGAAAGGATGACGCCTTCATATTTAAATTATATTTTTTTAGTTAGGGGTTGATGGCAGCTACCCTTAGACGGCTGCTAAGGGGTTGTCCTTTTGGGAAATGATGTGTTACCTTATCATGTACTCCCACACCGATTTTAAATTAGAAAGGATGACGCCTTCATATTTAAATTATATTTTTTTAGTTAGGGGTTGATGGCAACTACCCTTAGACGGCTGCTAAGGGGTTGTCCTTTTGGGAAATGATGTGTTACCTTATCATGTACTCCCACACCGATTTTAAATTAGAAAGGATGACGCCTTCATATTTAAATTATATTTTTTTAGTTAGGGGTTGATGGCAGCTACCCTTAGACGGCTGCTAAAGGGTTGTCCTTTTTGCAAATAATGTGTTACGTTATTATGTACTCCCACACCGATTTTAAATTGGAAAGGATGACGCCTTCATATTTAAATTATATTTTTTTTAGTTAGGGGTTGATGGCATCTACCCTTAGACGGCTGCTAAGGGGTTGTCCTTTTGGGAAATGATGTGTAACCTTATCATGTACTCCCACACCGATTTTAAATTGGAAAGGATGACGCCTTCATATTTAAATTATATTTCTTTTAGTTAGTGGTTGATGGCAGCTACCCTTAGACGATTGCTAAGGGGTTGTCCTTTTGGGAAATGATGTGTTACCTTATCATGTACTCTCACACCGATTTTAGATTGGAAAGGATGACGCCCTCATATTTAAATTATATTTTTTTAGTTAGGGGTTGATGGCAGCTACCCTTAGACGGCTGCTAAGGGGTTGTCCTTTTGGCAAATGATGTGTTACCTTATCATGTACTCCCACACCGATTTTAAATTGGAAAGGATGACGCCTTCATATTTAAATTATATTTTTTTGGTTAGGGGTTGATGGCAGCTACCCTTAGACGGCTGCTAAGGGGTTGTCCTTTTGGGAAATGATGTGTTACCTTATCATGTAGTCCCTCGCCGATTTTAAATTGGAAAGGATGACGCCTTGATGTCTTAATTATTTTTATTAAATGCTGTTATTTAATATTTATTTAAACCCTCCGCCTATGGGCATTCGGATATTTTCGGAAATTTGGCTGCTAGCTTTTAGCTGCTAACTTCACGCCGGTGTTTAGTTTTAGGTTAAGCAAGCACACATCAGTTGTATTTATAGTCTCTGCCGAGATCGATTGTACTATTGGTTTCATAATGATCTAGGACAACATGGCTAATACGATGGTATTTTTTATTATTTTATCCTATCCATTTACACTTAGAAAAATAAAAAAGTAGCATCATATTAGCCTTGCTGTCCTAGATCATTATGAAATAAATTACAAATAAAGAAGATATTAAAAAAAAATTTTTAAAACACCTGTTATATACAATAGCCTTACTTATTCAATAAATTACATGCAATCATAACAATAACGTTTTTTTATTAAGGGCGTAAATATGATTAGGCTGTGGGCATACAGGCGGAAAAGGACCGACCCCGGAAAAGCGAATACCACTCGTGCTGCGCACTCGTGGTATTTAAATGCAAGCATGATAGACATTCGTGAAACCACCACAAAAATAGTCGACATAACTTTGACTACTAATGGTATTATAAGTGATTATTTATTTTTGTACTGTTTTGTTCTGCATGTTCCCTAATCCAAAATTAAAGACCACCAGAAAACCTCAGTAGGATATTTGCAGGGGGAGCTAAAGGGATGAAGCCACCCCGATTTTTTTATTGTCCAGGTCATTTATGTATGTCAAAATCTATGTTATGTGAAAATCTAAGTATTTTAATTCTGAATTTTTAGATTCCCCCACTCCCCTCGAAAAAAATTGTAGATACACCACTGGAACAACTAAAGTTTCGTTATTTATCTAAGCTTGCTAGATATTTCTGTTTTATTAATTGAAGAACCAGAAATCAAAGACTACTAGTCGTAAATTCAGAGTATTCAGAATTAAGTCGAATCGAAACATACGTATGGAAGCAATAGTTTGCAGTATTTTCTTTATACAGTGCGATTTTAAAGTATGGAATAAATTCGAAAAAAGGGAAAGTATTAATTTTTGAAAAAATTCCAAAAACACGTCAATTTTGTTTTTAAAGTCCCCACTTTTTGACATAATATTCGAATATACAGGGTGATGCGTTTAAGTGTGGTGACGTCATCGGTATTTTTTTAAATGGCAACTTGCATTTTTTATTCTATATTCTGACACTTCATCCTCTTGCTAAAATGGTAATGTAATAAGTTTGTTACCTTTCATAAGGAAATTTTTGAAAAAAATAATTATGAAGACGGGAAAGTGCTATACTCACCACAGTTAATGCAAAGCGAGACGCAAAGTATTGATTTTTGCAAAAATTCCAAAAGCATGTCAATTTTTTTTTAAAGTCCGCACTTTTTGACATATCGAATATACAGGGTGATGCGTTTAAGTGTGGCGACTATAGTCTTCACAACTTTCCTGTCTTCCTAATTATTTTTTTCAATTTCAATTTTTTTTCTGTAAGGTAACAAACTTATTACATTACCATGTTGGTAATGGGATGAAGTGTCAGAATATGAAATAAAAAATAAAAGTTGCTATTTAAAAAAAATGCCGATGACGTCACCACACTTAAACGCATCACTCTGTATATTCGAATATTATGTCAGACTTTAAAAACAAAATTTACGTGTTTTTGGAATTTTTCCAAAAATCAATACTTTCCCTTTTATCGAATTTATTCCATACTTTGAATCGCACTGTATATTAATATTTTAATTTTTCGTTTTTCAATAAAGGAATATCTGTTTGAAATAAAAAAACGGAAGAAGGTATGTTGTGTGTTTTATTAATCCTAACTGGCTGCACTCCCTATCGCGTATAGTCTCCCCGGGCAAACGGGCCTGGGTTCAACACTGAAGAATAAATAGCTGTAGACCCAGAAATTTAGTGCTTTAATTTGACAATGAGTTAAATAAGTGGTAACAGTAACTCTTGACAAAAATTTGCATTTTTTCTATAATGAACTTTTTACAAAAAAAAATTAAATTAAATGTTTCATAGTTCACATCCACACAGTCAATAATTTATTTAGAACTCCTTTTCACAAGCTAACAATTTCATATAGTAGTTAATACCTTGTTACTAAATTATTATTCTTTTCTTATATTGATTGGGGATTTTTAAATGTAACTAGTTTTCACTATGTATTTTTTGCGTGACCCCTTTGCGTGAACTGAAATTCGGCATTTTATTGCCAAGAATATAAATGATATTCCATATTTAGCTACTTTATGTTTAATATATACAGATATTTCCTGTACCTAACCTTAGAAAACACTCGCACGTTCACCTTATTCGCGTTTTTCTTTATTAATTTTAAGTTTAAATAAAATAAGTATGTCACAAATCTCGGACTGTTAATTACAAGTTTTTTAATAGAATAAAACGCACTTTATTCAATGGTATATAGAGTAGGTGTGTAGAAAAAGTTATTCTGGTCCTCAATGACCGTCGCTGTGATATACTTTTTTAATATGTCACTACAGTTTATTTTTTCCTCTACTACAAACGTGAGTAAACATAAAACCCGGTATGATTTCCCACAATCTAGTGCTATTTTCTCTTAAAAGAAAACCCAACTAGCTGATTTACCTAATTTAAAGTTTAAAAACATGCTTAAACCTATTTTTTCATTAAAACTACAATATTAGTTTTTGGGCGATTTTTCATAACTTATATAAATAGCCGGGATTTTTTAAATTTAGATTTAGAATTTAATATAAATACTCGTGGCAAGGTAGTAATAACCCAGTGTGGAAAAAGTTCATACGGTTCAAGTTTTTTTTTTGCTTTTCTTTTTTTCAATTCATGATAAATATAATAAAATAACCGAACAAGAATTCATGTGACACACAAAACTGAAAACATGAATGAATTATTGAGTAGTGAAAAGTGTGAACAGCAACCAAAGTGTGAAGTATTTATAGACAATCAACCGTGCTATCCTGGCCAATTAGTAAGTGGAAAAGTTGAATGCACTTTCCCAACAGAAAAGAAGATTAAAGGTAATTTTAGATATTTTAACAAATAGCCTATTTTTGTATTTGTATTTTTGTAGGAATACAAGTTATGTTTGAAGGCCAAGCGCATGTTCAAGTTGGCAGGAAAGGTCCTATTGTTAAAGATGAAAAATATTGTTGCACGTATATTAATGTAATGAAGGGTATGTATGGATGTTTTAGCTTAAAAATATAATAAATTGGTTGATTTGTAGATAACCGCGATATTATACACTGCCATCCAGGAAAACAGAAATATCATTTTTCGTTACATATACCACATAAAATACCTAGCAGTATAGTAGTTCAATATGGTTATATTGCTTATTGGGTTACAGCAGTAGTTGACTTTATTGGTGATGATATTATCAGAGATAAGAAAAGGGTTACAGTTGGATCCTATCTAGACTTGAATGCTTATTCGGTTTGCAAGGTAACTTAACTTAACAAACCTTGTCTTTAAATAACACTTAAATAGATCTTTATCGTTTTTAGAAACCAATCCACAGATACATAGAGAAAAGTATAATGTGTGGTATATGCACCATAGTGTTTGAAATTAAGTTATTACAAGGTGGTTATGTACCTTCACAAGCTATTAAATTTATTTCCAAAATCGAGAATATGTCGAATATAAACGTGAGGAAAGTTAGATTTAAAATTTTACAGGTGTGTGAAATATCTGTATATATTTAAAATCTGTGCATGTGCACTTTATTGCCCAAACTCGTAACTAATAGTTTTCTAATTTTAATGCAGCAATATGAAGATTTGTTTCAAACCCAGTGATTTTAATGTTATTATTTCTAAGCTAGAATTATTCCTCAAAATTAAAATTTAAATACCTTGGTAATAGCCCCAAATGAGCAATATCAAGGTTTTGGACAATATCCAGTACTATTTTTGTTTTACATAAAGCAGCTTTTAGTCGGTGTTGTTTTAATTTATTAAGTTGTTAATGATCTTTGCACCTATGTTTCTGTGGGATTATAATCTTTGCATAGCGAAAAGACAAAAATTAAAACATGTTTTTTTTCTGAGATAAAGAAGTAAAACCGTTGGCCTCGTCAACACCATGTTTGGCGTGTTAAAGATTCTTATTGGAGGTGGAATGTGTCCAGATTAGGTTCTTTTATATCGTCGTCATTAATGCATACTAACGTAACTGCTTTTCAGCAACTTTACAGAGGAGCGCGAATTAACTTTTCTTAACGTTGAAAAGTGTTTTTAAAATAATTCTTTATTCAAAAACACAAAATACATCCAAATACGTCTAAGTTACATAATGAACAGTTTACTGTTATGTACGATAAGATATTTATTCGTTGTTAATTGTTGTTTCAACCTTAAACTAGTAAGCTCAGAACCTAGGTAAGCAACATCCCTGGATGCCAGCTTCGAAGCTCTGAACTGCCGAAGATTGTAACTAGATCTGATTTATCCCACCAAGTTGCGGTGTTTATATACCCTTTCTGCGTTCCAGATCCTTTGTTTGATTTCACACACGTGTCGATAACGTTTTGCTTTCGAAAGCATTTCGTAGAATGCATTTAGATACCGTTTCTGAATACTGCACATGTTGGCGGTAATCATCTCGCAGCTGCGAAGGTTATCTTGCACGTGTTGATAAGATTTATAAATAGTTTCATAATTCTCTTATATGTGTATACATTTAATAACGTTAACCATCGGCTTAAATGCTTATAAGAACTTTATTACAAATGGCATGATGAATACTCTAAAATGTTGTAACTAGCAACATCGCTAGTTACAATATTTTAGAGAATTAAGTTCATATCATCGGTAATAAAGTTTTTATAAGCATTTAAACCGCGAGTTAACATTTATTCATTTATGCATAAGATAATTATGAGCTACTTGCAAATCTTATCACGTGTAAGATAACGTTTCGCAGGTGCGATTAATAGCGCCCACATGTGCAGTATAGCGGAAGCAAAACGTTACTAGCTGCAGCGTCAAAACGATAAATACCGCCAACACATGCAGTATTCAGAAACACGGAAGCAAAGAATTATCGCCACGTGTGCGCAACTGAAGGATTTTACGCCCGCAAAAGGAGTATATAAAGACCAGAGCTTTGTGGGACAGATCAGTTACGACGAGCTATAAAGCTAGAAACTGCTGTCCAGGCATAGTGTGCACCTGCTTATCTAGCTACACTCAGAAAGCCGTAGAAACTGGTATCCAGGGATACTGTTTACCTCGGCCTTTCTGAACATTATTACTCGTTTCAGTTGAAACTGTATAGTGTTAAGTTATTATGCAAGTGCATATTGTTTAGTAACAACGAATAGATACTTATTGTACTCAACAGTAAACTGTGTATATTTTTGTAACTTGGACTCCTTTTTTTGCGTTTTGAAATAAAGTATTATTATTTAAAGAACGCTTTTCAACGTCAAGAAAAGTTAATTCGCGCTCCTGTAAAGTTGCTAAAAAATAGTTACGCCAGTATGCATTAACGGCGACGATATGGTCATAGAAATCGGTGCTATAATGTACATTATAAGGTTGTGGGCTGTGGGGTATTCATTTAATGTGTATAGATGATGGGTTAAAAGAAGCTGCATTTTGCATTGTATAAAATTATAAACAAATAATTGGTATGGAGTTCTGTTTTCCACTCAATTTGAATTATTACAGACTAATCTTTATTTCGTTCTTCCTGGGCTTCCTCGGAAGGCGTACCTATCGGCGAAGTAGCAGTCGTAATTATTTTACTGCCATGTATTAACACTTTATGAACTGTTACCGGCATAGGATACCAACTTCCACGTATGAAAAATAATCACAGTTAAATTTCATCAATGCTGAGCTAATAATGAATCGCGCTGTAACCGACCGCAACGCGTTAACTTTGAATGTAACTCTCTCAGAAGTTAGCAGTTACTTGCAGCTGTTTTTGATTTTAATGCATACATATAAGTTCTTTTATTCATTTAAACTAAAATTCAAATCACCGATCGCCCCCGCACAAAATATAGGCTTACGTTAATTACATTATGTGTTGATTTTTTAATGATATCTTTATCCTGTTGGTAACACTCTAAGTCGTATGTGTTTAAGGTCGATTTTATAACATAAACCAAAAACTTATATTTCTTATTTTTACAGAAAAAGATGTATTGGTTACTTAAAACTAAAAGTTATTGATCAAAATGGCAATTTTCACATTTTGACAAAAATAGGTTTTTTCATTCATTGACCGACGCGACCGCTTTCTATAGCTGTACAAGTGTACATCCCCCGTACAGTCATTAGCAAATGTCTTGTCCCGAGTAAGGACGTTGCTGCTTTAAGAATCGAAATACCCCTTATACTGTGTACGAAAGAGACCGAATTAAACAGAGATGGACAACTACCTGGGCAAGATATTTAAATTCTTTAAAGCTTGTTTTGAAAATACGCCTTTAAAAACTCTTGTTACTCATTCTATTCAAAATTTCTTCGACACACTTTATAAAATAGTCCTTTTAAATAGAAGCATCTACTAGTTAAACAAAGTTATATAGCGTGTTTATGTTTCATTCTTTACCTTTAATAAAAAATAACCAAACGAAAATAATAATGAAAACAATCATCAAAAAATAGAGGCTTAGGAGTATTTTAGATAATTAAATAATCACAGAAATTAATGTAAGCGATAAATAAAAGTAAAGTAATAATATAGGCATTTATTTATGTAAATACGTTAAAATTTTAAAAAGTTTTTAAATATTCAGTTGTTTTAATAAAAATACTACAAACTAAGAAAAAACTAGAAACATAGATATAGTCAGTACTAAAAACAAAACAGTCACAAAACAAAAACTAAGAAACATCCAAGGGTGTTTCTTAGTTTTTGTTTTGTCTAGGTTTTGTCAAGACAAAGCATAGAACCTTAGATCATATATATCATTAATATCTGTTTACCTAAAATTTTTAGAAAATATTTGTGAAAGATTACAGATTTTTTTAAATCCCGCCTCCTTTTAAGTAGATTAGTTAGTGGGTTTAATTTTTCTCTCTAACACATTATTCTGTCAATTACCCATCTCTCTTGCATGTATTACCTGAGTGCAAAAGTTGAACCCTTTCTCATAAATTCCACTAACTACTTTCAAGATATAATCCTGTGAATATACCCAACCTGTATTTATTATTAAACTTAATTTATTTGACCGGCAACTACTGGGAATTTTACCTGAAGGTGAATAAACCGGACCTTGATGTTTAAATATGCCTCGTTTGTATGCCCAATCTGATTCTACTTTGGAAACTCGGGGAATAATTATTAGTTTTGATTCTTTATTATTTTTACTAATTTTTGCAATAAAAACTGATTACAGTTAGTACTAAACATTTAGTTTTTTTTTTTGTTTACAAAATAATTAAACTTTGTAAATAAACAAATCAAAGTCGTAAATAAATTAACAGAGTTTATAATAAAGTAGAAAAAAGTATACGATATTTATTTTTTAAAATAGAAGAAACGATAGTAGAAGTGAAACGGCTGTTTTGTATTCCAGTAAAATAAGAAACTCACTTGAAAATAGCAGTTTTTATTACTCTATGGTTGTTATACAAAGCCACTCTAGGTAGGGTAGCAACCTTTAAAACTGGTTAGATTTGCTGTGTTATTTGTAAACAAAAGAAACTATGCACCAAAACGTACGTCGTTTCTTTTACCAGAATTGTTAAATGTGTTGCCTGTTCGGGATAAGACATTTGCTAATGACTGTACATTCCGCCTAAAGCTATACCCTAATTTCTCGCCCAAAAACAAACATATTAATACTATAGTTAAATAAATATATGACAGAATTTTTTAAATCCTCCACACATCCTGCTGCATCTTAATTTTGTGGATAATTCTAAATTAAAAGTTTTCTAATAATATACCTAGAAATATAATATGTAATAAAGCAGCAGCGTGCGGTACATACGAAACAATGGAAGCAGTCGCGATACGAGGTATGCGCTATCACGCTCGTACGCAATGTATGCAAGCGTAATAGTACATACGTCGTATCGCGAATGCTTCCAGTGTTTCGTATGTACCGCATGCTTCTGTTGGATAACGATTCTTAACCATTAAACATGCAACCTTTTAAAAATAAATCTACAACTATGGTCAACTAAACTCATCAATGTGGCCAAGACTACATAAGAACGTCGCAGTCATCTTTTTTTCCTCTTTCTAATTACTGTACGGTAATTACTGTCATCTATTGACAAGTTTTGTTTTAGATTCCTGGCAAGTAGGTGACGTGCTTCAAATTTGAAATAAGATAACCAACTGCCGTTCTTAATTCTCTCTATTAATAATAATTTGTTTAAAAAGTTAAAAAGTTAATAAAGACTTTTTTAAAAGGATTTTGACATTTTTGATATTTTAAGATTCATACTCTCAAAAGACCTCTTCCCTAGTGCTATCTTTTTTGATAATTTATTACGTTTACGTGTAACCTCAATAATCCCTATTTAATTAACAGAACAATAAGAACTAACATAACTATACTTTTAGATATTTAAAATGTATACACAAGACTATCAACAGCAACATATTAAAATGCTAGGTAAAGAAGAAGATTTAGAAGACAGTTACGTTTCATCAGGTTCAGAAAAAACATGGACTGTTTCACTACAAATTCCTTCAGATGTTGAAGCTCCAGATCTAACAGGTTGCACCATAATTAAAATGCAATGTGAGATAATAGTAAGTATTTTATTTAATAAAGATTTTATAGCCATTCCGTAACTGACACGCTGGTTATCCTTCTAGTATAATAGTTGCAGACTAAATAGGCTTTGGTTATTTTTTTAATGTAGAGAAACTATTTCCTCGACAACCATTTGTTTGTTAATCTTTTACAGAGTACGTTTTACGAAGAACACTGTATTACAAATCAGTTTACAAAATTAAAATTAAGTCGACATAATCGACAATCCATAAAGTCACTGCGATATTACTTTATACTATATATACTATATATATACTATACTATATATATACTATACTATATATATAATATATATACTATACTATATATATACTATATATACTATACATACTATATATACTATATATACTATACATACTATACATACTATACATACTATACATACTATACATACTATACATACTGTACATACTGTACATACTGTACATACTGTACATACTGTACATACTGTACATACTGTACATACTGTACATACTGTACATACTGTACATACTGTACATACTGTACATACTGTACATACTGTACATACTGTACATACTGTACATACTGTACATACTGTACATACTGTACATACTGTACATACTGTACATACTGTACATACTGTACATACTGTACATACTGTACATACTGTACATACTGTACATACTGTACATACTGTACATACTGTACATACTGTACATACTGTACATACTGTACATACTGTACATACTGTACATACTGTACATACTGTACATACTGTACATACTGTACATACTGTACATACTGTACATACTGTACATACTGTACATACTGTACATACTGTACATACTGTACATACTGTACATACTGTACATACTGTACATACTGTACATACTGTACATACTGTACATACTGTACATACTGTACATACTGTACATACTGTACATACTGTACATACTGTACATACTGTACATACTGTACATACTGTACATACTGTACATACTGTACATACTGTACATACTGTACATACTGTACATACTGTACATACTGTACATACTGTACATACTGTACATACTGTACATACTGTACATACTGTACATACTGTACATACTGTACATACTGTACATACTGTACATACTGTACATACTGTACATACTGTACATACTGTACATACTGTACATACTGTACATACTGTACATACTGTACATACTGTACATACTGTACATACTGTACATACTGTACATACTGTACATACTGTACATACTGTACATACTGTACATACTGTACATACTGTACATACTGTACATACTGTACATACTGTACATACTGTACATACTGTACATACTGTACATACTGTACATACTGTACATACTGTACATACTGTAGATACTGTAGATACTGTAGATACTGTACATACTGTACATACTGTACATACTGTACATACTGTACATACTGTACATACTGTACATACTGTACATACTGTACATACTGTACATACTGTAGATAATGTAGATACTGTAGATACTGTATATACTGTAGATACTGTTTATACTGTATATACTGTGTATACTGTGTATACTGTGTATACTGTATATACTGTATATACTGTGTATACTGTATATACTGTATATACTGTATATACTGTATATACTGTATATACTGTATATACTGTATATACTGTATATACTGTATATACTGTATATACTGTATATACTGTATATACTGTATATACTGTATATACTGTATATACTGTATATACTGTATATACTGTATATACTGTATATACTGTATATACTGTATATACTGTATATACTGTATATACTGTATATACTGTATATACTGTATATACTGTATATACTGTATATACTGTATATACTGTATATACTGTATATACTGTATATACTGTATATACTGTATATACTGTATATACTGTATATACTGTATATACTGTATATACTGTATATACTGTATATACTGTATATACTGTATATACTGTATATACTGTATATACTGTATATACTGTATATACTGTATATACTGTATATACTGTATATACTGTATATACTGTATATACTGTATATACTGTATATACTGTATATACTGTATATACTGTATATACTGTATATACTGTATATACTGTATATACTGTATATACTGTATATACTGTATATACTGTATATACTGTATATACTGTATATACTGTATATACTGTATATACTGTATATACTGTATATACTGTATATACTGTATATACTGTATATACTGTATATACTGTATATACTGTATATACTGTATATACTGTATATACTGTATATACTGTATATACTGTATATACTGTATATACTGTATATACTGTATATACTGTATATACTGTATATACTGTATATACTGTATATACTGTATATACTGTATATACTGTATATACTGTATATACTGTATATACTGTATATACTGTATATACTGTATATACTGTATATACTGTATATACTGTATATACTGTATATACTGTATATACTGTATATACTGTATATACTGTATATACTGTATATACTGTATATACTGTATATACTGTATATACTGTATATGCTGTATATACTGTATATACTGTATATACTGTATATACTGTATATACTGTATATACTGTATATACTATATATACTATATATACTATATATACTATATATTCTATTTATTTTTGTATTTTGGTAAATTGTTAAAAAACTTTTATATCTCTCAGATCTCAGGGTCGAACTATCTGATATTCAGACAGAAAAGTTACCTATAAACTTTCTTTATTATACCTTTAATATGAGACTCAATTATAATCCTTCAATATGGGCTTCTGTTATTGAAAGATTAAATATTATCAACAAAGAATTAATTTTTTTATACACATGCACTGGTTATTAATTTTCAACACATAAAGTTTGGTTATTAATCATAACCATTGACACTTATATCTGAAATGTCAAACATAACATTCATCAATCAAAATATTTTCAAGAAAGAATAAGTACGTATAGCATATATGGTTTATTAGCTTTTTATTTTATATAAATCTTTATTTTAGGATTTGAAATGGAAAGATATCTTACCCTTTGTCAACTTACATGTATAATCTTTCCTCAGGTAAGTATTCCTTGTATGGCCATCTAATAGTTTATTAAAATTTTGACATATGTAATCTTCCTCCTGTTCCAACAACCACCTCCACAATCACAACCTACAAATTCCACAATCAACACTATCTGCCAAGAACCGCGATCAACAGCCGTTGACTCAGCAGACACCACCTCTCCTGACTACTAAACTGCCTCATAAACCGTCTTCCGGACGTCCCTCTTATCCAGGGCTCGCACGATGGTGGCCAGTTCCCCAACACCTCAGTAAGTATCTTCTAAACTATTTCTTCTTATTCAGTTACCTTAATAATTATTTTCTTTTTCAGGTATATTCCGACGACTTCAAATCTTCCACACCTCGATGATCAACCAACCCAGCTCGAAGATAGTTTTAAATATTATTTTCCTTTATCCAATACGCTTACCATATCATAATACCCATTTAATTTTGTTTTCTGTATTTAATGCCCTTTCTCTTACTTCATTCAATAAAACACCAGACCTTTTTTTATGTTTTAATTTAACAAATTTTCTTCTTGGTTCTTTATCAATTTACATTTATTAGATACACATTTAGTATTAATTTTCTTTTATATAAACAAATTTCTTCTTCTTCTAAAATTTTATTTATTTATTCATCTCATTCAAAAAACCCTCATTTTTCTAATTTTTCTTTTATTATTATTATCTCCCTGAGATACCTCTTTTCAACTATTTTTTCTCTTTTTTCCCCTTTTTTATTAAAATACTCCCTATCTTTGGTAATTCTTTTAGTTTTCTATTATATAATGTCTATAACCATAGTAGTGATTGAGATCTTATTATTGTAGTACAGGGAGGATTTTAATTATGCAAGAGAAAATCAATATACCTTTAAATTATTACATGATTTTTATTTTCAGGTTGACTTATGGCTAGAATATCCCTTCCTTTTATTATCCTTGTTAATTTTAATACTGTATCAAAATCCTATAATAAATATATGCTAATACGTTCTATTTCCTTGTTTTATGATTATATACTAAATTTTTATATTCATGGGATATCATTATGAGTTTGTATGTAAGTTTATTTATTTCATACTGTCCGGTAAAAGGGTATTTACCGGACTCATTTGAGTCCGGTAAATGAATTATTACGTTACAAGGCCGGTAAAAAATTTTACCGGACTGAAAATCCAATTTGAGTCCGGTAAAAAATTTTACCGGACTGAAAATCTAATTTGAGTCCGGTAAAAAATTTTACCGGACTGAAAATTTTAAATGCATTTTTTTAAAAAATGAACAATGTGAGGCAGTATGAAATAAAACGCCTTACGTCATACGTCCGGTAAACCATTACAGTAGCTCGTTTCAACATTCGAGACTCGGCTCCTTCGTCGCCTCGTCCCGAAACGTTTTCAACTCGCTACTGTAAACTTGGGTTTACCGGACTTATAACGTAATATACTATTGTTGATCCTTAATAACCTGTGTAACAATGATTCTCTAAAATTTTCTATTCTTATGAATATGCTCATATTAAATTTTCTATCTCTCATAAACGTGAACATCACAATATATACTATATATATACTATGATAGTATATATACTATATAGTAATACTACTATATATAGTACAAGGTAATATCGCAGTGACTTTATGGATTGTCGATTATGTCGACTTGATTTTAATTTTGTAAACTGACTTGGTTTATATACAGTGTTCATCGTAAAACGTACTCTGTAAAAGATTAACATCATACTATATATTATATAGTATGAGCAAACGTAACTCCATCAAAGGTGCCTTTGGAATTTTAAACTCTTGTGTATTATAACGCCAAAAAATTTTAACAACTGTCACTGTCAAAGGACTCCGATTATTTTGTATAATTTTCTGGTGTTATAATACCACGACCTCTTCGATTCGACGCCGACGTTTGACGTCTTTCGTCAAACGTCGAATCGAGGAAGTCGTGTATAATACACATGAGTTCAAAATTCCAAAGGCACCTTTGATGGAGTTACTTTTTGCTCATACTATACTTTATTCAACAAATAGTATATTGTGTTGTTAGGAGTAAAAGAGGCACTTTGTTTGACAAACAATGTATATTTGCATATATTTTCGGCTAACTTTAAAGTATTTTCGGCTTACTCAAAACAAACAACAAATGTAATAGGCGATTTGGTGGAATATCATTCTCCGTTATAATAATTGCATATTGTAGATAGTCATATAATAATTTGTGGATTCGTAAGTAGATGCTTGCAATAATCGTTGTCTTTATTTGGGGTGTTGCTTTTGTTATTATAAACCAAAATTCCATTCTGTGGACCCTGAAATTTTTAAGTTCTCAGCTTGAAAATATAGCCTATTTAAAAATTCTTAAGATTATTTGACTATGTAGATCTTGTTCGGCCTCTGGTATGATAGAACTGTGAGGTATTGAAAGAAAAAATAGTGGAACAATTCTTCTCAGAACCACATAACTGAGCTCCAGGGTAAATCCTTGGTCATCCGGTAATGTAATAATAACAGACATCCAAACAGATTGAAAATGAAATGAAACCGTTCTACAAGGACAATAACAGTAGAAAAATGAGTAGACATACTGGCTTGCTTGGATGCATTTTTCGATCTATACCTGTTTTCGGCTTGTTTTTGGCGTCGATTTTCGAAACTGTCTGATTGTTTCAACTGTCACATTCCGTTTAGCTGCCATAGAAATCTAGCAAATTTAGATTTTTTGTCATTTTCTAAAGATTAAATTAGTTTCTCTTGAACATACTTGTGGAAGTTCTACAATTAGTAATCTGTAGCTATTTTCAACGGTTTTGTTTCCTTTAGTCCTAGACTAGTAAATATATACCTTATAGCAATATATATATTCTCTAGAAGACAAGAATGTATTCCGTCCTAAAGAAATCTTGTTAGTAATGCTATTCCAACTTCCAAATTAGAGCTTTAAGTTATTCAAATTTTCTCAATTCCAGTTTTTGATATTAAGTCAATTTTGAATAGAAAAACGTTTGTTGATACTAGACCAAACTTCATTGCAAAAAGTAACCTTAATTATTAAGTTTCGCAAAATTCGAACAAAACATTAATATCTAGCGTTTACTGTCTTCAGCCTTACTTTGTGGAATTCCATAATCAGGAAATATAATATTAAATACAAAGTTTTACAAGTTTTATTAGATTCTTAACCTGACAATATTGTTTCGACATTAAATGTCATTATCAAAGGCAGATAAGATTGATAAACAAACACGTTGCTAAGGATAAATACAGTTACCTATTTTCTGTTCAATTCATTTCATTCTATTCAAAATAAGGGTTTCGGTTTCGGTTCCACTTTTAATTTTTTAAACGTTAAGGTTCCGGTTCCGGTTCCAGAATTTTTAGGTTCCATAAGGGTTCCGGAAGCAAAAGTAATGACGTCACATTTTATGTTGGTATATAATTCCAAATATTTCCAAACAAATATGACCTTGATAACTGACAGTCGATGCATGTTTTAGGTTAAATTATTGTTTATAACATGGGTGATAAATATATTTGCTCTTCGGTATTTCAACTCTTTTTACTCTGACAGTTCTATTGCTATAGTTACAATTATTTACAACAATGGATACCATAGAAACGATGGAAGTAAACGATGTAAAATACCGAACGCGGCTAATATTGTAGATTTTTTCAAGATGAGATTTGAGGTAAGTTCGGCATTCCGATCTATTTACTCGAAGAGCTCGTTTTCCATAGTATCCCATTATTGCAAATAATTGTAACTATGACAATAGAGCTTTTGGAGCAAAAAGAGTTACAATGCCGAACTAACCCTTGTTTAGAAATATTCAGAGCTACCAATATAAAATGTGACGTAACACTTTTCTAGTCCATTCACAGACTATTGGTCAATTAGTAGTAAAAGTGGATCTAGTATCAACACCAACTCGATAAGAAATGGTTGTGGTAACGCTGTTGGGAGAAGGTCTGGAGAATGTTGAACTATTTTTCTTTATTTGCCAGTAGAACCGAGATGTGAAACCGAAAAATACCGGTTCCTTCGAAAATTTATTACGGTTCGGGTTCTCATGTTAACATTAACACGGATTTTAGTAAGGGTTCCGATTCTGGTTTCGGTTCCATAAAAGTAATCGGTTCCGGTTCCGATTCCGGTTCTTTTGGGTTATTGTTCCAATCCCTGATCCAAACCCTTCCTTGCAAACTTGTAGTAAATATTGCCATTGTCCATTCTCCAGTTGCTGATCGTCATTTGACATTAATTTTTAATACTAAATTTAACTCCGAGATGCTTTTTCAGTGTCATAGCCGACTGATAACGAAACTCTTTAAACGCTCGTTATTAAACGCTACTTGAAATTTTTGAAGCTTTTTGAACACAATGTGTTTTTCGGTTAACCTATTTCAGAGCAGAGCGGAGTGTGCGCAAAGCTTTGTAGCGTGGTTTAATTAAAACGGAAAATAATGACATGTGCTAATCTAATATTCAATTTATATTTTCAATTTGATCAAAATGAATTTTGATGAGCGAAATCCAACCAAAGTAAGAGTTGCCATGACTCCTATTTTTGATAGCAATCTCCTCTATTTTGCTAAAATCTCTATTTTCTATTAACTTTAATAAGTGTTGAATAAAGGGAGGCATTGAACAAAAAATTAATATTTTCACCATATTTTTCTTTTTAGTCTATTTCTATTATTTCTAACATCTATGGAAATTGCAGTTCTTACAAAAAGAAATCAGATCTTTTGACCTTTGCAAAACTGTTTTAAGATTGTCATGATATAATAATTTATTTATTTATTAATCTTTCTTTATATTTCTTATTATTATTATTGTTTTTTATATATTTTCTGTATTTGTAATATATTTATTATTAATTAATCTTTATTTATTTCATAATAATTTTCAATTTATCTCTAAACTATAACTTATTTCTCTACTTACTGGTATAAGTGGTATATAGTAAATTATGGGTAGGGAGCTTCATTTACAGAAAGTTAAACTAACTGAGTTAGAGAATTTAATATACGTTTTTGCTTTAAAGTTTTCATTTTAATTTTTACTCAAAATAAGTTTATTTTAAACATAAACATTTCTTAGCTGGATTTGGAAGTATGCAGTTGGCACCCCTTACAATTTGCCGCTAGCGACTTCTGTGACTAACACATTATCAGCTCTCCTTCGCAAAAAATGATATAACTCAGTATTATCAACTCAGTTGTCTTGTGTGTTTTGTTTACTTACTGAATAGGTCGGTTGATTCTTGCTTCATTTACAGCACAAGTCAATTGAGTTGATAATTTAATTTATAAAAAAGTTTATTTTAATCACAATAAAAGTATTGCAATTTTTCTTTAAAATATTGTGTGATTTGGTAAATCTAAGAATGGTAGTTTTATCTTCAAGCCGTTTTTTTGTTTTAGGGAACTGTGGTGCTTCCATTTCCATATCAAAATATAAAGCTACGAGTTCCTTTTTATTTAGGGACTGTTCCAATCACTTCGAGTGCCATTTAGTATTAGACTCTTAATAATTTGTTAATTTAAAAGTACAATAAATTATACGCTTATTACATTATTAGTAGTAAAATCTGTATAAACTATTAAACGATAGTATTATATTACATTCTTAAAGTTTGTATAATAAAATTTCATTCATTTCAATTCTGAAAGACATTTTTTTGCTATTTTCATAATGCCAAGGGATAGTAGGAATAGTAGGAATGGAAGCATGATGTGAGTAACAGAGGGGTGAAAATAACCACCGAGATCAATACATGAAAAGGAATATAGGACATCTAACCTGAAAAGCTTTACGGTGTAAACAAAACAATTCTGTTCATTTTAAATATAATTACATTGTTAGAATGGGAGAAAAATTAGAAATACTTTTTGAAAAAGAAGAGTATTCACCTGGTGACACAATAAATGGCAGCGTTGAATGTAATTTTGACGATGAAACGAAAGTCAGAGGTATTTTTTGTATACTGAATTGTTTTATATTATTGTGAATAAAATTTATTCATTTCTGTTAACTTTTAGCTATTCGCATTAAAATAAGAGGAAGAGCTAAGGCATATTGGAAGGAAGGACATACCAATGTTTATTGTGCTGAAGAAGTTTATTTTCAGGATGAATCGGATTTGATATCAAGTAAGTTAAAGTAACAATACATCTTCTTTTATTCTTATATTAAACTGACCTATCCAGTTTCATAAACATTTTCATTCATTGCAACTTTCCAAGAAGATTTCTAATGCCATTATTATTTGGTTCTTCTCTCATATATTTCTTTAAACATACAGATCTTCCATTTGCTTTTTATTTAAGATGGATTGAGTACTTTGTTGTAAGAGTGTATGTTTTATACTATTTCTAATTTTACATCATAGATGCCAAAGTTCTTACTTCGAGGAGTCACATACCTCCGAAGTCATTAATACCCACCAATACATATATGCTATTTCAATATAATTTTAACTCAACCATGCAGGGGCGTGCTGGGTTATCAGAACAGGCCAGGAAAAAATTTTAGGTTCAGGCCACTTTAATTGGATGCTATCTAGTTTTATACTAATTAGGCGTTTTTAACTTTACAATACCTATTATTGTATACTGAGTAATTAGATACTCAATATCTAGTTATTCTAAGATATAATCTTATGATTCAAGTTCGGTATAACGTCGGTTGTTTCGATAGTAATGCTTTGAAAATTAATTATTACGGGCGAGCTGGAAACATTTTAGGGCGAGCGACGAAGGAGCAAGCCTCCATAATTCAGTGAGCACAGTAAAGATAATTACGAAGCACGTACGTGCCGTGTACAAAGTTTTATTTTCATCTTCACACATAATTTGTTATTAATTTATTGTATATTTTTTATAAAAAAAGCATTTTACAATCAAGGGAAGTAGGACAATGTATAGCTAGACGTTGTCATGCTGTTGTGGTTAAACAAAAAATTAGTTTTCATTAGCTTTTTGTTGATGAGCATTGTAAAGTGTTGCAGATCTCTTTTAGTAGCCCGTATTCGTTATTTACATTGCAAGACCATTACTTAGAACTTGACGTGTGAGTATGGTACTTCACGAGCGAGCGATAGCAAGGTTGTTATCCGTGCAAGCACGTGGGGTTCGTGTAACGGTCGAGCACTGTACTATTGGTTTCATAATGATCTAGGACAGTAAGGCTAATGTGATGCTATTTTCTATTAGTTTATACTATGCATTGAAATTGAAAAAAAAAAGAACAAAATATCATCATGTTAGTCTTGCTGTCCTAGATCATTAAGACATTAATAGTACAATGTTTTACGATATTCTGAATTGTAAATCTTTAATAAATAATTCTTACATTTATACATTTATACAGCACAATACGTCAGATACATATAAATGTTTTAAATAAATATGTATGTTGCTATGGTATTGATAAATAACACGTAGTAATCTTTACGGACTTTATAACGTGCTAGCCCGTAAAATGTATCTTTACCCCTAGAGACACAGCTCAATAAACATATGTTTACAAGTCAGTATACTATAAAATATAGGTAGCATACTATAAAAAGATTTACAGGGCTCTGGCTATAACTATACTCATTTAGTTAGTTACCATAAATGCCTATAAAGTGTTATTTACATAGAAGGTGGAAATAAAGTTATTTCTTTTTCACTTTCATATTGTTGTTGTTTATACCTGTGGTAGAAACCATCTTGTAAACATGTCAATAAGGGCATTATAAGCGGACATTATCATTTACAATGCCCGCTTAGCTTTAACTTTGCTATCGACGCCGACGTTACGTTCAAAATAAATATAAACAACGTCCTAGGTAAACACCAACAATTATAAATTGAAATTGATCTTCATCTCGTACGTATTCTCGAGAGAAATAAAATCTTATATCATACTTTTCGTTGATATGGAGAAATTCATAAATTCTTTACTAAGCCAATATTTAGTTTCAAATGAACCAGTTCAGTGACAATAAAAATAAATTATCCCGTGTAGCCTGTACCATTGCTGAATTGGCTTTGCATAGTCGTTCAAAAGCCGGATGTCCATATGTTGATCCAATAACAAAAATATTGTAAATGTTTAAAGATTTTATAATCACAGGGAAGGTACCTAATGACTAACGATTACGTTGAACGTCGTAATGCTATATTGGCTGAATAGTGGAGTCGATAAATAAAATTTAAAGCTATACCAAAATTCTGAATTCTTATTGGTCTGAAATTCTTTTCAACGCAATAACACAGTATTACAATCTGGTTCTTTTACTTATCGGAATATCAGCTTTTCCTGACTAGGGTTTCCATTTACTGTTGCAACTTAGGAAGTATGATAGTACTCGACTCATCGTATTATGATTTAGGAACGCTTAGGTAGACATAATTAAACTACTTACAAACATAATTTATTTATTTTATATAATCTGTCAAATGTGTTTTGCCAGAATAGGTCATTATGTAAATAATTTGATAATGGAAAGATGCACTTAACAATACATACTATAATGCAAAGAAAAATGTTTGTACTTAAATAGTTAATTAGGTAATAGGTATTAGGCACTAGGTAGGTACCTACTTACCTACTTATTATTTTTTTCTTGACAGGCTGATGATTAATCTCCAAAGAAATCACAACAATACTTTTCAGAATTAATACTTAGGTACATATTGTACTTTTTTAAATTTTTAATATCCCAATTCCCAGGCCACCGGGAATTGTCCCGGTATCCCGATGGGCCAACACGCCCCTGCAGCCATGTATAACAAGATAAAAGAAATAAGAAATAAACAGAAAAGCCTAAGTTCTAAAGTGCCATCGTCTTAAAATTTTAAAGATTTGAGCTCTTAAGTTGAGGATATTCACTATTCATCATATCACCATTAAATATTCATCATTATTTTAACAGTCTCAAAATCAGAAACGGAATCGGAATGCCAATCATTACGATATTTGTGGTACCAAGAACTTAGAGACTAAATATTCACAGATCTTAAAGCTGCAAAATTGTAAAATTTCGTAGATTGCAATATTCTGAAAAAAGCCGTTTTTTCAAATTTTTATTATCCCTAAACTTTTATAATTTCGGACTTCGAAGTTTGAGAGTTCTCAAACTCCGAAGTCCGAAATTATAAAAGTTTAGGGATAATAGAAATTTGAGAAAACGGTTTTTAAATTAAAAGCTTCCACGTTTGACGTTTTGAATCTTCTAGATAGTTTTTCCTTCAGTGAAGCAAAGTTTAATTATTTGCAAAGTTAGTACTCAACTTAAGGACATCATATATGCATCATCATCTCTAGACATTCTGTAATTAAGTAGCGCAATATTTTAACATTTGAATAACCGGGTCTGTCTATAAACCTAAAAATATTGTATATTTCAGTTCTTAATTACTTATCATTTTATTTTGATGTTATTGTCGTTAACAATCTCGCTAGGAGCAACGTGATATTCGTATCGGCCTATTTCATAGAAATGTGTATGATACCCTTCACTGAAGTTTAGAGTAAATTTTTTCTGATATTCTAATGATCTGCCGTTTGCTTGCTCAAAAGTCTCCATTTGTATCTAGAGAAAGGATTTTACCATAGATGTCTTTAAATCAAATATTTTCCTCGTTGCTTTTGGACGGAAATCTACCCTTAAAAATACTTCGCATCTCAATGTACTGGAAACGCTTGTCAGAGTGTTTCAAAGAAAATATTCAAATCAAATGTATTTTTGTAGATTAATACATTTAATTAGTAGATTAAAATTAATTGAAGAGCAGTTAAAAATCCAAGCACTTCTGGAACCATGAATATTGAAAGAAATGGACATAATTTCTATGTATTTCCTACGTGAGACTTTGATTTTGGAAAAATCGTTGATTTAAGGGATTCTATGGTGAAATTCTTTCTCAAGACACCAAACATAAACTTTCGAACTAGCAGACGAACATATCCCTGGAGGTTATAAAAGATTCTTCTATTCCACTGAACAGTGTAACGGATCATTATTATTATTAATAATATAAAAAGAACATTTGAAAGAAAAGACTAGTAAAGTTTCTAATAGCTATTTACACTACGTCTCTGTAATAGTTTATCATTACGTGTCAGCTTTACTGTTATTTGTACCAACATGGCGGCGGTTTGCAGTACTTTGATTTGCTAGCATGGCCTGGTAAAGAAGATGTGGTGGCTCTGTTAACAACTATAGCCCTTTTATTTTAAAATAATAGCGACGATTGATCCCGCCGCTGAAGCAAAAGCACCAGAACGATGTTGGCGACATTGAACATTAACAGATTTGACATTTCGTCTTACAATAAATCATAGGTTTAATAATAATCATGCACAAAGATATTCACAATTTAACATTAATTTGATAATGGACAATCAATCATGTTCTGTAAACAGATCATATTAATATAAAATATACCTACGTAATTCTAATTTTTAAACAACTATTTATTAAATTTCCGTAACAGCATACATGTAGTAATTATTACTTTATTAAAGTTTGTGTCAGGTTTACTCCACTTTCGCTACTATTTGAAACAGATGGGCTACATTAACGACTATAGCCCCTTTATTTTCAAATAGTAGCGACAACGATTAATCTCGCCACTGGAGCAAAAGCACCAGAACGATGTTGGCGACATTGAATGTTACCGGATCTGACATTCCGTCTTACAATAAATGTTAGGTTTAATAATAAGCATGCACAAAAATATTTACAATTCAACATTAATTTGATAATGGATATTCATGTTTGGTAAAAACGATGATATTAATATGATATATACCTACGTAATTGTAATTTTTAAACAACTTTTTATTAAATTTCCGTAACAACTTGAATGTAGTAAATTTTTCTTTATTAAAGTTTCTGTCAGCTTTGCTCCACGATGTCGCTACTATTTAAAATAGAGGGGCTATATTAACGACATAAAATTAATGCCATCTGTATTATTCTAGGCGAAACTACATTTGTTGCTGGACTGTACAGTTATCCATTTATGTTTACCGTGCCTAAACCATTGCCATCTACAATGTTTGAAGAACATGGGAACGTTAAATATTCGGTTCAAGCTACCGTTGATCGACCATGGGCATTTGATTATGAAACGGAGAAAGTTTTTATTGTCCGCTCCTATTACAATTTAGATGCTATTGAAGGCATTAAGGTAAATATCTATAGAAAGCTAATTTTATCGGTCTTTTTTATAAGATAAGATTATGAAAGTAATAATCTGGGTCTAAGATTAAACACGAATGAATGACATCTGTTGCATACTATGTATGAAAATTCTAGATTAACTTTTTACATTTACAGAATCCTGTACAAGTGCACGAAGAAAAAGTACCATTTCAATTACTGAACGAATCAGGACCTATTGTAATATATGTAACTTTACCAACAAAAGGGTATATTCCATCACAGACTATTAAATTTCACGTAAAACTTAAAAATGATTCTAAAATCAGTGTTGACAAAATAACGTTTAAAGCAATTCAGGTAATTTTTGGCTTATTACAATCCTGCTGATGGAGGAGGCCTCAAACTCTAAACATATTGCGGTGATATCATCACCATATTGAAAATTTTAGCAACAACGGAACGGAAACGTTAAAAATAAATATTTCACACATATCACATTTAAATTAAAAGAGAGACATGTTATGTCGTAGGCATAATTAATATAAAGGCTATATATAGGACCATAGTTAGGTTCATTAATACTTAAATTAAAAACTAAGAATAAAGATTCCATGCAAACATAACCTAACTTTCTTATGCATAAATAAATAGGTTTCTTTTTAGAAAAAGGATATAAATTAGTTAGATTGCTTGATCATAATTATGTTTATGCAACCCAAGTTACACTTTGGGACGGGTTTCCCACTTGTTAGGAAAAATAAATTTCCTTATTCAAATTTACAGTTTACGATGTTTAACGTTAGATAGAATTTTCTATTTTCCAGGAGGCCAGCTCAAGTTTATGTTGTTAATTAGCTGAAAATAGATTAATTAGGCCAATCTTATTATGACTCATATAATACAATTAATTTTTGAATTTGTTTATAAGATTTCTAATCACTTCAATTAATGAAGGTATTAAATCCTGTCGTTCGTGTTGATATGACTCTTATAGACTCTTATCCTGTTTTTCCTCACCATTGTTTTGATGTAAGTGCTTAGAGCATTGTATGCTGGACATTTTGAGCATAAATTGATAAACATTGACTTAGTATTTAAGCTGGCACTTGTATATGCATTAATTGGTGTTCGTACTCTAAAAAAAATTATGTTTATAGTAAATTGTAAAGATTTTTCTATGGAGAAATTATTTGTATTACCTGTGTCATGTATTCATATAACTAGTTTGTAAAGGATGAACCTTGATTTGTTGAACTTTATATGTAATTAGATTGTAACGAGATGTGTACATTGTAAATCGTTTTTCTTGAATATCTTCGTTACGATACATTTTGGGACAATGAATGTATTATACTTTTTGATCTTTGTTTCAAGGGCTACAATTCTATAATAACAGAATTAAGATTAGTGATAAAAAAATAACAGCTGTGCGGGATTAGTGACGTCACAAGCTTACTCGATGTTCCGTTGTTTTGAAAAAATGTCATAGTTTTCTTTTGTTCTGGCATAAACTATATAAGCTGGGGCAAATTGCAACAAAGTCAGTCGATAAAACGTACAAGGCAGAATCTATGCCCGGCTCCGAATAATATCTGTAATAAATTTGAGGTTATATTTCAACCATATGTTTATGACGCAAATGTCATATATGAAACAAAGTTAAATAAAATTAAAGTGTTACCTGAACGTTTTTTAAAAGGATTAAAAGAAGATTTAA
Source organism: Agrypnus murinus (assembly GCA_929113105.1). Classification (NCBI taxonomy): domain Eukaryota; kingdom Metazoa; phylum Arthropoda; class Insecta; order Coleoptera; family Elateridae; genus Agrypnus; species Agrypnus murinus. Next base: position 60,324,289 of record OV816025.1, read on the forward strand.
AATTGTGCAACAATAATACAAAGTGAACGTGATTGTTCAAATAAATTCTGATTGGATTTATTTTCATCATCGATCTTCATATCGATATTTTATAAACAAGAAGTCAGCTGATTGGTTTCATCGCAGTGTTACCAATAAAAAAGGATTAACTTTTAAAAAGGGGAAAATATATCATAATATACGAGGTTGGTTATAATGAATGATTCTTGTTAATTTCATGAATAATAATTAACTTGTAAAGTTCATCCTCAAATATAAAACTATTTGGTTTATTTCATTAAGTTCTTTTGAGAATTTATTTGATTTGAAGTAAATAAAACAACTAAATTTCTTTTATATAAAATTTATTTTCATTTGATGAATATTTTTATTTATAAACAAATTTCATTTGTGTTGGTCTGTTCAAACGAATGACCGGACTGCTCCTATGTCAGGTCACTACAATTATTTTTAACGTTTGAGCAAACCTGAGAAGTGTTTCTCAATTATTAACTGTATTATTTTGAATAACATTTTTTTTACTTTGACTTTCCATTTGAATTTTTATTTTGTTCGTTAAATAAAGTTTATGTGTTTTCAATTTTACATATGTGTTTAATCGATGTTAATACAAGTATCCAGCCTTCTTTTCTTTTGAATTCAGAGTTTAGTAGCAGTTGTCCAGCTTGCAGGAGCTTTAGTGCTTACGATATAAGTTTTTCTTCCTTTTCAAGCATAAAAGTAAATAAGAGTCTCGTAATTCAAATAATTTATGCTTTACTGAGCAAACCTGAGCTAGCTGAGAGGAATAAAGAAAATATCTGTGGTGTATTCTCATTTCAATCCACCGTATATAATTTATGTTTATATTTGGAACGGTGGACATATTGCATTTTATTTTATCTTCAAAGATCACCGCAATATACTACTCCACATTTTATTACAGTTAAGGCCGGCCTCCTCTATTATTTACGGATACACTAAATCTTCCAATCATACAAAATATCTAGTACTTAATAAATATTTTGTTTCTAGAACTATGAATTTCATATTAAAGAATACTTGAAAACCATGGAAGCCTATGTAGGAGATGAGATAACTGTTGAAAATAGTACAGTTGAACCACAAGGCGAATCTTCATGGAATCTGGAAATTAAAGTTCCACCTGATATGTTTAATGGAAATCTTGAAGGCTGCAATGTAATCAAGATTTTCTGGGAGTTGCAAGTAAGAATTATTTCACAACGCATGTTTTTGTTATCTGACCTGTTATTGCGTTTTGTTACTTTTTGTATTGTATTCTATTATTGTGCATTTTGTACAAATCCTATATACCTACACTTATAATTTATTTTTTATTATGTGTATTTCCCACCTACTCAGATTATGACACTGTCTCTGGTGACTGTTGATAGCTAAAGAGATTTTGTAATTTATTATCGGTAGCTAACTATTTTCTCTAACTGTAAGAACTTTAATGTTTTTCTTAACTTATTGGTTCTAATGTAAAAACGTTTTTCTTTGGCAGGGCGAAGTACATCTTCCATTCCCATATACCAACTTTACAATCCGTGTTCCATTTATTTTAGGAGGGGCTTCATTATCTGGAAGTTCTTAAATATTTCAGTATCTATAGTAATAATGCAAGGTTCAATACTGTCTATGGTACTTATTGTGGCAGTTCAGTTAAGTTGAACTACTATTTCTTAATAATACTGTTGGGATTTTAAATGAATTGTATAAGAGAACTTAAGTTAGTAAAATTTATAATAATCTGTTAGAAAAGTGCCTTGGTAAAATAGATATTTTTTTCTGTGCATCACCATTCCAGAATAATATTAAACAAATATTCTTATTTACTAAGTCACTTTTCTGTCAGAAGAAGTCATATCCATACTATAAGGAATAAGGCAATACGATTCTGGATTTTGATAGTGAATAAATATGTATATAGTTAGTATGTATCACCGAATAGCCGATTTCTAAATACTTTTACCACTAGTGTAAGCAGTTTACTCCTACAACGACAGTAGATTTTGGTGATTAATACACTATAAAATAAACTCACAAGAAAACAAAGGATTGCTTATAATCGTCTATTACTTACTGGAAGTAATGACTGTTTTCAAATTTATTGATCAATAGTAGTAAAAAGCTGTAGGGTCAGAAGTGCTTTAGAAACTGAGAAAGCTTATGGCACTAGTTATACGCAGAAAATGAAAGGGCGTGTATTAACTGAGAATTAATATGAATATTCTTAAAGTATGACTGTTCTGAATTTTTACAGAGAACTCCAAAGTGGTGTAATATACTGTAGTTCAACTTCTATGTAAACAATAATGGAAAGTCTTTGAGCATGCTATTAAAACTTAAATCAATGAGGATCTCATTAATATCTTCAGACATGCACACTCATTAAGCCTCTTTTTATAAGATTCTGTGTATTTAAATTTATACCATAAAATCTATAACGTGTTAATGATTGATTATTGTTATTATTATTATTATTACTATTGTTATTATTATTATTATTATTAAAACATGAACGAGTGATTTTTAATTTAATGTTAGACGTGTAATTGATGAGAGCAAAAACATGACAAATCTATGGTCATTTACTGACTTTGTTTTTCTTTATACTTTCAGTACCTTTTTAAAAAATTTTATTTTATTAGGTTGGTGACAACTTACGCAGTTTTAGCTGTGGTTTTGTCTAAAACTCACCAATTTTAAATTGACATCGTAAGTTTAAAATTGTTTTAGATGTCAATTAATGTTAGTAACAGCCCCGTCACATAGACAAAATTTTACCAATCAATTGTTTTCAAATAAAAAAAAATAATAACGCAGATTTTTAATTTTTTATATGAAGCCAAAAATACAATAGCTGCTGTTGAGGACGAAGCCTTCACTGTATTTGCTTTGTCATTTTGTCCAACATGGATCCTTCATACAGGCCCTGCTTTACAACCGACTTCTTAAAAATTGCTTCTGTTAGGTAAACCCGTAAACGATAAAACGTAAATATGTCGTTGTTTTAAACCATATGGCACAACAAACTGGGTGCTTTATATCCGCTAATAAACTGCAAATCTCACCTTAAATCTGAGTGCATCGTTCTCTTTTACAAAGGAATCCTAAGACCAATTCTTATCTACGCATATCCAATTTGGTGCAATGCTTCAAAAACCTCAATGAAGAAACTCCAAACAATGCAGAACAAAGTGCTCCGAATTACAATCAACAGCCCGCGGTTCGTCCGTAACACCCAAGTGAGCTAAGCGTTCCACTAATAACCGAATTTATCAAAAAAACTACAGTAAAGTTCTTCCAAAACATAGTTCTCTGTTCTAGTGCTACATTACTTTTTGTTGTTAATGATAATATATCTTTATCTGATAAATAATAGTATCATTTGCAAAAACTGAAATTTACAATATTTAAAAACCTGATCCAAATCATTAAGATAAAGAATAAATAGTAAGGGGCCTAAAATACTGCCTTGAGGAACACCAATATTTATCGTTTTAAATATTTATCGGTTAGAAATATTGTTAGTACATTTTACTACTTGCCATCGATTCAATAAATAATTTATAAATCAAGAATGAACTTGACCATTAATTCCATAACCCTTTAATTTCTCCAATAATTTTGTCATATCAATGGTTTCAAAAAGCTCTTTTTACATCTAAAAATACAATAACTACAATTTCACCTCAATACCCAAATATGGCAGATTGTACAGTGTTTTGATTTAAAACATAACGCTTTTATGGATGACGAAACGTACGTCAAAGTAGATAGAATACGTTACGTAGTTGTGAGAGAAAATGGCCGTATTAGCATAAAAGAACAATTAAAATAAAATTCCTGTATGGCTGGCCCTACGCCTTAAAAGTTCAACTTTTCTTACAACTGATACAACTAGTGGCGATGTCTATAAGAAAGAATGCATACAAAAACTTTTGCTATTCCTACTTTATGTCGTAAACCCGTTTCCCTATTATTTTGAGCAGATTTAGCATCTGTCGATACTCTGGTACAAGAACTGGTACTGAAAAAGCAAGACAATCCACCCGACTGCCATGAGCTTCATCCCATTGAGCACTACTAGGTTGTAGTTGGGAAACTTGAGAAATGGTCGCGGAAAAGCTAGAAAAATCTAAACAAATATAGGATGCAGATAGCCGAAAAAATTCAGCTGAGGATGTGCAAAGGCTTATGGTTGGTATTTGAGCAAAGTTTCGAAACTTCTATGGTTGTTGATTATATTATTTTCCGTTGAAAAGAAAATGTTAAACCGCTGCTCTAAACCATATCGTTCGTATATCAGTCCATTAACTTTAAGCAGACATGCAGTGTCTATTACAACGAGTATTTCGAATATGGTATTTCGACTTTATTATGTTGTAGTACAACAGAACAAAACGAAAAATTTTAATACTAATTTTTATACAAAATCCATGTATTTGTCCCAATCCATCCATGTCCATGTCCAAATTTTAAAACTATAAATGAATATAATAAAGGTCAATGAAACAACAAAAAAGTGAACCAGTTGATACTATGTAATTCTGGGTCAGTAGATCAGTCCATTGGAAAGCACCCCAGGAGTGTGCACTCTTAAATCTGGCCTTGAATGACCAACTATAGTAATATATGCAATTACTGGAGATTGCCTGAAAATTACTCCTTCCTGTGATATATCTCCTAAAATATTTTATTTTTTTTCGTAATGTTTAGCATACGAGCGTAAGACTCGTCACTCAAATTTACAAATAAATTTAACAAAAACAAGCAGGGAAAATACAGAACAAGAAAAGTAGAAAAACAACCAAATTTACAGAAAATACATAGATTGAAACTACTAAAGATCACGTTAACAGCTATCAGATAATCTTACAAAATATTTTAATCTATTTCTTGAGATGGAAACGATGGAGTTTCTATAGAATCTTTGCATGATTTCTGTACCATACACCGACTTGATCCAATGCAAGTAAAAAACAGTACCTAAATAACAGTCCATAATTTAAAATAAATTAATAGAATACTTTTACCTTTTTTACACCCACATGAATCAATATATTTAAGTTTTCAGATAATGTCGATAATGTTTGTAAAATAGGTACTATTTTGTCGTCTACTACTGTTCATCCGACACAATTTAAATTTACATAATGAAAATTAAAATAAAGGTGGCTGTGGATCAAGGAATGAGTTAGAAATATTTGATAACCGTCTGGTGTTGATATCTCGAATAGTTTGAGAGATATTAAAAGGTGGTTGTTAAAAAACTTTTCCCTTTATATCAGCAACCTATAGCCTGTTTTCAATTTTTTATATCATCGTCTACTACGGTCCATCCGACGTCTGTAACATAGTACAGTCAGGCTGGATTGTGGATCAAAACTGTTACACCATATCTTGGCCTGGTAGTGAGCTCATAAGCAATTTTTGTTGCTGGTAACTTGTCAATCGTTTTAGAGATCGCAAGAACTCTACTTAAATAATAGCTACAGCTACACCATACAGGAATGAACTGTATGACATTACATGTCTTCCAACTACTCTTTTTCCGTAATCCCACAAATTAACTCATCAACCCGTAAATGTATGAAATGCCGGTAAGTTTTTTGAAACTGAAAGAGTCATACCTATTTCCTGAACCGCAATATATCGAGAGACTTTTTGATCTCCAAACTTTCATCCAAATACTTCGGTTTCAAAAAACTTACCGGCAATAATAACATGCATAGTCTGGTAACAAAAATGTATACAAACAATGCCAACATCACATGTATAAATTATTTATGAGGAGCTCTTGCGGCCTCTAAAACGATTGAAAAGTTACCACCAGTAAAAGACAGTTTAAGGTAACATTGCTTACGAGCTCACCACTAGGCCAAAATATGGTATAACAGTTTTGATCCACAACCCAGCCTGTTCGTACAATGTTACAGACGTCGCATTATGTAAGATTTTCATGATCTGGCAGAACGAAATTATTTACACCCATAAGTGTACATGTTTTATTTTGCATTGTATCAGTTATAATTTTTTGTATAATTCTAAAACTTTGGTACATTATTTTAGTCGCACTATCTACAACAGATGAATATTTGTACTTCTGGCCTGTTTAATAAATTCAGCACATCGCATCGTTATGAATGTAGTAAATTTTTTTGGGGGATTCTCTCTGATAGCTGTTAATAAATAATAGAATCGGAAGATATTAAAAATTAGTTCCAGACATTCTATTGGTTATTGTCGTGAAATTCTTCGGGCAAACTATTGTCGATACTGGCGATAATCTTCATTTCGGGATCCCTGGGTTTCTTCCGATAACCGTCCTAGAAGAAGAATACATCTATTTATAATACCTTTTACATGCATTAACAATAGTTGCATGCTAGAAAAGCATCACATAGTAATCAAGTATAATGATTGAAATATACAGTGTGTTCATTTGAAAAATTCCCATCTCAAGTATCTCTTAAACTGTACAAAATAGCAATTGCGGCAAAAACAGGTCGATTGATTTTTCGAGGAGGACATTTAAATGTAGTATAGCAGTAAAATTTTTGCATCCCACCCCCTTATCCCTAGCAATCTCAACTTTAAAATGCCAAATGACAATTGCATGTACATTTTTCTTAAAAAAGATTGAAGCAGGTCATGGGTTGCTGCTAAAAAAGGTAAAAGTATTCTATTAATTAATTTTAAATTATGGACTGTTATTTAGGTACAAGAAAATTTAATTTTAGATTGCAGAATAAATCTTGAAGCTGAAAAAAGTTTTTTCTTGCATTGGATCAAGTCGGTATATGGTACAGAAATCATGCAAAGATTCTATAGGAACTCCATCATTTCCATTTCAAGAAATAGATTAAGATATTTTGTAAGATTATCTGATAGCTGTTAACGTGATCTTTAGTAGTTTCAATCTATGTATTTACGGTAAATTTGGTTGTATTTCTACTTTCCTTGTTCTGTATTTTCCCTGCTTGTTTTTGTTAAATTTATTTGTAAATTTGAGTGACAAAAACATTTTGGGAGAACAGTTTTATGACAGTCTTATACTAATCTGTATGTATATTTGTAACTTTACCACTAATTATGTAGACAAATTATTTTGCTAGTTATACAATATACCATTGTTGCGAATAATTGCAAGCAGAAAACAAAAATGTAAATTTATTAGTAAATGATAACAGACAAATAAATACCTATGTACTACAAGCGGGGCAGGCGCGCTAAGACGAGAGATGCGAACGCCTTATATGATTGTACAGCCTGCTGCGGGCCGGTGGAACATCACAATCAATGACGTTTTACTTTTTATTACATATCTTGATTAATATTTATTTAAAATTTATAAATCAAGGACCACCGCAATTGCAAAAAACGTGATTAGGGGCCATTCATTAATTACGTAAGGATGATTTTGGCCATTTTGACCCCCCCTGCCCCCATGTAAGGGCACGTAAGATTTCTCGGACTCCCCCTCCCCCTTCTTACGTAAAATTTTATCCGGTTTTAGAAATGGATCCATTGCACTAAAACTCATAATTTGAAGTAAATCAAAGATTTTTATTTTTTAGAAGATAATTTTGGTTATACCATTATATTATTAATAGTTTGATTAAAATGATATACAATTGTCACTAATCATTCAATGCTATTATTGCGTGATAATAAAAGGAATTTTTTTCAAATAAAATAATGAAGGTAAGATTAATATACAAAAAGAACGTAATATAATTTTATAATTTTATAATTATTTATAATTAATGAATGGCCCCTTACAATTTCACAAGAATACATTTTTTTGTTAAATGCTACCTTTCCCGAGATAAAACGGTGTAAAGCAAAAAATAGTCGAATTTAATTAGATTTGTGCAGTGCTTGAAACGAGAAATCTGCATAAATGTGAAACCTTCTCAATTTTCGCTTATGTGATTTACGTGCATTTCCAAACGGAAGCTCTTATTAAGACTTTAAAATCAATAAGAATCTGTACAAAAATATACATAATTTTTTATTACAGATGTAGCTTATATCTTCTAGTTTCCAACTACGTACTTAACTCGAAATTTTTAAATAGTGCCCTTTTGCACCATACTATTTTTTGACAAGTTGCAGTTTTAGAATCTACAGAACCAAAGCTACAATTCTATGTAATTTATACATTTTTACCTCGAAGTCCCACAAAATGTGTATTTTTGCAAGTTTCGGGGCTTCGAGCACTCTACTACTAGTATCCAGCAAGCGGATGCTTGCCTTTGCCGAAAAATGTTTGCTTGCTGGAGTGAAGGGTTACGATATTTAAGATAATGATTTTTTTTATTGGTAAACATCTTGCTAAAAATGTAATCAAGTCAATATTGTGCACAGATAAGTGTTTTTTTTATTAAGTCGCTTGTCTTATAATTTATTTTTGCAAATCGAAAACTGGAATTATTGTTTAATAGTAAATGCAAGGAAGTTCTAAATAATAACAGAAGTAATCAAACTCAATAATTTATTTTAGTACGTGGCAATAGTTCACACACATTTCAAAAATATTACTTCTTAATCGTCACCAAATCGGCCGGTCGCCGAATAGACCGTCGCCTAATTGACCGATTGCGGAATTGATGTTCGTCGAATTGACATAGCCGAACTGACTGTGGCCGACTTAAACATGTATGGTATCTTGATTGCTTTCAATAAAACATTTTTAATGCTTGATAATTAAGATAGCTGGAATTTAGTAGCAGAACAGATAGTTGTACGGTTCGATGGAAATGGTCCGGGCATTGCAACTAGTGATATTAATTAGTGACGTAATGAGATTAATTAGTATTACAAAGTAAAAAAATCCAAAGCTAATTTGCTCGGTGCGGTTGTAAGATATAACCTTAAAAACTAAGAAACCTTACGCATAAAGCTTAAAGCTCCGGATGAGACTACTTAGTTAATCAAATTATTTTCAGGTTGTCATAGGTGTTAATCACAAAGGCTCATTGATTTCAGATTAAACCAGGAATAAACAACATTATTAAAGGACGCCTCCCTAAATTGTTTGTTGTTATTATTGTTTAAAAAATTACTACGAAAATTTACAATTTGGGACAAGAAATCCGTTTTGTTTATAGTTTTAAAGGATTGACTACAAACAATTTGTTGGTTGATTATATTTAATTCTCTTAGACAAGGTTCATTGATCTCAGTAGATTAGTTATCGAATATTATTCAAAGCAATACCAAACATTTTATTATTTTTTATCACAAAAACTTTCAAATGCTGCCGCTAAAAGAACATTTATTAAAGTTGAACTCTGAACTTTCTTCATTAAATAAATCTTTAAACTTTACAATCATTCCCACTCTTTAAATTATTAATGTTTGGTTTTCTGGTTTTTCTTTTTAACTTGATAGATTGAATTATCGACGAAACGTATTTGAATCACCTATCAGTCATTCAGTTTTCTAAAAAGATCCATCTTATATTACCAAAAGAGATAATCCCATACTTTATGAATTCAAGAATTCTTCAAAATTTAAAGGACCGGATTTCGCCACTAACTTATTTGATTTGCTTGATCACATCAGCATTAAACCAACCAAAATACTAGACAAGAAACTTAAGAACGCTTAGTTCCCATTTAAACCGTATTTAATTAAATTTAAACCGTAAACATAACAATATAATAAGGTTTCTAATCCACCGAAACACAAACTGGAAATTTTATAAAGTTTTTTTAAAGTTTGGTAAACGCGCCACAGGATAGTTCGTTTTTAGCTGCGCTCTCAGAGTGAACGCTTGCAAGGGTACGTGTGTGTATCTACACTGAGAAATCATTCCCCGGAACCGAAGTCCATAACTTTCAAAATTTACAAATGGGACGATTATATTCAAGAAGGTTTCAATCAACCATAACTTAGATCTTGCATCCTTATAACCAGTAACAAAATTTTCTCCCACCAGGATCAAATTTCCTCTCATATTTTATCAAAAGAATCAGGAAATGTTTCATGAGAAAATACGAAGTTTATCAGAATGATAACTCTAGCATAATTATGCTTCATAAAATATAACATACTGTATTTAGTTCCGAAGGCAATATATTCGAATATATTATTGTGTCGAAGAGAAATTGCTGTATATTTTCGATACGAGAAATTTATTATTGTGATTCAAAGAAACTCAAGATAATCCTGTTGGCCATATAATAATCAAAATGGTCTGAATACGTGACCAAAAGAGGAACATGATACACGTGTGAAACGAAATTGTTTTTACAGAAATAGTAACCTTTCTCTAAATGCATAGCTAAAAAAAACACTTAGTATTCCATTTTAGGGTCGTAAATAGACTAATATTATCTATAATTTAAACTTGACTGCACCTACCAAGAGCTAATTATTTGCTCTTTTATATACAATATTCGAATTTAACATTAAAACAGAGTGAATTAAATTTTCGTAATACTGATCCCCTTACACGGTAGGCATTACTCGATCCACCACTAATTAAATTTCTTTATATGGACGAATCTATCCGTGTTTCCTGACTAATGCTATTCATACAGCTTTGCATAAAGTTCTAGACAGAATTTTTTGTTTTAGATAACAAAAAAGTTCTAGATGAGATTTACGTTGTCAAAATCTACTGCAGCGCATATCACTATTTTCAGAGTCATAGTGATGTACCCAAGATTCCTTCTTGCAATAATCTAATACAACGATCAGAACTGACAAGAAGCAAAAGTTCAGACATTTACTTAAATCAATATCAACTGACAAATGCAATAACTGCTCTCTGATTCAACCGATGGCGATTAGAAGAAGTCACATTCATTTTTTGCTAACATAGGTGTATATTTACGCCAAAAGAAAATTTTTATTTAGATTAATTTGGGAGATATATTACAGGAGGCAGTAGCTTTCAAACAAAATCCAGTAATTTATTTATTTATTTTTGGGCGAGGAATCGAGGTGGCGAAGCACCCCTGGTATCTCGTGACACCGATTACTTTGATCATATGGCTGACCGTCGAATCTGCGGGAATTGCACCTCCAGTAGGGAACGTACAGTTTTGCTTCCTATTCGAAAAGAAGGTATGTTTTAATTTAATTCCGCTATGATAAAACATTACCAGCACGGTCGGATATCGAACCTCCACCCTCGGATTACTATGAAGCAAACATACAAACCACTAAATCCAACGAAGCTGGCTCATCCAATAATTGTTAATGCTACTATCATTATCCGTTTGTGCTACTTATCTTTTAAAAAGGTCCGAAGATACTGCCACTATTTTATTTTGTAACCTGTGTTCTGACAATCGCAAAAAAAGAACAGAGCATTTATTCGAAAACAGATCTTTAGCTTCAGAATACTTAAGGTCCAAGTGTACCCAAAAAACGTGTGTTGTTAATAATAATATAATAATGTGATAACTTTGGTTTTAAGTTAATAGTCTAGGAATGTTAAAAACTTGCTTACCTAACTTGTTTTGGTTAAAGAAATTTTTTAATTAAATTATTTCACATGTTATACGTGAAAAATTAATTTTGGAGAAACCGTACATTCAAAATTAATCAAAATAATACCACTTAAGTTTCATAGTATTTGAACTATTGTCACGTGGGATTTTCGTGACTGGAGGACGTAGTCAGAGGTAGAGAGAAATTAAACACAAGTTGTAAAAAACAACTATATACTAAACACAATAAAGAGAGTACAAAAGGTTAACATACATGTTGACATATTGATACATATTGTGAGGACGTATATGTCCTCCAAAACTGGTACAATCAAAGGGAGGTCGGAACCAACCCTGTTCTAGCACTAAATCTACTAACTAAGCGTAGGAGCTAGTCTCCTAGTAATTATTACTAAGCCGGGTAGCCTGGTCACAACTCCCCATAATTTCGCAGAGAGTGGGCGTTTAAGCGCCACCCACTCAACTAAGCACTAAGCATAAAATAATTGAAAGGTACTCACCAGCTTGCTTGTTGTATTCGAGCCATGGGCACTGACTGGTTTGAAGAGCTCAAGCAAGCTGGTTATATACTGCTGAACGAGGAAGTATTACTGAATAATTGAATAAATTAAGTGGGATACGAAGAACACATAAATACGTAATGAGATGCAAACTGTATAAATTATTCTAATGAGAATCAAACTGTATAAATTATTCCAATGAGATATAAACTGTATAAATTATTCTCAAGGATATGCAAACTGTATAAATTATTCTAATGAGATTCAAACTGTATAAATTGTTCTCAAGGCAATGCAGATTGTGTACCGCGCGTAGCGGCGTGTGGATGGCTATCGCACTACTCTTGATACTAAATGAATGCAAGTTGAAATGTTACAAAAAGGATTTCATTTAAAATAATTCCGTTTGTGACACTATTTTCCCAAAATCTTAAGAAAATCGTATGTCTAGGGACTAAACTATTACCTCCTTTTTGCCAAAAAAAGCAGTTTTTTGTGGCAAAAAGCAGGTTTTTTTTGCAATAATTTAGTCGCTAGACATACGATTTTCTTAAAATCCTGGGAATAGTTCAAATACTATGAAATATAAGTGGTATTATTTTGGTTAATTTTGAATGTACAGTTTTTCTAAAATTAATTTTTCACGTATAACATATGAAATAATTTAATAAAATTTTTTTTCTAAAACATGTTAGGTAAGCAAGTTTTTAACATTCCGAGACTATTAACTTAAAACCAAAGTGATCACATTATTATATTATTTATGAAACAAATAACACACGTTTTTGGGTACACTTGGACCTTTTGCGAACTGCAACGCTGTTTGTATCTTTGTATCTTTTTCGCGTTTTTAAAATGTTCTCTATAAAGAATTAAAGGTTAATGCACACTTTATTATAAAAAACTATAATTCAGTACAGATAACAAGATTTTCCATCATTTTTGTTTTCACAAAACTTTAATCAATATTAGTACTATACAGAGTTCAACAGCTACGATAACCTAATAATAAAATGTGTAAATTACTTATAATAAACATACCAACTGACTATTAGATTCATTCTTATTTTAATTGGGATAGGGGATTCCAATACATACATTTTGCAAAAAAATACAAAATCAATTAACTTAAATGACGTAAGAATGAATAGGTATATAAGCTTTATGATTTGCTATCGAATACAGTAGATTCTCAACAGTTCTTGTGTACTGTAACATAACAATTAATTAATTAATAAAGTCAAAATGCCATCTTACGTACTACTTGTAGTAATTGGCACTGTATGTCTGCTTGGAATTAATGGACAAATATACAAAGAATATAGTTTAGATCCATATGGTTTAGAACAACCACATATTCGCGTTCGTCGACAATTGTTTGGTGGCTTTACTGGTTTACCTAACGGAGGCAATTTTCAGGAAGTCGGTTATAAAACAGAGCCTGTATGGGGATCCATGTCTAAAACGACTGACAGATTTGGCTTTACCAGTCCAATTAAATACAGTGGAGGTTTCGACTTCAACACCGACTCTAGACTTACCGGAATTTCTGGAAAATTCGACTCACTTTCAGGCGGTAATAGCAAGGGATCGATATTCGGTAAAGTAGGACTCCTCCACGGGACAGATCACAAGGTTTTTGGATGGGGTAAACACGAGAACGCTTTCGATAGTAGTTTCAAATGGATCGGCTCGGAAACCAACAGCGCAGGCTTGAATTACTTTAATACAGATGGAGCTGAAGGCTATTTTTCGATTACCCATACTCCCGGTAAAAATGATTTAACATCGCTAGGTGGAAAATATCCATTTACCGATGGAAATGGATTCATTTCTGGAAAATTAGATAAAACATCGGGAGGCAACAGTGTGGGGAGTATACGCGGTGATGTGGGACTTGTTGATTCTGAAAGATTTAAAGTCACCGGATTTGCTCAGCATAAAAATGTTTTTGACAAAAATTTTAACAGAGTTGGTCCAGAAACAAACAGTGCAGGATTTAATGTTGTGCATAAAGATACTGGCGCTACCGCATTCTTCAAAGGTTCGCACACCTCTGGGCAACGGCCGGATAAGGGATCAGTAGGAGTTAATGTTCCTATATCCCTCACGGATAACGGGAAAGTAAAACTAGAATTAGGTGGTCAAAGTAACTTTGGACAAGGTATGAAGCCTGACCATCAATTTGGTGCAACTCTGAAAGTTGACATGTAAAATATTTACTAAAAGATGAATATTAGTACCTATTATACAAATTATTTATTATTTAATATATATATATATATATATATATATATATATATATATATATATATATATATATATATATATATATATATATATATATATATATATATATATATATATATATATATATATATATATATATATATATATATATATATATATATATATATATATTTAATATTAACGTTTGTAATTTATTCATTGTTACTATATAGATATACTTCTACATATAATAGATTTATATAAATAGGTAAGTAATGCTAATAGTATATTATATACCAAGGTTGTGAAGAGTTTTTTCTAGAGCCGAGCATTATTAGATCCCGAGATGCGCAGCATCGAGGGATATAAGATGAGAGGCTCTAGAAAACACTTCACAACCGTGGTGTATATATTATTTTTTTCATTACTAGTACTTTTATTCCTTTTATTCTTCTCACATAAAAAACGTACTATCGCGATCACGGATTTTTTCCTGGATGCCAGTGTATAATGGGATGAATTTTTGCCCCGTGTTACACTAAAATCTGGATTATTGACTAGTAGTCAATAATAAAAAATTATTTACCACTAGGCAAGAAGGCTAACTTCACAAGGTGACAACAGACTAGATAATAGTATGTTTTAAAGCTAGTAGTGAAAAAAAGCTTTTATACAATTTTTTTGTCATGTTTACTTAAATTCGTTTTTGTTTGCCTATCCTCTTGTTGCTTTTTATGGTTTTACTTTACTGTTTTAGTTATCTAAAGACTGAAAACGTCAATTTTTTAGCGACTGCTAAAGATGGCAGCCTAGCTGTTGAAACACGTGCCCAGAGTGAAATAAGTGTGTGTGGTGAGGGTGAAGTACATACAGTTTTAGTGTATTTACGTCCAGTTTTGAGTTTATTCTTCTAAAGAAATTAGAAACTATGTTCTTGCACAACACCGACAAATGTAAATTAATGCACATTACTTTGAAACAGAACTACAACACTACTGCAATTGACGTCCAAAGCTTTAGTTTGTTGGATCATCGTGAGCGTCACTTATTGAGTCAATAGCTTTATATTTGCTTCGTGAAGCTATTGGAATGATGTTAACATTGTACATTGGATCCACTAGATACAATCAATGGTACAGTACAAATTGACGCTTTTATTGTATATGAAGAGGTGTTTGTAGATTGTTGCTTTTCATTTTTGACTAAACTGCTCAGGAGGTGAAATGGGAATATTTCTAAACCATGTATTATTTTAACTTGAAAAAATTTTCAGAGTATAAACCTAAAATGCAACAAAAACTTTCATTGAAACTTGATCGAAAATCAGATAATATGTGTTTATCATACGCACATTTCTTAAAAGCTTTTAACAGAATAACAGTTGAGTAAGAATCTAGCATTTCAAATTGGTGTATTAAATTTGTATTCAATTAGTATTCTTTGAATATCTCTGTTTTTACTTTATCCCAAAATACCTCTTTAGTAAATGGTTTTACTAAAGCCCTTTTACTTTCACTCACGACAGTTAAGTTACTTAAAAAGAAAGAATTGGATTCGACCTGGAAACCAAACTCGAGATTTCCTGTTTAATTGTGTATCGGAGGATATCATAAATTATGATATAATCAATTATGATCTAAATCAAGTATGATGGTATTACAATTTTACAATTTTTTTCCAATGTTTGTACTGTATTGTACACTGGCTTGCAAAAAAATCGCATACACTTTAAAAATCAAGTAACCGAGTTTTTATGTAGTTTTTGCTATGTAAACGTGACTTTTCTGACTTTTGACATTACATTTTTGACGGATAAATCTGTCATTAGGAAAATAAAACAAAATAATTTTAACTGATTGACACTGACAATTTAAAAATTAAGACCGACTTAATACAATCAAAAATAGGTGTACGCGAAGTTTTTGCAAGCCAGTGTACATGAGGGACGCATTTCTCATGTCTATTTCCAACATCTTAGCCTAACCTTAACTTAAGGTTAGAACCAATAAGCGTCTATGTAACGAGAACATTAATTATAAGAGAATTGCAAATTTAACAGATACTAATTTAATTTTAATTTTAAAGGCTGCATTTGTTATTATAATACAAAATATGTTATAAATACAAAATCACGTGTTGAGGACAAGCGTCTAGTTTCTAGTTAGACGCAGCTAGACGTACCATTTACTTTTGTTTCTTTGAAATTAATAGTGAAGATGTGGAAAACGCGAAAGCTGTTTGTTGAGAATAAAACTCTTTTGATACATTTTTTACGACATCAATAAATTCATTTAAAATTCTCTTTAAAAAGTAATCAACTTATTATGTGTTTTTATAGCATTTGTTTGTAGAAAAAAGTTTGGAACTTAATAACTACGAAGAAATTCATTGCCAGTTATGAATCAATCTTAATTTTATTCAAATATAGTTTACATGTGAGAAAACAACATATATCCGGACCTGAATGAGTAATAGGGGATACACACCTTGATTTATGTAATTATCAACCTGTGTGGCTTTTGTAATCGGGGATAATATAACTAGTGTTATGATTATCATCGGTGATAGCCCGAGTTAAAACCGACGAAAATTGACCGAGTGCGAAGCACGAGTTCAATTTTCTAAAGGTTTTAACGAGTGGTATCATCGTTGATTAATCATAACACGTGTTATATTTGGTGAGAGAATATAATGAACGTTGAAAGAAAATAAACACTGAAACTTTCTGTCACTTTGACAGTAAACAATTTTATTTATTAAAAACAGGTGACAGTCAACATGCGGTGATAGAATTATCATCGATTTGATAGCCTATTCTGCGAGTTTGTTTTTGTACTTTCACCAATGAAATTAATAAAAAATGTACCATGTGACACGTGAATTATATTCTCAGTTTTATATAACTATTATTCATATTTTGTTTATCAATATTCTTGTGAAATATACTATGGAATTATTATTAATTTAAGAAAGGGTTATAATCATGAGATATCGCGCAACAGAGAAGAAAGAAAAAGTTGCAGCCGTCTACACGTGTTTCGCACTTTTCAGTGCTCATCAGGACGGCATAGCAGATAGAATGAAGTAGAAACAACAAACTCAAAAAGATGAAACAACACAAGGTTTCATAGATAGCAGCCAACCGCACATTTGCAGTATCGGCCCAAAGACACTGAGTTTTCAGTGCAACAACAAACGTCACTACGGAGGCAAGCTAAAGCACTACCGTGAGACAACCAATCCCAATGTATAATATCAAATGATTAGAAATATTAATGCGCGTATAGATATACAGGGTGGCTACGAAAATTGGAATCACTTTTCCACTTTTGCCCAAAAGAGGGAACTACAAGAAAAAATTAAATGAAATTGATGGCAACATTGCTTACGTAACGTAACCATGCTTTCAAACAATGTAGCTAATTAATTGCGTCTTCAAAAATTTCGAAATATTTTATTTAAAATTAAATACCTAACGAACGGTTTCAAAAACAAATAACATAAACATAATGGAAAGCGATGCAACAAAAATATCTACTACCTAATATTAACACATAAGGTGCTCGAATTGATGACCACCATTCTCTGTACATAATTCTAGTCTCCTTTGAAAAGATCTACAAATTTTACTGCATAATTCAGGAGTGAACGTTTGAAATGCTTCTTCAATCATCACCTTCAAAGTTTCCAAGTCCTCAAAAGCATTATAGAGGTATACCAAATCCCGCACAATTCCCCAAACACTGAAGTCCATCGGTGTTAAATCACATGACCTCGCAGGCCATTCTATCGGACCTCTTCGACCAATCCAAGACTGGTGAAAATGATCGTCTAAAAACTCTCGAACTTGTACAGCATAATGAGGTGTTGCGCCGTCTTGTTGCAGAATTATATCCAGAGGACAGTGTACCAAAATAGCTGGCATTATTTGTTCTACGAGCAGAGCTAAATAAACATCTCCAGTAATATTAACGTTAATAAAAAATGGGCCAATAATTCCTCCACTCCAAATTCCAGCCCAAACGTTTATTCCAGGCGATTTAAAATCTTTCTCAATGGTTACATGGGGATTTTCGTCAGAATAATAAACGCAATTATGGCGATTAACTCGACCACACAAATGAAATTTAGCTTCATCAGACCACAAAATACGATCAAGCAAAAAATTTGGATCAACTTCATCGACCAGCAAACTCTGAAATTCGTCGCAAAATTGTAATCTTCGATCGGGATCATCTTCGTTCAAAATATGCACTAACCTTGGTCGATAACGTTTTAATCCAATCTCACCAATAATTTTCTGTATCGATCGTCTGCAAATCCCAAACTCTCTTGAAAGTTGCCTCTGAGATGTTGTTGGTTCTTCCAGCAAACGGTTGTGGATTTCAGCTGCATTTTCAACAGTCACAACATATTTGGATCTGCCACTCCTGTTCTTATGCTGATTTTTAACATCCCCATGCAATTCAAACTTTTTAACGATTTTAATAATCGCACCAATCGTTGGTTGTCGCTGATTAGGATATGTTACACGCCAACGATCCTGCACTCTTAATGCTGCAATTCTACCAGAGCGACCTTCTTTAGAAAGATAATACCATTTTACGATGTTTATTCGCTGTTCAACATTGAAATTCATAATGGACAATTATTGACAATAGTTTGACAATTGTTGACAATTACACGAAATTGAATTCCATGTTGCCATTTAATCAAATATAGTTTTTAGAACCGCAATTTTTTTGTAAAAACGGCGACATCTCTTGGCAATTTGAAGAAAAATGACTCCAATTTTCGTAGCCACCCTGTACAAGAAAGGGTTATAGTCATGGGATATCGCGCAACAGATATGTTTTTACGGGATATGAAGCCCGTAAAAATTATTACGGGATCCTTATAATCAATACCATAGCAACATACATATGTCATTAAAACATTCATATATATCTTACGTATTGTGCTATACTGCTTCAGTAAATGACAGAATTCTTTATAAAAGATTTACGAGTCAGTATACCAAAAAACGTTGTACATTGCTCGACCGTTACACGAACCCTACGTGCTTGCAAGTTCTAAGTAACGTTTTTGCAATGTAAATAACTATTATGAGCTGTGGAAGTGTGCGTATTCATAGATGTTATTATGACAATTGATCTATAAATGTCATATTCTACTAACTTGTAAAACTTTTAAAGGTCAGCTGTCAGTTTTACAAGTCAGTAGCTCGTAAAAGAAACTTTTCGTTGTTTGTGTTCTGTTACATTAAATGACGTTTACGAGTGAGTAACAAATAAAACATTTAACATTTAAGGCATTAGATTTTGATAGGCGGCAACTTTTGATACAAAAGCAACAAGTGTCTACATCGGAATTCAACTAAATTAATTTAAGCTGAAAACTAATTTAGCAGTTCGATTTTATGTTTAATAATCAGCTGTTTAATAGTGATTGTCTAACATTTTAAGCCCATGGAGCTTAGTTTACGATAATGTTTTAGGCCTTAAGCAGTACGGTAGATTGGGACAGATTTATTAGACATCAATTCAAAATCGATAAAAGTACCAACATACACTGTTATGCTATTTGACATCAAAATAAGGAATTTACCTGAATTTACCCACTCGATAGTTTTAAGTAAGCTTCTATATGAAATTTCATAGCGATACGTTAGATAGGTTGCATAACCTCACTTTCTAAATCATAATTTTGAGGAATTTATTTTTTAAGAAGCTGGAAAATGGTTAATTATAATTAACATGCACACTAGTAGACAATACTCAAATAAAGGATATTTGTAAACCTGATTTTCCATAGAATTTGGCTAATTTTCCTTGTTTACTAGCGATGTGAGGGACGATCATTTAATATTGCATTTAAATAAAGTTTAGGCCAAAGCTAATGTAAGATTTAACCTAAAACTGACAAAGTGTATTGTAATAGGGAGGTATATAAGTATTTACTACCTTACTTGAGCTTTTAATAAAAAAAATTTGTTTTCATGTTAACGATAGTATTCATTTGCTTAAGTTTCTTGTATTTCAAAATTTTACAGCTCTTGGTTAAATGATCTATTTTGTAATGAAAACCTAAGTGTAATATACCATTAGATAGAGAATTTGATAATCTATAACTTTATCTAATTAATTTTAGGATTAATTAAAATTTATAAACAATAATTTGGTTGTTATAAATCAAATGTCAGTTCTCTTTTGTTTTAATGAAAATTACGTGTAGAGTTCAATTGTTTATCAGAAAAGTATAAAAACCCGGTCATTTTTTGTAACAAACTTTCTTTTAATTTACATCTTTTAAGAAGTGCAGTTGATTGAAGAGCAATAAAATAATTTTAAGGTTATGTTTTGAGTAAAAAACATGTAAACAAAGTTTATGTCAAAATTTTGAGGTTATTGTTATGATCTAAACGTCAAAGTTATCAAAGTTTTAAGGAAGTTTAGTAAATCCAAGTTATTTTTTTTAAATATAACAATTTTGATGTGAAATTTTTTTATTTGATAATAAGGATATAATTATCAAAATTTCATTGACTGAATTTTATAAGTGGATGTGGACTAATTATAACAAGTAATGTACCTACCACGTTTAGACAAATAATTGGATTTGGAATTCAACTTAATAAAGCCATTTACTATGTGGAAATATTTAAAAGAGGTAAATGACATATTTTCTTAATTTTTATGTTGAACCACATGAAAGACGAGCAGATACGGGGAAATGTATTACAGTACAGTTAGCAAACTGGTGGTGCCAAAGATTTAAATATTTTTAAACGTGAGTGTTTTTTTACGGTAGTTATAGTTAATAATAGTAAGTAAGAAATATGTTGAGGCCAGAAGTATTAATTCCCAATAAAGATAATAAACACGATTTTGAGATTAATATTAAAAGGAATTTTGGCATCCAAGTTAAATTTTTTTTTATTTCTTTATTTTGTTTTTTGTTAAATTTATTAAATAAATTAGTGTTGTATTGATGAAAATGTATTGTTTTGTATTGCTTTATATTTGTTGTATATTACTGTGTTCCTAGATTTATACAATTATTTAGTGCCCTACTGAAGCGACCCGCCTGAGAGTCTCAATTTGTGGAGAGTTAAACTTTTCACAACAATTTTACTAAGCTGGAGCAATTATTTTAATTAAAGGTAAGAAAGTAGGGCGTTGTCTTTATACCATGCATATTACAATCATGACCCCAATCTGTATATATAAAATATTATAACAATACATAATGTGATGTGTGTGTGTGTAAGAAAGTGCTTGGCATTGGAGAATCCATTTGCCACAGATGTTACATATTGTTATGTTATGGTTCTTTCTTACTCAATAAAATGAATTATATTATTAGAACCAAACTACATATATATAATTACCCATACTATCTCAAGCAAAAGACTACAAACTCACTTTGTCGGGGTTCAAAACTTTGTTTTTCTGATTTTCTTATTAAAGTAGGTACTTTTTCATATTTTTGATTTACATTAAATTAATATATATGGATAGTATTTTGTATGTTGATACCTTTTGTTATTTATTAATTATTATTATTTTAGAAAAGTTCATTAGTTTCTGGGCGCGTGATACACTAATTCTTTTGTGCCGACTTCTGCAGAAATCTCTTGGATAAAATTAACTTATTCGTTATGGTTTCTTTTAAAAAACATTTAAATTTAAAATTTCATATGTCTGTTTGACTTTTGCAAATTTAGTAAACGTTGTTACCATCCGACAAACATAAAAAATTCTTAGTTTTATAAATATAAACAACGTTCTTGGCAACGCCAACTATTATAAATTAAAATTTTTTTTTTATTTGTACATATTCCCGGGAAAAATAAAATCTTGTATGCACCATCAGCGTTACTATAGTCTCGCTGGCAAATGAAGGATTTTAATGAGCGCGTGCACATCAGCTGTGAGAACATTACGATAAGCTAAGAATGTAAGCACAGTATCGTGTTACTAGAGACGTTTTAAAAAGGTCAGTAGCGTACGTTCGGATAGTACTTTTTAACATTATGTAAATTTATCATCGTTGAAGTATCTATTCAAGCTTAATAACGATTTATAATTAAAAATCTCATTACGTTTTAAATGGCATAGGGTAATGAATACATTTAAAGAAAAGTAATTGCAAAAATTTTAACTATAAATCGTTAAAAGTAAAAAATAGGGAATCAATCAATAATCATAACTACACAAAATCATAACTGGTGTTAATTTACATTTTTAAGTGCATAAAACTGATACTAAATGATGGCAATCCTTTTTATATATTAGGAATCGTACTGTATAATAATTTACCAATTTCAATAAAACAATTAATGTATAAACAATTTGTTACTGTTTTAAAGGAATTACTTAACTATTATAGTAGTTCTTAAGAATTTTTGTTTATAACAATATTTCTGCTTTCATATGTTTAATTTAATCTATATTTTTTGCCGTTTACTTGCATACATGTTACATGGAAAACAAAAATATGCCTAACTGTGAGTCAAATAGTATTTTATAGGTGGAATGAAATAATTAAACTTGGACGTTAATAATAATTGTTCTTCTAGTATAAATTAATTTCATTTTCCCTATTTTGTACGTGTATTTGATTATAATCGAATACAACATTAAGCATCAATGTTAGCCTTCGTAAAGGACATTTTGTGACGCTACTGAATCATTCCAGTTTATCAGTTATTTCTGTTATCAGATACATTTCTCGAGTCGACCACGTGATCATCAGGTGGACACTGCGTGATTTGAGATGCTTTTTACAATTCTGCCCTCGTGATATCGGTAATTTTAAATCCTTCATTTAAATGTTAGGGTATAGATGATAGTACCCATTGGGCGACTTCCATTCCTCGGGCCCTTCAGGCCCTCGGGCTGAAACGTCGTCACCCACTTGTCATTATCATCATTCTAACGCTCTTAGTACATACATAAATAACTCTAATGGTTTTGAGACAAGCAAAAAATGTTTTAAACTATGACTTTAACGTAAAATCAAAATAATAAAAAAGTTATTTTCCCTTAAACCGCATCTGGGGACACCATACTGTTATGCTGCATGTTTTGTTGGATATTTATTTGTTAAATAGAACATTATATTACAAGAATAAAAGAAAAAACATCAAATATAATATTTAGAAGGAAGCATTCTATTGTAGCAAATGTATTGTTGGTTTGTATAATTTCCTTTTGAGAATAATTCTATTATAAAACTATGATGAATAAATTTTTTATATGTACATAAATATCTAAATTGAACTCGAAATCTGATTGAAATACAATAATGTAGTATTACTTTTAAGATAGTAATGGTTTTAGTATCCAAGGCAACGATGCCTACGTTGGTTTATTGTTACGCCAATGATTCAAAACAATCCCAGATTTCTAATGCGATCCTAACCTCAAAAAACAATTTTTTAAATCAAAATGTCAAGCAAAATGAGAAACAAAGTTTTATCTGATATTTTTTAAAATTCTTACCATATTTCAATTGAAGCCTAAAAGACTGTTTAATTTATAAGCTACAATAAATTTAGGTAATATATTTCGTAAAAAATATTTTACCCATAAGATTGTAAATTTTGTCTGTTGTAGACTTTAATATAAGATTAAATCACTATTTTATAATCAATTCTGTATTATGCTCATGTTAGTTAATAAGAAAAGAGTTTAAAATGGTTGAAGACTGCAACATAGTTTTGGAACATGAAGATTATTATCCTGGTCAATCGATTAATGGTAGAGTAGAATGTAGTTTTTCATCTGAAAGTAGAGTTCGAGGTAGTTTTTAATTTTCATGAATGAAAGAATCATAACATAAAAAATTCTTAATATAAATTATTTTGTAGCGATTCGTCTAAAATTCAAAGGCAGAGCTAAAGTGCACTGGCGTGAAGGCCGTTATGGTAATTACACTGCGGAGGAAACCTATTTTATAACAGAATTAAATCTTTTAAATGGTACATAATATAAATTCTTTTTTTTAAATTAAAGTTTTACTTTTCTTTTTTGAGGTCGAGAAACTTTAATTTCACAAGGGCAACATAAGTATCCATTTTCATTTAATTTGCCATATATATTACCGCCATCTATAAATCACGAATACGGAGATGTTAGATTTACAGTTCAAGCCACCATTGATCGACCATGGGTATTTGATCATCAAGTTAAGAAAATGTTTGCTGTTAACTCGTATACTGATCTTAATACCATCGATGAAGCTAAGGTACGAGAGAGTATCCTACTGCTCTACCCCTGTCACATAAGGAATGCTCGTGATAAATTAACATTTATTTTTCGTATTGTATCTATGGTTCCTAAATATGAACTGAGCTCTGTGTTATTTAGAATTAAGACATGCATGTCAAATTTTCCTAGTGACCTTTCATATTTTGAACTGTTTGTTAGAAGGTTGGTAATCATGAAAATTGTTTTATTAAATTGAACTGTCAGTATGACAATTATATAAATCTGAAATTGGGTACAGTTAATATTTTATTAAAAGCCGTCGAAAAATTGCTATATGCAGGAGTACTATAATAGTTTTAAAAATTCTCTACAAACAGTAAATAAATGATAATGTGCACATTAAAAAATTTTACATGCATAAAAATAAACATGACAACATAACCTAAAATTTATAACTGACAGCTGCTGAATGTTGTCACTAAAGTAAAAAAAGAGAAAACGTATCTCTGTTTCAGACAGCTTGGTTTTGGCCTAGAAAGAGATAATTTTGACATCCGTCTCCTAATTCTAAAATAACACAGTTAAAGTTTTCATTGAGGAGCTCTAGTTGTATCTAATGAAAACCCCTAAACGAAATTTTGGTTAAAATCCAAAAAAATAATTTAATTTAATTTTAATAATTTATTTCAAATGATTATTTTTCATGATTTTCTAACCAGAATTGGGATTTATGGTTTTCAGGTGATACAGAACAAATTTGCATAACGACTTTTACGATTAACCAAGCCCTGCTATGTTTTTTCAATTTTTTGCTTTTATTTTTGATCGTAGTAGGCTGGTGGTTTATAATAAATGGTGTTTTTAATTACCAACAAATTGATTCTATACCTGATAAGAAATTGGAATTGTTTCGATTATAAATAACAAAGATACAGAGTGTCAACCTGAAATAAAGATTTTAATACAATTCTAATAATGTATTTAAAATAATTATAATTGAACATTTTTTTACCAAAATTTGATGTTGGGGTTTTCAAGTGGCCCTGAAGAGGATTTCGTAATCAAAAATTATAATACAAAATAGTTGCATTATTAAAAATTCAAAGTGGGGAAATTTTACAAAATAAGTCAAAGTGTGACAATATTAAACCAACAATTATAAATGAGATGTGTATAATTCACAGGAGACACTAGGACAGCTGTTTCGATCTTTTTCACAGGAGACTATCTCTAGCTGATGCGATCTAAAAAGATCGAAACAGCTGTCCTAGAGTGTCTCCTGTGAATTATACACATCACATTTCTAATTGTGGGTTTAATATTGTCACACTTTGAAGGATTTCGTAATGACTTTACTGATTAACCTTGGCCTACTATGTTTCTTCGATTATTTACATGTATGTTAGATAAAAGTAGGCTGGTGGTTTATGGCAATGGGATTTTTAATTATACACAAACTTATTTTAAGGAGTTCTATATATGTGACATTTGCCGAAATAAAGGACCTAGAGTGTCAAAAAATGGGTTTTCACTTAATACTGGATTCGGGTACCTAAAAGTGTGTAGAATAACATGGAATAGGTGAATTTTATTAAAAAGATATATTTAACGCCATAAACAGTACATGATTAAAATGTAAAAAAATATTAAAAAAACAAAAAATTACAAAATTATTTTTTTCTATTTTATTGACATTCTTTTAACATTTTTGGATTAGTTTTCATCTATTTCCGGTATTTTTGGGGATTTAACATTCATTTTTCCGAGATTTTCAGTTTTCTTCTTTTTCGAGGCTTTAGTTTCCGTATTCTTTTTTCTTCTCTGCTGTAAATTCGTCCTTAATCACATTCACTCCCGTTGACTGTTGTTTCTTCTTGGGTTGGTCAGATTTACGAGTTTTCTTTTTTCTTTTCTGTGTTGACTCTGCTGCAGACTCCTCTATAATCACATTCGCTCCGCTTGACTGTTGTTTCTTGGGTTTGTCAGGTTTACGAGCTATGAAATCGCATTTCCCTGGATCATTACATAAAGAACGGATGTTATCGTACAGGTACCATTTCCTTGCCAAAGATAAACCATCAGGTGTGATCAGTGAAGGTAAATGGCAGATGATACATTATCCTGTAAACGGAGGTGAAACTTTTCTTCTTTGGTGTCGACAAATTGTTTGCAGATTATTTCATTTTTTTTAAACTGGAAATGATGGTATTTTGTGATATTTAATTGCAAACAATCACTGAATTAATAATATAATAAAAATTTGAAAAATAAATATGGAATCACGAAACTTTACCTGATAACGTTCGATAGAACTCTTTAAAATATGCGTCCCACATTCGCCATTATATCGTGCTTCTATTCACAGCAACATTGAATTTTTTGCTAGATCGATTAGCAACTTTTTCGAAATTTTTGTAGCAATCCACATTTGATCAACGATATTCTAGTTTAATTAACCCGAACGAACGGTCAGGACTAAATTTTGTATGTCCCGTCAAAAGAATATTCAAAGTGATTGATTTATTTTTACCCGTATACACTCGCCATGACAAGTAATGCAACATGCAATTATTTTTGTTTTAGGCGACGCAATTGTCGCAAAATAATACGAGATTTTCAGCCGAGTTCATTTCAAAGTAGTGATGAAGTTGGCTGATGACAGCGTTAGGTCCTTTACCAATTTCAAATTCTTCGTCAAGTAAATAATTTGTTTGAACTTTGGCGATTTCATTATTAATGCCGAAAAGGAAACATTTATGCGCTGCTTTAAAATACCATGAGCCGGTTTGCTGTGGCCTACTTGGATAAGATACGTTTTGCGCATAGTAAAAACTGAGTGTAAGAGTAGAAGTCGCAGGTTTATTAAAGTTAATAACCCTACAACTGACGTTATGATAGAACTGACGTTGGCCTTTTGCGCGTTCGAGATGAGCAAGCGCCACTTGAAATTTTTCTTCTCTTGCTTCTGTGCTCATTTCTATTAAAGCTCGTTGGACAATCACAGTGTTTTGTTGCAAATGAGGATATAAAGAATATAAGTAATTGGTTAGGAAGTAATAAATTAAAACTTAATGTAAGTAAAACTAAATCGTTAATTATTGGTAAAGGGAGTGGGTATCAAGAGGTTTTTAATAATTTTGTAGTTAATGTTAATGGTGAGATAGTTGAAACAGTAGACAGTCATAAGTATTTGGGTATTATTATCAATAAAAACTTAAAATTTGATGAACACATTAATTACATTTGTAAAAAGATTTCAAAAAAAATTGGGGTTTTGAGGAGATGTAGTGGTTATTTGTCAACTTGGTCAAAAAGATTGGTTTTTAATACAATAATACTACCTCACTTTTGCTTTGCCGCTACTATTTTATTTATGGGAAATAAAGGGGATTTCAATAAATTACAAATTCTACAAAATAAAGCAATGAGAGTAATACTTAATTGTAATAGATATACAAGAGTGGAATATATGCTAAGTACATTAGGGTGGGTTAACGTTGAAACTTTTTTTAAAATTCAGGTTGTTGTTTTTGCGCATAAAATGAAATTAGGGTTATTACCACAATATTTGACAGATAATTTAATATTAGTAAATGAAATTCACAATCCAATACAAGGTTTAACAATAATTTTTATTTAAGCCGAAGAAATTCATCAAAAGCACAAAATTCTCTTTTTTATAATGGAATTATTCTTTACAATCAATTGCCTGAACAAATAAACGGATTAAATTTGAAAATGTTTAAAAGAAAAGTCAAAGAATTCTTTATATCTAGCATCTAGTCATATAATTTATACATATAGTCATTTATATGATTTATTTGTATACTTTTTATATTTATCTGTTATTGTAACTTGTGCTGTTGGTAATTATTGTAAGAAAGTGTAATGAAAGGGACCACTGTAGTACCTATATGTAAAGTTATAGCGAATGCTAAATAAAGATTATTATTATTATTATTATTATTATACATCACAGAGGTCAGTTGCAGGTTTCATCGGTGATATGTACGGAAAAAGTTTTAAGTGCGATCTTATCTTCTGGACATACCTCTACAAAACCACGATAAACAGCGCACTTTGTTTCGCTTGATGGCAATTTCATCACTTTATAGTCTTTGAAGTTCGGCATTCGACCAGGAAGTGGTATAGCAAATTTTTCGGCAAGATTTTTGATAAATTCTACAATACGAGTAACTGACTCCACAGACAGAACATGTGATTTACGTTTCAATGGCTTACCACTTAGTCCATGTTTTCGTTTACAAAAACCAACGTTTTCAAAATGTTGAATTAGGTTTTTATCCGTTTATTTCCTATGTTGTAAATAAAGGTAAACTGTTTTTTACAAACATAAACTCCGCGAAACAAATAAACAGTATCAATTCTTGACTTATCACGTTCAGCTCTTTTGCCATACTTCTTCCGCATCTGACTTTCATAAATTGCATTCATAGATAAATCTTGTCTATGAAACTGTAGATGGCTCAAATATACTAAATCTTGATCAGCTTTACTCATTTCTTGAAAAAATCTTCTACTTTCAGTAACGATATTTTCAAATATAATCTTATTGCATTTTTTCGAACAGCAAGGAGGAGAATTTTCTATATACATAGATTCGACCATTACCAATTTTTCCTTATCTTCAGTTGACTCTTCCAATTTAACAATATCGAAACGAAAGCTGTTTGTAGCGATTGCATTAAGATTTTCAAGTAAATCTGCATAATCTTCAACCTCATCCATATCAGAACGGATGCTGTCATCTTGAAGCTTATTCTGGTTGTTTGTGTCATTGTAAATTCTATCTACAACTTAGTTCTTTATCAAATTCATCACTACTATTCATTTTTATTATTTAAATTGAAAAAATAATTCAAAAGGAGAAATTACGGCCATTTAATTAGCAATGGTGTACAAAATATTGTACTAAATCAACAGTCACGAAAATACTGATAAGAATTACAATGTCACAGCCACAATAACTGCAGCTACAAGTGCACTACAACTGAAAAAAAAAAGGAACACGAAAGAAATGACATCACCATGACAGCAACTAATCATATCAAGGCATGCCAGACCACTGAAGCCATGTTCACAGAGGTTCACAGTAATAATACTTTGTGTAATTTTAAACGCGTTTTTCTCGGAAACTGATTTTCGCACACTAGGTCCCTTATTTCGGTGAACGTCACATATATACTGCAGCACAAAAGGCCGTATAGGCCCATGGCTATAATTTTTCTCCACTCGTTCCTGTTGGTTGCCAGTCTCTCCCATCTATCTGCTATCCCCATCTTTGTTAGGTTTTCTTTTACTGCTTCCAGCCATTTTTTAGTCGGTCTGCCTCTCTTGTTTCTCCCTTCGCGTTGTATTTCGAGCATTTTCTTTGGAGTTCTGTTTTGACTCATGCTTGTTATATGACCTAACCATCTTAATCTTCCTTGTTTGATGGTTTTGATTATGTTCGGGTCTTTATAGATATCTTTCTTCTATTTCTTTGTTCGTTCTTCTTCTCCACTCCTCTCCTTCTTTTACACCTCCATAGATTTCCCGCAGGATTTTTTGTTCCCACCTTAAGAGTTTGTTTTCAGTCGCTTGTGTAAGAGTCCATATTTCACTTCCCTAAGTCGCTGATGGTTTTATGATTGATTTATAAATTCTTTTCTTCACTGATTTATACACTATTACTCATCACCAGAGACGAGAAAGATTTGCTGATAATCCTGTGCAATATGTCGGATCATTAGCGTACCAAAAATCTTATCTAGTAATGTTTCTTTATGTGATTTACATAGAATAAAAGTGTTATATAAAAGCTCCACGGCACTATCTTAATTTTAT
Organism: Agrypnus murinus; assembly: GCA_929113105.1. NCBI lineage: Eukaryota > Metazoa > Arthropoda > Insecta > Coleoptera > Elateridae > Agrypnus > Agrypnus murinus. The sequence goes on from OV816025.1 coordinate 60,354,556, forward strand.
TAGATACTTTAGCTTGCTTTAGCTGATAATGAGAAATTTAAAATAAACAGGTGCTGCAGTGGACCACCTGATAAGTCATCCGGTTTCTTTATAAATTAAATGAACATGAACATATAAAATTGTTTGGACGATTATCTAAATGTTTCATTTCTTGATATTTGCCACTAGATTTACAAAACAACATTAGGGGTGTATAAAATTTCACTTTTAAATTATTATTTCATGTGTTTATTCCATTTATAAATACATCGCTGCTTTGGACACACATTGCATTATTTTACATTCATTTCTTTATCAGCTTTTAATTCTCGTCTTTGCTCATCACTGAATTTAGCACTGCACACACGTATACCAGCTGTAATTCTTTTCTCGATTTCTTCAATTTCCTTCCCTTTGCAGTTAATTTCTGTTCCTAGAGATGTGATGGTCGTAACTCTCTCGAACTCATATTGCCTTTGTTCGTTGTTAAATAGACGTAAAGAGTGATTGTCTGGGTCTGTAGAATTAAGGATCATATATTTGATTTTACTTTCATTGATATGTAATCCGAAAACTTTTGCTTGTTCCTCTACTTTTCTGAAGATGTTCTTTAACTCTTCTCTTGTTCTAGTTAATATAGCGAGATCGTCTGCATACGCTAGTACTTGGCTGTGGCTGTTGAGTATATTTTTATTAGTTACTATTTTGGTTTTCCTAATAATAGATTCTAATGTGATGTTAAGGAGAGTGGGGGACATTGGATCTCCTTGTTGCAAACCTTTCCGTACTTCAAATGTGTCTGAGGTTATTCCATTAAATCTAACTTTGCTCTCTGTGTTAGTTAGAATCATTCTTATAAGTCTAATCAAGTATTCTGGGACCTGCATTTCTTTTAACACCATATAAGCTGTGTTCGGTTGATTGTGTCATATACTTGAATAATCTTCATTCTATACCTGATAAAAATTTGGAATTGATTCGATTATAAATTAAAAAAATGCGTGGCTATTGAGCTGAAATTCCAAATAATTATTAGTCAAGATTTCAAGAGAAGGCAAAATTTGGTTTTGGGAGTTTCAAGTGCCCTAGAACAAGTTTCCTTAACGACTTTTCTTATTAAATAATGCCAAACATGTTTTTTCAATTTTTTGCAAATATCTTTGATCATTATTTATTTTAAGGGGGTGGGGGGCAGAAATTTATTTTAAAGGGTTCTATACCTGATGAAAATTTGAAATTTATTCGATTACAAATAACAAAAATACAAACACACTGTATATTTTTATCATTTGTAAAGAATAACTCATGTTTAGGGCATGTAAATCAGGTTACACCTTTTGGGAAAACACATTTTTTTCTTTATTCAGCAAGAAACAGTTATTTCCGGTTTTTACAAAATAGCTAAGTGACTTAGCCCCTTTCAACAACATTTTTCTACTTTGCACCATTAGTTTTCTAGAATTTGTAAATCAACCTATTAAAAACGTTGCATTAAAATGTAGCGATTTTTGCATGTATTATGTGGTAAAGTCATAGAAGTAAGGGTTGGCATGAGTATTACAAACTAACCTTCAATTCGTTATGCTATTGTCATCTTGAAATCAGACATGCTAGAAAAATCAATCTTTTTCTCAAATTGTCAGTCTTCTATCACATTTGTACTAAATTATTTACAGATCTTGAAGATGACCTAAAGCCCTTCTGAAAACCAGCTACATTATCTGGCTATATTATTAGGACATCCAATGATGTGAGCCAATGATGATTGATGTTAAAAGTTATGCAATGTTAATACCAGGAATAAACGATTTTGGGAAATGTTTGACATATGTTTAATAATAAACTTGTTGTATTAGCAAACAATTAAATAAAAGAATTATAAATAATAAACTGGTATAAACGACGAATTTGCTGAACATGCCAATGACTGAAGCTGCTGAACAAAATAATGAAGAAGATGTTTTACTATTTCTGTAGAAAATAATCGCAAAAATGTTTCCAAGAAACTCTTTTCTACAGAAATAGTAAACTATTTTCTTCATATTATTTTGTACAGTATCCCCTAGACATTACTTGCTTCAGTTATTGGCATGTTTAGCAAATTCGCCATTTATACCAGTTTATTATTTATAATGATTTTACTTAATTGATTGTTAATACAACAAACGTTAATAAACATACATGAAACATTTCCCAAAATCTTTTATCCCTGGTATTAAGAACACATCAATTTTAAGAAAATTATGGGATGTCCCTAATAATATGGCCAGATACTGTACTTCAAATACCTCCATAACGATACATAGCTCCCTATAAATCGTAGTTCGAAGTACTTGCAAAATTTCTTTGATGATGACTAATAATATGTTATGTCTAAAATTTGGGATTGAAAGGAAATATACAAATATATAGAGGTATACATCAAAACACTGAATCACGAAATACATAGAGATGATAAACTCCATATTATTGAAAATAGTGCTTGAGTATAGTTCCATCGCAAGATTATGTGACAAAGATGGAATTGCATTGCATCATTCTCTATTACACAGCTTTAAATGCAGCTTAAGTCCAAGCTTTTAAACTGCAAGAAGCAAGTAAACATAGGTTGTAGACAGGTAAAAGTAGGCTACATTTAAAGCATGTAATAGACAATGATCAATGAAGTTGTCTTTGTTACACAATGTTGAGACGGACCTACATTCAGGAGCCATTTTCAGTAAGATAGTAATAATAATGATTCCATTGTTATCATTTGATCGGGGTGGTCAAAATATAAAAGGAGGGACTTTTTTTGTTATTATTGCAGATAAAGAAATTTTTGGATAAAAGTTGTATTGTTGTACCCAAGTTTTTAAAATGTCATTAAAAAAACAATTGCATGTATAGGTCACGTGATATGTAATATTATATATTTCTTTACCCTTGACGGTTAAGGTATTTTTTTAACGTTACCGGTTAAACTGTGTCTATTGGACACTCAAGTATTGTAGTTTAGTACTTCTCTCTATTCTGTTTACCTTTTCATTAAGTCTTATAAAACGCAGTAAATCTTTAACTCTAAACTCCGTTCGCCGAGACCAGTTGCATGACGTAAATATACTTGAAGTTATGTGACTCTTGAAGCTTGGGATTGGGATAATGGAAAGGGATTGCATTATACGTGTTTTCGCATTTATGTAAAGTAGTTTAAGCGTTAATGCGACCACGTGCACCAATAGCATCGCTTATAGTTTGTTTAGTGCTAACTTCAAGTCTCATAACTCATAACTCATTTTCGTCTTGCGACAGGTCTCGGCGAACGGACCTTAGTAAGATCCATTGTCGCCTTATACATATACAGGATTCCACAAAATTTCATGGTTTGTGGAGTTTTGTTGTCAGTAGACCAAAGAAAGCTTGCATCTCTACCACGTTGCAGTGTTGGCATTTCAAATTTGGTTTAGTTTGTCTAACCCTCTGAGCTTCTAAATTAGTAAACGTTACAATATCATCTATAATTTTTGCATCCATAAAAACTAAAAGAGCATCTATTAGATATTAGATAATTTTTCCAGGGGAAGAACTACTTTATTTTTAGATCCTCTCATAATATTTTTTGGATGAATTCGCCAAGGTAGTGACCTATATCTTCAACATGTGCTGCAATATCTTCTTGTGCTTCTTCTCCATTTCCAGAATCATTTATCATTTTAAAATAAATTTAGTTTTAGTGATTCACGCCCTTGATTCTTAGCATTAACATCAATATCTTCTTCACGAGATCCTAGTGTTCTTTCCATTTCAAAATTGTAATAATGTAGGAGGAAGGGCTCAAGTTTCAAAACAAACGTTTTAAAAATGCTTTACGAGGAGGTATTGATAAATAGTTGGCCTAGCCTAGAACAAAACTACATGTTTTCGAAATAATAGTATCTTATTCAACATAATCACCTTTCAACTCTATACATTTAATGCATTGATCAAAGAGTAATTCTAATCCTTTAGAAAAAAAAGTTTTATTCTGTTCTGCAAACCACGACTCCACAGCATCAATTACCATCTCGTTTGATGTAAATTTTCGTCCTTTCAATGATTGTTTGAGTTTCGGAAAGAGATAATAATCCAATGGGGCCAAATCGGGAGAATATGGCGGATGGTCGACAATTTCAAAGCCGGTTTCATTTTTTGTAGGGCAATAAGTAATTTGTGGGCGGGCGCATTATCCTGCAAAAACAAGACGCCTTTGGTAAGTTTTCCTCGCCGTGATTCCACAATTTTCGCTCGAAGTTTGGTTAATAGAGATGCGTAATATTCTCCCGTGATTGACTTTCCATGTTCCAAGTAATCCACGAAAATTATACCATCTTTGTCCCAGAAAATGGAGGCAAGAACTTTTCCAGCAAACTTCTGCACACGAAACTTTTTGGGCCGAGGAGAGCCAGAATGTGTCCACTCCTTAGACATTTCTTTAGTTTTTGGATCATAATAATGAATCCAAGTTTCATCCATTGTAACAAGGCGATCCAAAAAGTTTGATTTTCTATCGTTAAATTGATTGCATATCCACTGAGATGTTGTCACCCTCAATCGCTTTTGATCAGCATTGAGACATTTGGGTATCCATTTTGCGGATAGTTTTTTCATTCCCAATTCATTATGAACGATATGAAAAACGCGTTCGTATGAGATATTCTAAGTCTCTGATATGCGTTTTAGGCCGATTCGTCTATTATCCAAAATCATATCCTGGACAGCATCAATGTTTTCTTGCGTTCTCATCGGTGACATCTTTTCTTCCACGTTTAAAATCAGCAACCCAGTTTTTAATGGTTGAATAGGATGGTCATTGATCTCCTAACGTTGTTAACATGTCATCATAAATTTCTTTACCAGACAATCCCTTCAAAAACAGGTACTTGATAACCGAACGATACTCGATTTTGCTGAAGTTCCAATCTTCATCTGACATGGTTTACTTTTCTTAATCACAATTTCAAAATAACATCACCTTTTGGGCTGACACTTTGCACGTGCACTTGTCAAAGTTTCAACTTGTTTTCATAGCAACGCGATTTATTTTTGCCTGCTAGAACTATTCAAGGCCAACTATTTATCAATACCCCCTCGTATATTTGAATTATCCAGGGGTAGTGTTGGACATTAAGGGGGTAATGATGAAATATTGCACTTTATACATATTTCACAGCTTTTATACATACAAGAATGTGGGAGAACCTAAAAAACAAGTGGTTACTTTTTTTGACTATCAGGTGCAGTATATAAGGATTCTATCACATAATACATTGTGCATAAAATGTATGAAATTAAAAACAACATTTTTGATTCTTTAGAGACAAATTGAAATAACGAAGATAAAAAGACCATTTTCATTATTTTCCGAGAATGGCCAAATAACAATTAACGTAAAGTTACCTATAACAGGGTATGTTCCACACCAAATGGTTGCTTTTTCTGCACATGTTAAGAACAATTCTCATGCAAATATCAAAGAAATTCGTTTTAAATTGATTCAGGTAATCTTTAAGGGCATATGATAAGACATAATCTAATTTAGATTTTTTTTTTGGTAGAGGTTTGAATTTCGTTGTAAATTAAGAACGAAATCAATTGATACCATTATGTCACAAGAATTTGCGATTGTAGATAGTGCAATATCACCTGATTGTGAAAAAGCCTGGGATCTATTAGAATTAAGAGTACCAACAAATGTGTTTCTTGGCAATCTAACATTTTGTAATGTAATCAAATCTTTTTTTGAGTTAAGAGTAAGTATTATTTAAAAAATGACTACAATAATCACTGTTGTCTTATTACTAGAGATGTGCATTTGACCCTTTATTAGCTTATCATTCATTCAAGTGCTGTCGCTACAAATTATAGGACATATAGTTTAGAAATATGAAAGCTGTTATATAAAACTTGCCACACCACTGACAATTTGTTTAATTCACTTTGTATTTTTTCAGCATGGTTAGTCCAATCTCACCATTTCCAAGCGCCTACTTGTGTTGTAACACAAGTTGTGTTGTAGTATTGCAGATTAAATTGCTTCGCTTCATTGTCATAGTGGTTTTATGCTTACTTAAAATGCACATCTCTACTTATTACACATTGTGTTCATATATTCTTGTTACCTACTATTATTCAGTAATTGTCTTTTTACTGTTTTTTGCAGGGTGAAGTTGTTTTACCACTACCTCATAGGAATTTAGAAATAACAATTCCTTTAATGGTGGGAAATGTGCCATTACTGAATAGGAATATAGCCTAAGATATTTAGCTATTTGTGTAAAAATACTGATCTCATACATACTATACTGCATTCATAAATTCAGAAGAATAGAAACATAAGACAGAATTATATTAGAACAATTCTCAAGCTTACTGTTAGCTGGCACCATACTCAAATTTACCAAAAATGTTCATGTTAATTAGCTACCCAGCTATACATTTATTCTATCTTTCTATATTAACATCGACACCTGTCAGGTTGTAAATGTTAGATACCAGAAGCCTGGCAATTTACACAGCGTAAGCCTGTCTCACAAGTAGCCAATTATTAAACGATTTTTTTAAGTGGGAAATTTTACTTTACTCCTCCGAATTTACGATTGCTATAGATTATAGAATATTGATGTTTTTTTAAATATATCTAATTGTTATTTTTTATATATGTATATTATATGTCCACTCTACAGGATTTGAAGATGTACTGCAACTGTGTTAATAAATGATATTCGTTTTTCTTTTTCTAAAATGCTCGAGTTTCTTTTACTCCTACAACTAGTACTCATGAGAATTTTAATTTTAAGAAGTTCAAGATTCATTTTATAAAGAGTTGAACTAAAGTTTCAGCTATACTGCGCATTCCGCGGTTACGTACCGTGACGCGTTCCAATACATTTTTATTATTAGCCAATCCCCAGATATGATTTTTAAGCAGCTAAACTTTTAAATTGATGCATTTTTTTGCTCTTAAGAAAAATACATTTGGTTTTTTATATCTGGTGCCATTTACGAGCATATCAAGCTAAAACGTGCGTTACGTGCAAGTGACAAAATGGAGACATGAAATACTATAAGTTTCGCAATGGTTCTCCGAACTATTGATAAAAAAAATACGAATTGATTAATTATACAATTTTACGAAAAACACCAAAAATAATGCCGTACATACGGTTCTGTTTTAAGATGTCCTTAATGGTCGAATTAGATCTTGAAGGCGTTACGTATAATGTCACATGTGTTACCTACCATAACATGCCAAAAACTGCAGATTTCATTCAATATTATTATTGAAGTTCAGATACAATTTCTTTTAATTTAATCGATTTTTAGTTGTCTAATTACCCATTTTTTTTATTATTCAATAACAATGAACTGCAATTTAAAACTAAACTCACTGACATTGTCTTTAACCATCACCGTAATTACATGCACCGAATGTCAGTTTTCATCCTATTTTACACATTTTTCCATAAAAGTAAAACAAATAAGCCATTATCATCGCAGTTTGGCTGCTGCAATTGCAATTATTGAACATTTAATTTTATCCGTGGAGGCTGACCTTTTCGCGGAATGCGCGATATGCAATTACCAAAAAGGATTTTGTAAAATACTACAGTGGTGTCTGCAGACTTCTTCAGCAGGTGATATTTAATCCATGTACAAGAAAATTCTTAATCGTTTCTTACTAAACTTCTTAGTATCTACCTGAACCTTACAGTTAAATGATATGCTTTGAAAAACCCAGAAAGTATAGTTGTTCTCCAATTATTTACGAGTGCCACGTGAAATTCAACAATACTGAAGCATAACTATACTGGGTGACGGCTCCATATAACACTAGTTGGTATTTCGTTATTTATCATCTGATTCAAATCAAACTGGTGTTTTATTTATAGCTTCAGTCCCGATTTTTGTAGGTAGGTATACTAAATTCAACTTCAAAATTTTAAATGGAATATTTTTGCATATATCTTCAAGCCGTGAATTTACAAGAAATTCTGAATCCATGTTAGCTTTTGTTATCATGGCAATGAAAAAACAACTTTTTAATTTAATAATCATTAGGAATCGATCAACTGTGTGGAATAAATATGTGAAATCCATGCTATTTTGTTTTACACTGTTTCCTGGTTAATATACAGATTATCCGAAAACCAATCTAAACATCCAAAAACGAATGAGTGCAACAAGGAAGACATAAGCAATATGGGTAGCACAACAAAGATAGAATGCAATCATGGCTAGGTAAATTTCTAAACTAAAGATTTCTCTCCAATAACAAGCAAGAACATCTGTCATAAATATTTTATCTGTCATTGCTTGTTATTGGAAAGAGATCTTTAGTTTAAAATTTTACCTAGCCATGATTGCATTCTATCTTTGTTGTGCTACCCATATTGTTTATATCTTCCTTGTTGCACTCGTTAATGTTGGTATGTTTATACTGATTTTCGGGTAATCTGTATATGGTCTTTACCCCGAAATTCATTTTTTCAAATGCAATGTCATGTGACTTTCCACTTTCCATTATATCTTGCATTAAGATATTTCGAGAACAACACATTTTAAGTGGGAATCACAGTAGACTATGACAAATGCAATATAAACAAAAAAATGTAATTAAATACAACTCGTGTCATTTGATTAATTTCAGTTAGTTTCAGTCAGATTCCAGTTTCAAATACTATTTATAATTTTAATTAAGCGGATATGGTATTTATGATTAATGTTGTTGCAACAGTGTGTAAAACAAAATAGCATCGATTGCAGTGGCGGATTTAGGCACAAGCGTTGGAAGCGGCCGCTTCAGGCCCCGCAAGTCAGGGGCCCCCGCAGAGGCCTCCTGCGTGTCCGCACTGGACACGCGACATATAAAAACTATTGGCGTAGGAATTCACTTTCTCGCAAAAAGTGAAACAAGAAACAGATCATATCGTGTACAGGCTGGTAAAAAAAGTGTACGGTTGACGCATTACAGTTTCGTACGAAAAGACAAGCGGCAGTCAGAGCGATATTGTAACGGATTATACTGTTTCACCGCAGACCTGCGAGGAACGTATCTCTGTCGGTCCGAATGCTGGTCTTCTCGCACAACCAGCGCACACATCATCCGACTACTATGATGACTAATTTCTTGATTAATGGTTTCTGATAGACATTCGGTGAACAGTGGTGGATTTACGCACAAGCGGTCGCTCTAGGCCCCACAAATCAGGGGCCTCGCAGAGGCCCCTTGCCCAGGATCGCAGTGGACATGCGACAAATAAAAAATTATTGGCATGGGAACTCACTTTGTCGAGAATAGTGAAACATGTGAGAACAACAGTTCATATCGTGTACAGGAGGGTAAAAATGGTGTACGGTTGACGCAATAGAGTTTCGTGCGAAAAGGCAAGCATTCAGAGTGATAGGTAAAATTTTGTAACGGAATATACAGTTTTGCAGCAGACCTGCAAGGAATATATCATCTCTGTCGCTCCGAATGGCTTGCCTTCAATGCCTTCTACCAAACTATGCGCAGTCATCCGACTTACATTCGGGGAAGGGGAACTGTACCATGCTTTCGAATGGGTGAAATTCCTTAATGTCATTTGTCAATTGTCAACATTTCCCAATGTTGAAACAATTTAAAGGAAAATCTTAACATTACCGATATGTAATGCAACTAGAGTACGACCTCCGTTCTTAAACGTGTAAAAAAATCTTAGACAAAGTCATTTAAAAAATTTATCAGTAATGTTTACTGAAAATGACGTTACGCAAAATTTATGTTTTGACTGTTTTGAAAATATTATTGATAAATTTATGCTTCTAAAAGCAGAAAAGTTCCATTATAAATTAACTGATTTTATGGAATAAAATGTTTTTCTAAAATAAAGTAGAACTTTTATGGACTCATCTGTCACAATGACATATGTTAAAACTGACTTTTACGGACATCTGTCATTTTTATTTGCATTGTTTCACATGTATTTGACATATGTCGCTCACAGCCACGTTGACTTAATTGCCTACTCTACTGATATTAAAAGCACATTTTGTATTTTAAATTCTTAATTTCACGATTTCAGAAAAAACGTATGTACACCTCAGCACTAAAGTTGATTTTTTATCACTCCTTATGGTTGTTCAACAATGTCCATATTGTGATAAAAAAGTACAACTTTATTTGGTATACAAATAACTAATTTATCTACGACCACTATAGAAAATTACACATTTCACACAGTCTAGCAACTATGCAAATGACTCATTGTTCATAATCTTTAAACTGTACGGAAATGACCGTGGAAAATGATTTCGAATTTTCAGTGGTTCTATTAAAATGCCATAGATGTCAGCACATGCAATATTTCTAATTATTTGAAATATACATAGTTATAATTTTTATATAAAGATTAATTTATTTTTAAAAGTTAAACATTGTTAATGGATGACTATTATACTCATAATTTTATAGTGATATGTGTATAAATCACAGACGGCATCCTAAGACATCTCTTTCGAGCTTTTGGCTCTCCTCAATTAGGGGCAGCTCGTATGTAAATTACACATCAACTGAGCGTATATACTAACTTGGAAATAACATTAACACCATCAAATAACTGTGGTGCCTCCTGTAGGTATTAAATCGCACTAAGTGACATAATTTGATTATCCAATACAGGAATATCATGAAATAAATAAAGATTATTAAAAGTTTCACACTTTTATTAAAATACAACCTGACAATATTGTTTCGACAGCTATGCTGTCATTATCAAAGGTAATATAATTATAAACAAACACGTCGCTAAGGTAGATACAAAATAGGTAACTAGATAAAATAATAATAATAATCATAATTAAATATCTAATACTTCCAGTAACGGAGAATTACTGAGCTCAAGTTGTTCATTTATTAAAGGTACCCTGAGTTTGTGTTTGTATATTTCAAAGGCTTCTAAAATGTCTAATTTGCGTTTGTTATTACAAAAATGTAGGAATTTAATATTATTTTGAGGAGTCATTGTGTGATTTTGTTCTAAAAGGTGTTTGGCGTAATTCGATTTTTCAGGATGTTTATTTTTGTAATGACGTACGTGTTCTTTATATCTTATGTCAAAATTTCGAAGTGTTTGTCCAATATATACCGAACTACAAAAAGAACAATTTAAACGGTAAATGCCCGATTTCATGATATCATGTGTTCTGTCTTTAACATTAAATAAAAATGAAAAAGTGTTAGTGTTGGTTTTAAATGTTATTTTATAATTGTTGGTTCTTCTTAGTATATGTGCAATTTTTTCTGATATTTTGCCAAAATATGGTATAGATATGTAATTTGTGTCTTCTGTTTGATTGTCAATGGGATATATTCTTTTGATAGCTAACCTATAATCTTTTTGTTTAATTAAAGTGTCAATCATGTTCGGATTATAATGATTTGCATGTGCTAGTTGTTTAATGGTTGATATCTCTTTGCTAAAATCTGATTTTGTTAGTGGAATAGTTAAAGCTCTGTGTACTAATGATCTATAGGCTGCTATTTTATGTGTATTATGGTGACAAGATTCATTTGGTATTGTTATGTCTGTTTGTGTTGGTTTTCTGTATATGGAAAATTCAAATAGATTGTCTGCGTTAATCTTGATATTTAAGTCTAGAAAGTTTATAGCCCTGTTTTGTTCTGTTTCTAGTGTAAATTTTATATTAGGGTGGATACTGTTTATAAGAATTAAAAATTCATTGATAACCTCAAAAGAACTGTCAAAACAAGCTAAAATGTCATCAACATAACGAAACTAGAAGATAATGTGTTTAGAGAGGTTTAATTGAAATATTCGATCTTCAAACTTGTCCATAAATATGTTAGCTAATAGAGGACTTAGAGAATTACCCATAGGTAAACCATCCTTTTGTAAATAAATTATGTTATTAAAAGTGAAATAATTTTGACTTATACAAAGGTCAAATAATTGAATTAACTCTAACCTTTTAATTAATTCTATATTACTATTGATCAAGAAACTATCTAATAAAGGAATACATTCTTGTGGGGGTATTCTGGAGAACATGTTGCAAATATCAAAACTAACAAGTTTTGAATGTGGTGGAAGATGTATGTTTTGCAGCTTATCTACTAATTCTAATGAATTTCTAACAGAGTATTTCGATTTGTAACCTATCGTGTTAATAATCTGGTTCAGTTTTTTGGATAAAATGTGATTAGGTGCATTGATGTATGATACAACTGGTCTTATTGGCATATTCTGTTTGTGCGTCTTGACTAATCCATATAGTTTAGGTATTTGTGGGTTTTTATTAATGATTTGTTGCTTTTCTAATTCTGAAAAGCAGATACCGTTTAAATTGTTCTTTTTGTAGTTCGGTATATATTGGACAAACACTTCGAAATTTTGACATAAGATATAAAGAACACGTACGTCATTACAAAAATAAACATCCTGAAAAATCGAATTACGCCAAACACCTTTTAGAACAAAATCACACAATGACTCCTCAAAATAATATTAAATTCCTACATTTTTGTAATAACAAACGCAAATTAGACATTTTAGAAGCCTTTGAGATATACAAACACAAACTCAGGGTACCTTTAATGAATGAACAACTTGAGCTCAGTAATTCTCCGTTACTGGAAGTATTAGATAATTAATTATGATTATTATTATTATTTTATCTAGTTACCTATTTTGTATCTACCTTAGCGACGTGTTTGTTTATAATTATATTACCTTTGATAATGACAGCATAGCTGTCGAAACAATATTGTCAGGTTGTATTTTAATAAAACTGTGAAACTTTTAATAATCTTTATTTATTTCATGATTATGGAGTTCCACAAAATAAGGCTGGAAACAATAAACAAGGATACAGGAATAAACCAAATAAAATCCGGTCTATCCGACCGTATAATTAATATAAATAAAATACAAAATGAACACGAACGTGTTTTAATAAAGTGAGTTTTTAATAAATTTAAAAGTTTAAAAATTGTTAATGGACGACTATTATATTAACAGTTTTATAGTGATATGTGTATAAATCACAGACGGCACTTTAAGACAGCTGTTTCGAGCTTTTGGTTCTCCTCAGTTAAAGTCAGCTAGTCTGTGATTTATACACATATCACTATAAAATTGTGAGTAAAATAGTCGTTCATCAACAAAACTCACTTTATTAAAACATGTTGTGTTCATTTTGTGTTTTATTTATGTTAATTTATTTTGTTTAATTAATATTTTACTTTAAATTATATTTTGAATGCAAATCCATATAGAAAAGATTATCACCCCAACTGGAAATCGAACCCTGGGTCTTCCACTTTTTGAGCGACATCACTACCTCTGAGCTACTGTGTCGACTACCAGCATATAAAGTTATTATTACCATATAAAGTTATTACAAGAATTGTTATTGAATTAACGTAAAATTGATTTAACGATATAGCCTTCTGATGGCTTTAATCCATACATTTAGAATAACCGGTCCATCACATGAAAATGTTTTGGGAATTTATTATTTCAAATTACATTCAAATGAAGCGTTAGGTATTCAATGTATTTGTAGAATTGAGGTTATGATTTACTTACATTAACAAAAAAGCAGCGGTGGAACAACACGACGTCCAAAATACATGTGCCTATGACATTTAAAAAATTTAAGACATCAACAAAACTACTATTGTTAATTTAAATAATTGTTCAAATTTCAGTATTAATTTTAAATAATAAATGATTATTACATTGAGTTATAAGCATTTCTTAATTTTTACAACTAACACCTGTTTTCCACAAAAAAACGGGGCATTGTCTACTTTTGACAATCCAGCACCTCAATCTCAAATCATATTCTAGGTTAAATATATGGTCGTAAATGAAGTATAGTGTGTAACACGTACAAAAACGTCGATTTCATACTCCTATGACTGCGGCATGAGACGAAGTCGGATTATTTAAAAAAATCTTGGGGAGGAAATTTCCTCCCTCCTCCACCCCACCGTGAATTCGCGCCTGATATTAATAATTATATGTACTTAATTTTTGATAAAAAATAAAAGGTACTATATAAATTGTAGTAATTGATTTATACTGTGGGGCCCCAAAAATTTGTAACGCTTCAGGCCCCTTAAGTGTTAAATCCGCCACTGATCGATTGCACATTTTGTTAGGCACAATTCTAATAGATCCATTCCTAATAATTTTATATGGTTTACGGCTTTTTAGATCCAACATTAAAATAACAGCTAACGAACAGTGGCGGATTTAGGCACAAGCGTTGGAAGCGGCCGCTTCAGGACCCACAAGTCAGGGGGGCCCGCAGAGGCCTCATGCTAAGGACCGCACTGGACACGCGACAAATAAAAATTATTGGCGTGGGAATTCACTTTCTCGAAAAAAGTGAAACAGGAAACAGATCATACCGTGTACAGACTGGTAACAAAAGTGTACGGTTGATGCATTAGAGTTTCGTACGAAAAGGCAAGCACTCAGAGCGATAGGTAAAAGCGATGTCAATAACAGTGACAGAAATAGTAACCTGGTTAACCCGATTCAATTATCGTAAATGCCCAATGTGTTTTGAAAATATTATTGATAAATTAGATGCTTATAAAAGCAGAAAATTTCCATTATAAATGAACTGATTATGGTATAAAATTTTTTCTGAAATAGTACATAAATTAGAACTTTTACGGACTCATCTGTCATTTTTATTTACATTGTTGCACATGTATTTGACATGTCGTACACAGCCACGTTGACTTAGTTGCCTACTCTACTGTTATTAAAAGCACATTTTGTATTTTTAATTTTTAATTTCACGATTTCAGAAAAAACGTAATGTACACCTCAGCACTAAAACGGATTTTTTATCACTCGTTATGGTTGTTCAACAATCTCCATATTCGTGATAAAAAAGTACAACTTTATTTAGTATACAAATAATAAATTTATCTACGACCACTACAGAAAATTACACATTTCACACAGTCTAGTAACGATGAGATTGACTCATTGTGCATAGTCTTTAAACTGTACGGAGATGACCGTGGATGATGATTTCGTATTTTTAGTGGTTCCATTAAAATGCCATAGATGTCAACACATGCAATATTATTATCTAATTATTATCTAATTATTTGAAATATACAAAGTTATAACTTTTAGATAAAACTTAATTTATTTTTAAAAGTTAAAAATTGTTAATGGACCGCTATTATACTCACAATTTTATAGTCATATGTGTATAAATCACCGACGGCATTCTAAGACAGCTGTTTCGAGCTTTTGGATGTCCTCGGTTAGAAGCAGCTAGTCTGTGAATTCTACACATCACCCTAACGTATACTAGCTCGATAATAACATTAACACCATCAAATAGCTGGAAATCGAACCCTAGGCCTTCCACTTTCTGAGCGACAGCTCTACCTCTGAGCTACTGTGTCGACTACCAGCATATAAAGTTATTATTACCATATAAAGTTATTACAAAAATTGTTATTGAATTAACGTAAAATTGATTTAACGATATATCCTTCTGATGGCTTTAATCCATACATTTAGAATAAGCGATCTATTACATGGAAATCTACAAATGTTTTGGAAATTTATTATTTCAAATTACATTCAAATGAAGCATTAGGTATTCAATGTATTTTAAAATTGAGGTTATGATTTGCTTACATTAACAAAAAAGCAGCGCCGCACAACACGACGTCTAAAATACATTTAAAAATGTGTCTATGACATTTCAAAAATTGAAGACACAAACAAAATTTTATTATTCAAATTTCAGTATTAATTTTAAATAATAAACGATTATTACATTGAGTTATACGCATTTCTTAATTTTTACAACAAACCCTGTTTTCCACAAACTGTGGGCATTGTCTACTTTTGACAATCCACCATCTCGATCTCAAATCATTTCTAGGTTAAATATTTTTCCTAGCTTTTAGTGTTTTATTACGTTTTTGTGGTCGTAGATAAAGTATAGTGTAACACGTACAAAAACGCCAATTTCACACTCGTGTGACTGCGGCATGAGACGAAGTCGGATTATTTAAAAAATCTTGAGGAGATAATTTCTTCCATCACCCCTTTCGCGCCTGATATTAATAATTATATATACTTAATTTTTGAAAAAAGAATAAAAGGTGTATAAATTGTAGTAATTGTTAAATCCGCCACTGCTAACGAACTAGTATTGGATTCAGAATTGCTTGTAAATTCGAAATATGCAAAAAGTGGTACGTTGATGATACTATCACTTCCAATAAAACTGTAAAGTCTTAGGGAAAGTTAGTATACCTGCAAACATGGAAAATGAAGTAGTTATAAATAAAACATCAAAGTTTGATTTAATTCAATTGGTAAATAAAGAAATAATAGCTATTGTAATGTGGCCATGGTCACCTAGTGCAACGGACGCCAACCGGTGGTCCGCGGACCACTGGTGGTCCGCGAGAAAAGTTTGGTGGTCCGCAAAAAAATCTGGATATAATTTGCATTTTTATGTTTTATTAATAATAAAACAAAAATAATATTTTAAGAAATTCTTACTATCCCTTGACACATTGTTACGGCCACTCACATTATGGATACTAATAGTAACAAATACTGAAATAAATTTAAACAGAAAGTTTGTTTCTGAACAGTGAATATTTACTATTTACTCTGCTACCTGTTTGGTCGACTTCCGGTTTAACCGGAAATGACATATAGTACTCTTGGGGATAGGGCAACTTTATGATTTCAAATGGAACACCGTGTATATTCTGAAAGTACTGTACACTTGCTTTCAAAACTTTCGCGTACACACACAAAATCAAGTAACAATAATATTGCAAAATTGTAGCTGTGTGAATGGGTAATTTTAAAATTAGGTTAAAAATGACACAAAGTAACTTTTACAAAACAAATACCTAATTCGGCAGTAATTAGTGTTTGAAGATAACAAATTTATTTAAAACGAATATAACAATAAATACAAATATTTTATATATACAATATTTTATATATACAAAACATGATTTTGACTTTTCAAAAATTTAAACGTCAAAGTTGATTAATTACAACCCTGATTTAATACAGCGAAAAATAGGTGTACGCGAAAGTTTTGAAAGCAAGTGTACTTGTCATGTTTATTATACAGGGTTATGATTTTATAAGCTCTTAAAATGAATACTGCATCCCGGTCATCAGAGTGTCGTCTTATTTACGTGATTTCTAGACATGTTTGGTCGCTGATGATGAATGCCCAATTATAACGTTATAATGACGTCATAGCAGTATATCGAATGTAGAGCTATAACCGTTACGCTATAACGTGTCAATGACGCCGTCAAATTTCTTTTGAAATTGTAATTAAGACCAGTTTTACACAAACGAGAATTATGAAAATTTTAACCAGAATCTTGCTGGAAATTTTCCAGGAAGTTTTTACAATAGATTTACAAATAATAGGTGTTTTCATTAAACTTGAATAAATAAATAAACCTAAAAATATCTTGCACACTTGGCGCTGAAATACCTGATATTTAGCTTTATTATTGTTGCAGGTTCGTTTAGTCGTTTTAATATGATTCTACAACGGAAATAATCACTTTTATAAACAAAATAAACAGATGTGGTGCATATAGGTTTCAAGCATTCAAACTCGGAGTATTCTAGCATCACATGACCGGTATCGGTAAAGATCGTGAAAAACAACACAACGAAGAAGGAGGCGAATACGTGCAAGGGTGCAAGTTGGTTGATGTTGATCTCCTTTCTCCTGCTTGATGTGTACAGGTATTATAAAAATATATGTTTGTGGTATTTTATTTAATTATAAGATGGTATTTACTGCTATACAATTCACCTAAAAGGACGGAGGAAGTATAGCACTCGTTAACACGTGTTGGTTGACGCCCCGAAAACAGTTTTTATGGCCTCCATATAAGTTAATATAATAATAGCGAGTTTTATTATATTCTGTGGCCGAAGGTTTTTTTTAACTTTTATTTATTTAATATAATAAAACAAATTTATTTATTTCGCTTGCAGTCGTTGAATATAATTTATTATTTATAATTAAGAGAAAACTTTATCTCCTTTTTACATTTATAATACAAATGTTTTAATATTACTTTGTCAGTAATTATTTAAATGAGTTTAAGACGAGTTTAAATAATTATATTTGAATTAACACACTTAACAGAACAATTTTAGAATTCACATTTAAATGACATTAAACAAAACAATTAATTTAAAACTCGAATGAGCCTTTATGTTTTACTAGCAGGACAATTTCAAAGTCTACACCTAGTTTAATACTCACTCTGGGTAAACACTTGTTGAAGAGACTTGTGAGTTGAATAAAGATTTATAAAGACTGAAGACTTAAGATTAAAACAGAGGTATTTATACAATGTTACAATCTTATCTGCCTACACATTTCTCTGGTCATGAGAGAGTTGGTGCTAGAGCAGTTCTCATGAAGATAAGATAAGACTTTTCTTTAAAATGTAATTTGATATCGTGTGCTCACAATCTTAAGCAATTCTCATGTAACATGATCTTATCTATAGTGTGATTACAACGTACGTTACTCCTCCACCCTTAGTATTTTCAATGTTATTAAAATAATTTGAAACTAAAATTTGAAATAATATTTATATAAATGTGAAATAAATAAAGATTATTAAAAGTTTCACAGTTTTATTTATATAAGTTGCTTTTATATTTATTCCATTTGCTATGCCGTTCTGATGATCACTAATAAGTGTGAAACACGTGTAGACGGCTGCAACTTATTTTTTCTTTCTTCTCTGTTGCGCGATATCCCATTATTATAACTCTTTCTAATATTTATATATTATAAAATTTTTCAAAGAAATCTAAATTGGTATTTCTTCGTTATTTTAGTTATTTATAAAATCTTTATTTAGAAAATCTATAATTTGATTTTGAAGGAGTTACGTTTACAATAAATATACAATAATAAACTTATAACTATTACAATGATAAATATAATTATAATGATACTTGATAAGCTCAAATGATCGAGGGTTGTAGTACTATTCATCTTTAAAAGATGATTTTGGTTTGTGATCTTCAGTTGATATTTGTTCAATTTCTGTGTATCGATTGTAGTTAAATCGATTTTAGTTATATTTACATGTTCGAATTGAGGGGTTGTTAATTTTTTCAATATCTATGATATTAAATTCTATTACTTTATTAGAAATACTTTTGGCTGTAAATAACATGTTTTTATGATTGATCATGACAATACAGTCAGGACTAAGATGTATAAGTTTTAAACCAACAAGTTCTTTTCGATACGTTTGATCTCTACATTTAATATCTAAAATGGATCTGGAAGGGGAACTGATTAACCAGGTTACAGAATTAATTTGGGAAATCTTTATATCAATAAGTTCAAGTAGGTAAGGTATACAAGTTTGGTTATGATGAAAAGAAAGTAGTTGTGTCTCACAAAGTTTATTATTAGGGATTTCAAAGTAGTTTTTATGTTGCCAAAGTATAAATTGGGGCGATCGATTTACAATGATCGATCTCAATAGGAATGCTAGTTTGAGCGTTATATAGTAAGGTGTTATAAGTCGGTATAATCATACGAGCTTGGTTGGTGCTGGTAATGATTGGAAACGGTATTAATTGAATCAATTTATTATTTTCGAATTTAGAGATTAATGGAATCTCAAATATGAATGTGATTTTGTTGTCAATTTGATAAGCTTTAGTAATGATAATTGTTTCATATAAATGTAGGTATTTTGGGTCAGCAGGATAAGGGATGGTTAAAACGTCTTGATCTGTGAGATATGAAGAAATTTCATTTAAGTTTTGAATTATTTCGTCTATATTTGTTATTGTAACATCGCTGATTGTTGATGCGATAACACGGAAGAGGATGAGGAACATTGTTGTTCTCAAAAAGGTAACATTTCGTTAGCATGTCTTTGAAGTGGTGGTCTACCATCAGGGGGTGTTAGTTCGTAAACGTCATGTTCTAAAATTTTTGAGATAATATAAGGTCCGTCAAATCTTGGATCCTTTTTATTTCTTAGATTGGTTTTTATAAATACTTTGCTATTTAAATTAAATTGTTTATTTGTTTTGGATTTGTTTAATTTGGAATTTCGATTTTCTTTAGTTTCCATCTGAGTTTTTTGTAGGGATTCATATAAATATTTCATTTTATTTTTATGTGTAGATAAGTAATCATGATAATATGTTCTGTTATAATCAAGGTCAAAGGAATTTTTACTTTCAGTGTGTCCAAAAACGATTTCAAAAGGGGTTAAATGAAGATTTGAATGTATAGTATGATTGTATGCTAAAAGGCAATATTGGATTTTTTGCTGTTCAGGTATATTGGTTAATAGTCGATAATGTTCAATGATTGTAGAATGTAATCTTTCGATTGGTGGATTAGATTGATGATGATGAGGTGTTGTTGTATGTAATTGGATTTTATGCAAGGCTATAAAATCTTTAAAGATTTTTTTATTAAATTCTCCGTCGGCTATAATGACATTAGGAGTTGTAAATGTTGAAATGTATTTCAATAACTGTTCAGTTACTTCTATTAAATTTCGGGATTGTAAAGGATAAGCTTGTGCAAATTTCGAAAAAGCGTCAATGATTGTTAAGTAACTTTTATTTTTGCTTTGGAATATATCGATATGAATTGTATAGAATGGTCTAGAAGAAGTAGGGGTTAATTGAAAAGGTCGATTAATAGGTTTTCTGTTGTATTTTTGTTGTTTACAAATTTGACAATTATTAATATAATTTGTAACATCTTTTATAATAGAGGGCCAATAATATTTTCTTTTGAGATGTTCAATAGTTTCATTTATTCCACGGTGGTTGGTTTTTCCTAAATGGTATTCTTGAATTTGTTTTTGTCTTTCTTCGGAATTTAAAATATAGGTTACTTGAGTTATGCAACGATGAAATTTGGGAGTATTTTCGTTTGTGATTGTATTAATGAAATTTGAAAAGTCTAAATAAAGTTGATCATCTGGGAAATAACAATAGTAATGATGTTTGGGTTGACAATGTTCAATTAATAGGGTGTTAAATATTTCTGTCTTATTAATTTGATTAACGAAGACGGCGTAATGAGTAATTCCGTCGTATTTTGTGATTCTGATTGATCTTGGAATTTGAGCATTAATAAATTCTATCTGATTTTTAAAATGTTGTAGAGGTTTCTCTGAAATATCAATTACGGGGGTTGAAGATTGTTGAGAATGTACCGTGTCAATATAAGAATTTTGATCATTATTTTCTTCGTTGTTCGGGTTTTCAATGTTTTCAGTAGCGTCAGTTTGAGGGGGATTATAAGTTGGAATGTCGAATAAGTCTGTAATATCGGGAGTACTTGCTCTGCTAGCTAGTCTGCTGTCATAATTAGTTTGTTCTGGTTCAGGGGTTGATAGCGATGCAGGTCTAATATTTAATGGGTGAATTTGAATTCTGGATAAAGCATCTGCAACTTTATTTATTTTTCCGGGGATATAATTTACAGTAAAGTCAAATTCTTCTAATTTCATTGCCCAAAGAGTTAATTTTGAATTTGGTTCTTTTAAATTCTTGAGCCATACTAATGGTCTATGATCTGTAAATAAGGTAAATTTCTTTCCATAAAGATAGGGTCTAATTTGTTTTGTTGCCCAAATAACTGCTAATAATTCTCTTTCGATAGTACTATAATTTTGTTCAGAATTATTTAATGTCCTAGAAGCATAACAAACAGGTTTTCCTTTTTGAGATAAAACTGCGCCTAAAGCGAATTTGCTAGCGTCTGTGGTTAGTTCAAAAGGTTCATCAAAATTGGGGTATTGTAGAATTGGTTCGTTAGTCAAAATGTTTTTACAATGTTCGAATTTAGATAAAAACTCTGTTGTATGAACAATTTTGTTATCTTTCTTTAAACATACGGTTAAGAATTTTTTGATTTTCGCGAAATCTTTTATAAATTTTCGATAATATCTAAATAGTCCTAAGAATGATTTAATTTCGGTTCTTGTTTTGGGTGCTGGAAAGTTTAGAAATTCTGATTTGTCTAATTGAATTTTGATATTATGTTGTCTACATCTTTGGAATATATTTTTAAGTCTAAACATGTGATCTTGAAGAGAAGCGGAATAAATTATGATGTCGTCTACGTAGACTAGACATTGTTGGGGTGTTAAACCTATAAGGGCGTTATTGATTACACGCTGGAATGTAGCTGGTGCATTTTTTAAACCAAAAGGCATTCTTTTAAATTGGAAATGATCTTCTTCTGTCGAGAAAGCTGTTTTCTCTCTATCCTTTTTTTCAATTTCTATTTGCCAAAATCCGGATGCGAGGTCAAGAGTACTAAAATGCTTTGATCTGCCTAAATTATCTAAAACGGTTTCTATTCGGCGTAATGGGAATTTGTCCTCGACAGTCTGTTGGTTCAGTTCCCTATAATCTATGACGATCCTCCAATTCTGTTTTTGGGATGCGTCTAATTCCTTTTTTACTACCCAAATTGGAAAATTAAATGGGGATTCTGATGGTTCAATAATTTGGTCCTTTAACATTTTATGAATTTGGTTTTTGACTTCTTCACGGTGAATCTGGGGGTATCTATATGCCTTAGTGTAAATTGGGGCATCTGTTTTTGTCCTAATATGGTGTTTTGCTAAATTTGTTGCTGAAAGGGGTATGTCTGGGGTGTAAAATACGTCTTTGTATTCATAGCAAAGGTTTGTCAAGAGGGTTTCTTCTTTCTCATTAAGATATTCTAATCTTAAATTATTTTTTAAATTTTCGTTCAAAATTTTTCTTACGTTGGAAGGGGATTTTACATTGAAATTATTAATTTGGATTAAATCATCTGAAGTGTTATAATCTTCTAAAATTAAAGGGTCATAAATACTGATAACTTGAGGTTCATTGGAAGTATTGATAAGGATTATTTGAAAATAATTGTTGTATAATCTGTCAATAGCTGAAGGCATAATGACGTGGGAGTTAAACTTAAGTTTGGGGGTTAATTTTGTTCCATTAATTCCAACTGCTGGAAGTGTTGTAAAAATTTCGGTTCGAGCTGGTATATGGATCTTTTTTATTGGTTCCTGATTTGGTTTTAATTTTGAAAAATTACAATGATTTCGTAGTTGCATTTCTTGCTTTAATTTGGAAGGGTTATAATAAAAAGGTACGGTTGTTTTTTCCGTTTGGATATGCATCCATTTATAATCGATTGATGCGGATAAGTCCATCAAAAGATCTGATCCTATAAGACCTACATAGTCGGGATGAAAGTCAAATAAGTAACATATATGAAGTCCTTCTTCGTCAAAAAGATTAGGTATAGGGATGTCTGCTACGTAGTTATGTTGAGTAGTTCCATGGGAAGTTGTAATTTCGAAATTATATTTATAAATAGATTCTGGAAAGTTTTCTTGCACGAATTTGGGAGAAATGATAGTTTTTGAACTCCCTGTATCGATCAATAATTTTTTCGTTCGATGCTGGGATGATTACATACAGTTTGCTTTGGGGTTTATGTTAAAATGTAATAGGAGTTCCGAGGCTCTTAATGAAAATTTACATTAGAGTCCATGTTTTCGTATTCTTCTTCTGGTTGATTGTAATATTGATTTTCTTGGACATATTCCTCTTGGGGATGTTCATCTTGAGGATAATTAGTATTTTCATTAGAAGTATTATCAAAATATACGAGATCTGGTTAGTCATATTCAATATTATTGAAAGATGTTGATGGTAAATTATCGTTGTGATAATTTATTTCTTCTGGAATATCATTTGGAAAGCGTCTAAAGCGTTGTGAGTTCGTTCTGAATTTATTTTGGTTTCCTAATTGTCTGGTAGCGGGTCTTTTAATTATGCTAACCTCCTTAGGTTCTGGAGTATATGTGGGTTGATGGTTCGGTTTGAAAGAACTAAAGTTTCTAGATTGATTTGATCTAATGTTGCTACTTGAAGCATTATTTGACGTGAAATTTGGGAAATTATTTTGTCTATTAGAAAAATTACTTGGTCTCGAATTATTATTTGAGAAATTAGGGAAATTATTTGAAAAGTTATTATTTGGTCTTGAGAAATTAGGGAAATTATTCGGATTTCCAAATTTTTCAGTTGTAGGTTGAGTAGTACATAGGTTTCGGGATAGTTTAGGATAGTTATTTTTAGATGTTAAATGTATTTGATTATTTTTTGTTAAATTTTGGTTCATTCTAAAATATTGGTTTTGTGAATAACGAATATCTAGTTCTTTAATAATTTATAGAGCTGATTCTAAATAATTTGTATTTCTAGATCTGACGAATGTTCCTAAATTTCCGTTTAGTCCACTGACAAATGTTCGTAAAGCTAATTTTGAATTTTCTTCTAATTTGTGGGTTTTAATTACTACTGGATCCGGTCCTAATGAAACTTTTGCATTTAGGGTCGCTAAATGCGTCCTAATTTTATTGTAAAATTCAATAGGGTTATCTTTTCCTTGTCGAATTCTAGTTAAGTCAATTAATAAATTTGTTTCTAATCTTTGGTCGCCAAAATTTTCTATTAAAACAGTTTTTATTTCATTCCAGGTATTGTAGTTATATCCTGTTATAATTTCAAGGGCTTGTCCTTTTAATCTATTTCTAATTGAAGAAATAATTTATTTATTTATGAATTCTTCGGGGTTTGCTGTACAAAATTGTGTGGTAATAATTTCTGTAGCTCTAACAAATTCTGATAAAATGGCTGTGTTGCCATCATAAATGGGAATTTCATTTAAAAGTGTTGGATTGAAAACTGCCATATAATTGTTGTTATTATTTAAGAATAATAAAGGGGGTGTATTTGAATTTGAGCTTGGATTTACTGTGCGTTCTGCACTTTTGCAACGTCTCTGAGATCGAGATCGATTTCTAAGCATTTAAAATTAAACAAAAATTGTACAATCTTTACCTTAAAAATTAATTTGTTAAAAGAAAAGAATAATTAGAATAACACAATTATTTTTAAAATTATTTTTATGGTTAGTAAACAGTTTCGGGGTTCCTACCCATACATGGCAAGCATGAAAGGCTTTATAATGTCACTAGCTGACACTACCTATTCGGTCTGGCATCTACCATGTACGTAATCAATAATTAATTAAAACTAAGTTAGTATGGTTTTAAAAATGATTTAATAAATTCGCTGGTTTCTTCTTGAAACACTTTTCACTTTGAAAGAAAAACAAACGCTTACTTTGTTGCGTAGAATTAAAATTGATTGCAATAATCAGCAGGAACTGCTGTGTACCTTGTCGAACGGGAGACCTCCGTGTGCTAATGTTAGAAGCGTGCGTTGGAAGCCTGGGCGGTCGACGGTGCTGCTGGGATGTCACGCCTTAATTCTCGAAGCCTCTGTGCCAATGTAAGAAGCTGTGAAACTTCAACTATTTTGACTGCGACACCTTGTTGGGAACGATGTTTTCCTTTGGATCAAGTGCTAAAACACAAAATCGATATTTATCGTCGATTTTCCAAAATCCGAACGAAATCTGCGCCAGTTTTATTATATTCTGTGGCCGAAGGTTTTTTTTTAACTTATTTATTTAATATAATAAAACAAATTTATTTAATTCGTTTGCAGTCGTTGAATATAATTTATTATTTATAATTAAGAGAAAACTTTATCTCCTTTTTACATTTATAATACAAATGTTTTAATATTACTTTGTCAGTAATTATTTAAATGAGTTTAAGACGAGTTTAAATAATTAGATTTGAATTAACACATTTAACAGAACAATTGTAGAATTCACATTTAAATGGCATTAAACAAAACAATTAATTTAAAACTCGAATGAGCCTTTATGTTTTACTAGCAGGACAATTTTAAAGTCCACACCTAGTTTAATACTCACTCTGGATAAACACTTGTTGAAGAGACTTGTGAGTTGAATAAAGATTTATAAAGACTGAAGACTTAAGATTAAAACAGAGGTATTTATACAATGTTACAATCTTATCTGCCTACACATTTCTCATGGTCATGAGAGAGTTGGTGCTAGAGCAGTTCTCATGAAGATAAGATAAGACTTTTCTTTAAAATGTAATTTGATATCGTGTGCTCATAATCTTAAGCAATTCTCATGTAACATGATCTTATCTATAGTGTGATTACAACGTACGTTACTAGCGACTATGTTTATGTTTCAGAATTTTAAATAATAACTCTACTTTTTGAAATTAAGGTGTTTTAGTTGCAGAAGTAGAAATAATCAAGTCATTAATAAGACGTCAATAAAACGTCATTTAAATATGCAGTTTTATCGTTGTATAACGTTTCCTTTACGTTATAAAGCAACGTATTGTTCACGTCGTAAAATGACGTTTTTGGGTTGTGACATTGACCCGTCTTGTAACATTATTATAAGGTCACTTCAAAGGTGAAAATGATGTAATGACTCACCAATAATCTACGTTAAAATGACGTCACTCTGCTTACTGGGATGTTATTGAAATCTTCTTTATGTTGTTCGATATGATTTAGTTTCAGCAAAAAAAGATTACACACTTGGCTTTTTCACTTAAAGTAAACATTTTTTTAAAAGTTAAAATTCAAGTACCAGAGTTTTCAATAAACTAATTTGACGTTTACAAGTGATGTTTCTTTCATTTCCATAGTTTACTTTGTGAATCATTATATCTTTCTTCGTAGCATTTCAATAACATGCAGTATTCATTTTAAGAGCTTATAAAACCACCACCCTGTATAACAACCAATAATGACAAGTTTGGCTCTTTCGTAAAGGGGAAACAAAGGGCTTTTCAACGGTGAAAAATATACAGGGTGTTTCATTTAATATCACAAAGCTGCCCTACCCCGAAAATACGCTGACATTTTCGGTTAAACCTGAAGTGGGCCAGAAAAGCTAGGATACTCAGAAAAAAACTTTAAAAAATAAGAAGACCGGTGAAAACCGCATTTCATTATCTCGATTAGTTCAAAAGTTATATAGGTTTAAAAAAGGTAAAAATATAACGATGCACCCGGTATTAAATAGGTGCATTTCATATTAATAAAATGGAAGTGCTCTGATAATTATGTATTCTACAAATGTATGTATCGTTTTAATAAATTCATATTAGTGGTCCGCGGAATTTAAAATTATGAATTTAGTGGTCCGTGAGGTCCGAAAGGTTGGCGGCCGCTGACCTAGTGCATGCAATATAAAGGTGTATGTGAGCCAATAACTACTATGCAGGTCTATATGAGAAAATAACTTTTCTGGATCAGTGGTAGAAAGGCTTTGTAAACCAATCCTAAAATCATAAGCAAATGTTACAGTGGATAATTGGTTCACAAATGTGAATTTCTTGCAAAGATCTTAAAAAGAATTCTAGTTCGCTATACTCGAAACCAGTCTGAAAAACAAAAGAGACATGTGGAATTTTTCAATCCAATCTGGAAAAGAACTTCAAAGCTTGCATTCTAAAAAGATTGCTCTTTGATGTTACTGATCTCAAGCATGCGTCATGATAATAAAAGAGATGAAGAAATCTATATAATCTATTAATCTAGCATGTAGTGTGTCATTTTGTGAGGAGGAAATTTTTTTTTGCAAATTTCTCAATTTTAAAAATATGTGTTTGGATGTAAGGAATGCAAATCTCTTGATAGGACAGCAGTTGGTATGTCTATGTTTAGTTAAAAACCACGTAAACTGCTCTCGAAAATCAAAATCTAATTATTTCCCAGCAAGGACAGTGACGTTATTTTAACATCGATTATTGGTCAGTCATACGTCATTTTCACCTTTGAGGTAACGTTGTAATGATGATAATAACACGGGCAAATGTCACAGCTCAATGACGTCATTTTATGACTTGAAAAACACGTTGTTTTATGACGTAAAGGATACGTCATATAATGATAAAACTGCATATTTAAATGACGTTTTATTGACGTCCGTATGACCTAAATAAAACACCATAATTTGAAGTGAAAAAGGTAGATTTATTATTTAAAATTCTGGAACATAATAACTATTATTATACCATTATGTTGTTATACTTATATGACAGCCATAACACCGACACAAGAAATACCCATAAATAAAATACCACATACATAGTATATATTTTTATGATATATGTATGTACACATCGAGCAGGATAAAGGAGATCAACATCAACCAACTTCTTCCACGTATTCGCCTACTCCTTCTTCGTTGCGTTGTTTTTCACGATATACCGGTCACGTGATGCTAGAACGTTGCTCGAAGTTTTAATTTCTGAGACGTATCACCACATCTATAGTATAAACAAAAAGTAACTCCATCAAAGGTGCCTTTGAAATTTTGAACTCGTGTGTATTATAACATCAGAAAATTATAACAACTGTCACTGTCAAAGGACTTAGATTGTTCTGTATAATTTTCTGGTGTTATAATACACGTGAGTTCAAAATTCCAAGGGCACCTTTGATGGCGTTACTGCTTGCTCATACTATATTTATTTTGTTTAACAAGTAATATTCCAGCGCTAAGTGTACAAGATATTTTTAGATTTATTTTATTTATTCAAATTCAATGAAAATACCTATTGTAAAAATGCTGTGGAAAATTTGCAGCAAAATTCTAGTTAAAATGTCCACAATTCTTGTATGTGTAAAACGGGTCTTACTTACATTTTTAAATAAATTTGTCGACGTCATTGAGACGTCATAACTCTACATTCGTCATACTGGTATGACATCATTATAACATTATCATTAGGCATTTGTCATCAGCGACCAGACGTATCTAAAACATCACGTAAATAAGACTCACTCTGCTTATTACGTTTAGTTTCTTAAAATGTCATTGATGCTATAACAATTTTAGTTTCTCTGTATAAAGCATATCCCAGTAAGGAGAAATAATATACTCATAAAACAACATTAGAAATAGTGACAGTGTAATCGTTTCCTTGTAGTCTACAGTTTATATGTCAAAGAAGGTTTATATACCCTGTCAGCATAGACAGCGCTATACATTGTGCCGGTGCACCCCCTAATCAAAAATCAAAATTTAACTTTTCTTTTTATTTCTAATCTGCAAAGCCTTTTTAACCTGTTAGAGGTGTCTGCTCAAAATTATTGTATGTGTAACCATGTTGAGTGCTGGATGGTTGATAAAACAGCATTCACTACAAACTGATGATACAGTCTAACTAGCCGCAGCTGAAATGAGCAGTGGCTCGTATCTTCCAACCAAAAGCGTTTTACTTGAATGTTGAGCCAGCAGAGTAGCGTCAATGCATATATACTACCTAATGCATGTCAAAGCCTGTTTGCTGCTGTCAACAATATGAATGGCTGCTCGGAGTGATTTCAAGAAGGGCAGATCTATGGGAAGTTCTTCTCTCCTTGTGACCTACAGTTGTGTAATTCTAAACCTGTACACTTAATCAGTAAAGAAATCCTTCATGGCATTGTCACTCAGTGAAATAAGAGGGGAAAAATCAGAATCAATTCCAAGTTCTGTAGCAATGTAGGCATTGTACATTATCTGTCCACTTGTTGTTAGACAAGGTCTTCTCATTAAGTACCTGTGATCAAATGTTATAATGGTAACTCAGAGTGGAAGTACAAACCAACCAGATTAGCTTCTGGTAAAGTTTGATCTTCACCCAATCTACCTTCACCTTCCCATACAGTGTTAACATCTGCAGAATTGCATCCAATGGCTTTCATTATTGTCCTTTTTATCTACAAGATTATCAGCATTTACTTCTGCGGGTTTGTTCTCTTTGAGCTGGTTACTATCTCTGTTATTGCTATTGAGATTAAAATATAAAAGACAGAAATAGTGGTCTGATTGGTCAGATCAGTCTTCATAAATGCTTCAAGTAAATATATACCAAGCACGACTCGTTTATAATCTATCCAAAAAGGTGGTGAGTAACCAAGAGGAACATTTCATTCCTTAGTTGTAATATTACGGTCTTTTTAGTGATTTCTTTTAATGTTACCTATACAAACTTTAGTCGCGTTAACTATTCGGAAAGCACAAAGAAACAGTGGTCAGGTGACCGCTCAAAGCTACGTTCACTTAATGATGCGTTACCGCTAAAAGTATACGTTCTAGCGCGCAAAATTCAAAACAACGATAAAAATGTTTAACACCACAATTAGATTAAACTCGTTACGTATCATTACCAATAACAAAGCCAAGTTTAAAAGAATATTGTCCTAAGTTTATTGTCCTAAAAAGGACATTTTTTACGACGTAGAAGCCCACTTTAAAATCAACAAGGATGGCATTCCTGCATCTACCAACGTGTATTTACATTTTAGTTTTTCCTTTAAAATTTTGGAAAACGTGTTTCTTCTAAAATTTGGTAATGACTCGTCGTCGGTTACTATTTTCAATAACATTCTTACTGTTGGAAGTT
Organism: Agrypnus murinus; assembly: GCA_929113105.1. Taxonomy (NCBI): domain Eukaryota; kingdom Metazoa; phylum Arthropoda; class Insecta; order Coleoptera; family Elateridae; genus Agrypnus; species Agrypnus murinus. Next base: position 60,384,986 of record OV816025.1, read on the forward strand.
CATTTTGCATGAAAAATGCATGAATCAAAAGTATGTATAATAATATGATAGTTGAAACAAAATTCTTAAAAATACAAAAAAGCGGTTTTGATGGGAAATCGTCCAATGGAGTTGGGAGAGAAAATGAGAAAGTTACGCGCATTAATATTTCTATTCAAATTCTTAAAATACTTATATGGAGCATATCTTTTTTCCAATAGAAAATAAGTCTTCATCGTCGACGCGATCGATAACCGAAGTTCTATTTCTTGTTTGTTTTGGAGATGAAAGGGCTCCATTTTGTTTATGTTCTTTAAGAACGTTTTCCACAAAACGTGTAGTAATACCTACAATTTCTGCAACTACACTTTTAATATTTTGCAACGTTTTTTAATTTCATTATCACTGTTAGAAGTAGGATGTAATTTTTTTCGGTTCGCAGAATAAAAAGATTATTTGCTGCGGACGCTGTTCAAAAATTACTCTTTTTAGAGCAAACGCCTCTTTTAAACTAGGCTTTGTTATGTTTAGATAGCGAGTGACGAGTTTGATTTAATTGCGGTGTATTTAATTTTCATCAGTATCATTTTCCATTCCATATTACGCTGAAACCGTAAGAGCGAGCTAAGCGCACACGGTACGCAAACGCACATCATCGTAGATGAAGCTTCAAGGGTCAGCTAACTTCAAGTATATTTACGTCTTGCGACAGGTTACCTTTTATTATTTTATCCTATACCTTATTTACATTGAAAAAAAAGAATAAAATAGCATCATATTAGCCTTGCTGTCCTAGATCATTATGAAATCAATAGTACTATTTACAATTGCTCCTTTGTATCCGTTGGTGTGGGACATCAACGCTTCAAATGCTGTAAAAAGGAAATGGATTATGTATGTATACATAATATATGATGTTAGCTGACATTTTGTGTCCGTATCTGTTATAACAACCGAACACTTTGGAACACATACTTTATACATCCCATATACTAGTTCTGTACTTTCCAAAATTAACATTGGCGAATGATACCTGACGGGGTTTTAAACCGACATAAGATATTGAAGCAACCATGACAACTTCCCTGAATATTTAGAGAAAGACAGTCCCAGAAAAGTTAGATGAAGTGTATTCATGATAAGCATTCATATGTGGCAAAAGTAGTACGAGGATGAATTGATAAATCTCCGGCCTAACCCATATGGGATACAAATTTTTGCAATGTTTTTACGGCATTTTATTTTTTCATAATTTATCAGTATGGCTGTGAAATAACAAAAATTTCTGTCAAACAATAATTGTTTGGCAAGTTGTCAAAGTCGATAAAGTTTTGTGTGGTGTTAAAATGGAAAAAGCTGAAATTCGTGCGGTTATTAAATATTTTCACATTAAGGGTTTATCCCCAAAAGAAATCAAAGCTGAGCTAGACGGGACATTAGGCGAATCTTCTCCTTCCTATAGCACAGTTAAAACCTGGGTTGCGGACTTTAAACGGGGTCGCAAAAGCACAGATGACGCACCGCGTTCAGGAAGACCGAAAACTGCCACCACAACGGAAATTGTCGAAAAAGTCCATAGAGTTGTGTTGAATGATCGGCGATTGAAGTTGGCTGAAATAGCAGATACCCTGGGCATTTCAACGGAACGAACATATCATATCCTAACCGAAATTTTGGGAATGAGAAAGTTATCGGCACGTTGGGTGCCGCGGCTGCTCACAGTGGAACAAAAGCTGACTCGCAAAACAGTTTCAAGTGAGTGTTTAGACTTGTTTAATCGAAATTCAGTGGACTTTCTGCGACGGTTTGTAACAATGGATGAGACGTGGATTCATCACTACACACCCGAAACAAAGCAGCAATCAAAACAGTGGACTGCCAAAGGAGAACCTGCTCCGAAGAAAGCCAAAACAGTTCCGTCAGCCGGAAAAGTTTTGGCTTCAGTCTTTTGGGACGCCAAGGGAGTACTTTTCGTTGATTATCTTCAAAAAGGTAAAACAATCAACGGAGTATACTATGCTACCTTACTGGATGAATTAAAAAAAAATATTGAAGAAAAACGACCTGGATTAGCAAAGAAAAAAATTCTGTTTCACCAGGACAATGCACCTTGTCACAAGTCGGCAATTGCCATGGCAAAAATCAATGAATTGCAATTTGAATTGTTACCCCATGCCCCTTATTCACCAGACTTAGCCCCATCGGATTTTTATTTATTTCCAAACCTAGAAAAATTTCACGCTGGAAAGAAATACGAGTCCGATGAAGAAGTGATTGCTGCCACAAACGCCTATTTTGACGAGTTAGAAGAAAAGGCTTATAGGGACGGTATAAGAGCACTTGAACAAAGGTGGACCAAGTGCATTGAACTCGATGGGGACTACGTAGAAAAATAAAATTTTTGTTAACCTGATATTCTTTTGTTTTATTGCCTAGGCCGGAGACTTTTCAATTTACCCTCGTACATACAGAGGTTCATTAACTTTAATGGATTTGAACTTTTAACCTTAGGGCTAGTTGGTAATTTGAGGGCAATACCAATTACTCTCCTTGCTCTAAGCATTCGTTTGATACCCCCATGATACCCGACGCGATGGCCTGGAAACGTAATCCTACCCTTCCGTTAAACGTTGGCAGATATTAATTAATTAACTTTTCATCTTCTTGTACCTGAACTTTACATTATAAATAACATTAATACATACACTTCCAGTTTTTTATGGTGCAGTTTTAAATACAAGATGATAAATTTGTGATATTTTTCTATCTCCCTGTGGTCTTCGCCATTGGATTTGATTGTTATTCTTTGCCTAGAAAATTAAAATTACATTTCTGTAAACTCAAACTGTACCTTTACCTTTTTAAAGCCCTCATGCAATATCTTTAAAACTATATGCAGGTCATAGAAGCTACTACATTAAAACTATAGGACTACATTAGTTTATTACAAAGATAATAAGACATAAACCTTCTCTGCACTCACCTGCTTAACTGGACTCGCCTTGGACTATGCTTTTGATTGATATTTCTATGATTTCCTGAGGGATTGTCACGTGAGGTTTTCGTGACTGGAGGACGTAGTCAGAGGTAGAAAGGAAAATAAACACAAGTCGTAAAAACAACTATATACTAACAATAGAACAGAATACAAAAGGTTACATACATAGGTTATACAGTGTAAGGACGTACTTGTCCTCCTAAAACTATCATAATCATGAGGGTGGTCGGAACCACCCTGCTCTAGCATTAAATCTACAAACTAAGCGTAGGAGAGCCTGGTCACAACTCCCCCATAACTAAGCGACAGGGGGTTTTAGCGCAACCCCCTCATAACTAAGCAGAACTAAGCATTATATAAATTAAAAGGTACTCACCAGCTTGCTTGGAGATTTAGTCAATTTCACTGACTAAATTGTAAACTCAAAGCAAGCTGTTTATATACCATATCCTCATGAATATCGCGGAAGCCTTACTGTATAATTGAATAAATTACAGATTATGAGATGAATAATAAGATGCAAATATAAATGCATATTTCCAAGGATATGCAGACTGTATAAATTACTTCTAATGAGATGCAGACGCGTGCATGTATGTGGGTAGTTATTGCATTACCCTTGATAATACTTGTACAAAATGAATACAAGTGGAAATGTTACAAAAAGGATTTCATTTGAAATAATTCCGTTTGTGACAGGATTTTGGAAAAACCGCGAAGCAGAGCCTATTTTGATTTGGTTACTTCTAAAATAGTCTTGACAAATAACATTCGTGATATCACATTTCCAGTGTTGGGTAAGTTACTAAGAAAAAGTAAGTAAAGAAACGCACAGTTCGAGTGATTAATTTAAAGTGAGTGCTGGTACGGTACATATTCTTTGTAACTATTTCAATTTACAAATTCTAACAAAAAAATAAAAATGTATTGAATGACTCCAGTTAATGGTATTCAACAAATAATCATTGTTAGGTTTTCACCTTTGTTAATAAGCGACAATAATAAGGCTCTTTACTCTTTAATTTCAATTTCTTGTGTTGAATATTGCTTTCTTCCTTTCATTAATATTATTTACAGTTACTTTGCCTTATCATTTAATAGTTCAAATAAAATACCTAATGCATCTGCACCGAAATCTTATTTGAATCATTTTCTCAGAAAATTCTGAAAGAAGACATCAAAAATATGTTTCTTAGAAATTGAGATTTTTAATAACAAAAAGTTGAACTGGCTGCACGTGCTGCAATAAATATTCTTCATAAATAAATTAATATATCATTAATTGAGCCATGTACAAAATTACCTGATTTTGGTTGCCATTTATTGATTTATAAGTGTTTATACTTTATACCCACATTGCTCTGCTCTAATACCTACTATTAATTCAAACATAAGAGTGTGTAGCTGTAAAATTTGACTGCGACTGTATGTTTGTCATTTTAAAAACCGCATTTATCTGAAAGGGCTAGTTACATTTTAGCAGTTTATTACGATCTTGTGAAGCGTGAACTTAATTATAATTACAAAACTAAAAATTTATGAATTATTTAGGGAAAAATAAAGTAATTTTAGTTCGTTACTGACATAAAGTAACGAGTTATTTCTACAGTTACCCAGTAATTTCCAAGTTACTTACAAAGTAATTAGTTACTAGTAACGAGAGTTACTACTCTACACTCGACATTTCCTTACAATTAGTCAATTGTAAACTTAAGTACACTTGTGACGTTGATTCAAAATCTGTAAATCTAACGACTTAGTGATTTTGATTTTGGTTAACGATTTTGAATATTTTCGGGAATATAGTGCCCATATTTAGTCGAGACATATTTTAACTCTGAGCAGCAAACTGCATAAAATTACTGAAATTTACTGCTCGGAGCTTATTACAAAGCGTGTGTCAGTGTGCCAACTAATCATTTTCACTTCAACTAATAGCTCCTGTGAAAATCTGCAACTTTTGTCGATAATATTGCGCCTCTACATATATTATATATGAAAAATATTTCTTACACGGCAATTTTTGTTACGCCAATGGCTCCATGTAACGATCGCAAAGTTGTAATGACCTGACGCCCTGTGCCTCTAACCTCACAATATGTTTTTAAAAACTCAAAATTCCTAACAAAATGCAATATAAAATTTATACTGTTTAATTGCTTTAAGTTCTTCCCATCCCTTTTTGAATCATGTACTCGATCAGTTCACTGGTGTCACAGTAGACCACATATCTACTGCATATCCTTTTATCAGAAATCCTGTAATTGAGAAAAAATCTCTTTTTTAAATAAGTCATATTTTTTATTAAGCTTTGATGAATCTCTACCTATTATTGAATGGGGAATTGATGAATCTTAACATCTTATTTATTATATGATAGAAAAGGTGTAAAAGGTAATCAAATCAACAAAAAATCACACAACAATATTTTATGTTATTACCTATGATTTTTACGAAGCAACTGCATGAAGCATGTTTAATCATAACTGTAGATATAGCTTTAGATGTAACGCGTAATGTAATGGTATGCAATTAATAAAATAATAATTTAGCTTTCTAGTTAGTATTGCTTAGAAACATTGTATGTACTATGACTATGTAAAAAATTGAGATACATATTCTCGTTGTAAAGTTTCCCATTATGTTTCTTGTCTTTCAGTTTTCTCTTCTATACTTACATCCGTTTCAAACCTGATTACTCCAGTTCATTTCAAATAAAAAATCCAGTTGTAATTCCAAGATTTACATATTTATACATCTTAAGATTGAGAATGATTGGAGATTACTGCAATATAGTTTTGGAAAAAGGACAATACTATCCTGGTCAAGTAATTAATGGTAGAGTAGCATGTAGCTTTGCATCTAATTGTAGAGTTCGAGGTACCTACTTTAATATTTTGCGAATAGAAAGTGCAATAAAATAAAAAAATATTTATATTACAGATATTTATGTAAAATTTAAAGGAAGAGCTAAAGTAGATTGGGAGCAAAGTCATTCTGAAGAATTCACTGCAAAAGAGACCTATTTTGTGCAGGAAATAAATCTTTTTAATGGTATACACTATTTCTTTTTGCATAAATTGAAATGTAATACCTTTATCTTTTATAAGGTGAAGCATTAATTCCAAAAGGGCAACATAAATATTCATTTTCATTTAAGTTACCATACGTGTTACCACCATCTGTAAGTCATGAATATGGGGATATTAAATATACAGTGGAGGCCAGTACTGATCGACCATGGACATGGGATGATCATTCTAAAAAAACCTTCATTGTTAATTCACACACTGACCTTAATACTGTGGAAGAGGCTAAGGTAACTTGCAGTTTATGTCAGTTAATTCTTAAATTTAAAATAACACTTAACATATTTTTAGAAACCAATAGAAATAACAAAAATCAAAAGGCCATTTTCATTCTTCTCAGATAATGGTGAAATAGCAATCAATGTGAAGTTACCAGTAACTGGTTATGTACCATTACAAATAGTCACATTTTCTGTGCATGTTAAGAACAATTCTCATGTGAATGTAAAGGAAGTTCGTTTTATGTTGGCTCAGGTAATTTTTCTAAGAGATTGTTAGGCATAATACAAAATTATTTTATCAACAGGGGCTTACATTTCATTTTAACCTAAGAACAAAAGCAGTTGATACTATTGTATCAGAGGAACTAGAAATTATAGATAGTTCAGTATTAACTGGCTTTGAAAAGTCATGGGACTCGTTAGAATTAAAAATTCCAGGAAATATGTTTGCTGTCAATTTAAATCATTGTAACATAATGAAATCTGTATTTGAATTGCGAGTAAGCATTTTACTTCAAATTACTGGTTTACAATTTTCTTATTCCTGTTTTTTCAGGGTGAAGTTGTACTGCCAATACCTCATGCGAATTTACAAATAAAGATTCCTTTAATGTTAGGAAATGTACCATTAACAAACACGAGCATATCTTAAAATAATAATTGGTATACACCCTCTAGTCTGATATTGAATCTGTATATTTTTCTAATTGAAACTTTACTTTGAGACTTACTTATAATATTAATATGTAACCTCGTGGTGAAAAAAATTTCGCATATCATAGTCTTATGATAAGAGTGTGTGTTGAAAATTCAAAATCGATATTTTGATCTGATAAGTTTCTTTTCACACCATGTTATGGTTTTTTTAACCTTTACTCTTTTTTGATAAAGATTACCTGTTTGGTTTCCTAGACCAGCGTTTCCCAACCGCCGGTCCGTCAGACATTTCTGCCGGTCCACAGCGAAATAACAATATTTTTCCAAATTTTATTGAAAGAATTTTTTTTAATTCGTGTTATCCTGGAACTAACGTAGGGTCAAATAGTTTATCGGAGTTGACCAAGAGTCAACTCTGAGTAAATTTATACGGAGCCGGCGCTATAAACATGCATATACATGATATATAACGCGCCCGTTACGTACCTATGTGGTGGGGTAGTATCCAGTAATAGGTAATAGACTCCCATTTTTGAGTTTATAAGCGGGTTTGGTTTCGCGGGGCCGCAAAACTTGCTTCGATCCGGACCGTTTTTTGTGTGTCGATGCGTTGGGTAATTCCCGTCTCGGATTTGAACTTTTAGGCGGAGGCGGCAAAGAAACTGCTCTAGCCTTACGGTGGGTCGGAGCGAAAACTGGTCGCGGAATCTTTGTCAGCGCAGTATTCCAATCGTTTCTACTGGAAAAGTTTTTTGCTTACACTCTTCCAGGGGCGGCGGCTAGGGGTGACATAGGTTTTTTGGAGGCGATCGAACATGTTGGTGACATTTGATGTATGCTATGTACGATGTATGACGCGGTATGCTACGAGCGGTGCATCTATTGGTTTTTCCGTATCTCTAGCCTCTCCGCCCGGTTTCGAGAGGCTGTACCTCGTAAACTATAGAAGCATGACGGCTATCTTGGCAAACGACGGGCTATCTCAAAATCCCTCTTCAAATGCTGTGCAAAACATAAGAAAAAGGTTACAGCCAAAACTCGAAGTTTGTTATTTGGTTTTAGTAATATCGCCTCCATCAGCTTAATTGGGCTCCTAAGTGGAAACCACTTCTGGAGGTCTTCTATAATTGCCTTCTGGGTCGTTTGAGCCCATTCATGACCGCCCATCCCGTTTTTTTCGCCGCTCACGAAACCCACTCGCCAGCGTTTTCGGTTATATCTCCGTTCCCTATCAAGATATATCGTTCTGGTTTTGAACGATGGACCGCCCTATGTGTCTAGGTCCGTTTATAGTCTTCAGCGCCGCACTCCGCCTTGCGACCGTTTCTCGACGTTTGTTTGGCGAAAAGTGACAAAACTACCTACCGATTTCGAGCCGGTTCCCGTTTTGGTCGTTCGAGGTTTGGTATGCGGGAAGCGGATGAGGTACGCAAATCGGTTTTTGTTATTATAAAGAATGGATATGTATTTTAGATTGTTCATGTACAGCGTAAAAGTATTATTACAAGATTTATTTTGCGACATAGTTTCTTTAATTTTTTATCTTACCGGACCGGTAAGTTCTACGACGATTAGCGGTCCGCGAACTAAAAAGGTTGGGAACCGCTGTCCTAGACTATAACATAAGCATAGTTAAAGATGTTGGTTTTCCCTATTGAACTTTCACTTTCGGAATTGATAGCAAGACAAATGTAATGGACTGCTTTTATTTGATATTTATGGAGATGTATAAAACGTATCTCTCTACCACTAGATGAACCAGCTTCATAATTATTAAGTAGCAAATACTTTAGTTTTTGAACACAATGGGCCATGTGAAGCGCATGCTTTTACTACTATTAATAAAAGATAACAAATATGATTTTTAATTAATGAGAATAATATAGATGTATAGAAAAAGCTTTTTTTATTATACCTGACTCATAATCTTGGTATATCGTACCCTTAAGCGTGCGAAATAACGCCTTTAAAGCGTTTAAAGCTGCCTAGGTAACAAGAAATTAACAACAATGTTAAAATAATACACTCTACAAATTTTCAACTATACAGGTAATCGAAACAAACTTCACAAATCAACAAATTTATACATAGCAACCAAACAACAATTTTTTTTTACCATTTCTATATCAGCGATTAATGATGCAGATTATTTCGAAAAAGGTATTTCAATTTACTTTTTTTGTTACAATTTTCAGATTGTAGTGCAGGTATAATAAAAAATAGCTTATAATACACGTGTATAATACCCTTTAAAGCACTGCTCCGTTAGAAGGCACTCGGTTTCGCCTCGTGCTTTTAAACCCGTCGTACATGCTTTAAAGGCTTGTTTATACACTTGTAAATTATAATATACTTTTATGATAGACTGACTCGTAAACATCTGTTTATTGGGCTCTGTATCTATGGGTAAAAATCTTTTTTACGGGCTAGCCAATTATAAAGCCCGTAAAAATTAATACGGGCTCGTTATCATCAATACCATAGCAACATACATATTTATTTAAAACATTCATATATTATATCTTACGTATTGTGCTGTACTGCTTCAGTAAACCAAATAATGATCTATTAAATATTTACGAATCAGTATACCATAAAACGTTATACAATGCTCGACCATTACATGAACCCTACATGCTTGCACTGATAACAAGCTGGCTAATCGCTCGCGCTAGGTACCGCGCTCGCACGTAAAGTTCTAAGTAATGGTCTTGCAAGGTAATAGTTATTTACTTCTTCATAATGGGCTAGTCCGTAAAAACAATCTTTACCCATGGAGACAGAGCTCGATAAACAGATGTTTACGAGTCAGTATACCATAAATTACTATTACGACATTTATTCACATGACCCAATATATGTCCGTCCGAAGCCCTTTAATCTATGAAATCGTTCAATATTTAAAATAAGGTTTTAGGGGAAATGCATTATATGCTTTTCTGGCATCATCAGATTTCTTTGAAATTTTTTAAATACATGAAAGATAACATATCCTATAACCCCCTCCCTAAGTATTAGGTAATCCAAACCAACATGGTCGCAGTAGATAAAATGTTCTCGTCGGCGCTATAAAATTACTATTAAATGGATTTGATCGTCTGTTGGCTTATCTAATTGGCCTAATCGATCCAAAACAGATGGCCGTTGTGGTTTGTGGGCAATAGAGCCACCACATCTACTCACCTAGGCCGCGCTGGTCGAACAGAGTACCGCAAAATTTTTAATAATAGACAAATTAAATCCACGTTTTACGTATTTAACATATTAGAGGTTTGATCTTTCAGAATAAGAAAAACCTTTTGAAGTAAACGTGGATTTGATTAAATGCAATATAGATACAAAAATGAACAATTTCGTGCTTCTTTTGCCCCAATATGGCGGCGTTTTGCGGTACTCTGATCGACCAGCGCATCCAAAGTGACTAGATGTAGTGACTCTAGTGGGCAATAGAGACCCTTCAATTAGAATCTGGCCAATGCATTCCCCAGTGCCCGCCATTTTATATTACAATATTTTTGATATAATATTTTGATTTTAACGTCCTAATTTTAATGCTAAATAATGTTTTATATACATAACCCACTACTTCATTTTTTTTTGTTGTGGTCAAATACCGTTCACATGCGTGCAATATTTGAACGTGTAACCAATTCTGTACTTTTCAAATTTGACGCCACGTGTTTTGATATAAAATGGCTGCCTTGGCCAGACTCTAACTGAAGGGTCTCTAGTGGGCAAGCACTCCCGTCCACGACTAAATTAAGTAAACCTGCTACAAAACATGACAAAGGTAACTTTTAGGTTGTATGTGACAGTTGTTCAACTAAAGCAAAGTGTGTCATCTTAATGGATTAATACTACATCAAGTAGCATGTAATCCAGAAAAAAGGAATTAAAGCACGTTACCAAGCTATTAAAGATGGTAACATGTCATTCGCCCGTCAGATCGTAAGCGCAGACACTACCAACTGCACAAAGAAATAAATGAACTGTCTAAATTAACCTGTAGTGTTGACATTAACAGTAAAAAAAGATATGATAAGTTTATTTATTTTTGGGCGAGGAATCAGGATGGCGGAGTATCCTTCGTACCTCATGGCACCGATTGCTATGATCATTTGGCCGACCCTACTAGAATTTAGCCGAATCTGGGGGAATTCCACCCCTAGTAGGAATTTTTAACGTGCCAAACATCGCATTGACACGGGACCTACAGTTTTACTTCCTATCCGAGAAGAAGCCATGTTTTTTAATTTTTCTCCGCTATGAAGAATTACCAGTTCGGACGGGGAACGAAACCATATGATAAGTATTGATACCAATTTTCATATTATGGTCATAGGCATGGTCAGTAAGTCAGTTCACATCATGGTCTAATTATTTTTTATTTAATTACATTACATTTGTAAACCTACTAGATAACAAGGTCCGTAAATATCTAACAATAAGATGCTTAGAAAGGTATATCCACTATAGGAATTTCAGCTTTTTTTTTATCTTAAAGCTCTGTTGCAAATTGCTTATAACAATGGAAACTGTAGAAACCGAGCTCTTCAAGTAACGCTGAAATACCGAAGGCTGCTTCTAGAGTGGGCATGGAAATGGCGCCAAATTGCGGGACATTTAAGATTGACATACAGTAAATACTATGATAATATTTTTTAAGTTTAAAAGTATTAAAAATGAAAATACAGTACTTTTCAAAGCAATATTACAGAATAATAGATGCTGTAATAAATGTTATAAACCTCTATAAAAAAACTAGTTTAAAGAAGATGCACCTTTTGAACTTAAAAATTTCTTTTTCTGCCGATGTATTTGGCGTTTATCATTACGGAATTATATGTTTAATTTTAATATACATAATTTGTTATTACGGATCTACAATTGTTGCGAGTTGCCAAGGACATATCTTTTTATACTTTGCGTTCACAATGGGCTCATTGTGACACCGAAAACGATTTCATAATATAGGCTATTATAACATATCGTTTTTGGAGACTATTTGTTTTGTAATATTGGTAACATTTGTTTCATATTACATATAAACACATTTAATTTTGACACATTCTAACCTCACAAAGCGTGAAAAGTCATTTTATAGTGTTACCACATGTTAAACCCAAAAATCACTAGATTGTAATGACGCAAAGTATAAAAAATAGTATATTATACTTGTTTTATAAGACGTATTGTAGCACTAGTTCCTTTGGAACACTCCAAGGCTTCTCTCGTCGTGTCCCAAACAACTCGTGCTACAATAGACCGTCTTATACAACTCGTATAATATTATTACTATGTATTATATTTTCTTTTAACAAGGAAAACTAAATGTTTTGCCAACTTGAGGTGATTTTTATTTATAAATTTTATTGTGATAATTGATATGTTGATCAGCCCTGATTATAAAATCAAGTAACATATCTGAGGTATAATGACTAAAATATCAAACGACAATCTAACACGGGGACTCCGCCAAGAAATGTCAGTAGGCATGAAAATGGCGTCTAATGAGACCACATACATATTTTTCTAAGCTTGCTTATTAGACATTTGCGGACCTTGCTTTTTTGTTTAGTTTATGTCAACAAAATCTCTTCGTCTGGAGCATGTATATTTTTGGAACCCTCGACATTCTTAAATGCGGTCTCATTGAAGTTTAAAGTCAGCATCTGAGTTTCACACTTTGTTACATCTGTTTTGTAATGGTTTATTATGTTATAAATCTACAGTTTACGACAGTAGTATGAAATGATTTATTTCTTTCCTGAAACATTTGGGGTTACACTTATCTTAACTTGAGAGCATCATCAACATAGCTTAGTCTAGTAATGAATATATGTAAATATATGATGTGGTGTATAAAAAATAAATGTGTATTTTACACTTGGTGATACATAAGTACTGTATTAAATAATGTATTTATGTGTGATGTTATGTATATTTGTCTTTCATACGTCTTCCATGTCTGTCATAAATTAATATAGTCTTCCATTTATAATGAAATAACTTCTGTGACTATTGTCTTTAAAGGATTTAGTTTTAAAGATTTTGTAAGGGTCTGTTTTACAAAGGTAAGGGTACAATTTAAACATATTGCGGTGTTGTCAAATCACCGTATTGAAAATTTTATCAACGACGGAACGGAAACGTTAACACAAATATTTTTATATCAGATTTAAATTAAAAGAGGGACATGCTATGTCATGGGCATAATTAATATAAAGGCTATAGATAGGACCACAGTTAGGTCCATTAATACTCAAATTAAAAGTTAAGAATAAAAATTCCATGCAAACATAACCTAGCTTTCTTATGCATTAATAAATAGGTTTCATTTTAGAAAAAGGATATAAATTAGTTAGATTGCTTGATTATAAAAATGTGTATGCAACCCAAGTTACACTTTAGGACGGTTTCCTCATTTGCAAGGAGGATGTAATTTTCATATTAAAATTTACACATTACGATGTTTAGCGTTAGATAGATTTTTCTATTTTCCAGGAGGCCAGCTCAAGTTTATGTTGCTAATTAGCTGACAATAGATTAATTATGTTAATCTTGTTGTGACTTATACAATACAATTAACTTTTGAATTTGTTTATAAGATTTCTGATCACTTCAATTAATGAAGGTTTTTAATCCTGTCGTTAGTGTTAATATGACTCTTATAGACTTTTATCCTGCTTTTTCTCACCATTGTTTTGATGTAAGTGCTTAGAGTACTGTATACTGGACATTTTGAGCATAATTTGATTAATGTTGATTTTATATTTAAGCTGGCACTTGTATATGCATTAATTGGTTTATCTATTGTATTTCGCACTGTAAAAATCATGTTTGTATTAAATTGTAAAGATGTTTCTATGGAAAACTTATTTGTATTACTTGTATCATGTATTTATGTAACTGGTCTGTAAAGGATGAACCTTGATTTATTAAATTTCATATGTATTTAGACCGTAACGAGATGTGTACTTTGTTAATCGTTTTTCTTGAATATCTTCGTTATGACACAATTTGGGATAATGGTTGTATTTATACTTTTTTGATCCTTACTTCAAGGGCTACAATCCTGTAATAATAGATTTAGGATTAGTAACAATTAATAACAGCTGTGCCGGATTAATGACGTCACAAGCTTACTCGATGTTCCGTTGTTTTGGAAAAATGTCATAGTTTTATTTTGTTCTGGCATATACTATATAAGCTGGGGCAAATTGTAACAAAGTCAGTCAATAAAACGTTCAAGGCAGAAGCTATGCCCGGCTCCGGATAGAATCTGTAATTAATTTGAGGTTATACTTCAATCATCTGTTTTTGACATAAATGTCATAGTATAAATAAAGTTTAAAATTAAACTAAAAGTGTTACCTGAACAATTTTCAAGGATTAAAAGAAGATTTAATTATTGTGTAACAATTATTGAAAGTGAAAGCGATTGTTTTGATAAATTCTGATTGAATTTATTTTTTGACATCGATCTACGTATCGACGATATTTTATAAACAAGAAGTCAGCTGACAGGTTCTGTCACAGTGTTACCACTAAGGATTACTATATAAAAGGAACTATTTTATAACGTACCAGGTTAGTCAAAATAAATGATTCTTGTTAATTAAATGAATAATAATTAACTTGTAAAGTTCATCCTCAGATATAAAACTATTTGGTTTAGTTCATTAAGTTCTTTTGAGAATTTATTTGATTTGAATTAAATAAAACAACTAAATTTCGTTTATTTAAAATTTATTCTAATTTGATAAATAGTTTCATTTATAAATAAATTTTATTTGTGTTGGTCTGTTCAAACGAATGACCGTACTGGCCCTATGTCAGGTCACTACAACTATTTCTAACGTTTGAGCAAACCTGAGAATTATTTCTCAATTATCAATTCTATTATTTTGAATAACATTTTTTTTACATTGACGTTCCATTTGAATTTTTATTTTGATCGTTAAATAAAGTTCATGTGTTTTCAATTTGACATATGTTTAATTGATGCTAATACAAGCATCCAATGTTCTTTTCTTTTGAATACAGAGTTTAGTAACACTTGTCCAGCTTGCAGGAGCTTTAGTGTTTACATCATAAGTTTTTCTTCCTTTCCAGGCATAAAAGTAAATAAGAGTCTCGTAATTCAAATAATTTATGCTTTACTGAGCAAACCTGAGCTAGCTGAGAGGAATAAAGAAAAATATCTGTGGTGTATTCTCATTTTAATCCACCGTATATAATTTATGTTTATATTTAGAACGGTGGATATATTTTAGAAATGTAACTTTAAACCAGGATTAACTTTCTAAACAAATCATAAAACACTTGAATCCAGGGTTGCCAGATTTGATTTAGCACTTCGCGGGACACTTTTCTTTTTTTTTGTCATCCCGCATTGTTTGCAATCTATACAATGTACATTCAGTAAATGCAGAGGCGTAGCTGGAGTTTGCGACGCCCTTGTGCAAGGCAACGCAAGGTCGCCCTTCATATGAAAAAAAAAGATCGATTAAAAATATAAGCTATATTTTATTAGTAAATTTCATTCCAACTTTGCATATATCGTATTTAATTTATATTATATTTTACTGTCAGGGGGCTAGCGCCCCCTAACTGCGGTGCCCCTGTGCCGCGCACAGGCTGCACAGGCGTTAGCTACGCCGCTAAGTAAATGGTATGGCAAATAAAAAACTTAATAATAAAATTCATAATTTATCTATGAAAACCCGTTTATTTGAAAACAAATCATTAAGTCAGATATTTTAAAATAAACACCTAAAAAATATTTTTAGATTGGATTTGATTTTTTTCAAATATCAGCACCGTCCATTTTTATATAGTTTCGAAATTTTTGGTATGTCATATTATAATTATGTTTTAGGCTTCTACAGACTGACATTACTGACAAACAGCAATAATTACAAATTAAAATTACTTTTATACCTATATGAATAACCAAAATAATGTAAACATTTAAAAAAATACATATAAATAGAATAAATGTTTTTTTAATTTTTAATTACGGGATCAATAAGTTTAACATAAAATATTAATAATTTTAATATAAAAATAAAAAAAATTAAATGTGTTCATTTAACAAAGATAACGACAATTTAAGAATGAATTGTCAACAAATTACGGAAAGGATGATGAACTGAAAATTAAAATTGTCGTATCTTTGTTAAAACTAAACGTAGACTTAATTTTGTTTTTATTTTTTATAATAAACTAAAAAACTTTTAATCTTGTTATTATGATATTAAAATGTTTGAGTCTATTTTAAAAATATATATTTTTTATTATTTTAAATTCAACGTTTTCACGTCCAAACTTGATATATACCTGACCACATGACTAATCTAATTAATTTACACATTTGTTAATTTAAATTAATTTTAAATTGTAATAAATAAAATAAGGTGCAATATATGGTTGCAATATTATATTGTTAATATGTTATAGTTTTAAGAAAGTATGCACGATTTTTTGTAGGTTGATTACGTATATAGTCTGTTTTTTGTAAACGATAATATGGGAAATTCAATGGGATTTTATCTTTTTTTTTCTAAATTTGTACCCTTGCAAATGTAAGTAGAAATCCTGATATCAATCGTAAGAAGAATTCATTTTACGTCAAAAACATATTAAACTATATGAAGAAAACCAAAAACTATTTAGGAAAATACTTATTGATTTATTGCTTTTGGTAATAAGCTATAAAGAAAAGTTGGAAGCTGTACGCCGATTGGTCTAGCGGTTAACGCATCAAATTCGTAATCAGAAATCACGGGTTAAAGCCCCATCCTTGTATACTATTTTTTAAATTGTATTGCTTACTACATATTCTTTTTAGTACATTATTAGATTATTATTATTATTATTATTAGTTTTTTTATTATTAGGTATTTTTGCTACGGGGGTTTACCGTTACTTTTTGTACAACTTTTAATTACCTATCAAAAAAGCAAATGAAAAAAGGGCATAAAACTAATAATAGTTGTAATAAACTTCTAAAAATAATAATTAGTAAGCAATACAATTAATAAAAGTATACGAGGATGGGGCTTAAATCCGCGATTTCTGATTACGAATCTAATGCGTTAACCACTAGACCAATCGGCGTACAGCTTCCAACTTTTCTTTATAGCTTATTACCAAAAGCAATAAATCAATAAGTATTTTCCTAAATAGTTTTTGGTTTTCTTCATAAAGTTTAATATGTTTTTGACGTAAATTGAATTCTTCTTACGATTGGTATCAGAATTTCTACTTACATTTGCAAGGGTACAAATTTAGAAAAAAAATGATAAAATTTCATTGAATTTCCTATATTATCGTTTACAAAAAACAGATTGTGAAATATCTAATAACAAGAAACATTGCTTTGCGGGACAATATGGTTATATCGCGGGACGCGGGACGGGAGCCTTAAACGCGTAACAATCCCGCAGAATCCGGGACGTCTGGCATCCCTGCTTGAATCATATCCAATGATGAAGATCACAGGGAAATGGAAAAAGGTCATACATTTGTCATCTTGTAACTTTGTAAATTCTTGATAGCCTGTTACTGAAAGCAACACCGTCTCTGAGTAGGTAACATATGTCATTTTCAATAATCTGATTTATGTTTCACTTTTTGTACAAACTCAGCTTTGGATGATATTTTCCATTTTTCTATGTAATCTTCTGTTAATCTGTGTTTATATAATCACTCCAGTGGCGCACCCATGGTCAAATCCCCCCTTAAATTTTTGTATTTATCATAGAAATTTTCCTTATTCTCTTAATAATATACATAAATAAATAAGATAGTATATATTACGCAAATTTACTCAAATAAGCCCCCCCCCCTCCCCCGACAAAATTGTCTGGGTGCGCCACTGAATCACTCCAATGTGTACAGTAGTTATATGTTATTATTTCATGAACAGATAGAAATGGACGAGATAACCTATCTGTTACTTAAAAGGCTGCAGAAAATAACATAAGAAAATATTAGCATAAGTCAGAAGCAAGTAGGAACCTATGTATTGTTAATGATATGGCAGGGCAGGGTATTAAGCTGTTTAGCTGTTAAAGATGAAAAACAGTTTATTCTTTCAAGTATTTGAATATAGGTAATAGAAAGTATAGCGTGCCTGAACCTGGAACTACGTACATATTATAGCCTAAGCGAGGAAGTGGCTCGCAAGATTTAGCGTGTTATATGTGCGTAACTTCAAGCTAACGCACGGTACCTATATGTTCAAATAAAAACTGTATAACAGTCATCATACCATTTATGGCTATAACTGTTTTGATAGTCATTGAGCACTGTCTGTATCGTGATTGTAATAGAGGGCTGGAATGTTACAGTAATAATACTAAAGTATAAAAGAAAAGAAATAGAGGATAACTTGGTCTGTAGCTACAACTGTCTTTTTACTGTGTATTTGTGGGTGTTATGTAGTACTCTGGTTAGAATTAAAAAAATATCTACCTACATATGTTGTAAATAGTAAAAACTAAAAATTATTACTAACTAGTTGTATCTAGTAAATGATAGTAAATTATTTACAATTACCAACAGAACATTCTTTTATAAAAAAATTGTATGCTAGTTGCTTTTGCTATTTTTAAGATACGCCATTGATGGCAGAAATTACTACTAAATATTACTTTAAAGGTATCCATGTGATAAAAGTAAACATGCACGACATGGTAGATACATTAGGGCAGTAAAAATGTATGTAAAGACACACATCTATTATTGCAATATTACCTGTTATGGGCCGTTTCTGTATAAGATGTCTAACCAATAACAATTCATTAATATGTATAATGATTATCTGTCTTGTTAACGACGAGTTATTCATCACTTACCATAAAGTAGTTGATTGCAGAAATGTAAACATGACCAGTCTAAACTTTAAAAACTTACAGTGGTGTAACTATAAAATTCTGCCCGGCCCGCAAACTTTTGTTTAAGCCCCTCTCCAGACCCCTTTTTTAGGTAAATCTAATCAAAAGATAATAATCAAACCCCTCGGAGAGCACTTAGCGAAATATCGCTTTTCTATAACAACTCGCCAGATTATCATCGATTGGGTTAATGGAGTAACCTCCTCTATTTAAATGTATACGATGAAAATATCTATTCATTAGTATAATTACAAATACAATTCGAAAGTGTTTTAAAAAAGTTTAAAAAACAAACCGTCACAAGCTGTATCTTTTTGAATGGCTAGATCTTCTAGAGCGCGTCCGGTGGCCGCCGACAAAGGGTATAACTATTATCGGTAATACCTACCAACTTGTTGCTTATCTTTTGACTTGTAAATCGCCAAAGGTGTGCCAAAGCACGGGAAAATTTTTTGTGAAACAGAGTAAATATAAATGCTATTTTTGAATTTATGTTTCAAATCTCCTACGAGCAATTGTCTTTTTAGGGTTGAGGGTTGGCAAGAATATAGTTACGCATTTAATATTGTTACGTATTGTTATTTAATTATATAACAAATAACAATTGAAACTAGTGGTGGGTTATAACGCATAAAGGTATCAATGCTTCTCGGAGTGTTACAACGCCTGGGCATCAAGAGACATGCTTAAGAGAAGCGTTGAATATGCAGTATATCCATCTTTATTTTAAATACAGATTTTTATATATTGCCGTTTCTATCACTCCCACTGGTTTAACAATTCGAGCGACCTTCGAGAGTACCATCCATGCTTACGTGCACACATAGACGTGCATCTGGGTGACATGATAAATGCACGAACTTTACTGTTAGCACTTCCGATAACAAAATGCCATGACGCGCCGCTACTGTTTACCTTGATGTATCGAGAAGTGTTAGAGATCTTTTGATTTCCCGATGCTTGGGCGTTGGGTGTCATGAGAAGCGTTATAACACACCACTAATTGAAACTAACAGAAGATGTTGAAAGTATTATTAAATAATCACAGACTAATAAATAGTAAATAAGGCAATTGAGAAAATTTGCTAAAAGACCAAAAATTGTTAAGTAACATGTTGTTGTTGTTTAGAAATTTAATACAGAACAAGCCTGTTAATATAATTGAATGATTGTTTACTACATAATTTATTTTTAAGGTAGCGCATGTTTAATTTTATCGAAAGTATATTTTATTAAATAAGAATTTCTTTCTTAACTACGGCTTAGTTACTATTCAGCACACAGCTTCTATATGCCCTTTTTATAATACACTCTTTTACATTGTTTTATAAATAAAATCCAGAAAAGAATTTTGTTGTTTATTATTTTTTTGTGTATGCTTTTAATAGTAATTTATTGTATAAGGGTTTTAGATAGCATTTTATTCACGCAAGAATGTTTAAACGCGAGAGCTTGCTCGAGCGTTTAATTTTCTTAAGTGAATAAAATGCATCTAAAACCCGTATGCAATACAATGTTTTATCCACAATCACACTCATTTAGAATCAGAATTGCCGAATTTTATCAAAAAATTATTTGACATTTTACTGCGACGGCGGATGTTACCTTGAAAATCATCATTGGATAAATTATTTTTATCCACAATCACTATATAATAATAAGGTAATAATTGAACTCCTTGCCAACGTATAATGTGGTTTATAAAACTCTAGGGTTTCTATACATAAAACACATGGAATTATAATGATTGTTGAACACACTAGCAACCAGTAAAGCAAAGGTACTACGACAAATGGAACACGAATAATGATTTTCAAGGTAACATCCGCCGTCGCAGTAAAATGTCAAATAATTTTTTGATAAAATTCGGCAATTCTGATTCTAAATGAGTGTGATTGTGGATAAAACATTGTATTGCATACGGGTTTTAGATGCATTTTATTCACTTAAGAAAATTAAACGCTCGAGCAAGCTCTCGCGTTTAAACATTCTTGCGTGAATAAAATGCTATCTAAAACCCTTATACAATAAATTACTATTATAAAATAACTAAACAGTCGTTGAGTCGTCTAAAAAGGTGATTTGGATATTAAAGTTAATTAGTTCAGTCTGAAGATACACTTTAAGCAGAAAAGAAGGCAAGTGCTGTTTATGTTATCGGAAGCAATTTATCAGCCTGATCCTAGTCTAGATTTCTAGCTTTATAGAAGACCAATACTAGAATGTGGAGCCTGATTTTCAAGTTATCTTAAATGCAAGAGTTCTTAAATAGTTTAGTAAAGACTACAGACTTAGTGGCGTAGCGAGATAGAACGGCACTGTTTAGGAAGACTGACATTGGCATCCTTAAGCCTTGGTAAAAAATTGCGACGCAGGGCTTTTTTTTAATAATGGAGAGTAGTCCAACTTAAATGAGTTTCGCCAAGAACCTTGTCGTTGAAATCTATAATTAAAAATAAATATCAGAAAAATAATAAAATTGTTACCTACCAGATTTTATAACTGCCTCCCAACATTTTAAAACAAACATTGTTACGTGTTAATTTCGTAGCACCCTGTATAGCTATGCTTTAGTGTTGTATTGTATAGCGTTAGGGATTTTCGCATTCTCGCTATGATTAGTTGCCATTTTGATCGGAACTAACTTGCTGTTGATAATACGTCTGACACTGAGTTGTGACTTCGTTCCGTTCTTGCGCGAAGCAACTTCTTTAAAAGACTGTTTTAGTGGCATCCTCGTTAAATTGATTTTTCCTTTA
This sequence comes from Agrypnus murinus, assembly GCA_929113105.1. Taxonomy (NCBI): domain Eukaryota; kingdom Metazoa; phylum Arthropoda; class Insecta; order Coleoptera; family Elateridae; genus Agrypnus; species Agrypnus murinus. The sequence continues at coordinate 60,406,592 of OV816025.1, forward strand.
TGTTGTGATATGGGAATTGCATTTCTTAATTTCTATAATTAATCTTTGGTGTGACTTTCAATTTTATTGATACCGTAAGGCATTTGCTGCTAGTTTTTTTGGAGGTTAGGAGCACGTTTTCGAGGTTTGTAGTTTTTAACTTTTCTTTACGTTCAGTCTCTTATACTATAATTCTTTTTACAGGATTCGATATTTAATCGACGTTAGCCGCATTTGGAAGCGGTATAACTTTATCACAAGGTCGCCATCCATCTAAGGTACTTTTTCAATGTTTGCTTGGTGCATTCCGGTAATTAATTTTGTTTGTTACAGACCTTTTGTATTATCCTTTTTATTCTACCTTAACTTCATACACTTCGTTGTATTTTGGGTTGTTAAAACATCTTTACGCTGAGCTTTTTGCCCACGTACAGTTACTTGGTTGCTGGTTGTCTCCTTGGATCACGCTACGTTGAACCTGGTTGATAGCGTTCCTATTCAGATTGGAAGAACACACATCTGTATCGAGAGTAACATTGTAGCAACTATTTATGGTAATAATAACGTTTGACATCCTTTATTGTAAATAAAACATTACTGTATATTTGTATATTATAATTTTCTGTGTTAAATGGTTTTTCTCTAGTGTGCGTGTAGCACTTAGATCCATATATCTATTTCAAATATATTATATTATCAGTTTACTTTGTAGGAATGTTTGCGAGTGTCAACGCATAACTTTTCTCCGTAAATGTCAAACAATGAAAATCTGATGTTAATGATTGCGCAATCTGATTAGCACAGGTAGTCGCGTTAATTTGCCGTGACCCTTTGGTTACATTTTTGATATCTGTACTTTTAGTCAGATTTAGAGTAAGTAGTCCCGTTCGCATGCATTTTCGCCCCGTTCAAATATATATAGAAATTAATAACCCACATTTAATCTTTGCCAAGACTATTTATCCTTGATTAAAATATAACTACATTTGATTGATTTGTTTTGATTGATAATAAAGCACTGTTTACCATACCTGAAGACTTATTATTTATATGTGTGTTATCTGGGGTTCATATTTACAGCTTTCGCGATATCTAAATTGGGAAAAGTAAACCACATTGGTAGTAGCCGTAAATGTGTTGTTCTTTTCAGATTTTGTCGGCACCTATTTTAGACGATTCTTGGCGCCCATTACAGAAGACCTCTTGTGAGACCCACGACCTCACACTAGTTAGCTGGCAGCCGACAGATTTACTGCGGTTAAAAGTTGTTACCGTTTCCCAATTAGCAATCTCCATTTTGTGGTAACAATATCCAGATAAAGACGCTTTCGCTACTGCTTTCCGAAAACTTTACATTTAACGCGGCGCCATGTGCCGAAATACAGAGAATCGTTGCTTTTAGCGAGAGGCGCAAATAAATTAGCGTGTGTAATAAGTTTGAACATATGATACCGTGGAATAACTTTACAGCAGCCACTTTAGGTTTTATTTGCTAATGTACCAGCGACCTGAACAAGTTGCTTTTGTGGATTAAATCAAGTTTGAAAAATCTCCTTTTTATTACTAACCTAACTTTTCTAAGAAAAATCTAAATTTGATCTCAATTGCTTTTTAATTGGAATTAAAACATTGAAGAAATTTTCTTAAATGTAAATATTATTTTTTGTAAGCACTTCGAAGTTATTCAACTATTAGTTAATTACCAGAGGTTTTAATAACGCAATCTAAGTGGAATTCTGGAATGAAAAGTTTACACTAATAACAGGTTAGCTTGTCTCTAGCTAATTGTCATCTAATGGCAAAAAATGAAGTAAGACAGTAAAAAAGTTCTACAGACAAATTAAAGATCAACAATTATACGCAAAAAGTCTTGTCGCAACGCTTTTATATTTATAGCGGCTTTTCCGTAAAACAATATCAAAAATCAAGCGAAATACGTTATAAGTAAATGCGAGTAATCGCAAATTTCGAGATTTTGCTGATCTTTACGTGCATAAAATTGAATAACTTCGGATCAAACTAACGGATCTAAATAAATAACAAAATGTCTTTTAAAGAATAGTACAATTTTATCTTGTATACTTTAGTTTTTTGCTGACTTTAATTATAAAAAAGTCCAAAGGAATACAATAGTATATTGTGTTATTAGGATTCAAAGTGGGACTTTTGTGGGACTCATAAGATGGCCAGACTCCACTAACGCGTCGTCCGGCAACTTTCTTATTCGTCCCAAAAACATGCATTTTTTGTACTAATTAAAGAAATAACTATTTTGTTTATTACCTTTGGCGCCTCTGCGTTTCTTTGGAATAAAAACTTAATAGTAAGTATATTGCTTTTACTTTATCTTTGCAACTAAAAATAATTCAGCGCTTCTACAACTGCTCAGTGGCGTAACTATCATGTGTCAGTTCGGGGCAAAGCTCGGTGCCCGACGACTTTGGGGGGCCCATTGTGATACCTGAAAAGGCTAGAAAAAGAGACTTTTAAAATAAAAAATGAGTATTTGTTGTACCGAAGTATTTGTTGATAAGTTGATATATTTATTATTTATCATTCCTGTATAAGAGTAGTTGTTTTAATGATTTATTTTTAATCTTGTTTTTACTTTTATTTTTGTGTTACTGGATTACTGACTGAGTTATGTTTCTTATTCTTAGGATGAATTTCACAAAATGTAGCGAATAGAAAGTCATACTATATGATTTTATTTGTAAAATCGTAAGTTAGCATAGTTTAGTTATTAACCGAGACGTTTTGGTTACCATACACCGTGAAACTGATCCTCATTAATTAAGCTAGTTAGTTAAACAATTAAAGACAGTTAAACAAATATCTATTCGTTCGCACTGTCAGAATAACAACGTAATATTTTTCTTTTCCCCCTTACGTAAGTCGTTTACTATTTTGACGAGACAACTGCAACCGAAAATAAAATATGCAAGGTACTGGTTGCTAGGTACGAAAGTTTTACTTACCTATTATATATCTTTATATTTTTATGCGGAGCAATCAGTTATTTGCCAGCCTCGGCGGATTAGTGGTTTGCGTGGTTGCTTCATAATCCAAGGACCGCAGGTTCACTCCCCGGCAGAGCTGATAATTTTTTCATAGCGGATGAAAACTAAAAACATGCTTTCTCGGATAGGAAGTCAAACTCTAGGTCCCGTGTCAATGGAATGTTTGGCACGATAAAAATCTCTACTGGAGGTGGAATTCCCCAGATTCGGCTAAATTTTAGTAGGGTCGGCTAAATGATCATATTAATGGGTGCCATGAGGTACGAATGATGCTCCGCCATCCTGATTCCTCGCCCAGAAATAAATTAAAATAAGATCCGTTATTTGAAAATATTGACGGGTCGCTAGATGGTTTCTATAATAATAATAATAATAACTACTACAACCCATAACCTAAACCAAGGCCCCAGAAGCTATAAGCTTGTGCGGAAGGGAGGGGGCGATTATTATTATTATGTAGGCCCAATGTGCGGCTGCAGCCGACTTACACATGGAACAGCGCAAATCCCACATTTGTGTCACAGCTAAGGAAAATGCAGAAAACCTTAACCAGATCTGCCGGCGCCGGGAGTCGATCGCGGGCCGCTTGGGTGAAAGTCCGGCACGCCAGGCATTACACTACCAAGGCTGTTAGGCTGGCTATGGTTCTCACAACCATGATTTGCCGTGATTTGCGATTCAAATAATCTTTTTCATTATTATTAATTAAATATTAGGGGAGAAGGAAAAGATTAATACATTACACGATGCATAAGTCTTTTATTCGCCTGGGAGACCTTTACGGACCTCAGCTATCCGCTTCGGTCCTTAAATTTTCTCCTTAGTAGAAGAGTTTACTTATGCATTTCGCAATGTAAATAACTTTTGGTAGTTTTAACTAATGCTTAGCTGCACATTAATTTAATAATATTAATAATTTTGTTCTAAAAGTTATATTAGAAGCATAAAAGTTAATACAGCGGTTCTCAACCTTTTTAATAAATAGGGACCCAACTTTTCATAACAGTTTTTGAAGACCTAATATTTGATTTGTATCTATTTTCCTTTTACTGCTAATACGCAGACTCAAGGCTAAAATTTGGCATTTGGCAACAAGACACTGAAAAACTAAACTAAAATCTAACAAATCTAACCTCATATACCTACAGAACTTCACGGTTCGTCGGTAATCGGTCAACTTTAACTAACCAAGCTCATCAGTGGAACAATTCTAAAAGACTGGAATTAACAGGACGAGTTCTTTATTTAAAGAAATTATTCTTAATAATTTCTAAGCTGTCAAAACAGTTAAGTTTTGTCGGGTTGCTTATATTTCTAATTAATTCTACGGCTTTAACCTTATGATTTTGTTCAAGCAATGTAGGACGACGACGCTAGATTTATCATGTCTTTTAAATTTTAAGTGAGCTAAATGCTCTTTGTACCGAATCTTCAAACATCTCTAGTTTGCCCTATATATTTGATTACAGTTATTACATGATAATATTCTATATAATATATAATGATAATGTGATAATATATAATAGATTTTATATATTCTCGATTTATCCATGTAATCACTTGATCTTTTGGGTTTCCTAAGACATTCTTAAGGCTGTTATTCGAAATCGCAACTGTTTTTAAACCAACTTTTGAAAAGATAATCTTAAGACATGGATAAAACGGCAATTTTGTAATGTTTTTTACTTATCCTTATTGTTATTACCTAGTGTAGTAAAATAAGTTAAGGGTTAGGTTAACTTATTTCTATGTTTTCTAATAGTACTATACACAACATCCTCAGAGTAACCGTCAGAAACAGCAATGTCAATAATTTTCTTGAGTTTTATTTTATATTTTAATTTTGACCTTAGTTACCTTAATTTCGCTTAGAAATTATTAAAAATACAGAAGCGCTAATGAACTCTGATTTAGGTCCTATTAATTCTAGTCTTTTAAAATTAGTTGACAGTTAGTCAAACTTGACCGATTACGACAAACCGTGAATTTCTGTATGTATGTAAGATTAGATTTTTTCAGGTTTTAGTTTAGTTTTTCAGTGTCTGGTGAAGATGACAGTTTTGCTGTTAAAATAAGTGCCCAGAGCGACTAAAAGTGTGTGTGGTGAGGGTGAAGTACAGTTTTATTACTAAATTTGTTTTTTTAGATTTTTCCTTTTTTTTGCGACCGTGTGGGGGGCCTAATTATTATGTTGCCCAGGGGACCAATGCCGTCTTGTTACGCTACTGCAACTGCTACATTGCTACAAACTTTCTCATCCTACCAACAGCCAACAGCGAATATTTATTTACTCAAACTAATAGCCCATAGTGGTTTAATTCGCATAATTTGACGTCTTTAGTCGTTAATACTATCAATAATAATTTATGATAAGCATCAAATATTGACTAATTACTACAAAAAGTTATATTCTTACAAACACCTAAGTACATATTTGACCCCGAATCCGGGCAAAATGTTCTGAAATATTAATAAAACTCTGTTTGTGTATCGTGGTTTGAAGTAAATAGTGTCAATGAACGAAGTTGTAAATTACGCATTTAGGCCTCCAGTTAACGCACGCGCGCTTTCTTCGAGAATCAATACATGGTAAATTCAAAGGAATAACCTAGAAATTTATTAATAGTTCATTATAACAAGAAATCTTGTTGATAAATTCTAATCAATCAGTCTATTTTCACGAACTAGCAAGTACGTACATACGTATTTCTTTCAGATGTAGCAAAATTAAAGGTTTTACGTAAATGTTATACCTAACATGGTTTCAGGTTACTGGATCTTGCAATTAGTTAATATTTGTAAATAAATAAAATGGGTGAAAGATGCGATATAATTTTTGATAAAGAGGTTTATCATCCAGGTGAGATAATTGCTGGGAAGGTAGATTGTAACTTCATAACAGAAAACAAAGTTAGAGGTAAGTAATTACTACTTATTATTACTTAACATAGGATCCTATTTTTATTATTTGTGGATTTTTTTGCAAAATAAACAATAATTTCGTATGAAGATAATTGGAGAAGTATTAGACAGGAGTAAGCTGTGGGTATGTGTTTCTCACGTCTGCAACCAATGTATATCGCGCGCACTTTCACAGTAAAAAATTTAATGTAAAACACTAGACTCTCTAAAAAGTGTGTGTTTAGGTCCAATACATTTAGAGTAAAATATCTAATTTGTACCTTCGTGTGGACCATAGAGTTAACTTCAATACAACGTTAGTGTAAAGTTATCATACTCTAAAACAATTATATCTATAATTATTTGTGGTAACTTTACAGTTAAACAGTAAATACTAAAACAGGTAATTTTCTAATCGTTTCGGAATAAGGTTTTACTCTTGACTTTTGAATCTTTTACTCTACATGGGAAAAATATTACTTATTTATAGTGCATTGTTATAAAACTTTTGTATAATTTGTTTTCTTTTTAGATTACAACTTAGAGTGAAAATAGTGTAGTTTTCCTAGGTTAAGGTCGATAATAAACTAAGTGATTTATTTATTTATTGCAATGCAAACACACATAAAAAGTATATGTATACAATTAAAACATAAGAACGTATTGAAAAAATATATACGAGTCCAGTTAGCACACTTTTATTTTAGTTAAGGGACACCCCCGAAACCTTTACTTCGAAATTGTTTTTCTTGACCCATGGTATGGTTGTTAATTGTTGCCAGACTAAACTACAGCCATTTCTTCTATTAGTTCAAAGTTACTACAATTATGATTGTAATTACTCTTTTGTTCTGCGAATCTATATATTTAAAAGGGAAAGATTGTCTGTCTGTCTGTATATATGTATGTATGTATGCGATTTTCTCCGCAACCACTGGACCGATTGGACTCTGATCGGCCATCGTGGTCCGAAATAACAGCGAAAAACCCATATATGGAAGTTAAAAATGGGTACTGAGATTGAGCGCAGCAAAGCGCGCCGGGTATTTGCTAGTTAAATATAATGATAATTATTGCTTTTACTTACCTAATTTCTTAATATCTCTGTTTATTTATTTTTTTTTATTTGACGCCTACACTACGGGGGAACCAACATCTAAGGTCATCTGTCCCCCATCTAACATGCAACACGAATACACACATCCATAGTTGAGGTGACGGAATTTTCCAATTAGAAAAATCCTGCTGCCACAAGTGAGATTCGAACCCACGACCCTTGGAACACGAGTGATGCACTAACACCACTCGTCCACCGCCGGCCCTATCTCTGTTTATTGTTTGGAAATAAAATACTGAACATGAATTATTGAAAAAGTACAACTCCGTTGGCTATCAATATTAAATACCTTAATGTTGAACATGTCTCATAAGTTTCCAAGTGCTCCCGTCTTACTCATCATAATTATATCTAACTAGAGTAACATCACTACTAACAAACATTTTTTACCAATTTAGAACGGCTTTCCTTCTCTTAAGAAAATTAAAATTTGAGTGGTTATTGTTATACTTTTAAAGTAGCAAACTATTCGATTGAATATTCAATCTTTATAGAGTTAAGGGGAAGATTCGCTAGTAGAAAAATAATGTGTTCGTATCTGTAAAATAACTTTTTTATTTATGTAAATAATGACACGGAACAAAAACCAACTTGTTAAGATAGGTTTTCTGTAGGTACCTACGACTCGAATATCTTTACAAAACGTAATCTGTTTTAGAAAAAAATTGCTGAAGTTAGTATATTTTCGAATAACCAACGCATGTCTGATAATCATAAAATTAACTAAATCTCGTCGTAAGTACTTCAACTGACGTTTTTTCTTTCATTTAGTAAAAACTGCATCGTATAGTGCCTTCTACTTTTTAAAATATCTTACATTTACGATGATAAGATACGGATTTTTTTTAATACAATTGCCTAACTATCAGGCGCAATTGCAATAGTTTTCGATGGTAAATTACTCATGCCCGCTACACTGTTAAAATAAGTTCACATTATGCGCGGTCTATTATTATTTATGGAATTTTATTTTATTCCTTAATTTAATTTAATTGAATCTTATTTATTAATTTAATTGAAACCTTGATTGCAAAAAGGGTATACTAAGTTGCAATTTTAACAAAAATAAAATTTCTGTCGGAAATTACATGTCATACTAAAAGGTGTATCAACCAGCAGTGTATAAAAACTTTTCATTACATACTAGTAGAAGGTTTTGAAGGTACATTTATTATATATGTATGAGATTTTGTTTTCTTTTACTTTTTAAAATAAAATTAAATTGAGATTTCAACTTTTACAAGAAATATAATTACAAGTAAGATCATAAGCAACAATAAGTAGGTACATACCTACCTAATTATTTTCGAAAGTCTTTTATTGGGCGTCCCTGAGGATACTAAGGATCAATCAATTCAGGTAACAAGCACTTTTTTGTTTGCCAAAACAGATCGTCACGATAGATTTTCTCACTTATCATTTCTTGCGGTGTCCATACAACGAATATGCAATAATCGCGGTTTGTAATATGTAACTGTCCTTGTATTTGAAAGTAATAATTATGAGTCCTTTTTAAACAGATTTCACCAGCCCGGTTTTCCAAAAATTTAATTTTCTTTTCGTTAACAGCACTCATAACTTTCCTTTTTGCAGCTGATGCAGGGCATTTGATTTCAATTAATCCGTCTTCACTTAATAGTCCGTCTGGCGACGCTGCCGAAAAGAAATCATCTTTATCAATAAAAAGTCCGCATTGTTGAATTTGAATATTAGATTGCTCTTGAAATTCCCGAAGTGCTACTATTTCATGATGTTGTCCCCATCGTGTAGCGAGATTTCCTTTAAACGTGCTATACAACAAATTTTTTACTATATTTTTACAATGTGTTAAGCTTTTCATTTTACAAATCTGGCCAAAATTAGAAGCTGTTATTCGCGACGATCTTTCTTGACGCCAAAGTAGATTATTATGCTGACCAATTGTTTCTAACTGTATTAGATGTAATTCGTCTTCAGTTTTTTTCATTACTTGTAAAATTTCGTTTTCCTTTAAAGAATATTCTTCTGCTGATAATTGCATGTTTTCTTCCTCTATTCTTCCATATTCGCTATCGGCTGGTGCTGTCTGGTAAATCTTCCTTCTTTGTGATTTTTCACTAAACAGTCTCTTTCGGCATTTAACCCACTTTGATTTGGTTTCCACAGCTTTCACGTATTTTTTTGTAAATTGTCCAGGACTTTTACCAACTACCTTTTTATGGATTACCTTCGAAATATGGCCTGGTTCAAAATTGAAAGTCAAAGCAGCTGCTTCGCATCGTGTTTTATAGGAACTTTTTCCCGTAAAGTTAATTCGTTTACCTCCTATATATTTTGCAACTATAGAGTTATAACATTCGGCAGCGTTATTGTCCATATTTTGCAAAAGACTTTCAGAATTTCGCGTTACTCTGTCAGTAACAACCATTATATCTTGATATAAGCCCGAGTCTTTGAAGTTAACAATCCAATTGTTTTCATTTTCATGTTTGGGTCCGTTGCAAAAGTAAGTGGCACAATTATTGTGATCCCTAAAAACATGATGAGGACAATTCAAGATGTCATTTCTCAGCTGTTGTATTTTCTCACTATGAGTTAAAGTTGCATTTGTAATATAAAAAAGAACGGTACCTTGTATACTCGACCTCATTCGTTTGATAGAGTTGTTCAGCGTATTGCGATGTTGTAGAGGAACAATTATCATTTTGCTACTTATTCTTTTTTGGGTCAGTTCTCTTAATTTACTACAAAAATTACGCAGAAGATGGTTACGACATTCGATTTTTTGAATTACTTTCTGCCCATACGGACGAACTTCTGCAAGACGTTTTGTTACACTGCTGTCGCCATCTCAAACCAAGTATTTCAAATTATACATTTCTATACTTCTTTTGAAGCCTCTATGATAATATCAGCTTCCATTCCTGTAGATGGTTTGTCCCAATTCTTAAAGCATTTATGCAAGGGAGCTTCAGAATGTTTTGATTTAGCACGGCTACACATACAACAGTATTTATTTCTAATCCCTAAGAATAACACTTTTTTTGTTTTTTCACCAAAAAATAACGCCAACTCCTGCAGCTGCATTATAGTTGGTTCTGTAGGATCTTTTACTCCACGCTCCATCTGCAATCACAGTAATGAATGGAATGCCGTCCGAAGCAACTCGGCCTTCTTCAATTGCTAAACGGGATTCTATTAAAGCAGCTTTTTCCATATATTCCCATGCCGTTTCTTCAATATAAGTAGCAAGAAGTTGTTCTGTCTTTGCATAAAGATTTGGGCCCATCCAAGGAATATCGCAAGTAGCCAACATTTCCTTCAATTGTGAGTATCCTATTCCTGTTGTGATACTTCCTAGAACTGCAGCCTTGTTTATATCCATTGCCTGATCATTACAGTCAGTTGATATAACAGTATTAACTCCGCACATCTCACATTGAACAACAATTTTATTCTGCAGACCAATTCTTTGCTCGGACACCATTTTCAGATGTTCATTTCTACACGAAAACAATCCAACATGAGGAAAACGTATAATGGCATTAAAGAAATTACTAATTTCCACAATTCTCCTTCCACTGACATCTTTGTGCTCTTTTTGAACATTAAGCACCTCATTTTCAAGGTGAGTAGTATAAGTAGGTGGAATTTCCTCTGGGCTGTGGCTACTACTAGTGGAAGTACAAGGTTGATGTGATGGAGGTGAAAGTTGATCAAATGAAGTTGAAGGTTGACTTGTTGAAGTTGAAGGTTGATCTAATGAAGTTGAAGTGTGATCTAATGAAATTGAATGTTGATCAACAGGAACAAATTCTGCTGATTGAACTTTTTGGACAGACTTTTTAAAACCAGAAAGGTTTTGCATTCTTCTACGTATGCTCTTTTTTCGAGCTGATAGCGTTAATCGCGGCATAATCTTAACTACATAAATAAATTGCACGTACAATATGATATATAAGTATTTGTTACACTTCACTACGTTACACTAAAATAGACTACACGATAATTACACTATGCTCTATATTAATACTTGCTACACTTACTTATAAAACATGTAGTACTATCACGAAAACTATACCAGTACTGTTTATACCGTCGCGCTGTGCTTACGTTCACCGTTGGTTTACTAACTTGGTTTGCTAGGGAAATTCATGTACAACTCAGAAATAATACTCTTAAAATGATGTATTCACACCAAAACCCACTAAAACGGTACAGCCCTGAAATAGAATAGGGGTGCAATATGTATTTAAGGTGCCTAAATAAACAATAAATGTGTCAGTAAGTAGCCGGTGACAGTAAACAGGTTTCAAAGAAAGGATTAAGGGAAGATTCATTGCGGCTCCTTTTTATTACCCATCCGGTTATAAAACCAAATGTTAAACAAATTTTTAGAAAATCCCAAAATAAGTAGGTAAACCTTTTAGTTTTTAATTGATTTGTTGTTAAAGAAGATTATGGCATTCGGTTTGTTTCTTTGATCTTGTCCGTGTACTTTTTGACATTTTAAATCTATTTTGACATTCGATGAGAGAAGTGAAAAGAAAATGATCTAGCCAAAGAATTTAGAATTCAACCGAATACGCCTTCCACAATTTTAAAGAACAAAGAGAAAATCTTGGAATTCTAACGAAATTTGTGTTTCCAGTAAACGTCTACGAGAACCGCGTTTTGGTGAATTAGAAGAATGTGCTTTAAGGTGGTTTAAACAAGTTCGCGATAACATCGCGGTAAATGGACTTGTGTTACTTAACAAGACGGAAGAATTTTCAAGAATTTTAAAGATTAACAATTTTAAGTGCAGCAGTGGTTGGTTAAATCGATTTAAGGAAAGACGTAATTTGTCTTTTAAAAAAAATGTGGCGAGAGCGCATTGGTTAATTTTCAAAAATTCCTTAATTCGAATATTCATTAATTTTTTTTCACTCCCTTTGACTTCGAATTAACGAGATTCTACGTATTAGGTAGCTGTCGACCTACGAGATTTAGTGCTCTAATCTGGCAATAGGATTAAGTGAATAAAATAAAATAAAAAAATAAGAGATATTCCTGATAATTGATAACATTATATTTTATTTTTATTTTAATTAAATATTAGGTGCATTATCGTATTATTACCATCTATACACAGAATTAAAACTAAAATGAACATTCCATTGTAACAGTGTATATCATATTTCAGTCACAACATAATTCTGACTCATTCACGTTAGAAGCAATTAAATTTTGCTTGCAAGTTAGATCTGCAAATACATGCAGCATTTATTAGTCAGCTATGTGTGTCTCACTTCTAACTATTTTATCTTCGTTGCAAAATATATTAGGCTATAGCGAATCTTGGCCTTAATTAATAATATAGAGAGAAAATAGATTTCAGTAGTGAAGAATTATTTTTGTTAGAAGAATAGAGTGAAACGGGGGCTGGTTTTTTACTGCGTTGGAAAAAGAAAAACCAACAAAAAAGCAAAAATATAAAATTCGAAGGTTCAGCTTGCTTTTTATTAAAATTACTACTTATAAACATACGCGAGTTTTTTGTTCGCAGCAAATATCGTAGGGGTAAAAAATTCTGTGCGATATCGCGTTCTGCTTCTTATATCTACCAATATACATCAGGGGTATATCTAACTAGGGGCTAGAGCACGGTCTTAGAGCCGGTATTTCCATTTTTTGTATAAACTGTAGTATAGCTATCCAGCAGATATATTTATCCTACAGATAATTCGAAGTATAAATATAAACGGGTATTTCAATGTAGGTCGAGTATAAAATAATCTTTCAGTTAGATATCTCCTACTTGAAGTTTGCACATTTGCAATTTCGTTTTTTTTTTAATATTTAATAGCTAAAAATCATTAAAGGTTTGATTTCTTACTGCTTCGTTTGTTATAACGATGGCATATTTTACTACTTGTCAATAATTATTGCAAACTCTAACAACAGAGAAAATTAAAATTTTGTAACTGCGAAAATGAGTGAAAAACTACTACTATTTCGTTATTATCTTCAGCAATCTCAATTTTATTATCTTCTTCAGAAAGCTCTATTTCATTGCGTATTATTAACAATGTTGTGTAAGATCGCTATTGTAACTATTACTTACTATTATTTTTTGAATTGAATAGGAAATCGTCAATTCCATATGCCAAAAGCTCTTTCAATGACGTGCCTGGGTCTTATGTGTTATTCATTAAAAAGTCTTGAGCTTTATGTTGTGGTTCAGCTAGTGGTGTTATTAGATAATTCTTGAGAGCATAATCACTATCTCCTATTACAAATTCATAGTTTTGGAACCCTCCGAATAAAAGATAATTGGCAAATATGGTGTTGTCATGTGTAGCAGCAGACCAATGTACTACAATTTCGGTGAAACGTAAAGAAATATCATAAGTTGCTTATATTCAGAGAAAAGTAGCCTTTTCGGCATTGAAGATTTTCTGCTGTATAACCTCCGGGTGATTGCATCCTAACCAGTGTGCCATCAACTGCAGCTCTAAGTCTTGGATATCTTGCAATCTGATAAAATTTCTGTTGAATTGTAGGAATCTGGTTCTGAGTTTGTGGTAGGTATAAATTATTTTTTCTCTTAAATACATTAATGCATCACAAACGTTTTCTATAATTTTTACAATTGTTGTTTTGTGAATACCACAAAAACTTTCTATAGTAATAAAGTAAGAACTCGTTGCAGAAAACCTTAAAGTAATTAGCAATTACTTCAAGGGTGTTACAGCACTATTTCTATAATTAATATAAACTTATTAAAGTTCAACCATATCTACATACAAATGCAAAAACAACAATGCTTAGTTGTCTTATGCTGCAAACAATGATCAATTTGCGCCAAAATTTTTACAACTGCTACTCCATTTTTCCATCTGTGCTTGTCTAACAACATTGAAACTATATACAATAGGGAGTAATCTTCGTCATATGATTTAAATAAAACAAGAAAATCTTTGTCCATTTTTCAGACTCACAAGAAAATCTAAAAAGAAAATCAACAATAACAAAAATATTGGCGGCTTCGACAAAGTATTCTAAAAACTTATCTGCCAGTTAGCACATTATCCAGAGAAAAAGTACCGTATAAATTTAACTGAAACTTATCCTAAGGATAAATATTATACTGAGATCAAAATACCCGTTATTAACTTATACGTAAGTTTATCTCCAGGATAGTTTATACTGAACTTTATACTGAGGTGGAAATACCGGCCCTTAGACAATCTAAAACTTAACTAGTAAATACGCATACATTTAATGTTTTTTCCCAACGAAGATATTTATGTTTATTAAATATTTGACTTATTATTGAAGTTATTTTTTTTATCTACGATCACACAAAAAGTGACCACTTTTTACACTGATTTTCGTGTAAAAAGTTAACGTTTATTGAGCTAGTGTTATAAACCCTAATGTCAATAAGAGATGTATGATCATTAATGATTTATGAATATTATACAAACTGGTTGCTGAACAACTTAGCACATAAAAATCTAAGTACACTAATATATGTAGGAATGAAAGGAGAAGAAGGGACAAGTGGTGTGTGGTGATACGCTTGCCAAAAGTAGGGCAGTTGGGGAAAAGTAGAAGGTGCGCGGACGGCCGTGAATGAGGGTGATTTTCGGTGACGCGAGTTAACGACGGTATGACGTATGTACGACGTAAAGACGACGCGTGTGGAAGATTTGCTTAAAAGACGTAAAGACTATTGTACTAATTCTCATTATCTAACCTGTTAATCTTTTATTTCGTTTTATCATAATCCATAATTGTTAACATCAAATAAATAATAGTTAAAATTCAAATTGGTAACTACCTTTTATTTTAAAACACCTTTACCTTTTCATGACATAAGTCACAAATTTAAAAAAAATATCAAATACAATGAATACTTTAGTAAAGCAATTATGATCGTAGATAAAACGTTGTAAGATACACGTGTAAAAAGTCTCATCAGTGTACTCACATTCTTTAAGACATTCGCTCGTACCTCGCACTCTAATCTATGTTTAAAAATAATGTGATATGCTTTACTTTATTTTTATTTTATTGCATTTAAATTATGTATTAGAATGTAAACTGCTGTTATTATTTGTGGTTTGTTAATACAAGTAATTAACACCTAAAGAATATTTAATTTTTTTGATAAAAAAAACTAGTACCTATATTGGGTGTAACTAATATAACTCGAAATCTCGCAATGGGGGGGGGTAGCTGTAATGACTTAGAACATATTTTTACTTATCAACATGTGGTCGCTTTCTGCTAGTTTTCGAAAAAATCGCATTTTAAGTTGTAAGTGCGCTCATTGCATTCACATTACATTAAAAATACAAAACAAGCAAAACAATTTAAAAAACAAATAAAGATTAAAAATTTGTAAAACATCCATCCCAATGTTTTTTTTTCGAGGAAATGTGGATTTTTCCATTTTATCTGATGGGAAAAATCAGCCAGTTTTATCCGGTTTTTTCAGAAAAAATCTTTTTTTTAACAATGGATGATATAATAATCAATTTCTTGTGCTATACTTTTTTATTTTTACTTTTTTTACCAAAAAAATCCGAAAACCCCAGACAAGGAAAGTGGTTTTTAAATTTAAATTTGAGGATTCTCTTATTCCACCGATTCTTACTAGTAGTAGTGTTAATTTTTGCATTAAGTTCTTATTTTTTACTATCTAAAGATAGAGACTTGAAATCTTTTGTAATACCTTCAGTACTGGACCAATATAAAATGTTATATGTTTAAAATGGGGGCACGCCCCCTCGGGTGGTTGAAACCCCCATTTTGTACCCCTAATTTAATAACGCAACCAAATTGAGCGAAATTTATGTTGGGAGGATTCTTGGAGTCACTGATTATGAATCCAATGAGAAAATTGAAAAACTCAAAATGGCGAACCCAAAATGGCGGTCCTAAAATAACGGCATTTGAGATTGAGAATGCGATTTACGTCGTTTCTATTGATTTTAGAGAAAAGCTCCAAGAGTCAAAAAGTGTTTAAAATGTGATTTTGCAAAGGAATAAACTATTTTGGTTACCTTATTATGTAACCCCTTCGTTCTGTCCTAGTAGTAGCGCCAATTTTTGCATTAAGTTCTTATTTTTTACTATGTAAAGATAGAGACTTGAAATCTTTTCTAATGCCTTTAGTACTGGACCAATATAAAATGTAATATGTTTAAACTGGGGGCACACCCCGTCGGGGGGTTGAAACCCCCATTTTACACTCCCAATTTAATAACTCTGAAAGTTTTCCATCTACTTGAGCGAAATTTATGTTGGGGGGTTTTTGTGGTTCCTGATTATGAATTCAATGAGAAAATTAAGAAATACAAAATGGCAGACCCAAAATGGCGGTCTTTGAGATTGGAAATGCGATTTACGCCATTTCTATTGATTTTAGAGAAAAATTTAGAGGGTCAAAAAGTGTTTAGAATGTGATCTTGCATATGAATACACTATTTCGGTTACCTTATTATGTAACCCCCTTCACTCTCCCCTAGTTGGCTTCTCAGTGAAGAGGTTGCATAATAAGGTAACCGGAATTACGTATTCCTATGCAAAATCACATTCTAAACACTTTCTGTCTCTTTGCATTTTTCTCTAAAATCAATAGAAACGGCGTAAATCGCATTTCCAATCTCAAAGAGCGCCATTTTAGGTCCGCCATTTTGTATTTCTTAACTTTCTCATTGGATTCATAATCAGGAACCCCAAAAACCCCCCAACATGAATTTCGCTCAAGTTGATGGAAAACTTCCCGAGTTATTAAATTAGGGGTACAAAATGGGGGTTTCAACCCCCCGAGCCCGTGCCCCCATTTTAAACATATAACATTTTATATTGGTCCATTACTGAAGGCATTATAAAAGATTTCAAGTCTGTATCTTTAGAAAGTAAAAAATAAGAACTTGGGCATGTTTTTTGCAAAAAATGACTCTACTATAGCTCTGTCCACAGTTTCCACAGTTCTCGTAATCGGGTTTGGTGGAAGGGTAATGTGGTCGTATAAAAGGATAGTTCTAAACTAGGATTAGTTCCTGGGCAACAGTTCTTTTTAATAATTACCACCAAGGAAGTAATCCTTGTTGTGGATTACATATTCCAAATGTGTGGTTAATTCAACAACTGGTTAAATATGCAGAAAATACAGACACTTAGATCTGAAAGCTTAATCAATTCAGCTTAATAATATGTTTCCACATTCGAAAGTACGATAATAATGCTCTGATTAAGACTGGTTGGGGGAGGGGCACTTGCAAAACGTAAATGTTTTTCACTAGTCATAGACAAACAAAACAACAAGATAATTTTTTTAAAATTTTATTCCCCTTACTAGATTTTTGGTTACTCTATTAGTTACACCCTGTATAAAATTTAATTATAAGTATGTCGGAATTCTGTTTTTATTTACTACGCGGATGCAGCTAATGCAATTTCTTCCTTAATTGCAGAACATTCCGCAAATGTGCATTCTAATTTTTATTATTTCCTGGCAGCAAGCTGGAGTGTAGAATATTCCCTGGTTTTGTGCGATTTATTCTCGTTTCAAGCAGAAATGAAACGAAATGATCTATTTTCTGTACTGAAGTTGTTTCTTTAACGTAAACTTTAGACGATTTTAGATCACGTGTTTCAATAATCGATTACTGCCTTTTTGGCCTGATTTTCTTTTGCTCATTCTTTTTAGCAAGAAAATCGGCAGGATCATCCGCTTGTCTGAGCGTCTTACTACAGCTCCCTCCACTTTAACATAGTTTAATTCAAATCCAAATACCATGCCACGGCAGAAGAAGATTTTTCCTCAATATTTAGTCTCAAAATTAATGTTTAATATGTAGATCACTTTTAATATATCTACAAAACTACTAACGCGTTTTTGATACTGATTTGGATAAAGATTAACAGGACCAAGACAAGAGAAAGACAAAGAAGACAATTATCTCCGATGAACAACAAGGAGGCCTTACAGGCCTTTATGGAACAAGGAGGTTACTTTTTTTTAGCTTATTTACAAACTACTCCACCTAGTACGTAGAGTATTCCGTAAATTTAATGTTGGGCGTCTGACTTGCATTGGGTACCATACAGCGACAGTTCTCCAATTTTTAATCCCTAATTAGGTCTTCTGGCCAAGTTCGTTTAAGTCTATGGTCCACGAGTGGAAGTCGGTACATGGAGTTCATGTTGGGATTGGTGTGGGTTGCATATTGTTGACTTGCTTTAGCTGCATGAGCGGTGGTTACTTCGTTAATAAATGGTATTCCAAGGTCTTTGTGGAGGGCTAGGTTGGATACATACCAGGGTGTTCCAGTTATCATGCGCAGTGTTTTGGATTGGAATCTCTGTAGTATTTTGGTATTCGATGATTTGCTGCATCCCCATAATTCTATGCCGTAAGTCCAAACAGGCTTGACAATTATCTTGTATATAATAAGTTTGTTTTCTAAGGATAATTTTGATCGTTTACCTATCAGCCAGTTCATTTGTCTCACTTTCAAGTTTAATTGAGTTTTCTTAGCTTTAATATGTTCCTTCCAGTTCAGTTTATGGTCAAGATGTAGCCCTAGGTATTTAACTACGGATTTTATTGGAATTGGTGAGTTATTTATCGTCACTTGGGGGCATACACTTCTTCTTGTAGTGAAGGTTATTTGTGTAGATTTTTCGCTGCTTATCTTAATTTTTCACTTACTTAACCAGGTTTGCAGTGTGTTCAGGTGGCTTTGTAGTTTTTCGGAAGCATTATTAAGGTCTACATCGGAAGTCAGGATTGCCGTATCGTAAGGAGATTACTGCGCATTTTTTCTAAAGGCGAATTGTTAGTGTTGGATCACTTGCCCACTGTGACAGTGACTGACTATAACGTTTTTATTTTCTTAGTCTAAATAATAATGCATTTTAAATAATATAAACTTGTGTATTTTTACTTAATTATTTATAACTCCTGCCTCTTCTAATTACAGCTATTCGTCTAAGATTTAGAGGAAGAACTAAAGTTAACTGGAATGAAAGTAGAAATGCTGCTCATCATGCTGAAGAAGTATATTTTCAAATTGAATCAAACTTATTACAACGTAAGTAGACTCTAGAGATCATATTCTAGTTCTACCTTTCTAATAACTATCTCTTTTAGACGAAAGAACATTTCCACCTGGGTCTTATAGTTATCCATTTACTTTAAATTTACCAAACACGTTGCCTTCTTCAATGGATGAAATGTATGGTAGTGTTAGATATTCGGTTAAAGCTATAATTGATAAACCATGGGCAATAGATTATGAATGCAAAAAGATATTTACAGTAATTTGTTATAAAGATCTTACTAGTATAGACAACGTTATGGTTAGTCATTACTGATGTTATAATGTTATTTTTGATTCAATTAAGACTATGTGCATTTGTTTTCATAGATACCCTTGACGTTTAATGAAGAAAAACGTCCATTTTCTATACTTGACGATTCAAAACCTATCAAAATTACAGTAGATCTACCTATTAGTGGTTATGTACCATCACAAATGATCAAGTTTTCAGCTAAAGTCAAGAATGATTCTGATGTTAAAGTTGATGAAGTACGGTTTAAACTAGTTCAGGTAACTACTATCTAGTCTGTATAGACCTTAGAATATAAAACTGTAGGAAGGAACATAATCATCTACCACTTACGACCGGGATGGGGTCTCAATATGGCGGAGTAGATGTTTCCGGTTTTGTAATAAGATATTTCCATTGGCGGTTCTCACTGTCTAGAAATGCACACAGAAACTACATAACCTCAATTTTAAAACATAGGATTCTGAAATTAATCTTAGAATAGAAATTTTATATTTAATACTTTAAACAAACGAATACGCACTTATGAAATGTAATTCTCTTCATTGTATTTGTCGGAGTTAGAGAAAAGCAAATTTAGATGGTGTCTAATGGCGGCCAGTGTGACGTCATATCCGTCGCTTTTAAATTTCATTGCGCCTGTAGTTACGCTCCTTCCTACAGTTTTATATTCTAAGGTATAGACGTACGATATATTATGGATAGTTATGTGTAATCATAATTAATTCCAGGGATTTGTCTTTCACATTAAAAAGAACCTGACAAGCATAGATTCTTTAGTAGGACAAGAACATGTAATTGTAAATAGTGGCGTAGCAGCCAAATCTGAAAAATCATGGGATTTAGAATTGAGGATTCCACATAATATGTTCAATGGACATCTTGATTTTTGCAAATATATTGATGTTGTCTGGGAGATTTGGGTAATTTATTGTTTGTATTAAATATGATAACCTTAGTTTACTTTTGTTATCTGCAACAATTTAGAAAAATGATTATTTTAAAGACACATTTATACTCTATTTTTGATTGTTTTTCTTTTTATCTGTTTGTTTATCTGGACGAAGAATCGGGGTGGCGGAACATCCCTCGTACCTCATAGCACCGATTGCTTTGATCATATGGCCGACACTACTAGAATTTTGTCAAATCGAGTGAATTCTACCTTCCGTAGAGATAGTTATCGTCCAAACATTGTATTAAAACAAGGTCTTCGATTTTCCTTTCTTACACGAGATAACATGTTTTAATTTTTTTCTGATTGAATCTGCGACAATTGGGTTATGAGATCAACATGCTAACCATTAATCCCCTAAGTTAGAGCTGCTTTATTTATATTTCCATTTTCTTCAATGATTAGTCATTGTGGGATAAATTTTCTCCACGACCACTATGGAATTTGCAAATTTTGAAATTAATTTTGATAATAAAAACTTAATATTCTAACTCTTGTTCTTCAATAAATATTCTAAAACACTACCCTACTTATGTATTTTGCATGTATTTTATTTCATCACTAGATATGAAATGAATATTCTGTAACAGTACAATAAAAAATCGTTTCAAGCTGTAAATACTGCTAAGTTTAAATTGTCTTATGGTCTTGGAGAAAGTACGGTCTGCTACTCGGTTAGAATGGAAATTAGATGATTACACAATCTTCCACTCGCATCGAATTTTCATACCAATACCTCGTTACAGAATATACGATGTTCTGATGTAAGTTATTTCTAACGGCTTATTTTATAAATTTGTTGTAAAAAACTATTCACATAAAGTGTTTCAAATATTCCACTTGACTCAATTTCCACTTTATTAACTGTTTAATACCAGAAACGTATCATTCTACTTTTTTTTTTGTTTTTGGAAGATTATCTTTGCTTTTTCGGTTTCTTTCTACGTTCTCTTGAAAAAGGCCCATACAGTTGTTTCTGGGGTTTTTCTGTTCTGAAAGTCAAACGATCCAAGAAAAATCAAGTTTTAGATTTTATTGCTGTTAATGACATACTTCAAACTATACTGATATTATATACTAACAACAAATACTTTAATAGTACTTGCCAACAAGAAGTCATTCAAAAACATTAACCTGTTTGAGGTATAAATATAAAAATTAACCATGTAAAACATAAAACCTACCAAATTGAGAATGAATGTCCTACTGGGACAAACATTTTTAACAAAATGTGTTGTAAATAAAAGAACATTCTGAAAATACTGATGAGAACGTTCGCGCATGATAAAACCGTATCAAAAGAACGTTCTCTTGAGGAACAAAACCAAGCAAGTTCTCAAACGTTCTCATAATTATTTTCGAGAACTTTCAGAATAATACAGCACAAACGAGCATAAACAAAAACATTAAAAATCGAGAATAAAACCGAAACTAAACGATCTTATACCACATCCCCACGCAAAATGTACACGTGTTACTCGCAACTGCTGTCGGCGTCGGGTGTTCAAAAGACAGGCAGTTTTATAAGCATAATTTGCACAATTTATGCATTTGAAAGCATCATTGACATGAAATTTGGGTTAGCGTCCGGAAGCATCTTTTTTGGTTTTTGTTCTAGTTATATGTGAACTTTTTATTTAAATTTTTCAGATTTTGTTTATTTTAAGGGTCGGGTGCAGGGTCAGGCGTAGTGTCCGCGGTCGACAAAGTGTCCGCGGTCAGCGTTGCGTCCGGTAGGCGTAAAGGTGCATACCTGAGCTTCTAATCTATAATGGGACGTAGATTCACATGTCGTGATTAAAGGTGTCTCTAACTAAAGTTCTAATTAAAATAAACAAGAAAAATGACAGCTTTATCTCATTCTAATAGGTGGAAAAAGATTAGAATGGGTTACCAAGGCAATTATAAACACACTATTAAGTAATAGTGAGATTTAAACATGGCCCAACGAGTTTAATATTTTCCAATTTTCTGTTATTGCAATACTTTTAAACACATTACCTTCCAACAGTTAAATTAACTAAGTACAACTAGCATTATAAATGAGAAGAGGAAAATTGGAGAACATTTGAGCATTTTCAGCATTTTGACAAGTTTCAAGAACTTTTGAAATTATCCTTACTTTGGGTATATCTTTGCAAGTTAAAGGTATTGTAACGAATGGGGAAACACGAGTATGTTCGAACGTCTTCTAGAACGTTTACATGGGGGTATAAATCGACCGTCACGGATAGAAGAGAATCAATTAGTGTTCAACCGGTGAATTGAAATGTTCTTTGTGTAATTAGTAATATTAGTGAATAAATAAATGTTTAATAAACGTTGCAATAATAAATAAATAGTGCTTATATAATCTACTTTAAGTTTGTGAATATCTAGCATTAAGGTTCGTTAACAGTTTATAATTACAGTGCTAAATAATCAGTTAACATTGAATTAGTGTATGTAAATAATATTTCTCTTGTTAATAGACGATTAAACAGCATTTTTATTATTATTTTAAAAAGAACGTTACAGTATATTCTCCAGTCCTGCTCACTTTTGAGGGTTTATTCATGTTTTTTCTCGTTTGTGATGCGGGAATATTTTCCAAAAATAAATGCTCTAGCATTTTTCTACATTACTGATACACCATAAGATATGTGCATATGGTTGTATTTTCCACTTCTTTTTATACTTTATTTTAATACTTTCTTTTAGAGAATGCTATTTTTATAATAAATTTGTAACTAATTTCGATGGCGGGTAACAACGCTACAGATAACTCAACGCACTGCAAACGGTGTAAACTAAAAGTAGCAAGTGGTATAAAATGTATTAAATGAAATGCCTGTTATCACCCTAGTTGTGCAAGAAAGTGTAATATAAAATTTATGGAGGATTCTACAGTAGATTGCTGTGGAATTATAGAAAACGACCGGACTCTATCATCTGGTAGTGTAATAACAGCTGATGATAGCAGTGCGGCGTTTTTTGACGCTTTAGATGAATTATGTGATTCTAACAAGAAAATAGATTTCAGAATTTTTCAATACATCATTAAATAAAAAGATTCACTAATATGTGAACTGTATGATAAAATAAAATTGTTAAATGTTCAAATAGAAATGTTAAACTCACAAAATATCTTACACTTGTCCTCTAAAACTGAAATGAAAAGTGAAATGAAACACAAGACAGAAACAAATACAAATGGGAAATTGATGGTTTTACCCATCAATACTCAGGCAGAAACTAAACAATAAAAAAATCAAGGTAATAAAATTATTCAACCAGCTAAAAATGAAGAGTGACAAGTAAAATGGTAACAAATTCGGATGTATCTGCTGCAATTGCACAAACAGAATCTCAATTACTATTGGATAAATATATTCATGTTACAAATGATGCTACTGCGGATCAATCTACATCAAGAAAAGGGAATGATTGGCGCGAGGTTACTAACCGTAATAGAAGAAATCGTTCCATCATATTTGGTAACAACACTAATGGTGATGTCAAGGGTGTTCCTAAACTAGCACATCTTCATGTATCTCGAGTAGATCCATCAAACTCTTTGGAAGAAATGGTAAAGATGTTAAAAGTACATTTTCCAGAAGTGCGGTGCGAGAGGCTTGACCCTAAATTCCCTAGTGTTTATTCTTCATTTAAGGTCAGTATTTATGAGACTCATTTTAAACAAGCAATGGAACCAGAAGTTTGGCCTTATGGAGCTTGTATTAGTCGTTTTTTTTAAAACAGAAAAACGGACTGTCAGAAATAATGGGTTTTAACCCAAATCTGGTGTTAATTAACATCAATACCGCTAATTGTGACAAAGTTAATTATTTAATTACTGATTTGAGTGATTTTTACGATGTATATTTTATATGTATAACTGAAATAGGTGTGAGGGCTGATATTGTTAAGACAATTAATGTAACTAGATATAAGTTAGTTGATGCCTATTGTCGAGAATCTCTGCGTTGTGGAGGAGTTGGTATATGGGCAAGAAATGATATTCATTGTATATCTTTTGATTTAAGTAGGTTTTGTGTTGAAAGATGTTTTGAGGTTTGTGCAACTTCATTTAAATTTTCTAATAAATTACATATTATTGTTAATTTTTATAGATCTCCTTCAGGAGACACTAATATTTTTTTTTAGTAAATTACTAGATGTATTAGCTTATATTTATAAACCTAATCTAATTATTATGATATGTGGAGACTTTAATTTTGACTTGTTAGGTAATGATTGTAACTTTCGGCAATTATGTAACATTCTTGCTTCATATAATTTAAGACATGTTGTAAAGTGGCCCACTAGAGTCACTAGGTCGTCTTACACCATTATTGACAATATATTCACTAATATTGAAACACAAACTACATGTGTGATAGATAATACATATTCCGATCACAGAACAGTACTTCATCAGTTTACTACCGAGAAATGTGTTAGTAAAATCACCACATTCAAAAGGTTGTACTCTGAAAATAATATAATTAATTTCGAAATGGCTCTTCAATCCGAGACGCGGGATGACCTATATAATATTGATGACTTTAATTTAGCTTTTCAATATTTTTACTCAATCTTTTTATTTCATTTTAATACCAATTTTCTAACCCAAAAGCGTTATGTAAATGTTCAAAGTAAATATTGGGTTAACAATGATGTTATGCTGTCAAGTGCCAGACTCAAAGATCTTTTTTCTTTTTCTAAAAGGTTTCCAGAGTATTCTTCCCTTTACAAGGAGAGAAAAAAGGAGCATTTAATGTTGATAAAACACACTAAAAAGAAATTTTACCAAGATCAAATAAAGAGTTCGGATAATGAAATTAAAGAGGCATGGAAAGTTGTGTCTGATTTGAATAATAATAACAGTAGTAGTAAAAATATTGTGATAAATGATGGTTTAAATGATATATCTAACCCTGATGATGTTCCTTTACTATTTAATAATTACTTTGTGAATGCACCTATTTTATTAACCAATGGAATCAATACTGTTACAGGCCAAGAGCCTAACTCAACAGAAGTTAATAGCATAAGAACACTGTTTCTAAAACCATATGCTGAAAATGAATTATTAGAATTATTAATTAGTAAATTCAAAAATAGTAAATCATCGGGATCAGATGAAATTCCTTCATTCATTATTAAAAGGGTTTTAAAAACTATTATATTACCTATAACTTACTTAGTTAATTTCTCATTTTTATCGGGCACTTATCCAGAGGATTTAAAAGTTGGTAAAGTTACACCAATTTATAAAAAAGGGAATAGGCATTTATTAGAAAATTATAGACCAGTGACTGTACCCTGTGGTTTACAAAAGATTTTTGAGTATGCTTTTTTTAAATCGGTTTATGAATTTTATTATTGAATACAGCATACTGTCTGATCAGCAGCATGGATTTAGAAATAGTCGATCAACTTCTTCTGCTTTATTAAAGTTCTCTGAAAAGGTCGTACATTATTTGGACATTGGCAACTGCCCTGCAGCAATATATTGCGATCTTAGTAGGGCTTTTGATTGTGTAAATCATGATAAACTTATGGATAAATTAGAATTATATGGAATTAGAGGTAATGCTTTTAATTGGATTAAGTCATTTTTATATAATCGTGTACAATATGTATCTATACAACATACTGACAATAACAGCTTCATTGTGGGTAAATGGAGTTGTTCTGGTTTATCCATGGGTGTCCCACAAGGGTCAATATTGGGACCAATTCTTTTCATTCTTTATGTAAACGGCATTGATCGAGTTTTAGATAACACTAATTATATTGCTTATGCTGATGATTTTTCATTAATTATGTCTTCAACAAATACAAGAGAACTATTAGATAGTTGTACTAATGTTCTAAAATTAGTAAAAAGTTTTTTTAATAGCAATAATCTGTATTTTAATCAGAGTAAAACTGACATTTTGCGAATTCATTGTAGACAAAATCGATGCAATCAATTGTCATTTGATATTGATGGTGAACTGATAAGCAGTATTAGGGAAGTAAAATTTTTAGGATTGTACTTTGATGAAAATTTAAATTGGAAAATTCACTGTGATAATTTAACTAAAAAGCTTAATTCTATGACCTACTTGTTCAGGAATCTTAGAGATGTATTAGAAGATTTCCAATTGCTTAGCTTTTACTATGCCCAAGTGGATAGTCGCCTGAGGTATGGCATATGTTTGTGGGCCAACTCCTCATCATGTAGGGATGTATTTATTGTTCAGAAAAGAATTCTTCGAATCATAGCTAAAGTTGGACAACTACAGTCTTGTAGAGATTTGTTCATTAAATATAAAATATTAACAGTTGCTGCCTTATATATATATATATATATGAACTATGTCTATTTATATTTAAAAATCGCAATAATTTTATGAGAAATAGAGATGTTCATAACATCAACACAAAGACTAAGAATGAATTTCATATTCCAATTGCACGACTTAATATTACCAAGTACTCTCCTAATTATATGGGACTTGATATGTTTAATCATTTACCTATCTTTATTAAGGAAAGCAAATCTTTATACATTTTAAAAAACGACTAAAGTACTTTTTAGTTGCCAAGTGTTTTTACACAATTGAAGAGTTCTTTAATGAACAATTCTAATAAGTTTATCTTATGCAATTACAGGTTATAAGTTTATTGTATGCACTTTCTGTACTTGTGTACATCTTATTTTGTTACTATACATCTAGTCTATTATATTTGTGTATGTTTAACATTATGTATGTAATTACGACTATTCCTATATATCATTATATAAGGGAAAATAAATTATTATTATTATTATAATTGACAATTTTG
The DNA here is from genome assembly GCA_929113105.1 of Agrypnus murinus. NCBI lineage: Eukaryota > Metazoa > Arthropoda > Insecta > Coleoptera > Elateridae > Agrypnus > Agrypnus murinus. The sequence goes on from OV816025.1 coordinate 60,433,716, forward strand.
CAAATAACTGAGTAAAGCTTAAGAAGATTCATGTAATAAATAAAATTAACTCTGCAAAACATTATTTTTGTTTCTGTTAGCAATATCTTTTTTTTTTGTTTAGGTATAGTATCTATTTTTTGTAGTTAAAAGAAGCTTCTTTTTATCTTATTGAGGAAGGTGAGGCTTATAAAATAGGGTAACTACTTAAAGTACTTTTTCGAGTTTTTAATTTAATAAGAATTCTCAGCATTGGTATTTTTAATATTATTTGTTTTAGGGGGAGGTATGTTTACCATTTCCATACCATAATTTCAAAATCGCTGTTCCTTTTTACCTTGGAGCGGAGCCACTGCCTGGGACTTCGATTTTTTAATGCCGAGGTGTCACAAATATTACTACTGCCTAAGAGGCAATAAAAGTGTCTTAATAATAATATGACTTTTGATAATTTTTATTAATGAATCAATCTATGTGTCTAGAATATTTAAAATTATAAATCTAGAAACTGTTGACAGTATTATAACTAATGTAGCTATATTAATTATATGTTAAATGGTGTGTTATATCTGCAATGGTACTGTCTTTTTCTTTAGATTTTTTACTAATAAATAATAATATAAATAAAAATTATTTATATTATTTATTAACAATTTATATATACAAGAATTACATGTTGTCACTAAGTACTATCTAACTTGATATGATATATACATTATGTACAAAAATTCGCTTAATATAAACATTTGTTTTTAATTTGTTAGTTTTGATACGCAAGTGATGTTAATGATACTAGAATTATACTTAAAACCTATTCGTTTACAAGTGCTGCAGGGAAAGTTCCTTCTAATATAAGGAAATTAATAAAAGTAATCATTCATAAAATTGAATGATGGGCCAATTGATATTTAATCTGACCACATAAAGTACAACAATATTGTACTTAATAAAAAAGTCTAACTCAAAACTGCTCTCTATTTTCATTTACTGTTATCTATTAATAATAACAAGTTTACAGCCTTTAAGATACATATTCCCATTACATTCATTTACTTCAATATAAGGTACTTCGAGAAATGACTAATAAAGATGAGTATGGGTATGTTATAATTACAGAACACCTCTTTATCCATATATTTTTCACAGTGCTCATTATCTAACAAAACTATGAGATCATCATAATAATAACAACTATAATGATATCATTTACAAAAAAGATATTGGAATTTTTATTAAACACCAGTTTAAATAAAACAATGAAAGTAATAGACTCCATACTAACTATATTTAAGCATATATCTTAAATTTGGTAGATTCTACTAGATACGGTTGACCAGCAAATATTTACTAACTCATATAGACCAAAAAAGAAGACATAAATAACTCTTCAACCAGAAAAGTATAAAAGAAAACAAGCAAAGTTCTATAAAAATTAACCAATTAAATATACTCGGATATAAAAAATTTTTTAAAGTCTGGCACACTACCACCATGATGTGGCATTTTACTTCTATATTTTTTACAATTTTCTTGATATTGAATATTATTGTTATTACGATTATACACATCTTCTAAATAAGCTATACTAGAATTTAGATTTTGCAAAAGACTTTTGTTATTATTATTATTACTAATACTGGTATTACTATTTTGATAACTGCTAGCTTTGTTAGTCAGATTATTACTATCTAAAAACTGACTCCTTCCGATCTTACTATTAATATTATTTAATTTTTTCCGATCCTCAATAGTCATAAAAGAATTTGAGCGTTGCATTCTAAATCCTCCAAAAAACCCTGCCTCTTCATCAATGTATGCTTGGAAATTTTCAAGAGACCTCTTAGAATTTGATCTAGTTATTCTAAAATTCCTTCCAAACTGATTATTCAAATCTGTGATCGAATTTTTAGAACTTCTTGAATTTGATCTTGCTAAAATGGCTTCTGTGAAATTATTATTGCTTAATGGTTGTTTTTGATTTTGGGAGATCTGCTTAAATGTTGTTAATTCAGTTTTTCTATTCCCTTCGTTTAATATGCCATATGAGTTGTCTGACATTGAAAGAAAACCTAGATTTTCATTTGATGCAACAGCATCATCTACATCTCTAATATTTCCAGCATCATCTATATCTTTACTTTGAAAAAATTCAAAATCACAATTTGCTTCAGTTGTTATAGAGTAACTACTTTGTGAAGTTGCATCAAAATCTATACCTGCATCATTTAAATTAACGCTGTCAGTGAAATACTCATCATCTGAACTAATACAAGACAAATCTTGTCTGCTATTTACATTACTACTCTTATTTGATTTAGAATTATTAAAATTCTTTTGGAAAATTTCAGGATTTTGCTTAAATTTCTTCAAATCTTTTTGAAGATCATTTAAACAGTCTTCACTTTTACTTATTCTACTATTCAAGCCCAACTTATTTCTTCCGTTATGTCTAAGGATTTTCTGTCTGCAAATATCTGGTTTATACACCATTGATGGCATATTTTCTAATACTGGTAATCTACACAGACTATCCTGACTTAGACTTATTCTTTTCTGTAATGGCCTTCTGTTTCTAATATCTCTATGGCGAAATTGGTCAAAAGGAGAGCCAGTACCACCAAAGCTAGGATTGCGACGAATATGCTGCTGCATCATAAAATTTGGATTAACATGTGGGTAGTTATTACGTAAACTTATTTGATTTGAAGCCATCTGACTTTTTTCACATCTTGTACAAGATGGATGTTTTTGGGGATGTAGGGAACAGTCGTAATTTTGCGTCTGCGCAGCAAAATGCAGTTCTTGCCTTGGACGAACATACTCTTGTCTTCTGAGATGTGTTGAATGAAGGTTGACATTTAAGGAATGAGCCGATGGCGGTTTAGGACAACCTGAAAAGTAGTATTGTTATTACATGAATCATACTAAAAAAACACATCATAATACATTAAATGACTAAAAAGATTTAAAGGAATATGCTATCTTTAGAATGATGAGTACTACAGTAGTGATAGCCAGTTTAATAGCAGTAGTAGTAGTATTAGTAGATAATAGAAAAAAGTAGATTGGAGGAAAAAAAGTAAAAAAAGATCGTTTTTCTGCGGACATGTGCAATTTTCCCTCTTTCCACCCCCAAGAAGAGTCGGGGGAGGGGGGGGGGGCGAAATTTGCAATTTGAGAACAGTTTTTTATGGAGAATGCAAAAGTGCAATAAAAAATAGATGTTCCCATTTAAGTTTTCACAACTTACTCCCGCTCCACCCCCCAAGGGGGGTGGGGGTGATGTTTGCATATCATGACTGAATAGGTTTCAAAAAATAAAGGAACACGTGTTTTTTCTTTTTGTAATCGGATGTGTCGTTCTCGAGAAATTCAAGCGTTTCCACACTTTTTAGACACCCGGTATATGTTTTCTATTTAGAAAATGAACAGTGTCATTGAAGTTATTTAACTTATGAAGTTATCAGCGTTCATATGCAACTTTGCATTTATTTATTTTTATTATTAATATTTTTTGTTATTATACGAGTTTTTAAGGTGTAGATCATAGGTTCCCAACGGGGGCGGTACCGGTCCCTAGTGGGCGCTGGAGCTTTTCGTGGGGGCGGTAGCGGGTCCAAAGGAAAATGGGGGGCGTTATGACAGTCAAGGGGGCGGTCGCGGCGTACTTACCTAATTAGAAATTTAATATAATAAAATCCTTTGAAAATACATCTATTTTCTACTAACTAATTGATTCGGTTTAGGACTGTCGATAACAAGTCTATGCAAGTTGGTAAGCAAAGACGTGATTTACGCAATCAAGCATGTTTCGACGAAAATACGGGAACTTGTAACAACCTGTTTGCAGGGCAAGTGCACCGGGGCACCGCAAACAAACAAAGGTATACAAGTTGTTGCGTGCTCGAAATCAAATCTTTAAAAGGCAAGGATAGCTCTTCTAATGTCTTATTGTTTTTGTGTGCTTCGCCAGTGATCCATACTCGCTCGTGACTGATAAAGTAAAGAAGTCATTATAGCTTTCATAGTTTTATAACTTTCTGTAAATCGGTTGAAAAGTTAATGTATTCAAATTGTGTGTGTGTGTATTCAAATATCAAAATGCATTTGAATAAAATACATGCTGATAAAAAGGACAAAGATTTATCCTATTTTCATGGACTTGAAAAGAAATATTTAAAACAGCCAACTATATCAAACCTTTTTGCATCGTGTTTTAAACAAGAAGATGATGGACTACGAGCTTCATATAATATTTCATTATTAATCGCAAAAGCGGGAAAACCACACACAATTGGTGAAGAATTAATTATGCCGGCAGTCTAAGAGGTAATCGAAACTGTTCTTCATCATATGACGCCATCAGATATCATCAACAAAATTCCTTTGAGTAATAATACAGTGCAAAGAAGAATCGATGAAATGGCTAAAGACGTTGAACTATCATCATGTGACTACTTAAAGACTTCCAAATTTTCCATTCAACTCGATGAATCAACTTTACCAAATAACGAAGCACTACTCTTGGCTTACGTTCGATTCATAAAAGAAGGAAAAATTTGTCAAGAGTTATTATTTGCAAAAAATTTGGAAAACGATACAAAGGGAGAATCCATATTTAATACCATGCATGTTTTTTTTCAAGAGAAAGAAATTCGTATTCGAAATATTTTGTCAGTTGCTACAGATGGTGCTCCAGCAATGACGGGGCGTCATATGGGTTTCATTGCGCATTTAAAACAAGCAGTACCAAATGTACTTGCGGTACATTGTGTCAGCACTTGGTTGCAAACAATTTTAATGAAAGACTGCATACGTCGCTCCATTACGTTTATTAGAGCAGTCAACAAGATAAGAAGCAATTCATTGAGTGGCAGATTATTTGGGCAACTTTGTAGTGAAAATGATGAAGACTATAATCGCTTGCTGCTGCACACAAAAGTACGATGGCTCTCGAAAGGTGTTTGTCTGAATCGCTTTTTCAATCTATTTGACTCAGTACGGGACTTCCTTGGAAACAGAGACAATGAACTGCGCGGAAACTTGATTGCGTCCAAAAATGACATCGCTTATTTGACAGACCTTTTTAAAATATTTACGGCCATATTCACCATTGTGTTACTTAACTAGTTGGTAAGTAACAGACTGTTATAGTTTAACAGTCTGTTATTAATAGTATATTAATAAGTATCAAGAACAGTAAGGACAGTTTACCGATCGACGACAATGTTTGGCGACTGAGCGAAGCGAAGTCGCCAATATTGGAGGAGATCGGTAAACTCCTTACTGTTTGAGATGCTTATACTATTTTTTATACGACCATTATGAATACAAAGGTATTAATTAAGGAAATATCACCGAAAAAAATAGATTTAAGATAATTTATTTTTGCCCTGTATATCCACCAAACATTAAGTAGGTTTTGTCGTTACCATGGATACGTTTGTAATTACTATTATTTTTGAATGTCACGATATTTGTCAAACTCGTGAGAATGAGTGAATCTGAAGACGAATATAATTGGGATATTGAAGAGGCCTGAGCAAATTTAAATAAACAACATACATTTTTTTAAATAGTCCAATTATTTAGAAAATAAATGATTTCTCGCGAAAGAGACATCTAAAGATCATGCATTTATTTTATAAATTACATATAATTTACTTACCGTTCTGTTTTTGACAGAACTGAACGGTAAGTAATTACTTACCGACGCGTTTTTGCTTAACAACCAGTAAATATAACCTACTGTTCTAAAACCAAGTATGGTAAACAATCCGAAATAGCATGGTCGTACAAAAAATCTTATATTCACCATTACATTTCCAGTGACAGTTAACAAACAGTCTGTTATTAAAAAGTTACTAAATTATTGTTGGTAATACTTTCAAAAAACAATTGAATATTTTCAAATTGCTTATACACAACAACCTTTCCACAATTACTGACTTCACAAAAACAATTTTTTCCCAGGATTTCTAGTAAGAATTATACCTATCTTCTTGAAGGTTTGTTATTGGAATTTAGTAATGGTGTTAGTAAATACAATCTACAAGAATATCCTCTGTCTCCAAGAAGATAATATAAAGAAAAGTAATTGTTTTCAAAGATTCATCTATTCTAAGCATTTTAATAAAATTTTAGCAAAGCAAGGTATGATGAGAGTTCCTTTATACTGAATACTGTATAAAGTGTAGGCTATGAAGACACAACTCTAAAATAGTAATTTAAAATGTAACCTACTGCATAAAATTTGATTCGCTGTTGATATGGAATGATATAGATTTTTTTGTAGCCTCCAAAATTTATTCCGACGTGTCTGATAATCTTTCCACCGTGATTTTATTTATATTTGGCTGAATTCTAAATCATCAATTTCAAATAAATTTAATGTTAATAACTTTCAGTTGCCACCTCACTTGAACTTCAGCGAAAGCACATGTTGAAGATTTTCTACTTGCAAATTACCAAATGCGAATATCAGCATTTAATGTGTATTTTTATCTAAATAACTTATTTTGTTGTGGTATTTAAATATGTAAGTTGTCATTGTGCAGATTACTAAAAATTTTGATTAGATACTTAACCTCAATATTAATTTTATTTAAATTCATTTGACAGTTCGCAGTTATCAGACTGTTATGGAGTTTAACTACTGGATTTTGCCCTGTTACTTTAACATGAATTTAAACAGACTGTTAGGTAGTACATTCAAATGGTGAATACGCTAACAGCTTGTTAAGTATTTAACAGCCTGTTATTTATTTAACTAACAATGGTGAATATGGCCGTTAATGACGTTAATTTACAATTGCAAGGTGATGAGTTGAATTTAAAAAAACAAAAACGTCATAGCTGCTTTTGTGGGAAAACTTCTTCTATTCAAACTAAATCTAGGAAGAGGTGAATACAGCCACTTTCCGACATTATCAGCATTATCGGTAAAACAGGAAGATTTACTTACTTACTGCCACCACCTGGTCGCTCTTCATGCTGATTTTACAGAGCGATTCCAGGATATTTTAAATATGAATATACCAAGCTGGGTTTTAGACCCTTTCGCAAATGCAGATACAGCAGAATCATCAAATTTAGAAGAAGAACTCGTAGAACTCACAACTAATGAAGAATTAAAAGTAAAATTCAGAAATGGATACCAAAGTTCTGGCTCCAAAAATCAATATCAGCTCTCCACCCTGGATTGTGGGAAATGGTACAGACATTTTTAATTGCGTTTCCTTCATCATATTTGGCTGAGCGTGGGTTTAGTGCAGTAGCTAATTTACTGTCTAAGAAAACGAATAGACTGCAGATCACTGAGCGTGGTGATTTGCGACTGATGTTAACTAAATTGAAACCCGACATTAACAAATTGTTAAAACTCCACCAGTCTCAACCGTCTCATTGATGTTTATGTTTCTTATTGAATTTTGTTTTTTTTATTATATTTTTTTACTTATTTTGATTAATCGTCTTGTCTTTGCCTTTGTGCAGTGCGACAGTGCGGGGTGCTGCAGCTTTGTGTATTGTCTTGCGTTTGTTGGTTAAGTTATAATTTTGTTAATAACACTTTGTATGGTCTTTGTTGAATTAAAAGTTTTTATGTTTGAGAGGAGGAGAGAGAGAGACAGAGAGAGAGAGAGAGAGGGAGTGAGGGAGAGAGGGAGAGAGGGAGAGAGGGAGAGAGGGAGAGAGGGAGAGAGGGAGAGAGGGAGGGAGAGGGAGAGGGAGAGGGAGAGAGAGAGAGAGAGAGAGAGAGAGAGAGAGAGAGAGAGAGAGAGAGAGAGAGAGAGAGAGAGCGAGAGCGAGAGGGAGAGGGAGAGAGAGAGAGGGGGGGGGAGGGAGAGAGAGGGAGGGAGAGAGGGAGTGGGAGAGAGAGAGAGGGGAAGAGAGGTTGGGGGAGAGAGGAGGAGAGAGCGAGGGGAGAGAGGGGGGGAGGGGAGAGAGGGAGGTGGATGAGAGGGATGGGAGAGGGGGAGGGGGAGAGAGGGAGGGGTGAGAGGAAGGGGAGAGAGGGAGGGGAGAGAGGGAGGGGAGAGAAGGAGGGGAGTGAGGGAGGGGGAGAGAGGGAGGGGGAGAAAGGGAGAGAATAGATATTTATAAGCGTCGTGTATTATTAATCATTAGTTAAATGTAAGTTGCCGTACGTAAATTTAATTTTTTTAAAAAACTGATGCATTCTCAAGAAAAATTAAAGAAATTGAATGTGTTCCAAAACTATGCGGGATTTCGGAACATACACCGAAAGGTATAAGGGATTAATGATTATGTATGTATGCTAACTAAAAATAAAGTGTTATAATAAAGTGTACTGATAATAAAGTGTAGAATCGAAAAATTGTTTTGAAAAAAATTTTTTGTACCCCTTGCAGTTTTCAAGATAAGTGATAGGATCATCTTACATGAACCACCCTGTTCGTATCTATGTATAATAACAATATCTGTACTATAAATTCGGAATAATGGCTGCTTTATGTAAGAAAGAAAATGATTTATGTAATTTAAGCCAAATTAACATTTTTGAAAGGCTACTTTTATCATAAAAGTGTCAGCCTAAGTACTATTTCCAAAAAATATAAAAATGATTGTCAATGTTGCCACAAGATGACTGTGTAGAAATCAGAGCAGTTGATACTAATCCCACAGGAGGTTTATATTAAATTTCGGTAATGTGAGATAAGATTGGTGGTGAGTTAGAACAATATCACGTAGATTGAATAGAAAAATTCTCTAATTACAGAATAGATTACAGATCAGTTACCGTAATCAGGGAACGAAAACTATTTTCTATTAAGACTTAAGACTGCAATTACTTCAGCGCCAGCAATTTAACATTTCTAATCGCACCAGAAGAGTATTTGAGTGGTTTGTTTATTCTTCATTTTCAAACATTTAAAGTTAATACAAAGCACTCTGGATTGGTTGAAGTACAGGAATGGAGTAACGTAATAGATGGTCATGAAATTATAATAAACGTGGATGCATACCCGGCAAGACTTGGGTGGCAAAAACTATAATATATCAGTACATAAGTACTGATGCTAAGTACTGATATGCTATAAAGCATATGAATGTTTACTATTGGACCAATGACACGCAGAGCTTGTTCATTTATTCGCTGTGATTACACAGCAGTCTGTGAAACAAAATGTACACAATATTTTTTTTATCTCTGGAAGAGCTCTTCATTTATTTTTTAAACAGCCCCGAAGGGAAATATCTAAGCACGTGCCAAAAATGCTACGATGGTTAGCGACACCTCAGCGACAAAAGACACAATTAATATAGACAGCAATAGTGTTGCTGACTAAAGTTTGTTGCTATAATGCATATAGAGCTACTCTGTCACAAAAGAAAACACCAGTCGAAATGTTTATACTTCGTATGTTTAAGGTTTCTAAACTTCAACATTTCAAAAAAATTCATAAAACCAAATTATCCACTATTATCCAAATTTCATCTTTGCAAGAATTCAGAGTATAAAAATTTAAAAAACCAAACTTTTAAAAATCTACAGTCGAGGATTTAATGATTAAATTTTTCAGTACTTCAAGATTTAAGGCTGAAGAATTCTCCAGTTTCAAAATTACATAATTTCAATGTATTAAGTATATTGCAGGTCGTTTAGATTTCAAAGCCGTGCATTTCCAAAACACCAGATTTTAAGATTGTCAAAATTTTTTGACTATCTTATTTTTTTTAATTTAAAAGAGGCCTCAGTCAGCAAATGTAGTCCCGACTATAATTATTATTGTAATTGTGATCTTCTTGAGCTTGTCACGTTTACGAATACTAAGCACAGCATTTAACTTTATGTTTGGTCTCAAGAGCACGTAGAACATCTTTATATTTCCATCGAACATCATGAGAAAGACATGGCAATACTTGCGACCAGGTTATAAACAAAGTACGCTCAATGATCCTACAATAACTACAATAATGCTTTCATATGCCTTCAAGCTGCGCAAAGCTTGCTGTCCACCTTCAGTTTTTAGAGCAGCGTACCTATAACGGTTTTCCAGAAGAATGATATATACGAATAGAGTTTATTCCTATAAAAATATCCGGATATATTTAATTGTTCACATCTTGTTACAACTACTGTATATCCTTGTAATAAAGTTTTTGAGACTACTGCGGCCGAATGAACGAGTAAGTGGCCCTTACCATCAATAAGAATTGCCTTTGCACTAAACCCCGTCATGTTTCTTGCAACCACATAAAAAGGCACCTGCAATAATTCACGTGACACTGTTACGAAACGAATCGACGATTTGTCAGTCTATATCAAGGAACAGTTATTAGAATGAGATCGCATGGTCACATACTTTGCTCTGCAACTGAACGAAAGTACAGAAAGAACAAACAAAGCGACCTTACTATGCTGCATTAGATATGACTACAAGATCAATATTTTCGAATGCAAACTGCTCATCTCCTCGCTGATGCATATTACAGCTGAAGAAGTATTTAAAATCTCATGGCATTGGTTATTCCCGGTATCGGTAGATCTGGTTAAGGTTTTCTGCAGTTTCCCTTAGCTGTAACACAAATGTGGAATTCCTATTAATACCATTTTTTAAGTCGGCTGCAGCCGCATGTTAGGCCTGCGTAATAGTAATAATCGCCCCTCCCTCCCGCTCAATGGGACCTGGTTCACTAGTTAATGGGTAGTAGCTATTATTATTATATTATTATTAATTGGTTGAAGATCAGGAACAAGAAATCAGGCCAGTAATTTGGTACAAAGAAAGATTTTGCGTTTTAGAATTAATAAAATACTATAATAATAATTGCTATTACTGATTACCTGGTGAACCAGGACCCAGATGCTATGAAGTTTGTGCGGGAGGGAGGGGCGATTATTACTATTACGCAGGCCCATTTAACGCGACTGCAGCCGACATATCAGATAGTATTAGCCAAATCCCATATTTGTGTTACAGCTAAAGATAACTGCAGAAAATCTTAACCAGATCTGCCGGTACCGGGAGTTGAACCCGGGCCGTTTGGGTGAGAAAAGAGCTGGCTAGTCCCTACACTACCCAAGACTATGCTATGCTTGCATCTGTTCATTTTCTCCAAATTCGATGACTTTTTATGAATCTTTAAATAAATATTTAAAGCAATCTAAGGTTAAATTTTAAGTTATGTTTTGAGGGTCCACACCAACCAAGAATTTATGGGGTCCGTGGTAGAGAAAAGAACTGCTGATTTAGACAATCGTACTCCTCCATTCCCAACATAAACACGTAAATGTGAACGAAAAAAGGCGAAGAGAAACAGACTGGTTAGACAATAGAAAATTTTATAAAAATAGAAAAAAATGAATAGGAGTAGAAACTGAGAACATAATAAAGTAATAGTAAGAAAGTCCCTATAAGTTGTTGAAAACTGTATGTAGCTAATAATAAGTGTACAGTGAAAATTTATAAAAGAAAGGGTAACAAAATTATCTTTATATCATTTTTACTACTTATAAAGGATGGCGTAATTAATGCAATTTTTAAATTTTATTGCTATTGTTAATGTTGGGAACCAAGTGTAAATCCCAACTAAATTAACAATGTTAATACATGCGTTTTATAATAATCAAGGTTAATGTAGTTGAATACACTTATTAACTTTGGCATTGTAGAAAAATAAATTGTAGAAGGAACTCTTTACAATAATTTAGACACGTAGCTAAGGGGAGGGTATAAGAGGCAACCTGTATATTATTGAAGCGCTTCACTTATCCCCATCACCTTCGCTAAAAAAATAGAAATTTTCGAATTTTTGTAGTGCTTACGTGCCTGTCAGATAAAACTTGAACAAAAGAAAACAATTGAAATGTAGCATTATATAAGAGAATTTATTATATTTATTGATACCTCTTTGATCTTTGTGTCTTCTATAATTATGAATAATAGGCAACCTTCCATCGATGCTCGTATACAGTGAACCATTTGTAATAGGAAACTTAGGTTCTGTTGGAGAATACCCTCTTGGCCGTTCAAGATGGGTTTGTGTAATTTCTAAACTTTGCGGTTGGCTACCGAAATGGCGAAACTTTCCATCCAAACCAACTGCAATAAAAATTTCGAAATGTAATTTTAATTGATTACATGAATTAATAATAATATTTAAAGAAGCAATAAATTAAATATAAACTTACCACCTGGCGGAACTTTATCAATTACTTTCCTCCTTTCGGCGCATTTATAAACTTTCGATACCCATTTACAAAATCTTGAATCAACTATACCAAGACCAATTGGTATCAAGATATCTTGAAGTTGTCCCATCCATAAAGCCACTCCAGATACAGGCCAAGGGGCTACCAGACGTGGAAAAATGCATAAAATCTGTAACAATAATAGAAGTTCTAAATTTTTATTGTTCCTCAAATTAAAAATCACGTACAAGTAATGTTAAGCAGAGCGTAGTAAATGATTGCTCAAGGTTGTATTCGCAGAAACTTTATTGTTTAGTTTGATTTCCTCTTTCTATCATTATTAGCTTAATGTTGTTTTAACCAGTAACTTTTGAAACAAATAAGTACTACTTAAATACATATATATTTATATTTTCTAGCTGATGCATGTTTTCGACTACATTCTAGCGGTTACACAAGTTTGTTTCCGGGTATTAGAAAATTTAGATGACATAAAGAAACAAGCAGATGTTTTTGAAGCATTTTTTATGTAACTAACCTAAATTTTGGAATAGCTTTAGAAGTTTATGAAATTTACATTCTTTCAATGCCTTAACGCAAACATCTAATGTTCACGCTCCTCGGCAGTGTTGCCAGATCATTAACTCACAAAATAGCCAAGCTGTCAAATAAAAACCGCCACAAATAGCCATCTTGACTTTTTTTCAACAGAAATCAATGGATTTGGATGTTCGGTAATTTTATGACAATCAGTCAATAAAATAAGCTGTCGGTCATTTTAGCTAAGTATCTCATCAAATCATCAATTCAATCACTTCAAGTCAATCTCTTAAACTGTTTTATCAATCAACTATCAACATTATATTAAATATCTTGTATATACAACTGGGTAGTTTGATCTGTATGAGGCGTTGCATTTTACGCTCTCAATATAAAAATGATTTTCTATTCAATTCATCTAGTTCTCATTACTTAATTTTTAAAAACCGCCACATTTTGTAGCCAATAGCCAATTGAATTATTTTGTCGTCAAGTTACTTGAAAAACCGCCACTTTGGCTATAAATAGCCACATATGGTAACACTGCCTCTCGGTCATCGCCGTTAAGGGCGCATCGCCCCCACCTCAAGAGTGAGCCAGATAGGCACATATATACTTTACTTTAAGATGTTTTAAGTTACTTCATAATGTTATGAGTTCATTAGTACAGTTCATTAGTTCATAAGCTCATATGTTTACATATTCGGTTAATTATGAGTTCGTTTCTTAGTTTATTATCAAGTCGCTTACAGCGACACTTTACTTGTATATAATGTAAATAAATCGTCATAGTTAAATATCTTTTATTTTCAACATCAAACTTGTGTACGACGTTACATCTAAATATATAAAATTCATATCGTATCTGTTTGCTTGTTTATCTATTAAGAGTTTTCGTACTTCTCGGTGACCTAGAAGACTGAATTTCGACCTAGAGTCCTAGAAAACCAAAAAAGAACCGAATTTGTGGCCCTAAAAGGACTCGTCCAATGGGTCAAAATATACCTGTTTGTTCAATCGCGCTAAAAATTTATATCAGAGGTTTTTAACACTGCTAAATACAACCCTGTTGTTAGATTTTTAAAATTTCTATCAAATGGCCCTAAATCAGTACTTGAATAGTATCTACAAGTTCGAAAAATTTGTTATTTTCCAATCAATTTCTACAAAGAAAAAATAACGAAAATGAATAAATAACAGGAAATATCAACGGGAGACAAGCAAACAAAATTGCTGATCTTCAGATTACATTCATCTGAAAGTGCGTAATGGGTAGATCACAAATATTCAAAAAATCTGATTTTTTAGATGCAGCGATTTTTTGGCGAGAAATGAGAATTAGGTATTTTGATTTAAACAATTTTAAATTATTTTAAATACGTATCAATCAATTTCTAGCCATAGACTAATTTAAAATCCGCTTTTGAAAAGTACTTAATTATGCGCTATAGGCTATTATTTCAAGTTTTCCGGTTATAAATATAAGTCCAGATGCCTAATCATCAGAATAAAATTTTAATTCACCATCGCTTTTTGCAATTAATTCAACTTAACAGGTATGGGCTACAATAGATTAATTTGTGGTTTGTAAAACCAAACCTATTTGTTCTCATGGACAAGATCATCAAACTGGCGCCAACATACATTTTGGATAATGTAATTAACACTGAAACTATTGAAGCTTTTCGGGCTTATTGACTTTAAAACCTTACTGATTTAAATGTTATTTCCGAAAATTATTCAGTATCATTTTAATTGAAATTTAAAGATTTCTAGAAACGCTTGATTGATAACTGTTTTTATGGTACTTCCTGTAAGGCAGGAAGGGATTCTTCTTTGACTGAGAGTGAGATGTAGATTTTCCTTCGATGTGGGGCTCTACTAAAAATGGACTGTATCTTTTACAGCTGTCAAAAAGCGGTCAATTTCACTAATGGCGTCTTCAATTGGAGCCCGGATTGCTCAATAGGGAGAAGAAGTGCATACGTCATACCGTGCCTGACGTCATAATTCTTTCCTCGCAACGCGCATGTTCGCATCGCTCTACTTCGCTGTAAACCGTTTGTTTGACAGTTTTGACACTGTTGACAGTTGGAAGAGAAAACGTGACGCTACTTTGCGAGGTTAAAATAATAGATAGGTACTATCACAAATAAAATATTGAAACAACAATGGGTGAAAGCCATTGGGTAAGTGTTTTTATAGCTTGTAAACATCCTTTTTAACACTATCAATAATCAGAAATGAAAATATAATGTGCCTTATTGAAGTACATGCGCGTTGCGAGGAAAGAATTATGACGTCAGGCACGGTATGACGTATGCACTTCTTCTCCCTATTGCAGATTGCTCTGCGGTTGCTCGCAAAACGGGTATGACGCCATTTCTCTTATGTAGATTGACCTTAGATTGATCGAAGAGTGATTTACAATACACAACCGAATAAAATAATTTCGATCGCCGTGTGTTTGTGTGACCATTATTATATAAATTATTATAACTAATAATAATAAAACACATGGCAGTACTGTTTTGAAACATGGCCAGGAATTTATTTATTAAACGTGGGTCACAAAAATGAGCAAAAACGATTAATAAAATATTGTATTGTACCTATTATTATGGCAAACCTACCGATTCATCAGAAAATTAATTTATCGTCTCCAGAAAATTTGCATAATGGTTGTTTCTCATTTAAATATTCAATAATAGCTATTATTTCCTTATCTTTAGACGAATCTGAAAATTTAATAAAGCCGAACAATACCTTTCATCATCCATAATAATACTTTGAATGCCTTTTTCCAGTTAAAGCAACGCAGATACAAATGAATTAGAGGTAAGGTTTTTGTTTTGATCTGTCTCGTGGGACAGATCAATAAAGAGCACTCTCGGTGTGCTTTTACACAGAGCGCTTGCCGCAATCGAACACGCAAGTCTCGATGACCGGAATGTCAGGTGAACCAATCGAATACGGAATTTGCTCTAAGAGCAATCTAAGAGCACTCCAGAGCAGTCAATTGAAAACACTATAAAATGAGCATTTTCGAGGAACTGCCAAAGTTTTTTTGACATCAGATTCGTGTTACGCAACTTCAACCACATAAATACACAATATTTCACGTTAAAACATAGAAAGATAAAAAAGTTATTACACAAAGTCTCTAGAAGTGCTCCAAACCCATGTTAAATCCCATTTAAACTTTAACCTCTCGGTGGCACGGGTTAATATTGACCAAATCGGCTGAAATTTTGCACAACACATTTTTTTGGATTTTTAAAGAGATCTAGTGGAGGGAGCTACAAAATTTTAACTTTTGTAAAATAACGGCCACCGTAATGGACACTCGTTCTCCACAGATGTTTATGTTTAGAATTCGACTAATAGTTGCCATAGATTGTCGTTGTTCATAGATGTCCATATTTCAAATTTGGAAATTTATTTTACATATTTTTAGTTTAAATTAAACAATAATTGCAGTATGAAATAAAACGCATTACGTCATATGTCCTGGAAATGTTTTTATTTCCCCCTTCTATGTAAATGCCACTTTACAGGCCTTTATGTAACTAAGTAAATGAGTAATTACAGCCACAGCCCTGTAAAACTTTACGGGCTTCTAAAAGAAACCTGTAAAATTTTACAATGCTTAGCAACAAAAAGCTATGGCAACTAATGTGTTGCTTAACCACAACACCATGGCAACGCCTAGCTATAAATTGTGCTACCGCCTTTGATTCCAAAATGTCTTTTTATACAAATTGTACAATTCATAAAAAATGCTGGTGAAGGTGGAAATAAAAGTTTGTACGCGACACGCTTTGCAATTAATCGTTACTGGGCTCGCTGGATTATGGAAGCTCGCTCCTTCGTCGCTCGCCCTACAAACTGTCCAGCTCGCCCGTAAAGATTAATTTACAAAGCTTGGCACGTAAATAACTATTACTGACATTGTCTTTATTTTACAAACTATGTCACTAAGCTACAGGGTAAAAAATAAAACTGAGGACTGTACAAGCTGAGCCTGTACACTTCCGTCAACCTAATTATTCAGATTAGTTAGGTATAGTCTGTTTACTATAGCTGGACCGGTTCTTTCATTTTATCCTATCCTATCCTAATTTACCTATAGCTACTATTTACAGTATTTACCTACTCTAGATTTATTCAATCCAAAAATCTGCATAATGCAACAATCCACCAAATGCCCCAATTCCTCTAATAACAATTTACCAAGTAGAAATGTTATGGTATTGTTTACAAGAAAAGCTAGAAATATACCTCAGGAACCTCAATTTTAATCTTCATTTCTTAACACCATTAACCTAACATAAAAAACGCGAAAATAGTAATGACTGAGAAATTGTTTTAGCAACATTTACAAAATTTATTTACATGATTAACATTTGGAGGACAATTTGGGATTAAGTGAGTTAGAAAAATTGAGATTCTTCGTATCGTTCATTTCCATTATACCGGCAATATAATTGGATTTAAATTTAACTTAAACGGACGCACGATACGTATACACACAGGGTGTAACTAATATAACTAGAAACCTCGTAATGGGCGTAGCTGTAATGATTTAGAACATATTTTTCTGACACTTTTTTTATGTGGTCACTTTCTGCTAGTTTTCAAGAAAATCACATTTTAAATACGTCCATTGCACTCACATTACATTAAAAATACGAAACAAGCAAACAGATTTTTTTTAAAGGGACACTATTTAAAAAAGTGACGACCTCATTAATTATGCTGAAGTGTTTGCCACCAGAGCACCTAATGACAGTTTTAACAATGGTCTACGTTTCCTTCTGGCAGTTTATGGAGCACCAAAAAAACAGGATTCCATCAATGTTTTAAGATATTTAATATTTGTTAAATCGACAAAACTCAATAAAGCTATGCAATTGTCTTCTCTTCCTCCAACATTTGCTGCTGCTCAACAATACCGGGTGTAACATTATCGGGTGTATTATCAAATTCAAACATGACTCAGAATTGACGAAGTTGATCCTGAAAACTAGGGATGGACATTACAAATAATGTCTTGGATCCAATTACAACTCTGTCGCAACCTGTCGCTGATGTACTGCTGAGTACAACTTTTTGTAACTACAATAAAGGCTGTGCTTCTAATTGTGGATGTCGAAGAATAGGATTAGATTGTACTATAATTTGTGGCCACTGTCATGGTCAATCATTCTTGAATACGGTTACACCCGATATTAATGAAGAGGAGTTGTAACGCAAGCATCACTTGTTCAACAAAGAAATTATTATGTTTTTTAGTTTTGTTGGTAATTCTAATTTGTTATTTCTTTCGTTTTAGTAAGAATTACAGAACGCCTCTCAAGTGATTCTTGCACCACCACGTATAATTTAATTAGATTAAGTTTTGCAACATTACATTGCTATCAGAAGCTCATGTCGTTACCTTGCCATCAGCAGTTGATATCTTCAATCCTTGCCATCAACAGCTAAGGCCTTTCAGTTCTTTGATTAGATTCATTACTAGAATAAGTTCTCGTTGTCTTAGTATGTTACGGAATTTCTTTGAAAGATGCAACCAATCCAAAGTTTTTTGCAGCTGTCCAGCAGCAAAGTCTTACTCACATCGATACTAATAGATTTTTTTCCTTTACGAATTATATGTTGAATGTTTTAAAACTTTTTAACAGGAGTGTAATGTAATGATCTACTACATATTATCTGAAAAGCATTGAACAGATAAAAAGGTTACCGTAACAATATAGCAACTCAATAAATAGATCTGCAAGCACATAATATTTTATTTTGTACTTTTAAAGATAAGCATATTTTTATAAATATAACGTCGGTCCTCAGCCAATTTCCCAATAAATATCAGTACCTACTATAAATAGAATTATACTTTTACAAAAATGAACAAAGTAATACCACAAAACATATTCTTTCTAGGAAAAGTATTGGCCTTAAAGCAAAACCTGCGAAACTTAGTGAAATTGTATTTACATGCGATATTAACATATGCTCCAGCAGTAATTTCGTTTTTGTTTCTAACCTTTTGGTTCCTCAGTTTTTTGTAAATCACACCGAAAAGTGGCGTGAATACATATTGTCATGATATTTGGCATACAATAGAAAGTACGCTCCCACATATAAAATCTTTCCAACAAGATGCTAGATGGGATGCATAACCTCAAGAAAAAATAATTATTTTTAATAATTTTTTATGAAGCCAAATAAAAGGGGTTTAGTTTAATAAACATGCACTCTAGAACACACTATGCAGTAAAAGAACAAATTCTAAAGTTGGTTTTTCTTAGAATCTTAATGATTTTTCATTATTCAGCTAACGATGTGAAATCGTGACCTACGTAATTAGGCAATTAAAATAAATTTAAGGCCAAATTAAGGCAAGTTTGACCTCAAACAGACAAGGTGTATAGTAGTGATGATGTATGCAAGTATTTACCACCTTACCTGAATAATTTGTATGAGAAAATAATGTTTCAGGTTAACAATATTTTGATAGTGTTACATTTTTCTTCATTTGCTAGATTATACAGCTTGCGACTAAAATGTTTTAATCCTGTTTTGTTCAACAGTTTCTTAACCACGATTTTGAAACAATCTCGAATGTTGGGATTGCTTTTTGTAGAAGATATCATTGAAATAAAATGCAAGATTGTGTGTTTTTCCATTGCAATCTGAAATAATGTAATTTAGCTACTATTTTCATATTTCATATTTTGTTATTCATATCCAAAAGCATGTAAATAATGTTTATTAGAATGTAAGGTTGGATTTTGTCAAGATAGGAAGATGTAAATAGGTAACTTTACGTAATTAAGTTAATTCTCTAGTGGCCTTATTTTTTATGTCAATATAAATGTTATATATCAATGGAAATGGAATTTCTCTATTTATGTCTAGCTGTCTATTTATTGCATTTATTTAAAGAATAATTAATAGTTATAAACAATTATGTGGTTATGTTGTATTTAGCTTAAAAACTTCTTTTGTCTGTAACCAAAAAATCACTATAGCCTTCTAGCTTGTTTGAAAAAAGGTATAAAAAGAGCGACAATTTTAGTAACAAATTTTCTGTTATTTTAGAACTTCCAAAAAGTTCACACATGTTGAAAGCAAAAATTTAAAATTTTAAGGTTATATTGTGAGTTGTGAAAAATGTAAACAAACCAAACGTTAAAAATGTTAGGTTATATTTTACTGAAATGTCAAAGTGTTAAATAATCATCGAAGATCTTTGAATGTGACTGTTTTTAAGAATAATAACATTTAATTAACATAATAATCATGTTGTGAATTTATTTGTAAAGTAATTTTTTATAAATACGAGAAGATTTTATTCGTATAATGGAACTTTTAACCTTCGTTATAATTTGGATGTTGGAAGGGAATTTAAAAATATAATCATTACATGGACATATGTCGTACACGAAGCTGAATTTTAATTTCGATTTAATAAAACCATTTATTTGAACATATTTCGAAAGAGAGGTAGGTGGTTATTCTTCCACCATTTTATTATTTAAACCATATTAAACTGTTGGCGCCAAATATTGGATTGATTTAAAAGTTTAAGGTATGTAATTAATTTTAAATAAGATTTAGTAATTAAGATTCTGATGATGCCAGAAATATTACTCCTCAGATAAAAGGCATTTTACTATCTTGGAATTGATTTTTTAATTGTTCATGATATCCAAAGTTCCTTTTCTTTTATATTTTAATATTTTTTGTTGTTGTTTGTGTTCATTTTTAAATAAATTATTTAGAGAAAATTTGGTTTATATTTCTTTGATGTCCATTATTTGTATTTCTAGATTTATATTTATATAGTGTGTCATCACTGTGCCACCGCCGCAATCTGTTTATTATTTGGTGACCCTAATATTCATAGCAATATATACATACAAGAAATCAAAAAATAAAATTTAAGTTATCGCATTGTAGTTTATTTAACTTTCATTGCAGTTTACATCCGCTTCGGCTTTAAAGTCATTGAGTGGGAAAATCTAAGAAATAGAATTTACTTTTTATTGTTAGAAATTCCCATATCGAGATAACCAAAAAGCATACAAATAGATAAATTTTAAAATGACATGGGAATTTCATTACTGTTGTAAATTAATGCAGTATATGTATTTCCTTTTCTTTAATTTGTAGAAGAAATATCACAACGAAATAAAACTAATTCTCCTCTTGTGTTTTGCACAACCATTCATACCAAACAGCCATTGCCATTCTTTAATGTTAAACAAACATAACTTGGTTTGGTCTGGTATGTATAATGGAATTTAATTATCCTATTTAGTTGCACGCAGTTCCTTAAATAATTATGTTACGTAATTCAACAAATTAGTTAATAATTATTGTTAGTTTTTTTATTTATCTAACTTCCTATAAAATTCCATATATCTTAAGAATTAGCTGTTTCTATAATTTTTGTTGAATAACAAAACCCTTTCTTACCTAATAATGCAATAACACTATTCGTTATTATTAAATAGGAGAGAAATTGAATATTTAATAAAATTGACACAATAATTATTACATAATAAGTATTATTAAATAAAATCAAATTTAGCTTTCCGTGATTGGATGTTGCAAGCATAAAATCGTGAAGACGTGAAATATCAACAGCAGAAGGTAAACGTTATTTTATTTATTAATATAACATTTTCCTTTTAATAAGGTGAGTGAAATGGTTGCATTTAAATGTTATTTTACTTGAATAACGGGAACAAATTCTTGTGAAGAGATTTCAAGGCGGAAAAGGACCTTGACTAGCCTTATCAAAATTAATTTTGGTGTGAATTCGAGCAAAAACTTTCAAGGATTGTTTTTGAATATAAGATGATACAGGCTTGAAAGTACGAGGACTTTTGATTTTACTTTTCGATTGCAATTATATAGTTTGCCATATCAAATTTGTTTATATAATAGTATGCATTTCAATATCTATGCGGGGTATTGTTGTTTATGAACTTACTCGTAACAGTTTCTTAGCCTAAATGATTTGGTTTTTATCATCTCATACATTACAAAAACACAATAGATTATTAAAAAAATAATTATAGTTCGTTTTGAATAGAATTTTGTTAGTCTTTGATTGATTGATATATTAACACATTCAACAAATGCCAAGCTAATCTGATTGTGATTTTGCATTTACTTTGGTCAAAATTCCTGATTTTAGTCATTTTGTAGATTACAACATAACTAGTATTTCTGAGTTAATTTTTTTTATTCCCGAGGCTCCAGATTTTTTTAACTCCTGGG
The DNA here is from genome assembly GCA_929113105.1 of Agrypnus murinus. NCBI lineage: Eukaryota > Metazoa > Arthropoda > Insecta > Coleoptera > Elateridae > Agrypnus > Agrypnus murinus. The sequence goes on from OV816025.1 coordinate 60,455,686, forward strand.
GATCCCGGACAGTAATTTCAGATAATACATATGTAGGTACCTAAAAAAAATCAAATATTCTTTTTTGAAATAACTTTAACTAATCCTCTAATAACTTTCCCCTCAAAGTTTCCATTGGAAAAAACTGTATTTAACGAAAAGCACAGCAGTACATAAATAAATTCTCCTATTATAAATTCTTTCTCTTCTCTTTTTTATGGCAAAACTTTTGTGTTGTATTGTAAATCTTAAGTCATTCAAAGCTTTTCCAAAACATTTTTCCTTAATATGAATATGGTAAGTATTATTACCAGTAGTTCGAATTGATATTCCATCCTTTTGTTATGAACAATAATTACATATTGAGCTATGTTTACATTTTTACATTTTTGAGAATGATCTCAAAGTACGGAGTTTATTTTCATCTTGTAGCTAAACAGAAAACATTTTATTTATACTATATACTATATTTATTTTATTTAATAAATCAATAAAATTGGTTTTGGACTTACCGGTAAGTTAAGCCAAATGAAACAAATTTAGAAATGTAGTAAAATGCACTATGTATTAACAATAATTATAAAAGCAACCTATTTTCTTTACAAAAACTATTAAAATATTCTTGGATTTCTTTATTTATTGAAAACGACTGGTTGTTGATGTGATCAAGTCTATACGTATTTCAATATCAATTTTTAAGTAAAAACATTCGATGGTCTTTAGGAAGACTGCTATTTAAATATTAGTATCTGTTTATAAATAAGATAATAAATTTCAGATGGAAACCATCTTTGAATGTAATTGAATAGAAAGTACAAGTTTGCTTAATAAATAGCCTGGCCAGGCATCATATCTAAAGATAGTTTCTTCTGAAACTAACCCCTTACATTTTATGGATTTTTATAGACAATGTCAAAATTAGGGATTTTGACCAAGCAAATGCAAAATCACAACAAAATTAAATTAGATTGGCATTTGTTGAATATTTGTAATATATCAATCAATCAAAGACAAACGAGATTATATTCAAAAGAAACTATAATTATTTTTTTAATAATCTATTGTGTTTTTGTAATGTATGAGATGATAAAAAACAATCTATTTAGGCTAAGAAACTATTACGTGTACTTTCATATACAACAATGCCCTACAGATATTGAAATGCATACTATTATATAAACAAATTTGATATGACAAACTATAAAATTGCAATCGAAAGGTAAAACCAAATGTCCTCGTACCTTCAAACCGTATCAAAACGTATCATCTTATATTCAAAAACAATTCTTGAATATTTTTGCTCGAATTTACACCATCCACATTACATGATCAAAAAAACGCCAGGAGACATATCAATCCTAACTTATCTTCCATAATCTGGAAAATTCAAGAAAAATTATAGAACCATTGCCAACTTCGAACTTTACTAGTAAAAATTGGAAAGAACTATATTGACTTCAGCATAATAACACCACAAATCAATAATAACTAGTTTTAACTAACAGCTTACAAAAACCTATTAAACAGATTGTAGTATCTTTATTGATAGTATTTACTAGCGTTAGTTACCAATTAATATACTAAACATTGATTATTAATTCTTGTACTGCTAGATTGCACAATAAGATTTATTTATATATATATACTAATTATACTTAATAATAAATAACGAGCTTTCAATAATTATATAAATCAAAAAATCCATCCACTCTGTTTCATTTATTCCAATATTATCTAACTATATACAAAGAAAAACTAATAAATTTATTAATTTAATTTTATGCCTTATTATTTGTTCTATATTATATCAACATTCAATAGTTTTTTTTACATACAGTACGGATTTTATATCTCTGAATATGCAAATTTCCTGCATATAAAACTGGTATATAAAATTTTAATAAAATAACACGGCAAATGCATTGACACCCCTGACAGTTATATAACCAATATACTATTTTGAATGCTGATTTAAAAAATATGAATTACTTCTTAAACAAAATTGAATAACCTCCTTCACAAAAATTCGCATTATTTCTTTAATAAATTTATTCAACAATAATGTATACAAAAGAAGAAAAAATTAAGAATATTACATTAGTATTTTGACAAAAATAGTTTGAAAATTGTCTAGAATAAAAAGGATATTTTGTATACTTCGTGTAAATTGCTTTTGTCCACGTTCAGATTGTTATTCATATTCGTTAAGAATGTGTTGAGTTTGTAAAATCATGTTTTTGCCTATTAATGTAGAAAATAATTATTATTATTAATATTTATGTGTTTTTATTAGAAAAATACTTAATTTGTATCGTTGTGTAACACACAGTAGCTTCACACCCGTGCATTCAACAATTTACAGCAAATGAGCATTCATTAAATTTTTACTTTAAAATTCAGGTTTTATGTAATTTAATCTCTTGAGCAAATTATTAGTCAAAAAAGGCAACTCTGAACAAAAGTGTCGCCTTACACAGGTGGTTTTCTCAAATCAGTTATTTAAAATAGTAAGACTTAAGACATAATGTTTTTAAATATTTATACAGTGTGTCGCATTTAAGATGAATACACTCTCGTAGTTTTGTTATCTTAAGGAGTAAAAATGTTGACACAGTGATACATATTCATGAGTTGCATTTTTTGAGGTACTCAACTTAAATGTGAACTGTAAACCCAGCCTACCACGACTCTTCAAACAGGTCCAATTCTCGATATTTCGCTTCGCGTTATAGATATCAAAAAAAGTTATTACGAAAAGTTGTTTAGAATTCAATTTTGATCCTTACTAGCACGTTTCATGACAAAATTCGCATTTTTGACTTTTCCGTATGTTAGCGTTGTCTGCACACAGTTACAAGTTTTTATTTTATTTCGTATTTCAAACAATTCTTTATATACCACAATTAGTAATATAAAGTATATCTTGATCTCCGTTGTCAATGATACCGGAGTTAAAGACGTTCTTGATCTCCGTTGTTGTTGGCAACGTAAATAATTTGATGTTGCATTATAGCCACATGCATGCATGCATGCTGCTTTTTATCTCCTTAGTTACGCGTATGATGACTCAGACAAGGCAACTTGCTTCTTTATACAATAAATTCGGATGGATTTTAAAAGGGAGAAATTAGGATTGAAATACGAAATAAAATAATAGTACATTACATACCGAGGCCGAAAGTACTCCATTCCTGTCGAGAGAACAATATAGTTTACCGAGAGGCGATAGCCTCGAGGTGAACTAGTTCTCGAGACACAGGAATGGTACTTTTGCCGAGGTTTGTATACTATTTTATTCGCAATCGTCCTTTAAATACCGAATTATCTAAAATTCTTGACAGATGCAAAATGTCATCGGATTGGCATAACGTATGTCGCCACTTACATCATCAAATTCGATCGCATATTTCGAGGATTTTATTGAATAGGAGTATTTATAAATTAATAATAATACCTGGGTACTCGTTCTTTAGCAGCCAAGGTCCGCAACATTACCAAACATGATTTATACAGCCATTTATACACCGCATTTGGCGATGTAATTTTCTGCGCGCCACCTAGTAGCTGAATTTAAAGACACGTAGAGGTGCGAAAATAGGTCGTTTCGAACCATGAGAATGTCAAAGTTACAAACAATGATGCATTTTCGGACCTCTAAATGGTCAGGAATGGACTCATTACCAATACGATTGCGAATAAAACAACTTATGCAATACGGAGATCAAGCTTCTTTAAATCCTCGAAGATGTTATAACGCCTCGGCTGGCGCCTCGGCGTTTTACATCTTCTTGGATTTAAAGTATCGCTTGATCTCCTAATTACATAATATATATTACCTTATATCTACCAAAATTAAATGTATTTTTTGTCAGATTGACATTTCGTTCATTCAAATTTTATTTTCCATGAAACTCGATTGAATTAAAAAGTAAACTTGTATTGTGTGCAGACTTAATGCTAACATACTAAAAAATTAAAAATACGAGTTTTATCATGAAACTTGATACCAAGGATAAAAATTGAATTCTAAACAACTTTTTCTAATATTTTTTTGATATACCCAACGCGAAGCAAAATATCGAGAATTGCCCTGTTTGAAGGGTCGTGGTAGGCTGGGTTTACAGTTCACATTTAAGTTGAGCGTCTAAAAAAATGCAACTCGTGAATATGTATCATTGTGCCAACATTTAAATTTTTATTCCATAAAATAACGAAATTACGAAAGTGTATTCATCTTAAATCCGACACACTGTATATGCTCTTGATCACGTTTACAAGAAATCGTTTTCAAGAGCTAAAAGGTTCCACGAAAATTTTGATAGTTTTTGTTTAGACAATGGTGTGCTTTTATAACTGTTTACAGTGTGTTTTTACTACATTTCTAAAATTTAGAGAGATATTTATGACCACTCAATAAACCAGAAATAATAGAAGATTATAGGTACAATACCAGGTTTTTTTCTAGGAAATATAAAAGTAGTTTTTCAAGGCATTTAAAGCTTTATTTATTTTGAAATTTCAAACGAATTTTTGAAATAACACCTGTTTGGCTAAAGCATCTTCATATTGATTTAATGACTTAAAACTTTCCTTCAAACAATACAACACTAAACAGGAAACGTTTTGCCATAAGAAAAAAAGAGAAAATAAGAAATAACTTTATGATAGGAGAATTTATTTACGTACTGCTGCGATTTTCATTAAATGCAAGTAATTAGACGGTTAGTTAAAGCTACTTTAAAAACGAGTCTATTGAGAATATACAAGTGTTAATGTTTAATTTTAAATGTTTCTAATATTAAAGTGCCATTCGATCAGTAACTTACAGTTTTTAAATTTTTGACAAATTCTAGGCAAACAAATCTACTAGAGCTGTATTTTCTGCATTATTACACAATATAAGTGTTCAATTTTAATATGTGTAGAGGAAATTCTATTTTTATTATCTACGAGGTTTTAATAATTGATTAACAAACATGGCGTAGGTTTTAAATTAATTATGAAAATATTTTTACCTACTCATGTTTAGTACTTATCCTTTAATCATTTCTAAAAGCATATTACGAAAAAAGTATTTAATATAACTATAATTTTTGCAATTCAAATCTCAGGTAATATAAATAATTATGAAATGAAGAAGAACTTTATCACTGACATTTCCAATATACTAAGTATTTGGAATAGCTAGATTAATAATAAAAACCACATACTTAAACCAGAATTAGGTTGTAAATTTTAAAATGCCCCGAAAATGAAAAACTAATAAATGTTTTTATTTATTTCAAAATAAACATCCTTAAACTTCTGTATTACAAATTGAGAATGTTGGTCAAGGTTGACAATTTGGAATGTTTAGTTTTTATACCCTTAAGGACCTATAATTTGTTTAATTAATTTGCGAAAGAAAGTTTGATTTTTAACTTAAGTTTTTTTCTTTATATAACCTACATAATTAAAATTAAAAAGAAGTGTGGATTAGTAGTGCAGAGGTCAGGTTAAAAAGAAGATGTGAACTCGACAAAGTATAAAACTAGAACATACTACATAGAAACCCAGAAAACGGTGGTTCCGTAATATTCTTCTATTTAGTTGGCAGATCAAACGGTTTTTTGTATTATCTGTTAAATCTAGCTAACTGAATTAGCTGTATAAACAAGCTACTGAAGATTTACTTTCATTTAAACCTGTTCATATGTGTGTGTGAATACCGTAAAAGGAGAGTTAATTGTAGAAGTATATTATACACGCAATATAAATAATGAAAAGGCGGTTCTTTGTTGTTACAGAAACCGAATTAAGTGGTGAATGCTTCTGTTTATTTTCTGATAAATAATAGAGAATTGTTTTGTATAAATCATGTATTTCCTAATTTTTCCAATAAATAAATATTGAAATTGATAGGTAAACAAGTTTTATTATTATGGATGATTTTTCTGAAATTTTGCATATCTTTTACAGCTATTTTGAATAAATTGCACGTAGCTTTATAAACAAGCAGGTTCAAAGTTTCCAAAATTAGAATAGAGTTTTAAGTGTAATTAAAAACTTATTTCAAACAATAAACCCGAAGACTTTCTAGTTAAGTCAATGGACAAAGAACGATCGCCGGTTTGCAGAATGTTATATTGTGAACTACAAAAGAACTCAACGCTTCTCCTGCAGTTGAAAAAATAATGATATAAGGCTTAAAAGAGTGATCACAAATGACGCAAAATAAGTGATGCAAACTATACTCGAATACTGGTACCTATACTCTCTGTTTTCTTAGTTTTTTTAGTAATCGCATGGACTAAAGGACATGAAAGAATTTATGTTCGTTAAAGTTGTGTGCATTTGATCTGATCTATACCTGTATCCTTGTTCTCCCTTAACTAGTCATAGGTCTCCTTTGTGAAACCCGAAGTTCAAGAAACTGTCCTTAGCAAAAGTGGAAGAAGAGCGACTCTTAACTATGATAGATTGACACCTTCAGACCGATTACATCAATCTTCAGTTGCTAATATACATTTTCCGTTCTTTAAATTCTTCTAAATGTAGTTCATATGGTAAAGTTGTCATTCCGCTGGCAGTCGCCTTGGATAGCTCAGTGGTAGAGTTACTGCCCGGAAAGCAGAAGGTCCTGGGTTCAAGTTCCAGTCAGGATGATATGTTTTCTATATGAATTTGCATACAAAATGTGATTTAAAGTAAATCTTGACTTAATTAAATTGGAAAGTAGGAAATTAAAATGTTTCTAAAATGTAATATATGAATTTTAAATTTTTTGTTAAATTTTACTTCTAAATGTTGATAAGAAGAATTTCATTTTAGTTAAAATTATAACTATCTAATTTATCTAGCATACTGGAGATTTGCCGAAGCGATATACCTTTCAGGGGAGGGGAATACCATTCAGGTGTTCGCTCTCCAACTTCACATTGGTAATAGTAACCAGCAATTCCGTCTAGTCCGTCTACTTCGTGTTCGATGTGAAGAAAAATACCATATTCTGGATTGTTAGACATGTACTTTATATTGTACTGCCTAAGAGATCTTTCCACGACAGTTTTGGAAATCAGGTATCCAAGGTTTTTCCACTTCTTATTTAAATGGGTTCTCATTAATAACGGTCAAGGTTTCATCGATTATAATAGTATGGAATTCTGAATGTGTTACAAATGGAGGAAAATATTTGTTTATAACTGCACAAGCTATTCGGGCAAATCGCATAATTTTCGATACGCAAGAGCTTTCTATGGTGTCTTCTTCAGGCAAAACACATTTTTCAATCTTCAATTTGCTGATTCGACAATTCATTATTCCACAATCTATATTCATATTGACCTTCTTTGAACGGCTCCCTTCTTCGCACGTAAACGTTCTACGACTATTGTCAAGGAATGCTGGCATGCATATGTACTTTTTGAGATTATTTCGCTTTGTCTTCTCCACTACATCACGCAAAACGCGAATGAAATGCAAATATCTATCGCCTTCTTCAACATACAGCTATAGAGCCGAAATGCTTCAGTGTGGTTGCAGCAGCATCATTATTCTTTGCGTCGCGTCAGTGAAGTTTGGGCCAGCAACTTCGAGGGTATATCCAGATGGAAATTGAAATATCAATGTCTTTTTACTCAAACTAAAAGTCTTTCTCTGCAACTGGAAACACGAAGGTATTTTATATAAATGTTTGTGCAATCAGCAACTAACACTAAACTCTTTTCGTTCAACTTCAACGTTCCTGCCGTTAATCTTCGTGAATGCTGTTTGAGTGCTTGCTTTCGTGTAATATGGTCGTAGCCGGTAATAATAAAATGACGTCATTTCTTTAGCGTCCGCTATGGTTCTTTGAATTAGCATCTCAACAATTTACAATCAACAATTGTGCAATTTACAATTACACAATTTAGTTAGGTTAGGTTAGGGTAGGTTTAAGTTAGGTTAGATTTTAGGTTAGGTTTAGGTTAGATTAGGTTAGGCTAGGCTTAGATTAGGTTAGGTTAGGTTAAGTTAGACTGAAAAAAATCGAATTTGCTTTTGCATAGCGTTTAGCGGTTAGGCAGTGGCATTTTTGTGAAGGTTAGGTTGTGAGGTGTTTGCTCCAAAAATGATTTACATATTCGATTAGCATTTTCATTAAAATGACACCGATTGGGTCAAAAAGTGTTTGGTGGGGGAATTATTGAATTGTTCCAAATTTTATTATTATAAAGTCAAATTATTTTTAAAGAGCCTAAAAGTGTTCACGAGTGTGCGAACACTACATTGGCGTTTAACTGTCACATTCACAAAATGTCATTTTGAAAGTGGTGAATTTAAAAAAATATTTCTCTGGGCCTTTTTGTTGCAAAGTTTTTAATTACGTCATCAAGATTTACGTAGGTTGAATGGTATAAGTCTGCTTTGCCAATAGTTAAGCGACACGGAAACATGGGTGTGACTACAGCAGCAGAGAAAGTGCGCGTATTTGCAAGTTGTAACGCGGCGCCTTATAAAGCGCGAGGCCGTTCAAAACGCGGGGCAGGGATCCGGGGAACGCGCTGAACCCGCCTCGCGCCGGCCCTGGTATCAAAATATATGCAAAATCGTACTGATTCTTAAACTGCACTTGATGCAGTGTATTTGCTTATGATTAGTAGTGTTTGAAACGTGCAGGACACGCGCGTATATAATCTATATGTATGTGTATGTTTTTTACTCAAAACTAAACACTTTTCTGCTGCCAAAAAAAGTGGTTACAAATTTGAATGTCAATAATGATTGATTTGTTTGAACATTAACAATGGAATTATTTTCATTTTACAATGATTAGTTTAGATAAGATGAGATAAAAAATAGACACGTATTTACGTCTTTTTTCGTCTTATCTGTTTATCAATAAAATAAAAAAGGAATTTGCTTAACCTCCCCCCACCCCATAACCTTGGATGTAAGATACTTAGTTCACTAGTCCGCAGCAATACAAGACAATAAAGACAAAAACCCGATCTTTGTTGTTATTAGCACTGCCTTCTTACTATTTTCTGACTACACAATTGGAAAGACGCCCAAATTCTATTATAAAAATTATAAAGATGAAACCCCTATTTTATTTGCTTTCTTTATTTTCATCTTATTACATGTATTTTCTCTAGTATCGGTAGAGATTGACTTCTACTGTATCTTTTAGATGTTTTGCAATATATCCATTAGTTTCCATGTCTCGCTTTACTAAAGGCTTGTCCAAAGACTAAGTAGCACGTGGGCAATCAGTGTCTTCTTGCACAGGAGATTTTCTAAAGCAGCCTTTTTTTATAGAAACCACTAAACCACCATTTCAAGCGTATCAGAATACCTGGCCAGGCCATTCGTTAAGTAAACTTGTACTTTTTATTCAATTAACTATATTCAAAAAGAGTTTCCATTCGAAAATTTCTATTTCCTGTCTTATTTATAAGCAGATACTACTATTTTTAAATATTAGTCTTCCTAAAGACCTAAACAGAATGTTTTTACTTAATGATTCAGATTGAAGTATGCTCTTGATTACCTTAACACGCAGTCGTTTTCAAGAGGTAAATGGTTTCAAGCAAAGTTTTGATAGTTTTTGTAAAGACTTTATAATTTTATAATTTCTTACAGTGTGTTTTTAGTATATTGGTTTCATTTGACTTACAGAGATACTTCTGAACATTCAATAAACCAGAAATAATAAAAATTTGTGGTTGAAATAGCAGGCAATTTTTTTCTAGCAAATGGGAAAGTGGTTTACAAGGATGAGTGTATTTAAAACTTTGTTTATTTTGTTTAGTTTCGTTTAGTTGCGTTGCTAGTGAAGTTAAAAAATCTGCTGCTGAGCATGGATCCCGTCTACATCAACAGGTCAACTATGAAGCGATTCATCTGCTTGACAATCAGAACCTCGTTCGAAGGCTGAGGAGGACTAAGCCTAAGATTTAGTGTAGTGTACATTGTTTAACAGCAGAGTAAAGTGCGTGAGTGCATATAGTGATCTAGTACAGACTTAAATGTAATTAACACTTATTTATGTGTTTACCAATATATTTTTTAAATTTTAAATAAATTTTGGAAATACTAATACTTACTATGCTAAACCATCCTCATATTGAGGAAAATGCTTTGTAAAAGTTGTGAATGATTTAAAACTTGCCAGCGAACAATACAACACTAAATAGGAAAGGTTTTGCCATAAAAAAAGAAAAAAGAAAGAATTTTACGGTCAAAGATATTTGGGCGCGGACGGTTAGGCTCTGCTATTTCGGGGCGGCCGTTTCATCTCGTGAACAGTTGGGCGCCACACAGTTTGGCGCAGGGACACTTCGGTACAGGCACATTTCGACGAAAAGGCAGCTTTTTTTTGACCATTAGTCTAATTTTTTGGGAGAAGCTACCCTATATCAGAGTAACATCTTTTTATTTTTATGTACACTAGGGTGGTTCTTATTTGGGTCATGTTGGAATTTCGGTTTTGCCGGGTGCCCATTTGATTCTAAAAAAAAACTGAAAATTTTAAGACCAATACGAACTTCCTATCGCTATTCTAATCATTCGCTGTAACGAAGAGAAGTTTCTCATTTAAAATGCACGCTTTTTTTCACTTCTTGTGTATATATTTGTCCACTGGGACAAATTGTTGAAAAAAATTTGAATATTGATTTTTTTGGAATTAACAGGGTTCGACACTACTTTTAGGCACAAAAAAAATTATATGGAGCATTCGATTTTTTCCAACGATTTACAAACAAATCAAAATAACGCACCGTTCAATTAGGGCTGAAGTGATGTAGAATGTCCCATATAATTTTTTTTCTCACCTAAAAGTAGCATCAATGCTCGTTAATTCTATGAAGTCTATTATCAAATTTTTTGCAAAAATTTGTCCCAGTGGCCAAATATATGCATAAGAATTGAAAAAACCCATGTATTTTAAATGGGAAACTTCTCGTCGTTACAGCGAATGATTAGAATAGAGATAGGAAGTTCGTATTGGTCTTAAAATTTTCAGTTTTTTTTAGAATCAAATGGACCCCCGACAAAACCGAAATTCCAACATGACCCAAATAAGAACCACCCTAATGTATACACATACACATTTTTAATTCCTGAATTTCGCTTGGATTGGTTAAATTGCGTTATTCCAGTGCTTTTTGTCTTTCTTAAGCACTGGTCTATACGCACTAAGCAGTATCCATTTATAAGTGTTACGTACCGAGACAAAATTCGTGAAGTGGTGCAGGCATTTATCAGTGGCACGATATTCAATGTTAATATCAATTTTCCTATGCCATTTAATTGATTTTTTAAACGTTATTAACATAACATGATATTCTTATAAACAATAAGGGATTTATAATAAACATATTATTAATTTAAATTAAATTTTTATTACAAACTATTCCCTTATGCAGAGATTTACAGAATTTTAATTTAATCTGTAAGTCGGCTGCAGCCGCACATAGGGCCTACGTAATAATAATAATCGCCCTCTCCCTCCCGCACAAGCTTATAGCTTCTGGGGCCTGCTTTGCAGGTTATGGGTTGTAGCAATGATTATTATTATTATTATAATTGTTTAGTAGCTTAGGAAAATAAATTTTTCTTAAGTCTGGCAGTACATACGAGTTTTTGTAATTGGCAAATATTGAGTTTTTTCATCTGTATTTATCGAATACTGTATTTCATCGATCATACTGTATTTATTACCTGTAAGTACCTACAGATTTTGTTCATTACAATAATACAAGACAATTTGTCGTGCCGAAGTATCGCTGCGCCTAAGTGGTCCGAGCCAAAGTGTCCCCGCCCCGGAGTGTCCTCGCCTCGAAGTGTCCCGCGCCTAAACGGCACGCCCAAATTTTAAGCTCCAGAACTTTATGATTGGAGAATTTATTTATGTACTGCTGTGCTTTTTACTAAATATAGTTATTTTTCAATGGAATCTGAATTAAAGTGATTAGACGATTGATTAAGTAATTTTAAAAGCGAATATTTAGGTTTTTGTGTTAGGTAAAATTACTATCCGAAATTCTCGTCACAGTTAGCTGTATAAAATGTAATAAATAATGTAATTGAATTTCATTAAATATATTTTGGTATTTGTACGTAGATTTATATCAGATTATAATGTATTTAACATACATACATACAATTAACTTCTATCTGATATTTAGGATACTAAAACTATTACCAATAAAATCTTTTCCAATAAATAATGCAATGCGAAAACACATATGTATATGCAAGTGTAAAGTATTGATAAGCAATAAATCTTCATGGGGCACCTAATACCTCTGTAATTTCATTAATTATTGCAACCTCTTTTGCCATAAAAAGTTTAATAGTACAAACGTAGCGGTTAAAACGTGAACAGGATCCACAACTTCAAATCTACAAATGCGGCGCTTAAGTAATTATTGCCAATTTTGATTATAACAGCGCGCGGGAACACTAGCTGTAATGGCCAGAAACGAAAAAGAATGAGAGCATTCGTAATCTACAAACCCGGTACTAGATTTTATCGATATCCAATTTATACTCATTTGAAACTAAGTGTTACTTGGCAAGTTATGTTCATAAATCAAAAGGTTTTATCGGTTTTAAAGGTTTAAGGAAGGTTGTGGAAGTAGTAAAAAGTACTAATATTCTTATTAGATCAACGAAAATTTATAGCAACAATAAAAATGTGTAATAAGACTAATAAGAATTCTATACAAGAAGCAAGAAGGATATATATTATTAATATTTTGTGGTTTCTTGCCATTTCCCAGAGGTCAATAAAAACTCGGGAACGAAAAGCTCAGGCAACCAAGGATAAATTTACTTTTTGTCTTTTTTAATTTTGAATGAGTAGAATTCCTTAACCTTGCAGTTTCAAATATTAACATTTAAATTCCTTCAAAATCAATTTTTGCTTAAGATGAAAACTGAATCTAACTTTTATATTATTGCGGTGCTGATGCGATATTGGCGAAAAGCTCATTACTTACATAATTTATTAAAAGTGTGCGCGCACATTTATTATGATTATAAAAGGAATTGTAAAGGTGTATAGTTGAATTAAATCTGTGTCGAATTATTAATTAAGAAAAACTTGTCCGGTTTTTCTGTCATTGATGATAGAGAACAATAGATGGAAAGAAGTTGAAATGTAGTAAATATTTGTACAATGAGACATAAAAATGTAAATATAACTTTAGTGTTTGATCTACTTTGTATGTTAATGTTTAAATAATACAGAAAAAAAGTTTTATATGTTAAATAAACTACACACGTTCACAACACAATTTATCTGAATTAATTTATGACCTATTCATTTAGAACATTGAATTCCAAAACAAAGAATGAATAATTCATGGTTTTTTAGAGAAGAGAATGCGATGCGTTACAAATGTATAGTATGTATCCATGTTGTTTTGTAAACCAAAGCTTTTTAAGAAAAATGTATTTACCTACTTTCAGTTTATCTTGTTTTCCTCATAAATAATTTAGATTGTTTTTTTCTCACATCAATTAACTTTATACAAAAATAGGAAATAAAATTGAAAAGCTATTTGAGATAATTAAAATATAATAATAAGAGAAAATACATACTCAATTCCTATTTCGTTATACGATAATAACAAGACAAATAGATTCTTGAAATACATAATAAATTTCCATCAAGAATAATTGCAACATTTATACACCTACAAAAAAATTGTTTCATTGAATATGCAGATTAAGAGAAACCTTTTAAAAGAAATTTTTATACAAATCTGTTCCTGATTTTACAATTTACAAAATATTACTCTATTCCGTTATTAATTGGAGAGCTTAATTTTAGCAATTCTAAAGGTTAATTTATTTAATTCTAATCAAAACAAACGTTTGTTGGTGTACAATAGTTTCCTTATCGCATCTTATATAATTCAAATTTCAGTCAAAAGTGTGTTTTGTACTATTTATATAACAATAATAAAAGATTTAAAATTTATTATGTTACAACATATATCCACTATTGCCTATTATTCAAAATATATATACCGAGTGTCCCAGGGATCCGGAACATACACTTTAATACATTTATTAATTTATTAATAGATACAGGTATGCCTTGAAAACACAAACAAACTTGGGTTAACCACCTACGTCATTAAAATTGTCTAATGTAAGAAAGAAACAGCTATACTTTTACTCAGCGCATAAACAACAACGCACAACGAAATTCTTTAAGGCGTCGATATGGCATGACAACCGGGTTTGTGTCTAACATCAGACCATAACATTTACGTTCAACCATTTACAATAATTAATTACAAATATGGAAAATTTTTATTGTTAAAAATTGTTGTTTATTTAAGGGCTGATATGCATTTTATTTATTGAAAATCAGCTATCATTATTTACAGGTAAGGATAAATATTCAGTTGCTGCATCTTAAGGTTATGTTTAATCATTACAGTTTATTAACATGTACTATTAGATGTTATAATCGTATTAAATAACTCATTTCTGTTATAAAATGGACTAACAAGTAAAAATTAATACTATTCATTTGTATAAGAAGAATTTAAGCAGATAGTGTTGGTCGAAAACAGTTGGACATCTTCGCAGATTGTTGAAAACTAAGTGTCATTGTTTTGAAGTGAATAAAACGAACCAGTAAATAAATGTAATAAATTATTAATAATTTGGCTGGATAGCTATAGATTTATTAAATTTCAAATTCCGTTAATTTTTAGAAATTCACAATTTACACTAACACTTATTAAGGGTGAATTAAATTAGCTTAACCTCACAAAAATCAAATAATTTATAAGTAATACCTAATGTTATTTTAATATTGAATTGTATCTAACGTAATGTAAAATGAATAAATAAAAAAATGTCCGTTAATTGGATTTGTTTTTATTTCATTTTACTAGTGCATTATGAACATACATCACTAAATATCTTATTGCTACATATAGTTAAAATGAGTGTGCATACAGATCTAGAATCATTAAAATAACCAAAATATGTTCTATTATTCCAGTAGAATGTTCAAAATCATTTTTGTGACCTTAAAATGTCATTCAGGCTGAAATTAAAGATCTCAATGTCTTTTATCTTTATTAATAAAGCCCATTAGTATTACTAGAGATACTTTCTCCGCTGTATACCTATTCTAAATTAACGGCCCTATTCAGGGCCACAACTTTTATTGAATTGGGACGCCTATACCATTTTTCGATCTAAGTATGTGATGTTGCTAAACTGATGCTGTAACATTTTTCTAAAGAGTAGTTGGGAATATTTAATTTTGTTAGTTTCTTATTATTACATTATTTCTCGTGCCTCTAGTGAAATTGTACCCGTCTTAACGCACCTTTATTTTTATTGATTATAGGTATTAGCTTATGTTTTTCTCTTTATGAATAAGTTTCAGCCTCCCTGAATTTACAATTTTATCTTTATTGAATTCTTGACATTAATATTTAGTAAAATTTATTTAAAATTATTAAATACTTCGGTAGTTATCTAAAGGTTCGTAGGTGGGAATGACAGCGTTGCTTTTCAATTTTACGAAACGAGACTTACTCTCTGCTGACCGTGTTATTAGAAACACTTTTCTTGAGAAGACTGGTTTTGGTCGCTTGTATGACCGAGATTCTTCATTAATGAATTCCTCATTGGGCTTCTTCTGAAATTATTAATTCTCCAGTGAAGTTGGTCCATAATCATTTGCCTTTGGTAATCATCGAAGAATTGTTTATTGATGAAGATTTCCCTTGAAAAAGGTACGTCTCGTTAACTTTATTTCTTACTCTTAACTTTTGGTTGGATTCTTTCTATTATTTTACTACGATTTTTAAGGCGTTAATCTAACTGCGAGACTATCCATGTACGCACATGCACATAGTGCTGCTGTACTATATAACAGGGAATCCAGTCTTTCCACAGTAGCTGATACTGCTACTACTCCTACATAGTCAGGATATGGGATGCTATATTGGTCCGATAGTCGCAAATACACGATCTCGTCACATTCGGCGATTTGGTTTCGTTCAATCACTATTAAACGAATATTTAATCATTCTAAAAGAGTGAAAGAGTGAACTTATCTATTTTTTTATTAAATTACAATTTAATTATTATGCTAAATCTTAATCAATATAGAAGCTGCATAGTATTTAATTTCTAATTAAAATAATTTTGTAAAGATTGTCTCATAATAATAGTTAAATTTGCTTTTATGCAAAAAATTCTCGTGGCATCTCTTTCTAATGTTAACTTTTTAAAATTTTCTTACATCTCTACATAAATAGTACATTCCTAAGTATTTTAATAAACTATTGATAACGACTTTTGGTGACTAAATTTGAATACAACGAAATATTATTACCTTTGATTAATTAGTTATTTATTTTACTATTAGAAAAATATTTATCAATTCACATACATATAGTTACATTATTGTTACAGAAATAGTAACCTGTATCTGGATAATTTAGTTGCCTATCTTCGTTTGCACAAATATCACAGTTATATGAAATTTAATAACATTTATTACTAGTATTTTCATTGTTTTGAATTTTACATTTTTTGTGCATGTCATTATTTATTAAAAAATCCAAATTATAACTGAATCTTTTATTGTTAAGGACTATCACAGCCATATTCACAACAAAAGAGAAATGATTTATGCTATTTTTTGTTGTTGTATAAATGTTAATTGTAACTTGTGCGGAAAGATGCTTATGTGGTTGTCGAAACCGACTGCTTAACGTGCCCATCTGACAGAATGGCGAAGTAAACTGAGGCTTTATCGACCAGAAAAATCTTCTCGCCGCGTCGGTTCCTGGGATCGAACCCTGAATAAGAGTTGGACTCTTTACCGTGCAGCCACCCACTTTTTGTGTTAGTTCTTTTTTAGAATTTAGTCTTAATAAGCAAATTCTTCCACTCTCCTTATTTGCACAATCCTTTTTTATCTAAAAGCTGGATGGTGCCCTTATCTTTTTATGCTTAATACTCAGCGAACTCACACAAACTGCTCTCCGACGAAAAGTTGCCGCACGCCAGTGGGTCACGACCGTACGTTAAAAGAAAAAGGTTACAATGCCAATAAAATTGTACAAATTCATTTTCTTCAGCAGGATTTGCCAAGATTCACACAGTGTAGACTTAAAGCTGGTTGATCTCAATACCTATAAAGGAACCAACTTCTTTGTGAGTACACAGTAAAAAATCTAGAGTAAAATTTTGCCTCTTTAGAGTTGATTGTTATAAAACTTTTGTATAATTCGTTTTCTATTTAGATTTTAGTACTTTAGAAAGTACTAAGAGTAAAAGTAGTGTAGTTTTTTATTCTGTGAGTTTATTTATTTATATATTTTAATTATTTGACTGTTTTAGCGTGTCACAAACGATTAAAGATATCATTGTTTTAGAGTGTGATAGATTTATACACTAGCATTGTATTGAAGTTAAGTCTATGATCTATACGAAGATACAGATTAGATATTTTACTCTAAATGTATTGGACTTTTAGAGTGGTCTAGTGCACTCTAGTGTAATTTTTTTTTACTGTGTACCAGCTGTACCTATATAAATTAATCAGCTAGAAACATTCAAAAGCTTATTATTTAGAAATATTGCAGAAGTTAAACCTCAGTTTTTCGTGACGTGTCGTGTTCACCCCCTTAAGTACAGCTGGTTTCAAATAAACCAGTCTTTAAATTATATTTTCATACATAAATAAAAAAAATTTATTAAACATCAAGCAAAAAGAAAAGCAACGTTTACAATATGGAATAATGGCTGTCCTAGATTTATTTGAAATCAGCTGTACAAGTTATACAAGAGTTGACGAATCAGCTATTCATCCATAAATTGTTATAAATCATACAAATTATGTAATTTTTTATAATAAAAGTAAACAAATTACAACAGCAACTAGGAGTTTATTAATAATGTAATGTTCTTAAAATTATAAAAATTATTATTAACCTATTGTCCCAAAATTAAGAGGAGTAGCTGAGACAGACAGGTTTACATAGCTTAGTAGAAAACATTTTAGCGACAAATTAGATCATATTACATACAGTACAGATTACATGCAGTGAGATCAGAGTCAAAAATTATTGACAATCCTTCAAAAAAGTGACCAATAAAAATTCATTAGAGTCACTAAGGATAAATTTTGGGATACAAAAGCATAAAATTTACATAAAACAACTGCAAAATAAACCTCAAATCATTGAATTCAAAATGTAATCCCTTGTTTTCAATGCAAACATTAAATATTGATTAATTATTTGAAAAACACAAAATAGAAGCATAACCTCAAAGGCGTCGCGCGATGTCAAAATTAGCGACGTGCGACACTAGTTTATTCAGAGTAGCCAATATAAAATTATTCGAATTATTTAATACAGGGATTTCAAAAACATCTGCTGCCAACGTACACGAATTGCTAGACTACATTTCTAATTCTTCATGTAAACAAAATTAGTAAATGTATTTGATTTAAACTTGACTTTGTGAGAACTAATAATAATTCGAATCACTCCTCCTAATCTTGAAACAAAGTAT
Organism: Agrypnus murinus; assembly: GCA_929113105.1. Lineage (NCBI taxonomy): Eukaryota > Metazoa > Arthropoda > Insecta > Coleoptera > Elateridae > Agrypnus > Agrypnus murinus. The sequence continues at coordinate 60,474,202 of OV816025.1, forward strand.
AATCAATTTGATTATTGTTGTTTAAAAGCACTTTAGCCTTAAATTATTATTAATACTAGTAGTTAATGCTACTAGATAGGCAATAAGAAGTAATTCTTATGGTACTTAAATATAATTATAGTTGTGTTCCTTCAATTATAATTATATACTATTGATTTCATAATGATCTAGGACAGCAGGGCTAATATGATGCTATTTTTTAATTCTTTCTCAGTATAAATGCATAGGATAAAATAATTAAAAATAGAATCGTATTATCCTTGCTGTCCTAGATCATTATGAAACCAATAGTACATTATTCACTACTACTAGATTTCAATTTCTAAATAATAATTCTAAATAATTAGAATTTTATCGCGTAGGCCGCTATGTGTGAAAACAATGGCTCATGGCATATACAACACATTAATTAAATTCAAACGTCAACATCGTTTATACATTTCTAAAAGTATTTTGAAGTATAAATTTAATCAATAGTATATTAAAGTATTAGTTTCATAAGACGCGTTTTTAGCGCACGCGTCCGAGTTTAGAAAACGACCCGCGAAGCGGGGAGTTTTCTAACGGACAAGTGCGCTAAAACGCCTTATGAAACGAATACTTTATACTATTTTTTATACTTGCGTCGTTATTTCGTTAATTATTAAAAAATAAATTAGTTTTAAATAAGATTTGTTAGTGAAATTTTGTTAAGTACTTTTGACAGTTGGCTACACTGAAAATTCAACTTCAGCATTTGTTATTTAAATTGTTTTGTTTTTATAAAATTAATTTAGTTTCTGTGACAAGGTAAAATGGTCAGATATTCTCTCCCTCCATCTTATTAAAAATAATAAACTTATCTTAATCTTATTAAAATATTGGAATTTAACCATATTGATAGATTTATAACAACTGCAGAAAATAACCAACATTTAGCTATGAAAGTAAGTAAAATTTTGTGCTAAATACTTTCAATTTTTAATATATTTCAATTATTTAAGGTTGCGTTAATAATGGGATTCTGTGGTGCCTGCCGAAGAGATGAATTGACCAACATGTTATTAGACGATATTATGGTCAAAGATGATGTGTTCACTGTGACTGTAACAAAAACAAAAAATAAAGTTCGAAGGGAATTCTTAATTAGAGAGAAACTGTGGATTGATTTAATTAAGCAATATTTGAGCCTAAGGCATAAGAAAATAAACCACAGGCGGTTTTTTATAACCTACCGCAATGGAAAATGTATTTATACTCCTATCGGTATAAACACCATGGGAAAAGTTCCTTTTATTATTGCCACTTATTTGCATTTAGCCAACCCGAAGCTTTTTACAGGTAATTGCTTTCGACGTTCAAGTGCTTCCCAATTGGCAAACAAAGGTGGCGATTTAATAACTATAAAACGGCATGGAGGTTGGAAGTCTTCAGCTGTGGCTGAGGGCTGTATTGATGCTTCAGTTAAAAAAAATGGAGGTAGCTGAATTGCTATCTAATAAGTCATGTACTTCCACTTCAACGGCTCAAGTGGTAATTGACCAGTCTTCCAGTGCTTCATTTTTACATGAAGAATCACACACTTTTAGCAGCAACCCAATAACGAGTCAACAAAACATTGTTGAGGGGCAAAATTTACCTTCATTTAAG